>CM035226.1:70880012-72306722 GCA_020226215.1 Sindora glabra | reverse complement strand
CTTGAAAAATCATAGGGTAGATAGAAAATTCTTAGTAAAGACTTTTACAAGATATTCTATTTTTCTATAAAAATATATTCACTTAAAAAGGACTATCGAAGATGTTAATTGTAAATGAGAAGATTTGTTACAGAGGAAAAGGAAGATAGATTCATATTCTCATAGATAAAAAATTATATAGGAACAAGAAGAATCTTGGATTCTTGTTTGAAAAAGTAGAAATTGATTTTTTTTAAAGTAATATGAATGTTCCAATTACAATACTCTTGAAAGAAAAAGCTTTAATAAATGAAAAGAAGAGGCATCTTTCACCTAATAACGAAGGGTTTGAACTAAAGTTTCCAGATGGATAAGGTAAGGTGAGCCAATTTATCAAAAATTCTATTTCTAATAATGGAATGCCATCAAAAGTATATTCAATATGCATTTCTCTCTTCCAATCCTTTATATCATGTGACCATTTGAGAGATTGAAAGAATAGAATACAAAGAATACTTTTCATTATTATCAATGAATGAAATAAAGTATATTTTCTAAGAATCACATGGGTTAATTATGAAACACATCTTATTCCTTGAGAAAATATAATGCTATCCCAACCTTTTGCTATTTCTATATGCATTCCTTCATCTTTTTCTTTTATCCTCCTCTTTATTTTGTTCTCACTTTCTTTTGTTTTATCTTTTGCATAATATGAAATTTTTAATTTTTTAATTTTCCATATCTAATTTTTATTAAAAAATTTCATTAAGTCTAAAATATCAAAAGAAAAGAAAGAGTATTTCTTAATTTTGTTTGAAAAAAAGAGAGAATGTACACTTGCTTGAGAGAGTTTCCAAATAATTGTTTTACGTCTTTGAGCACATATAGATCCCTTTATTATGTCTTAACGAAAATCCAGTTGTTGTGAATAACGTATTAAGGTCAATTCATGTCTCTTTTTTTTTTAGAATTTTTAGTATCTAGGTTATCGATAGAAGTATCGTCATTCTTCATGTTCCTAGTAAAAATCACTACTAATGCACTATGATATGGAAGAATAAGAAATAGATACACACCTAACTTGCCTTTCTTCTTTGCAAGTGATTGAGTTTAGTAGTTCCTTGTAAAAAATTATTAACTTTAGAGACAGAGTAATATGGAGAAGATAAAATTGTTTCAAGCACCAATAAAACAACTAGAAGTGTCCTTTGTTTCAAAGAGGGGAGGATGAGTTGTTTACATTTCATTTAATGGTCAAAAGTGAATTGAAAGCTAAGTAGTGGTAATTCTAAAGATTCTTGAGGGGAAAAATAAAGATGTTTTGTATGTTACCTATAATATGTGGAAGTATCAACGTAATTTCATAGAGTTATTTAGTTTGAATGCTATATGAAGAACATAAGCTAGATGAAGGAATAAGAAGACCTAAGATGTAGAAGATCATAACATGAGTGATTTGGCAGATTTAGATTCCTATATATCCATTCATGTGGTACTTCATTATATGATACATACATACATACATACATACATAGATACATACATACATATATATATATATATATATATATATATATATATATATATATATATATATATATATATATATATGTATATAGATCCATTTGTATAGATAACATCATTATCTCTATCCAGAAAGCAATATGCTTTGGAAGAAGCTTGTATAGTTTGGGAAGGAATTTTGATTGAGTAAAAAGAAGAATCTATTTCAATCAATATGCCTTTAAGCATGGCCATACATAACATGGAAATCACATTTAGAAGGGGTGGGTAATTAGCTATAGTAGAGGTGCTGTAACAAAACTGATTACAAAAGATGGGAAATCAGCCACATTAAAATTACCTTTTAGGGAAGTCCACTATTGGCCAAACCACCTGGACATTTGGTCCAATGTGAGTAGGATCACTTAGCCATGCTTGATAATTGGAAAAATGAGCACCATGGAAATACATGCCATTCAATCAAAGAAAGATGATAGAGAGTTAGCCAAAATAGGCACTAAATACCTTTTGGTAATGATTCCTTTGACATTATGACCTTTATCACAATGATGCTATCCATAGATCAAATTATTTCATGGATTGGATTTCACTCAATTGTTTATGGCTTTGTTACGTGTGCTCAGGGTAGGAGTTATATATATATATATATATATATATATATATAGCCTTATTGTTAAGTATTTTGATTTAAGTTCTTTTCTTTCTAAGAGGTAGAATAGAATAAACTTATTGATGCATAATAATCATATGTCAGTAATGTGTTGTATGTCCTATAATAGGTCCCATTCTTCTGCCCTTTCTCAAGAGTCAATGACTATTTATAGTTATTACCTTGACACCAAAGAAGAGTTTGACTTAATGTTTTATTTCTATCTTAGTTGATCTTGATTCATCATTAGAAGTATATTTATTTTTCCTTAATAACTGAATACTTTTATCTATAAATATTGCATATTTGATTCCATTCATGAATCGATCTTCTTCCCTATAAATTTTAATTTCAATAAGAATGCTAGTTCTTACTATTCATATGTTATGATTGAATATACCACAATAGTTAATTCGTTATGTATGGGTGATGAGATTCCATTGATACAAAGCTAATTTCAATAGACTTATTGGAAGGTTTCATTGGTGTGCATCCAGTAGGAATTGAACTTACAAATTCGCCAATTATGAGTTGGGTGCTTTAACCATTCAATCATGGATGCTTAGTAGGGATCCTCGTACATGGTGAATAACCAAGTTCTAATTAAAATGAAATCTTTAGGATAAATCAATGCAATTTGATTAATCATTTGATATTGATATAATTGTTATGCTTAGTATGCGACTTAGTGGTTTTTCAAGTCGGTAGGATTCACAACAAAAAAAATAACTATTAAGCTAATAACCAACTCCTATAAAAAATAGGATTGATTATGGATTCGAGTCAAGAGGATTGATATTACTCCTTTACATTTTTTCTTTTTTAGTAATTTTTATTTATTATTTCCTTCAATATTATTATTATTATTCTTTATTTAAATGTACAAAAATTGACTTTCATATTTTTCTTTGTTCAAGAAACAAATGATGCCTTTTCTTGATATGTTAATATAAATAATTAACTCATATCTATTTTAAGATTAAATTATATTAATGCAATTAAAATATTCAAAATAAGATAAGAATATAATTATTTAAAATTTAATTAATTATATTTATAAAATTAAATATTTATTTGTGCTGAATTAATGAGAATATGCTAAATATTTATTTATATAATTAGGATGTTGGTAGTTATTTAATTAAAAGAAGGGGGATAAATTTATAAAATTTTAAACAATTATTAGCTTACAAATTTATAATCTATCATATAAAACTTATTAAATAAGAACTTATTTTCTCATATAAATTAATGCACTAAACTATTAAATGTTAATTTATAATTTATTAATTATATCAATAATTTATGAATTAATTTATTTATTATACTAAACATATACATTATTTAAACAATTGTGGTGAGTGAACGTCATGAATGGACTCTCTTGCAATTGGTGAGAACTTATCTATAATTATATGGAACTTTGTATAATACCAGTAGTATAATACCAGTACCCACTTTCAAGATACCAAGGGATTTATACACTTCACATATTGTATGTAATACAAGAAGATTCCTAATTGTACTACAGAACCACCCATCCAAATTTTGGTAGTTGAGGAATTGCATGAATGTTAGGCCACACATTGGGACCAGGTTAAGCTTCTATTTTCCAATTGCTATTACTGTATATTTCCCGGAAAAGAAGATTCATAATGCTGCCGACCTTTTGGTACGTAAGACTGGACCACCTCCAAAATTCAATTTAACAACGGGTCTGCTTAAAATTCTTTGGAAAGGAAGAGATTCCGTCAAAAGTGAAATCTACTTTTCCAATAGCAAAAAATACTAAAAAAACTAAAATTTTCTTAATGTTAAAATTGAGGAAGTGATTTCTTTCGATTTTTCGTCTGACCCATTTTGACTAATTTACTATTTTTTTTCCGTTTACCTAAGCTTTATCTCCACATCATCCCCACGGAATCCTAATTGAAAACAAACATCATCCATGTTTATAAATTAATAATAAATAACCCAATTTAAAAAATGAAATTAATATCAAACTAGCAAATGAAATCTTCTTTTTCTCTTCTTACCTATATATAGACTGTTCATTGGTCGGTTATGTTCAGTTAATAGATAAAATCTCACCCGACAATGCATTTAGAAATAATATAGAGCATCAACCGACAGAATCCATTTCAATGTCTCCAACCGAACATAACCTGAAATGGTGCAGTCGGTTGGGCAATGGTGAGTCCCAATGGATGACACCCTTCAAGCTTTAATTTTCTAGAACTTTCTTCGCATGCTAGATCCAATGTATGTTGCAGCTCCTTGTACACAAGCTGAATCAACAATGACACAATGACAGTAGAATCAACAATGTTGTGGACTTCAATTATAATAAGGACAATTAAAAGCCAAAAAAAATTGAGGAAATCGGAGCCAACCTTTGTTGAAGTGGATCTAGCGCGTTCATTGTGGGCATCTGGATTGGGATTTTCGTCATTGTTGAAGCTATTGAGAGCAACTCCAACCAAATCCTTGATAATAACTTGCAATGTTTGTTTATAGAGGAGAGAAAGATTTTGGAGAAGAGAGAGAGAGAGAGAGAGAGAAGAACGGAGATAATATTAAAAAAATAATGAAAGCAATTTATTTATGACAGCAGAGTTGCAGTTTAGTGTGATTGAGTTTGAAATGAGGGAGATGTATGATGGATAAACTTGCAGCTATATGACAAAATAATAATAAAATAAATTAAAACAATCAAACGGTAACAATTATTTAAAAAAATAGTAATAGCTTCAGTTGATGATAATTTTATTTGATCAAGGAATTAAATCACCGATGTCGATCGAAAATTCAATTTTTTTTACTCGATACAACCCAATAACTATTAAATATCCGCAATTAACCGACATTTTTTGGTTTTAAGCGGTTGGCTACGGTTCAAGAATTTATGATCAGCCCTACGGCTATATATATATATATATATATATATATATATATATATATATATATATATATATATATATATATAATATCAATGAAATTAAGAAATAAACATCCGAACTGTACTTGAAAACCAAAAACCATCAATCAAATAAAAAAAAACGAGAAGACCCTCTGTAGCAAAATAACATTAATAATAAATACAAAAATGTAGTTAAATTTAATTCAGTGTAAATAAACTTCATATCATCTTTTTAAAAATTTTCAATATTCTTTCATTCTTCGTAAAAATTTGTAATCAATATTACTTCTTAATTACGAAACTCTTCCTTATTAAGGATGAACCAGATTTAATATAATGTATAAATTACGATTTTTTTATTTCTTTTTTTCAAGCCCCACTCCTTTTACCCCAGTAAAGGGACGCATATGTTCCCACTGGAATCTCCCCTAATGAAGAGGCACATGAATGGAGGGCCCACCGCACATCACCCACCAAACAGCATAGCATGTCCAACTTGTATCTGTCCTTCTCTTCCGTCTCTTCCCATCTCTCTCTCTCTCTCCAACAAATATTTCGGCCTTTCATCCTCCGAAATAGTCATCCCCTCACCACCACCGCCTACTCTCCTTTTTAATTCATCTCTCTCTCTCTCCCTACTACCACCATTTCTGTCTTCTTCCTTCAGAATGCCCTTTCGTTCACTTCTCACCTTTTCCTTTCTTTTAGATCAAAATTGACATCCTCAATTCCCCACACTCACTGCAACTTCTTACTTTCTTTCTATTGCCATCATGACGAATAAGCTAGTGGTGGAGGTTGTAGATGCTTCCGACCTCATGCCTAAAGATGGAGAAGGCTCAGCCAGCCCATTTGTAGAAGTACACTTTGATGAGCAAAGCCAGAGGACTCAAACAAGGACCAAAGACCTCAGTCCATGTTGGAATGAGAAGCTTGTTTTCAACCTTAATAACCCAAACGATCTTCCCAACAAGACAATTGAAGTCGTTGTTTACAATGATAGAAAAGGAGGTAACAACAGGAACTTCCTTGGAAGAGTGAGAATTTCAGGTGTTTCTGTCCCAATTTCCGAGTCCGAAGCAAGTGTTCAACGCTGCCCCCTTGACAAACGAGGTATGTTTTCTCATATCAAAGGCGATATAGCTCTCAGAATTTATCCAGTTTACGACCCTTCTGGTTATTCTTCTGTTCCACAACAACAACCAGAAACTGCTAATCCTATTAATGTTGAACCTGTCCAAGATCAGACTCCTTTGCGAGAAATTAACACAAACAACCCAGATGAAGAAAGCAGGTTTAATAATGGTGAGAAGAAGAAGAAGAAGGAAAAAGAATTGAGGACCTTTCATTCCATTGCAAGTGAGAAAGCTGGTCATGCTTCTCCACCTCCTACGGCTGCAACTGCAGCTTTTCCTCCCCGTCCAGCACCAGCAGTGGAAACGAGGGCTGATTCTGCTAAAGCAGCTGCAGGGCCACCAAATGTGATGTTCATGCAGGTACCAAAGCAAAACCCAGAATTTGCATTGGTGGAGACTAGTCCGCCACTGGCGGCTCGTTTGCGTTATAGAGGAGGGGACAAGATATCAACCACATATGATTTGGTAGAACAGATGCATTATTTGTATGTAAATGTGGTGAAAGCAAAAGATCTTCCTGTAATGGATGTCTCAGGAAGTCTTGATCCTTACGTGGAAGTGAAGCTTGGTAACTACAAAGGTCTCACAAAGCACCTGGAGAAGAATCAGAACCCAGTTTGGAAGCAAATTTTTGCTTTCTCAAAAGAGAGGGTGCAGTCAAATGTGCTTGAAGTGACTGTGAAGGATAAGGATATTGGTAAAGATGATTTTGTGGGCAGAATTACCTTTGATCTAACGGACGTGCCTCTTCGGGTGCCTCCGGATAGTCCATTGGCTCCTCAATGGTACAGATTGGAGGACAAGAAAGGGGTTAAGGTAAAAGGCGAAATTATGCTTGCTGTTTGGATGGGAACACAAGCAGATGAGTCATTTCCAGAGGCTTGGCATTCTGATGCACACAATGTTAGTCATTCGAACCTTGCAAACACCAGGTCAAAGGTATATTTCTCACCAAAGCTTTATTATCTCAGAGTTAAAGTAATTGAGGCTCAGGATCTTGTCACTTCTGAGAAAGGTAGAGTCCCAGAAGCATTTGTCAGAGTACAGCTTGGGAATCAGATAAGATTAACAAGGCCTTCTCAAATGAAAGTTCCTAATCCAATTTGGAATGAGGAGCTTATGTTTGTGGCAGCAGAGCCTTTTGAGGATTTCCTAATTGTGACCGTTGAGGATAAGGCAGTTCCTGAAATCTTAGGAAGGGAGGTTATATCAGTCCGAAGGGTTCCACTTAGGCATGAGATCAGCAAACTTCCTGATGCTCAGTGGTACAATCTTCATAGGCCCTCATTGGCAGTAGAAGAAGAAACTGAGAAAAAGAAGGAGAAATTCTCGAGCAAGATTCACCTGCAGATGTGTCTTGAGGCAGGGTATCATGTGCTTGATGAGTCCACGCATTTTAGCAGTGATCTTCAGCCTTCCTCAAAGCATTTGAGGAAGTCAAGCATTGGAATTCTGGAACTTGGGATATTGAGTGCCCGGAATTTGCTACCTATGAAGGGTGTTGAAGGCAAGACTACTGATGCATACTGTGTGGCTAAGTATGGCAACAAATGGGTTCGAACTAGAACTCTTCTCAACACTCTGTTTCCTCGTTGGAATGAGCAGTATACTTGGGAAGTTTATGACCCTTGCACTGTAATCACAGTCGGGGTTTTTGACAATTGGCATATTAATGGGAGCAGTGATGCTAAAGATCAGAGGATTGGAAAGGTAAGAATCCGATTATCAACTCTAGAAACTGACAGAGTGTATACCCATTATTATCCTTTGCTGGTTCTCACACCCAAAGGCTTGAAGAAGCATGGTGAACTTCAGTTGGCATTGAGGTTTACTTGCACAGCTTGGGCTAATATGGTAATTCAGTATGGAAAGCCTTTGCTTCCCAAAATGCACTATGTCCAACCCATACCTGTTAGGCACATAGATTGGCTCCGTCATCAGGCAATGCAGATTGTCGCCACACGGCTATCAAGAGCTGAACCACCACTTAGACGCGAAACAGTTGAATACATGCTGGATGTCGATTACCATATGTGGAGTCTCAGGAGAAGTAAAGCCAACTTCCATCGCATAATGTTGACTTTGTCAGGTGTTAGAGCGGTGTGTAAATGGTTTGATGATATTTGCACTTGGAGAAACCCAGTGACTACTTGTCTTGTGCATATCTTGTTCTTGATACTGATTTGCTACCCTGAATTGATATTACCCACAATTTTCCTTTACCTGTTTGTGATTGGGGTGTGGAATTATAGGTTCAGGCCAAGGCACCCACCACACATGGATGCTCGCCTTTCACAAGCTGAAACTGCCCATCCAGATGAGTTGGATGAAGAATTCGACACATTTCCAACTTCAAGACCCTCGGATATTATGAGAATGAGGTATGACAGGTTAAGGAGCATTGCAGGCAGAGTACAGGCAGTGGTTGGAGATTTAGCTACTCAAGGAGAAAGAGCACAAGCCATACTGAGTTGGAGAGATCCAAGAGCTACTGCAATCTTCATCATCTTGTCACTGATCTGGGCTGTTTTTGTTTATGTTACTCCCTTCCAAATAGTGGCAGTTCTCGTTGGCCTCTACATGCTTCGCCATCCCAAGTTCAGAAGCAAGCTGCCATCTGTGCCAGTTAATTTCTTCAAGAGATTGCCTTCCAAGTCAGATATGCTACTGTGAGGGAAAGGGATCTAGTTCTCCCCCCCCCCCCCCCAAAAAAAAAAAAAAAAAAAATCCTATTCAGTTCTCGTGCAGAGAGAGAGGAATAAAAGTTCAAGTGCATCACAATCAAATGAAATGGGGAGCAGCAAAAATGTGCATAGCTCAAAGTCACACTTTTTCAGTATATGTATATGCAACATTTCTTTAGTTCCATTTACGAAACAAAACATTTCATGTTTGTAAGTGTAACAGATTTCTTTGTTGAATTATGGATGGATGTACTTCCCAATAACATTATTAACATTATCAACCAATTGAAACAAAAGAATAGCCACTCCTGGGCTACTTCGACAAGGCAGTCGGATAACTTGGATCAACATCATGAAAACAATCGAGAAAAAAAAGGAAAGTGAAAATGAATTCTCAGTTTTAACTTTGTTTAACACCCAAAAAAAAAAAAAAAAGACCATGGATAACTATTTTTTTTTATGAATAATATTTTACAACTACCATGCAACATGGCTTCACAAAGTGTACATGTAAAAAGCCCTCTAAAAAGTTGGTCCAAATTCTGAATGTGTCAAAATTTGGACTTACAATTCAGGTTAAAATGTTAAAATGTCTTTTGCTGGGACCGCTTAACTCTAAAGTCTAAACATAAAAGCTGCTAATAGACTAATGATGGAGAAGAAGCTGATAAATATTCCCCACAAAAAGAACCTTGCAAACTAGGTTCCTCTCTCCCGTGGGTCCCCTTTTGCTTCCTAATAGATACCGAGGCATGTGGGCATTCAACCTTTTTGTCCGGATGCTTCCTTTTCCTTAAAATACATCCAATTAAGTTTGTGCACTTTTGATTCTTGGGCAACTAATCGAATATATAAATACCAAGAAGCACAAAACTCTGGCTCTTCTGCGCATTGCCACTGTCGATTGAAGGCATGTCCAGTTTGGGTGGCTTCTCGTTGTAATTTATATGGTAGATTGTCTCTATCAATTCCCAAAAATTGAAATCTCTTAATATGATCAACGTTAGCCATTACGAAAACAAATTACATCTTATCCCACCACATCGTACTTATCCATCCTCTTTTATTGTCCAGATTCCGATGGACAATGATCCAGAAGATCAAAAGGACTTGCGTGACATTGAAGCTTGAGGATCCAAATTGAAAGTAAGCTGCGAGTATTTGATGAGGCAATTAAGGGAAGTCGACATTAAAGAAAAGTTGAAAGGGATCATAATTTTCTGTTGATGCAGTGGAAGGGCAGTTACTAAGAAGCCCCATTTGATGGCAATGCGTAGGTGTAGTGGTGATTGTAGTAACTCAAAATATTTAGAAGGCTGAAAACTCAACATCATTCATTCATACTGACAACATTTAAATACAAGAAAAAATATAACTGAAAAATGATAACAATTCCACTCATTAAATTGAAAATAAATTAAAAATAAAACTACTCATAAATTTGTAACAGCCTATTAATACCCATAATTCCTATATTTAAAACTCATAACAGGAATTCTAATAATGCTCTAATAAACTATAATAAATTCTAATAATAGATATTGATTCATATTCTCAACACTCCTCCTTGCATCAGTAGCTATTGACTCCAAGTTTCTCTCTCAAGTTCTTGAATCATCCTTTTGGAAGCGCCTTTGTGAAGATGTCTGCCAATTGGTCTTCTGTCTTGCAATATTCTAACAAAACTTCACCTTCTTTCTGAACTTCTCTAAGAAAATACAGCTTGATATTGAAGTGTTTAGTTTTCCTATGAAAAATTGAGTTATTAGAAATTGCAATTGCTGTTTGATTATCTACAAACACCTTAGTTGAATTTGTTTGAACCACTTATAGATCAGTTAGAATTTTCCTCAATCATAAGGCTTGATTAATAGCTACAATAGCAGCTATGAACTCTGCTTCTGTAGTTGACTGTGCCACAATATCTTGCTTCTTTGAAGCCCAAGAAAACACTCTAGAACCAAATGTAAAGCAAAAACCAGAAGTGCTTTTCATATCATCCAACGAACCTCCCCAATCACTGTCAGAAAATCCATGGAGATTAAATTCTTGATTATACTTGTACCAAACTTCATAATCAAGAGTACCTTTGACATATCTTAGCACACGTTTAGCAGCTTGAAGATGCACTTCACTTGCACAATGTATGAATCTTGAAAGGACACTTACAGCTTGCAAAATATCAGGTCTTGTTGCTGTAAGATACATTAGGAAGCCAAAAAGACTTCTAAAATCAGTCTCATTAACTTTTTCTGCACTATCCTCTTTGCGAAGCTTCAACTTTTGAAACATTGGAGTACTCATGGGCTTAGAGTTCTCCATTTGAAACTTCTTTAGAATTTCTTTTGCATATTTCTTTTGACTGACAAAAAATCCTTTCTCATCTTGTTTGACTTCCATGCCAAGAAAGAAAGCCATTTTTTCACAGTCTATCATCTCAAAGACTTTCATCATATTTTGCTTGAACTCCTCAACAAATGCAATATTGCTTCATGTCACTAAAAGGTCGTCCACATACAGAGAAACAATTAAAATGTCAGAATTCAAGCATTTCACATAAAGAGTCGACTCATTAAGACTTTTTGTGAAACCAATACTCAACAAGTACTCATCAATCTTACTATACCAAGCCCTTGGAGCCTGCTTCAAACCATACAAGGCCTTCTTTAGTAAATAGACCTTGTCTTCTTGTCCTTTAATCGCAAAACCTTCAGGTTGCTCAACATATATCTCCTCCTGCAAATAGTCATTGAGAAAAGTAGATTTTACATCCAGTTGAAACACCTTCCAACTTTTTTGTGCTGCAAAAGCAAGAACCAATCTAATTGTATCAAGCCGAGCAACAGGAGCAAATGTTTCGAAAAAATCAATTCTAAATACTTGAGCATATCCGTTCACTACGAGTCTGGCCTTGTGCTTATTAATGGAACTATCTGCTTTGAGTTTAGTTCTAAACACCCATTTAACACCAATAACATTTTTGTGTTGGGGTCTAGGAACCAATTCCCAAGTCTGGTTCTTTTCAATTATGTTAAGCTCCTCTTGCATTGCAACATTCCACTTTGGATCCTTTTCTACTTTAGAAAAATCTGCAAGTTCTAACACAACAACATTACACCTTTCATAAATATCAGAAAGTAATCTGGTTCCTCTAACAAGTGGATCATCAACATTTTCATCATCTTCTTCTTTAACATTAGGAACCTGCTTCCATTCAACTTTCTCCCAGCTCCATTGTTTATCTTCAACAAAATGGACATCTCTACTTATTAGAATCTTACTAGTTTGTGGTTGGAGGATTCTATAAGCTTTTGAAGTTGTGCTATAGCTAATGAAAATTCTTGCTTCTGCCTTTTTATCCAACT
This sequence comes from Sindora glabra, assembly GCA_020226215.1. Classification (NCBI taxonomy): domain Eukaryota; kingdom Viridiplantae; phylum Streptophyta; class Magnoliopsida; order Fabales; family Fabaceae; genus Sindora; species Sindora glabra. Next base: position 72,294,462 of record CM035226.1, on the reverse strand, counting down.
TATCTCTTTTCACCTTTGGCATATAAGTAAAACAAATACAACTAAAAACTTTGAAATTTTGAACAAAAGGTTTATAGCCATACCATACCTTATAAGGAGTTTTTCCTTGTACCGCTTTTGTAGGAAGCCTGTTTAATAGAAATACAACCATATTTGCAGCTTCGGCCTAGAACTTCTTTGGAAGTCCTTTCTCATGCATCATGCATCTAGCCATCTCCATTATTGTTCTATTCTTCCTCTCACTCACTCCATTTTGTTGCGGAGTGTAAGGAGTAGTAAGCTGGTGCTCAATCCCAACCTCTTCATAGAAGGAATTAAATTGTTCTGAGGTGTACTCTTTTCCATTATCAGACCTTAGAATCTGAATTTTATAGCCAGATTAATTTTCAATCCAAGCCTTGAACCTTTAAAAAACTCCTGCAACTTCAAACTTAAATCTCAAGAAATAAATCTAGCACATTCTTGTAAAATCATCAATAAAGGCAATGTAATATCTACTCCCTTTTAAAGATAATTCAGGTCGAGGTCCTCCAAAGTTTGTGTGAATCAACTGTAGCTTCTGTGATGCTCTTCAACTTGTTTGTGGAAATAGAAGCCTTAATTGCTTCCCATATTGGCATGCACTGCAGCTACTTAAGTGATCTTCCAATGATGGCAAGCCTTCCAAAATATTGTGCTTCTTCATGTTCAGTAGTGCAGCATGGTAAAAATAACCCATACTCTTGTGCCAAAGCTCAATGGCATTAACTGAGCTTAAAACAGTAGCTTGCACCTCCTCCATTAGATCTAAAGAGAAGCTTTTACCCTTCATTTTGACCTTGAATAGATCCTACCTACTTATCTATTTGATCAAACACATTTTATCTTCAAACAAAACTTTGTAACCTTTTTCAAGCAACTGGCCAACACTCAACAAATTTTGATTAATATTTGGTACATAAAGCACATCAGTGATTAATACCTGAGCAGCTTTCAATTGCAACAGTGCCCTTCCCTTTCATAGCTATGCATTCTCCATTGCCAATTTTAACTTTTGAAATAGTTATCCTATCCAACTCCTTGAACAACTCTTCATCATAGGTCATATGATGTGTGCATCCACTGTCAATCAACCAACTTTCACTATTATTGCTGGTGGCAAAACAGGTTGCTGTAAATAATTGCTCCTCCTCCTCTTGTTGATCAGCCACTTAAGCCTCAGTTTGAGACTACTTTTTATTCTTGCAAATTTTTGCAATATAACCAAGCTGATTGCATTTGTTGCAGCGTATATTGGGCTTCTTCCAATATTTGAAGTGAGGATGATTCTTCTTTCCACAGTGCAAACAAGGAGGATGATTTAGCTTCTCATATTCTCTTTTATTGCCTTTGTTAGTACTCTCTCCTTGCTTAAAGTTGCTCCCTTGAGCCTTATTTTCCTTTCCTTTGTAACCATGACTAAGTTTCAGTTTGGCTTGTAAATCACCTTCAATTACGCCTTCCTCCCTCATGAGTTTCCTTTGTTCTTGGGCTTGCAAAGCATACAATAATTCTACCAAAGTGATAGTTAACAGATCTTTGGAATTTTCTAAAGAGGAAATAGTGGATTCAAATCTCTCAGGAACTGTTACAAGGATTTTTTGCACTATCCTTGTATCAAGAAATTTTGTCCCAAGCAACCTCACCTTGTTGACAATGCTTAGAAGTCTGTCAGAATATTCTTTCACTATTTTTGACTCCTTCATTCGTTGCATCTCAAACTCCCTAATCAAATTTAGCACTTGCATCCTTTTGATTTTCTCATTTCCTTCATACTCTTGTTTGAGAAAATTCCAAATGGCCTTTGCTGACTTTAGAGTCACAATTCTAGTGAAGATTGCTGGAGAAACAGCAGAAAATAAGCAAGACTTTGCCTTTGATTTTCATTGCTTTCTTTCCTTATGAAACTTGATTTGATTAAGCGTTGGATTTTCTAGTAATGGACCAACCTCATAATCCTCCTCAACAGCCCCCCAAAGATCACTTGCATCAAGAAAAGCTTCCATTTTGATTGCCCATAGGTGATAATTCTCACCCTAAGAAATTGGTAGTGTTAGGATTGAGTTATCATATTGCATTTTTAACTCTCAATGTAAGTGTTTGGGTGTTTGGTAGAACTCTCAACCTTATCAGGTCCCTCAAGAACAAATAAAGCTCGAATACCAATTGTAGGAACTCAAAATATTTAGAAGGTTGAAAACTCAACATCTTTCATTCATACTGACAACCTTTAAATACAAGAAAAAATATAACTAAAAAATGATAACAATTCCACCCATTAAACTGAAAATAAATAAAAAATAAAACTACCTAAAATTTGTAACAGCCCATTAACACTCATAATTCCTATATTTAAAACTCATAACAGCAGGAATTCTAATAATGCTCTAATAAACTGTAATAAACTCTAATAATAGATACTGATTCATATTCTCAACAAGAATGTGGATCACAATCTATTTCTTGCTTGCCAATTTCCATATTTGTCGAAGAGATCAAGACATAATCTTATATTATAAAACTTACAACTTTTTTTTTAAATGCTTATTATTTTTATATTTATTTTTCTTTTAAATTTTCGCTCTCAATTTTTAGTAAAAATTGTGGTGATCCAATTTGATAAAAATATTGGGTATCTAATAATGTTTTAAAACCAGGTATAGGCTACAATTCTTTGAATTTTTTTTATTTGTCAGTTTATTGCTATTCAGGAAATATCAACACAATTTTGTATTTTAAAATTCGCAATATTTTAACTGAGATTCATCATTCAATAAACAAAATTTATATTTATTTTTCTATTATATTTACACCGTTTGAAATTGGTGGTAAGTGTATTGGGTATACAGTGGTTGGAAAATTGGATAAAGGAAAAACACATAGTTGAGTTCAAAATTGGGTGAAACTGATGTCAAGCACAGTACCCTCATGTATCATGAAAGCAAAAAAAAAAAAGGCTTCTTTTTTAAACAAAAAGGGTTAATATTAATATAAAATTATTTTTATTCACAAACAAAAAAAAAATTAAGGACATATAATCAAATTAAGATAAACTACAAAAATATGTGCCGGTGTAATTCATGAATAAGAGTCATAAAATTAAAGCATTTTAATTATAATTAATTAATATATTTATTGTATTAAATTAATATTAATTGATAATATCCTAATCTCAATAATTTTATATTGGCAGTGAGCTTGGTCTTATCGAATATTTCAGCATAATAGAAGCGGAGTCTCTCACTTATCCAGACAGAATGCAACTCCTATTTTCTTCCTCCAAGATCGAATTATAGCTCTTCATATTTATCTATGAGACGGCTTTTATTGTGTCAAAGGCTCTGTTTCTGCGAGAACGTGCTGCTAACTCTCTCATATGTCTCATTCTTTGTGTATCATTGGAAATTGAAAAAGACAATTCATCCTCTTGATTCTAGTTTCCCTGTTAGTAACTCTCAATCAATGGTGTTGCAGTTTTGAGTATGAATTTATCGGTTTTTTTCACTTATTTTCATCTCAAAACATTGGTAATATGTTTTTTCATGTTGCTGATCTTATGGAAAGTGAAAAGGTTTTTTCAGGTGATTTCAATTAATTTTCAAGTATTGGAGTTTTCGTTTTTGGCTTCGATTTGATTCTTCAACTCTCTTGGAATTGTGATTGCACTTGACAAATTATGTGTCTAATTTCCCGACCAACCAACCATCCACGTTATTCTCTTTTCTACCATCATATCTTTTCTTTAGACTGTGAATAAATTGTTTATTCATGTGATTGTCAATATGATTAATGAAAATAAATATCGGATTTTGAATCTTTCATTGTAAACTTCTAAGATTTCGGTATGTATGAATCCGATTCATATTTATTAATATAGCTAATATTGGTATCAAAACTTAATTATTTATTTTTCTAGTCACTCCCAAATATATATATATTCAATATTTGTTTACTGCTTTATAAATATGATAGTACAGTCATTTTATGTTATTTTGAATATGAATGCATGTCCCATACAATCGATGGAACCATTTAATTTTTTTTTACATTTCTATGCAAAAATCCAATTAAAAAACATTTAAAATAAAAAATAGTAAAAAATGGTTAAAAAATCATCAAAAAGGTAAAAAAAAAAAGTGAGCCATTTTATCCTCTTATAAATTTGAACTCTCACTTGTAGAAGTACCTGTCCACACCTTAACCACTCATTTATTCTCTTTGGTGTGTTATAACTCTTTAATATTCTTTATGTACCATACTGGCATAATAAATCTAAAATGACAGAATTTTTTATCCTAATTTTTTTCTCTCATACCTTGAACTACTTTCTATAATTTTTTGTGAGAATTTTTTTTCATATTGTTTACATGATGTTCAATTTTTTTTGAAGCGTAACTATTTTTTTGTGCAAATTATTATTTTGGAGATTTAATTGAGTTTCTTTTTTTTATTTTGTATATGTTATAGAAAATTAATGGTGAGACTTTTACATACATCAAGAGTCATATAAACTTTAGCACAAAGACAAAAAGTCTATAGGTTCATTGTCAAGCTTAAAAATCTTCAAGCTAACCCAAAAGTTTATAAAGAAAAGTTTGTACATATTGTAAATCATATTATCAAGTTTTATGAAAAAGTTCAAAACTTGATATGGGCTGGTGTTTTAAAGATGGACCTAAATTGGAAGAAATTAAAGGTCTTATAAAAAGCTTTACTTACAAATTCCCAAAAGAATATAATAAATTTTCTATTAGAAAGGAAGAAGGGACATAAATAATATAATAATATTGTCAATAGATTTATATTAAACTATTTAGATAGTTTAAATCACAGGCATAATTTGACTATATTCAAGTATAGTCAACTAGATAGGAAATTTAGTATCAAAATCCAATTTCCTCAAGAGTTATATAATAGGTTTATTAGCTCTTTTTCCACATAGAATCAAACATTTGAAAGCATCGTCATTATTGTAAACTTTATGTAAATGTTTCATATCTAATATTTTATGTAATTTTTTATTTTTCCATATTTTTGTATTATATTATTGAAATATGTTTCAATTTGTGTAAAAATTTTAATTGAAATTGTATATCTATAAATTCCTTTATTTAGTATAATTTGCCTAATTAATTATTTTAGTATTAACCTCACATTAGGAATTTAGATAATGATTGGAAATGTAGTGACCTTTTGATTATAAACCCTATATGTGAACTAGTTATAACATAATTAATATATATATATATATATATATATATATATATATATATATATATATATATATATATATATATATATATATATATAGTGAGACATTAGTTATGCGTAATTTGGTCTATATATAGAACTTTGTGTCTCTATATACACAATAGCCACTGCTTCCAAGAATATTGTCACCGAATCCAACAAGGGTGAGAAACTAAATGGTGACAATTATAAAATTTAAAGCATGAAAATTCAATATATGCTGGAAGAGTAAAAGGCTCTAGAAGCACTCAATATTATCCTAGAAAAGCTTGAGACAGGAAACATGGCCTAACACAGGCGGGACCGAGATGCTTATAAAGACTAGAAAAGAAATAATTATCTTGCTCGCATTATGTTGCTGAGCAATATCTTGAATAACATTATGCAAGAATTCAAGAATTACAACTTAACTAAGGGCATGTGGTCCACTTTGAAAAATAAGTTTAGAGGAACATTTGTGACCAAACTAAGATCTCTCACTATTAAATTTGACATTTACAAAAAGAAATTTGAACATTCAATAAAAAAAATTTACAAGAAATGTCAAATATAATCAATGAATTAGAGGATGTGGGTCATATGTTGATTGACGACTAACAAGTCCAAGCTATAATTCACTCCTTCCTTCATTCTTCGGAGCATATAAAGATGTATTTAACCCAAAATGAAAATATTTGAATGATGGATGATGTTGTGTACCACTTTGAGCTAGAAAAAGAAAGGCTTAATGCCATTAAACCTAATACAAATGTGTATGTGGCTTCATCTAGCTCAAGAAGAATTTCTAGGTGAAGTGCAAACATCAAGGTGGATCCTAGGATATGAGAAAGAAGATGGCCTATTTCAGTAAGAAATTAACAAATAACAAACATGGGAAAGAAAAAGGTCCTTTCAAGAAGAAGAATATGACCAAGTTTAAGTGCTTTAATTGCAATAAGCAAGGGCATTTTGCTTATGATTAACCTGAACCTAAGAAAGTATTAAGCTATACTTAAGTTAGTGAACTTTATATAGCTAGTTTTATTTTTTTTAATAGATTCCCATTTTTTATGGATTATATACTTAAGGGCAATGGACTATGTAGTGAAGGATCAAGACACTTTCATGGAATTTCAATGAATACCGCATGGAGCAAAATGGATTTATGTGGGAAATGATGCATGAGTCATAGTTCGAGGAATAAGCACATGCAAGTTAGTCTTGCGAGGTGGCCGAACTTTATTTTTGCATGATATTTTATATGCACCTTAGATTTGTCAAAATTTTATCTCTGTGTTAGTTTTGTTAAAACTCAGTTTTAATTTGTATCTTACTGATGACAATATTGCATTATCCCTAGGAAAAACTCATTATGGATCTTGTTATATAATAAATTATTTTATTATCATCGATACTAATAATTATAAATGTAATCTTTATTATTCCATATTTACATTGTCACATAATACTAAAAATGATGCAAATGTTTGGCGTGCTCGACTTAACTATGTTAGTCAACATCGAATTGATAAACTGGCTAAAGAAGGTCTATTCCCTAATCATGACAAAGTAAATCTATCTACTTGTGAGCATTGCTTAACTGGTAAAAGTACTAGAAAACCATTTACAAAAGGAATCAAAGTTAACTTCCCTTCGTAATTAGTCTATTTTGACATATGTGATCTAATGAATGTGACAACTAAGCATAAAGCTTTCTATTTCATCATATTCATAAATGAATTTACTTGATTTGGTATTATTTATTTAACAACACATAAATCTGAAGCATTGAGTTACTTCTAAAGCTATTTGAGCTTAGTCAGAAATCAATTAAATAGAAAAATAAAAGCATTACAAATCGATCATGATTGTGAGTATTTATTCGATTAGTTCAGACAACTATGTGATGAAAAAAGGATTCAACATTAGTTGACAAATCCACACACTCCTCAATAAAATAGTGTTATAAAGAGAGAAAAACAAACGCTCTTAGAAATAATTGGGTTTATGATGGCACAAACAAATTTACCTATGTTCTAGATACCTCACATTTACATGGCAAATTAAGTGCTTGAGGAAAGAAATGTATCTTTATGAGATACTTAAAACATTTGAAAGGTTGTGTTCATTAGTAAACATGACAGTGGAAGTCTTACAAAATTTAAATCATGAGATATCACATTCTTAGAGAATGATTTTCCTAAATAGGGTGATATAAATAAGGACTTATCCTTATACAAGATCATGGATACAAGTTTTTAAGACTCACTACCTTCGAGTGGGAGAAATTTAGGGAATATGTTTCCAATTTCGAGTGCAAATGATAGTAACTTGATCAGTATAGGAGTAATCCAAATGGGAATACTCAAATAATTAATAATCCTAGTTTGAGTGGGAGCAATTTAAGGATCCTTGAGAAATATGTTTCTTCAGAGCCTTAATTATGATGTAGTGGCAGAAGAGGCATTCGTCATCATCTTTTCAATATTGAAGGTGGTGAAACCTTTGTGACCATTACATAAGATGAAGATAAGCTAAAAAATATTATAGAGGCTCTCTTTGACCCTAATAAGGAAAATTGGATAAAAGTAATGGAGGAAGCGATAAATTCTATGAGATCAAATTAAGTTTAGGAACTTGTTGATCTTCTAAACACACGTAAGGTCATTGGAAATAAATGGGTTCTCAAAATCAAGCACAAGGCTAATGACACTATTGAAAGATATAAAGTTAGACTAGTAGCAAAAGGCTACATACAAAAGGAAGGAATAGATTATGAGGAAACCTTTTCACTTATTATTTGATTTATCTTAATCCATTTGATAATGGCTATATGGATCTTGAATTACATCAAATGGATGTAAAGACTACATTTCTCAATAGAGATTTGGATGAGGAAATCTACATGCAATAGTATGAAGGTTTTATCAAAGAAGGCCAAGAAAACAAAGTTTGTAGACTTTTGAAGTCTATATATAGCTTAAATCAGTCTTCAAGATAATGGTATATTCACTTTCATAATGTAATAAAGTTAAATAATTTTATCATGATTGACAAAGATAATTGTATATATACAAAAAGGTTCAAAGATAAGTTTATAATTTTATCATTATATGTTGATAATATACTTATAGTTAGAAATAGCAAGGATTATATCAATGAAATTAAAGGAAGATTATCATTTAATTTTAAAATGAAAGATATGGGTGAAACTGCATAAATTATTGGAGTTAAGATTTCTAGAAATCATTCAAAGAAATTATTATCTTTATCACAAGAGTATTATATTAACAAAATTCTTGAATAGTTCCAAATGCAACATTATAAATCCATGGACATGCCTATTGCTAAAGGAAAGTCTAAGTCAAAAGATGTGTCTTAAGACTCCACAAAAAGAAATGTATACAAGAAAAGTTTCCTATGCAAGTGCAGTTGGCAGTCTGATACATGCAATGATATGTACAAGATTGGATATATTTTTTACCATTAGCATGGCAAGTTGATATTAGTCTAACCCAGGCCCAGCATATAGGAAAGCAGTTAAAAGGATACTAAGGTATCTAAAAGGTATTGTTAACTACTCATTGTGTTATAAAGGAAATGACTTACAATTGAAAGGATGTAGTGATGCTAATTGGGAAGGAGACCTAGATGAAAGGAAGCTTATCTTTGGATATATTTTCTTACTAAATAATGGTGCCATATCTTAGAGTAGTAAGAAGCAATCATGCATAGCCTTATCCACAATGGAAGCTAAATTTGAAGCATTTTTAATAGCAGTACAAGAAGCAGTGTGGCTTAAAAGGTTTTTGGATTATTAGGGTGTAAATACTAACATTGCCAATCCAGTTTTAGTAAACTATGATAACTAAGCAGTAATAGCATACACAAAGCACCCTAAATATCATTGCAAAACTAAGTATATAAATACAAAGTACAACTTTATGAGAAATATGGTTGCATGTAAGAAAGTGAACATGAAATACATTTCTATGCATGAAATGGCAGCAGATCCCATGACTAAGCTTATTTCTCATGATGTATCTATAAAACATATGAAATCCTAAGGATTGAGTAGATGTTAATGCAATTATTGCAATTTTTTTCCTAATAATGTTCATAGAATATTAATGTCTGAATAATAATTGTGTTTATTATAAGCCTACATAAATAGATGTATGAATGTTTCTTAGAACATTCTTAAGTTATTGAAAAGTACGTTGGACAGATAAAATATTAGCCTTCTCATGCGGATAACCATTTCTCATTAATTTTTTATAATTGATAAAAGCTGAGACAATTTTAAGCTTCTTATCTAAGTGATAATCAAGAGCTAAGCTTAAAATATAAATGTTACCTTGTTAACAAACAAGATAAGGTCATATGTAAGATTGTAAGTAAATTAATAAGGAGTTCACTTCATCTGTCTATATTACTAGATATAAGTTTTGATAGAAATGAAAAAGAGTAGATTAGTGAGCTCAGGTTAGACATTGAGTATGTTTGAACCATTATTTGTATGATAATAATACATTATATAAAGACATATGCTCTATGGGACAAGGAGAGAATACCATAACACATGTTTCATACCATGTGTGCAAATTGTGACTAATATAATTGATCAAAGTCTAGATCTCAGCTTTGATGTGTGAGACCTTTAAAGGAATAAAGACATTATATTTATACCCTTATAACTCTATTTTATTTCTTTAAATTTAAATTTAATGATTGCTATTTTAGAATGTTACTAAAAAATTATGAGAGATTCAGTCTAGTGAGCTATTACTAGAAAAATAAATTAAATTAAAGTCAAGAGATTTGAGAAAAGAGGAAGATCATCAAAAGTATCACATTGTGTTTGTATTCACCATATACTAATTATAGTGTGTTTATAATTATGAATACAATATTTAATGCAAATGATGCATATGAATGAGATCATTTAAGAAATTTGAATATGATAAAAATGATTTAGGGTACTATATATTTAAAGTTTACTCAAGATTTATTATTTGTCAAAAAACTATATATATTCCTAATAGATGTATAACAAAGAGCTTTCGAAGTATACTGGTCACACGAAATATTTTCTTATATGATTTTTTATAGAATATAAGAGATAATATTCTCTTATGTAATGTTGAGAGAGTATGGATCCCATCATGCATGAGTAGGAGACGTTGGATCATGAATCTGAGTCTCCTAAAATATGTCCATAACCCAACCCATGACCCAATTCATGAAATACATATAAATAGGCAAAAGAAAGATAGTTAAAGGTTTAGATAATGCAAAAAAAGAAGGATCATTAAAACTCATTCAAGATTCTTTCTCTTTTCACTCTGAACAAAAGGAGATATATGATGTGAATAAATTACCTTTTCATGTGATTGATAATATGACCAGTAAAAATAAACATCAAAATTTGAATCTTTCACTGTAAACTTTTGATATTCTAGTATATATGAATCTGATTCATATCCATTGATATAACTAATAAAGGATTTTGTGTTAAAAAGTTCTTCATGGCCTTAACTTGTGTGATCCTAGAATTTTGATTTAATAATCATTGATTGTTATTGTTGTTCTATCTTTTTAATGATTAAAAAATAAGTCACTCCCAAATTCTTCTCACAAATTTGGTTGGTATTGCTATTTTATTAAATTTTTATATGATATTGTTACTAAAGAAAGCTTAGATGTTATCCATGTTAATGATTTTAGCTTTGTTCACTTAAATGATCTTATTAAGTCTAGTAGTGAATGAAACTTATTTGTTGATAAGTAACTATTAATTCTTTTTTTTTAAATTGATTATAGAGTTTGTAACTTTCTAATGGAATAGGATATCAAATTTATTTAGTCATGTTATGTATAAAGGAACCTATCTTATCTACTCTCTGGATTTTTGCCATGTATTAATTATATAATAACCTTTTTTTGTTTGTTTGTTTTTATAACTCAATTTTATTGTTGTATCAAGGCCTTAAGTGATCCATTGTGCTTTGTACTCCACATGATTGAATCTTTTAGTTTTATAAAGAGATGTTATCGATACTTTAGCTTGCATTTGTTAGCTTTTTCCTAATATTTTTAAGTCATTATTTTGTTACTTGATTGCTTTTCATGATACTTGGTTTTGCTTTGTACTTTTACTTATGATAGATATAATGCTAGGACTTTTTTGAAGAGGTTGGAATATGAAATTAAGATATTTCAAACTTTTAATTCATAATACAAGTTGCCCACACACTAAATAATTAGAGAGAATCTAATATGCAATTCCTATTTATTAAGGATGTGTTGAATCAAAATGACTTAGATTTTGCCACTTCCAACAAAGATAAGGTGTTCCCCCAACTTTAAAAAATAAACATGAAATTTTAGTTAAAATGATGGTCATATGAATTTGATATAAGAGTAATTTGCCTTTATATTCAAGTTTGAATTACCTATACTATTTTATGATATAATATATTGTTTAATTTTGCATTGTAAGATTTCAAGATAAAAAGTCTCACCTTATATTTCCTAAACCTAAAGGTTGACATATGCCTAATCTTTACATTTAGGTTAGGACCGTAAATAAACAAAACTATTCATGAACAATTTGAGTTTAACTTATAAAAGGTTCAATTTATGTTCAAGTTAAACAAACTCAAGCCTAAATAAGGTTCTACAATTGACAAATTGAATTTGAGCCTTAAAATACAAAGTTTGTGATATTTGCAAACCTAAACGTACTTATCTATCTATCTATATATATATATATATATATATATATATATATATATATATATATATATATATATATATATATATATATATATATATATATTCTTACTATGTTAATTTATGGTCTTATTTAATTATTAGTTCATTTAATTACTTGAAATTTTATTATTAACTAAAATATTTGTTATTTTAATTTTATAAAAGAAAAAAATTAAGAAAATTGTACATCCAATACCTTAAATTCAAATGATTTATGTTTAAGTTGTATGAAAAATTTAATGAAATTTCTAATAACAAGTCTTTTTTGCTCATGATATTACTAGTGTAATTATTAGGCTATGTTGAAACATCATAATTTAATTATTTTCTATGAAAATCCATTGGATTAGAATGAGATTTATATTGTAGTGCTATTTATTTATATTTGAAATTTACTTGACATGTTTTTTTATATTGTTATTCAGAGAAAACTATATAGGCTTAATTTTATATGACAAATAAGTCAATAAGTTATAAATTAACCTCTGTGAGTATTTTGCACATTAAATTATTGAAAAAAAGTTTTGATTTAAGTTTCATTTTATACAATAAATTAGCTAACTTATAACTTATATTATTATTCAGAGAAAACTTATTAATTAAATTAATAAGTTATAAGTTTAGCTTTAGAGATATTTTGTGTACTAGTTTATTGAAAAAAATAAGCTCTAATGTTTTAAGTAACTTATAACTTATAAGTTGCAACCTCTTTAACATTTTTCTAAATCTATCTTTATTTTTTATTAATTTATAACACATACTCTTCATTAATATGAATTATTTTAATTTATATATCTATTTCAATTAATATGTTTTTATGTTATTTTACAATTTTAACTAATTTAATAACTAATTTTGTGAAACACTTACAAATTAATTAGTTTATTAATTATTAATTATCAATAACAAGTTATCACTTATCAATTATTAACTAATTTATTAATTATTAATTATTTGTATAAAATAAAGCTTTAATAAGCTATTTTGAGTAGTATATAACTTATAAGTTATTACTTTTTTAATTTTTTAAATAAATTCTTATTTTTTATTTTTTTACAAATCATGGCCTTCACAACATACTCCTAAATATTTTTTAGGATTATATTATGAATAATATAATTTTAAGTAAAATATAATTAATTATATTTTAAGTAATTAAGCTTTTATTATAAATATAATAAAATAAAAATTATATAAATAAATATATAGGTTCATAAAATATAATTAATTAAATATTAGATATTATATTTTTATTTTAAATATCTTAATTATGTTAATATAATTTAAATTTTAGATAATTATGAATTATTTTAATTTATATGTTTATTTTTGTTAATATATCCTTTTATGATTTCAATTAGTTCAACAATTGCTTTTGAGAAACATTTCTTATACAATCAATTATTTTCATAAAACAGATCTGTAATAGGTCAAAGCTTATTTATGCTCAATTAAACTTATTTAATAGTTGAGTTCGAGCTTGAATATGTTTAATTTTATCAAGCTTGAGCTTATTATCCTTCATTCCTTCCCTACTCTTTGGATTTAAAGGGTTGTTATTCCAATACTACAACATGATGGAAATTCTAAAATTAAAATTATGAATTAATATGTTTGATGATTTGTGTTTCCCCATCTTAAGTATTATCATCATCAATTTCTAAAAATCAAATTTCTATTAATAGGAGTAAAATTTGCGAATGATATTTCAATGCCTATTAAAAAGCCAAAATGATATTGGTGTTTTTTTACAATAGTCCTATGTTATGCATTTTGAAACTTTCAAAGTTTATTTTTTTACAAGTTATGAAGAATTCTTTCAAAACATGCTACTCTTTTAATTTGATTATAATTTTCATTCTCTATTCCTCCCCCCCCCAAAAAAAAAGGATATAAAGAAAAGTTCAACCATTTTTTAGTCTTTCTCTGATATTAGTAGTACTTGCTTTTTATAGGTGATAGAGATGGGAAGTAGACTAATTATATTATGAATTATGCAAGTTGATATGGATTATAAAAAAAAGGTAAGTACTTATATTTATTGTTCTAAAAGAATTAATACTTTTATATAGCCTTAATAATTTGTCAATTTTAGGTTAAATTAGTTTGCATTTATAGTAGTGTCATTGCTAGTGCATATCACTCTTTTCATTTATATCTATTTTTAATATTGATTCTTAAGTGATTGTGTTACTTCCAAAATAGGTGGGCTTTTGTTACTTAGCCAATAATTGGTAACACTCTTCATGCATTTTGATATTTCAATTTTCAACTCATTCATACAACCTTATTTTTAATTGTCCTTATTTGGTAATTCCTTTCTCTTTGCTTATGATAGTTTACATTATATTAAAATAATATGCCTTTCAATGTTTAAAAAATCATAGCATGTTTTTTAATGGGAAAGTTTCTTCTTGGCAAAAAAAAAAAAGATTGTAACATTTATAATATTTGCTTAACTTTGCAATAGATGTGATTTTACAAGTACAGGGCTTTAAATAAATCATGCTATTTGGGAATAATTCAAGCTTGGCTTATAAAAAGTTTGATTTGTATTCGAGTTAAATTTATAAAAAGCTTCATTTGTATTTGAGTTAAATGAACTTAAGCCTAAAGAGCTAAGCTTGTATAATTAACAAGTTAAGCTTGAATTTCTAAATACAAAACTTCATGTTGTTCGTGAGTTTAACCAAGCCTAAATAAGCTTTTTATATTATTTATGATTTTATCAAATTATTGGTTCATTTAATTCCTTAATATTTTGATGCTATCAAAATTTTTAATTATTTTTATTTAAAAAAAGCCAAAGAAATTGTATCTCCATTACTTAAATGATTTATGTTTAAACTACTTAAAAAGCTAAAGGAACTTCTAATGATAAATTTTTTGCTTATATTGTTGGTTACATGGTTATTATACAATGTTTAAATATTATAATTTGATTATTTTTTATGTATATTTGTTGAATTAGCATTAGATTTATATTTATAGCATTATTTATTTGCACTAAGAAACTATCCTACATCTTTATTATTATTATTTATTGAAAAAAATCATGTAATATTTTGAAGCTCATTTAGGCTCAATTAAACTCATTTAATAGTTGAGCTCGAATTTTGAAAGCTTGAGCTCAAGGTTGAACATGCTTAATTTTGTCAAGTTTGAACAAGCAAAAACTCGATTTGAATTAACTCATTTAGAGGCTTAGTGGAGGCAAATGTGTTGTCATACACTATATTTGGAAAGAAATGTCTTTGGAACCATTTTAGGTGCGATTACATTTTCCTAAATCCCATGTATATCCTTGCTAATGCAATAGCATTTACATATGTTATAGGTTTTGTAGAGTCCATCTTTTATCTTCCTTCTCACTCTCTATCATCTATTTTTGTTTCTTTTTTGTTATTTTAATTATATAATAAATTTGTTCTCTTAGTTTTTATAATATAATTTAATTCTATGGTGTCATTTCTAGTTTTTTCATTTTTTCAAAGCATGATAAAATTTATAATGTGCTTCATTTTTTACTATTTTTATTGATTTGCATTTATACTTTCAAGCAAGTGCCTCTATAACAAACTATAATATGATCTAATTAGACTACCTCTCCTTTTAATATTTTATGTATGTTTGTAAAATATGCATTTTTCTAATCTTGTATTTGTTCTTCAAATTCAATGTTACACCTTTCTTAAAATTTTAAAATTTAAAAAAAATTTATTTCATGAGGGAAGAAATTAAAATAATCTTAATGGTAATAATAAAATGGAATATATGTGGGAAATAAATAAGTTGTAATAAGAAAATATAAATGAGATTGAATCAAATAAAATTTAATGATTTAATGAGATTAAGGATGAAAACTCCATGAAATTGGTGAGGAATAGTTAATTGAATAAAAAGATTGAAGGTTTTAATTCATGAGAAGTGAGTGTAGATGAGATTTAGGATATTTTCTTATTTCACTCCCGCATTGTTCCTCATTTTGGCCCTTAAATTAAACTCCCTTCGATTTCTAGCAAAAACACACTTTTTCACCCCTACTGTCTCTACTATTTCAATCTTATGTCTTTCTTCCTCTTCTTATCCTCAAATTAAAGTAAGAAAAGGTTAATCCTCATTAAATTTTCATTCAATCAAGATAAAATCTTCCTTCTTCTTAGATTTTCTTTTATTCCTTTTTAAAGTTTAGTAACTATTGGTATTTTGGTTTAAAGGGGAAATAGAACCTTAACTTAAGAAAATTTTAATTTTTATGTGATTAAGTTCAAAAAACATTGAATCTACCTTCTAACAACTTCCTTTATACTAGATGAGTGAGGATTCTAGCCTTACTTTAAAGATTTGAATGGTTTGTGTTTGGTTGTATAAGTATTTAGGTTTTATGGTGTATACAATGATTTATGATGAATAAATTGTGTATAAATGTTTTAAATGGCTTAAATAAGATTCTTTTGAGGTATATTTGTAATTTGGTAAGGATTGGTTAAGTAATAAATAGGGTTTGAATGGCATTTATGGTGTTATGAATAGTAAAAATCAAGCTAGGAATTATGAAAAACCCAAGTTAAGGCTCGATCATTAAGAGCTAATAGTTGACCGTTGATTTAGTCATTAAGGAATTTCACTTTCTAATAGTCAATAGTCAATTGTTAGGCCCTTAATAGTTAACCATTGGCCTGTTGGGTGAACTCCTTGAATGTAGTTAGTTAACAATTGATCACTAGACTCTTAACGATCGACTATTGGTCTTGTGTTTCATATGCTTAGTGCATGATACTAACATGATTTATTGTATATTGAATAAGATTGCATAAATATTATGAGGCTTAGTATGGAGGCATAATGAGCTTGTATAAATCTTGAACTATACCGTTGATGATTCCCTTGTGAAATTTGACATTTAATTATGCTAATGTCATGCATAAATTAAGATGAAAAAGGATTGATATCACTTGTGTATTGAATACCAAATTTGATAATGACTTGTAAGTGTATAAGGTTAAATATGAGTCATAAGGAGGTTTAAATGCTTTAATTATTTTGTTATTTGTGCACTTAGAAACTTGTTATGGCATGGATTGATTATGTAAATTGGATGTTGACGTAAATGAGCATGTTTGATTAAGCATAAATGTATTGATACTAATTAGAATTATGTTTTGAAATGTGTAAACTAAGAGTTTGGTATAAGAGAGTAAATTTAATCAGTAAGTTTGTAATTGTTATTTATGTTTGATTATACTAGAGTATTTACTCACTAAGTTTTGAACTTACCCATTTGCATTTTATTTTGTAAGTTATCATGTTAATCCACTTCCATCACCATCTTAGAGTTGAGTTCTTAGAGGATTCTCTAGTATAGTTAAGCAACATGAGATTATGTTAGCATAGATAGTTATTTATTTATTTATTTTTGGGCCTTCTCATGTATAGGTTAGGATAGAGGTTTAAAAACCTATTCTTTTTTAAGTTAGATAAGCTGGCTTATCCTCGAAATAGGTTTAGCTATAAGTAGGCCTGACTCCTTTTATATTTGATTTTTATATAATGAATGAAACTTCAACATTTCTCTCTTCTTACATGATTTTCCTTTATAATAAACTATATATCTAATAATGTTACTAGCTTAGCTACCATGCAATGTACATAATTTTTTCAGTCAAAATTAATATATATGTATCTATACATTTCATGTTTCATAACTAAATATTATTAAAAAGTTATTATAAGGTTAATATAATTTGTATAGTTAAAAAATTACAATTAGAAATATAAAGATATGCATATTTTTAAATATACACATTATTCTTCTTATTTAAATTTTTAATAAAAATATTATATTTTATGAAAAATTTAATATAAAATATTGAAATTAGTAATCAAATGAAAAAAAGCCAAAGTTTGAGAGATCAAATGCTTAGCCCGATCAAACTTACATATTTCAAAATTAGTTTAAAAATATAATAGTTATTCCTTTTATTTATAAACATATTGTGGCTTATACATAAGTACTATAACAATTTATAATATGAGCATATACAAATAATTTACTAATAATATAAAATATATTTAAATAAAAATAATTATTTTACATTATACGAATATTCTACCTAGAAATAGTTTTTAAATTTGTATGTTTGAAATGTCAACCAATAAGAATATTAGCGAAATTATAAAATTAACAATTTAAAGTTTAACATAATTTAAAAATATAATGAGAAATCTATTGTAATAATTATTAAATTTAACAAATAGTATGAAAGGATAGTATTGCAAATAAAGTATTTTAAAAATATATTTATAATATAAAATTTAACTATATATTTACTATAAATTAAATTAATTTTAGTAAGATAAAGTGATAATAAATATAAAATATATGTTCATATGACAATTATAATCATAATAATATTAGGTAAATATGCAATAATACTATAACAATTTACAATATAAGCGTATACAAATAATTATTGAGAATATAAAATATATTTGAATAAAAAAATAATTATAAGATTTTTTGGATACATATTATATATGATTTATTAGTAGGTTACAAATTTTTTATTTATTAGAAAAAGGATACAAAATTAAATAATTATATTATATTAAATTTAGAAAGATAGTCAATTAGTCTAATAAAATATGAAAATGATAGAAATTCTATTATATGCTCTTTGACGTGAATTTTTTAGAAGTTATTTTAGAAGGACTTTTTTTGTTTTAAAAAGGAAATTTACAAGGTAAAAGAATTTTAAAAGAAGATACAAATAATAAGAAAAGCATATTAGGTCGGTGGAAATCGCATAGTGTATTTCTATGTAGATCATGACTAGGGTTGGGTCATGACATTTGACAATACCAAGATGAATTATTTGTTGTTATAAAAAAAAGCCTTTAAAAGCTAAAGATGGAAGTTTGTTTATTCTTTGTTCTTCAACTCTTTAGATTTGCACTTCACTCTAAAATGGTGACTACCTTTCCTACATTGTTTATCATTTTCCAAATTGATAACTTACCTTTTCTTATTTCTTACATTTAGTAGACTTCTACTTTTAAGTGATCATTTAGACTGGTATGTATTTGGTTGTCCCCATTAAGAGATATTTCTATAGAGTTTTTGTGTTAAGAAAGTGAAGGAACTAATTTCAACACTATGATTGAAAGTTTAGAAAGAAGATGCTTGTGGTTGCACAATGTACATAAAGTTTGAACGCGGCTTTCTCATACTATTTCTCTTGCTCTTATGGTTGTTTAATTAAGGTATATTATACCCTTGGTATTTTTTACTATTTATTTTCAATCTTTGTTAAGAAAAATCCATTTATATTAAGGTTTCTTGAAAAGTACAAATTGAATGTGCAGTTTCCATAACCTTAAGCTTCATAAATAATCTCATCTTCTTTGTGTTCTTTCTCGCTCAACTTTATCGTAATCTAAGTTATTAACTATATAGTCTAAGGAAGCCATATGATAAGTGGTTGTTACATGAATTCTAATGTTTGAGTATGAGTCAAAATTATTTGACAATATAAGATGTCTGTGTGTCTTCACATCCAGTTTGTTTGGCATATGCAATTGGAATCTTTGATTTATACATCAATGCTATCCTCACTTCCTTATTTACTCCTTCTTATAAAAAACATTGGGTTTTACAATCTTTGTCAAAGTGTATGGAAAATCCACATTTAATTTTGATATGGTTAGATGTAGGTTATACATTATTTTTATTTATATGTATAAAAAATTTAATATTTATATAATAAATAGCTTTTATACAATCATATCAATTATTTCTTATATAACATTGATGGTTGAATTTACAAATTTTATTCTGATTTATAAATTAAAAATAA
This sequence comes from Sindora glabra, assembly GCA_020226215.1. NCBI lineage: Eukaryota > Viridiplantae > Streptophyta > Magnoliopsida > Fabales > Fabaceae > Sindora > Sindora glabra. The sequence continues at coordinate 72,274,582 of CM035226.1, read as the reverse complement.
GTTGTGGGTCATACTGATACTTAAAAATAAGTAATAACTAATTTTATATTTTTAATGTTAAATACTTCTGAATATATGCTAATGTTTATTTCTAATATTCTTTATATTTAATGTAACCCACTAAATTAACACCAAATGTAAAGTAATTGTCAGATAAGAATCACTTTTTTAACCATATAAAGGTTTTTCATATGAAACTAATTTCAATACAGGCCAAATAATTCTACTTGATCATTATAATTTTTTGGATAACTTTTTTTTTGGCATATTTATCATAATTTACAATTTTCTTGATTTATTTATTTATTTATCTTTTAATTTATAATAATTCAATGGCATAACATAAAATATAATTTTCAATAACAATTATTAATATAGTATTAATCATAATAATTAAAAATAAATAATTTTTTTTAGAATTTTCCAAAATAATGGATTTTTCTATTAAAGATTGCATTTTTATTTTTACAAAGGAAATGAACATATATAAAATGTTCTAAAAGACATTGTGTTTAAATTTAAAACAAAATATATTATGAATTAATATAAAAATTAAAGAGTAACTCTATTATTGCAAAAAATTAGGTTTCCTTTTTTAAAAAGTAAAGAATTAAAAAAAATTAAAGAGTAACCTTTAATGACTTGTTTGTATGTTCTTTGCCTTCATTAGAGTGAAAGATTATTTGTTTTACTTTAGAATTTAAATTTAATCAACTATTAATTTAAATTAATTTTACACTATTACTCATTCATGTATTGTTATATAAATATAAAAAAATTAAAACTCTTTTATTTATTATAAAATTAATAAATAAGAAACAATTAAAGAAATATATGAAAGACATAAAGGAAAATTATAGGAAGGAGGAGAATAATCTGATTCAACTATATTTGGATTGATTTATATAATTCATATTTATAGACTAAACTAATTAAACGTTACAATTTTATAATGATTATTCATAAATAGAGTTGAAACTTAATAATTGACCATGATAAGAATGTAAAGTCTAATCTAGTAAATGACTATAATTGAAAGTATAACGTCTGCTTATGCACATCCATATTTAATAAACTTAATAATTATTCATAATGATTCCCCTTGATGTCCATATAAAAGAGTATTTAATTATAATACGCAATAAAATATTACCTCATTAAAAACCTTGTTAGGAAAAAATTAGTAGGATAAAAATCATAGCAAAGGGAAAAAGAGTATAATGCATATTAACTTCCTTTTATGATAACATCAATTAAGATCTTTAAGTTGAAGAATTCCAATATTATAGACTAACTTTTCAAATATAAAAGTAAGAAGTGCCTTAGTAAACAAATCTACTAGATTATCACTTGAAAGAATTTGTTAAATATTTATATCACAATTATTTTGAAGATCATGAGTAAAAAAAACTTAGTGAAATATGTTTTGTTCTATCTCCTTTAATGTAGCCTTCTTTCAATGGAGTGATACATGCAATATTATCTTCGTATAAGATAATACATATTATTTTGCTAGGAAATAAACTAAAAGCCTCTCATATGTGTTAAATCACATATCTTAACTAAACACATTGCCTATTTGCTTTATGTATTGCTAAAATGACTATACCTTCACATGTAAACAAATAGGCTATTTGTGATTAACCATTATGAGGGTCAAACAAATATGTTGCATCTATATAACCAATTAGGTTTGACCTAGGTATATTTGTATAAAACAAACTCATATTCATCACACCTTTAAGATAACGAAGTACATGCTTAACTCAATACCTTTGTGTGGGTGAAGAACTATATCTTACTAAAAAATTAATAACAAATAATATATCAGATCGCATATTGCTAGCAAGATACATTAGTACTCCAATTGCATAAAATAGGTCTTCATCTTTTTTTTTCTTTGAATTCTAAAAGGATCTTTGTTCCTAGATCTTTTCATAAAAATACATGAACAAATCAGGTCATGTTTATTCATTAAGGCAATTATACCACATGCATCTAGATTATTTTAATCCATAAAGAGATTTGTTCAATTTGATTGAGTATTCTTCTTGAGAATCTGAATTGTATGCTATAGACAAATTAAAATCTTTAGGAAGTTTCATATAAATATCATTATCAAGTGAGCCATATAAATAGGTTGTAATAATATCCATTAGATGCAAGTTAGGTCTTTCATGTACTATTAGGATAATTAAATACTAGAAAGTAGTTACATCCACCATAAGTGAGTGTGTTTGTTCATAATCAATGCTAGATCTTTGCAAAAAGCCTTGAGCAACAAGTTATGCCTTACATTTTACAATTTCACCATTCCTATTTCATTTTTGCACAAAAACCCATTTGTATCCAACTAGCTTTACACCTTCTAGTGTATGAATTACATGTCTGAAAAACCTTTTTCTTTGCAAGGAAGTTTAATTTTGACTTGATTATGTTTTTCCATTTTGATCAATCATCTCTTTATCTACATTCCTTAACAGACTTTAATTTATGATCCTTATTATCATTTATTATATTACGTGTTATATCATATGTAAAAAGATCATCAATGTTAACTTCGTTTTGGTTTCATCGTATTTCATTCATAACATAATTTATTGAGATTTTTTTTTCTACATGAATTTTAGGTACCTAAGTTTCTTTTGGTATGGAAATAATAATTTTGCTTGGGGAGTTTTCTGGAGTCACCACATCCACATCCTTGATTTAGCCATCTTCATTGTTAGCTTTTTTTCTTTTCCAAGAATTTTTATCTTTGGAACTGATAGGTCTACCATACTTTATACATGCATTAGACTCATTTGCAATAGTAGATTGTTTGATAGGGATATCAATTTTAATTGGAGCATTAGCAACTGGAATATGTGATTTGGTCACTTTCTTTTAGTTAATGAATGTGTCTAACAATTTATTAGCTAAACCTTGTAAATGAATTATCTTTTAAACTTTCAATTCACCTTATTTTATATGAGGATCAAGATGAGATAATAATAATTTATTTTAACTAATTTCTTTTTTCAACTGCTTATTTTCTCCCTTTAATATTAAGAAAAATGTTTCATTAAAATGACAATTCGACAAATCTAATTGTGAATAAATCTCATGTTGATGGTTTAAGATATTTTATTATAAATAGAGATTTATATCCAATACATATTTCAAACTTTCATTAAGGACCTATCTTAGTTTGTTATGGTGGAGTAATTAGGACATATACTATACATCCAAAGATCCTTAGATGGGAAATATTAGGTTCTTGACCAAAAATCAATTGTAAAGGGGAGGACTTATGATAGCTTGTTGATATGATATGAATTAGTGCTACAGCATGCAAAATTGCATGTCCCCAAGTAGAAAATGAAAGTTTTGATTTCATAAGTAATGGTCTTATAATTAATTTGAGACACATAATGAATGATTCTACAAGATCATTTTGTGTACGAACATGTACTATAGGATATTTAATATTAATTTTAATAGATATACAATAATCATTGAAAGATTAAGAAGTGAATTTACTAGCATTGTTAAGTTATATTTTCTTGAGTATTTTCTTCAATTAGATAATCAAGAAAATATGCTTGTAGTCGAATTAATTAAGCAAGTAATCTTGTAAATGCTAGATTGCGAGATGATAACAAAAATAATGTGACCATCTAATTGATGCATGAATCAAAACTATAAAATATCTAAATGGTCTATATGGTGAATGAATTAGTCCATAAATATCACTTGTATACATTCCAAAAATATAAGAGATTTACTCTTAATTTTTTCTAATGATGGTTGAATAGTTAACTTTCCTTGAGAACAAGTAACACATGAAAAATTTTTAAATTGAAGAATATGCTAGCTCTTCAATGAATGCCTACATGAATTTTCAACTATTTTTTACATCATAATTGATCTATGATGGCCCAACTGATCATGTCAAATAACAAACTTATCATAATTTGTAAACTTCTGCTTTAAAATAACATGTGCTTCAATTGTAGTGATATATGTGCAATATAAACTAGAGGTAAGTGTAGGATAATTTTTCAAGTATGCATTTGTTACCTGAGATTATACTAGTAATATAAAGATATTCAATATTTCCTTCATTTATTGTCTTAATATGATATCCATTTTGACGGATATCTTTGAAACTCATTAAGTTTCTATGAGGCTTAATAGAATATAATGCATTATTAATGTGTAACTTTGTTCCTTTAGGTAACAAAACATTAGTTTTTCTAAACCTTTCAATTAAATTTGTAGTACTAGATATAGTATTAATTTTGGCTTCTTGCATTACTAAATTAGAAAAATATTTTTTTATGCTTGAGAATTGTATGATTTGTTGCACTATCAATGAGACATATATCTTCATTATTAACATTGTTGCTAACCAAAGGAACACTTATACTTCAAAATAAAAATATTAATAATCAATACGAGAAAATACTACTTAAAAAATGTAGGAATATATTTGAAAATATAATGATCTTAAAAGTAGATTCTTAATTACTTTAGAAAATACACTAAAAGTAAAATATAAGAAATTTATTTTTGGACATTTCCATCACTAATTAGGTGATCAATTTTTCAATTAGGATCAGCAAAAAATTAGTAACATCCAAGTGAATAACATCAATATAGCTATGATTAGAGTCATTTTTTTTCACATGTTAAATTTTTCTTTATATTTTTTCCTTTAAGTGATTCTTAGTAAAATGGTAGTCTATGGCCATGAGTTTGTCTATAAGTAAAATGGTTGTGTGTTGCTACATTTGCTTCAAAGAATGGAGTAGAGCTAGTTGAACAAGACTCATGATTTTTCATTAAAAGTTCATTATTTTATTTAGCCACAAAGATATAAGAAATTAATTGAGAATATTTCTTGAAACCTTTTTCTTGATATTGTTGTTGCAAAAGTAAGTTGGATGCATGGAAAATAGAGAATTTTTTTTTCTAACATATCTTTATTGGTGATTTTTTCTCTATATAATTTTAGTTGAAGATTGATTCTGAACATTGTAAAGTTATACTCACTTATAGTTTTAACATCTTATTAAATGTATCCACTTATAGTGAGCCTTTGGACAAATAATAGTTTTCTAGTGATCATATCTCTTTTTAAAAATATTCCAAAAAATAAGTGGGCCTTTTATGTAAGATGCTCAGCTTTTAATCCTTCATGGAGAAGGTGATGAAGAAAGATCATAGCTTTGGCCTTATTTTGATTATATACTTGATTTCCTTCTTTGATAGTGTCTTTAAGACCATTTACATCTAAATAAATATTAGCATATAACATCCAAGATAAATTATTCTTTCTTATAATATGAAGAGCCACAGATTCAAGTTTTGTGAGAGTTGACATTTTAATAGTATTATATAAATATAAAATAAGTTAGGTAACATAAAATATTATAGAAATCGAGTGATAATATTAGTATGAATATAGTTGCATTTATAGTTTATATACTCAATTTATAAAGTATAGCTTAAATACATAGGATATGAATAAATCATTAGCAAATTATAATTACATAGTTTATACCCAGTTCATGAAGAATGGATGTCATAGGAAGGGGTAAAAAGCTAAACTATCAGTCAAATTTTAATAAAAAGAACCTGATGATGTAGATAATCACAATCTTTGAATCAAACATTATAAAGGTGAGATGGATGCACAAAAATTAGAAATTGATGTCAAAGCATAAGTATAAAAATAAGGCCCATATAACTAAGAAAATAAGAGAGATGAACCAATTTAGTTTTTTTTAAGAGAACAAAAGTCTCAAGCTATTCAAATAGAACAAAAGAAAGGGGATCATAAACCCAACAATTCTCATAGAAAAATAAGAGCTAAAAAAAGTAATCATGCCTTCAAAATGAGATAAAAAAAACTTAAGAAAGAAAATTTAGGAAAGCAATCATGCTGATAACATGTTATAAAATTAATAAACACTTAAAAAATAACTAAAGAAAGATATGAAAGAGATAAAGGAGAATTATGAGAAAGAAGAAATAATCTAGTTCAATTATATTTGAAATGATTTATACAACCTATATTTATAGAGCAAATTGATCAAATATTACAATTTCATAATGATGATTCATAAAAAGAATTAAAACCTAATAATTAACCATAATAAGAATATTATGTTTGATATAATAATTAACTATAATTAGAAGTATAACATCTAACCTATGGATATCCACATTTAATAAACTTAATAATTATTGATAACATTATTGTTATAGAAGTTCTTTAATTATTTTTACTTTTTTAATGACATGACTTTTTTTAATTCACTAATAGTGTAAAACACTTTAGATTGACAGTGTATTAAATTAAAACCCTTTGTTTTATGAATAATATAACTTTTGTATAAGCATTAAGATAATTAATTATGCGTTAGGGAATTATTTTAAGTAAGTGATACATCTATTCACTTTTATTAGTATATTTTTTTATTGGTTATTGTAGAATATCAATTTATGGATCAAATAAAACAAGTCTTAATTTTAGTAAATCTCCAAGTGAGATAACCACATTAGGGATTGAAATATTAATAAATTTCTCCTCTTCCAATAAGTGGCATTTCTAGGATTCGAACCCCTACCCATTGATAAGTAAAGTCCAAAACAAGTCTAAATAATATTATTAAAATCTTTTTTATTGATTTTTTCTTTGAAAAAAGAAAAATGTATTACAAATAATATTTCAATATGCCTAAGAAACTATTTAAGAGTAACAGATTATTTTGTTGTAGTAATATGCAAAGAAGAAAATAACGTAACTTGTGCATTACACGGGCTACACTATAGTAATATATATACACTTGTTATAAATATTATATGAATGTGGATGCCTAAAGAATCCTTCAATTTATTTAGTTATTATGTGTTATTGTGATAGAGTTTGATGTAATCTCTTATTATAATTAATTAGTAATAGTAATTAATTAGTGTTTTAGGCTTTATAAATGTAGGTGATTGTAAAAAGGATTCTACATATTAGTAAATATGAGAAACTCCTTTCATATTATTTTAATTATTCTAGCATTATTATTTTACTTTCATAACATATTGTTGGCACTTCATCTATTCCTTTTTAACATGTTTTGTATAACCTTAAGGTTTCAAATTGTAGTTAAAGTTGTCGCTGTGATGCATTTTCTATGACTGTGGATGTTAGGGAAATGAAATTGTTGATATTACAGTTGTGAAATTTTCTTGTCCACACAAGATATAATAAAAATGTATATAATAACCATTAATTTATATGATTTATTATTTCAATGTGATATCATATTAGATTAAATAAAATCTATTTGAGAGTAAATTATCATGATATTAAAATTAACTTAAAAAAGTTTCTTTATACACAAATGTTAAATTTGAAAACTATTGGTCTCAATATTAATAAAAAAAAAGAATCTAAACTTGATTAGTCAATAATAAAAGTACAAATAAATGAACACATAAACATGATAATGCATTTAGGATAGAAACTTATAATATAATATTTATATACATTTACACCTTATGAATTGGTAAAATAACATGATAGATCATATGCTCTATTTTCTTCTTAATTATTTTCATATCTAGTTCTTTGTCCAATCACATATTCTAAAAGCCTTGAACTTACTTAACCTATTATTGTTATTAAGAAAAATGTGTCTAGGGTAGTAAAGTTGGTGACAATGTGATGGTTATTGTACAGATGGATGATGATTATATGTCATATAATAAAGATAATGGTAATATAGTTGATAATAACTTTGATTATCTTGTGATGATGACTCATTAATATTATAGTTACTAAAACTTTGTTTAATACTTGATGAAGATGAGTTTTTAAGTCCATTGTATTGCTAGATTCTATTTCTCTAAAGTTAGTAAATATCCCTACTACTAATTGATCTACCATTATGCTTAACATTTATACTATAATTTGTAATATCAATAATCAAATCCTAACATGCTTTATTAAATAATGCCTTTGGTAAAAGCTAGGTGGCTTACATTTAACTCTAAATTCATTCCCACTAGTTATTTCAACATATTCATCATCATCACCACTATTGTTACTTGGTGGATGTAAACCCCTCTTATTACCACTTTAAGTGGGTGATTCCTTTAAGACTCATTTTTAAATCCCATCTAATAATGAATCTTCTCTCTTCAAGCCAAGTTGTTAATGGATCTTTATCTTGAATATTTGAAGGAAAATTTATTCATATTGTAAATTTAAAGGCAAATTTCTTCAATATTTGATACTTCAATATATTTCTCATCTTTGTAAGAATGTAGCTAAATGTGCTCTAATTCCTTTCACAGTTTTAAATAAAGGCAATTTGGTTTAGGACTTTAACAACTATGTTTTGAAGCTTTAAAGCACATGTGCTATGCATTGCCCACTATTCAATTGTTTAAACAAATAAACACACTACAAAATAAGCCTTATAGTGGTGGTAGTTTATTGAACTACCTTAAGTTTAAGGACATCAATGGTTCATACAAGCATTATGATATTTTCACTATTTTATAATCCTTGATTGTGGTTTAAGTGATAACCATTACCATTTGATAAGCTAAAAAGTGTCCCCTTTCATGTTAAACTTCCTCCTTTATTCATTAATGAGCTCACCCTATCTAGAGCTCATTAATTTTTCTTGCCGTTGCTTAAAAGGTTAGAGCTAAGAAGATAACACAAATTTTGTTTATGCATTTCTTTCTTATTTCATCATAATTTATTATGTATATTCCTTCCTTATATTCACTATTTTTCCTTATTCTTATCTTTATTCTCAATCTATCTGTATATTCTAGGTTTCTTTATGAATTTTGTTTGTTAAGATTGTAAGGAAACTTTAAGAAGTTGCAAAGTTTGCATTCTATCTAGCGATGTATGTCTTCTTCTATTTTTCCATTCTAAATTACTTTTTGTTTGCATATTTCAATTTTAATAATATTTTAAAGGCATATTTATGCTAAAATTTGGTAAAATATACTATGATCAAATTGTTTGTATAAAATTTGCAAAATTCATGAATGGATGAAATGCCTTTTCTAATTAATTTTTATTCACTATACTAACTTATAATTAACTTTAATTTTGCCAAGCTTTAGCTTTGTTTTATGCATATTATCCTACTATTGCATATTTATTTATTTATTTATTTTTGTGAAATCTTTACGTTATTTTTACTATATGAAAGGTTTTCTTACTTTAAAATTGGTTTATTGCCATTACCGAAGTAACCTATAAAGGAAGGCTTTATAGGTTTTTTTTCATAAATTTAAACCAACAAAGATGAGTTACCTCCTTGCTTGTCTTGAGGAGTTTTTAAAAGATGACCTTTTTAGTGTTGATAATGAGGGATATTGCATTATCACTAATCATAGTCACTTTGGTTTAGTGTTTAAATATAATTATCATTGTAAGTTTTCATTTATAAGACTTGATCATAGAAGTTTGCTTTTTCTTTCCTTTTTCACATGTTAACCCTAAATGGTGGTTAATACTATATAATTGGAATACAATGTTAGCTGTTTAAAAATTTAAAAGTTGGTTATGAACCAACCTATGTATGAGCAACATAATATGTTTGAATATTTGACATCTATTCCTTAACTAATGTGGTAAATTATAATTATTTGGTTCTTTTACAAGCAAAATTGCCATGTTAAGTGCTTGGAAAATGTTGAATAACTAATATATGACATTAGTTCTTAGTTTAACAATTGATGTGATTACTTATTTTAAGATGTCAGTTCTTTAACTGTGATTAACAATTGACATCTTTTCTTATCTAATAGTTGACATAGTTTGTTGGTTATGTATGGTTAATCAATGTCTAAAGTTCACTCTATCAAGTTATTCTTTTCAAGTAATTGATGTGTATTTAATTTCCCTACTACACCTTGAGTAGTATTTACTTAAACCTAATTACAAAATGCATCCAAGCGTATTATTATACACCCAATATAATATTTAAGCTCTATCTTAATGTTTTTATAGTAAAAAATAATATCATAATACAAGAAAATTCCAATAGCAATAGTTTCATAGATTTAACTAGGTCAAAAAAATTGAATACATTAAAGTAATGAATAATATATACATATTGCAAAAATTGACAATAATACCTCTGAAAATCAAAGAAGGAAGTTACATTGTTCACCTATAACATTGCCATTGACAAAACCCATTGTGAAACCTATTATAACAAAAAAAGGGCACAAATAAGTCATAATTGATGTTATAAATGCAACACTAATACTATATGCTTTTATTGAAGAGAATTTTATTACCTAACTTATGCCATTAAACTTTGATAGTATTATGCATTGTTTGTTGAGTTGGGAAGCACCATTATCACCATTGAACTAGAGATGATTATGGTTACTAGAAGAGTCAGCATATAGCATGTAAACTTTACGTATTATTCAAAGATTAAAAATTATAAATTGGTATTAAAAATTAAAAATTAAAAAAATGATAATAATTATACACAGAATATGAGAATGAGAAATATGAACTCAAGTACCTTTAATTTTTTTTCTAATATACTAAAAAAAACACTATTTCACAATGGTAATTAGTAGTGGTTAATGAAACCATCATTAAATATTGTGTTTCTCAGCACATAAAAAAGTTATTATTGTTGTAATTTTATTTAGTGACAGTTATTATACTAAATGTTATTAAATTTGATAAATTAAATAAAAATTAAAAAATTCATTTCACATGAAATAAAGCATTAACACCCAAAAGCAAAATAGTTGGCTACCACCTAAAAGCAAAACCCATTTTTGCAAACCACAAATTTTTATCTTAAATTAGTTTACGAACAGTCTTAGTGAACTTAGAATCACACTTAGATTTCGCCTTTCCTAATTTTTGCCTTTTTTTTATTTTTGGAACTAAAATCATAGAGTAGATTGATGAGCCAGGCCTATAGGAAACAATAATAGGTTTACCATTATTGATGACAATGCAAATTTGATCAAAGGCTTCGGTAAGAATCACCGATAGTGCAGGGTGGGAAGCTACACTTCCTTCATCGCATTTTCCTCTCTCTCTAAGTTTGTTGTCTGTAATAATGTATACTTATTTTTACCTAATTTTTTTTTATTTTCTAACTTGACATATCATCCTAAACATATCTATGTTAGTTTTTGTATTTTTTCATAGGGGTTTTCCAAAGATCTCTTTATTTGAGTTAGATTTTTTTTATGTGCTTAGAAAATTTTCTCCATTTTATAAGTCACTAGCTTTTAGCTTGAACATCTTTCAACATACTGAGGTTGTGTTTTAAGGAGTTATAGCTTTCTTTGGTTTTATGTTACCTATGTTATGGCTTTATGGGTCAACTTGATTTTTGTTTTCCATATGATTTGTTTTTCTTGTGTTTAATGGTGTTTTGGGTTTAAATTTCTAATTATCATAATTCATAGATTAGGGTTATTGATTTAGGGGGCTAATATTTTATGGTTTCTTATTGTTGCTAGCCCAAATATTGATCCTTGTTTGTGTTTTGGTTTTATCAAACATTATGTTGTAATGTTTATGCATATAGAAAGAAACTAAAAATAAAGTCACAATATTTAATATATATGTAAGTTTAGATTAGTTAAGAATTATACATAATAAGGACATGTGATTATAATTAAGATGTTAAAGTTTAGTATTTTTTATTATTCGATTATTAGTTTTATATGAGATTAAAAATTAGGAAATTTTGCAACTATTTTCATTTTATAAATGAGATAAACTAGCCCTTATAGTTAGTTATGGTGTTTTCCAAACTTTCAAATGAGGACAAGGATGTCATAGTGATCTCATTCCACCATTCGCTTGCTAGAATGAAAGGAATTATAAGGAAACAAAATGAAGCATACTTCAAATTGATTTAATTTAATGTCATAGGTATTTCTTCTTTCGAGGTTTTAAAGTTGAATATTTTTTCTTTAAAGTTTGAAGTTCCTAATAACTTGAATTAAGACTAACTTTTTTTTATAAATGCAATCTCAAACCAATTTCTTTCATTTCTTTTTTGTTTTATTTTAGTTCTAATCATGAAAGAAAGGGTGCTTTTATAAAAGACATTGATGAATTAGAAAGTTCCTAATATAAGTATTGAAACATAACTCTCAAGTCATAAAGCATTTTTTCCTTTTATTTGTAATTTTAGATTGATGGTCTTTTTGTTAAGTTGAGCCTAAATTTTCTTATTTAATGTGCTTTCAATAATCTAAGAAATAACTAGTTAATTAGACTAACTCTTTCAACATAGTCTCAAATTCTAAACTTGAAGATTCTATAAGCCTCTTTTATGTTGTCTTCATTTTCTTCATTGTACTTTTTTTAGCTCACAATTAAAATCCTTAACTTCATTTAACTATTTGTAAAGACTTGGCATAAAATAATCTTAGCAGTGAAATACTAGGGCTTATATATGAGAATGAAGTTTCATAATATTTATGAGCACGAGTAATCTACAATAAATTTTTTACTATTCTTTGCTATTTCTATATATATATATGCTTCCTTAATACCCTATGATATGTATTTACCACATTCTTTTCATTTTTGTGTTTTTTTCCTAAAATAGTGGCTTGCAAGGGAGTAATTTAGTAGGTTCACTCTCATTGGGTATGTGTCAATTAATTTGATTATGGTACTTGTAAGTTACACAAGTACTATCTATACTTTCCAAATGCCTAAACATATGTGTTTTTAAAGTCAATCTAATTACTTTCCTCTTGCCATTTTATAGTGATGTAAGAAATAATAGTTTGACAAGAGGCATTCTAGATAACATTAGCAACTGTACTACCTTTCAGGTTTGGTATGTATATCATCTAACTATAAGATATAAGATACTACACCTTGTTTTCCCTTTTTTCTTTAAATTTTTTTAAACACTAGGGCTTAATGTTAGGGACTTGTCTTTCAACCAATTAGCATAGGAGATCAATATTGGATTTCTATAAATAGTTAAACTATATGTGTTAATACTTCTTTTTTATATTCTTTTGTTACATCTTATCTTAGGATTGTTTTGATTTGCATTTAATTTGTTAGACCACTGCAAGGCAATCAACTTTCTAGTCATATTCCATCATTTATTGGCTTGATGCAAGCACTTAGTTATGTTGTAAGCTTTCTTGCTTATTAGTTTTTAAAGCTAACTTAAAGATATTCTTTGATCTAGTGTATTATTAGGCTTGTATTTTAGAGTTGACACTTATAGTAATTAGAAACATAGATTCATACTTTATAGCCTTTTTACTTATTTACATTATTTAGAATTATAATTTGTAAGGAGTTGCTACTAGACTTCAATGTAAGTTCAGGGAACTATATGATAACACTATATGGATATTGGTTTATTTTATACAATGGTTATATTTTAGATTTTGTTTTCTAATATAACAATTGTACGCATCTTATTGTTTCAAATAAATGGCACATGTGCTATTTTATGTTGGAGTTATCTTTAGTGGTCTTCAAGTATACATATAATCTGAAAAGGACTTTAATGATGAAAACAACAGTAAAAAAGGATTTAGAGAAGTTTAAATATAGAACTGACATTTTAAAAGTTTACTTAGGATGACTTTTTCTTTGCTTTTCTTAAATTCACAATAGACATTTTGATTTTTTTAGCTTTGTAGATTTGAGGACCAATGTGTTCCATTATATTTTTTTGTTCTAATATTGTAATATGTTTAGCAATTTTCATGTAACATAGCTTTCCTACATCTTAGATATTTACAAAATTTCTAATTTATGCATAGTCATTTACTTATCTCATAAAAGGAAAGAAATTTGTCCATTGTGATATATCTTGTATTCCTTCATTATGATGTCATTCCCAAGTCTAGATATTCACTTTATTACCAATGATAATATCATTATCAATGTCTTCAATAGCTTAAATAAGCACTTTCTCTTGTCTTGGTACATACATACTATCTCCTTTTATAATTGTTATTTATCCATCAATTATTGGATTAACATGACTGCATGCATCTAATTGAAAAATTAAGATTCTTCCTATTGTACGTTTTCATTTTACTAAGATTTGTCATGCTTTAGTTGATTGGTTTCCTATTGCTTTCATCTTTTTATTTTACTACATTTTGGATGTTTATTTAAGTATTATATGACTATAGCTATATATATGATGTATGAAATGCATAGATGGATCTAAATTTGGCCATAGTTCATTTATTTAATAATTGGACCCACCCATGATGGTGTTATATTCATGTAAATTTTAAAAGAACATCTAACATCTTAATAGTGGCAATAAGCTTCTAGGTAAGAATATGAACTTAACTTGTCATGTTCACTATGCTTAACTTTATGTACCTCAATTGTGAATAAATTTTTTATTGTGGCATTAGATAAACTAGTAAGGCATTCTATTTAGGCACTCAAAAAAGAATTGAATCTCTTGTTATGCCTTTAATGAATTCAACTTGTTGATAGGTCTTTAAAGCTTTAAATTGAGAGCATTCTATGTAAAAACCTTAGAAAAATGGATGAAAATCTATACTAATACTTATAAAATTCACAAATTGCTGAATTATTTGTAAATTAGATATTTTATGCTTTGCCATTACTTTTATAAGGTTAGCTAGACAAGTAATTGATATGTTGAAAAAAAAAAGGCAAGAAATTAGTGTTATACCTAGTAAAGTTGACTTTCCAATAAAAAAAGTGTGAGTAAGTTAAAATGCTATCACCACATGAAGAATTGTATCAAATTTCAATTATAACTAAGCTTTAGATCCATTGTGTAGTTATATAAAAAAAACCATCAAGACTTTAATAAAAGGTTATTGTTACTATGTTCCTTACATTTTTACTTATTCTTTATTTTATGTAAGTGTTGAGTTTGTAGGTTCTTTCTCTACCCTGTGTGTGTAAGTATTATAATGTTACTCTACTAAATTGATGATTGTAGTGGAGTTCAATTAAATATATGTTTGATTTCAAAAATTATGATGTGTTTTGACATTAGTGTTTGATGTTATTATATTGAAAACTTAAATAATCTAATTCTTCAATATTGCAACCACATAATTGATTCTTAGAATTACATCCACTTAGAGTAATATGGAATGGTTTTACTATAGTCCAAAGATATATAGGAGAAAAAGAAGGAAACTCATTGGGTGGTTTAGCAGAGGAATATGTATGAGATTAGTTGACATTAAAAGCATTATATTTTTTTAAGAAAAATCACAACCATTAGTAGAGGTTCCTAACTGCCATAATTTTTTTAAAAAAAGAAGTCTTGCAAATAGAAATGGTTCTTAATTGCTCTAATTTAATAGAAAAAATATTTTAAAAAGATGGAGGCTATTTAACATACTATTGCTGTTAAAGTTCTAGAACTTAAAAACTTTAGTAGTTAACATAAACTACCATTAATTCTAGTGTGGTGGTTAATTTTTTTAGCTATTTGGTAAAATATCGCTAAGTACACTATAGGTAGTTCAAACCACTACCATGTTCCTTTCAAAACTGTCGCTAAGTGTTTCTTTTTGGTAGTGATATTGTTAACAGGATCTTCAACCTATATACTTTCAACATGATTTTTGCATAGAGAGCCCTTCCTTTAACATGTGAACAATATGAAGGCATGTAATGAAGTTTCTTGCTTTTTGAATTGCCATTTTCAAAAAATAACCTATGCTTTGTAAATATAGTATATAAGTTGATAAGTATATACAATGTATATAATTTATGGGGAATATATCATCATTTATACCACCTAAAATACTAAAAAATAAAATAAAAAGATAGAATTCAAACAAATCTAAAAAATCACAATAATTAGATGTTCTTCCATACATTTAGAGGAAAATATGGCATGAGAATGCACTTTAATTGTAAGAAGAAGATGGCAGCAAGATAAAGCCAAACTATTGTTGAACTCAAGCTTGTGATATTTTATGTGAATTTTTCTATTGAGACCTATGAATTTTATAAGGATAATGCTCTCACTTTATAATTTACACCTTAGCATTAGGATAGGTTTACTTTTATGTCAACTCTTGCATTTATTTTTGTAAGTTTAGTGAAAATCAAAAGGGCATTGTTTAACATTCCATGTTAGTTATAAACTAAAACTAAGATCTAATACCTAACATATTATGTTTAAAATGTTTAATGGTTGAATATAACATAGTTTCAAAATAGCTAGCATATTAGTCACTTTTTACATCAATTAAAAACCAATTAACATCATTTCCCAACAATAATCTATGTGTCAAATTGTATAACAACCTATTTGGAATGAATATATAATGTTAGTTTATTAACAACAGACGTTTAAATGTGAACTAGCTAGTTTTCCATATTGGTTCAATATAAAAAACCTATGTCGTAATGTAATGACATTAATTTTTAGACATAATTTTTCTTGCTTTTGTTTTTTGTTTTAACTCTTATATGTGAAAGTTAGAAACTATTAGCCAAAACCTATTACATAAATTGCAAGGTAGATGTATTTGTTGATGCAAAAGAGTACCATCTTATAAACAATAATGAATCATAAAACATCACTTATAAATAATAATAAATTGTACAATTTTGTCTCAAAATAAGCTTGTCATTTACAAGTAATCCTACCATGTTTTACAAATATCAAACATATATACATTTAACAACTCTCTTAAACTAATGCAAATCTCTCAGTCAAGACATATCTAGACCATTCATCCTTCAAACTTTCTATTTCTTCTTTATTGTAAGGATATGTGCCACCTTAAAAGAACATGTTTACATATGGAACTTGCATGTTACAAAATAGAATTACATGTTTTTGCATAAGTTTCTATGCTACTGAAATTTAAATGAATTACCTTGTTATGATCTTCATCTTGCTTCATGTGCTCGATCATCTCACCCATATTTTCATCATGGAATAAAAACACTTAACATTGCCTTTTTGCTTAGGGCACTTTTACAAATTAACTCAAAAGAGTGTTAATTTCAAGGAATATGATCGATTACTATATTACGAACTTAAACATGCATAATAATGTTACCTTCACTTTGACCATGTGATACTGCATATCTTTTTAGCATTGCATATCATGTAATGTATCCTTAGAGCTTGGTTGACTACTAGCTTCCAAGTTGGGTGAGGAGCCTTCCTTGATTTTTTAAGCCAATATACCATCTTCCTCTCAAGATAGATCATGTTAAGCATTTAGTAGTACGTATAATGTTATCTAAGATCAAAGTAAGATAACTTTTATGAAATATGATAAAAAAATGAAGCATTCATTCCTTTCACCATATGCCATTTGTGGTATAGTGCCATGTAACATTTTTGCCTCTTTTCTAGTGACATGGTTTCATCTATGTACTTATAGCGAAACTCAAATGAGTTCTCTATGGATAGAGTTTAGTATTAATCTAAGAAACTTAAGAAAGTACTTGGTTCTATATCCTCAACAATATAGTGTAAGTACCTGTTATTTTCATAATGCATAAACTTAACTTCATAATGTCTAAAATGTACATAAAAAAGGGAATACTTTAAGGGTAAATATGAATGCACCTAATCCAAATCTACATGTAATCAACATAAAGCTCTTCCATGTTCATAATCTACAAGATGAGCTCTATAGTTAGATTAATGTCATATACTTCTCCTATGATTTCTTTTCTTATATTAAATAATATTGTGTCCATCATTTGCATTATGAGAATTAAACAACATAGGTAATATGTATTTAACCTAAATAAGGAATTTTAAGTGATGGAAAACCTTAGCTCTATAACGCAATAAGGGCTCTTTGCTAAGTTAGGTAAGTGCTAATTGTTTAGGCCACTATGGTCATCTCATCAATTGTTAATGGCATTTTAGTTATGCTCTGCTCAACAAAATTTATCACAACTTTACACTAGTCCTTCAACAATGTAAGGGTATTAAGTACATGGTTTAGGAAAGTAATGCCTATTATCACCTACTTAATAAGGGTCTAATAACCATTAGTAGACATTTATGTTCACTTTATAAGGATGAATAAATTAAATTGATTAGCATCAATATAAAAGGACATATATATTGAAAGTACCTAGCAGCAAGTAGTTAGGTGACAAGCATTTCCTAATAGTAGAAGGGCAAAAAAAGTCTAGGTTAGTAGGGTAATAGTTGCTCTACTATTGCATAAGGGTTACCTTTTATAACTCATCCTCCTTCCATGGGTTAATGGTTGATCTTATGCCATCCTACCTAAACATAGTCCTCATCTCCTTCTTAATGTCCTTTTTTACCTTTAACTTTTTCATATTTCTATCTAATGGCCTTCCAGTGTAAGGATGTTTTCA
Source organism: Sindora glabra (assembly GCA_020226215.1). Lineage (NCBI taxonomy): Eukaryota > Viridiplantae > Streptophyta > Magnoliopsida > Fabales > Fabaceae > Sindora > Sindora glabra. Next base: position 72,256,215 of record CM035226.1, on the reverse strand, counting down.
CACTTTGCTAAATTAGGCTTTGAGGCATATTGATACTTTAATGCCTCTAACATGTAAGGGATGTTTTTAAGTTCCTTGTGTGGCAATCAATACATCCATCCTTTTTTCCTCCTAAAACTTTCTTAAGGAGGCTTGATGCATGAGCTCATCTTAGCACAATCTAATTAATGATAAAAATATTTATTATTTTATTTTTCCCATTTTATGTCTCTTAGGTGTTATATTTACTTAATTTCATTGATTAAGCCTTGTTTTATAAATTGTGGTCAATTTTACAATATTGTGAATTTATTTGATAAATGCTTGATTTTGATACTATTCTTGTTTTTCAATCATATCTTTGGCCTTAGATGTTAGATTGAGGCAAACTTCATATTATTGGAAAGCTTAAAGAGATAACTACAACTTTTATGTTTTGGTCCAAACCCAGTTCAGGCCTTTTGAAGTCATATGTGGTTGAGAAATTGAGGTTGTGTCTTTATCCCAACTGAACTCATTTCTATATTTAGGCCATATCTGGAGCTATAGTGGTTTGATTAACCTAAAACCAGTGCCCCAATTCTCACAAGACACAAGCCTACAAGGTTTATGTTATAGGCTTTCCAAATTACATTAATTTTATAGTCAAAATCAAGTTGGAAGTCAGACCTACGGGAATTCACTAATTTATCTATTGGATTTAGTTAATTTGTAATAAATAAGTCTGGGCTTCCAAAAATTAGAAAGGTCTTATTATTTTAATCCTAAGAGTCATACAATCTTATTACAATAGGATTTTAACTTAATTAGGTTAAATAAATAAGGGACAGACTCATTAGACTTCAATCTTTACACACAAGTTTAGTAGCACCAATTTTCTTTTTTTTTTATTTTCAAGCCATGGAAGGCTAAAGACTCTTAGTTAATTCAAGGATTGTGAAGCTCTTCTCTTCAAGGATTATGAGATCTTGATTAGATATGTTGATTTCCTCCTATTGATTTTCCTCTTTCTCTAATTGTTTATGTTGTATTATTGAAATTGCTTATGTTAAATGTTGATTTGATATAATTGGTACTTAATCTCGTGAATTCTATTCTTTTATTATTTGAATGTGAAATTATGGTTGGTTAATCATGGTTTTATATGTTAGGATAGAGGGTTAGGGAATTACTTTAGTGGTACCTAACTTAATTTCCTAAATCAATTGAATTCCATCCTTAAGTCAATTTCGATCTAGTTTAGAGGTTATAGCAGTTGCCTAATTCAACTGATATTAATTGACCAAACTCTAGATAGTAATCTAGTGTAGGATTCATGGATTATTGTAGGGGTTTTGAGTAATCCAAATTTGAAAAATCAATTGGAACAATCAAATATTTTGTAATATAAGATTAATCCATATTAAGAGCTATTATATCCTTGAATCAACTATTTTCGTATATTGAATTCTTTCTATTTACTTACTATTTTGCCTTTATTTTGTACTTATTTATTTTATTATTATCTTTTTAATTTTGTACAACCAAACCCTCTAATTTTGCATAATTTTCATTATATATTCTATTTTGTACAACATACTAAACTCTATTTTTGTTATAGCATTCTGTTATATTCATTACATATTATTTATATTAATTTATCTCATTCTCTTTGCATCAATAAGTCACAATTGTGTATATATTTTTAAAAACTCATTTAGAAAAGATAAAATAAAAAAAGGCCACTAAGGGTACTGTTGGAATCAGGAGCCAAATAGTTGCAATAAAATTTAATCAATCCTAGCCAAGAATCCATGTGAAACAATTAGATTAAGATAAGGATTTAGTTATTACCTTTTATAGATGATTCAAAGGCTTGATTGTTAATCACCTTTTCAACTTACTTTCGATCGAAAACTCTAAGGTGTTCACACAAACCCATGAATTACCAATGAACGTCCTATGACCGCTGATTGGAATTCTCTTCCTTTGCTTTGCAGTGCTAGCTATGCCTATTTTAAGGTTGTGGTCAATGAAGGCTATTAAGGTTTTTTTTATGTTAGGATGCATGAATAATCATTGAATTAACACCTAACAAACTTATTTAAATAGTTGCATAGAAAATCCTAACTAATTGGACTTTGTTCCATGTATAATTATGGGCTTATAATTGACCCTTATAATTATAACATGAAATTCCTATATACTAGGCCTAGATAACTTGGTCCATTAATTCTGAATCCGTTGAGTTCTAAGTATATGACCTAACAAGCTCTTATTACATTGGCAATGATCATAAATGATATTAATGATCATAAACAATGAGCGATGTCTAGCAACACATCATTGTTACCTAAGTAATGAGAAAGTCGATGATTCAACTGAACCTATATATGTGATCATCATCTATGACCTTTTTATCCTTGACATCTAAATTAAGCATGAGACATGGACCGTGTCATTCCTATATAGCCTAATTCAAATGTTTCTTGATTCCTAAGTAAGCTGAATAAAGTAAATATAATTGACATCCTATGTTAATCCATCTGAGTATGGCCATACTTTTTTCTTAGCCTTACTTAATCAAGGGGCTCACAGATGTCACTCTTATTATATAGGAGGGACAAATTCTATCTTGATCACACAAATCCCTCCACATAATATGTGACATATCCAATAACTACCCTTGCATTCACTCAACTATGAGTGACATAGAGTAGTATCAAAATGTGGAACTCACATATAGGGAGCCTTAGCAATCTCAAGTCAAAGGACTATATTAATGATGATCACTAAGAATCACTTATAACATTCATATAACAATCCATGTAGTGTTCTTAGGGTGGATTAATCCAATAAACAAGTTCTCTAACTTGTATTCATATGTAGACTTAATATCTCATATAAGTTACCACACATGCTAGTCTTAACATATTAATGCAACCTAATCCATAATGATATATGACTAGGGATATTTAATAATACAATTATCTTAGGGTTATTTTAATTGAATATACTACGTAAAAAATATATGTATAAACATGATAGTTGAAATAACCTTTAAAATAACATGATTCAAATTTATAATATTCCATATGATTGGTTTTAGGGTATATACACCAATAGGTATGACCCAATTATTCCACTATACAATATTATATTTTTAGCATACCAATATATTATACAATTCTTGAAGCATTTCAATAGGTAATTCCATCCATTAATTGTGTTTCTTGTATTTTATGGTAACTATAATTTTCTATATTTTCTTGGATTCCATTGCATTCTTTGTTTTCTTTTCATATCTCCACCTCAATTTATCATATTTTATCATATTATACATCATCTAACATTAAAATAGAGGTTTTTAACCTAAGAAATTAAAGCATTTTTCAACTAATTTCCTTTAGGAACCGTACTGGGTCTCACTGGCTCTGATTAAGCTAAAGTTTTTATAAGTTCTAGACTTGATTTTTCTCATCAATAGTCATGAGTGTTAAGGTGCCCTGTTTTTTAGCCAAATTCCATTGTTTTGACCACTTTTTAATTTTTTAAGATTTTTTATTGCATTTTTTAGTTTTACATGGTTATAAAAGACTTTCTGTGGTGATATTATAATTTTTAAAAATGTCTAGATAAGTTAATTAGATGTGTTTAGGTTGATTTTTCATAGTATTTTTGCATTTTAGTGTTTAAGTGCTCTTATGCTTCTATCTGGTGTAGTTTACTATAGTGCAGTTTAAAGGTAGTGCATGACAAGAAGAAATCCTACTAAATTGTTTGATTTTAATTTTGAGATTGATAAGACTTTTCATTCCCTTCGTAGGAATAAAAATATAGATAGTTCTAGCCTTCTTACCCCCTTTTTCTAGTCTAAAAAATATGGTAAATAATAATAGGACTTTGAAGAAATTAGTTGCCCTTAATGTTACATATCAACCATTAGGCATCCAATATCTTGAATTGGATGCTAATTTTGAATTAAATTTGGTTTGATGCACTTGTTTCCAATGTTTCATGGTTTTGCAAGTGAGGGTCCACATAAGCATTTGAAGGAATTTCATGTGGTATGTTCAACTATGAAGTCTCAAGGAATCTTAAAAGATCATATCAAGGTCAAAGCATTCCTTTTCTTCTTAGCTAATATAGCCAAAGATTAGTTGTATTACTTGCAATCTGGTTCTATTACATGTTGGAAAGATATGAAGCAACAATTCTTGGAGAAAATTTTCCTTGCATCTAGAACAGTTGCCATTAGGATTGAGGTATGTGGTATTAGACAAATGATTAGGGAAACTTTATATAAATACTAGGAGAGGTTTAGAAGCTAGTGTAAGCTGCCCTCATCACCAAATCAGTGAGCAACTCCTTATCAAGTATTTTTATAAAGTCCTATTACTAATGGATAGGAGCATGATTGATGCAGCAAGTGGAGGTGTGTTAGTAGACAAGACTCTAATAGCAATCAGAGACCTTATTGCAAATATAGCAGCCTACTCACAATAATTTGCCACTAGGATGCTCCTTGCTAGTAGAAGTGTGCACGAGATAAGCTTTCCCTCTTATACAAACTAGCAAAGAATAGAGCATAAGATTAATGAATTGACTTCCTTAATGAAACAATTAGGCATAGGATAACAACAATAATAGTAAATACAATCCCTTCCTCTTGCTAAACTTTGTAGCATATATTCTTATTCAAGCTATTCTATTGATGCGTGTCCAACCTTACAAGAAGATGATAGCCAACACCAAGCCTATGCTGCAGTAATATTCCTTAAAAAACCATAATACCAGCAGCCAAACCAGTACTAGCCACAGCAACAACCAAAATATAATGCTTGCTCAAATCTTTACAATCCTGATTAGAAGGATTATCCTAACTTCAAATATAGTAGTGCATAATCCAACAAACCAAGCCAACAATATACCAAAATAAACCTCTATTCTAGCAGCAACCTTCTAAACCTATCTAGCAACAGAATTTTCAAAACCAACAAGCAGCTTCCTCCTCTTCCTCTCAACTATCCTTTAAGAAGTTAGTTATGTTAGTGTATATGCCCTAAAATTAATCATATTGGTGATTGTAATTTTGAATCATGTTATTTCAATGGCAATTCCAATTATTATATTTATATATATTGTCTGCGTAATATATTTAATTATGATAATAACCTTAGAATAATTGTATTCTTAAATGTCCTTAGTTATATATCATTATGGATTAGGTTGCTTTGATATGTTAAGACTAGCATGTGTGATGACTTATATAGGATATTAAGTTTACACATGAGTACAAGTTAGAGAACTTGTATATTGGACCGACCCATTTTAAGAACACTATATGGATCGTTATATGAGTGTCATGAGTGATTCTTAGTGATCATTATTAATATGGTCCTTTGACCTGAGATCACCAAGGCTCTCTACATGTGAGTTTCATATTTTGATACTATTCTATGTCACTGATGGTTGAGTAAATGCAAGGGTAGTTATTGGATATGTCACATATCATGCGGAGGGATTTGTATGATCAAGATGGAATTTGTCCTTCCTACATAACAAGAGCAACATCTATGGGCCCCCTTGATTAAGTAAGGCTGAGGAAATGTATAGTCATGCTCAGATGAATTAACATGGGATGTCAATTATATTTGCTTCAATCAACTTAGGGATCAAGAAACCTCAAGATTAGGCTATACGGGAATGACACGGTCCATATCTTGTGGTCAATCTAGATGTTTAGGACAAAAGAAAATATATGACAATCAAGTGTAAAGGTTTAGTCAAATCATCGACTTTCTCATTACTTGGGTAACAATGATGTGTTGCTAGACACTGCTCATTATTTATGATCATTAATACGATTAATAATCATTGCCAACATGATGAGAACCCATAGGGTCGCACACTTAGAGCCTAGTGGATTTGGAATTAATGGACCAAATTGTTTGGGCCTAATATTTGGAAATTCCATGTTATAATTATAAAGCCCAATAATAAGCCCATAATTATACATGGAACAAAGCCCAAATAGTTAGGATTTTCTATGCACCTATTTAAATAGACTTGTTGGCTAATAATAGAGATTATTATTCACGCATCCTAAGCATAGAAAAAAGCCTAGCACCTCTCCTTGACTAAAACCCTTGAAGAGGCGTAGCTAGCACCACGAGGCAATGGAGAACAATTCCAACTGGTGTTCGTGTGGATGTTTATTGGTGATTCGCGGGTTCGTGTGGATACCTCAGAATCTTCGGCCAAAAAAGAAGCTGAAAAGGTGATCAACGACTGAGTTTTAGAGTCATCATTAAGGTATTGAACAAATCCTTGTTTTGATTTAACGTTTTGCATGGATCTGTTGGCTGGGATCTGTTTATTCTGTTGCGCTTGTATGGCTCCTGATCCCAACAAGTTGAGCAATTGGCTACCAATAATTTACAGTTCCAATAGAAGGTAGATGCTATAATGCAGGACCTACAAACACAAATTGGTTAGCTTACTTCCACTATAAATGAGCTTAAATCATAAGGTTATGATAAATTACCCTCCCAAACAATTCCTAATCCTTGAAGCAATGTTTCTACCATCATGCTAAGAAGTGGTAAAGAGGTTTATGCTTCCAATAATACAGAACCTACAAACTAGCAACATAAGGTAAAATAACTAGTAGCGGTTGAAGATGCTATAGAAAACTCCCTTCAATCCAACTAAAAATTGGACAAACTAGAAGTAGTGTAAAAACTAAAAAATTTTACAAGACCACTTCCCTTCCCTAATAAAATTACATGGTCCAGGAAAAGAGAAGAAATTAACAGAGATAAGGAAATTTTGAAAACTTTTAGGAGGGTGGAGTTAACATCCCACTACTAGAATCCATCAAACAAATCCCCAGATATGTTAAATTCCTCAAAGAATTATGCACATGCTAGAGAAGCTTCATGGTAATAAGAAAGTGAGCTTAGGATAAAATGTATTAGCCATTCTTCAACCAATCTTTCCATAGAAGTGCAAGGATCTAGGGACATTTGACATACCCTATATAATAAGCAACCATAGATTTGAACATGTTTTAATTGACTTAGGAGCATTCATAAAAGTCATGCCAATGTTTGTATTCTCCTTTCTACAACTTGGTTCTTTAAAGCAAATAGGAGTTATCATTCAATCAGCTAACAAAAGCATATATAACCTATTAGAGTTGTTAAAGATGTGCTGGTTCAAGTGAAAGAATTAATATTTCTAGTAGACTTTTATATTCTACTAATGGAGAATGAGTCTTTAAATAGCTTTGCACCTTTGATTCTAGGAAGACCTTTCCTTAAAACAATAAAAATAAAAATTGATGTAGATTCTAGCATTCTTTCCATGGAAGTTAGAGATATAATAGTCACATTCAACATTTTTTAAGCTATGAAATTCCCTGCTAAAGAACATTCGATGTTTCAAATAGATGTACTTAATGAACTTACTAAAAATAGCATTGAAAACATGCTTATTAATTTCCTACACATCTATGAGTTTATGGATAGCCTTGATGATCATGAATGTACTTGTTGTGATGGTGATAACCAGTGTGCTATATGTAGAGAAATTTTTTAATTTTTAGGGAAAGAAACCAATGCTATTGTAGAAGTTGCAGAATTTGCTATCAAAAAGGAGATTCATCTTATTAAAGTAGCTTTTACCACCGGATTAATACCCTCTATCATTTAGCCACCAACATTAGAGTTCAAACCTCTCCCAAACCATTTGAAGTATGCATTTTTAGAAGAGAATGAGAAACTACCAGTCATTGTAGCAAAGAAATTGTAACTTGAACAAGAAGAGAAATTATTACAAATTTTGAGAGCTCATAAACAAGTAATTAGGTGAACACTTGTAGACATTCTTAGCACTAGCCCTTAGCCTGCATGCATAGAATTTTGCTTGAAGAAGGAGCCAAACTAGTGAGAAAACCACAAAGAAGACTCAACCATCTAATTTTGGATGTGGTAAAAAAGAAGATTGCCAAGCTTTTGGAGGCTGGAATTATATATCCAATTTTAGATAGCAATTGGGTCAGTCTAATCCAAGTTGTCCCCAAGAAAAGTGGTTTGATAATGGTGAAAAACTAGGATAATAAGTTAGTCCCTACTAGAGTGCAGAATAATTGGAAAGTATGCATTGATTATAGGAAGCTGAATCAAGTAACCAACAAAGACCACTTTCCATTACCTTTTATTAATCAAATATTAGAGAGATTAGCTGAAAAATCACATTATTGCTTCATGGATGGCTATATTGGTCATTTCTAGATCTACATTACACCAGCAAATCAAAAGAAGATAACATTTACCTGCCTTTTTGCACTTTTGCTTATAAGAGGATGCCTTTTAGCCTATACAATGCACTTGGAACATTCCAAAGGTGTATGGTGAGAATTTTTTCTGAATTTTTAAAAGATTACATTGAGGTTTTCATGGATGACTTTTCTATTTATGGTTTCTCCTTTGATGTATGCTTGGATAATCTTTCTAGGGTGCTAGATAAATGCATTGAGACAAACCTTGTGCTGGATTTTGGAAAGTGTCATTTCATGGTAGAGCATAGCATAATTTTAGGACATATAATGAGTAACAAGGGCATTGAAGTTAATCTTGCTAAGATTGATGTGATTTTCACTTTACCTTACCCCACTTATGTGTAGGAAGTGTGCTTTTTTCTTAGTCATGCAAGTTTCTATAAAAGATTCATTAAAGATTTCAACAAAATAGCTCTTCCATTGTCCAAGTTACTCTAAAAAGAAGTAGAATTCAATTTTGATCAACACTGTAAAGAAGCTTTTGATAAATTGAAGTGAGCTCTTATCACTACTCCTATCATTTAGCCACTATTTTGGCATTTACCTTTTGAGTTGATGTGTGATGCTTTTAATTATGCAATTGTTGTTGTTCTTGCATAAAGAGTGGGAAAACAACCTCATGTGATTTACTATGCTTCAAGAACTTTAGATGCTACCCAAGCAAATTACATTATAACAAAAAAAGAACTTTTAGCCATTATTTTTGCTTTAGATAAGTTTAGATCATATTTACTTGGTTTTAAAGTGATTCTATTTTTTAATCATATAGCTTTGAAGTTTCTTTTCAAGAAACTAGAGGCAAGACCTTGCTTGATTAGATAAATGTTTCTTTTGCAAGAGTTTGACATTGAGATTAGAGATAGGAATGGTGCTAAAAATTTAGTGGCTGATTATTTGAGTAGAATTTCGAAAGATGTAGACACTCTTCCCATCCATTATACTTTTTCAAATGACTAACTTTTTCAACTGTTAGGTAAAAATCCTTGGTATACTAATTTAGTGAATTATTTGGTTACTAATAAGTTGCCTGCATTGATAAGAAAGCTCAAATTGATAAGTTTAAAGGTGAAGCTAAGCATTATGTGTGGGATGATATTTATTTGTGGAGATATTATGCTAATCAAATAACTAGGAGATGTGTACATGATTCTGAGTTTCATTTCATACTTGCATTTTGTCATAATCATACTTATAGAAGTCATTTTAGACTTAAGAGAACAGTAAGGAAAGTTTTAAGTAGTAGTTTTATTGGCCTACTTTTTTCCATGATGCTTACATATTTTGTAAAAATTGTGAACAATGCCAAAAGATAGGGAATTTAACTTGTAGACATGAGGTGGCTCAATGTCCTATACTTTTTTGTGAAGTTTTTTTATGTATGTAGCATTGATTTTATGGGTCCTTTTCGTTCATCTTTTAGCTTTGTTTACATTATTCTTGCTATTAATTATGTTTCTAAGTGGGTGGAAGCTAAAGCTACTAAAATTGATGATTCCAAAGTTATTATAGAATTTGTTAGGTTTCACATCTTTAGTATGTTTGGCATTCCACATGCTTTGATTAGTGACCAAGGGACTCATTTTTGCAATAGAGCACTTAAGGCTTTATTAAAGAAATACAAGATTTGCCATAGAGTTTCCACACCATATCATCCATAAATAAACAAGCAAGTAAAATTTCCAATGGAGAAATGAAGTCAATTTTGGAGAAAACTGTGAAGCCTAATAGAAAAGGTTGGAGCATTAGATTGGATGATGCACTTTGGGCTTATAGGACCGCATATAAAACTCTTATTAGGATGTCTCCATATTGGATTATTTTTGGAAAAACATGTCATCTTCTAGTGGAGTTATTAGCATAGAGCATTTTGGGCTATAAAGAGATGCAACATGGATTTGAAAGCATATGGAGAGGAGAGGAAACTATAATTACAAGAATTGGATGAGCTTAGATTTGAAGCCTATGAAAATTCTAGGCTTTATAAAGAGAAAACAAAAGCATTTCATGATAAGTTCATTCTTAGGAAAAAATTTGAGATTTGCTAAAAAGTTTTGTTATTTAATTCAAGGCTTAAATTGATGTCAGGTAAACTCCATTCCTATTAGAATGGACCTTTTGTTATTACTAACAATTTTCCTTATAATGTAGTTGAAATTAAGAGTTTAGAGAGTAACAAAGTGTTCAAAGTCAATAAGCAAAGGCTTAAACCATTCTACAAAGGCTTTTAAGAGCAAGTGGTGGAAGCAATAGAGTTAAGGATCTCAATTTATTCATACTAGAGGGGCTTGAGCTTGATGTTTAGCTAAAGACATTGAAGAAAGACACTTCTTAGGAGGTAACCCAAGCAATTTACATTTACTTTCTCTTACATTTCTCTTTTATTTTCCATGTCCTTTATCATTCTTGATGATATTGATATGCTTTACATTGAGAACAATATAAAATTTAAGTGTGGAGAGGGAGAGACTTTTAGGATTTACTTTATACTTTGTGTTTTCTTTTAATTTTTTTTATGTTTTTCAATTTTATACTTTAAAGAAACAGAAAATTAAAAAAAGTATGTTTTTCACTTGTTTTTGAGTTATTTTTAGTTCTTTTTAATCGCTTTCCATTAACGGAGATTTTGCATTTTCATGAATAGGACTAAATTAAAGTTATATAGGATTCATAACATGATTGAATGAATAATTTAGCTTCTTGAAATTAATTGATGTAGTGATAGATTTTTAATCGGTAGACTAAATTTGGTAGCAAGACCTACCTTGTGAGATTTTGAGCCTCTTGTTAAAAATTTATACCATGATATTGTCTGTCCTTCTTATGTGATGTTCTTCCATGATTTTTTTCTCTAAAACTTACTTTGAATCTTTTTAAGATTACATTTTGCACATACATGCACAAACATGATAAAAGAATTCTTTCTTTGTTTAAGTTAGAGCCATAAAGCTAACGTTGAAGTTTTTGCCTTTGTTAAGCTCCTTTGAGCCTTTATTGCCTTTTCTTTATTGATTAACTCAGGAACATATTATCCTATTGAAAAATAAATGTCTTTACTTAACCTTAAGGATTGGTAGAGCATTTGAATTTTTATAAGATGGGCTCTTAAATAAGTGTGGGGGCGTGTGAGTTTGTGTTATGAAAAGTCATCATTAAAGCTTCAAAAAAAAATTCAATCAAAGTAAAAAATAAAATGAAAAAGAAAATGAAAAAAAATGAGAAGAAAGAAAAGTAAAAAAAATGAAAATAAAGACAAAAATTTGAATTAAAAAAATGAAAAAGATAAGGAAAAAAAAGAAGTTAATTAATATTTGAGTTTGAATTTAACTTCATATGTTAAGTTGTAATTATTTATGATTTGCCCATATATTGTTAATTCAAGTGCTTTATTGATTTCTTTAGTTTCTAACCTTCCATATCCTTACTTTTCCTACCCTTACCTTAATTATATTACAATCATGAATAAAGTTTTTTTTATTTGTGTTATGCATGCAATTTGAGTAATGAAGATTAGATGATTATCAAGCTTATGGTAAAACAATTTTATGGAACGAACTTGAGTTAAACACTTTACCTTAAATACTTAAGAGTTGAAGAGTGAAATTTGTGAGAATCTACCAATTTGATCAACTCTTTTTGAATAAAGTTATTATGTTAATTAGTTCCAAGTTTATCAAGATTTTTCTACATGATGTGTTATGTTTCTTATTGCCTATGGTTAACTCTTGCTTGTGGATTCATGAATTTGAAGTTTTTAGAAAGTAAAGTCTTTTGTATTTTAGTTTTGAATAAAATTATGTCTTGCCGAGGACGTGCAAAGGATAAGTCTAGGAGAATTTGATAAAAAAATATTTACCATTTTATTTTTTCCTATTTTATGTCTCTTAGGTGTTACATTTGCTTAATTTCACTGATTAGGCCTTGTTTTATAAATTGTGATCAATTTTACAATATAGTGAATTTCTTTGATAAATGTTAGATTTTGACAATATTTCTATTTTTCAGTCATATCTTAGGATTCAAATGTCAGATTGAGACAAACTTTATATTGTTGAAAATCTTCAAGAGAAAACTACAACTTTTGTGTTTTGGTCTTAGCCCAATTCAGGTGTTTTAAGAGTCATATATAGCTGAGAAGTTGAGGTCATGTCATTGTCCCAACTGAATCCATTTTTGTATTTAGGCCATATCTAGAGTTATAGTAGTCCAATTAACCTGAAATTAGCGCCTAAATTCTCACAAGACACTGGCCTACAAGTTTGATGTTTATAGGTTTTCCAAATTACATTGATTTCATAGTCAAAATCTGGTTGGAACTCAGATTTATAAGAATTCACTAATTTATTTGTTGGATTTAATTAACTTGTAATGACTTAGTAAATTTGAAAACCTCAAAATAAATATTTCAATCTCTTATAAATAAATTATCAATCATAGAAAATTTTATAAATCTTTATTTCCATCATTTCTAAAATTATTTCCGATTTATAGAAAATCCTTGTAGAAAATATTTACACCCACTAGCCAATTAAATAAAAATTAAAGAATAGAATTTAAAAAAAATCAATCACTAACCAAATAAATACATAAAATAAATTCTCACAAGTATTAAAATTTATAAAACTTAAATATTAATGAAATAAATAAATAAATATTGATAAGCATTAAGATTTATAAAAATTTAAATATTATACTGGGATATTACAAGAACCCTTCAACTACAACCTATTCCAAAAAACCCCTTTCTCTAACCAAACCTTAATGATTATCAACTCTATGGGAAAGAAAAGTATGACAACAAAGTGCCCTTGTACTTGAATTAAGCAAAGGCAAGGACAAAGCTTTAGGATCCTCATCTCAACCCCTACCTTTTGCTAACCAAGTTTTAAAAAAGGAGGTAAAGGCCTTTGAAAAATTTATGGAATGCATGTTTAAGGAAATAGAACCGAAAAATTATTAGGATATCAAATTTTTGAGAAATGAAATATATCATATTAGAACACTTGAATCTACTTAAATTTGTTGGATATGCTATTCATATTTATCTTAGCCTTGTGTATCAATTTTATGCCAATATTAAGAAAAATGGACAAGAAAATTTACATAAATTGATCACCACTGTAAAGGGTGAAAGCTCTTCTATTAGCATCCATAAGTTAACTGTAATTTTTTATATAGATACAAATTAACCCTTTACTGGTGCTGGAAACACTACAAATTACTCTAAGGTGGCAATAAGAATGTTTTGGCCTTACTCTTGCCCTAAAATCATGAAGAATAAGTTACTAATTACGAGGCTGTCAATGGAAATAGGATTTTGGATTACACCATTGCAAAAATTATCCTTCCATGTAGGCATAGCTTCACTTAGATTGATGATCGTGAGTTATTCATGATGAGGGCCATGAAACAAAATATCCCAATTAACTTCCTTTACCATATACTCCTTCACATGCATGCTCTTGTAAATAGAGACTTCCTCTCCTATGGAATGATCCTTATAGAGTTGTTTAAAGTTTCTGGAATACAAGTTGATCAGGAGGATAAGGTGGAGAAATTTAAGGAATCCAAAAGGTTAAAGGCCAAACATGTGAAACAAATGTCCTTTCGAAAGATAGAAGGTGTTTGTGCTTTATTGAGAGAGGAGATGTTGTTGAAGAATTTAACATGCAAGCTTTAAAGGATCACATTGCTATATTGCATCAGGAGACATGAAAGGAATTGAAGTCCTACATTAAACATCAATTCAAGAAGCTTAAAGGCAAACTAAACATTGCTAATGAAGAAGAAGATAGCTCTTTTAAAGAAGAACTAGCATTTTCTCCTGAAGTTGAAAGGAGAACCAAAAGGAAGCAAAAGGTTATTCCTTTAGAAGAGGAAGGAGATGAAGAAAGATATTCTAAAGCAATTTCTTAAGATAATGAAGAAGCTAGGGAAAGTTTAGACAATATGGTAGATAACTAGATATAATTGTTCTTTTAGCCCTATTATCCTTTTAAGTCTTATTTTTTTACTTCAGATTGCTAGAACTTTTGGATATTATCTTTTATGACTTTATATTTTACTAATTATGCATATTTCAACATGTTACTTTATTAGTTATGCACATTTCATTAGTTACTTATGCCTATTATCCCCTCTTTTAGTGATTTTTATGCTTTATTGAATATCTTGCTAGCTTGTTAAATGATGATTGGCTATTGGCTATTACTGGATATTTTAGTGATTATTATGCTTCAATTTTTGATTGATGCTAAAAAGAAGAGAAAAATGAGAAATCTTGAAATTAAATGGCATGATTTGAGGGGGAGTATTCTAGTCAAGGGGAGCCAACATGTGAAAATATAATTTAATTTCAAAATGGTTTGTCATTATAAAAAAAGGGGAGATTATTAACCTTAGCCTTATTAAGGTGGTTTTGGTGATAACAAAATATTTTGATACTTTTGGATTTAGCATTTGATTAACTGGAATCCTATTGCAAAAAGTGAAGATTGAAGATTGAAGATTGAAGATCATGTTTAGTCTAGCTAGGATTCTAGTTAAGATCATAGGAAGAAATTGTATAAGAGGAACTAATCAATAAGGGTTTTAGGTTTTTCTTGAAAATACTAAGATTAATGTTGTGTCAAAAGGCTTTTAAAATAAGGCTGGACTATTTTTCAAGAAAAGAAATTGTATTTCAAATAATTTTCTTTGAAAAATTGAAAATTAGGGCATGAATCAATTAACTAATCGATTCCAAGCATCCAAAAAATAAACTGAAATACCTAAATCGATTGACCAATCAATTTTAGGCATCTAGAGAGTACACTGGAATCTAGAATCAATTGATTAATTAATTCCAGCAGTTCAGATAAGAAGCAGGGCAAAATAAATCAATTGACTAATCGATTTATTGTTATAATTTTTTAAAAACCAAGTTTTATGAATTGATTAATGCTCTTGCTCATTACCTTATTTTTTTAATTCAAAACTAAATTTTCCAAAGGTTAAAATAGATTGACCAATCTATTTTTAACATCTAGAGCCGAACAGAGGTCTAGTGAATTGATTGACCAATCAATTCACCATGTACAAAATTTAAATTGTATAGTTAGACAAATCGATTGATTAATCAATTCATTATAACTTTTTCAAAATTTCATAGGCAATCTGAATCAATTGACTAATCAATATACAAGGTGCTAACTACCTTGTAATAATTATATTTTGTCTATAACATTTTTTTTACTTCACTAACCTTTATATAAAGGCTTCCTTTCAATTTGAAAATATAAGAAAGTGCTTTCACTGTTGCATAGACATAAGTAACTTCTTTTTCTCTCACTAAAATTTGAAAAATCCTTTGAACTTATTTGATTCAAATTCCTCTCTTAGTGCTTCACTGTGTAATCTAACTTTTAGAGTTTGTAAGCTACATTCTTATATTCAAATCACACATTTGTTGTATATTAGGGTAAGGTATCCTTAGGAACATCAAGAATGCTGGATCTCTTGATAAACTAAAGCCTTGAGAGAAGATTCTTAAAGGGATTTAACTAGAAAAGCTAAGACTTGTAAAAAGGCTTCTTCAAGTGCCTTCAAACTTAAAGAGATGGTGGACTAAAGTACCTTGGAGTGTTAGATCTTCAAGGCTGGAACCACTATAAATAGTAATGTTTGAATCTTCTCTTCTTTATCTTTCTATTTATTTATATATATTGTGCTCTATTTTTGTGAAACTTACTTACTGTTATGCTAAGTTTCCATCAACTTGTTTATTAGTTTCATTCTTGAATCATTTGTTTACTCACATTGTCATTATTGTGTAAAAGGTTGTTAAACCCAATTCACCCCTTTTTAGGTAAAATATTGAATAACACTAGTAATATGTTTTTTAGTACTTTAGCCAACCACCGCTAAAGACATAGGAAGTAATTAAAACTGTCAAGAAATAGAAAGTGGAATCATCACCATTGACAATGTTTTCTTATAGTAATAAAATTAATTAAACAAGTATAAAAAGAATAAGGCATAAATTATTGATATAATTGTAATGCTTAATAAAATGAATGAAATTAAAATCTTTTAAGGACTCATTTGTGATCAAGTTCTTTAAGCTCATATTGTTTCAAATGTCTTTTTCTTTTCTTAAAAAGGAAACTATAGAACATCTTATAAGTATTGAAACAGTAATAACATGATTTCAACTAATAAATAAGTAAATATAAAATTCTTTAATTATATAATTTATTGATATACTTGTAAAATGTACATAGTTCAAAATGCATAAATTCCCATCACTTATCAATAATGTCATTATATTGCACATGAAAACAATAGTTTTTCTTATTAGATTGCTTAACTTTATTAATAGCTTCATATAAAAAACCTATTTTTGGTTTTTCATCATCATTAACTAATCTTAAAACTTATACTATGAGTTAAAGAACTTTTTAAGATGTTAATATCTTTTTTCCAAAAATATTTTCCTAGAAAAAATCTTCTTAGCATCATATCTAAGTCCTATCTTGATTTCTCTTTCTCTCACTTAAAACTCTTAAATTCTTTAGAATCAAAGTAGTTTCTTAAAGCTCGCTTTTGATTCATTATTGATTTAGACTACATAAAAATATGCTGCAAGGTGAGTAATGGCTTATCGAATAATTTATCCATCATTAGTATACTTCTTCATAAAAGTCATAATCGAAGGATGGCCATAAATGAAAGAAGTCATTACCTTTGCATTTTCTAATAATCTTTTCATATTTGATTTCTTACTAATATCCTTCAAGTATGAATCCAAACAATAAGCTACAAAAGCTAACAAAAGAAATGAGGTCATTTTTCCACTAATTTCAAGCTAATTGCTGTCAATGCTTTCTCATTATTAATTACCACCTGGACTATATATTCTTCTCCCACTTCTTCAACAATTTTGTCTTGCATCCTGAGATAGAAATCAATATTTCTACTAACAACATCAAAATCATAAATCAATTTCAAGAAAATAGTTCCTTTTCTATAATACACAAGAAAATTCATAATATACATATGATTTATACTATTTATCCAATCATCACACATTATTATCACATCCTTTTCCTTCTATATTTCTTTCAACTCATTAATCCATTTTTTCATAAATTGAAATTTGAATTCCAAATGCACTCTTGAAATTTCACAAGGAGTGAGACATTTTACTCTTTCTCCTACCTCAATAGCCATTAAGAGCAAATTATGCATCCATGCAAACCTAGAAAATTTCATTGGAAGATGATTATATATGATAGATTTTGCCACTACTTCCCCCTACTCTTCATTAATGTTTTAAACATGCCACCACTAATTTTTTATTGCTTGTTACTTTTACCTTTTTCTAGATAAACATCTATGGACCTTAATCTAGATGTAGCATCACCTATGTATTGCTCATTGCATCTGTTGGTTACTAACTTTTGCATGAAATTTTTTTGCCCTTTTTATATACATTTGGAAATTCTCTAGTTTGACTTCGAATCTTTCCTATCTTTCTATTCTCAATATAATATGATATTTTTAGGGCTGTAAAACGGACGGACTGGACCGGATATAGACTGGTCCATTTTAGCCCGGTCCGTTTAGGTCCGGTCCGTTTTACCCGTTTAAAAAATGGACTAAATGTAAAAAGTTCGTATCCGGTCCGTATCCTTAAGGATACGGACTGGTCCGCGGATTTTAACTATAAGTCCGCGGACCGGTCCGTATCCGCCCGGTCCGTGCAGATTTTAGTCCGCCCGGACTAGTCCGTATTACCCGTAAAAAAAATGGACCAAATTTTAGGTGGTCCAAGTCCGTAAAAACTCATAAAATTCGCGGACCGATCCGCGGACTTCGGTCCGTTTTACACCCCTAGATATTTTGTTATGTAGCTTATTTTATGGTATATTCATCATTTATGTCTTTTTGTAAATGTGCTTCAAATTCCTCTACTATTCTTTTAGAATCTTTTCATTTTTCTTTATAGTCTTTAAGAAGTTTCATCATATCCTCTTTTATCATAATTGTGACTTTTGAACAAAGTGTCATATTTCCACTTTAAGTAAGATGAACATTTAATTTAGTGATACCTCTTTTTATAACTTTTTTTTTGCAAAACCTAATTTTATATTATTTCTCTTTTTAGGTACTACTATTTTGAAATGCCATCTAATATTACTACTTCCTATACTCTTTACTTCTTTTGTTAGGAACTCTTCTCTTATTAGCAATTTTTTATATGTACAATCATGTAAGATTATAAGTACTTAAACCACCTTATTATTGTACATACCACTCTATTATTCTTATTATTATTTCTTTAATATTATAAAATTAAGTATATTAAAAAAATTGAAACTCAATCATATTTAAATTCATTTACCATGTAATATATTTTCAAGGATAATGAATTCTACATAAATCTCAATGATAACTAGAAAGCTAACATTTATTTTTATTTTTATTAAGTTTTGATAATTAATTTGAAAAATTAATAAATGATATATAAATTTTGTTTATATAATAATTGTAATATTTTTTAGAAAATGCATGTAACTATTCTTAATAATTCTAATTTTCTAAAAAAGATTATTAAGTATTTAATACATAACTAATGTATTGACACGAATAATAATATGTGGCATTTGTTGCTACTTGCAATGATATTCTATGTATTTTAGTTATAGTTTTAATTTGGACAAATATCAAACTCATCAAATCAAATTCAAAATGTATATGACTTAAATTTTATCTACAAAAAAATGATAATAAATTGAATTTGACAAATTTAAATCATTATTTTTACACTAACTCTACTAATCTATCAAATTTGTGCTAGTACCAAATACATTGTTTTCTAGCTAATCTATTATAATTATCTCTTATTCTAAATTATCTCTTACCCTTATGGAAAATGTTTTTGAATACCTTACATAATTACTCAAATCTAGTTTACATCATCAATGCATGAAATATGACAATGTTTTCCACATCAAGCAAAAATGGTCATATAAGCATTAAATCATATCATTAGAACAAGAAAAACTCAATCATAAAAACACTGAAATAATAGAAAAGAATTGAAATAATTAAAACATAAGTTACGGGCTCATTTAACACTAGAATTAGTAGTTTTTTTTTTTACTTCAACAACCCCCAAACCATGCTTAATTTTTTATAACCATTCTATTATTTTTCCATAAATATGCTTCTATTCTTTGCTAGCCTTATTTCCTCTTTTTTTTCTATTCTCTGCTAGCCTTATTTCCTCTTTTTTTTCTATTCTCTCTCACTTCTCTTCCTTTTCTTTGCTATGCTTTCATCACACTACCTTTTTTCTTGCTTGTCTTCTTTCTTTTTAATTCTTCACTTTGTGCTCTTTATTAGCTTCACTTGCATTTTTTTTAATTTTTCTTTTCCATTCCTTTTCATATTTTTATTTATCCATTAAATCTTAAATTTTCTTCTTCTTCCCATTTTAATAGTCACAAAAATCTATCACCATAAACATATTTTTCTTATTTTTAAGGAGACAAAAACTAGTAAATATACATTGATATTAGCATTGGATATTCATTTAGTTCTTAATTTTGGAATAGGTGGAGGGTAAAGGCTATCATCTTGGAATAGAGACATGGCAAATTAGAGGTTGCTCTTAAGTTGCAATGTATCTTATGTCTATGATGATAATTCTAATGTTGTTACTAGTGTAAACCCTTTATAAGCATCCAAGGAAGGAAAGAAAAAAAAGGTTAAGTTTGTTTTGTGATTTTTTATTTCTATCCATTAATTTTGTTTTGTCATCATTATTTGCTAGTGTTTTGTTTTGTTGAGTTATGAGGACCAGTTAATTTGATTAAATTTTGGATTTTTGTTTTTGTATTTTGTGATTTTGTATGTTAAATGAGATTCTTGATGTGAGAAGAGTAGTATATTTTTAGTTTCTCTAACTTTTTCTTCTTCAAAACTCAATTGCATTGTGGTATATGAGTGTATTTGTAGTTTTATGACCATTGTGGATGCAATATTCCATTGCATTATGGTATTGCAGCCTTATTTCATTGCAACACCTAAGATTTGAAAATTTATTACAATTTTTTATGTGAATTCTTAGGATTGGATCATCCTAAAATTCATAAATCAAATGAAAAAGAAGGATAATCATACCACACCTTAGAATAGAGAAGAAAGGAAGCGATAAATGAGAAGAAATCATGTCATAAAGGATGTTGATTCTTCAATAAGTGAAAATTAATGTCATAAAAGTTGAATCATCATTGATGATTTTAAATAAAAGCTCATGATGAGTTCTTTGATTTCACAAATTCTAAAAGTGATGAAAATGAGGAACAACCCTCCTTGTATAGGTTTTAAAAGTGAAAAGTCAACTAGACTAATTGGACCTAATCTTAAAACTAATTAAAACATTATTAATTATTCAAATAGAGTTGTAAACTATTAGTTTAAACTAACATAAGGCCCGACAATTATTTAAGTAGTAAGAAACAATACTAGAAAAATAATTAAGCATGCATCTAGCCTTCAGTATTTGACTACAATATTCGAATATTGTATAGAAACCTATAAGTATTTGAATATTGTATTCAAATAGTAGAAGATAAAACCAAATTCCAAATTTAGTAGTCAAGTACTATACTTGACTACATCTATAAAGTTAGCCATATCTGAAATACACATAACCCTACCTCATCCAAGCTCTTCCAATCTTGCTTTTTTAAGAATCCAAGCTTTCGTCAATTAGTCTTGAAATCCTTTCTTAATTATTTTTCCCTTAGTTCTTGTCATTTGACCTTCTGCAATTGGTGAATGGTCTTTTCTATTCCATGAATTCACATAAATTTTGGTGTATTGATGGTCATCATATCAATGATATTATGGTCCATAATTTATATCCACCATTCTTCTATTTCAATTTAATCTATTTTCATAATGTGCTTTTTTTGTATGCTCTATATCTGAATTAATAGAAAATAGGAAGAAACTTGGTTTTCCAATTAATCTAAAAGTCACAATGACTATTCTTATATATTTTATTCTTAAATTAAAATTACTTTTGATGTGTTCTAACATTATTTGTTTTATTCTTATTTTAAAGCATTATTACTTTTAGTATGTTCTTACGTGATGTACAGGGCCATTATTTTTTTTCACTTATTTTTACCATAACCCAATCCTAGTTATGATTGACATCATTTAGGTTCCATCAACCTAATCATTCATTCATTATATTCCTAAGCATTTACCTAAAATATGAAATTAAGGAAAGTATACTTCGTTATGGGTAAGGGTAGGATATTTTATATATCAAAAGAATTTATAAATAAGCAAGAGTTAAACTTATTTATCGCCCTCCCAATGTAAGGATAAGCTAACCTAACTAGCTTATAAAGTATTGTTCATGTGTCCTTTACCCTTAGCCTGTTGGTGTGTGTCCTAGAATCAATCATATAAGATGATTAGAGTTATAAACAATGTATTATATTTTATTTTTATTTTTAGGCAATTTAATTATTATATTTTGTTTTTATTATTATTATGCACAATTTATAACTTAATATAATAACTATCCTTGGAATAGCTTTGCTATTCCTAAAATGCCCCTAGTCAAGTATTATTACGAAAAGGATAGTAATAATACATCGAGACTAGCATGTATAGTGACTGATGATTACGAATCATGGATATGTGATATCAAGTCAATACATGAGTACATTGCTAGTGAACAATGTACTAGACTGACCCACTATGAGAATATTATATGGATAAACGTGTCATAAGTTATTCTCATATGATCACAACTACACATAAACCTTTGACCTGAAATCACTACGGTTCCCTACATGAGGAATTACTCACTTTAATATTGTCCTATGTCACGTTTAATCAGGATGACAAGTAGGGCATTGATTGGGTGTGTCATAAATCATGCAGAGGGAAGTGAGTGATGTAAATGGGATTTTGTTACTCTTGTATAAAAGAGAAATATCCTTGGGCCCCTTGATTGAGTGAGACTTAGAAATGCATGGCTATGCTCAGTTGAATTAATATGTGATATTAATTATTTATTTTAAGTCTACTCAGTATCAAGAAATATAAATTGAACATTGACGAGGATGACACATTCCATGCCTCTAGTTCAATTTGGATATTATTACAAAAGGGTTATGATGCGAAACGTTGATCATATGTTAGGTGGATGTCGAATCACAGACATTCTTACTACTTGAGTGGTAGTGATATATTGCTAGATACCGCTTACTGTCTATAACTCAATAAATGAGTCATTATCAACGTAGTAAGAACCTACAGGGTCACACAAAAGGAGTAGGAATAAGACAATAATTAATTAGACTTTAATTATATTAATATCCAATTAATTGGACTTATTTTCGTGCATATATATATTATTAAGAATAATAAATTCACGTTTTATATATATATATATATATATATATATATATATATATATATATATATATATATATATATATTATATGATATTATTTGATATTAAAGTAATATCAAGTAATTATCTTATCAGATATTAGATAAATATATTATGAGATAATATTATTCTAATATTTGATAACTATATGCAATTATCTAATAATTAAGATATTTATATTATGAGATAATAGTATTATCTAATATTAGATAATTAATAGATAAGTCATATCTCTTCCCATTATCTCTAGGATAAGGATAAGATGAGTTGTTAAGTGTGATTAGGATTTTGGAAGCATTATTCTAGTAGGACTAGGATTATGGCTTGCCTAAGTTCTATAAAAGGGGACTTGAGGGCAGCACTTAAGAATCACGTTTTAAGCTTCCATATAAACCCTAAATCACTCAGAAAACATCCAATCCTAATTCTTAGAGAGAAAAACACATCCTAGCAGATGCGTGGAGGGTGAGAGGTCATTGTTCACTCCGTGTGAATACCGTAGAGACGCTGTACCTTCCGGCCGGAGTTTGATTCATCCGCTCTCAAGTTTTGATCAGTAGAAACACGAGTGCCCAATAGGTAAAACCCTAATCATTGACTTATGCTTTTTGCATGGATCCTAGGTAGAATTCGGATCAAAATTTTAAATACCGTTGCATGTGATAATTCGAATTCCCAACATAGCCTATATAGAATAAGGCTCTAAAACACTAATCTACAAAATACCTTATGTTGCCAAACTAACTAGTATGACTTTTGGTAAGCCTAGTTTTAAGCAAGTAATAGTTAGAGCTTAACTTGCGAATTTCTAAATGGAAACTTGGAGGAGTAAGTCCAGGCTTAATGAGTAAAGCATCCTAATATAAATAAAAGAAGGGGTAAGGATTTAGTGTAATCCTTACTAACTATCAATTATCCTTCTTTTTTCCCAAGATTCACTTAATATTTCAAATTAAGCGTTGGCATTTTTTTTCTTTATATTTCATAGATATAAAAAAAGGCTTATAAACTTTCAAAAATCTAATTCATCATATTATCATGAACAATTTATTAAACAATCTTATCTCAAAAATAAGTATAAGAAAATCTTATACACAAATAGTAGTTAAACCGCCTTGTGTTTCCTAGGTTATCTTTACCCTTTCATTAACTCTAGCGTTGTCCTTTCAAAGGCTGCCTTATCCTTTTACAAATGGTTGTTGATTTATTAAATCCAATTTTCTTTCACAAATCATATCTTCTCTATCATAATTTATATATCAAGTGCACATCCTTTTGATATTGGATTCATACGTGCATTCTAATTTACAATCTTACCGAGCCTCATTACATGGCCATCTATTTCATTTTGTTCTATAAATAACATACCAAGCATATTCAATTACAATTTAAGTCTATTGTATCAATCTAATTACAATAATCCTTAATTGTCAAAATGGGAGACCAATGATTAAGTGTTAAAGGTCTAATGATTAACCATTCACCTCTGCCAAGAACCTCTTATATGTTAGCGTATATGCCCTAAAACCAATCATATTGGTGATTGTAATTTTGAATCATGTTATTTTAACGGTAATTCTAATTATTATATTTATATATATTGTCTGCATAATATATTCAATTATAATAATAACCTTACAATAATTGTATTTTTAAATATCCCTAGTCATATATCATTATGGATTAGGTTGCTTTGATATGTTAAGACTAGCATGTGTGAAGACTTATATGGGATATTAAGTTTACACATGAGTACAAGTTAGAGAACTTATATACTGGACCGACCCATATTAAGAACACTACATGGATTATTATATGAGTGTCATGAGTGGTTCTTAGTGATCATTATTAATATGGTCCTTTGACTTGAGATCACCGAGGTTCCCTATATATGAGTTTCATATTTTGATACTATTCTATGTCACTAATGGTTGAGTGAATGTAAGGGTAGATATTGGATATATCACATATCATGCGGAGGGGTTTGTTTGATCAAGATGGGATTTGTCCCTCCTATATAACAGGAGTAACATCTATAGGCCCCTTGATTAAGTAAAGCTAAAAAAATGCATGGCCATGCTCAGATGAATTAACATGGGATGTCAATTACATTTTTTTCAATCAGCTTACTTAGGAATCAAGAAACCTTAAGATTGGGCTATACGGGAATGACACGGTCCATGTCTCGTGCTCAATCTAGATGTATAGGACAAAAGGACATAGGTGATGATCACGTGTAAAGGATTAGTCAAATCACCGACTTTCTCATTACTTAGGTAACAATGATGTGTTGCTAGACACCAATCATTATTTATGATCATTAATATGATCAATAGTCATTACCAACGTAATGAGAACCTGTCGGGTCGCACACTTAGAGCCTAGTGAATTTGGAATTAATGGACTAAATTGTTTGGGCCTAATATTTGGGAATTCATATTATAATTATAAGGCCCAATAGTAAGCCTATAATTGTACATGGAATAAAGCCCAAATAGGTTAGGTTTTTCTATGCACCTATTTAAATAGGCTTGTTGGGTAATAATAGGATATATTATCATTATTCACGCACCCAAAAAGCACAGAAAAATCCTAGCACCTCTCCTTGACCAAAATCCCTGAAGAGGCGTAGCTAGCACTACGAGGTGAAAGGAGATCAATTCTAATCAGTGTTTGTGTGGACATTCATCGGTGATTCACGGGTTCATGTGGATACCATAGAGGTGCAGCCACATTAAACACTGCACTGGTGATCTGATCTTCTAGTTTCTATTCCGGTTCGTGATTTGGAGAGCAGATTAGATTGGAAAACGGACAGAAGTAGATCGAATTTGCTGTGTAGCGGATAGAAGATTTTTGTCAAAAGGTATAAACCCTAATCCCTAATCTATGGCATCCTAAATTCGCATGGATCCTTGGTGGAAATCGTGCAAATTTTTTTTCACTGTGCATGTATGATGCGTAATTTCCAGTAGTGGTATCAGAGCCGCTTGCAAATCCATAGATTAGTTTTCTGTGTTATGCGTTTAAATCTGGATAATTTGTGTTTAATCAGATCATGCATGATGCAATTAGGGTTCTGGATCAATCTAATTCTGTATGTTGATGAATCAATTTTGATTAGATTAAAATTAGATTGAAACATACATAATTAATGATTTAGTTTTAATGAGATTAAAAACTGGAAACGTAGCTGATGAAGGTTTCATTTTAATGAGATTAAAATTCGAACAGAAACATGTCTGATCGTATACACGTGATGTATGCATTCTATTTCGTTTAATGAGATTAAATTAAACAAAAACATGGACTAATGTTTGAGTTCATATGGTGGAACATCAAGAAGTAGGATTTTGGAACAGTCTGGAATTAGGGTTCTTGATAAATTCTAATTTTGGCCGATTGTTTTAATGGTTAATACAGAAACTGAAACATTCAAAATTTTTTGGATTTTGCCCGAAAGTCTTCAAAATTTTAAATGTAAGATGCATAAAAAATTTTGGTAAGGGGGCTTCGCCCCCTCACCCCTGCGAGGGGCAGCCTCCCCTCGACCTCCATTGCTAACCGGCTAGCGGGACCGCCGTACTAACTCTGCGTAGCGCAATAATTGATAGCCTGAATCTAAGCTGCGTTTTAAAATCAATCTTTTCATAACCTTCTAATTTTAAACAAGTTAAAATTGGAAACAAGATCAATTTTAATGAATACCTATGGTTGTTTGTATGCTTACATGTGATGTTTGCTGCATGATACATAGTTATGGCCCTTACACCATAATGTATGGTTATCTTTCATTTATTGGTTTTGGTTTTATTGTAATTAAATACGGCCTGCGTGTCATGCCTTTCTCTATAAATTCTAGTTGTACATTCTTTCTCTCACCTCACTCCCCTCAAATGTAACTCGAGTTTTCTCCTTCATTATGTATTGTAAAGCTAGAATAGTTTCCTTTCAAATGTACAACATGTTTAAGCCTGGAGCTTGCTGCCATAGAGACAAGGAGCCAAAATCAATACGAGGACAACTGTGGAAGATGCTTAAAGAAGATATCTTTACCCTAGATTGACCTTTTTGGTTTTCTCATTGGCTTGGGAAAACCAATGTAGTTGGGCCATAACTATGCACATTTATTTTATGCTTTATTACATGCTTTATATTAATGTATATGATATGTTAGATATAGGCATGTATGGATAGCAAATAATGGTGAGATCTAAAATAGACATATAAATCCCTCAATGCAAATATTAAGTCAGTAATAAAAGTGATGCCTTCCAATGAATGGCACTTGTCAAGGCCTTGATCAAGTTATCTTGGTGAGACACGATAGGATAATAGTAATGTCCAAATGCCAATAATTGGGTTTTTGACTTAACTAGGCCATCTCAATAGGATTGGGGACCTAGAGGCATGGAGTTAGGCTTAAGTCCATGAGATGGATTTTAATAAGTGTTGTTCACCTAACTATCCAAGAGTTACATAAGATGTAATTGGCAAGGAGTTGCCTACCTAAATAGCCAAAACTTGAGTGATCAGCTAAAGCTGACTTAAGTCTAGGTGAAATATGGATCTTGGCCCACTAGAAAATCTCAAATGTTACGATTTTTCGAAATAATAGTGAGGGCTATTATTTTGAGAAAAGTAGTGGGAGTATTATTTAATAAAAGACCTTATTAAATAAATAAAATACATGATTCTCATTTTGCATATTTTTCTATTGTAGATAACCATGGCATCAAATGCATCAAATTTATCACTGCGATCTATCCTTGAAAAGGATAAACTGAATGGGGTGAATTTTCTCGATTGGTATCGAAACTTGAGGATTGTCCTCGAGCATGAGAAAAAGCAGTATGTCCTAGAGTAACCTACTCCAGATGAGCCTACTGCTAATGCTCCTTAAGCAGAAAAGGATGCTTATAAGAAGCATCTAGAAGATGTTTTGGATGTCAGTTGTCTCATGCTTGCTACCATGAACTCTGAGCTTCAGAAGCAACATGAGAACATGGAGGCGTTCAATATGATTGATCACCTTAAATAGCTATACCAAGAGCAAGCAAGACATGAGAGATATGATGTATCTAAAGCATTATTTCAGTGTAAGATAGCTGAAGGAACACCCGTTGCTACACATGTGCTTAAAATGATTAGGTACATCAATAGCCTTGAAAGATTGGGTTTTCCTTTGCAGCAATAATTGGCCACTGATATAGTTCTGCAATCATTGCCTGAGAGCTATAGTCAATTCGTCATGAATTACAACATAAACAAAATTGATAAGACTTTGCCTGAACTACTTAACATGTTGAGAACTACTGAGCAGAACTTGAAAAAGTCCAAGCCCAATTCCATTATGATGGTTCAAAAGGGCAAAGGAAAAGGCAAGTCTAAGGCCAAGAATAAAAAGAAAAAGGACAAAACTAATGGAAAGTCCAAGTGAAGTTCCTCTACACTGAAGCCTAAAGGTGGCGTGGCCAAGGAAGGGCAATGCTTCCATTGTAAAGAACCAGGATATTGGAAGCGAAATTGCAAGATTTACCTGGAAGAGCTTAAGAAGCAAAAGGAAAGTGGGACTTCCAACTCAGGTATTTATGTTATAGAGGTTAATTTATCTACTTCTATATCTTGGGTATTAGATACTGGATGTGGTACTCACATTTGTGTAAATGTGCAGGATCTTAAAGAAAGTAGATCATTAGCTAAAGGTGAAGTGGACCTGCGCGTTGGAAATGGAGCAAGAGTTGTTGCATTAGTTGTAGGGACTTATTATTTATCTTTACCTAGTGGATTAGTTTTAGAATTGGACAATTGTTATTTTGTGCCTACTGTTAGTAGAAATTTGATTTCTATTTCTTGTTTAGACAAGAAAGGTTTTTCATTTATAATAAAGGATAAATGTTGCTCTATTTATTTAAATGAAATGTTTTATGGCAATGCACCATTAATGAATGGTCTTTATGTTCTGGACCTTGAAAATCCAATCTATAACATAAACACGAAGAAGGTTAAAACTAATGATTTAAATCCAACCTATCTTTGGCATTATCGTTTAGGCCATATAAATGAGACACGCATCTCCAAACTTCATAAGGATGGATTTTTGGACTCATTTGATTTTGAATCATATGAGGTATGTGAGCCATGTTTATTAGGTAAGATGACTAAAGCCCCTTTTACTGGGAAAGGTGAAAGGGCTAGTGATTTATTGGGCTTTATACATAGTGATGTATGTGGACCTTTAAACACACAAGCTAGAGGAGGTTATCAGTACTTCATTACTTTTACTGATGATTTCAATAGATATGGTTATATGTTTCTTATGAAACACAAGTCTGAATCTTTTGAAAAGTTCAAAGAGTTCAAAAATGAAGTACAAAACTAACTTGGTAAAAGTATTAAAGCACTTCAATCAGATCGAGGTGGTGAATACTTAGACCGAGAGTTCCTTAATCATCTAAAGGAGTGTGGCATTGTATCACAACTCACTCCACTAGGAAAACCTTAATGGAATGGTATTTCTGAAATGAGGAATCGAACTTTGTTAGACATGGTTCGGTCAATGATAAGTCAGGCTGACCTTCCAAATTCCTTCTGGGGACATGCTCTAGAGACTACAACTTTCACACTAAACTGTGTTCCGTCAAAATCAATTTAAAAGACACCATATGAGATATGGACTGGGAAACGTCCTAGTTTGTCTTTTATGAAGATTTGGGGTTGCGAAGCTTACGTAAGACGTCAGGCTTCTGATAAACTTGGACCCAAATCTGATAAATATTTTTTCGTTGGATATCCTAAGGAAACTAAAGGATATTATTTCTATAATCCAACCAAGCAAAAAGTGTTTATTGCTCAAACTGGTATTTTTCTAGAGAGAGAATTTATCTCTAAAAGAATCAGTGGGAGAAGAATAGAACTTGAAGAAATTCAAGATCAACGAGAAAACATTGAACTTGAGATGGAACCTGAGCCAGTTCCACAAACAGTTGTGGAAGAAACTGCTCATGTAATACAGAACCCATGTAGATCTAGTAGGATAAGTCGTGAGCCCGAGAGATATGGTTTTCTCGTGACTCATCACGGTGATGTGTTGTTCATGGACCAAGATGAGCCCATAACCTACCAAGAGGCTATGATGGGGCCAGATTCTGAGAAATGGCTAGAAGCTATGAAATCAGATATGGACTCCATGTATTCAAACCAAGTTTGGACTTTGGTTGATCCACCTGAAGGGGTAAAACCCATTAGGTGCAAATGGGTTTTCAAAAAGAAAACTGACATAGATGGTAATGTGTGTACCGTTAAGGGATGATTGGTTGCAAAAAGTTTCAAACAAATCCATGGTATTGACTATGATGAGACTTTTTCTCCAGTTGTAATGCTTAAATCCACCAAGATTCTTCTAGTTATAACAGCATATTATGATTATGAAATCTGGCAAATGGATGTCAAAACTGCTTTCCTTAATGGAAATCTTCTTGAGGATGTGTACATGACACAACCTGAAAGTTTTGTAAATCCTAAAAATGCTGGAAAAGTTTGCAAATTGCAACGATCCATTTATGAGTTGAAGCAAGCTTCTCGGAGTTGGAATCTTCGTTTCGATGATGCGATCAAAGAGTTTGGTTTCATCAAGAATGAAGATGAACCCTGTGTGTACAAGAAGGTTAGTAGGAGCACAATAGTCTTTCTGGTGTTGTATGTAGATGACATATTACTCATTGGAAATGACATTCCTACACTACAGTCTATAAAAACTTGGTTAGAAAATTATTTTTCTATGAAAGACTTAGGTGAGGCCTCCTATGTATTAGGTATCAAGATCTATAGAGATAGATTGAGAAAATTACTTGACCTAAGTCAGAGTACATACATCGACAAGGTGCTAAAAAGGTTTAGTATGCAAGATTCTAAAAAAAGATTCTTGCCGATGTCACATGACATAAGTCTCTCAAGAACTCAATGTCCTTCCACAGAGTATGAGAGATAGCGCATGAGTAAGATCCCTTATGCATCTGCGATTGGGTCTACCATGTATGCCATGTTATGTACTCATCTTGATGTCTCGTATGCTTTAAGCATGACGAGCAGATACCAATCAGATCCTGGTGAAAGTCACTGGACAGCTGTCAAGAATATTCTTAAGTACTTAAGAAGAACTAAAGACATGTTTTTTATTTATGGAGGTGAGGAAGAGCTCATTGTAAATGGTTACACTGATGCTAGCTTTCAAACCGATAAAGATGACTTCAGGTCGCAGTCAGGTTATGTATTTTCCCTTAATGGTGGCGCTGTGACCTGGAAGAGTTCAAAGCAAGGGACAGTGGTTGATTCTACAACAGAAGCTGAATACATTGCAGCATCAGATGTCACAAAAGAGGCTGTTTGGATTAAGAAGTTCATCAATGAACTTGGAGTTGTTCCTAGCATTGCTGACCCAGTAGAGCTCTATTGTGACAATAATGGAGCTATTGTGCAAGCCAAGGAACTTAGATCTCAGCAGAAATCCAAACATATACTCCGGCGCTATCATCTCATAAGAGATATTGTTGATAGAAATGATGTCAGGATATGTAGAATACCGACTGACGATAATGTCGTCGATCCATTGACAAAAGCCCTAACGCAGCAAAAGCATGATAGTCATATGAGATCCATAGGTATTAGATACATGGATGATTGGCTTTAGTGCAAGTGGGAGATTGTTAGTGTATATGCCCTAAAACCAATCATATTGGTGATTGTAATTTCGAATCATGTTATTTTAATGGCAATTCCAATTATTATATTTATATATATTGTCTGCGTAATATATTCAATTATGATAATTGTTGGGAATTCGGATTATCACATGCAGCGGAATTTTAAAGTTTTGATCCGAATTCTACCTAGGATCCATGCAAAAGCATAAGTCAATGATTAGGGTTTTACCTATTGGGCACTCGTGTTTCTACTGATCAAAACTTGAGAGTGGATGAATCAAACGCTGGCCGGAAGGTACAGCGTCTCTACGGTATCCACACGGAGTGAATAATGACCTCTCACCTTCCACGCGTCTGCTAGGATGCGTTTTTTCTCTCTAAGAATTAGGATTGGATGTTTTCTGAGTGATTTAGGATTTATATGGAAGCTTAAAATGTGATTCTTAAGTGCTGCCCTCAAGTCCCCTTTTATAGAACTTAAGCAAGCCATAATCCTAGTCTTACTAGGATAATGCTTCCAAAATCCTAATCACACTTAACAACTCATCTTATCCTTATCCTAGAGATAATGGGAAGAGATAGGACTTATCTATTAATTATCTAATATTAGATAATAATATTATCTCATAATATAAATATCTTAATATTAGATAATTGCATATAGTTATCAAATATCAAAATAATATTATCTCATAATATATTTATCTAATATCTGATAAGATAATTACTTAATATTACTTTAATATCACATAATATATATATATATATATATATATATATATATATATAAAACATGAATTTATTATTCTTAATAATATATATGCACGAAAATAAGTCCAATTAATTGGATATTAATATAATTAAAGTCCAATTAATTATTGTCTTATTCCTACTCCTTTTGTGTGACCCTGTAGGTTCTTACTACGTTGACAATGACTTATTATTGAGCCATAGACAGCGAGCGGTATCTAGCAATACATCACTGCCATTCAAATAGTAAGAATGTCTGTGATTTGACATCCACCTAATACATGATCAACGTTTTGCATCATAACCCTTTTGTAATAATATCCAAATTGAACTAGAGGCATGGAATGTGTCATCCTCGTTAATGTTCAATTTATATTTCTTGATGCTGAGTAGACTTAAAATAAATAATTAATATCACATATTAATTCAACTGAGCATGGCCATGCATTTCTAAGTCTCACTCAATCAAGGGGCCCAAGGATATTTCTCTTTTATACAAGAGTAACAAAATCCCATTTACATCACTCACTTCCCTCTGCATGATTTATGACACACCCAATCAATGCCCTACTTGTCATCCTGATTAAACGTGACATAGGACAATATTAAAGTGAGTAATTCCTCATGTAGGGAACCGTAGTGATTTCAGGTCAAAGGTTTATGTGTAGTTGTGATCATATGAGAATAACTTATGACACGTTTATCCATATAATATTCTCATAGTGGGTCAGTCCAGTACATTGTTCACTAGCAATGTACTCATGTATTGACTTGATATCATATATCCATGATTCATAATCATCAGTCACTATACATGCTAGTCTCGATGTATTATTACTATCCTTTTCGTAATAATACTTGACTAGGGGCATTTTAGAAATAGCAAAGCTATTCCAAGGATAATTATTATATTAAGTTATAAATTACGCATAATAATAATAGAAACAAAATATAATAATTAAATTGCCTAAAATAAAATATAATACATTGTGTATAACTTCAATCATCTTATATGATTAGTTCTAGGACACACACCAACAATAATAACCTTATAATAATTGTATTCTTAAATTTTCCTAGTCATATATCATTGTGGATTAGGTTGCTTTGATATGTTAAGACTAGCATGTGTGAAGACTTATATGGGATATTAAGTTTACACATGAGTACAAGTTAGAGAACTTGTATACTGGACCGACCCATATCAAGAACACTACATGGATCGTTATATGTGTCATGAGTGGTTCTTAGTGATCATTATTAATATGGTCCTTTGACCTGAGATCCCAAGGTTCCCTACATGTGAGTTTCATATTTTGATACTATTCTATGTCACTAATGGTTGAGTGAATGCAAAGGTAGATATTAGATATGTCACATATCATGCGGAGGGGTTTGTGTGATCAAGATGGGATTTGTCCCTCCTATATAACAGGAGTAACATCTATGGGCCCCTTGATTAAGTAAAGCTGAGAAAATGCATGGCCATACTCAGATGAATTGACATGGGATGTCGATTACATTTGTTTCAATCAGCTTACTTAGGAATCAAGAAACCTTAAGATTGGGCTATACGGGAATGACACGGTCCATGTCTCGTGCTCAATCTAGATGTATAGGATAAAAGGACATAGGTGATGATCACGTGTAAAGGATTAGTCAAATCACCGACTTTCTCATTGCTTGGGTAACAATGATGTGTTGCTAGACACCAATCATTATTTATGATCATTAATATGATCAATGGTCACTGCCAACGTAATGAGAACCTGTAGGGTCGCACACTTAGAGCCTAATGAATTTGGAATTAATGGACCAAATTGTTTAGGCCTAATATTTGGGAATTCATGTTATAATTATAAGGCCCAATAGTAAGCCTATAATTGTACAGGGAATAAAGCCCAAATAGGTTAGGTTTTTCTATGCACCTATTTAAATAGGCTTGTTGGGTAATAATAGGATTATTATCATTATTCACGCACCCAAAAAGCACAGAAAAACCCTAGCACCTCTCCTTGACCAATATCCCTGAAGAGGCGTAGCTGGCACTACAAGGTGAAAGGAGATCAATTCTAACTGGTGTTTGTGTGGACATTCATTGGTGATTCACGGGTTCGTGTGGATACCATAGAGGTGCAGCCACGTTAAACGCTGCACTAGTGATCTGATCTTCTAGTTTCTATTCCGGTTTGTGATTTGGAGAGCAGATTGGATTAGAAATTAGACAGAAGCAGATCGGATTTGCTGTGTAACGGACAGAAGATTTTTGTCGAAAAGTATAAATCCTAATCCCTAATCTATGGCGTCCTAATTTCGCATGGATCCTTGGTGGAAATCGTGCAAAATTTTTTTTTCTACTGTGCATGTATGATGCGCGATTTCCAGCACTATAAAGATTATGTTTTCACAAATATCAATATTTACAACACAATCAAGATATAAAGGAATTAAAAAAACCATAAGAAGGGCTAGCAAAACCACAATCACTCATATATGAATTCTCAATATTCTTAACACTCAACAATTTTTTATTCAAGGAATTCTTACTATGTTTAAGGTTTAATAATTTATCATGCAAAGTAAAGGTGAGAGTATACCTCTGACCCACTTTATTAATTATCATATTATTTTTATCTTGCTTTCCTTAATGTTCATTACCTTTCAAAAGTGGTAATCCTTTTGGAGATTCTCTTGAAGGCATTTCTTGAAATTTCAATGAAACAAAATCACAAGCATCTAGCAAAACAAATTCAACTTTGTTAGTGATTTCATAAGCTTTTTTATACAAGAAAATTAACCTAAAAACATATAATATCCAAAAAATAGGACAAGAAATGTCAAGCAAAAATTCCTCTAGAAAACCTTGATTCAGAAATCTTGATAGATAAATTAGGTGAAATTCGAAAGAATCGTAAAAATAATTTAAGAGTGAACCTAACTAGAATAATTTTGAAAATTTTAGTAGGCATCAAAATAGATAAAATTAAATTAAAAATATAATAATAGATTTATAAAAATTCAATTAGGAATTTGCTAAAATTATAAAATCTAGTAAATTAAAAAAGTAAGAAAATAAGTTGATTGTGTAGCAAATTAATCTTAAAAATTGTGGGCCGATCGAAAATAATTTGTTAGGCCTAAAAATGATTGTGGAAGACAAAAAATGAAGCCCAAAAATATTTAAAGATTTAGGGAAAATGTAAGAAAGTAAAAAATTTAAGGCTAAATTGTAAAAAATCTTTTTAAATCTTTTTAAGTGGTAAACTTTTATTGATATTGAGCTGGTTTGGCCTAGTTTTTGGAGGCCTAAAAACATAGGCCAAAGCTTCTAAAAGAAGCTAAGGACCTTAGTGAAAAAAAGGTAAAATCTAGGGCCATTTTGTGATAAACCCTATTTGCCCATTTTATGTGGATTAATTTTATTAGTTATAAGGTAATTATTTTCTAACATTCCCCTGCTTATTGGATATCCAGATAGCCCCTCCAAGTGTCCTATGATTTTTTTATCCAAAATCAATAAAAAAATTATGGAGATTTCTTGAAATTAATGTTTAAGACTTTTATAAATTCATATGTGGGCCTTTTAAGCAGAAAAAATTTTGCTCCTCCATTTAGCAAAATGTGAGCCAAGAAAGGAAAAACAAAGAAAAAGACCAAGCCTTCCAAATTTGTAAAGGGTTTTCAAATTTTTTGCTTCTTAATCTTGTAAGGTAATTAGAAAATTTGTTTCAATATTTTTTATTTGTGATCACCTTTCTTGTTAAATAGCTAAGACTTAATTCATTTCTATTAAGCTCCCTCTTGATGTTCTAAAGGGCTATTGGAATTTAAAAAGTGAAAGAAAAATTTAGGTGAGTGGTAACTTTTTCCTATTCTTAGGTTTTCTTAAGTAGAAGATGATATTGTTGATAGTTTTTGTTTTCTATTCTACTATTTATGGGATAATGTTGTGTTTTGAAATCATCTAAATTATGATCATATGTTATTGGTAATTTGATATTGTGAATGATAAAAAAAGAATTTATCAATGATTATTTAGGAGAAATGGAAATAGGGATTTATGGAAATGAAATTAACTTCTTTCATGTGGTACTAAATTAGAAGTTTAGAATATCTAGTATACTTGAGGTTTAAGGAATTTTAAAAATTTAATTATTAGTATTTTATGGTCATACTTAGGGTTAGGATGAATGTAAATAAATTTAAGAATTTTTGGAAATTTTTAAGTGAAGGATAAGGCAAGTTAATTATGAAACGCTCAATTTTATCCATTTTAAAACCCTAGACTAGTTGGTCTTGGATTTCAATTTATTTGACCCATTAAATGATTAAGAAGAATTATAAAAATCTAGGACAGGATGCTATCAATCTTATGGCAAAATTTGGATGCAATCGAAATTGATTTGCCTGCCCAAATGGTAGCTTTATTTCAGTAGCTCTAAAGCTATTTGAATTTGGCTAATATGAGTTCTTGCTTTTGATATACTAGCAAACTCATGAAGCTATTTGTACAACACTCAAGATATCTGTAATATAATGTGTTAGGAATGTTATGGCAAAATTTAGTGACAATTGGATCCCATTTGATTAGTGAAAAGAGCTTTAATTACATGTGCCCCTGTATTGCCCTATTCTTGAATTTCCTCCTTTGGATTTTGAGTGAATAGTAACTATGGAGGTATTTTGTATAATTTAATTATTGTATCCTATGTAATGATATGTTAGAAATGTTATAAAAAATTTTGACAAAAATTAGAATGGATTTGAGAACATAAAAGAGAGCTTCAAGCCATGATACATATACTAGTTTGCTTGAAATTCTTTGAGAATTGTTAAGAACGAATTTGAATGTATATGACACATTGATGTAATACATAAAACACTTATGGCATGGTGGGTATTTGACTATACACTTGGAAATGAATAAAATGGTTGATGTGTTAATATCACATTATTGTTTATTGTGAATTAAGGAAAATATAACATTCTTCGCAGAGAAGGAGATGAGTAGTTAGTAGTAGAGGAAAAAGGTTGGTGGCTTAAAGTCTAGGATGGCAAGGGATAAGGCTAGACCAAAGATATAAAGTGGCACTTGTATGCTTACCATTGCCACTTTCTATAATGAAATGTACTAATATTATGTATTTAAAAAAATTCCTTATAAGACACTAGTTACGAATCATGTGCCAAGACTAGACTAAACTGTTATGGTGAAAAACCTTTTTGATTAAGGTGATGAGAAACCATTCACTGAGTATATTTTATACTCATTATTTGTTGTGTACAATTAATGACAAGTACCAATCATGGAGTTAAGGAAACATATTAATACTTGTGTAGTAACCTTCTAGTTTCTCCATGACATCTATGGAATACTTTTTGATATGGGTTTAATCTGTGTCATTTGAAATGTTTTGTAAATTATATGTCTACATAAATAATCTTTTTGGAGATGTATATATATATGTATGTATGTATGTACATAACTTTTAAACTTACAATGTATGCAGCTTGTTTTCTAAGTTTAGATGCTTGCTTCTTCTGCAATAATAATTTAATAAAGGTATTAAAGTATTAGAGGTTTGTAAAGATATCTAGTTAGCATGCTAGCACTAATTAAGTATCTTTTTGCCAGTCATGATAACCACAAGACAAGTTATAACAAAACATATGAAATAGTCCTCACATCATTTGTTTTTACCATAATGCTCACTTTTTCTATCTTTTGTTTTGGCTTCTCTTTTAACTCTATTTTTTTTATGCTTTCCATAAGCATTCTTTGTTTTAGTAGAGTTTTCATTTTCTTCACTTAACTCTAATTTTCTTTTATCTTTTTCATACGTACTTTCTTTCTTGTCATGACACTCAACCTTTAATAGCTATCAAACCTAATCAAGATTAGAAATTATTGGTTTGATAAATTTTTTTGCAATATATGGTAATAAACTAGGATGAACCCCTAATGATTCACTTAATATACCCTTTCATAATTAATTACTTACTATTACATAAATGCAAGAATGCAAATAAAACTAAACCAAAGGAGTTGATTTGAAATTAAATAAAATGCAATATTAGAAATAGGATGCAAAAAGATAATATAAAAATACAATTGATCCAAGGGATTGAGTATTCTTTAGTGGATTAATTACAAATCACAATATATTTAATAAATACAATTGATTTTCAGCCTAAAATTATCTAGAACCCCTGTGATAATTCATGAATTCTATGTTAGATAACTATTTAAGATTTAATCAAATTAGATTAGCAAAATTAAGTAATCGTTATAATCCATAAAGCTAGATTTAAATTGATTTGAAAATAGAATTTAGATGAATTGAGGATTAAACTAGAAACTTTTGATTTGATAATTTAATCCTCTATTCTCACAAGAAAAATGATGATTAACTAACCAAGACATCATAAATCATACAAATGAACACAAATTATACTAAATTAGAATCCAATTCATGGAACTTTAGAAAATCAAATAAAAGCATTAGAGAGAAAAGAAAATTAATTAACAAAGTTAAGATTATATATAAGATCTCATAATCTAAATAGAAGTGAGCCTTAAATTCCTTGAATTAATTAGAAAATTAGCCTTCCATAACTAAAAAAGAAGAAACTTGGAGAAGAGAAGAAAGCTATTTAGCATTATGTGGAATTATGTCCTTGTCTTTGAAGACACAAACCTTATATTTGATTTCCTATATTACTAAATTTAATGGACCAAGATAATGTCTTCTAAAGTTACAAAAAATAGGGTCTTGTGAATTTTAGAAGCCTAGAACCTAATCTACAAAATAATACATTACAAGAGTTATTGTAATACAATCTCATTAGTCTCACTTCTAACCATGATAAGACCCACAAAGCTATGTAGTTTCACTAAATTATAAACATGAAAGTTGTTAGGTTGGATCTTAGGAAACTTTAGGCACTGATTTCACCTTGATTAGACCTTTAGAACTCTACATATAGGCAAAAAAACCAAGACTAGTTTAGCTAAGACAAAAATAGAATATCAATTTCGCAGCTAATTTTGACTTTCTAGACATCTGAATTAAGCTTTAGCTAAAAAATGAGAGTTGTAGAATTTTATTTTATATTTCAAATAATAAAAAATCACCTAAATCCAATTACCAAAACTCAAGTTATAGCCAAAAATTTAAAATAGTGTAAAAATCTAGAATTAACCAAATAATTTCAAAACATTGGAAAACCATCACCCAATCATATAATAAGGCCAATTCCATAAATTAAGCATATGTAACACACTAAAAGGCATAAAATATAAGGAAATAATATAGACAAAATATTGCACATCAATCTTATACTTTTTTCTCATTCTCTTCTTCGTTCATTTTCTCAATTTCTTATTCTCTTTTCTTTCCTTCTTCCATGTGAGGTATTAATTATTTGCTAATTGAATCACTGACATATTCAACTTCCCCTTTAGATATTGAGGAGAATTCAAACTTATGTTGAATTATTTTATCTTCTTTCTTCTTAAACCTTCCTTCTGAAGGTTTCCATGAAAAACTATAATGGTAACCATGAATGAATTTTTTTTCCTCATAATAGTTTTCATTTCTTCTTAATTAGCAATAAGCTTTGCATCATTTCTTCTTCTAGTCAAGTTAAATTGATTCCACAAATATTGACATAATCACTAAATTAATAAGTGGCAAGCCTCATTTTCTTTTCTTTAGAGTAATAATGACATTCAAAGACTATCTCCATCTTCTTTTCCCACTTTAAGTAAACTTTCAAATTATTCCTTCTTTAAAACAAAGGAAATTTCTTTTTGCTACTATCAAGATTTGAAGCCACTCTATCACTTTTTTGCCTATCTCCACCTCTCATTTCATCCTTCCCCTTGTCTCTTCTTTTCTCACCCTTTCTATCATCTTTTCTTTTCTTTTTCCTCCTTTCTCCTTCCATTCTTCCAATCCTCTTATTAATTCTCTCAAAATGTCCTTACATAACTTTCCCTAGTTGTTCTTGAATAATTCTCATTATATCATTATTGCTCACACCACTTCCTAACATATTTATAAAGATTTTCCTACAAGAAGAAGTTAGATAAAGAATAAGGTGCCAAAAGAGCATACTTCAAACATGAGTTTTGAAGCACTCATTCTTGTGTTTGCACCCTAAGTTGGCTTTTACCCTTGAATAAGCTCACACATTTTTGCCTTTTTTCACTTTTCAAAATTTCTCATACAATTCTTTTGGAACTAAAAAGTCTCCACAATCAAATTCACCAAATGTAACAATTAACTTCACTAATTAAAGTTTAAATAATTGAAAGGAGTTAACAAGACACTTGGAGAATCTATAGATAGAAATTCAAGAAGGCAACTAGCTAAAACTCAATAAAGAAATTTTTCAAAGAAAGGGTATTAACTAAAGCTCAAACATGGAAATCAAATTATTAAAGAAAGGAATTAAACAAAACTTAAGATGAAATATTTTAGAGTTTTTCTTTTTTTTTTAATCAAGATAGATTCAAGGAATAAAGCAACAAAATATGGACTTAAAACTCTATGATTAAAGCACAATAAACTTAAAGGAGAAAATCAAATTGACATAAGAAGGAAGCAAATACAAGACTCAAATCGAATATTAGAATAAGACACTCAAGGATTAGGACAACGACAAATAGCTTGAAATGAGAAATCAAGCTTTGAAATTAAACAATACCATTTCCTTTTACTTTCCACAATTTCAAACATTTTTCTTTTGATTTTTTTAACTTCACATTTTTTCTCCATAATATTTTTTCCACTTCTTTTATTCCTTTTGTAATTTTTAATTTTTTTAAAAAAATACCAATTAACATTTTTTATTCTTCTTTTTTGGATCTTTTTTCCCATTTTTTAACTTTTGCTTTTGCTTTCTTTTTTTGGTTATTCATCTTTGAATCAAACCTTTAAAATGATTTTATAAGATTTTTATGTTAATAAAATAGGGGTATTAGATTGCTACAATTAACTACCTCAAGTGGAATGAAAGGTGTTTGAATATAAATGTAGCATACTTAGCAAATTTAAAACTTTTAGGAGAAGTTATCAAATAATGTAAGTGACCACCTCAAGAATTGTTGCTCTCTACCTTCCACTATTTAATTATTATAATTGAATACACATATTGATTAGAACTAAATTTGAACTAACAAATCACAATGACTTAATTAAAAATGGAAAATAAGGATAAAGATAAATGAAATTCAAAAGGCAAGAAATATATATTATTGA
The DNA here is from genome assembly GCA_020226215.1 of Sindora glabra. NCBI lineage: Eukaryota > Viridiplantae > Streptophyta > Magnoliopsida > Fabales > Fabaceae > Sindora > Sindora glabra. Next base: position 72,214,731 of record CM035226.1, on the reverse strand, counting down.
TCACTTAAGACTAAATGACATAACACTAATAGACCTAATAATCGATAACAAAATGACACAATCCTTAAATTGATGACATGTAGATAACAAGACACAAAGGATGACACGCACAAATAATCTTGCATGAACATAATTAATAATAACATAAGATAGCACAATTGAAGTTAATAATATAGAACAAAATTTAAGATAAAATTGATAACTCAATTCCAACTAAATAGAAAAAATGCAAATTCAAACAAAACATAGCAAATGGTGAATATAAGAGCACAAAACTAATATAAAATTAAAATAGTGACACAGTTTGATAAGACACTAAGAAAAATTAGATAAGCAACACACTAATTGGAAACAAAGACAAGATTGAATTGAATATGATGTAACTTACAATTACTTGGACACTTACTCAAACATAAGAGATGTAATTTAAATGAAAACATTTGGAACATTTAATCAAACAAGTTTAATGCAAGCACTTAAAGATAAATAGCACCACTTGAATGAATTCAAAATGACTTGGATAAGATATGACTCAAAGATAAAATGATGCAAAGAATAAAAAATAATTTGACCATACTAATTAAAAAAATGCAAGCAGCAACAATAATGTGAAATCAAAACAAAATGCAATGAAATAAAATTAAAGGCGTTGACTAACCAAATGAATTAGAACCAAACATCAAATAGAATAGATGTAATGAATTTCAAACATATTTGGCAAAAAAATAGTAGAATGAAATTAACAAAATAGTAAAGAAAAATTGAAGAAATAAATATGAATAATGGGAACTCAAAGCTTTAATACCAAATGATAAGAATCCGAGGGGTAAATCATCCCAAAATTCACTAAATCAACTTAAAACAAAAGGATATTTATGCGACACTCTAGAAGAGGAAGAATAATAGTGATAAGTGATAAAGAATCACACCACAAAAGAAGAAATCATCAGATAAGTGGTGTTAGATGCCATAAAGGGTAAATCCTTTAATAAGCCTAAAAGTTCTGTTAAAAACCAAAAAGAGAAAATGTTCTCACTCCAAGGCATAAACTAAATCTCAATAATTTGAATCCTATAAGGAATATCTTTCCTTACATAGGATAAAAAGTTAAAAAGTTAACTAAACTAATTATGTTTTAATAGACTAACTTATGCCCAAAGCTAATCACATTAATAAGCCTAAATGGATAGCAAATAAAATATTAAATATCTATAATAGTATATTAAAATAGTAAGAAAAAAACATATTAATGAATAAAAGACCTAAAAGTTCAATAACAAAATCAAATGTATCAACTTGTGAAGATATTCAAACATGATATTTGAATACTAGCAAGCAGTTGAATAATATGCTTAAACTAAAGTAATACCTGAATATAGTATTCAAATACTAATAGGTAGAAACAAACTCTAAACATAGTAATCAAATATGATATTCAAATACTTAGTTGAAATACCTAAGATACATTTATTTAACTTTTTAAAACACTTCCAAGCCCTCTTTTCATGCATCCCAAACCTTTCCCCTTGAATTATCATCATTTTTAAGCATTTAATTTGCATATTGCTATATCGCACAATCCAGTTTCCTTATTCATCATCCACACTCCTTCATTCTATTGACCATTCATTAATTCCCATTCTTGACCATTACTCAATATAAATTAAATTCCTTTATTTTTAATGAAACTAATTATTTGCATATTAATTATATTTATCTAGGATCCTTATTAACCAATTAGATAAATTTTTGAACCATGTTTAAAGGGGGAAAAGAAGGTGACCAAATCCTTCCATATTTTTTCATCTTATTTTTGTTTCTCATCATAATTTATCATTTAACTCTTCCTAAATTATCATGCTAATACCCATAAACCTTTAATTTGTCTTAATTGGAAGTTTGTTAGTAAATTTTGAAAATTTTTGGACTAGATGCATAGAAAGGGAGGGGTACTGAACTTTTTCCTTATTAAATTTCCAAAACCTATACTTTCAAGTTAAACTTCATAAGTTATTTCATAATATTTTTATATAATGTTCATTTTGGGTACCCTAACCTAATGTTATATAAAAGAGAAGTGTAAATATCCTTTTAATTGAGGTAAAGCTGAAACTCCTACCTCGTCCCTCACTGTATTTTTATTTGATATTGTTTTCATCAACACTTACAACTTCAATTCCTTAAATTTTTTTCTTCTTTAGTTTTACTCGTGTACACACATGATAAAGTTTCTTCAAGAATTATCCATGACTTTCTTTAAAAAAAACATCATTCAATCTAAAAGTTCACTTTATACTTATTCCCCCTATCTATATAGATAGGCATTACCCTTGCCATATCTTTCCTATCTCAAGTATATGCATGTACATGATTCTCATCATAAACCATTGGTCATAACTATATTAGTGGAATAGAAAGAATTAAAGGGAAAAATGAAAGTGACTAAACATGATAGCCACTCACCTTGTTACTTCTTAAATTCTTGAATGAATAAACTCTAAAACATATGAACAAAACTATAGCTACCAACCAGTTCATCTCATAGAACCTTAAAACGACATGAAGTGGAGAAATACTTACCTTAATGTCAACCAACTTCCTCCTTTCTAACTCACTAGGTTCAATTTGATACAAAGGAAGGAAAAGAGAACTTTTATGTGTGGGGGTGAAGTGATGCTAGTGCAAATGAAAGGGATTTGGGTGACAATTTCTCTTTTTTTTCTTTTTACTAATTGGTAATGTGAAGTGATCATCCTCCTATCTATTAATACCCTATAGTAACCTAATAGATTAAGAATAATGGAATATAGTTAAAGAATGCTAATTAGCGGGTAATTAATAGAAATGTCCATTAATTTTAATGGATGAAAAATTCATTTGAGAATAATTAGAGAAATTATAAAATCTTAAAATGTTCTTTAAATCCAAGGATAAAAACATCTTGGAGTAATATAGGGTTTTTACTTAAAAGCATCCTATGAAAGCCTAAGAAGTCAATTTTTGTGAAAATTTAGCAAAATGTTAATGGTATGCATGGTTTCCTCTGAGAACTAAATTTAGAAGTGTTTGAATTTTAAAATCAATAGTAAAGTTAGTCATGAAATGGCTACTAACAATACAAAATGGTTTTTATGATTGAAATGCTATAAAAAGCCTAAATATTATATTTTTCTTGGAAAATGTTTGATATTTTTATAAGTGTTTTGTTAAAAAGAATTATGATTTGATTTGGTTAATGAAGAAAATAGTAAAACACTCACCAAGTGTTACTTGATCTAATGTAATTAGCATTATGGATTCAAGTATTTGGAAATATTACTAAGGATGTTCAAAGGAGAATTCTGCAATGAGAATTGTGGATTTTAAATTACCTCCATAAGGGAAATTATTGGAAGAATTAGCAATTTTATTGAAGAAATGATTTACTAAAAAATTAAAGATAATTTAGTTATAATAATTAAAAAAAGAATATTAAAAAATTAAAGATATAGTTTTATTCATAAAATAATTAAGGAAATTAGAATTATAGAAGCATTTTTCTAATTATTTAATTAAGGAATGATGATATAGAAAAAGAGAAAAATTATTTTTCATGAATGTTAAAAGCACATAGGGAATTAAAGGAAATGATCGTAACCTATAAGGAAAAAAGAAAGTCAAGCCATGTGAGTGAATTAAATGAAGAAATATTGCTTAAGATATTGTATATTTTATTAGAGATTTTGTGAGGTAACTCGGATATTACATAAAGGCTACTAGAAGACTTAAAAGACCTATATCATCTAAGTAAACTTTAGGGTAATCATTATAATAATATCTAATGGAGAATTTAGAAAGCTTATGTTCCATTTAATAGACCAAATTGTGCAATAAGTGAAGGTAAAAAGGAAGATCAAATTTTACCATAAATAGGTAAGAAAGATGATGGAACTTTCGTACCAAATCAAGAAAAAAGAAAAGGTGATAGTAAGGGAAAATTAGAAAGAAATAGCTATGTGATAAAGAGAGAAGAAGAGAGAATGTTTGTATAGTTCTTCATCCTTTCTTGGAAAAACCTAGAAAGATATTCAAGATTCTTGGAGTTTTTGCTTAGATTTCGATAGAAGAAGCATTTGATATTAGAATAAGGAGGTAAAAGAGATGCTTTATGATGCAATCATGGGGAAACTGTAAAAAGCTATAAAAAAGGATCAAGATGAGCTTCAAAGAGCTTTAAGAGGCTTGGATGCTTAAAAAAGATAGTTTATAAGGACAAAATAAGTGGATTCTCTCTTTAGTTCTTAACAGAGCTATTGGACTTATCAAATTATTCATCTTTTATGGTATCTAAATCCATCACTGATCACCTCTTTAGAAGTGTGGCATGATTATACTACCTATTTTTATTTCATTTCTAATTTTAGAATGTTCCTTGGCCTTTTTAGATTGTTCATAGGTTTGTATTAGGTTCACATCATTTGGTATTAGATCTAGCTTCTTAATATTCAAGTTATGTTTCTTCAATTTTAATTTTAATTTATTCTTATCTTGTTATTGTTATTTTTATTTGAATTTTGTAGCTAGTTTGTCTAATTTTGTTGCTAATCTACTCTAAATTTCATTCTGCATTGTTTATCTTTTACTTATTCATTTTGTTTGTCACCTTCATTTGTTCATGTTCTAAATTCATGTTTTCTTAGTCACTTTCAATTTGTTCCATCTTAATTTAATTTTATTTATATCTCACACCTTTAATTGTTAATTTAGTTAAATTTGTTATGTTAAAATTGACTCAAATCTGTTTGTTTTTATTTCTTTGTGAGTCATCCAATTATTCTATTTATATTATCTCATTAATTTCATCTTTCCATTTACCATTTCAATTTTTTTGTTAATTCATTATGTCCTTAAATTTGAATTTGTTTGATTTGTCTCTTGAATTGTAATTGTGTCTTGTCCTTTCTAATTAGTCACATCATTATCTCATTTCCTTGTGTCAAAGCTTGCAATTGAATTTATAGCTTATATCAATTTGTATTATGCTTCAAGTTATAATTGTTTTGTCCATTTGTGTATTGCAACTTACCTATAAATTTTTTATGTTAGTTCACTTATTGCATAGTTTTTTATCCATTATAATTTATGTCTAATTACTTGTCAATTGCATTTTATACACTAGATCAGTGTCATTATATTTCATAATTCTATTTTTCAATTATCGAAATTAGTTTAGTTCCATTTAGGTCTATTACTTGTTATCCATTGTTTTCTTTAGTTTAATTCTACCTTAGTGTGTGTGTGTTACCTATCACTTTTTTTATTGTGTAACCAAGTCAATTCCATTACCTCTTAAGTATCTTAGTGGTACATAATGTCTTGAGTGCTGTCTAAGTGTCCTCATTTCTACTGGTGTTAAGTTTTTGGTTTTAGTTATACATGTCAAGTTAATCATTCTGTTAAATTAAGTCTTATCTTCAATCACATTCATTTAACATTTGAATTTGTCTAAGTTTTATTATTTCATCTTTGTTGTCCATTTGTATTAGTTATGTATTTTCTTGCTTCCATTCAATTACATTTGCTATTGTTTGTTATCTAAGTTTGGTTCTATTTTGTGGTATTTGATTTAATCAAATAGTGAGAGGTAGAGAGCAATAATTTTAGGGTATTTTATTCTTATATTCAACTATCCTTATAAAAGTTTTAAAAAAATTTACCAAATATGCTACCCATTTATTTGAGTGTCTTTATTTCCATTTCAAGTAATTGGTTACAGTATTCTAATACCTTTATTTTACCAATATAACAATATTATGTAGTTATCCTTGAGGTGTGATTCAAAGGTGAATATTAGAAAAAAGCAAAAGCAAAAGTAAAAGTAAAAAAAAAAATCAAAGAAAAGTCCAAGTTATTCAAAAGTGAAAAAGAAATATTATAAAAATATTAAGAGTAAAAAGGAAAAAATAATGCAAAGATAAAAAAAATTTAAAAGAAGAAGTGTAATTGGTGGAAAATCAAAAAAAGTTATTTGAAGTGTGAAAAATAAAAAAAATTATTATTACTCATTGAATGCTTTAAGCTATCATTGGATTTCTTATTTTAAGCCAATTATTCATTATTTTTTTCCTTCATTAAAAATTCAATCATATGTTTTATTTGAGTTTTTAGTCTTAAATCATTAAGTCCCTTTTGTCTGTATTCCTTCTATTTTCTTTTTATGTCTATTCTTATATGCCTTGCTCATAATTTTAAGTCATAGATCTTTGTTTTTTTTATTCTTGTTTATCCTTTCTTTAATTGTTTAATTTTTAAGTCTTAATTAGTCCTTTTTCTTTGAAGTTTTCCTTAGTGAGTCCTAGCTAGTTTCCTTTTTTAAGCTTCCAATTATGGGTTTTCTAAATGTCTTGTTTGTTTCTCTTCTTAAATTCCAAGTATCCTATATTGCTTTAATTTTTATGTTCAATTTGTTGTTTGTATTGATTAATGATAGTGATTATTATAATTAGTGAATCTTGTTAGTTAAGTCTACTTTAATTTTTAAAGAATTATAAGAGGAAAAATTAAGACTAGAAAAAGGTAAGAGTATGTGAGCTCATTTAAAGGTAAAAACCTAAGTAGAGTGTAAATAGAAGAATGAGTGCCTATAAATCAAGTGAGAAGAATGCTCTTGTAAGGTTCTTTCTTTTATCTAACTCCTTTCTTACAAGTATACCTTTTAAGGATGGCAAATGATAGTAGTGATAAAGGTGATAAAGAAGATGTTAGGTCCATGTTGAAGAGTTTGCTACAAATAATGGAAAATTTCCATAAGAAATATGGATGAAGTAATAGAGATTGAAAACAAAGTTAAAAATATTTTGAAGATTAAAGGAGTAAAAGAGAAAAAGTGTACTATGATAAGTTTAAAAAAAGTGATAGAAAAGATAAAAGGAGGAGTGTAAGAAAAGAATATGATAAATGAAAAAAAGATCTTATGGATTCTAAACTTGATACGATCAAAAAGAAGTTTTTTTTTTTCAAAGAAGGAATGATCCGAATGTACATTTAAAGTGAGAAAAGAAGATGGAATTGATCTTTGATTGCCACAATTACTTCTTGGCATGCGTGTGTCCTAAGAGTTAATTATAAGATAATTGTAATAATGCATAGTGCAATATGTTTTATTTTAGGTAATGTAATTATTACATTTTGTTTCATTTTAATATTTGCATAATTTATAACTTAATATAATAATTATATGTGGAATAGTTTTACTATTCTTAAAATGTTTCTAATTAAGTATTATTACAAAAAGGATAATAATAGTACATCGAGATTAGTATGTATCATGATTGATGATTGTGAATCATAGATATATAATTTCAAGTCAATACATAGATACATTATTAGTGAACAAATATACTTAACTAACCTGTTATGAGAATATTACATGGATTGTCGTGTGTTATTAGTTATTCTTATATAATATTATACACATAGTCTTTTGACCTAAAGTCATCGTGATTCCCCATATGAAGAGTCACACACTTTGATACTATCCTATATCACCTTTAACTGAGATGACACATAGGACATTGATTAGGTGTGTCACAAATCATGCAAAAGGTGTGAGTTATGTAGATAGGATTTTATTTCTCCAGTATAAAAGGAGTGATATCCTTAGGTCTCTTAATTGAGTGAGACTAAGAAATGCATAATCGTACTCAAATAGATCAATATGAAATATTGATCATTTGTTTAAGTTAATCTACTTGGTATTAAGAATTGTGGATTGAACATTGACGAGGGTGACACATTCCATACCTCTAGTTCAATTTGGATATTGTTACAAAAAGGACTATGTTGTAAAGTGTTATTCACACATTAAGTGAATGTCAAATTATAAACATTCTTACTACTTGGGTGGCAGTAATATATTGCTAGATACTATTCACTATCTATGATCCACTAATAGGTCATTACCAAGACATAAAAGGAGTAAGAACGAGATAGTAATTAATTAAGTTTTAGTTACACTAAAATCCTATAATTAGGCTTCTTATTTAGTGCATATATATATATTATAAAAGTAATAATATATTATTCACTTAATATATAGTATATTATGTGATATTATCTAATATTAAAGTAATATCAAATAATTATGTCATTTAATATTAGATAATTATATTATGGAATAATACTATTATCTAATAATATTTAGTTATTAATATTAAGGTAATATTAGATAACTAACATATAAGCCCTATCTCTCCTCACTCTCACTATGATAGGGATAAGATATTAGTAGTTGAATAAAATTAAGAATATGAATGTGGTCTTGAGAAGATGCACTGCCACTAGAATAACCAAAACACACTAAAACCTTAATCCCTTGTAAGAGAAACATTTTCCTAGTAGATTCACAAAGGTTGTGAAGTAATCATTCACTCTGTGTGAATACCATAGAGGCACCATCGCTTGATTGTGCTTGTGATTCATGATCTGTAGTCTAAAAGGTAATTTTCTATACATAATTATTGATTTATATCCTTGTGAATTGTTTTGAGAAGGTTTCATAAAATTATTTAAAATTTCATAGTGCTTAAATGTATATGAAACTAGGGATGACAATTTCTAACACAACATGATAGCCCGACATAAATATCACACATTTATTCGAGTTTGGGTTGACATGCTAACCCATTTAAGAATTTATTTTAAATTTTTAAAAATTTTATTTAAGAAAAAATTAATAATTGAATTATGAATATGTGTATACAATAAAGATACAAAATTCATATTTTAATAAAATGATAATAAAAAATAAAAATAATATTTTATTATTAATTAAAAATATTTTTTTATGAAAAATAGTAAGTAATTAACTTTAATAAATAATTTTATAATATAAATTTTATTAATTAAAATTGTTAAACAGGTTAAATAAGTGACCTATTTTAACATATTTAATAAACGGATTCACCCAAATGACATAAATTACCACTTTAATGTGAAACCTAACATTACTCCAAAGAGAAGAAAGTAAAGCTTACTCTTACCAAATCATTGATCATGCCAATATTTGATGAAGACAACTTGTGACATCTAGAAGAAGAAATGTTGAAAGGCCTATTATTACTTAGGAGGAGATGAAGTCTATTAAAAGGGAAACATTCATTCCTAACTCTTCTAGACATGGCTACCATTCTAGTTCTTCATGAAAACCTTGGGAGGAAAAAGTTAAGAAAAAAGAAGATAAAGAAGTTTAATACAAGTTCAAATCTTCCTCAAGGTCTAAAAGAGAAGTTGAATCCACAAGTGATCTTTATAGCTAATAATGAATGCCTTACATGGACGGAAAAAAAAAAGGTAAAGTTGTCATGGGTAGTCATGCCTTAGTGAATAGAAAAGCAAGCCAAGGAAGAAAATAAAGACAAAAGGAAGAACATCTTTCTACAAGATGTCAAGTTAAGTTAAAGGTTTGCAATATGATTATTGATAGTGGTAGTTGTGCTATTAGTACCTATATGGTAGAAAAATTAGACTTATCTACTTTGTAACACCTTAATCCTTATAATTTGCAAAGGTTAAAGATAATGGAGAAGTTTAGATGACAAAAGAAGTGTTAGTTCCATTTTTTATCAGTAGGTACCAAGATGAGGTGCTATATGACATTACTTCTATACATACTTGTTATTTATTACTTGGAAAATCATGGCAATATAATCAGTGTGTAACTTATAATAGTTTTCTTAATAAGTATAGCTTTGTAATGAATGGGAAAAAGGTAACTTTTTTGCCTTTGTCTCCACAAAAAGCATATGAAGACTAATTGAAAATGAAAAACAAAAAAAAACAGAGGAAAAGTAAAAAAGAGAAGAAGAAAAGAATGGAAAAAAAAAAGAAAAGAGAGGAGAAGAAAGTAGAAAAAAAGAAAAAGTCATAAAAAAAGAGTCATTTTGAAAAAGAAAAGCAAAAAGAATAAAAACTTTAACAAAACAAAGGGTGGTTATAAGGAGAAAAATGAAAAAAATAAAGTTAAGAGAAGAGTAAACATAAGAGAAAAAAAATTAGGTGTTTGAAAAAGGAAGTGAGATAAAAAGTACTTTCTATGCATTTTATGCTTCTAGGTCAATGTTTGTACTCTTGTGTAAAAAAGCCTATTAGAAAACTAATAATTCTAAATTTTTTTTTCTAAATACTTTTGGATCTTTAGAGCAATTGAAGAAATAAGGAAAGTTGAATGGGAAGTATGCTTAGAATTCCTTAGAACTTATCCATATGCCATCCAATCTAAGCAACGTAAAGATAGTGTGATGGATGATGCTTTGGCTTGAGGGTATACTCTCTTTTCCACTTTACATGAGAAATTGTTGGACTTTAAGCATAAAAAAGAATTTTTTGCATATAAAATTGTTAAGTTCATTGAGAATTTATATGTAAATTATTATGATTATGCTATCCCTTCACATGATTTTTTTATTCCTCCATATGTTGGTATTGTTTCAAATGTTTCTAAAGAAATGGTCTTTAAAGAAATAGTCTTTAGAAACATTTTTAGGCATGATAGATTTTTGTGTAAGAAAAATGAATTGAATGTGCCTTGAAATTCTCTAAGTTACTTGTTTGATAAAAAAACCCATGATAGTGAATTGATACAATTTAGGAATAGGAAAACTCCAAGAGATTTGCATGATAAGTTACCTAGTTCTTGTATGTTTTTTAGAGGTTCTCTCATGGAAAAATTTATGTGATAAAACATTTTGGATTTAAAGTGACTTTAGAAAATATGCTTGGTGAATTGTATAGTCCTTATATGTTTCTGAAAATTTAGGTTTAAAACAAGTGTTGCATGGAAAGATATTTTCAAAACAAAGCATAGGTTATATGAGTGGTTGGTTTTGATACTTGGTTTGTCTAATACACTAAGTACTTCTATGAGTCTAATAAATCATGTTTTACATGTTTTCATTGACAAATTTGTTATTGATGATAAGTTTATACACTTGTATGAGATTGTTGACTCTTGCTTTATGTTTGACCGTGGTATTTGATTTTGAGTGCCCATAAAAAAAGATCATTCCTTAAAGGAGATCAAGTATATATAAGAAAAAAGGGACCCTTTTAAAAAGCTACTTGCATTTAAAGAGCCATGTGCACTACAAGTGCTTCTTCTAGCTCAAGTTCTATTTGCATTCAAGTACCAATTTAAAATGTTGAGTATTAATGAAGTTTCTTCCATGTTGGATCTTTATTGTGAATTAATATGAATCCTTTTTTTCTAATTTGTTTCTTTTTTGTTGCAGGTCTGAATACAAGGACAAATCCTATTCAAGAGAAGGGGAATGATGCAATTATAGGGAGGTAATCACAAAGAGCTATCTAAAAGGATCAAGATGAGTTTCAAAGAGCTTCAAGAGGCTTGGATTCTTAAGGAAAAGAGTTTAGAAAAGCATAACAAGTGGATTTTGTGTATTTAGAATTATAAAAGGTTAATAATTAGCTACAATATTCAAATAACAAGTTTAGATTTGCTTTTATTTGCTAGTAGTCAAATACAATGTTCAACTACTATAGCATTTTGCTATACTATTTGAGTATCATAGTCAAATACTAAGGAGCTAATTGCATGCCACTTTACACTTTTGGCCTTGACTTGTATTTTCTTATATTTTAAGACATTTAGGCCTTTCTATGTGTTAGTATATTTTGGTCCATTATTTTATCACTTTTATTTTAAGTCATTATTTTGCTATTTTATGACAATTAATGTTGCTTATGTTTGTGCTAATTAATAAGTTAATTAAATATGTTAATGTTAAGCCACTTATGTCCAATTAAACCTAATAAATCTAAGTTAATTAGTTTAGTTTAACTTGTTTATTTCTAGCATATATAAGGAAGGACTTCTTTATATAATTAAGCTTTAGAAATTTGTGAATTGGCTTGTGTCTTTGTGTGAAAATGGATTCTCTCTTTAGTTCTTAACAAAACAATTAGACTTATCAAAGAATTCATCCTTTATGTTGTATTAATCTATCACTTATCACTACCTTAAGAGTATGGTAAAACTATCCTATCTATTTTCAATTTCATTTCTGATTTTTGGGACTTTTCTTGGCATTTCTAGATTATTTCTAGGTTCTTTATAAAGGTTCATATTGGGTTTGCATCACTTTACCTTGATGGTTTGAATTTTTCCTTTATGGTTCTTAATTAGTATCCTATACTAACTTTATGGTTTTTATTTAGTGATGAAGTCCAAAATCCATAAAAAAAGGAAATGATTTCAAGCAATCAACTAATTATATAAGTCATAATCTATCTCTTGTCTTTTTAGTTTTCTCTTAAGAAATTCACACACATGCATATATATATGTATGATGTATATATTGTATGTCGATAATGATATGGATAATGATATGTTGAAACCATGGTGATCATGGTGGATTTGGTTGACAAGGATGCTTTCTTTGAGCATGAGAATGAATTTCTCAAGATAATAACCCTAAAGATGACATTATTATTTTTATATTTGAAAAGTTGTCATCTTTAAACATTCTTGATATAAAAGGATGGATTGCTTTAAAAGAGGTTACTTAAATCATCTTTTTACAAAAGTTTATATTTAATTAGAAAATAGGTAGATTTTCCTTTAAAAAAAGGTATGTTTCTAAAAAGAGTTATCAAGAAAAGATGTTTTGACCAATCCTATGTTTGGAGGATTAACTAAGATATCATCTTGAGATCCTTATTTTTTAAAGAAAGGAAAGAGAAGAAGATAAAAGAAAGTAAATATGAAAAAAAGGTTTTCTTCAATAAAAGATTATAAAATGACTACATGTTTTTCTTTGAAAAAGAAAACAAAATATTGCAAGATTGCAAAAGAAGGCTTAAGGTTTCTCTAAAGGATCGTTAGCAAATTTTGGGTCTTGAAATCAAGAATATGTTATTTATAACTCTAAGTGTACTTATACTATATGGTAATTTCAAGTAAGAACTTTAAGTAAAGATTTTACACAAAAAGAAAACATGGTTCATGGGTTTTTCAAGAAACATAAGCAAGGTTTGAGCTTTGAAATAAAACTAAGAGTATATTATTTGTAAAACCTACGTATAGTATATTCAAGCAAGGTTTTCAAGTGAAATTTTTATGGAATGTGAAACTAATCTCATAGGTAACAGAGAGAAATGACACCAAACATTTTAAACCTTTAACATCTAAATTATTTCCTAAAAAGTATTTTCATATGAAATCATTTTAGGAAATTAATGTAATTAGAACACTTCTATATTAAGAAGTTTTAAAGCAAAACACATTGAACTAGAGCATGAAGCTCACAAGTGCTACTACTAAAAATGCATCAAGAGATATTTCTCTTACAAAACTTATTTCTAGCAAAAGTGTTTTACAAGAAAAATGTTTGATATATTTGTATTATGTTTTGAGTAAGGAAAAAAAAAGAATATGATATTATTTGTCTAATGTTTATGATTGGAAGTTTTTAAAAGAAAGCCTTCACAAAGTGATATAAAAAAATAGCATTTCAAAACTTAGCATTGTTATTTACAAAGAAAGACAAAATTATTGCTAAAAAGGACACTTGGTACTCTTAGTTTCCTTACATGTTTTAGGAGAAATTTTTTTATTTTCATTCAAAAAACTAGCATTCATTATTTTTGAATAAATTATAAATATTATACATTGGTTATGTCAAAGTTTTAAAGTAAAAATCTAATTGAAACCCACTTATGGAGTTCATATTTTTCATAATTTTAAAGAAAAATTCTATTTTTCTTACAAATACTTGTTACAATTTAATCCAAATTATTTTAATATGTTACTATACTTCTATATTAAGGTTTTTAAGGCAAAATCATTTAGAAAAAAAAGGAATAAACCTTTGGTTCTACTATTATCCAAATAACACAAAAATTTTATGTTCAAGAATGAATGGAGCTTTTATAAATTGGTTTTGCAAGTAAATTATTTTAAGTAATTAAAGTATTGTGTTTGAAAAATGTCAATTCCTTGCCAGAAAATCTAGAAAACATTTTATAAAATTACAAAAGGAAATAAGGTTTCCAAGGTTAAACATATTTTCTTTCCAAGCTATTTTGATAAAAGAATCTTTAGATAACTTATATAACATGTTTTAAGTATGGAAATAAAATTTTGTATTAATATTTCAATTCTAGAAACTTTTGAAAAATTTTATAAAGATTTTTATGTCAATATGTATTCTCAGAGGTTAAGTGTGCCTCTTTTAAGGTGTTTTAATAATATGATAAGTGAATGAGTTTTGCAACTTCTTTTGAACTCAAAAAATGTTAAAATTAGACTTTAAACATTAGGTATCAATTCTAGAAACATATGAAAAATAATGATGAAGTTTGATATTTTAATTATGCTTTTCAAATATGGATTGCTTGATAAAAATTAAGGGAAAAGGTATATTTGGATGCATGAAATTTTGATATGAATAAATGATTAAAAATGGTAAAATTTTCATAATTTTACCATGGATGATAAGGCTCCCATTACCGAATTAGAAATGCTTTCTTATTAGTTAAATTAGTATACAAAGCATAAGCTTTGCTTGTGTACAATTAAAGAGCTAAATAGCTTGGAAAAATTTAAGTTGTTCTATAAGGTTTGATGTGAATAAATTGTGTGATATATGTTTATTCTTAATGAAGTCATTTTAAGCATAAGAGTTTATGGAGATGAGACTCTAGAATTATGCTTAAATCTGTAAAGAATAGATATAAAGATTAGAATTAATGCTACTAAACCATGAGCAAATGTTGCCCAATGATTATTATATGTTGAGCTAATGAATTTTCTAAACATTAATGATGTATGATATGATGTAAAAAAGTTAATGAACTCTTACATGGAAGCATATGAAACTAATATATGCTTAAAAAGGAATAGAAATTTTGATAGGATCATAAAATATGTCCCATAATTTTTATGCTTTTAATGCATAAGTTGTGAATTATTTATGAATACACTAATGCATTTTATGTAAGGGTACTTATGAATGAGATTTATGAAATTGAAGTAGAGTTGATAAACCCTTGCTTGTTAAATTTGATCTTACATGTGGAACTAAAAAGCATGAATACTTTTGATTAAGGTCACTTGAATTGTGATGAGGTAAATATGATTATCTTTTTGTTAGATATATATATTGTGTTTATATCATTTGACTATACGGAAATGGATGGCATTTTAACTTTGCCTTATTTTATGACTTATCTTTATGCTTATGTGATTAAAGGTTAGAAAGCCTAGTTGTATGATATAAAGGCTGGAATGCCTATATGATTTTATGGTTGAATGCCCACATGATTTTATAGTTGTAATGCCTACGTGATTTTGAGGCTTGAATGCCTATATGATGATGTGACACGATTATATGATTATATTTTATGAGACCTTGTAGAGAATATAGAGATTTTGGTTTGGCACCTATGACTTCTAAGTCATATAAAAGGATAAGTGGAAGGTGGAATGGTAAGAATATTGTTGGGAAATGTGTGGTCAAGTTAGTCCAAAATAACAAGAAGGAACCTTGCATGCCTCCTTACCGTTTATTATAATATTATATGATTTTAATATTTTACATATTTGATTAACATATTTTTTAATTTTTATAGGCATAGTAAAATTAAAAATGTTATAAATAGAACTAATGGGAAAATTCTTTTTGGTAAGAATATTTTATACATATCATATATATCTAATCTTCTCAAATTAAAAATAACCAAAAAAATGATTTGATAACCATCTCACTAAATAATTCAATTACTCATTATTTTTATAGATATATTTTTTTCCAAACCCTACAATAATTCCTATTGAGATTAGGGATGTTTGGAGGTATCTTTATAAGATAGCTTTTGATTGGAATAAGATGGAGCTACATTTTAGGATTTACATTAATGAGCTTGGTGTGCTTCAGTCAGCTAAGTTCAAGTCATTAAGACAAGTCCTATAGTACTTAACTTGGTTTAACAATTTCTTAATCAACATTCTAGACCTATAGAGTCATCCTATAGAGTAACATTCGAAAAGCCCATACCTAAGGTTATGAAAACTACTAAGCATGAGTTCTCAATCCCTATTTATGATTATGTTCTATATGATCAATATGCTTTGTTGCCTGCTTAGTTAGTTCCACCATTGCCACCACTAGTTGCTCCTATTGATCCACCACTACTACCTGCTCTAATTGAGCAGTTGGTTTACTCTCCTACTCTTAAAAACCAAATAAATATAAGTCTAAGGACTCTGTTAGTAGTTAGTTAGCAACATGATTGCTTGGTGATTTATTTTTGTATAATATTATTATTAAACTTGTGAAATATTTGTATAATTATTCCACGACTAATATATTGCACTCAATCACCCTATATAATTATGAGAAGCATTAGCTTAGTATAAAATATGGATACATATGTATAATTATTAGTGTAATATCAAGTGTTATTATTGCTTTAATTAAAATATCTCATTTGTAAAGCAAACAGAGGAAATATGATTATATACAAAGACAAAAAAATATATTTAAAAAATCATAATAGTTTTAAGACAAAAAAAGGTAATAATTTATAAAATTATTTTATTAACCTTTGAAGGTATTTTATTAAGTATCATATTTGAAATAAATGTTTTAAATGCCTTGAGTATGCAAGAAAAAAATTTAAGAAAATATTTATAAATTTCAAATGTTTTCAAAGAAATATTTTTCGAGTTTTGAACAAAACCTATTTTGAAAATTTGAAATCCATATAATATCTAATTTATGAAAAGAATTAGAAAGCTTTTTTCATTTATTTACAAAAATACATTCTAAATATTTTATTCTAGAATATACTATCTTCCAACTATTTCTTATTAGAAAAAGAAAATGAATTACTAAAGGAAAAGGAGATTTTAAAATATATATTTCTTTTCTAAGTATTCTTTTAGAATTGAGATAATCTAATTAAGAGTCTTCCTAAAAATAAAAAATACTATTTATTCAAAAATAAGGTTCTATTTGTTGAAAAAATTATCTATTTTTAGAATTTTAAAGAATTGCACCTCATTAAGTAAAGTTATTTTCTGATCTTATAATTCATATTTATAAAAAAAATTAAAGAAATTCCCAGACTTGGATCCTTCATTCCTAAAAAATAGAAAAAAAATTAAAATAGTTATAGAGGAAGGCTTGTAAAGGTATTTAAATGATATTTTTATACAAATCATGATGATTTAGAAATTGGGTAGTGAGATATCTACCTCCCATTGGTTATCTGCTAAATTCCTTTTAAATCCATAGGCTCCTTACCTAACTAGCCATTATAACTTTATTCTCTCTTTTGTCCTACTTCATCATCACCTCTAATAGGTAATCATGTCCTAACATTTTTCCATTGCAAATCTTATAATTAAAATTGAAGTAAGTCTTCATTTAGGGTCCTTAAGAGGTCTTATTTGGCCCCCTTAATTTAAGTGTTGAGTAGGACTCTCTTAAAGCCCAAAATTTTGCTTATACACTATAATCTAACATTCCATATCTCACATTAAGCAAGCCTTAGCTCGACCTAGCTAATTATAATCAAATTTTTTAGATTCCAGCCCAATCTTTCTAACTATTAAGCTATCTTTTTTAGGCTTTAATAAAAAATTCATAATCAATTATCTACTAAATCCTTTTACATGAAATTTTGATTAGAAGTAGCCTATTTGACTTCTTTCCATAACCATAAACCATTTATCAATTGGATCCTCCATTAAGGTGTTATACTAAAACTCAAATTATTGTAATTAGGTCAGTGTAATTTTGATAAAGATTTCCTAATGTTTTAAGAAAATGACAAAAATTAGCTAAAAGATTAATGGTGAAATTCATATGAGTAGTCAACTTGGTGTCTTCTTTCCATACATTTTTACAGTTCACAAATTCAATGTCCCTATTGAGATTTATGAATTAAACAATGTTGATTATACATAATAACATTATCATCCTTATCACTATTTGTTATATATATTATTTTTTATTTGTTATGTGTTGGCTTTTTCATAACCTAAACCATTTGAGTTCTCACCCTTGTAGGTATTTCCTTTTCAATTTTCTCATCTTACATTCCTAAGAAGTGTATATATACTCTATGTACATATGTATACTCCTATATAGCAAGTCGAGCACCTTCAATGTAATTTCGTATTCAAGTACATATTATTATATATACATACACATATACACATATATTCATATTAAGTTTATATATATATATATATATATATATATATATATATATATATATATATATATATATATATATAAGTTTTAAATATGTATGAATTATGTTTAGATTATTGTGGAATTACAAATTCTACCCCCTTTAAGAGAATTTTTCCTTGAATTCCAAGCATATAATTTAAAGCTTAATTGAAAATGTACATATTGAATAACTAGGGATATTTTTACTTCATTTTAGATTCTACATCCCAAGTCGCTTCATGAATATCATGTCTTTCCCATTTAACTTCTATCATTGGGACTTTTCTAGCTCGAAGCTTTCTTACTTGTATATCTAGAATTTGTACAAGCATTTTTTCATAGGTCATCTTTAAATCTAATTAAGGAAGGTCATGACAGATATCATGTAAGAGATTTGAGTTATATTTCCTTAACATTGACATGTGAAAAATGAGGTGTACTACACTAAACTCTTCAAGCAATCTTAATCAATAGGCCACTACCCTTGCTCATTTTATTATTAGGAAAGGCTAGATGTAACAAAGTTCCAGCTTTCTTTTTTATCCAAAACATATAACTCTTTTCAATGAGGACACTTTTAAAAACACCCATTCCCCTTCTTAAAACTCTAATGGCTTTGTTCTCTTATTCATATAAGCTTTCTGCTAATCTTGAGCAACTTAAATTTATTCTTGTATTAGCTTGACTTTCTCTAAGGCATCTTATACTAAGTTTAGGCTAATCATCTTAGCTTCCCCAAATCAAACTAGCCTATCGATGATCCACACTTTTACCCATATAAAGCCTTGAATGGTGCCATTTGTATACTAGCCTAGTAACTATTATTATATGCAAATTCAATTAAAGGTAGGTATCACTCCTATCCACCATTAGATTCAATTATACAGATCTTAAAATGTCTTCTAGTACTTGTATGACCCTCTTAGATTGCCTGTCAGTTTAAAGGTGGAAAGCGATATTAAACTTAAGTTTTAAAGGCTTTCTTAAAATGATCTTTATAAAAATGTCATAAACTGTGTCCCTTTATCTAAAATGATAGTCATAGATGAACCATGTAATGAGATTATCCTATTTAGAAAAAGCTAAACATATTAAGACATGGTGTACATGGTTTTGACTGATAAGAAATGGTCAAGTGATTTAAACTACCTAAATAAAATTGTATCCTTTTTAGGTGTAACGAAGCCTTACTACGAAATCCATAGTAATCAATTCCTATTTATATTTAGCTATCTTTATTGACTAATGGGCTCCAGATGATCTTTGATTTTTGTTTAACTAGTTGGCATATAATGCATTTAGCTACATACTCGACTTCACTTTTCTTCATTCCTTTCCATTAATAAAATGGTTTATGGTCAAGGTACATATTAATTGGTTTGGGGTGGCCATATAGGTAGATTGGTGAGCTCTTGCTAACATTTCATCTATGCATTCTTCAAGGACCTATAATCTCTCTTTATATCTAATTTTTCCATCCCTTTCTCTCGAGAATTCACTATCCGGACTTCCTCTAACCTTGCCTACATACTCCTTATATTGTGGACCCCTTTTTATGCAACTTTTATTTCACCAATAATTGTTGACTATACTCCTATAAGGGCTATCTGCCTATGATCTACTATCTCTTCTCTTTTTCTCTCATTTTTGGCACCCACTTGTTTAGGACATCAACGACCACATTATCCTTTTATAGTGGTAATGGTTCAAACTATCATAATCTTTTATCAACTTCATCTATTATCTTTGTCTTAAATTAGGCCTATTTTATTTGAAGATATATTTAAGGCTCCTATAGTTGGTAAATATGTCATAAGTGATGTATAAATAATGACACCACCTTTTAAGATCAATTATCACCCATCTTAAAGGTCATGTGTGAGGTAATTTTGTTCATGCATTTTCAATTATAGAGAGGCATAAACTAATATTTTCTTTTTTAATTAATTAACATATATCGTAATCCTCCTTTGGAGGCATCATAAAACATCATATATTTATTTGATTTTTTAGGTAATCCCAATACTAAGGTAGTAGTAAGGCATTCTATCATGCTCTTGAAACTTCTTTCATATTTATCAATCTAGGTAAATGATGGTTCTTTTCTCATTAACTTTATCAATAAGATAGCTATCCAAGAAATTTTTTTAACAAAGTAGGAAAAATATCCTACCATGTTCAAGAAACTCCAAACTTTGGTGATTGTAATAGGTCTAAGCTACTATTTTACAACTTCAATCTTGCTTGGATCCACTTGGATTTTTTCTTATGATATGACATGCCCCAAATAGTTTACTTTAGTTTTCCAAATTTGCATTTAGAAAATTTTGCATAAAGTTAGTGTTCCTTAAGAATTTGAAGTACTGTTCCTAAATGTTAAGCATGCTCCTTTGCTATCTTGGAGCATACCAAGATATCATCAATAAAAACTATCACAAAATGGTCTAGAAATAACTTAAAAACCCAATTCATTAAACCCATGAACATTACTAAGGCATTGGTGAAGCTAAAGGACATCGCTAAAAAATTGTAATGACTATAGTGAGTCTTAAAAGCCATATTAAGAACATCCTTCTCTTGCATTTTCAATTTGTGGTATCCTAACTTTGGATTGATTTTCATGAAGTACCCCAATTACTGTAATTGATAAAAAAATTATTAATTTTAAGAAGAGGTATTTGTTCTTTAAAATAACCTCATTCAATTGCTTATAGTTCATGCATAAATGCATCATTCCATCCTTCTTTTTTTGTAAAGAACATAAAAGCCCCCATGGCAAGGTACTAAGGTGAATAAATCCTTTATCTTGCAATTCTTATAAATGCACTTTCAATTCTTTTAGCTTAGTAGGCACCATCCAATATAATGGTATTAAGATAGACTCTGTTTTAGAGCATACCTCCATGTGAAATTTAATTTCATGATCAAATGGCATTCTAGGTAACTCATTTAGGAATATTGCATGGAATTCCCTCACTATTAGTACATCATCCAAAGCTTTTGGCGGTCCTATAATGATTATTATCATCACTCATGCCTAACAACCCTTATGGAGATACCTCTTAACTTGTAACCTTAAGTTCAAATAGGGTTTTATGAAGGCCTTTCTTTTTGAAAAATTATTGTGGTATAATTTATGGCTTTTATCATCATGATTTTCTCAACACAATCGATATTAGCGTGATATGTTATCAACCAATCCATTCCTAAAATGATATTATCTTCTTTTAACTCAAACATCACTAAATCAATGGGAAATATGACCTTGTTAATTTTTATGGGAGTGGCCACACTCTCTTACGTAACTAAGGTACTAATACCAATTGGTGTAATAACTTGTATAAATTTTTTTCAAGTTTTCTTTTCTAATCCTAGTGCATCACAAACTTTCCTAGAAATAAATGAATGAGTGGCATCAAAGTTAAACAATGCTCTTATAGAATAATTATTTATATAAATTATACATGCAACCACTATGGTATCCATTTATACCTTATTTTGATCTAAAGCAAAGATCCTTATCGAGGTACTAGCCATTCCTTTTCCTTTATTCCCAAATCCATCTCCCTTATTCCCTATTACTAGAAATTGCATTAAAGCTATAGTACATGCTTAAAGGTCTTTTTGGATTATATTGGATAAGCCAAAAGGCCATTGTAGGCTATATGGCGTAGTTGTTTGCACCAAAAATAGGTTAATAGGTTGATATTGAGTCTTCCTAAATGCTTTCTTTTACATATTCTGTAAGCTAGTCCAATGAGGAACCTAAAGTCTTAATAGGTGAAAGCCCTAAAATTACTCACATTTTCTTCCTTCCTATAAGATGGTAGCCTAAGTATCGATTAGGATTATTGAGTGGTTTGCACATTCTTTGCTTGAAATGAATTCTTATTTAAGAATATAAAACCTTTCCTTTTTATCTTTTTTCCCCTTTACTCTTCCTAATTCTCTTATAACCACGATTCATATTGAAATGCCTTGTCCACCACTTGTTGAGAAGTAATGTTTTTGTACCATTTGTATTCTATTAAACAATTAGCCTCGAAGCTCTTTCATAAATTATTCTACCTCTACCTTCTTAGTAGGTATAAGGAACTCTATATAGCATGATAATTAGGTGATTAGGCATTATACTTGGTAACTATCCTTTATCTCAACTTCAGCTACTTATACTCTTGAACATGGGTTTTTCAAATACTTAAGAAAAGGAATTTATCCATAAATAGGTCTTTAAAGTTTGTCCATGTAAGTCGTAACACCATCAGGTCCCGTTACTTTATATGTTGTCAAAATAAAAAATAAACCAAGTGCTCCAATTAGTACCCTACAAGCTCTATCTTCAAAAGCTTATGAACATCCTAACATGTGCACATATTGCTCTATTTGGTCCAAGAATAGTGTGGATCTATAATAAAATTTGTCCTACTATAATGAAGGGCTTTCAATTTTAAGAACCTTTGTGTTATATAGGTATGTTATTCAAGGTCTTAAGGGGGAAAGCTTCCAATGCCTCTAGTTTTTTGGTTCTTAGGGTTTAAGTTTATATTATCCTTCCTAGCACATCCTATAAGTTTTAAACACATTAAGGGGTGTGTTTAATACTTATGGTTTTATTTTAAGCCTTAACCTAAGACTTAGAATCAAATGGGTTATATGCAATAGGTTGGTCTAACATTTTATAGAATTAAGAATTTTCCATTAGATATGAAATATTCTAAAGATCTCAAAGTTACCTATTACCATCACAGATGCCATTTTGTACACATCAATGTTCAAGTGTCACATCATTTCCCCTTTACTCAAGACCTTGCTCTGATACCAACTTGTAACATCTCTAGATTTCATCATCTAAAATACAAGTTTTTTTATTTTAAATAAGTAAGGTTTTGCAAAATATAATTTTTAAAAAAACTAACAATTCAAATTATTTGCATAAAATAAGATGTGGAATGCATATTAATAATTAAGTTTGCAAGTAAGGTCTAGTACAATCATCCATAAGTAATTTATGTCACATAAAATAAGTACACTTAAGTTTCAAAAGTCAGCCTAATCCATATAGCTAACTAAAAAATTGCAACCCTTATAATTTACGGCATTAGTATATCAAAGTATCCATCCCTAATCAATTAGGGAATGTTAGGGCCATTATTGTACTCATGATAGATGATACATATAGGGTTGAACTTATGAAGGTTGAAGAAGAGCTTATAGTAGAAAATAACGTAAATGGTCCAGAATGGCTATGGCATTATGATCACCATGAAGTCCTCATGGATCAATATCCTAGTGCTATGTTCCTATACCTAAAAATTTAAACATATAACAAATGTAAGTTTGAAGAAACTTAGTGAATGGTTTCCTTATTAAATTATTATAAGGTATATAGTTAATATGTATGTTTGAACATATTCGAATATAGTCATGATATCCTTATTATTGTATTCATTTTGTCAAGTTACTTTGATATGTGAAATATACACTACTGATAATCAAATCACCAACTTTCACAAAGTAAGCTCATTGGTGCTTACCTTGAAGAGTCAACTGTAACATCGAGACTAGAATCATATCCCATAAGTCATAAATTAACAAATAATCCATAAACATAGAGTGCATGAGATATATTATCTCATCACACGGCATAGGTGTAATAGTGGCTACATATAACAATTTATTGAGTATGCAGTGTATGCAATGTAAATTAATGTTATTCCATCCATATTTAAAACCACTTTATTAACCTCCGCTCATTGATAACTAATTAATCACAGTAAATGACATCCTTATAGCCATATTGTCAGCTTCTACTCACTAAGAACAAATTAATCATGATAAATGTCATCCTTATAACTGTATTGTCAACCTCTACTTACTAATAACCAATTAATCATAATAAGTACCAATCCTATAGCTACCTTGTCAACCTTCCTTCATTAATAACCAATTAACCATAATATTCATGTGTGCATATGCATGTAAAGCATTTATTTCATGTCATGTCTTCTACCAGGTCAAATGACTATAACATTTTATGCCATGATGCTTAAGGATACATGAAAAAGTAATCATGTTATATGAAATTCTTATGCATAAGCATATCAATACTTTAAGTGTGCATATCAATTAGAGCTTTATGACATTCAAAATTTCAATGAGCACATAGAGTACATATATATATCATTCATACATTAACCTGCAATGCCACCTATCACGCTTATTTGATTTATGCATCATACCATAAATGAATGGAATTTTATTAAGTTTTTGCGGCTTTAGAGATTGCCTAAAACCTACAATACCTTAGTTTTATCATCATCCTTAAGCATTTAATTTGCATACTACTATACCATACAACCTAGTTACCTTATTCATCATTCACACTCTTTTATTCTATTTACCATTAATCAATTCTCATTCTTGACCATCACTTAATATAAATTAAATTCCTTTATTTTCATTGGAACCAATTATTTGTACATTAATTATATTTATCTAAGATATTTATTAATGAATTAGATAAATTTTTAAACCACATTTAAAAAGGAAAAAGGGGTGACTATGCCCTTCCCTTCATATTTTTTCATCTTATTATTGTTTCTTATCACATGTTAGCATTTAATCCTTCTTGAATTATCATGTTATTACCCTTAAACCTTTAATTTCTTTTAATTGTAAGCTTATTAATAAATTCTTAAAATTTTAGGATTTGTATATACATGAGAAAGGGAGGGTATCGAACCCCTTTTTTATTAAATTTCTATATCCCATACTTTTAAGTAAAATTTCAAGAGTTATTTCACAATATTTTTATATAATATTTATTTTAGATACCATAACCTAATGTTATATAAAAAGAGAAGCACAGATGTCCCCTTAATCAAAGTTGTCCTAAACTCCTACCAAGACCCTCACTATATTTTTATTTGATATTTTTTCATCAACACTTAAAACTTCAATTCTCTAAACTTTTCTTCTTTAGTTTTACTCATGCTTATGCATAATAAAGCCTCTTCAAGGACTATCCATAACTTTAAAAAAATCCATCATTCTTTGCTAAAATCACACTTTATACTTATGCCCTATATGTATATTAATAAGCATTTCTCCTTGCCACATCTTTCCTATCTTAAGCATGCTGACCTACATGATTCTTATCATAAACCATTAGTTATAACCATATTAGTAGAATAGAAAGAACCAAAGGAGAAAATGAAAGTAACTAAAGATGTTGAACACTTACCTTGCTAATTTTTAAATGAAGGGGCTCTAAAACATAAGAACAAAACCATAGTTATCAATTATTTTTTCTTATCTCATAGAACTTTATAATATAAAGTAGAGAAATCCATACCACAATGTTAACCAACTTCCTCCTCTCTAGCTCACAAAGCTTAGTTTGATATAAAAGAAGAAAAGGAGAATATTTATGTCTAACTATAAGGTAAGGTCAGGGCAAATAAGTGCTGGAAATTGTACATCATACATGCACAGCGGAATAAAAATTTTGCACGATTTCCACCAAGGATCCATGCGAATTTAGAACGCCATAGATTAGGGATTAAGGTTTATACCTTTCGGCCAAAAATCTTCTATCCGCTACACAGCAAATCCGATCTGCTTTTGTCCGTTTTCCAATCCAATATGCTTTCCAAATCACGAACTGGAATAGAAACTAGAAGATCAGATCACCATTGCAGCGTTTAATATGGCTGCACCTCTATGGTATCCACACAAACCCGTGAATCACCGATGAATGTCCACACAAACACCGGTTGGAATTGATCTCCTTTCACCTCGAGTGCTAGCTACGCCTCTTCAGGGGTTTTGGTCAAGGAGAGGTGCTAGGATTTTTTCTATACCTTTTTGGGGTGCATGAATAATGATAATAATCCTATTATTACCCAACAAGCCTATTTAAATAGGTGCATAGAAAAACCTAACCTATTTGGGCTTTATTCCATGTACAATTATAGGTTTACTATTGGGCCTTATAATTATAACATGAATTCCTAAATATTAAGCCCAAACAATTTGGTCCATTAATTTCAAATTCACTAAGCTCTAAGTGTGCGACCCTACAGGCTCTCATTATGTTGGTAATGACCATTGATAATATTAATGATCATAAACAATGATTGGTGTCTAGCAACACATCATTGTTACCCAAGCAATGAGAAAGTCGATGATTTGACTAAACCTTTACACGTGATCATCACCTATGTCTTTTTGTCTTATACATCTAGATTGAGCACGAGACATGGACCGTGTCATTCCCGTATAACCCAATCTTAAGGTTTCTTGATTCCTAAGTAAGCTGACTGAAACAAATGTAATTGACATCCCATGTTAATTCATTTGAGCATGACCATGCATTTTCTTAGCTTTACTTAATCAAGGGGCCCATAGATGTTACTCCTGTTATATAGGAGGGACAAATCCCATCTTGATCACACAAACCCCTCCGCATGATATGTGACATATCCAATATCTACCCTTACATTCACTCAACTATTAGTGACATAGAATAGTATCAAAATATGAAACTCACATGTAGGGAACCTTGGTGATATCAAGTCAAAGGGCCATATTAATAATGATCACTAAGAACTACTCATGACACTCATATAACGATCCATGTAGTGTTCTTAATATGGGTCGGTCCAGTATACAAGTTCTCTAACTTGTACTCATGTGTAAACTTAATATCCCATATAAGTTTTCACACATGCTAGTTTTAACATATCAAAGCAACCTAATCCACAATGATATATGACTAGGGACATTTAAGAATACAATTATTCTAAGGTTATTATCATAATTGAATATATTACGCAGATAATATATATAAATATAATAATTGGAATTGCCATTAAAATAACATGATTCAAAATTACAATCACCAATATGATTAGTTTTAAGGATATACACTAACAATAAGAAGGATTTGGGTGAAGGTTTCACTTTTGTTTGCCTACAAATTGCTTATATGAAGTAATCATCCTTAAATCTACCTCCCATTACCCATCTTCTAAATTCTTTTCACTTTTATTAGCTTCTTTTATAACAAGATATCATAACCCTGTTATCTCTTCTATCTTACTTCATCATTACCTCTAATAGGTAATCATGATCTAACACTCCACGTTTATTTGTCTTATAATTAACTTAAATTATGTCCTCATTTCGGTCCTTTGGTTTAGCCTAAACTTTTTAAATACTAAGCTAGGCTTTTTAAGATTTAATAAAAAAATTCATAACTGATGATTCACAAGGCCCTTTTCCATGAAATTTTAACTAGAAGTAACCCTATATATCTCTTTTCCATACTAATATTCACGTTGCAATACACCAAAATTAGTTAAATTTGATCTGCTAAAGAAATAACATAGAAAAGTGGCATAACCAAGTTATACCCCTAGTTATCCCTTAATGTTATCTTTTCTAAATAAATTCCTAACAATACCTATACAATTGCTGACTTATTGATGCAATAAGAATGAAAGAAACTAATGCAAATAGAAGGTAATAATAGAAACAAAATGTACTATGCAATATGCAGTATGTTATATATGTAATTATGCAATAACAAAATGCAAAACACAAATTCCAAAATTAAGGGGTTTTACAAAATTAAAGCAATGTTAATAACTAAAATCAAAGGTAATAAGCAAAAAGTAAATAGAAAGTAATCTAATAGAGTAAAACAATCAATTCAAGGATATGACAGCTTTTAATGTGGATTAATCCCAGATTATAAAACATTTGATTGTTCTAA
This sequence comes from Sindora glabra, assembly GCA_020226215.1. Classification (NCBI taxonomy): domain Eukaryota; kingdom Viridiplantae; phylum Streptophyta; class Magnoliopsida; order Fabales; family Fabaceae; genus Sindora; species Sindora glabra. Next base: position 72,186,714 of record CM035226.1, on the reverse strand, counting down.
TTAATTTTTCAACTTTGGATTAACCAAAACCTTTGCAATAATCCATGAATCCAACACTAGATTACCATCTAGAGTTTAGTCAATTAAGATTAGTTGAATTACGTAACTGCTATAGCCCTTAAACTAGATCGAAATTGACTTAAAGATAGAATTTAGTAAATTTAGAAAATTAAATCAAATACCACTAAAGCAATCCCCCTAACCCTTTGTCCTAACATGTAAAACCATGATTAACTAACCATAATTTCACATTAAAATAGCTAAAGAATAGAAATCACAAGATTAAGTACTAATTATACTTAACACCTAATACAAGCAATTTCAATAATTTAGCATAAACAATTAGAGAAAGAGGAAAATTAATAGGAGGAAATTAATATTACTAATCAAGATTTGATAATTCATGAAGAGAAGAGCTTCACAATCTTTGAATCAACCAAGAGTCTTTAGCCTTCCATTGCTTGAAAATAAGAAAACAAAAAAAGAAAGAAAACTAGTGTTTTTTGAGTTCTCAGTAGTGTATGAAGTTTAAAGCCTAATAAGTCTCTCCCTTATTCATTTGACCTAATTAAGCTAAAACCTTATTGGACTTGGATTGTATGACTTTTAGGATTATAATAATAAGGTTTTCCTAATTTTTAAAAGCCTAGACCTATTTTTTTACAAGCCAAGTAAATCCAATAGTTGCATTAGTGAATTCCCATAGGTCTGACTTCCAACTAGTGTTTGACCTAAAATCAATGTAATTAGATAATTCATAAATATCAAACTTGTAGGCCTATGTCTTGTGAGAATTTGGGCTCTAGTTTTAGGTTAATTTGTCCTTTATAGCTCCAATTATGGCCCAAATACAAAGGCAGGCTCAATTAGGACAAAGACACGACTTTAACTTCTCATCCATATATGACTTCCAAAACACTTGAACTAGGTCTGGACCATAACATAAAAGTTGTAGTTCTCTCTTTGAGCTTTCTAACAATATAAAATATGCCTCAATTTGACATCCACAACCTAAGATATAACTAAAAAATAGAAATAGTATCAAAATTCAATATTTACCAAATAAATTCATAATATTGTAAAATCAATCCAAAAATATGCCTCAATTTGACATCCACAACCTAAGATATAACTAAAAAATAGAAACAGAATCAAAATCCAACATTTACTACATAAATTCATAATATTGTAAAAACAATTCAAAATTATAAAACAAGGCCTAATCAATGAAATTAAGCAAATATAACATCTAAGAGATATAAAATAAGGGAAAATAAAATAGTAAATATTTTTCTCATCAAATTCTCCCACACTTATCTCTTGTATGTCTTCAGACAAAACACAATTTTATTCAAAAGTAAAAGAATAAAGGACTTACTTTTTAAAAACTTCAAAATCATGAATTCACAAGAAAAAATCAACCAAAGGTAGTAAGAAACATAACATATTATGAAGAAAAATCTTAAAAAACTTGGAACTAACTAATATAATAACTTCATTAAAAAAGAGTAGATCAAATTGGTAGATTCTTATAAGCTTTACTCTCTAACTCTCAAGTGTTTAGGCTAATGTTTCACTCAAGTTCATTCCAAGAATTTTTCTACCATAAGTTTGCTAATCATCTAATCCCCATTACTCAAATCACATGTACAACATAAATTAAAAGGACATTATTTATGGTTGTAATGAGGCTAAGGAATAGGGAAGGAAAAATAAGGATGAGAGAAGCTAGAAACTAAAGAAATTAATAGAGCATCTGAATCAACAACATTTGAGCAAATCTTGAACAATTACAATTCAATAAATTAAGCCAAATTCAAATTCAAACACTTATTAACTTCTTTGTCTTTTTCTCTTTCTCTTTTTCTTTTTCTTTTCTTTCTTTTTTTTTCAATTCATTTTTTTTTATTCTCAATTTTTTTCTTTTTTTAATTTTTTTCATTTTCTTCTCTTTTTTTTTACTATGATTGCTTTTTTTCTTTTTTTAACTAACCTTTAATGATAACTTTTCATATTACATAAACTTACACACCCCCACAATTATTCAAGAGTTCATCTCATGAAAATTCAAATACTCTACTAATCCTTAAAATTAGGTAAAGTCATTTGTTTTTCATTGGAAAATATGCTTATAGGTTAATCAACAAAGAAAAAGCAATAAAAACTCAAGAAAGCTTAATAAAGGTAAAAACTTCAAAGTTAGCTTTAAGGCTTAAAACAAAGAAAGAATGCCTTAATCATGTTTGTCCATGTATGTGCAAAATGTAATCTCAAAAAGATTCAAAGTAAGTTCCAAAGAAACAAACTATGGAAGAATATCACACAAGAAGGAAAGATAATATCATAGTATAAATTATCAACAAAAAGCTCAAAATCTTGCAAAATAAGTTAAACTACCAAGTTGAATCTATCAATTCAAAATTCATCACTACATCAATCAATTTCAAGAAGTAAAATTATCAATTCAATTATGTTATGAATCTTATCTAACTTCAACTAAATCCTACTCATGAAAATGTAAAATCTTCATCAATGGAATGCAATTAAAATGACTAAAAAATAAGTGAAATTTTTTTAAAGTTTTTTGAAAACATTGAAAGGCATTGAATAAAAACACAAAGCATAAAGTAAATCCTAAAGTCTCCCCCCATACTTAAATTTTATATTATCCTAAATCAAAGCACGTTAATATCATCAGGAAAAACATCAAGAATAATAAAAGATATGGAAAATAAAAGAAAAGGGTAGGAGAATGCAAATCTAAGTAGGTTAGGTTGCCTCCCAAGAAGCACTTTTCTTTAACATCTTTATCTAGACCATGGCTTCAATTTTTCACCTAGGATTTATGGTTTAGGATTTAGGATCTAGGATCTACATGAGGATTAACTACCTCTTTTGCTTCTAATTTTCCAACCTTTACTTCATCCATCAAAGAGATGTTGTAAAAATTTGAATCATTCACCATAAGTTCTCCAAGTGCTAATCTTAAATCATTTTTTCTCCTTAAATGGTTAAATTCATCTGGTATAACAAATTCAACATGATCAATAAAAGAATTAGGATGATCAAAATGAAAGCACTTATTTTCCTCTAAAGGTGGAATCTCTTCTTTATCATTTTTTTTTTGTAATTTTTGAAGATACATTATTTTCATCACCTAAAAATGCAAAAATTTTAACACAAATAGGATAATTAAAATCACTATCTTGACAAGTGCATTCATGGCTATCAACACAATTCATAAATTCAAAAAATTCAGGAAACTTAACAAGTAATTCATCTTAGATAGCATTAACATGTAATTCAAAATCAACATATGAAGCACAGTAAAATTAGAAATAGAAATGTCATAATTAAAAATAGCAGCAAAAATAGCAAAATAAAAATGAGGAAAATCATGCACTAAGGGCTCTAAATGCTAAGAAAAGATATGAAATTAACTTGCATATCTTTAGAAATATAAAACTTAGCTATAACATAATCAAACTCTATAGTTAATATTCCATCTTAAATATTAATTATGGTTTTTATTGTCTTAAGAAAAGGTTAGCCAAGAATGATTGGTGGAAGAATGTTGGAATCCTTATTTTCCATCTTCAAGATGTAAAAATCTACTAAAAAGATTAATCCATAACTTGCACTAGGATATCTTCAACAACTCCTAAGGGATAAATGTTAGATCTATTGGCTAATTGAATAACAGCCTTTGTTTCTTTCAAAACTTCTAAATTCAAAGCATAAAAAATAGAAAGAGGCATGACATTTATGGATACTTCTAAGTCTAACATGGCATGCTCTATTCTGATTTTTCTTATGATGCGTCAAATGGTAAATATGCCTAGATCTTCAAATTTTCTTAGAAGTTTTCTTTGAATGATTGCAGACACATTTGCTCTCACACTTACTTTTTCATCTACCGTTAATTTTCTTTTGTTGATGAAATTTTTTTTTCAAGAAGTTAGCATATGTTGGAATTTATTTTATCAAATCTAGTAAAGGTATGTTAACTTCTATTTTTCTAAGGGACTCTAAAATATGATTCTCATCTTCATTTTTCTTTTGGTGAAAAGGTCTTCTGTTTGGAAATGTAAGAGGGATAGGGAAAGTATTCATCCTACTGTCTCTATGTTTTTTCTTTTTCTAGTTTATGTTGATTTTTCTCTTCTAGTTATTTCTGGTTTGGTTAATCTTTTATTTTTGCTTGATTCTTTGCTGGTTTTTTTTTTGTTAGTTCTAGTTGTCATCTTCTAGTTAAGTGCTTGTCTCTGGTTATAAACATGAAGGATTGGTAACTTCTCCACCACTTCTCAGCATAATGACGTTTATAACTTCCTTGTTTCTTATATTGCTTGAAGAAGGTTGATTTGATCTTTATGCCTTAAGCTGACTTAGTGAGGAAGTTAATTAGCTAATTTGTGTTTGCAAATTCATCATGGTGGCTTTTGTTCTCTACTAAAATTGCAAGTTATACTGTTATTTGCTTGATTAATTCTTCAAATGATGGTTAAGAGCAAGATGCATTTGCTTCTAGTTGTTAGATAGGATTAAGCTAAATTCTAGTGTAAGTAAAGATATGGATTTTAGCCTACATTACATATGTAATTTTGGTCATGCTAAAATTGGTTCTACTGTTGGATGTGTCTCCAACCAAAATATTGAACTTGCTATTAGTAGTACTGGTTTAATTGTGGTTACTAGTATTGAGGTTTTCTAGGGAAAATGGTTGCTGCATAAGTTGGAGGAAGACACTCATGAGTTTGTAAGGTAGGATAGGAATCTATTAGATGAGTTGGATATGAGCAAATTCCATAAATTCTGGCAGGAAGGGTGAGAACTCATTGTTATTGTCCCATAGCCATTTGCCTCACCAAGGAAGTCAGTTCAACCAGTCTATTTTCTAGTTTTTACTAGTTTGAATTAGCAAAATTCAATTTATTCATGCCTCTAATTACAACCATAATTCTGATTCCAAACTATTGAGAATTATCTACCATATTTGCAATAAGGTCTCTTGCTACTATAAGTGTTTTGTCCACTAAAGCTGCACCACTTGCTACATCAATCATGCTTCTATCCATTGGAAGTAAGTCTTCATAAAAATATTGGATAAAAATTTGTTCATTAATTTGGTGGTGAAAGTAGCTAGCACATAGCTTTTTGAATCTTTCCAAATACTTATAAAATATCACACAATTCATTTGTCTAATGCCATGAATTCCTTTTCTTATTACAATAGCTCTAGATGCAAGAAAAAAATTCTTTAAAAATAGCCTTTTCATGTTATTCCAACATACAACAGAACTTGGCCATAAGTAATCTAGCTAGTCCTTAGCTGCATCAGTTAGGGAAAAGGGAAAGGCCCTTAATTTGATGTGGTCCTCAAAAATGCCTTATGGCTTCACTGTTGAACACATCATGTGAAACTCCTTTGAATGCTTGTAAAAGTCCTCACCTGCAAGACCATGAAACTTTAAAAGCAAATGTGTTAAACCAAATTTGAGCTCAAAGCTAGCATGTAACTCACGATATTGGATGTCTAATAGTTAATACGTAACATTAAGGGCAGTTAATTCCTTCAAAGTCCTATTATTAGCCATGTTTTCATAATAATCTCAAGGGTTAGAAGAGAAGATATGAAAGCTAGAACTACTTCTATTTTTATTCCTACATAGAAAATGAAATGTTCTATCAATTTCAAAATCAAACTAAAGTAATTTAGCAGCACTCCTCCTTGTCATGCACTAAGATTACACAGTATTACACTAGGAAAGCTATAGGAACATAAACACAAAAATGGTTATGCACTATGAAGAATCAACCTAAACACAACTAATTAACCTATCTAAGTATTTTTAAAAACTATAGGACCACCACAGAAAGTTTTCTCTAACTATGCAGAACCCAAAAATGCAATAAAAAATCTTTAAAAAAAATTAGAAAAGTGGTCAAAATAATAGAATTTGGCTAAAAAATATAGCATTTCATAAGCCAATAGCTTATGACTTTTGATGAGAAAAATCAAATCTAGTTCTTATAAAAATTTTAGCCTAATCGGAGCTAGGGGGACCTAAGTATCGAACTGGGGGAAGTAAGTGCAAAATTATGTAAAATCAGCTTTCATTGTCCAAAAACCTCTATTCCAATGTTAGATGATGACAATTATGATAAAATATAATGAATTGAGGTGGAGGAACATCAATAACTCAAACAATGTACACGAATTCAAGAAAATATAGAAAAATAGAAGTTATCATAAAATGTAAGAAATATAATTTATAGATGTAATGATTGACTGAAATGCATGCAGAATTATGCAATATATTCCCAGAAATATGTATGAAAAGATAATTTCAAGAAAATCCTCAATAACAATGCCAAAATTTTGATATGCATGCCACAATGCACTAAAATTAGTTAAAACTGGTCTATTGAAGAAATAATGCAAAAAAGTGGCACAATTAGGTATTACCTTAAAGGATTCCTTGATATAATCTTTTTTAAAAGAATTCCTAACAAGATCTACACAATTGTTGACTTACTCATGCAATGAGAATGAAAGAAAATAATGCAAATAGAATGCAAAGGCAATAAAATAGAATGTTATAGTAAAAACAGAATGCACTATGCAATATATGGTATGTTGTGTATATAATTATGCAATAACAAAATGCAAAACACAAATTCCAAAATTAGGGGTTTTACAAAATTAAGCAATCTCAATAACTAAAAGAGGAAGTAGTAAGTAAAAAGTGAATAAAAGGTAATCTAATATAGTAAAACAGTCAATTCAAAGATATGATAGTTCTTAATGTAAATTAATCCTAGATCACAAAATATTTGATTGTTTCAATTGATTTTTTTAACTTTGGATTATCCAGAACCCCTGCAATAATCCATGAATCCTACGCTAGATAAGTATCTAGAGTTTAACCAATTAAGATTAGTTGAATTATACAACCGATATAACCCTTAAACTAGATCGAAATTAACTTAAAAATAGAATTTGATTGATTTAGGAAATTGAATCAGATGCCACTAAAATAATCCCCTAACCCTTTGTCCTAATGTGTAAAATCATGATTAACTAACTATAATTTCACATTAAAATAGTTAAAGAATAGAAATCACAAGATTAAGTACTAATTATACTAAATTAACATCTAACACAAATGATTTTAATAATTCAGTATAAACAATTGAAGAAAAAGGAAAATCAATAGGAGGAAATCAATATTACTAATTAATATCTAATAATCCATAAAGAGAAGAGCTTCATAATCCTTGAATCAACCAAGAGTCTTTAGCCTTCCATTGCTTGAAAATAAGAAAACAAGAAAAGAGAGAAAACTAGTATTTTTTAAGTTCTCAATAGTGTGTAAAGTATGAAGCCTAATGAGTCTTTCCCCTATTCATTTGACCTAATTAAGTTAAAACCTTACTGAACTTAGATCATATGACACTTAGGATTATAATAATAAAGTTTTCCTAATTTTTAGAAGCCCACACCTATTTTTTTACAAGTCAGGTAAATCTAACAAATGTATTAGTGAATTCTTGCAGGTCTAACTTCTAACCAATGTTTAACCATGAAATCAATATAATTTGGATAATTCATAAACATTAAACTTATATGCTTATGTATTATAAGAATTTGGTGCTAGTTTTAGGTTAATTTGTCCTTTGTAGCGCCAATTATGACCCAAATACAAAGGTGGGCTTAGCTAAGATAGAGACATGACTTCAACTTCTCAACCACATATGACTTCCAAAATGCCTAAATTAGGCTTGGATCAAAACATAAAAGTTGTAGTTCTCTTTTTAAGCTTTCAATAATATAAAATTTGCCTCAATCCAACATCTAGAGCCCAAGATATAACTGAAGAATAGAAAAAGTATCAAAATCTAGCATTTATTAAATAAATTCATAATATTGTAAAATCAACTCAAAATAATAAAATAAGGTATAATCAGTGAAATTAAGTAAATATAATACCTAAAAGACATAAAATAGAGGAAAATAAATAGCAAATATTTTTCTCATCACATATCACAAACCTTTCATCAATCAAATCCTTCATTAGGGAGTTATACTCAAATTACCATAGTTGGGTTAGTGTAATTCTTCCATAGATTTCCTTAGGTTTGGAAAAAATGACAAAAATTAGCTAGGGTATTAATTATGAAACTTTTATAAGTAGTAACCTAAAATATCTCTTTTTCGCACATTTTTACAATTCAAAATTTGGACGTCCTTATTAATAGTTATGAATTAAATAATATGACTACGCAGTAGACTCCGCATAATAGCATTACCATCTTTATCACTATTATATATATACATTTTTTTGTTTGTTATGTTTGGGCCTTCTAATGGCACAAACCACTTAAGTTCTAAGTTTTATGAGTATTTCCTTCTAATTTTTTTAATCTCACTTTCTTGTGATATGTAGTATAGCCCACATATACATGTGTACTCCTATACAACAAGTTAGGCACCTTCAACGTAATTTTATATTCTTATACATACATACACATACACATATTTATTCATGTCAAGTTATATATATAAGTTTTAAATATAAATTAATCATGCTTTAACTATTAGGGCGTTATATCTTTCATCCATCTTTCTCCACATTTTACATAAGACCTCTATTCCTCCTTTTCATCTCCTCTCATCATTACAAGTATAGGTGCCATTCCATATTAACCTTCCATACTCTTCAATTTAAACGAGTAAAGGTTTTTTAACTTTAATCCTTATAAAGCTTTTCCTTCATTTTTTCTTAAGGGTTTAAAGTGATTAAGAAGCTTTGCTTCAAAAAAAGGATTTTAAAACCCTAACCTCAAACTTTTAATTTTGAATGATTAGGAGTAAGCAAACTATAATACCATTCACCTATTATCTCCTCTATAAAATGTGAGTAAGCATTCTAGCTAGAATTGGATCATTTTAGATGAATTTGATTAGTTAGTGTTAAGTTTTCTCTATCTTTATAAATCTTAATGAAATGATGTGATTTGTATGGTTTTGGCTTGAAATGATTTTTGGATTAAACATATAAAATTATATTATTGCAATATATGGTTGTTTGATTAGGTATTGAAGCTTAAAAGATGAAATCTAGGTTATTTATTCTTGGATAAATAATCTTTTCATAATAAAATTCTACAAAAATTATGGAATAACCAATTTCATAATAAATTATGTCTCATGAATTACTTTCTAGAATGACATAATTGGTTATGTCCTAAAAATCTACTCTTTGAAACATTATAATTAATTACATAATTGATTATGTTTAAAAGCCCAAGTCTCTAGACTAACATAGTCGATTGTATGATCAATTATATGATAAAGTTCTACCCTTTGAATCCATATAATTGATTACAAACTCAATTATGCCTATGCAATGTTGATCTTTGGGCCTAAAAAACTAATTATAAAATCAATTATGCCTAATGTATTTTTAAATATTGCTTATTCTTTGAGTTCTTAATACATACACTTGTTCTCTGATGGTAAGATAAGCTAATATGCACTAATAGTATTGAAAGAGTACCTTAGGGCCATGCAAAAAGGCAGTGTTGTTATAATATATGAAAATATGTTATAAATTATTTTTTGCAATGATTAATCTAGATTTGCATTATTATTTATGAGAATTGAGATAGGGGCAATTGATGATACTTGTGACTTGAACACTAGTATTTGTTTGTGAAAGATAAGGATAACTTGAAAGGATGGGGACGAGTTTGTGAGAGATAAGGATGAATAGGAGTTACAAGGAGATTTAGCTATTTTCTATTTCATATGCCCTTAAGCTAATGTTGAAATGTTGTTCTTGAATTAATTAAATTATAAAATTTTCTCATTTTTATGCTTTTGTGGATCTTAGTTTACTAATAATTTAATTTTGAAATGCATAAGATGTAAGGTAAGATTAAAGGAGGGTAATCCAGTTAGTGAAACCTTGCTCACTATGATTTATTTCTTTTAAAATTTATGTTCATCGAATCCCAAACTTACTCCTTCGTATTTTTATCTTACAAATTCCCAGATCAATATGCATCTGCCACCATCACAATGATGATAGATACCTTTGGCATTTCTTTTGGCTTGATAAAGGTAGCATATGGATATTTTATATGTAAATATATACGTATTTTCTTAACCTATCTTTAATAGGCCTTAAGCTATTATCACGACCTTCCTTAGGTCATGATTAGCATGGAACCTAATTATTTAGTTTTCACTAACCTAACCTAATCATATTCATTATTTAGTTATCTAAATTAATTCATATACAACCAATAATATGGTTAGCATTAATAATTAAGGGTGATAATAGTTTCTACAATTTTAGGATAGTTATAACCCTTAACATGATCCAAAACAAGTTGGTCTGATTAAACTTAATGGGCAAAAAAGTTTCTATCCAAATTATCAATCTTTGTAATCCAAGGCCTAAGAGACATATTTATCTGTAAGTAGAATAACCATTTAGTGCCCATTATTGCCAAGGGAAAATTTAAAGGACTTATCCTTGTTGTAATGGTAGTAGAGGCATCTTAGTTCAAGAACCTATAATATTAAAACATGAAAGGATAAGTCCAGGGCTTAGTAAGTAAACATCCTAAAGAAAGGAATAAATAAAAACATTTAGACCTTATCAACTAGATTTACTTTCCATTACATATACTTTAACTCCTGCAAAATCTTACAATCAATCATTAGTAAGTATATAGTCTTAAATGCTTAATAAAAACACAATTTCATATCTTACTTAATTTAAGAATAATAATTCAATATTTTTAAAGGAAAATATTTGAAAATATAATGGAAAGAAAATAAATCTCTTTATAAATCCTATCCATCCTTATCCCTTACAAGCTCATCCTCATCCCTCATAAACTTATACTAGATTTGGTGTTTATTTCACTAAAGTATCACATTACTTATATCTCAATTTTTAAGAAAAAGAAGCTAAATTAGACATAAATATTATAAGAAGCACCTCACAATACCTTTTCAAATATTAAGACAACGACATGCCTTTTTGCAAGACCTCAAAATACTCCTTCAATACCATATAACACATTTAATACATAAATATAACTTTATTAATCAAATATACTGGACTCCATAATTTTAAAAAAATGGAAAGGGAATTAATTCAAGACTTCTAGCAACTTTTTATAAATCTTAAATTAATTCAAAAATCGATTTACGTCATTTAATTTATTTTTAAATAGGCTAAATCTATTTAGTGCAAGGGTGCTAGCCTTCAGCCCTAACTAGATTGATTAACTTCCTCAAGAATTAGTTCTAGATGGCGTGAATCAATTTAGGGATGCAATTTTTGCATTCTAAGCACAATGAATTGATTCATTAATCAATTCACCTATGAATTTCTACATTTTTTAAGAAAATTTATTGTTCATTCATAGGAGAAATCATCGTAATCCCACTCTATATGCATTTCAATTCAACTTAAACACCTCAAAGCATAAAAATAAGATCGTAGGCTTTTAAATCACTAAGAAATTCATGTCAAACATCACATTACAACACTTATCATCACTTTATTCAAATTCAAACAAAACCTAGCTGAATACTAAATGAATCATGATATCTACACCATTTTTAGGTAGAATGTTTACTTATTAATTATAAGGAAGATAGTTAGTGAAGAGATTGAGAATTAATTTGCTCTTAAATATTCAAAATTAAGGAATCTGGAGTTAAAGATTTAAATTATCATTTAAGAGCATTAAAAGGACAAATATAAGGAACTAATGCAAGATTAAAGTAAAAGAATCTTTACCTTGCTTGATCTTAAGGAAATAGAGGTTGAGGAAGATGGAATTCCTGCTTAGAAACTTTTTAGAAAAGAGAAAGAGGGGTTTTGTGTTTGAAAAAGAAAAATGAAGAGTGAGGGTGGGTTTGGAACATATGACAAGGAATTACCCTAATGACAATTTGGAAAATTGCCTCCTTAAGTCTACCCTAACTCACATACTCATCTTTAATCCATAAATTACTTTCATTTATTTATAATCTAAGTCCTTATAAATGGTAAATTTTATTTTGTCATGCTTACCTTTAATTACATTTCATTTCAAATCATTCTTATTCACTCATAAAAAAATTCATATAAAAGAAAATTTTACTTCAAACTTATCATAATTATTTATTTTCAAACAAACCATTTTAAAAATCTAACAGGTGTAATAATTATACTAAAAGGTTGATGGGTACATATTGTAAATGATAGTTACCTTACATTAAAGGTGTTAATTAGGTTAACTTATTTTAGAAAGTGTTAATTATAAATAAGCTTAACTCCTATTTTATTAAAAGATAAACATGTTGAGTATTGATATTTTGACACTACAATTTTTAATGTTAATTAGTATTCCAAATTGTTGTAAAAAGTATTAAATGTAGTTTATAAGTAAGACAGGTTGATGGAAGCTGATGAGCCAAATTTCACACCAGTTATGGTTAAGAAAGGTTTACGATAAAAGTACTATTAAAATAGGATTTAGGGTTTTTCTTATGGAACAAGGCCTCAAGAATGATTAATTAGGTTATATCTATTTGTTGGCCCAATAAGTATTAATCAAAATTATAATAGTGGTATGTGTGCTTCCAAGATTACATATCACTATTGCTATTTTGATTAAACCTATGATGTTTGTGAATGTCAATAGAAATGTTTACTTTTAATAATCTCCTCATTATTGGGTCATTTCTTTTCTACAAGTTTAAAAACATTAAGCTTCAAAAAGCTAATAAACCCAACAGTGAAGAGCCATCTGTAAGTTTACAAGCTTAAAACAATAGGTAAAAGAAAGAGAAAAGTGACCAATAAATTCCTTCTTAGGCCATAAACTTCATGCATAAGTTTTAATTTAAGTGGTTAGAACTCTTGATTAAAATCAAAAGCAAGATCAACAAAAAGATCAAGATAATTGTGATGAAAACTAAAATTATAGACATGAATGTGAGCATACCCTTCCTAAAAGAGACACTAAGAATGAATTTCACATAGTGCATGAATTCCCTAAATTGAAGCCCTTTATAGTATTTTAATATTGATCCTCTAGTGGATCCTTACTAGTTCTTTAATTAAATTAAAAGATACAAGATGATGCTATAATATTCTAAATCCTTGCTGGTAAAATTGTTAAGTATCAACTAGATGATCATTCTCACTATTAGTTTGTAAGCATAGTTAAGAAAATGGATCCACACTTAAAATCTTTGACTTAGGTAACCTTTCAAATAACTTTTGTTAATCACTTCCTACCATCAGGGGTGTTATAAGCTAAGGTTAAGGAATTTAAGTACTTAAAGTTGGGGAACCTATCTATTAATAAGTATAATGCTCAGTTCACTATGTCGTCTTAACATATAGGTTATTTGATCCCTATAGAGAAGGTTAAAGTTAAAAGGTTTGTTTAAGGACTATAAAATTTTATTTCAAGCAAGATCACTTTGATGACACAACAACTTATCAACAAGTGTTAGATTAAACACTAAGGATTAAGTTTAGAACCAATGGAAGATAGGAGCATAAGGCACTTTTAAGTAGTAAAAAGAAAAGTTAATCAAAAGAGTTAAGTCAAATGAAAGCAATTAAAAGGATACTCTCTTTAAAGCCTTTAATAGAGAAAAGTGGTCCATTAGGGGACCAACGTTATTCTATAATGTTCAAAGTGAACCCTTCATGGGATGGAGCATGAAGAGCCAAAGGAGTTACCTTCATACTTTTTTAAGTTACCAAAGGAATAACCCATATCTAGAGCGATATGAGTATAAGGGTATCTTAGTCCCTTTAATGTAATTCTCATTATGATAGCCTATATAAAAAGTTTAAGGTGTATGATTCAAATATGGGCATGAGGGCCACAAATATAAGAAGTGTCTTAAGAATTTCTCTAGCTAAGGTGCCAGTTACTCAGTTACCTAGTGCAATATCATGATACCTCTGCTTACAAACTTTATGAGAATTCAACTAACACCAATAAGAGATATTGATGCAAACAACTAAGGAAAATGAGAAAATAAGAGTCAAACTCAGGTTTAGGCATTGACACACTAAGAAGCCCAAGCTTAAATGCGATTAAGAAAGGTATTCTAAAGATTAATAACATTCTTACTTGATATAGTTATTAAATAGGCCTATCAACTCATAAATTTGCTTGTGCAAATTAGCCATAAATAAATTAGACTAGGTTCAATCCATGAAAATTGCAAACTCCTTAAGTAGGAGTAAAAGTCTTAAAAATCACAAAACTTACCAACTGGGTCCATAGTTTTTTTTTAAATTAAATTTTTTGAAATAATTTTAAATTTAAAATAACAATTATAAATTTAAAAATCACATATTTAATGTATTTTTAATCTATACCAAAAATTCAAGATTAAATAAACTATAATAAAAATTAGTTAAGTTTGAAATTATTAATTTGTAAACAAAATTGTTAACATAGAAATAATTTATTTAGGTTAAGTTGATTTAAAAAATATTTAATTTAAAAGATGAAGAAATAAGTTTAAGAGTGAGTATTGGATTAGTTTGATAAAAATTTGTATAGTATATTAGTTTAGTTTAAAGGTAAAAATGTTTAAAAATAGAAAAAATGCAGACCCATTTGCAAGTTGTCTAGTCTTATTAGCATGCACTACAAACCTGACAAATCAAACCATTTTAAATTCACATTTAAATGAGGCTTACTTTTTATAAGTCCTAATTTACATTTTTTTGTAGACTTACAAACTTGTTTGTGGGCTTAAGTTTAATTTAATGACTCCACTACTAGAGTATTGTTTGAATTCACTCTTTTACTTCTAAAAGATTTGCTGCTTCTTTAAATAAACCATATAAAACCATAAGTGCACCTTTGATTGTAATTAAACAAGTTGATAAGTCTTTAATAACTACTCATATGATAGAAGCATCTTTAATAAATGTTCAGAAACACATAATGCCTATGAACTTAATCTTTTTAAATATGATGGATTGTAATACAATTTAAGGATGGACTTATTGTCTAAGTATTATGCCTAAGAAATTATTTTTAACAATTCAATTACTTTATCTATAAAGGAGTCTTTATCAATTAAGTTTCAAAGAGAGAGATTAGTAGAAGCCATCAACTAGATTTCAAATGTCAAGGCTCAAAGGCTTATTAAAAAAGGGTTTATCACTTACCTAGCCATAATTTGAGACTTGAACTAGCTAATTTTAAATGAAAGTAATGTCCCTATGGTATAAGATTCCTAAATATGATTCCAAAAAAGTTACTAAAATTAGCATTAAATGGGGAAATTAACTTTCATATCGATTTAGCACTTGGTATTAAATCAATCTCCATGTCACTTTATCGGATGGCCCTAACTAAGTTAAAGGAATTGAAGTAACAGCTATAAAATTTAGTGGATAAAGGTTTCATTTGTTTGAGTTCATCATTTTAAGGACCTAGTTTTATTTGTTAAAAAGATGGATAGGTCTTTATGAATATGTATAAATTACCATTAAATGAATAAAGTTACTATTAAGAATAAATATTTATTTCCTTATATAAATGATTTGCTTGATCAATTGTAAAGAATGAAATGCTTTTTGAAGATAAATTCATAACTAGGTTATCATTAACTAAATATTTGTGAAGAAGACATCTAAATGAATTTTCAAACACATTATAATTATTATAAATTCCTGGCCATGTTTTTTAGGTTAACTCATACCTTATCTATTTTTATAGACCTAATCAATAAAGTATTCAAATCATTTTCAAATAAGTTTATGATCATATTCGTTTATGACATTTTGGTGTATCTAAAGAGAGAAGAGGAACATGCTCGCCACTATAAAACTAAGTTACAAACCTTGTATGAGCATCGATTGTATGTTAAGTTTTCCAAGTGTGAATTCTAGATAACCAATGTAAAATTTTTAAAACATGTTATGTCCTAAGAAGGAGTTCATGTGGATCCCCAAAAAATTGAAGTAATAGAATATTAATAGAGACTAATATCTATCATGGAAATTTATAACTTCCTAAGTTTAGTAAGATATTACAAAAGATTCATCAAGGATTTCTCCAAGATAGTCAAACCATTAATTAAGTTAATGCAAAAGGAAGTCAAGTTTGTGTGATTAGATGCATGGCGAAATAACTTCTAGAAGTTGAAAACATGTTTGACATTGAACCTAATTTTAGCATTAACTTTTAGCATGGGCAGTAATGTCATGTATTATAATGCTTTTAGAGTTAGTCTTAGGTGTGTTTTGATCTAATATGATAAGGAAATAACATATATTTCTTAATAGCTAAAAAAGAATAAATAGAATTATCCTACCCATGATTTAGAAATGGCAATCATACTTGTATGGAAAATTTCATGAGATTTATATGAACCATAAAAGCTTAAAGAATATTTTTAAGTAGAAGAACCTGAACTTGAGGCAAAGAAGATGGATAGAGCTTCTCAAAGACTACGATTATTCAATCTTTTATCACCCCCAACAAGGTTAATGTGGTAATGGATGCATTAAATAGAAATTTTAAAAGAGAGATGATTTAAACACCTTTTAAAAACTAAGGAATGTTATTAGCCTAATTAGCAGTGGAAAAAACCAATGAGGTTTACAAAAGTGAGCCAATTTATTTCAATATGATTAAAAATGCCACTAGTGATCTAGAGGTAGCTTTAACCATTAATGAAAAAGGAATAATTTGGCATCAATAGTGAATTTAGATTCCTTTTACCATTCAAAACCACCTTTTCAGTGGCATAATGTACTAGGTGTACCTTGTTAAGATAGTATTGTTGCATAGGGTATCAATTACCATTATCTTATATTAAAGCACTTAATTTATAGTTTATTTTTAGTAGTCCTTCTAATAGGCCTCAAGCACTCGTTATGGTTTAGTACAATATTTCATCTTAAGATAAATAATCAATCATAACAAATAATTTAAATTTTAGAGGATATGCATAAAGCTTACACCTTAAATTTCAAGGAAATTGAGAAAAATGCTCATCACTAATTAAGTTTACTTATAATAATAATTATTAGTCAAGTATTAAAATAGCTTAATATACTACACTATATGGCCAAAGGTGCAGATCTCCAGTAGGTTAGTTCAAACTAAGAAAAGCAAAACTCTTTTAATTAGATTTAGTGATAGATGCATTGGAAAAGGTTTAATTATTAGGGATTAGTTCAAAATGGTCTGGGATAAACAAAAATCATATATAGAAAAGAGAACTAGAATTTCAGGAAAGAGATATGGTTTTCCTTAAAGTTTCGCTTATGAAAGGAATAATGCTATTTGAAAAG
This sequence comes from Sindora glabra, assembly GCA_020226215.1. Lineage (NCBI taxonomy): Eukaryota > Viridiplantae > Streptophyta > Magnoliopsida > Fabales > Fabaceae > Sindora > Sindora glabra. The sequence goes on along the minus strand of CM035226.1, from coordinate 72,169,354 downwards.
AAAGGTAAGCTAGCACTTTGATTTATCACACTTTTCCTAATCATCAAATGAAAAAGTTATAGCCTATCACTTGGAATTGCCAAAGAGTTTATAAGTCACACATCGATTATTTCATGGTTTTATGCTTCTAAAATATATGCTAGATGCATCTCATATGATCAAAGAGGAACCATTATAATTATATTCAAGTTGCCATATGAGGAATAACTGGTTAAAATCTTAGATTATGAAGTTCAAATGTTAAGGTCGAAGGAGCCACTATCTATAAAAGTTTTTTAGGAAAGACATGAGGAAGAAGAAGCTACTTCAAAGTTAGATTTGGACATATGATAAAAGTACCCTTATGATTAGTGAGTATTAGATTTTAGTACCAATACACTTGCATGTAAATTCACCAAGCTAGTTAGATCCAAAGAACTTATGAATGAATTCTTTTGTAGAAAAGTACAGTTACACCTATAAATTTAAAATTTATTTAATGTGGAAAATAATTAGTTATCAAAATAATATATATTAATAAAGATATTTGTATGGAATAAAATAATAAAAGATAATTTGAATTGATTAAGGGTTAAATATGATTAAAAGTAAGTGAATGAGTGTGAAAGAGACTTATAACACTTTTTTCCTTTTTTACCCCTAGTCTTATTTCCCTATTTTAGCCACCTTTCTCCATATTTTTCCAAAACCTTTACTCTTCCTCCTTATCTTTTTCTTCATCCCCTCTTTTTATTGCAAGCAAGGGTGTTAATCCATATCAACCTTTCATACTCTTTAAACCAAGTAAGGTAAGGCCTTCTAAACATTAGTCTTTGTAAAGTTCATCCTCCATTTTCTTTAGGGTTTAAACTGATTGGAGGGCTTTCGTTTAGAAAAGGAATTTCAAAACCTTAACCTCAAACTTTTAATTTTGTATGATTGTGAGTAACCAAACCATAATTTCTTTCACCTATTATATTTTCCATAAAATTTGAGTAAGCATTCTAACCAGATTTGGATGATTTTAGATGAATTTATTTAATTAGGGTTAAATTTTCTATGTTTCCATAAATCTTGAGGAAATGATGTGAGTTATATGGTTTTAACTTGAAATTTTTGCTAGATCCAACATATAAGATGGCATGATTGTAATATATGATGGTTTGATTAAGTATTGAAGCTTAGGAGATGAAATCTTAGTGATTTATTCTCTAATGAATGGTGTTTTGTGAGAAAATTTGGTAGAAACTATGTAATAATTGATTAAATCCAAATAATTATTTTTTGGAATAACATAATCAATTATGCCTTAAAAATCTATTTGCTGGAAGCTTATAATCAATTATGTAATTGATTGTGTCTAAAAGCTTTGCTTTCTAGATTGATATAATTAACTATATAATCAATTATATGCTAAAGTCCTACCTTCAAGATCTATATAATTAATTATATACTCAATTATGCCTACATAAAGTTGCTCTCTGACCCTACATAATCAAATATATAATCGATTATACCCTATATCTTTTCAAATATTGCTTACTCTAAGAGTTCCTAACATATATAATTGCTTTATGATGGTAATATAAGCTAGTATGCATTAATAGGTATAGGATAAGTACCTTGAGGCCATGCAAAAAGACATGGCAATGTTGTGATATATGAAAACATGTTATGCATTATTGTTTATGAAAACTGAGATGAAGGCACCTAATGATACTCTTGACTTGAACACCAAATCTTGTATTTGCTTATAAGGGATAAGAATAACTTGGAAAGATAAGGATAGACTTATAAAGGATAAGGATGGATGAAAGTTACAAAGATATTTACTTAGAAAGATAAGGATAGGCTTATGAAGGATAAGGATGGATGAGAGTTACAAAGATATTTACTTGTCTTTTATTTAATGTGTCCTTAAGCTATATTGAAATATTTTTCTTGAATTAAGTAATTATAAAGTTATCATTATTATGCTTGTTTGGATGTTATAGTTTACTAATGATTTGGTTATGAAATGTATAAGATGTAAGTTATGATTAAAAGAAGGTAATTTAGTTAGTAATACCTTGCTCATTATGATTTGTTTCTTTTACTATGTTTGCTCACTAAATACTAGACTTACTACTATGTTTTTGTCTTATAGATTTCTAATAAGATATGCCTTCATCACTACCACAATGAAGATAGATCCCTTTGGGATCTCTTTTGGCTTGACTTAGGCAACATATGGATATTTTTATGTGTAAATAAATATATATGCTTTGAACCTATCCTTAGTGTGCCTTAAGCCATAGTAAAAGGTTGATAGGTAGATATTGTAAATGATAGTGGCCTTACTTTAAGGGTGTTAGTTAGGTTGGCTTATTTTGGAAAGTGTAAAAAATTATAAGAAGTCTTAACTCTCATTTCAATGAAAGACAAACATATTAATCATTGATATTTTGATAGTATAAGTAAGACATGCTTGTGGAAATCAATGAGTCATATTCCACATTGGCCATAGCCTAAGGAAGCATATGTAGCTTGTGTTAATCAAGACAACAATTTATTTCATGTTTTCAATATTTAAGAGAGACTTATAAGTTATTTGGATTTAATTATTTTTTGAGGTTTTTAGTTAGTATTTCAATTAAATGCCAACATAATATTTTAGAAATTGCTTTTTAAAAATTAAATCATTTTAAAAGTAAAATTCTAGTCATTTGTCAAGGGTTCATGAGCTACCGCTTTGTAGATCATGTTAATCACATTTCAAGAATTCGAAGTATGATAAAAGTGTATACAAATTAAAATATAAAGGTTTGGATACACATTTTAAAAAGTTAGAGGGTTGTATACACATAACCTATAGTAAATGGGGTTTGGTGCATTTTAGCCTTTAAAATATATTAATTATAAAACTAAGCATTTCTAACAAATATAATTCCTCTTGCAAAAGGGAGAAAACAAAACAAACAATAATTTTCTTCATCTTGTTATCATCTTATATAGTTAAATAAAGATATAAATTTGTGAATATTAAAAAATGACAATATAAAAATAAATTGTACAACTTAACTCTACCAAACAATTTTTTAATAAAAAGAAGTATGCAATTTTCATTTCTAAATTCTTATTTAGGTAATTTCTCGAATTAGAGTTGCAAATTAAAATAAACATAATTTTCATGAAGTTTGAGATTTTTGTTCAAATATTGTTTAGCTGGCAAAATCAAACTAGGTTAATTTTGATTGAATAGTTTTAAATTCACAAACATGTGTGCACAAGCACACACACATATTTTATATTGTTTGATTTCTATTGGTCAAAATATTTTTTCTATTAAATAATTTCATAATTTTACAAGTTCATAATTTAAATTAACATTATTAAATTATCATATAAAAACTATGATCAAATCATATTTTTTTAATCTCTAACTCTTGCTTATAGAACATGAAGGTTATGTTTGGTTATTACAAACTTTTAGCTTTGTATTTATATCTAATGTCAATAGAAAAATACATCATTATTAAGCATTAACAATTCATTTTTTAAGGCCAACAATAAACTCAATTATGCAAATGGTGATTTGTTTAGGCAGTTTGACCAATTTATTATCATTTCATAAGCATTTTTCAAATTAATCTTTATGGTTCAACTAAACCAAACATATAATTAGTCATTGATTTTTCAAGTAAATTTGACTTGATTTTCAAATCATGCTTTCAACAATATAAAAAAGTCTAAGATGGAAGAGAATTAAAACAAGATCAACATTTTTTAGCATATTTTTCTTATCTAAAGTATTTATAACTTTTTAAAATAAAATGAACATGAGGTTAAGGAAAAAAATGAACACCTAAAAGTTAAAATTTTAAGCGTGGGATTTCTATTCCCTTAACCACATATATGCTGAATTACAAGATAGAAATACTAATATGATCATGTCTTTTGTATTTGCCTCTAACTTAAGTATAAGGAACACTTTTGGCAATAAATGACAACTTCCTAGGACACTATAACCATCTTATTTTAGTTATGTATTAGTAATTTCAGCTAAACTATTAATCCTACTATAAAACTAGTTTTACATCACTTATGTAGGAGCAAAGTAGCTTGAGTTTCATCTATTAATGCAAATTATCTGATTTAAGTTGGAAAGGTAGCCAGTTTATCTACTTGGGACAAGTAATAAACAAGGAAATCAAAGGCTTTAGGAACAATTACATGAAGTAACATGCAATATGCAATGAAAATTAAGTTTCTTTACTAAAAATGTGGCTCTTGTATGATTAGATCCTTCCCTTTTGTTATTATATTTGGATGATATGCTTTTTACCACCAAAACTAAGATTTAAATTTTAAAATTTTTGGACTAACCATCTAGATTATAATTAAGTGATTCTAAATGGTTGGAATTTTAGTAAATAAGGATATTTCACATAACCATTTATGTATAAATTGAAAAACACTAAAAAGGCCTTGATAACATGGAATACATAGTTATTTGGTAAAATATCTTGCTAATACTAAGGGCCAAAAGGCCCAACTTTGAAACCATGCTTAGTATAAGAAAATAATAAAAAGTAAAAAAAAAATCCATTAGGTTGCCAAAAAGGGATTCAAGCTTTCAAAGAAAGTCTTACTTCTAAAAGTGATTAACAAACACAAGATGTATAAAGGTCTATGAATCACTAACATCCAAATCATTTGGCCCGAGAAAGAGTCCATGGAAGCTTATCTTTATCCATGAATATATTCTTGCTAAAAAAAGGTCCATGGAACACTAACTCTTATATCCCTAATAATATTATTATTATAGGGGTCTGAATGGTTAGGGTCTTGCAAAAGTAAAAGCTTATAAGCAACCATTTAACTCAAAGGAAAAGGTTATTTTGACATTAGGAATAAAGGACCTGCTTCCCACCTATTTCTTATGAATTCTTAAAGTATAAGGCCGGTATGATTAGAATAAGAGTCTCACTTTAGTTTATAGGAAAGGCAAGCATGTCAAGCTTGTCTAACCTTATCGTAAGTTCTTTAAACTAAGGAAAACAAAGGGATTTCCATGCTTTCCAAACTACTCGTGCTAAAAAGAACAAAAACCTAACCATAACAAAACCTTTAACAACCTAATAATGGCACTACCACTGCCATAGATTAAACATCCATCACACTATCCTGCCTTGTACCTCTTATCACCTACAATATCAACTAATATGATCCTCTAAACTAAATCATTAGTATGTTCCATCTTATCAGAATTGCTCACTATAAATACCCCTTTATCACAAATCTCAAGGCATTGAACAATTAGGACACACAAAAAAGAAAACCCTAAAATACTTAAGAATGCATAAAAAGCATCCATTCTTGCCTTGTTCAACAACCTTTATCCAAAGTGCTTACTTTTTGCTCTTCCTTATACTACATTTTAGGACTCCATAATTGTGCTTACATTCTTATTTTTCTTGAACCCATTTCCCACCAAAAATATCACAAAAAATATAAAACTTGGAATTAATCTTCATGACCATTTAAATAAACCCCACTAACTATATGAACAAAAATGTTTGAATTTCTCCACCAATATGAAGAAGTGAAATGAACACATCATGTAAGATAAGTGTGGGTATTACAAAGAGACAAAAATATAAATACTTACATGTATTTATTAATACTATAAGAAAAAGGAGGAAATTTAGCCTTATTATTATTGATGAACATAATATCTAGTTACATTCTCTTTTGGAAATTAAACAACATGCCTCCTATTTTTTAATCTATCTATACCAAGAACAAATATCAAAATTAGACCCCATTAAAGAACTCTATCATGGAATTTACCAATTCTATCAAGAATAAATACTTTACCTAAACCACCTTTTTATTAATGAGGAAATCAAAAGGGCCTTCTTTAGTCTGTCATTTGATAATGTATATGAGCCAAATAGATTACTAGGAAGATTACACTAACATTCTTAGTCAATGATATAAAAAGATTTTACTAGTATAATACACTTTGTCATTACTAGAGGTTTCATACTTTGAGAATTAAACCAAACCCTTATCTCCCATTTCTCCAAAGGAAATTGTTCAGTAACTTTTAAAGACTTTATACCTATAGGCTTATGTAATGTAGCCTAATGTAATATAGCCTATGAGACTATCCTTAAATTATTGGTCCATAGATTACAACCCATTCTTGATGGGCTAATATCCTCCTTTTAAAATACATTTAAAAATGGAAGGATATAATTGAGAATATAATTCTAGCCATTGAGCTAATGCATGCAATGAGAAGATGCAAAGAAAAGAAATAATTTTAAGGTGTTTTCAAGGAATACAAAATAAAGATTAAAATATCTATAATCATTAAATTAAAATACTTAAAAATTTAAATGTCGCACAAAGTTAAAATATTGCAATGAAAAAAGATTATATTATATAAAAATTATATAATCATAATAATTAAGAAATAATTTGTGTCATGAACTAAACCTAGCCATGATAGGTGTAGAATCCATTCTATCAATTTTCACTAGCCTTTCTTAGTCATACCCTATTCATAAACATATAAATTAATATATGCATTATTAATAATGAGAATTAGCATTAATAATCTAACAATAACATCATTCATTGAATTAGTATCTACAAAATAAAGGAGGTTAAACTTACTTATGAGAATTTATTGAGTTTCAAATAAACTTATCTAACTTGACCTTTGAAGCAAAAGAATCCTTATCCACCCTCTAACCTTATGGATCAAGGCCCAAGAATAATCTTATCTACAAACTAAACATTAAATTGTTACCCAAGGCTATGCTAAAAGGAGTTTTAAAGAATCTATTCTTACTGCAATAGTAAGGGTGGCACCCAACTTAAAAGTTTTAAAGTTTAAACATGGAAGAGTAAGTCTAGTTCTTAGTGAGTAAATATTCTAAGAAAAAAAGTCATAACATAATTAAACCCTACTGATTAGATTTACTCTCCCTTACATATATTTTATATTTTACACAATTTCATAACCATATCATGAGTTAAAATAACATTCTTAAATGCATAATAAAAGGTATACTCTTATATCATTAATTAACTTCAAGAGTAATGATTTAATAATTTCATAAAGACATATATACATATAATAGAAAGTAAGCAAATCTCCTTGTAACTCCCATTTATCCTTATCCTTTACAAACTCATTTTTATGTTACACCTTTTTTAAAAACATAAAATTTTATAATTTCATTTTATGATGAGAATAATTAGAATAACTTGTATACCCTTGATTAAAAATAAATTCAAATGGAAAATAATGAATTTTAATGAGTAAATATAAATAAGATATTGGGTAAATAAGAATTTAATAATTAGTGAGTTATGAGATGAAAATTTTATGATAAATAGACAAGGAGAAATTAATAAAATAAAAAGGTTTAAGGTTTTAAGTTCTTAAAAGCAATTATGTGAGTATAAAGGAGATTTAGGGAATATTTTGTAAAATACCCTTACCATTATTTCTAATTTTTAAGGTTGAAATAAGCCTTTCCCTTTTATTTTTCTCAAACACCCTAAACCACCCCCTTAACTCTCTCCACTTTCTCAACCTTCTTAGCTTCTTCTTCTTTTCTCTTCAACATCAAGCAAGGGAAAGACCAAGTTACATCCAATTTCTCACTTAATCAAGGTAAGGATATCTTCATTGTTAAATTCCTTTCTCAATTCCCTTTAATTTGGGCTATATTTTGAGTATTTTGGTTTAAATGGGAATATAAAACCCTAAACCATGAAATTTTTAATTTTTGGTGTGATTAGATTTAAGGAAAACTAAATCTACTTTTTAGTAATCTTCTATGTACTAGGTGAGAAAATATTCTAGCCTTATTTGATGGAATCAAGAAGTTTTTATTAAAGTGATTACAAATTCTAGGTTTTTCTAGTTATATGTAAGAATGTGTGAATTTATGTTGATTGGTGACATTTATTTTAATTTGACAAAGAGTTTGGCTTAAATGTTTATGTTGTGAGGAATTTTGGGGCTATATTAAATGCAATAAATGATTAAATTTAGTGGATAAATAGTATTAATTTTGAAAAAACATATGGAATCCCAAGCAATTGTTAGTTACACCCCAAAGCATGCATTCTAGACAAGCATAGTTACTATCATGACCTAATTTCTAAACCATTGTAATCAACATAAAGATGTTAATCAAACACCTTTACAAGCCTCTCTAACCTAAAATAACTCTTAAATCAATCTTTTTATGAAAACTATACATGATGCAGAAATACAAGATTGACAAATATATCAAAGTTTTTTTTCTTTCTCCATGTAATCAAGTTAGAAAATAACTCCTCCATTAATAAGGTTCAACAAATGAAACTACACCTCAAGAAAAGGATTATATATATTTATGAACATGTTGTAATTGTTTCTAGAAAAAGTTTTTCCTAATAGATAGATATAACCTATTTTATGCATTGAAAAATCTATAGTTCTAAAAGCTCCACATTGCCTTTGAGAAACTAAAAACATGAAAAAAAAGAACTTTTTCTTCTTTCTTTATTTCTTTCTGAAAGAGAATTTGAAATCGAAAACACTCTAATTTCTTCTAGGGTTAAATCCAAATCATAATAGGTTTATGAAGAATTAGTGAAATGATTTTAGAAAAATATTTTTTTGGAAGATAAATACTTTCCCAATAGCAAGATTCCAACAGATAATATTTTAAAACAATTTTATCATTAGCTTTTCAAGAACATAGGAAATGGTTTCACAAGAGGTTTTCAAAGGAGACTCTAGTGAAGAAGTTAAATACTATTTTGGAAATGGTAGTTTAAAGCATGAAATAAATACAATAGAATAAAACTAGGTAATAAGACTTAGTAAAATCAATCAATCTTATATTTTATTTTTAAAATACTTTAGAGATAACATCTAATACAAAGATTGGATTTCTTTGAAAATCTTAGACAAATCACTCTTACATTTCTCTTTGATGTCAAAGAAATCCCATGCTTTTCATTACCTTTTGAAAACACCATGGCCATTATGGCTTTCCTAGTCGAACTGTGTGGTGCACAACTTAGTTTTTCCATGTTCCACAACTATTGTATCTAAGTTAAATCTATGTTTCGCATATTATTCTAACAAATAAGGAAATTATATTTCCTTACTTGTACATGCATATTGGGTTGCTGCCCAGAAGTAATTAAACTACTTTATTCCACCAAACATGAACATCTAAATTAGGGAAACAATCACAAATCAGAACTAGCTCCTAACAATCACCCTAATACTCATAAACTTTATTAAAAGTACTAAATCTCATTTGAATTTAATGAAAATTTTCAAAATAAAACCTTATTAAGCTTTTTGCATGCTTAAAATAAGTCATATATGGTGTTTATATATATATATAAGGTCATACAATAATTTAAAAAAAATTCATACATTATCCTTTTAATTATGCCTTTGGTTTCACTATAGGACTTTCTGAGCAATATTCATTTTTTCCATAGAATGTTCATCACATATTTAGTATACATTCAAACCATTATCATCATATATTAATTACATAAATATAGGAGTAAAAAAACCATGCCCCTTATGGTTTTCCTAGTGGAATTGTGTAGTGCACAATTTAGTTCTTCCAAGTTCCACAACTAGTGTTTCTAAGAAATTTTAAATTTAGGTTTCATATATCATTCTAATAAATAAGAAAACTATATTTGCTAACTTATATAAGCATTTGTCTAGTAGTAATAAAAACTACTTTATTCCACTAAACATTAATATCTAAATTAGGGAAACAATCACAAATCCAAATTAGGTTTTAACAATCACTCTTGTGCAAATAAATTCCACTAAAAGTACCAAATCTAATTCAAATTTAATGAAATTTCCAAAAAAAATTTAGACATTTGATAACCATATTAATCTTTTTGGGTGCTCAAACAAGTCATACATAGCTTCCTTTTACCCTATTATCAAAATACATAAAAAATAAACACTTTTAGAATGAAAAATTCAATTTAAATATCAGAATTTAATGAAATTTTATGGAAACTTCCAAAATGCAAAATAAGTCATAAAATATCATGGTTGAACTATTTTCATGCATAGAATACATCGTGCAAGCTTTCCTCAACCCTAACCATCAATAGGCCAAAAAAAGACCATTTTAACTTCCCAAAATCCATTTCAACTTTTTGTTGAATTTTTAAAAAGTTTCCAAAATCAAACTAGAGCATTTTCAAGTCTTTTTCATGTCAAAATAAGTTACATCACTTACCATATTAGTCCATTATCATTTATCAGCAAGAATGACAAGATCTTTTTGTAAAAACCACCTTTTGATGTAAGTTTTTACAAAAATTTCTAGAATTTTTTAACCTTATATTAAAGACATAAACTATCACTAAACAACCAATTTCAATCATAAAACTTGTTACATAAGTAACTAAAACATTTTTCCTAGAAAATTAGCTAGAAAGGAACCATTTTTTGCTTGAAAATATTAGTTTTGGAAATTTTTTTTAGCATAAGTCTTCAAGCTTTCAAATATATTTCGAATATACAAGTTTTGGTTGAAGGAAAAAGCCATTTAGGTCCATTGGTGAACGTACAACTTTATGAACTTCCATGGATTTAATTCTTTTTATAGTTTTTTCTATAAGTTCTTTACTAATTCTATGTTATTTTTGGCGGAAATGCCTTAAATAATAGGTGAAGGAACAAAGTTTCTACAAGCTATTTGAAATGAATAGCAATCCACTTCCTTTCTTTTTATTTTTCTTTTAAGAAGATTGTTATATGTGAATTGTGTATGTTATGGTGAAACTATAAGTTTAAAGATGTGTTAGAAAAAAGGTTTTTCTTAAAATAGGTCTTCATAAAGGTGGGAGTGCTATTTTGAAAAGGCTTCTTAATTTCTACATGATTTTGTGAAAGAAAGAAAGTGATTTCTACATGATTTCCGAAAGGAAGATTTGTCAAGAAAGTGAAAAAGAATTTTATAAGTGATTTCTCTTAACATGAGTTCATGTTGAGAAGAAAGAAGAATTGTTGCGAAAATGATTAGTAAAGTTTGAAAAAAAAAAGTTTTCATGAAAAATCTTTGCAAATGAGCTCTAAGAAGCTTACTATTTCTATTACCTAGGAGAGGCAAAATTTATTATTTTAATTATCAAAAGGTGCTACACTATAATCCATTTAAAATCCAAAAAGTTCATATGCTTGATTTTGAAATCTTGAGATTTAAAAATGTTTGGTTTTGTATCAACCATAAAGAGGATCATAGTTATTACTTGTTATTAAAGAAGAACAATTTTGGTTTTTATGCTAAGATGGAGTAAACACTAAATTGCACCTTTTAAAGGATAATTTAGAACTATAATATCAAAGTTTTCAAGTAAAAATCATCATGGAACACGTTTGGGAAGTTTACGGCTATATTGTTATTTTGGTAAGAAAAACTTATAGCATTTAGGTTTCAAATTGTTTTAGAAATGTTTTCTAATCCTTTTATTGAAAATACTTATGGGAAACTTCTTAATCCTAATTAATTACTAATTAATCATTCCTTAATTTAGTCATCTTTATTAAGACCTTAATTAGAAGTTTTTCCTAATCTTTCCACCAACATTATTGGAAATTGCTATATTCTCCTTATTTTCCTTAAAACTATGTATGCCATTCCATTATGTCAAAAAATTTTGGTTCTAACACTATAAAATCCTAACTTGATGCTTTTAAGTACAAATGCAAGTTACTCTAAAAATCATATTAGCTATAGATCTTAAATACTTTTATTTTACTTGAATTTTTCCTCAATAAGTTCTCATGAATTTTTCTATCTACTAATTCTAATAAAAACTTCTAATAGTTTCAAAGAGTATTTATGCAAATCACCCATTAATAAAAGCTACTTGATTTACCTCTATTAAGGCTTTACTATCACTATATAATCGACTATAAGCCTAACAACTACTTTCTAGATGTTAGTAATTGACTATATAATCAACAATGAGCATCCAAAATTATTCCTTAGATTTCTATAGTCAACCATGGGCATATAGAAATGTTCTTTGGACCTTAATAGTTGACGTGGTCCCTAGAGTTACTTTCAGAGCTCTTATAATCATGTATATAATCAACTATACTTAGATTAGTTAATATTATCATAATGTGTAAGGGTTTAAAGTAGTATATAGTGCTCTTCAATTTTAAGTTAAGTTATTATGTGATAAAATAAGAGTTAAATGTATAATGTATGGCCATACAAAGAGGTATAGAGGTGTTGTGATGTATGATACATGATATGAATCAAAATTATTATGTTAATTATAGAATAAATTGAGTTATATGGCTATGTAAGGAGGCATGGTGTTATAGAAAAATAGGTGATCATTGCTTGAGCTATGATATGAAAGAGAGATCAAATGTGAGTTGTGTTATAAAAAAGTGTAATAGAGGAAAATGTGATTATCGAACACCAGATTCAAGTAACAACTAGTAAAGGAAAAGGATGAGTCGAGATCAACAAGGATTAAGGTTGATTTTGGAGACATAAAGATATTTATTTACTTTCATTAGTAATTATTTGTGCATTATGTTATCAAAATGATACCTAAATGTAAATAATTATTCTAGTATGGCATAAATGAGATTGTATGGCTATAAATGTATATTGTTACTACTTGTAATTAAGTTGAGAAATGTGCATACGATGTGTTAAATTTATAGGAAGGTAATTCTAATTAGTAAGTTTGAAATTATTATTTATGTTTAATTACATTATTTACTTACTAGATCCTGAACTTACCCCTACACCTTTTATTTTGTAGATATGTTGGTTGAGTTTTCACCACCATATCCCTAAAGTTAAACCTAATGGAAGCCTTTTAGGTTAGTTTTGATAACACAAGAGATTTTGCTAGATTAGTGATTTTTAGGTCTCACTTTATATAGGCAAAAGGTAGAAAGGACATGAAATTACTTTATAAGCTAGTTAGGTTAACTTATTCTCATCTTAGGTAGATTATAATGATATTAGAAAAAAAAGGTGGCTTATAAGGAAACCTAACTTCCTCTTAATTGTAAACTCTTTTAATATATGAAATATCCTTCTTTCCTTAATTTAGTATGGTTCTTTCAACTACATATTTCAAGTAAATAATCAAGAATATAATGAATGAAATGGCTTTCATGCTAGTTCCGACTAAGGTTTGGTGGTGACACTTTCTTCTTCTATCCTTATCCTTCATAAGTTGTTAGTAGATTTAGTGTTTGATTTGCAAAAATATCATATCACCCCACCTTAATTCTTATGAATAATAATACATTTCAACCTCATTCATAGCAAAGTAAACTAATTCACATCATGAGATTATATATCATAACACTACTATGCCTCTTTGCATGGCTTTATATCTTATATTCAACATCATTTAGTATACAATAGGTCATATTAGCATTATAGTACAAATTACACACTTTAACAATTCAAAGATAACTATAATTTAGAAAAAAAATACATCATTTATAATCAATTATGTAATCAACAATACAGTCCTAGTGAGTAATTGTATAGAGGCTTAATTAATTATATAATTAATTAAAAAATTCAAAAGGCAAAATTTTTAAGCATATAGTCGATTATGCCCTTTTACAGAGCACAACTCTTGAACATAATCGATTATAAGTTGCCAAAGAACATATCTTCAAAGGTATAATCAATTATATAATCGATTATGCCTACCTAGAAAGTATGTTTTTAGGGTATAAATCAATTATGTAATTACTTAGGTTTTTTTTGTACAAATTTTTTCAAATTTAATTATTCATATGAAATTATTTCACCAAAATTTCATCTTAGAAGCCATAATACATAGTCCAATCTTCCTATGTTGCATCTACAGCATTATTCACACTAGATCTAACAAATATTCCAAATTAAAACTCATAAATCACCACATTTCTTAAGGAATCATGAAAAGTTAGAAAAACCTAGTTTCAACTAACCAATTTCAATCAAAATCTTTTAAATGCTTAGTCACCTTGTATGGATGAGATATTAAGTAAAAGGAATGGCGGTATTCTTGTCCCTAATCATCAAAACCAATAATTTAAAGTTAAGGCTTCAAAATCCCTCTTTGAACTAAATTTCCCAATTTTTTAAAGCCAAAGAAAATAAGGGATAAACTTTGTAAAGATTAAAGCTTAGGAAGTCTTATCTTCCTTAGATTGAAGAGTTTAGTGATTAAAAGAAACCTTGTGCTCTTATTTGGTTGTAGAGAAGAAAAAAATTAGAAAAAAGAATATAAAGAAGAGGAGTTTGGTATGTTTATGGGAAAAATAAGGAATTGGTTGAAAAAAGGAATAAAATAAGAATAGGCCAAGGGTAAAATTGTAAAAATACCCTAATTATCCTTTATACATTAAACACGCACCTTTAATCATACTTAACCTTTTAACATATCTTTTTATCCTTTTTTTTTACTATTTCATATAAAACTCTTACTTCAAATTTAATCATAATTATTTATTTTCTTATAAAATATTTTAAATTTTTAAAGGGACATAACAATATTTTCTCTTTTAAAAGAATTCATCATCAAATCCTTAGGATTTTGTTACCCTAATAAATTTTATGCAAATAAATTAATACTACTCTAGCACTTACCAAATAGGTAAGGATATTTTTAATGCATTTCTGACTCTAACTCCTAAGTAGCCTCCTTAATTTCATGCTATTCCTATTGAACCTTTCTAAATGTACTTCTTTAGATCTTAACTTCTGTATTTGACCAAAATTTCAACCAATTACCCCTTATATGGTAACTTGGAATCTAATCATAATGATTCTTCTTTAATCATATAAGATGCATTCGGTATGTATTTCGAAAGCATAGAAACATAAAATACCATATGAATACCAATCTATCTAGTAATTCTAAACAATACACCATAGCTCCTACACATATCATAATTAAGAATGCTCTAATGAACTGAGAGACTAACTTTCTTTTTTTTTCCAAACCATCTTACACCTTTGAAGGGTGGAACCTTAAGGAAGACTATATCTCCTTCTTGAAACTCCAATTCTTTCTTCCTCTTGTCCATATAAGATTTATATTGATCTTGCATTATTTTTAATTGATCTTTAATACTTTGAAACTTTTCTGAGGAATCTATTATCTTGTCTAACCATCTCATCAAGGATTTGCACCTTTGACCATAGAGAGCTTTGTATAAAGTCATTTTGATACTCAATTGAAAGATATTAGTGCAAACAAGCTAAATTAGTAGCAAAAACCTTTCCTAATTTCCTTTAATTCTAAGGTACAAGTTATTAGCTTTTGAAAGTAAAAAACATAGCAAGAAATAAGAATTTTTTGAAGCCTATCAAAGTATTCACGCAAAAAAAAACATAAATCAAAGTTATGATTTTATCATGATTTAACTTTACTTGTGACCAATGTGGAACCTATTAATTAGTTTCCACTGGCTTAATTCATTTCTTTTATTATATTCCTAGATGATTATAAAAAATTCATAATTGATGAAAACATACTACATTGGGGAAGGAATGATATTTCATATATCAAAAGAATTTATAATGAGAAGAAAGTTAGGTTAAGTTAGGTTTGCTAATATCTTCTCAAGTTAAGGATAAGTTAACCTAACAAGCTCAGGAAAGTTTAATTCAAGTTCCTTTTACCTTTAGCCTATATAGAGTAAGGCCTAAAATCACTACTCTATCAAAACATTCTATGCTACCATTAGCCAACTCGAAGGGCTTCCAATATGTCTAACTTTAAAGAAGTGGTAATGGAGACTGAACCTACATATCTGCAAATAGAAATATGAAGGAGTAAGTTCAGGACTTAGTAAGTAAAACATCTAAATATAAGAAAGAAGAGATGTTAAGGGATTAATAGAATCCTCACTTACTAAAATTACCTTCCTTTATTCCTACAATTTACTTTGATATGCCCAAATTAAATATTAGTAATCACAATATGCTAGGGACAATAGATAAGGCTTATATGCCTTCATAATACTAACTTACCGCACTATTTATCATCAATATTTTATTAGGCAATCTTATCTTAAGAATAAGTATAAGCAAATAACATACATAAATAATAAATAAATCTTCTTACAATGTCCAAGTCATCCTTATAACTTTATAAATCCAATCTTGTCCCTTTAAGGTTTGCCTCATGCTTTCACAAATAATTTATTAGATTTAGTTTATATTCATAAATTTCATCAATGTGTCATCATTCACCCTTCCTCTTCTATATTCCGTAACATTCTTAATTAATATTATCTCATTCATGAAACATGAAACAATCATATCAAGTTTTATGATCAATATGTCATTTATAATGTGAACGTTACTCATCATAATTCATAGCATAGTCATATTACTCAATATTGCTACTTATATGCTTAAACATGCATAACCCACTATTATGTACTCATCTTATATCAAAATAATTGCTTAAGAAATCATTATCAAAGAAACAAAGGGTCATAGTCAACTACATACTCAACTATTAAGTACTTAAGAATCATTTCTTTACGTGTAGTCAACTATGTACTTAACTATGAGTCACTGAGAATCTAGCCAAAATTGATTATATAGTCATTTTGACTATGTCGTTGATTTTGAACTTCCAAAGATGAAGTCCAATTTAAGTAGTAAATTATAAACTCGACTATAACTTTCTAGAGAGCAAGCTCTTTTGTCGTAGTTGACTATGTAGTTAATAATAACCTTCTAAAAGCAAAATCTTTCTTTGATAGTTAACTATGTAGTCAATGAAGGCTTTTGCAAGAATAACTTCTCAAGCTACAACTGACTATTACTTGACTTTCTATAGTTTTCAATTTCAAAAATACTATTCACATTGCCATATATGCATCTCAACATATTTATTACTTATCAAATCATTATCTAACCTTTAGCATATGCATTTAATCCTTTAATCAAGTTATTTATAGCATTAAATTAATTCAAACATCACAAATCTTCACATTTATCATGTGAAACACTCAAAACCTAATATATTATCATTCCAACAATTTCATTTAAATTTTTCAATTGAAGTTAGGATGTTTACTTATCTAATATAAAGGAGATGTTAAAAAGATAAGGTTGAGGGTGATTAGCTCTTAATTATTCAAAATCATAAAATCTAGGTTAGGTTTCATATTCCTTTTTTTAAGCTTTTTAATTCAATTGCTTCAAATCCAAATGGAAAATTAAAGGTAAACTTAATATAGAAAATTTTGATATCTTTCTCCTATAAGAAGAAATATATGAGAAATGGTTCTTCCTTTGCTTTACTAAGAAAAAGATTGAAGAATGAGGAGAAAAGGATGAGAGGAAGGTTAAGGATTTTGGGAAAATAAGAAAGGGGAGGAGGAAGGCCAAAATTTTAAAAGAATAAGACAAGGGCATTTTGTGAAATATGCCATAAAACTCCTCTATACATACACACTCATTTCTAAATATTTATAACTTCAAATCTCTTTACTTTACTAGCTTTTCTTCTTTCATTTAATTCAAAGTTTCCTTTTCTAATCTCACTCAATCAATTAATTCTTTACTTAATATCTTATTTATACCTTTTTATTATAATTTATCTATTCTTTTTTAATTTTTCACATTTATTACCAACAAGATTATTTCAATTATGCTTTTCATTATATAATATTTTAAAATCATAAAGAAGGTGTAACAATACTTTCCTCTTCAAAAGAATTCATCTTTAAATTCTTAAGGTTTTGCTCATATAATAAATTTCAACAAGAATCGATTAAAAAACTTTTGGTGCTTATCAAATAAGTAAGGATATTTCTGCCACATTTCTATTTCAGATTCCTAAGTAACTTTTTTGATTCTGTACCATTCCTAACAAACCTTTGATCTTAACTTCCAAACTTAAAGATTTAGAATTTCAAGTGGTTACTTTTCATAAAATAATGTGGGATCCAATTGTAAAGGCTCATTTTGGATCATATAGGATTCATTAGTTATGTACTTTTAGAACATGGAAATGTAAAACATGGGATGCATGGTTCACAAACTACCTAGTAATTCCAAATTATATGTAACTACTGTTATGTATTTGATGATCAGGAAAGGGCCAATGAAATAAGGTGTTAATTTTCCTTTTTACCTCAATCACATAATTCTTTTCATTAATGACACCTTAAGGAATACCATGTCCCCTTTCAAGAATTCTAGTTCTCTTTTCCACTTATCTATATAGGATTTTTGCCTATCTTAAAGCCATTTTTAATTGATTTTAAATTATCTAAGCTTTCTTTGAGGCATCAGACATTTAATCTAATCTTAAAAGTTTTGCTTCTCTTAATTCGAACTAACCCACTAGGGACCTACATTTAAAAAGCTTCATAAGGAGCCATTTAGATGCTTGTTAGGTTATATAAATTTAATTAATGGTTGGTATTTCTCCTAACTTCTTTCTATATTGTTCACTCCAACTGCCTATATGTTTATATGCAAAAGGTGGTCCTAAAATGTAGTTAAGTTTTGAATTCTTGATGGAAGGATTAGTAGAAGTAAGAAGTAGATTATGTGCTCCAATCCGACACAATAGTAACTAGGACTCCATGTAACAGCTTGATCTTGTCAAGGTAGACTTGAGCATATTACATGGTTGAAAAGGTTATTTTAGTTGGTAAAAAATGTGCAAACTTAAGTAACTGATTAACAATGACTCATATAAATTTATACTTTTTTTAGAGTTCTTAGTAACTTGATTTAGAAATTCACGTCATACTTTGCCATTTCCATTCTAGAATTGGAAGGGGCTAATGCATGCTAGTATTAATTAACAATTGTTAAAGCCAATTAAAATTAGAAATTACTAGTTTAATAAAAATTTATAAGATAAAGTAACAAACTAAGTCAAACCCCTTGTGATCCACTTAATATATCCTATTATATTAATTTACTAACTATGATTATAGAATTATCTAAGCCTTTTATGCAACAAGAATAAAAGAAATAAATATAAACAAGTGAAAATTAAAATTGTGTAGTTAAGACAATTATGCAAATAGTATGTATATAGTATGTAAAAAACAAAATAGAACTAAATTAAGAGGTTTTATTTTAAATTAAATAAAATTCATAATTAATATAGAAAAATAACAAACAAACATAATTGATCTAAAGAAATTAAAAACTTTTTTGTAAATTAATCATAAATTCCAACATATTTGACACTTACAATTAATTTCTCAACCCAAAATCATCCAAAATCCCTACAATGATTCATAAATTCTACACTAGATTATCATTTAGGGTTTGATTAATTTAGATTAGTAGAATTAAGTAATTATTATAATCCATTAAACTAGATTTAAATCAATTTGAATATAGAATTTAATTAAAGAATCAAATTAGAAACATCTAATTTAATCATTCAATCCTCCATTTTCATATGAAGAATGATAATTAACCAAACAAAATTCAACAAATCACTAGATGGAAATCATAGATCACACAAATGAACATAGATTATACTAATTCTACATTCAATCCATACAAATATAGAAAATTAGTGAAGAGAATAAAAAAAGATGAAAATTAATTAGCAAAAGTTAATATTACAAATTAGGATTTTATAATCTAAACCTTAAAATCCTTAAATCAATTTAAAATTTATCTTTTCATGGATGAAAAGAAGAAACTTAGAAAAAAGAAGAAAACTATCTAGAATTCTGTGTTTTTGCTTTTAGAGCATAAACCCTCCAATTTGATTTCCTATTCTAAAAAATCAAATAAGCTAAGTTAATATGCCTTTTAAGGTTACAAAGATTAAAATGTTGCTAATTTTAGAAACCCATAACCTAATTTACAATTTAATCTACTAATAGCATTTTACTATAGTAATTTTTCTCATTTAACTTCTAACCCATGTTTAACCATCTAAATGATGTAATTTTACTAGGCACTAAACATAAAAGTTGTTGGATTGGGTTTTAGGCAACTTTGGGTATTAGTTTTACCTTGATTGGACCTCCAAAGATTCAAATATGGCTTAAAAATTGAAGATTATTCAACTTGGTTAGAAATAGAACATCAAATTCACGGCTATTTTGAACCTTCCAAACATCTAAACTAAGCTTCAATCAAAATATGAAAGTTTTAGAACTTCCTATAAGCTTTCTAACAATATATGGATCACCTAATTTTGACATACAACACTTAAGTTATAGCTAAAACTTGAAATAGTATAAAAATCCAGCATTAATTGAATAATTTCAAAACATTGGAATACTAACACTTAATCACATAACAAAGCCAATTCCATAAAATTAAGCATATGTAACACATTAAAAGATATGAAATAGGAGGAAATGATATAGATAAAATTTTACATATCACTAATGTTCAATTTTCACTTATTGACGAGTCAAACACTTTACCATATAGTCCAACACATCTTTTTTCATAACTTTTCACTAGAAAATAGCCTTTAGATCATGATGCATCTTGGTTGCTCTCAAATGAATGGTATACAAAGAATTATAAGCTTGGTGTAATAATTCATTTTGTTCACTTAGGGGAACCTAAATTCTCCTTAATGCCAAATTACTCTTTTTTCATCCACAATTATTTTTTATTCAAGCTTTTTTGTAGCCTTTTTCAATATCATCATATAAATTTCTTTAATCCTTTAAGCAATATTAATTTTTTCAAAAAGAACTAATTTTACTACTATCTAAGTAAGCAATGTTCCTTAGTCTTTGGAAGGTTTCTAAGTTATTTTACTCATAGATTTATGACTTAATGAATATGCTACTACATTTGCTTCACCAAGGTTGTAAAGAATTCAACAATTACAATCATTAACAAGCTCTACTCATCTTCTTTACCTCAAATTCAAGTCCCTTTACTTAAAGATGTACTTTAAATTTTTATGGTCTATACAAGTTTCACTATACAAATAATGTCTCCAAATCTTCAAAGCAAATATAACTCTTACCATATCGACATTATAAGTGAGATAGTTTTACTCACATTTCTTCAATTATTAGGAAGCACATGCAATTACTTTGCCATGTTGCATCAAGACATGTTTGAGGCTAAGTTCAAAAGCATCACAATACATTATGTATCCTTGAATGCATAAGGGTAAGGTTAGTATTGGGGCCAACATTAAATATGATTTTAGTTTTTAAAAACTATTTTTAGATATATTCAACCATTCAAACTTCACCGCATTTTAGGTTAAGTAAGTCAATGGTGTAAATATATTGGAAAAATCCTTGATAAAGCTTCGATAATACCCAACTAATCCCAGAAAGTTTTAAATTTTTGTAATTGATTTGACTTTGGCTAATTTTCTATAGCCTTCAACTTTTGAGGATCAATTATGACTTCTTCTTGTGACACCATGTACCCTAAAAACTTTACGCTAATTATCTAGAATTCATACTTAGAAAATTTAGCATATAATTGGTGTACTTGCAAAGTTTGTAGTATAGCTTTAAGATACTTCACATGCTCAAATCCATAAGAGTAGCAAGGGTATTAGTTAATCCAAAAGACATAACAACATATCATCTATAAAGATAATCATGAATTTATCCAAGTAAGGCTTGAATACTTAGCTTACTAAATCCATAAGAGTAGTAAGGGCATTAATTAAGCCAAAAAACATAACAAGAAATTCAAAATCACTATACTGACTCCAAAAAGTTGTCCTAGGAATGCCATCTTTTAAAATCTTCAAGTAGTGGCAACTTATGTGTAATTTTATCTTTGAGAAATATATAACTCTTTGCAATTGATCAAATAAATCATCCATACAAGGGAAATGATACTTGTTCTTTATAGTAACTTTAATTAACTAAAGATAATTAATACATAATTGTAATAATCCATTTTTCTTTTTCACAAATAAAATAGGATCTCCTAAGGTGAAAAACTTGGATGAATAAATCCTTTATCTATCAAGTCTTGTAATTGCTCTTTTAGCTCTTGTAATTCCATAAGGACTATATAATAAGGAGGTATGGAAAGAGGTTTAATGCTAGCTAGAAGATAAATGTGGAATTTTATTTCTTATTTGGGTGGCAAAGTAGGCTAACCTTCGAGAAACACATTGGGAAATTCTTGCACTATTGGAAGATTGCTAATATCAAGAATTAATTGATTAAAATCTTAAACCATTGCTAAGTATGCACTTCCTATTCTACTAAGCTTTTGTGCTTTAATACTCGAGATTAAGCCAAAGGTCTCTAGAAATCTATCTCCTTAAAATTTGATAGGTAGTGCACCCTTTAAAGAAAGAGTGACAATTTTGTCGAATAATCTACACAAGTATGGTATTGAGATAACCAATCCATTCCTAAAATAAAATTATAGTCATTCATATTTAACAAAACCAAATTAGTTAGCAACTCATGTTCATGGACATATATAAGCAAACCTTGTCATATAAGTGACTAATAAGGATTTATCTACCAGAGTCATTACAATTAAGAGGGTTTCCATATGTTTAGATAATTTGCTAATAGTGAAGGCAAATCTTTTTAAAATAAATGAATGGGTGGCACATGAGTAAAATAAACTCTAATAAAGGAATCATTAATTTTAAAGGTACCTGATACTATAACATTAGAAGTTTAAGCCTCTTAATGCATTAGTGTGAAGACTTTTGTTTAATACCTACTAGGATTTCTTTCCTAATTACTCATGTTTATAGTCATTGTTAGTGGTTGGTTTCTTGTAGGATTGGTTGAAATAGAGGTTAACATATTATGTTGTCAAATTGAATAACTAGTTCTTTGGTTAGGAAGACTCCTAGGGCACTTCTTAGCCTTATGCCTAAGTTAACTACATTTATAATATATGATAAGGTTAAGTTATAAGGGCCTCAATGTTTATTGCTACATTAGGTGCATCTAGGTTGCTCTCCTTAAAGTTTACTTTAATGGAAGATTCATGTAGAATTGATAGCTCTTTTAACTTCAGTTTGTTAGTAGTTTACTTATTAGCTCCTTAGATAAGTTAGCCTTATAAATGTTCTATTCTTTAACCTAAAGAAACATTCCTAAAGGCATTCCTTCAACACTAAACATGGGACTTGATCCTTTTAACCTACTTCTTTTTTTGCTTCCCTATATGCTTTTCTATCTTTCCCCTCCTCACCTTAAGCTTAAGCTTTAGTGCTCGATCTACAACTTACTAGTAAGTGGTATTTTTATCAATATGAATTTGCTCTTAATATAAATCCCTTAAACTTTGTAGAAACTTTTTGACTTTGGCTTTTTTAATAGAGACTAAATAAAGGGTACATCTAAACAATCTTGTGAACTGTGTATTGTTAACAATTGAAAAGCCTTCCTCTTTCAGATACCCAAACTTTTAAACTCCACCTTGTCGTATACTTGGGGTTAGAAAATAAATGATGAAGTGCTCTTAGGAAGTTAGCCAAGTTAAGGGCTTCAAATGTGAATCCTAATCTTCTAATGCATTTATGAATAAATAATGGCTCATATCATCCATTTAATAACCTATTAACTCAATCAACAAGGAAGTTGGGCTTTATAACATCTTGCCAAGCTACTTAATTTGCTATAGGAATTAGAAAGGACCTATCACTAGATCAACATTTGAATATCTTAATGATTTTAACTTAAGAAACTTATACATTATTCTAAATTTATTTTCTACATCCTTTTCAGGAAGGTTACGCCCTTTCTACACTCTTTATTATAATCACCTTTGTTTCTCTCATAGTTATATTAATTTCTATGATGTCCATGCCTAGAATTCTAATTAAAGGCTTTATTGACTTAGTCTAAAATGTGCTATATGAAGTTTGAAACCTAAGAAGGTTATTATTGGTCATATTTTTCCTTTTCATATTTATACTACTTTAAGGTCGGGAGCTTACAAAAGACATTTCATTTGTGTTCACTATTTCCTAATTCTTAAAAATTTCAAATAATTAAATGGTAAATTAATAGATTTATTAAGCAATTTATCATATACAAGCTCCACCATTAATATCAATGTTATTATAGGTCCAACAAAATGGTATCAGTTATATATGATTCGAGGTGCATACATACCATTGGTACAATTTCAATTAACACTTGTTATTGTAGTATATAAATATAACTTAAGGGCCTCATCCTATAATGAACCTAGACTATACCTTAATACCACCTTTATTGTGACCTAACCCTAGTTGCAACCTTGCTATGCGATTTCCACCATCCTAATTCACTTATTTCATTATATTCCTGAGCATTTATATAAAGTTCATATTAATAAAAACATACTACATTAAGCAATGAAAGATATTTTATATATCAAAAGAATTTATAATAAAGAGAAAGTTAGGTTTGTTTATATCTTTTTGAGTTAAGGATAAGCTAACCTAACTAACTTATGGAAGTATAATTCATGTTTCCTTTCCCTTGAGCCTATATAGAATAAGGCTTAAAATCACTAATTTATCAAACTATTATATGCTGCCATTATCCAACCTAAAAGGCTTTCAATATGTCTCACTTTAGTAAGGAAATGGTAAAGGCTTAACTCGTATATCTGTAAATAGAAACATTAAGGAATAAGTCCGAGACTTAGTGAATAAAATATCCAAATATAAGCAAGATAAGAGGATAAAGGTTTAATGTAATCCTTACTAACCAGAATTACCTTTCTTTTTTCCTACAATTTACTTTGGCATACCTAAATTAAATATTAGTAATCATAATATGCCAAGGACAATGGAAAAGGCTTATATGCCTTCACAATACCAATTTATCACATTATTATTAATATTTTATTAAGCAATTTGATCCTAAGAATAAGTATAAGCCAATAACATATGTAAATAATAAATAGGCCTCTTTATAACTTTTAAGTCATCCTTCTGCCTTTAGAAAGCCAATCTTATTCTTTTTGGGCTTACCTTATGCCTTCATAAACAATTTATCAGATTTGGTTTAAATTTGCAATTTTCATCAATGCGCTCCTATTCATACTTCCATTTCCATATCACATAACATTTTCAATTAATATTATCTCATTCATATCAAGTTCTATCATTAACATGTCAGGCAAATGTCACTCACCACATTTATAGCAAAGTCATATTACTCAAATATTGCTACTTATATGCTTAAACATGAATAACCTATTATTATGTACTTATATTAAAATAATTGCTTAAGAAATCATTATTAAAGAAATAGGGGTCATAGTTAACCATATACTTGACTACTAGTTATTGAAGAACCATTTCTCTAGGTGTAATCAATTATGTACTTAACTATGAGTTAGCAGAAGCCTAGTCATAGTTAATTATGAGCTTATAGGTAGGTTAGTCATAGTCGACTATGAACTTTTAGAGATGAAATCCATTCTAAACAATCTACTATATGCTTGACTATATCCTTCTAAAGAGCAAGCTCTTTGATCATGGTTGACTATAGTCAAACTATGACTTTCTCAAGTGTAGCTTCTTAAGCTATAATTGACTATTGCTTAAATTTTTGTGGTTTTTAGCTTCGAAAACACTATTTCCATTGCCATAAATGCATCCTAACATATTTATTACTCATCAAATCACTATCCAACCTTTTTCACATGCATTCAACACTTTAATCAAGTTATTTATAGGATTAAATCAACTCAAACATCGCAAATCTTCACATTTTGACAAAAACCACTCAGAACGTATAATGTTATCAAGCTAACAATTTCATTCAAATCTATAAATTGAAGTTAGGATATTTATTCATTTAGTATGGAGGAGATATTAAAAGGCTAAAGTTGATGGTGATTGGCTCCTAATCATTCAAAATCACAAAATTTAGGGTTAGGGTTCATATTCCCTTTTTTAAGCTCATTACTTGATTTGTTCTAAATCCTAAAGAAAAATCAAAGGGAAACTTAAAAGAAGATTTTGATTTCTTTATCTTAATTGTGTGAAAAAATTGATAAGAAATAGTGCTTCGTTTCCTTGATTAAGAAAAAAAAAATGACAAAGGAAGAGAAAGGGATGATAGAAAGGTTAGGGATTTTGAAAAAATGGGAAAAGGGAGGTGAAGTTTTTAAGAGAATAATAAGGCAGGGGTGTTTTAGAAAATATGATCTAAAACTCCTCCATATTTACATACCCACTTTTAAATACTTATAACCTTAACTTTCTTTACTACCTTTTCTCCATTCATTTAGTTCAAATTTCTTTTTTCTAAGCTCATTCAATTAATTAATTCTTTATTCTACTCAATATCTCATTTATAATTTCTTATTATAATTTATCCATTCCCTTTCAATTTTCATTTTTAACATCGATAAGATTATTTCAATTATCCTTTTCATTGTATAATATTTTAAAATTGTAAAGGAAGTGTAATAGATTTATAGTTTTGCATTAGATATGTCATAGATATGAGATATGTGTTTATTAGGAGGATTTTGATTCGTAATATAGATTTAGTTGATGTACTAGATTGAGCACATGCTATATGTAAAAATATTACTTGACATAAATGTGAAAGCAGTCTGATTTGGTTAGACTTCAAAGAGGATCAAAATCGAATTGAATATTGAATAATTCGAAGTCGTATAATGACGTCCAAGGGAAGTAAATTCAATTCAATTAAAATATATATGGTAATGAAAATCGAAATCAGAATTATAATTAAACCTCGAGTTTTCTGAGGAACAGGGTGCCGTGCTTTTGAAGGCGACGTTGTCGAACAACGGCTCTCTCATCATCTGTTTCATCCCGATTGAAACCACAATAAACATTGCGCTACTTGAGCCCTCTGTTTATGTCCTGGATGAATAAAGTATTTGATCATGTACGTTTCAAACCCTAAAAAACATGGCGAAGTTGGAGAATTCAAAACCCAATATGCCATCTAACGTTCAGTGTTCTGCCAAGGTTCATCCTTCCAATGATCCCGAGTTCGATCCGGATTCCTACGCTCTTGAGAAGTTCAGACTCTACGAAACCAGAGCGGTAAGCCAATTTAATGTTACCAGGCTCTGAAACGTTCTGTTCTGGTGGCTCCTCAGAAAATGATAGTCAATAGGAAAATGGATTGTGGGAACTCCTTGTTGTTTAGGCTATAACTATAAAGCAATTAGTTTTTATTCAATTTTTACATAGGGAGAAAAACTTGTTTTTTTTTTTTTTTTTTAATTTTGAGTTATAACTGAATTGAATTCCAGATTATGGTTGTTATCTTTATTGAGTAATGGGTTTAAATTAGCAGAGGTTCTACTTAATCGGAAGCGATCGTTACAAGAGGTTCTTCCGGGTGTTGAAAATAGATCGATCAGAGCCCTCTGAACTCAATATCAGTGAAGACCCTGTTGTTTATTCGCCTCAAGAAATCAAGAACTTGCTTCAGCGGATTGCTGAAGGTAATAGGGCCACTGGAGGGCTGACATTTGTAGCGAAGGTTTTTGGGATTGCAGGTTAGTGTCTTCTCTTAAATTGTTTGTCGTGAGTATGGGAACTTAATCAGCTAACTGGTTTTGTTTACTGTTGTTTTCTATAGGCTGCATCAGGTTTCTGGAATCGTTTTATTTGATATTGGTTACCAGGCGCAGGCAAATTGGTTGTATATGTGGTCATGCAATATATAGCATAGAGGAGAGCCAATTGATAACTATACCGCATGTCTCAATTCAATCTGATATAGCTCACTCTAAAACAGAGCTGAGGTAAATTTTTATTTTTTTGTCTTCTCTTGGTGTTGATCCTACCTGTCTTGGGAGAAATATCTGTGGATTGTGAGTCACTCTGCTTAGCATAGTTTACTATTCCCTGTGCTTCGCATCTCAACATACACACAGACAAAGCAGTGTCTTTACTTTTACTTTTCCCTTCTATTCAATTTTCTCTGGTAATCTGATTTTGAAAGTTTCTACTGAAAAATTTATAAAGTATAAATGGAGGACCATGGCAGCATCTTTAAAGAGATACAAACAACATCTCGAGCATATGTTTAGGAACATGCTTGACCATGAGGACACTTTTGGGACCTTCACTAGGAGGTTTTGAGTATATGGTATTTATCTGTTTCAAGTTTAGGAGTAGTTTATTAATTTCTCAATGTTCTATTAATTTTTATATTTTTTCTGCTCCAGAGTTGCATTTTGGCTTGGGTTATATTATTTAGGACCCTAGGGTATTTACCAATTTCAAGTTTAGGATTAGTTTATTAATATCTCAATATATATATTTTTAATTTTTATATTTTTCTGGTTCAGAGTTGCATTTTGGCTTGAGTTATGTTGTTCCCAAATCTAGTATAATATTTTTTTGGTGTTAGGAAAGCTGAAAGCTGAATCCCATTTCTTGGGTAATAAGCTATTATGGTCTGTTTAAACAATTGTAAGGCTTTCTTTTGCTTGAATCAGTTTACTTGGTGAGATTGTGCCTCTATATGTTTTTTTTAATGATTGGGTGATGCAATCAATCACTAGGTGTGACTCGTAGGTTTGTTCTTTTTTTCATCTCAATTTCTGATCTTTTTCTCTAGTGTTCTAAGACTGTCCATTTAAATCTGTCTCAAAACCCTTCAAACCTCAATGCTTAACTCGCAAGTGCTCTTTGCAGCAACCAGACAGCCGCTACACCTTTAATTCCTTTATTCTGTTGGCTTTAATTCACTTTTGAACCCTCGATTTTCAGAATACCTAAATTGTTTGAGTTTGGTGGCTTTATGTATTCTGGGATATAGTAATGCATCTGTGACAGTTTTCTTAAGTTATGTATTGAATATGTTAGTTAATATCACATCTTATAGACAGTTTTCTTCAGTTATGTATTGAATATGTTACTTAATATCACATCACATCTTATATAAACTTGGAAGCAGCAGTACATCCTCCTCACTTACAGTACTTTTTGGAATATATATTTGAAATGCGGAGATATATATTTTTTTAACTTAGGACATTGACACATTCATCTCATTTATTTTAGCTGTTTTCCAATGAGAACTTTTAATTTTGGTAGCATTCTCAAAGGCGGCTCTGACGCTAGATTATTGATGTATCGTAATGGATACTTTATGGAAGTAGCCACTTGAATTTGTTGGAAATGAATGGCTTGAGAAAATTATCTCAGCCTTGGTTCTTTATAGAGTAAAATTACAATCAATACATTTTAATGCTAGATAATAAAATCCCTAGAATTATGCTTAAACATTTCCTCATTTATTTTGATTACTAAGTAATTACAGTATAGTCAACTAATACATATCAATCACATTTATTGCTATTCAACACTCCTCCTCAAGTTGGAGCATATATATCATATGGATCAAGCTTGTCACATATGCTCCAGCTTGTCATATATGTAGCTTATTCTTGGACCTCGTAGGGACTTTGTGAGCATATTGGCCAATTGGTCATTGGAGTTTACAAAAACTGTGATAATTTTCTTTGCAACAACTTTTTCTCTTACGAAGTGGCAGTCAATTTCAATATGTTTGGTTCTTTCATGAAAGACAGGATTAGGCGCAATATGCAATGTTGCTTGATTGTCACATACAAGCTCCATAGGATCAGGTGTATAAAGTTTTAACTTCTGTAACAATTGTTTTAACCATATGAGTTCACAAGTAGCTAATGCCATAACTCGATACTCTACATCTGCACTTGATCTTGTTACTACACTTTGCTTCTTGCTTTTCCAAGAAATTAAGTTTCCTCCAAAAAGAACACAATAGTCTGAAGTAGAGTGACGATCATCTGGAGAATTTGCCTAATCAGCATCTGAATAATCAACAATTCGTGTGTGCTCTTTATTTTCATACAACAAAACCTTTGCCTGGATTTCCTTTTATATAACGAAGAATTCGAACAACTGCATCCCAATGAATATTACATGGTGAATTAAGGAACTGACTCACCACACTTACTGCAAATAAAATATCTGGTCGAGTGACTGTGAGGTAATTTAGTTTTCCAACAAGTCTACGATATCGTCCTGGATCTGAGAGCGGTTTACCTTGATTTGGTAATAGTTTAATATTTGGATCCATAGGAGTATCTACAGGTTTATAGTTTATTAATCTTGTCTCATCTAAAACATCAAGAGCATATTTGCGTTGAGAGATAGAAATGCCACAACGTGATTGAACTACTTCAATACCAAGAAAATACCGAAGTTTTCCTAAGTCTTTTGTTTGAAAATGATAGAAAATATGCTACTTAAGTCGATCAATACCAATTTGATTACTTCTTGTAATAACTATATCATCAACGTAAACAATGAGATATATAGATTGAGAGGTAGATGATGATGATAAAAGATAGAATGATCTGCTTCACTTTGACACATGCCAAAATCTTGAATAACCTTAGTAAACCTCCTAAACCAAGCTCGAGGGGACTGTTTAAGACCATATAGAAATTTCTTCAAGTGACAAATAAGACCAGGCTACCCCTGAGCAACAAACCTTGGAGGTTGCTCCATATAGACTTCTTCAAGGTCCCCATGTAAAAAGGCATTTTTGATATTCAGTTGATGTAGAGACCAATGATTAATGGCTGCAAGAGATAAAAACAAACGAACTGATGCAATTTTGGCAACAGGAGAAAAGGTATCCATATTCTAGGCCAAAAATTTGAGTATATCCTTTGGCAACCAATTGAGCTTTCAACCAGTTTATTTTTCCATCAGGGCCAACCTTGACAGTATACATCCAACGACATCCAACAGTAGATTTATTAGATGGTAAAGGAACAAAATCCCATGTGCCACTAACTTCTAATGTTGCCATCTCATCAAGCATCGCTTGGCGCCATCCTGGGTGAGAAAGAGCTTCCTATATAGTTTTAGGAATAGAAACCGAGGACAAGGCAAAAACAAAGGCAGAATGGGGGGCAGATAAATGATGATAACTCAAAAAATTATAAATAGGATAAGGGTTACGAGTGGAACGAGTACCTTTACGGAGGGCAATAGGAAGATCCTCAGAGGGATCTAAGGTAGGAGATTCCACGGAACTGGATAGTGAGTCAACAGGTGGATTATCATTATCAATTACTTGAGGTGCATTTGGATGAGGACGTTGTTGATAAGTAATAAAAGGCCGATCTTGTGGTGAATTTGAAGGGATTTAATTAAGGACCGGTAGTGGCAAAACCTCATATATGGAAACAGATTCTCCAGAAGAAGAAAAGAGATAAGAAGTTTCTAAAAAAGTAACATTAGCAGATATAAAATATTTCTTTAAATTTGGTGAATAACACTTGTACCCTTTTTGTAATCTTGAGTAGCCCACAAAAATACATTTTATCGAATGAGCTGATAATTTATCTTTTCCTGGAGTAAAATCATGAACAAAACAAGTGGACCTAAAAACACGAGGAGAAAGCTTATACAAAGATTCATTAGGGTACGCTAAAGAATATGGAATTATATTTTCTAAAACAAATGAAGGCATGTGATTAATTAAATAACAAGCTGTTGAGATAGCATCACCCCAAAAATGAAACGGAACATTAGCATGTAATAATAGAGTTCGTGCAGTTTCAACTAAGTGACGATTTTTTCTTTCAGCAACTCTATTTTGTTGTGGGGTGTGAGGACATGTTGATTGATGAATAATGCCTTGTGATAACATGAAAGAAGTAAAAGATGCAGAAAAATATTCACGAGCATTATCACTACGAAGTATTTGTATAGGTATTCCAAATTAGGTACGAATATGAAAAACAAAAGATTTAAAAATTGAAAATAATTCAAAACGATCTTTCATCAAATATAACCAAGTACATCGAGAATAATCATCGATAAAAGTTACAAAATACTGAAAACCTAAAGTAGTACTAACATGACTAGGACCCCATACATTAGAATGAATTAAAGAAAACAAAGACTTAGCTTGACTAGTAGTTTTAATAGAGAAAGAACTACGAACATGTTTACCGAGTTAGCATGACTCACAAAGACTTCAATTTTGAAAGACTTGGAACTATTTTCTGTAATTTTAAAAGACTTATATGACCCAAACGACAATGAATTAATTCTGGAGGCTTTCCAGCAATACAAGTAATTGATGATGTTGGTTGAATGTAGTATAGGCCTCTTGATTCACGTCCGGTACCAATCGTCTTTCCCGTACCCCGATCTTGTATCAAGAAAGAATCAGAAAAGAATGTTATAGAATAATTAAGAGTTCGGGTAAGTTGATTAATAGAAATTAAGTTGAAAGGAGAATTGGGCATGTAAAGAACGGATTGTAAATTTAGTGAAGAGAGAGGTTTGGCTTAACCAATACCATGAGCGAATGTTTTAGAATCATTAGCTAATGTAATTGAAGGAAGCAATGTAGCAGTGCAATC
Organism: Sindora glabra; assembly: GCA_020226215.1. Classification (NCBI taxonomy): domain Eukaryota; kingdom Viridiplantae; phylum Streptophyta; class Magnoliopsida; order Fabales; family Fabaceae; genus Sindora; species Sindora glabra. The sequence goes on along the minus strand of CM035226.1, from coordinate 72,136,991 downwards.
AAGATGGGTAAAAAGAAATTGATTATCAGATATATGATCAGAAGCTCCTAAGTCAAGAATCCAATGATTATGAGATGCATAATGAGATAAGCAAGCAACAAAATTACCCGTGTCTACAAGGGATGCAGAATGTGTCTGTTCTTGTTTGGATGTCTTGTATTGAAGAAATTGTTCTTTCAAGAATTCTTGATATTCTGGATTAGAAAAGAGAGAAGATTGATCAGTTGATTCAGAACCAGATTGAACTACATTGGGGGATCGGGGAGGTCGGCCATGTAAAGCAAAGCATCTGTCTTGGGTATGTCCTGACTTATGACAATAAGTACATTAAAGTCGATTGCCCCGACCACCACCATTACGTCCTCCTCGATTGTTGCGTCCACCACCTCGCCCCTTTCCATGATCACTAGCATGTGTTATAACGTAGAGTTTTCAATATTATGAGGAATGGTTGAAGTGGGTAATCGTAACAGATGGTTGATTAACACTTATGTTGTAGGAACCACTGCATTGCCCAATGTCTGTTGACGGAAAGTGTCAAGGTCAGCGTTTAAACTAGCAAGAATAAAAACCATAAGAAACTTATCTTGTTGTTTCTTTTGCTCTTTAATGTCAGCAGTGACAGGCAAAAGTTTCTTGTATTGGGCTATTGTTGTTTTGGCAATGGTAACATAAGAGAATAAATTTGATTCTTGTTTTAAATCCTTCAATCTGGCCACAACTTCATATAATTGTTGAATATCATTGGAGTAGAGATTCTTAGCTTGCTCCCAAAAGGTGTAACAAGTGTCATATGGTTGAAAAATAGGCAGCAAGCTAGGATCAACAGATTGCCACAGTATTGCACATAATTGTGCATCAATTATGCTCCACTCACGTTGTTTATCAGCAGGAATATTTTCAATTTTTGTAGTCAAGTATTCAGAATAACCTTGCCCTTTAAACCATATTAAAACAGGAGCACTCCATGAAGAATAGTTGGAGCCATTCAATTTTGCAGAAGTAATTGTCGGAGTACTAGAAAATGCAGAGGAAAAGATACTGCCAGAATTATTGAATTTAGACGTGGACATAATGGAGGGTGTTAGTAAATAGGTTCCACATCTATTATATTCTGCTACATGTACCCTGTATTATAATATATATAGTGACTGCCTAACTCAGTTGAGGATATGGCAATACAAATTTCTCTCTTAATTAACATGGTATCTAGAGCCTTCTAGTAATCCTTCTCCTACCTCAATCAACAACCCAACTCCCAACTCTCTCTCTCTCTTCTTCCTCCTTTTCTTTTTTTTTTTTTTTCATTTATGCGTGACTAAGGTCACGGTGGGACCAGTGGCACTCTAAGCCGCTTATTGGTGGAAGCCCAGACCTCAGGATTGCTGTTTGGTGGCGGCGTACGGAGGTGGAGACCAGAACAACATTGTTCAACGTTGTGGAAGCAGAACCGGAACCGGTACGGAAGGTCTGGGTACACCGGACAACAGATTGGGCCGAGACGATCCTGACTAGGCGGCGCGTGGCATCACACGCGCGTGTGTACGGAGGCACGTGAAGCCTACTCACAGAGGCAGGCGGTGGCGCTAGGAGGCGCGTGAGGTATCTTCAGGCGGCGATCTTCTATCTGGCACTGTTTCGGAGGACTCTGAAGGGTTTTATAAGGTTGGTTTTGCAGTTTCGTGTCTTAAGGTGGCATTTTTCTATTTTTTGGATAATTTTCTTCTGGTTTTTTGCTGTGTTGGCTGAATATGGATACTAGTTTTGATTTCATGAACAATTCTGGGGGTCCCAATAGTTTTGGAAATTCAAGGAGAGAATTTAGATCTAATTTTTCAGAATTATTACCTGTTGGGGGAAAAATAACAGAGCGGAAGTTAGATATTGAAGGACGACAATATGTTACCTGGAAAAGAGCAATTGAATACTATTTTGATGAAGTTTGTATGACACATCACCTTACTCAAGAGCCACCCATAGAAGATCCTAATCAACAATGGATCATAGAAGATCGTCGGTTGTTAAGGTTGGTTTGTAATACTTTAGCTACTGAAGTTGAAGATAACACAGCTCATTGTCGTACTGTTAAGGAGTTATGGGAGTCTATTGAAGGCCTATATTCGAAAAAGGATGATCTGAATCAGGTATATGATTTGATTGTGTCCTTGTTTCAATCAGATGAGAGAGGTAAGACCAATGCTCAAATTTATACTAAGTTCAATCGTATTTATGAACAATGGAATTCTCTGCTGCCTATTACTAGTGATGTTAATGCAATGCGTTCTCAGCGAGAACAATTAGCTGCTTTGTGTTATTTGATGCGTTTACCTCTTGAGTTTAGCACAGTACGACAGCAGGTTTTATCTAGTTCTGAGCCCCTCACCCGAAAAACAACTTGTTATCGAGTTCAAAGAGCATCCAAAGATATTTCTTCCTCCTCTCCATCTTCAAATATGAATGAGTCAGCAGCATTAGTTGGCTCAGGTGCTCGTGGAGGCCGTGTTAATTCTAGTGGTGGTTGGGGTTGGGGTAGGGGATGGGGAAGGGGAAGAGGGCGAGGTCATTTTAATGAAGGAGGAAAAGGAGGTGATTGGCAGAATAACTCTAGTGAAGGAAGGAGAGGAGGTGATTCAGTTGTGATTTGCTATCATTGTCAAGAATAAGGACACATTAAGAAATTCTGTCCGAAGTTGGTAGGAAGGAATACCCAGTAGCCCAGGTTTGCTCATATGGCACAAGAGTTAGAAGTCAATGGTAAATTATTATCTGATAGCGAATATGCTGAGTACTTGCAATTAAAGGCCTCTGTACAGCCGCTACCCACCCAACCTACTGCCACCATGGTTCACACAGGTAATCGTACTGCATGTCTATCCCATTCCAATTCTAGGTGGGTCATTGACTCTGGGGCTACTGATCATATGACGGGTCAAACAGGTATACTATCTTCCTTTACTAATTCTCATCCTTCACATGTCACTTTGGCTAATGGGTCTACTGTTTCTGTTGTTAGAAGTGGCATGGTCAATCTCACGTCTGATATCTCTTTATCCAATGTTTTGTGCCTCCCAAATTTTTCCTTTAATTTACTTTCAGTTAGCTAAATTACTTGTGTTTATAATTGTGGTGTTTTCTTCTTTCCTGATTATTGTGTATTTCAGGATCTGTTGACGAAGAAGATTTTTGGTAGAGGATATGAATCTGGGGGATTATACGTGCTGGATGACAAAGTTTCTCAACCAATCGCTGCTGCTGCTACCCCCACTCTACATCAATTACACTGTCGCCTTGGCCATCCCTCGTTGCTCTCTTTACAAAAATTATGTCCTAGCTTAGCGTCTGTGTCTTATTTAGATTGTGAGTCTTGTCAATTTGCTAAATAGTATCTCCAATCTTATGTTTCTAGAGATAATAAGCGGGTTTCATTCCCCTTTGAGTTAGTACATTCAGATATTTGGGGGCCTTGCCCAGTTATTTCAAAGTCTGGTTTTCGTTATTTTGTGTCTTTTGTGAATGATTATTCGAGAGTGACTTGGCTCTATTTAATAAAAAATCGTTCAAAGTTGTTTAATGTTTTTTGTACTTTTCATGTTGAGGTTACAAATCAATTTCAGACAACTATTCGTAATTTTCGCAGTGATAATGCTAAAGAGTATTTCTCTTCACAGTTTTCAGCTTATTTGTCTCAGCATGGTATAATTCATCAGTCTTCCTGTGCTGTCACTTCACAACAAAATGGAGAAGCTGAACGAAAAAATCGACATTTATTGGAAGTTTCTCGGGCACTTTTATTTGAAATGAAAGTTCATAAAGTTTTTTGGGCAGATGTAGTTTCTACAGCCTGTTTTCTCATCAATCGCATGCCTTCTTCTATTCTTGATGGTCAGGTACCTTTTTCTATTATGTTTCCTTCTAAGCCTTTTTTTCCTATTTCCCCCCGTATTTTTGGGTGCACCTGTTTTGTTCATGATCACCGTCCCCAGGTATCGAAATTGGATCCTCGGTCTTTGAAGTGGTTGCAAATGGGTATTTACAATCAAAGTGAATCCGGATGGTTCTATTGTTCGTTTAAAAGCACGTCTAGTTGCTAAAAGTTATGTTCAGACCTATGGTGTTGATTATTCAGAGACTTTTTCCCCTGTGGCCAAGATTACCTCTGTTTGTTTACTCATCTCTCTTGCTGCTACTCATGATTGGTCTCTTCACCAATTGGATGTTAAAAATGCCTTTTTACATGGCGATTTGAATGAGGAAGTGTACATGGAGCAACCACCTGGATTTATCGCTCAGGGGGAGTGTGGCAAGGTATTACGTTTAAAAAAATCATTATATGGGTTGAAACAATCTCCTCGAGCTTGGTTTGGGAGATTCAGTGAAGTAGTGACAGAATTTGGAATGAAGAAATGTGATCATGACTACTCTGTGTTTTATAGACAGTCTAGTTCAGGATGTATTCTTTTGGCTGTATATGTTAATAATATTGTGATTACAGGGAGTGATAAGTTAGGGATCTCACAATTGAAAACCTTTCTTCAAGCTAACTTTCAGACTAAGGACTTGGGAGCGCTTCGGTATTTTTTAGGCATTAAAATTGCTCGAGGGCAAAAAGGGATTTTCTTATCTCAAAGGAAATATATGCTTGATCTCTTGAATGAAACAGGAATGATTGGAGCTAAACCATGTGAGAACCCTATAATTATAAATATTAAGCTTAATCCACAAGATGGGGAATTACTTGAAAATCCTGATCAGTACAGGAGATTGGTGGGAAAATTAAACTATCTTACTATAACTAGGCCTGATATTGCCTTTCCAGTAAGTGTGGTTAGTCAGTTTATGAACTCCCCAAGGACTTCTCACTGGGATGCTCTTACACAGATTTTGAAGTACTTGAAGAAAGCACCTGGTCGAGGAGTCTTATATAAAAATCATGGTCATTGTAGAGTGGAGGCTTTTTCTGATGCAGATTGGGCCGAATGTCCTATAGATCGGAGATCAACTTCTGGGTATTTTGTATTTGTTGGAGGAAATCTTGTATCATGGAAAAGTAAGAAGCAAGCAGTTGTATCTCGCTCCAGTGCAGAATCTGAATACCGAGTTATGGCTCATGCTACATCTGAACTTGTATGGATTAATTATCTTCTTCAGCAACTTGGCATCAAGACTCAAGGGATTATGCAATTGTGGTGTGACAACCGAGCTACTACTTACATTGCCTCAAATCCAGTTTTTTATAAACGAACTAAACATGTAGAAGTTGACTGTCATTTTATTCGACAGAAGTTACAAGAAGGAATTATTAGTCTTAGACATATTAGAACAGGGGAACAATTAGCTGATTTATTTACTAAAGCTCTTCCGGGAAAACGAGTTGATGAAATTTGTAACAAGTTGGGCATGATTGACATCTATAGCCCAGCTTGAGGGGGAGTGTTAGTAAATAGGTTCCACATCTATTATATTCTGCTACATGTATCCTATATTATAATATATATAGTGACTGCCTAATTCAGTTGAGGATATGGCAATACAAATTTCTCTCTTAATTAATAGAGGGTAAGAAGGAAAAAGGAAGCCACTGGTTAAGAAAGGTAGGTGTAGAGAAAGGGTGCTGTCTGGTTTAGTGGTGCTGTCTGGTGTAGTTCAGTTCAGTTCTGTTATAATTTTTTTTTTTTGGTTGAACAGTTGGTAATTGACAAAGAAAGGGAATATGGTGATTGGGTTGAGAAAAACAAGAACACAGATGGAGTTAGGAAGAGGCCGCGATAAGCTTGTGGGGGCGCGTGTACTGTACGTGCATCTGGGACAGCGACGCGTGGGAACCACGCGCGTTTGAAGGTGGTGTGTTGGAGACATGACTGGCGATGGTGGCCGAAAATTCGCCGATGACACTGAATTTGGTGGTGTTTTTGAAAAAATTGAAGTGCTGTGAATCGAAGCAATCAGATCTAGGCGCTCAGTATAGGAGAAAAAGAATGAGTGTGAAGCTGAGTATGAAAATAGAATGCAGAAGCAAAGTCCCTCAATGTGAGGGTTCTGATACCAACTTGAATTTGTTGGAAATGAATGGCTTAAGAAAATTATCTCAGCCTTGGTTCTTTATATAGTAAAATTACAATCAATATATTTTATTGCTAGAGAATAAAATCCTTAGAATTGTGCCTAAACATTTCCTAATTTATTCTGATTACTAAGTAATTACAGAATTGTCAAGTAATATATATTAATCACATTTATTGCTATTCAACATAGCCTAATAGTTTTTCATGGTGAGTTCTTGGGTTCCAAATCCAAAGTATTTGGTTTTATGGTTGTTAGTATATAAGTCCCACATCACTTATATCTTACAATATGGACTCTGTATTATTATATATATAATGATTGCCTAATTTGATTGAAGATATGGGAATACAAATTGTTCTCTAATTAACATGGTCTCAGAGCTTCTAGGAATCCTTCTTCTACCCTAATCAACAAACAAAAAAAGGATAAAAACAACCCAATTCTCTCTCTCTCTTCTTTTCCGTTTCTTTTTATTTTTTTATGTATGACTAAGGTCACGGTAGGGCCAGGACGCTCTAAGTTGTATATTGGTGGACACGCAGACCTTACGGCGGTGGTGGAGAGTAGTGGTATTGTTCAGTGCCGTAGGAGTAGAACTGGTTATCGGAGGGAAGGTCTGGGTACATTGGACAACAAATCAGGACGAGGTGATCTCGAATAGGGAGTGCATGGCATCACATGTGTAGGTGTATGGCAGCATGTGAAGCCTACACGCAGAGGAGGATAGGAGCAGCAAGTTGTGATTTTTTGTTTGGCATTGCTTTAGAGGGTTTTGAGTAGTTCTGTAAGGTTGGCTTTGTGGTTTCATGCCTTCAAGCAGTGTTTTCTGGGTAATATTTTGGTTTTCTGCTTTGTTGGCTAGATAAATTAATTCATCATGGATGTTGGTTTTGATTTGACAAGCAAGTTTGGGGGTCTTAATAATCCAGAAAATTCAAAAAGAGAATTCAAATTTAATTTTTCAAAATTATTACCAGTAGGTGGAAAAATAATAGAGCAAAAATTAGATGTTGAAGGGCGACAATATGTTACCTAGAAAAGGGCTGTTGAATACTATTTTGATGAAGTTCGTATGACACATTATCTCACCCAAGAATCGCTCATTGAAGATCCTGACCAACGGTGGATTATAGAAGATTGTCGGTTATTTAGGTTGGTTCGTAATACTCTAGTTATTGAAGTTGAAGATAACGCAACAAATTGTCATACTGTTGAGGAGTTACGGGAGTTTATTGAGTCTTTATGTTCGAAAAAGAATGATCTGAACCAGATATATGATCTGACTGTGTCCTTGTTTCAATTAGATGAGAGAGGTAAGACCGATGCTCAAATTTATACTAAGTTCAATCGTATTTATGAACATTGGAATTCTCTTTTGTCTATTACTAGTAATGTTAATGCAATGCAATGCATTCTCAGTGAGAACAACTAGCTGCTTTTTGTTATTTGATGCGTTTGCCTCCTATGTTTTGTATAGCACAATAGTAGATTTTGTCTAGTTTTAAGCCCCTCACTCGGAAAACAATTTATTATCGAGTCCAAGGAGCATCCAAAGATATTTCTTTCTCTTCTCCATCTTTAAATGTGAATGAGTCAGCAACATTAGTTGGCTTAGGTGCATGTGGAGGACGTGGTAATTCTAGAGGTGGTAGGGGAAGAGGAAGAGGACAGGATCACTCTAGTGAAGGAGGAAGAGGAGGTGATTCCGTTTTGATTTGTTATTATTGTTAAGAATAAGGATATATTAACAAATTCTGCCCGAAGTTGGTAGGAAAGAATATCCAACAATCTAGGTTTGCACATATGGCGCAGGAATTAGAAATCAATGGTAAATTACTATCTGATAGTGACTATGTTGAGTACTTACAATTGAAGGCTTCTTTATAATTGCCACCCACCCAACCCATTGCCGCAATAGTTTAAATAGGTAATCCTATTGTATGTCTATCTCATTTCAATTCTAGATGGGTCATTGATTTTAGGACCGTTGATAATATGACGGGTCAAATAGGTATCCTATCTTCCTTTAATACTTCTTATCCTTATGTTACTTTAGCTAATGGGTTTACTACTTCTGTTGTTGGAAGTGACGTGGTTGATCTCACCTCTGATATCTCTTTGTCCAATGTTTTGTGTCTTCCAAACTTTCCGTTTAATTTATTTTTAAATAGCCAAATTACTCGTGCTTTTAATTGTGGTATTTTTTTCTTTTCTGGTTATTGTGTGTTTCAAGATCTATTGACAAAGAAGATTTTTGGTAGGGGATATGAATTTAGGGGACTGTATGTGTTGGATGACAAAGTATTTTAACCAATTGCTACTGTTGCTACCCCCACTCCACATCAATTGCACTATCGCCTTGGCCACCCCTCATTGATCTCTTTACGAAAATTGTGTCCTAACTTAGTATCTATCTCTCATTTAGATTGTGAATCTTGTCAATTTTTTTAACAACATTGTCAGTCATTTGTTCTTAGAGTTAATAAATGGGTTTTATCCCCATTTGAGTTAGTATATTCAGATATTTGGGGGGCCTTGCCTAGTTATTTCAAAGTTTGGTTTTCGTTATTGTCTTTTGTGGATAATTATTTAAGAATGACTTGGCTCTATTTAATGAAAAATTATTTAGAGTTGTTTAATGTTTTTTGTACTTTTTATGCTAGAGTTACAAATCAATTCCAGACAATTATTCGTAATTTTTGGAGTGATAATACTAAAAAATATTTCTCTGCACAATTTTTAGCTTATTTGTCATAGCATGATATAATTCATTAGTCTTCCTGTACTTTTACTCCACAACAAAATAGAATAATTGAATGAGAAAATTGACATTTAATGTAGGTTTCTTAAGCCTTTTCATTTGAAATGAAAGTTCCTAAAATTTTTTGGGAACATTTAATGGAGGTTTCTCAAGCCCTTTCACTTGAAATGAAAGTTCTTAAATTTTTTGGGCAGATGCAGTTTTTATAGCCTATTTTCTAATCAATCGCATGCCTTCTTCCATTTTTGATGGCCAGGCACTCTTTTCTATTTTGTTTCCTTCTAAGCCCTTATTTCTTATTTCTTTACGTATTTTTTGGTGCACGTGTTTTGTTCATGATAACCCTACTCAGGTATGTAAATTGGATTTTTGGTATTTGAAGTGTATTTTTATTGGCTATTCTTGTACTAAAAAAGGGTATAGGTATTTTTTTCCTAAGTTAAATTGTTACGTTGTATCTTCTAATGTTACATTTTGAGTTTATCGTATTTTTTGGGTCTTCTCTATCTTCCTCCCCCTTGTTAGAATGAGACCATGTTGATGAATACTTTCTTGTATCATCTCCCTCATTGGATTCACAAGTTCCTCTACAATAAAATTTGGTTCGACCTCCCATTCAGTTTATTTATTCTCACAGAGTGCATGTACCACTAGCAGTTCCTCTACCAGCTAAGCAACAACCATCTGATCAAGACTCGATTTCAAACGGTCATTCAACTTCATCTTCTCTAATGGCTTCTTCATCGTTAGATTCTCCTCTAGTGTTTTCTGATTTGGATCTCCCTATTACTCACCGAAAAGGTACTCGTACTTACACTAAAAAAGGTAACCCTCGCCACTCTTATTTCATTTCCACCTACGTCTCTTATTCTTCTTTACTTACTTCTTCTCGATCCTTTATTGCCTCTTTAGATACTATTATTGTTCTTAAATCATATTTTGAATTTCTTTTTCATGATGGGTGGTGTGTTGCTATAGAGGAAGAAATAACAGCTCTTGAAACTAATCAAATATGGGATCTTGTGCCTTTACCTGATGGTAAACAATCAATTGATTGTAAATTGGTATTTATGGCGAAAGTGAATCTAAATGGTTTTGTTGTTCATTTGAAAGTGTGTTTAGTAGTTAAAGGATATGCTCAGAGTTATGGTATTGATTATTCAAAGACCTTTTTACCTATGTCCAAAATTACTTCTATTTGATTATTTATCTCTCTTGTTGCTACTCATGATTGATCTCTTCACTAGTTGGATATTAAAAATGCTTTTTTACATGGAGATTTACATGAAAAGATATATATGGAGCAATCACCTGGGTTTGTTGTTTAGGGGGAGTATGGAAAGGTATTGCATTTGAAGAAATCATTATATGGGTTGAAACAATTTTCTCGAGCTTGGTTTGGAAGATTCAGTGAAGTGGTGACAGAATTTGGAATGAAGAAATGTGATCATGATCGTTTTGTGTTCTATAAGTAGTTTGGTTCAAGATGTATTCTTCTATCTGTGTATGTTGACAATATTATGATCATAGGAAGTGACAAATTGGGGATTTCATAATTGAAAGCTTTTTTTTTCAAGTCAACTTCCAGACTAAAGATCTAGGAGCACTTTGGTATTTCTTAGGCATTAAAATTGTTTGAGGAAGGAAAGGGATTTTCTTATCTCAAAGAAAATATGTGCTTGACCTCTTGAATGAAATAGGAATGATTGGTGCTAAACCATGTGAAAACTCTATGATTACAAATATTAAGTTTAATCGGGAAGATAGGGAGTTGCTTGACGATCCTGAGCGGTATAGGAGAGTGGTGGGAAAATTGAACTATCTTACTATAATTAGGTCTGATATTGTCTTTTTAGCAAGTATTGTTAGTCAATTTATCAACTCCCCAAGGACTTCCTACTAGGATACTCTTACACACACTTTGAAGTATTTGAAGAAGGTGCCTAGTTGAGGAGTTTTATATAAAAAGCGTAATCATTGTAAAGTGGAGGTTTTTTTTGATGTAGATTGGGCAAGATGTCCTTTAGATTGGAGATCAACTTCTAGGTATTGTGTGTTTGTTGGAGGAAATCTTGTATTATGAAAGAGTAAGAAACAAGTAGTTGTATTTCGGTCCAGTGCAGAGTTCGAATACTGAGTTATAGCTTATGCTATATCTAAATTTGTATGGGTTAATTACCTTCTTCAGTAACTTGGCATCAAGACTTATGAGATTATGGAATTGTGGTGTGACAATCAAGTTGCTACTCATATTGCCTCAAACCCAGTTTTTGATGAATGAACTAAGCATGTAGAGGTTGACTGTCATTTTGTTCGATAGAAGTTATAAGAAAGGGTTATCAATCTTAGATATATTAGAACAGGGAAACAATTAGCTGATTTATTAAAACTAAGCATGTAAAGGTTGACTATCATTTTGTTTGACAGAAGTTATAAGAAAGGGTTATCAATCTTAGATATATTAGAACAAGGGAACAATTAGCTGATTTATTTACTAAAGCTTTTTTAAGGAAATGAGTTGATGAAATTTGTAACAAATTGGGTATAATTGATATCTATAGCCCAGCTTGAGGGGGAGTGTTAGTAGATAAGTCCTGCATTGCTTATATCTTATAATATGTACTTTTTATTATATTATATATAGCGACCACATAACTTGATTGAGGATATGACAATATAAATTCTTCTCTAATTAACAATGGTTTAGGAATTAGGATAGGCATGGAGTGACGTTAGGGTATAAAGATTTCTGAGCCTTCTAACCCAAATCCTAATAATCTTAGTGCATGACCAGCTTTGAAATTGGATTTTAGATTCCACTATTGTGATTTCTTGTTAAATGTTTCCCCTTAGACTTCAGAGCTAGTGAACTTATATTCTTAATACTCAGCTGTTAAATTAAGAAATTTTAGTACCTGTTACATGTGCTGTTGTGTGGTTGTAAACTTGTAAGTACCAAGCAGTATGATTCATGGCTTGTGGCAGTGAAGTAAAGAAGGTAGATGCAGAAGGAAACTTGACTTTGAGCCTTCATACAAGGAGTCTGATAAAACTGAGCATATACTTGGCAGTCAAGTTAGACTTCAGATTCTACTGTTAATCAAATGACTACAGAGCACACTAAGTTAAATAATGAAGGAAAGAATGAAACGTGAGTGATGCTAGCTATGTTGTTCAAGTAAACTGATGTTATGGTAGAAAACCACAAATTTTTGTTGATTGTTTTTGTTCTTTGAGTTATTGCTTGTTCTGTATTTATTTAGCTATGATCACTATTTCAGACAGTGTGATCTGTTGAATCTATAATTGATAACTTCTCTTTACCCTTCTTTTGGATGGGAGAGGAGGCATCAATAGATCTAACAATTCCAATGAAAAATCATTTTTGAATACTGTTAGAAGTAATTAGGTTAAAGGGTACAATAGTTTTCATCAACTCTTTTGTATTGAATTATTATGTAATATTAGTGTTCCCTCCCTCCTTTCTACTTAGCCTCTCTCTATTTCTTCCCACAACAAAAGCCCAAAATCATTTCTCAACTTAGTATCATAGAGGTATCATTCACTTTGATATTTGTGGGAAGTCATGCTTTTGTTAGCCTAAAAGAAGGTTGAGTTTTTGGTGTTTTAAGAAAAAAAAAAAAATTCTCACATTAGTTTCTGTTTAGTATCTTTGTGATCTGAAGGAGTGGTAGGGTTCAAGACCTGCGGCAAGCCCACAAGTCACCTTTGTATGTGGTGGCTGGTGGGGACTGGAGCTCTATTGTGGTTCTGAATTAGATCTAGATCAACAAATTAAAGTGTGTATTTCAGCGTCAATCTGGTTAAATGAGCAAGCTACTAAGTTGTTCAATGTGATGAGTTGAAGCACAAAGGGGATGTCACTGTCCATTTCATTGGTGATTCCAGTGGCAGATCCATCCCAAAAAGTGCCAAGTTGATTCTGTTGGATATCTCTTTGGTTGATTTGAGGCTTCTGAAGTACAATTTGCTGCATTTTGGTTGATCTGGTTATTGGTTGGTGGTGCTTGATGGAGGTGGCAGCTCTGTAAAGATGAAAACCAGATCCTTTTTGTGTTTCTGTGATCTGGATGTGGTTTTGGCTGTGACTTTCATGATATCTTGGCAGTTGGTGTGTTTGTCTTCTTGGTAAACTATGATTATGCATATTTTGGCTCCAGGTTCTGCAACTTAAATTGATTTCGGGCTCTAGGTTGCTAATTTTGATTTGGTTTTGGCTACGGTAGTGCAAATCTATTTGATTGCGGCTTTGTTGTTTGTTTCTAATTGAGTTTAGCTCAGGGCAATGTTATTTTTGGCTGATTTGGTGCTGGTCTAATCTGGATACCACTATTTTTTTGTGGTGTGGGAACCAGTTTTTAAAACTGGGTTGTTTGGTTTCTGATTTGTTTGGCATTGAGAAGTGATTTGCTGATTTTTGGTGGGTTTTCTGAGTTATTTAGGCTGTATCAGCACTTCTTGATGAAAACCTGGTGATTGTGCTATCATCCAAGTGTGCTTTTTCCCCAGTTTATATTGTTCTCTGAGCCCAGTTTGTTAAAGGGATGAGCTGCTTGGACCAGGCAGGACTGTCCTTGCATGAGAATTTGATGATCGGATGGAAATTAAGGGTATTGACTTGATTTGGTGTGACTTGTTTATCTTATATGATTTGGACCACTGATTAGCTACCTGGCAGTGGAATGGTCCTTGATTTTGTTTTTCTATTCAGGTATTTTGAGTTCTGATTTTTTGTTCTAGTGCATTTTTTGCTTTGATGTCTTGGAGTTGGCTGCAATGACTATGATCCGGAAGCAATTCAGTCTGTGGTTGTGTTGGTGGTGTGAATGCAAGTAAGGCTGCTGTAGTTTTTTTATTTAATTCAAACCAAGGGTGTTGGTGAACATCTGGCATAATTCGAACCATAGGTGTTGGTGGTTTTGAAGACCATCTAGGAGAAGTTGAGTGTATGAATCAGGGAAAGCAGCAGGCAGAAGAGTTCTGTAAACTGTGTTATTTCTGCCAAGGTGAACAATTTGAAAAAAGGCGGGGAGAAACCTGGGATGGGTGGTTGAAGAATCCAGGGTTGTGGTTTGTGGATGTTTTCATTGGGGGGGGGGGGGAGTTGTTCGCCAATTGTTTTTCATTGCAAGCAGTTTGTGAAACTCTGTGAAGCTCTCTTTATTGTGATGTTTAGTTGAGTTTTTAACTTTGGAAGTTCAAGTTTATATAACAAACTCAAGCTTTGTAAGCTCTAACTTGAGGAGCAGTGTTAGAGATTAGGTTAAAGGATACAATAGTCTTGTGTCTTGTAGCCTCTACGTAAAAAGAGTTGGGGTTGAGTCTTTTCAGTTAAGTCGTTATTTCCATGGGTGTCAAGCATTGCATGTTTCCTTGTAGAATTGCACGATCCTACATCTTTTGACTGCCTGTACAGTTTCGATTTCATGGAAACATTGCACTGCTCGGAATTTGTTTATTTATGTGTTGGAAAGATTTTATATTTTGCTTATTTCTTTTGTTATATATGTATATATATGTATATATGTAACTATTTAAACTAAATAATTATGCTTATTTATTTAATCATAGCAATGAGGGCCCTTGATGCTATAGCACACTACCCATGGCATTGCATGTGAAAATTTCATTTATGGCGCATATTAAATTATAACATTTTATATATTTCAAATAGAATAATGAATTAATAATATAACAATAAGGGCAAGTCCAGTGCACGAGGCTCCCACCTAGCGGGGTTTGAGGAGGGTAGATGTACGTAGCCTTACCCCCATAATTGGAGAGGCTGTTTTCAGGATTTGAACTTGTGATCTCCAGGTCACAAAGCAGCAACCTTACCGTTGCGCCAAGGCTCACCCTCAACATTAAATTGAAACATGAAACACAATGTAACATTGATATTAAGCCAAACAATATGCAATTATAGAGTGACAAGATCTACATCAAAATCAAATTCATAAAGCAAGAAGCAACACAACATTTAAGATAAAACACTTAGGTGCAGCTGTGCATACCATGTTAGCATACAAGTATACAACTATAGTAAATAACGTATGACAAAAAAACAGAAGAAAAACATATCATATACACTTATGCCATAAAGAGAACCATTGATCAGTTCTCTAAACCTCCAAAAAAAAAAAAAGAAAAAAGAAAAAAATAAAAACAGCTTTTTGTCAAAGCCTGTCACATATAACAGTAAAATCAGGCAGAAATATGGAGCACCTAAATCAAAAGCAGAAAAAAATCAGGGTAAAGATCAGAGGCAGGAAAAAGGGAACCATTTATCAGTTCTTTAGAGTCTAGAAATAGAGCAGGAGCAGAAAAAAATTAGAGGAAACGAAGGCTAAATATAGATTGTAAAGAAAGCAGGAAAAAGAAAAAAAAGAATAAAGGGTGAGCCCATAGTCACTGGAGAACCGCCCTCTTACCAGAGAGCCACTGCAACTTGCTGGTGAGGGTGATCCAGCCACCAGGGGAAGGTTCAAGTTCAGCAGTCTAGCTAAGTTGCAGAGAGAGGTAGGGAAATAGGGTTGCATCGTTTCTGTTTGGAGTTGAATAGGATTGGGTAATTTCAATTTCGGGCCATTGTGCTGTGCCTCGCCATTGCAAGAATGGTGCAAATTGTGTGTGCCACAACTACGCCAACTCATTTTTACAATGCCATGGGTATTGCGATGCACAAAGGTCCCAGGTGCACCTTTGATAACTGTGTATTTAATTATGTTTTTATGTTTATTTATATTAAACTGAATGATTAGTTCTTTAATACATTATGTTAATTTTTGATTTTTTTTTTTGGTTTGGTTTTGCTTGTCTGCAGTCATGTTAGGATTTATGTGAAAATGTAACTTTATCTTGACAATGAGATTTTGGAAGTGTTTTGCTTATATTTGATTTTTAACAAGCATGCGTGCGCGTGCACACACAATTTTACACTATAGATAGGATCTTATTATCCCATTTACGATCATACGAATTACAAGTATATATCCCTTGTCCAATCCTGGGTAGGATCTACTAGTTTGACAACCTTGATTGTATATTATTCAGCCATAATGTTAGTGTTCTCCCCCTAATCTCTCTCTAGCTTCTTTCTACCTCTTCCCCCAACTAAAACAAATTATTTCTCAATGATTACATTTGTATATTTTTTATCCCATGTGACTCAGGAGTACTTTCTGTTATTGCAGGTACAAAAAGCTTTTATCTAGTGTTGATTTGACAAAGGATTTTTTCTATAGTTACACCTATCCTGTAATGCAAAGTTTGCAAAAGAATGTATTGTCCGAAGAAGAGGAAGGGATGCCATACGATAATATTTTTGTTTGGAATGCTTATTTAACACAAGCAATCAGATCAAGGTGCAATAACACCATTTGGACAATAGCTTTAGTTCATGGTCATTTTAGGCAGGTATGTGGCTTCCCTTTTCCTGTCTATCATTGATGATATTTTATTATTTGTGAAATTTGAGGCTATCAAAAAAGTGAGCTTATGTAAGTTTGTTTTAAATTCCTTGTCATAAGTCTGGAAGGAAGCATCATAGTCCTTTACCACCTAAAGCAATGGTTTTGATGCCAAGTAATAAGCATGCAAATTTATCTCTAATGACATTGTTGTCTCTTGTCGCATGTTTCCACCTCTACAGTTGATTTTGTTTGTTTAATTTTGCTCCATATTTGTGTTAAACTCCTGTATAAGGCAGTGACACTTTTTCCCTTTGAGTGAATCCCTATTTGAATAACATTGGACAATTGAGCCCTGGTTTAATCACGGCCACAGTTTATTGAATCATTTATTGTTGTCACTGTTTGACTTCCTGTTTATTTATTTAGGATACAACTCTTCGTTATGTGTAAATAAATACAATTATGACAACTCTTGCAATCTATAATACAAGTTTGAAAACTGCGCTAATTTCTTAAACGACATAACTGGAGTTCGAATTCAGTATCCTGACAAATTGAAAGTTGTATCAAGCCATTTTAAAAAAACTAATATTTGAATTTTAAAGGTAGAAAATCATCAAGATGTTTGTGCATGAATTTTTGTTCTCAATTTTCTCTCCACAGTATGGAAATGTGTGTGCGTACTAATAGTTTTCTTCAACCCAAAAGTTATCCCCTCCTTTCCTAAATTTAAAAGGAGTGAAAATTACTGGTGAATGTGCTACTGAATCCCAAATAGTCATAGTAGTCTAAAGACAACCCCTCACTTTTTTTATAACTCTTTCTCTAATAAATAGATTTTCTTGATCTTAGGACCTAATAAATATTTTTATTCTTTTCATTTTTCAAACTGGCTAATAATTTCAAGTTTGCTGGCAGTACTTTCATACTCACAGTCAAAATAGCAACTGCAATCTGAGTGTATAGCCTTCCAATCTGTGGTTTGGGTTTGATTTTAGAACAACTTTTGCCTTGTCACTAAGTATTTACACTATAATGAGTGGGTTACTTAATTTATATAACACATTAAGTTTGATTCCGCAAGTGCTCTAAAAATAAATTTCACTAGGTAGTGAGTTCTTATGGTATATATGTAAATTAAAATTTAGGTAGACATCAAGATAGATAGCTGTCACTACCTAATTTTGTTATAATCCTAGAAGCACAGGAAAGTGAATGTAATACACATTATTTGCTACATGAGTTTGCATTGAAAAAATAATGAGAGTATAGGGGAGAACCCTGAAATATTATTGAATCAAATAAGATGGCTGAATTGCCTAAAGGTATAACCCTCATAGAGTTGCTAACAAACACAGACTTTAATACACTTAACTTTGGAGGCAACACAAGCAAGCTCATAATGCAACCTAAGCTCATAATATAACCTAAACCCAATTATTAATATTATTTTCTAACACTCCCCTTCAAGCTGAAGCTTAAACAAAGCTTAAGCTTGTTACATAAAGTTAAACTCCCAAAATTAACATGCAAGAAAACATAACTATAAAGGAGCCTGGTAAACTTCAAACTTCACGAACAGCTTTCAAACAAGTCTCCTTTAATGCAAACATTGACAAACCCCAAAACAAAAACTGAAAACCTTAACCGAGCTGAAATAGCTTCCGAAATTCTTATACTAGCTTCCTTTGAGTTGTGCCCTCAACTACCAGCGAAAAACACCAAGATCTATGGTAGGATACAGCTTCCACAAGTCTCCTCAACTCCCTTGCCAAAAACATCAACAATTTGCACAATTGGCCCTTCAACTAGTCCGTTGAATGTGTATGTATTTGATGGGTATGGACCAATCAAATGCTAGGTAGGCAAAATTAGTGGTTCTTTTAACTTCAAATAGGGGATAACCTCACCAAATTAAACTTGTGCAGATAGAAGTTGTCAAACAATGCTCCAAATCACATGAAGACATCAAGACTAAAATTTGCCCAAATTTGCATAGCACCAAATGTATCAAACATAGCAAAATGGAGCCAACACAACTTTTCCCATAACAAAATTGTGTTACCCAGCCTTGTTCCATCACCACACAAAAGATGTATAGTGCCTCACTGTTGGCCTTGGCAATCCACATCCGAAAGGGGGGTGAATTGATGTTTTTAAAATTTTTGCTAGTTTTGAAATTCCCTTTAGAAACCTTTGATTTTAGGAAGCCATAAGAATGATTTTGATTTAAACACTTCCAAGAAAGTTTTATAAAGATATTTGTTTCACTCAAGATATAATAATTCTAAGAATTATTGCAAACTAACTTATTCTACTATGCATAAATAAATCATCAAGAAATCAATCCAAGATAATTTAATAGAAAAGTTTGCACATAATATATAACAATTTAATTCACTTGTGTAAAGTAACTCATTCAATTTTGCATAGATAAGAATCAAGAAGCCAATGTGTAAATTGATTTCTTTTTCAACTATACAACATTAAAGCACAATTCATTTAACAAGTTCATCAACTATGCGTAGACAAAATTATTAAGAAGCATGTGCATGGATATACACTCCTTTCAAGATTTCATTCACCCAAGCATCAACATAAGCATTCAAACATTATACATTCAAAAAATAGCAACACCAAAACAGACCATGAAACCAGAAAAATAGAGCAATGTTGCAGAAACAATAAAGAGATAGGGTAGAAAGATCAAACACAAGGAATTATAGTAGTTCCTCCCTTGGATATCCGCACCAAGGTGTGCATCCATTCTTTAAGCTCTCTAAGCTTGTGTATTAATCTACTATCCCTTCAAGTTTCAATTGGCACTTGAAGAAGCTTTACAATTTCTTACTCTTCCTTGAGCAAACTTCTTTTTACAAGGGATACCTCACTCTCTCTGTGATTTTCTAAGGGATACCTCATTCTTTAAAAGTTTTTTCCAGGGGATACCTCACCTTTTACAATTAAGAAATGATAGAAGATGAAGAACAATTTATACAAACTCTCTTAAAGAGTGGATGAAACAAATAAAGCTCATAGAATAGAGAAATCTCACAAAGAAGAGCTCAAATCATGATTTGGATGGAAGAAGTTGTAAAATAATGTTTACAGTTGAAGTTTAGCCTCTCTCTTAGTTGTATTTGATGTTTCTTAGCTTATGTAAGAAGCCCATGAAGTAATATAGTCGTTTGGAGTTGTTAGGAATGAAAACTAGCAGTTATTCGTGTACCAAAACAGTTGGAATCGATTGGTGAATCGATACACCCAGATAAAAATGCAGACTCAATTTTAAAAGGTCATAACTTCTTCATTTTAAGCAAATGACCGATCGTTGGAAAGTTAATTGAGTTTACTTTCAAATGAGATTAGTTTCATGCTTATATCTAATGTAATTTTTGAGATATGTTTAAACAATGAAGAAAGGTCAGAAACAATAAATATGTGAAAATTTGATTTTAAGACTCAAATTGTAAAATTCATAACTCTTTCATATTTTGGTCATTTTAAGCAAATGACCAGTGTATGGAAGGCTCTTTGAGTCTATTTTCACATAAAAATAATTTCATACTCATATACTTTGTAGTTTTTGAGATGCAGTCAAAGCAATGAGCAAATGTGAGAAAAGACCTGATTGCAGAAAATTGATTTTTAGACTCATTGAAAAAATCATAACTCCTTCATATATTGATCATTTTAAGCAAATGATATATCCAAGGAGAGCTATTTGAGTCTATTTTAATATGGAAAAAGGTTTGACAATCAAATCATGAGTATTTTATGAGATATGATTAAGAGAATGACCAAAGTTCAATATTAAAAACATTAAAATCTCATATCTCATGGGTATTTGAAATGTTCCCATAAGCTATTTTGTTAAAATATGATTGCGGGCTATTTTTTTAAAATATTTTAATCAAGCTAATAGTATGAAAATATGTTTGAGCCCGATATCATGAAATACTCTATTTTACAAGAAAGACTAAACCTAAAATGAAAAATTATACCATTAAAGTGTTTAGGCTCTTCTTGATGCTTCTAAGCTTTCATACACTTTAATTTTCTTATCCTTCAATGCTTTGATCACATCTTCTTTCTTGTTTTTCTTCTTTGTTCTTGAGTGAAGCATGATATGATCTTCCATTCCTTTACTTCAATGCTCACTCTTTTTCCTTTTGGACTTTCCTATATACAAGTTCATGAACTTTGCAAACATATAGTTAGTTTAATCTAATATATCAAGATATTGATATGCATGATTCATATATATAACAAATTAGCATAAGAACATGCATAATCATTATATCATGTATCTTGACCAATCATTTACTTAGTGATGCTTGTCTATAATATAGCTCTTTTAACACATAATCAAGCATTGCTATTTTAACCATAGCATAACATGTCTATTGAAGATTTTATAACATTTTGGTATAAAGACATGCAATTCTATTATGACATTCATTTGTCATCATGCATATATAAAAATAAGCATAATCATCATATTATATATATGCATCAATTATAACATAGTATGTCTGTTAATATGTATCACTTTAGCATAAGACATACAATGCTATTTTAACATTAATTTGTCATCATCAAAACTCATCACATGAAACCTTAAGGCAAACACTCAACTCTTGAGACGACTTAAACAAAATCACACCAAAGCTAGAGCTTCACAGCCATCAACTTGTACAAAGCAGCTGAGTTGCACAATTGCGGCACCAAAATAAAGTAGGATTCAATACCCAACTTAAATATTCACAAAAAATAACCGCCACTTCACAAGTTTCTTTGAGCAACTTCATAGTAACCACAAGACAGCCCTCAAATCAGTAAACACAAGCATAGTTATTAAAAGTGCACCTTAGTGTGCACCATGGTGCATTGCCATGCGCCAAGAAGAGTTGTGCCACGTAATGCCTATGGTGTTGCCCAAATGCAATTGCCCATGCAAGGTGCGCACAGTATGTGCTATTTGTGCAATAGAGGTGCAGTGCCATGGCCACTCCATGGCCACAAGTATAAAATTAAATTTTGTCTAATAAATTTGACCTAAACCCTTATTTTGTCTACTTTTTTTCATTCCTTTTTGCGATTGAGTGTTGCAATTGCAAGGCTATGATCCGATTCTTCTCTGACGGCTGAAGTGGCTTCTCTGACAGCTTGTGGTGGCTCTCCAGCATCTGGAGCAGTGGCTTCATATGCTTATCCTCTTCTCTTTTTTCCCTAATTTCTCTTCTCTTCTGTGTATTTCTCTAATGTTCACAGTTTTTCTTTTCTATTGCTCTTGTGCTGTGATGAATCTGATTAATTTACCCTATGTTGTTTACGTTCTATCGTGGAAGTTTATTTTTTGACTATTGAACTGTCTGGTAACCATGGAAACTTGCTACCCTTACTGTCAAGCTTCAAATATCCATTGAACTGGCTTAATTTCAATATTATATTATGTTTTATGTTTCAATTCAATATTCTATTGCTATATTCTGAATTTATTGTTCTATTTGAAATATATAAAATATTTAATTTAATATGCGCTATAAATGAAATTTCTATGTGCAATGCCATGTGCAATGCGCCATAGCACTACGGGCCTTCATCACCATTATACACTATGCGCTGTGAATAACTATGAACACAAGGAGTTGCAGCACCCAAGCCATATATTACACAAACCCAAGTTATGTAACCCCATATTGCCACCTTTTGTTCCTGTAACAGCAGAAATGAGCACCAAAGCCTGGAAAATCGCAGAGCTGAACAGTACCTGAAACTGAACCACAACCTCCAGTCATTGTATTTTCTGGAGAAAAACAGCTTCAGCTTGATCTGTTCCCCCCCCCCCCCCAAAAAAAAAAAAAAAAAAAAAAAAGCATACAGACACACGCACACAAAAGATAAAACAACCAGAAAATCAAATCAACCAAGACAACGGTGGGAACTCACCAAAAACATCAAAAGGAAGATCTGGATTCAATCCTCTGTTGGAGATCCAACGAAAACCACTGTGGAATTGGCTGCTGATTGCCCAGAAATTGCCACTGTTTGCAGAAGCACCAGTCAGCAACCATGATATTTGCACCAAGCACTGGACAGAAATCATCATCTCTGGTTACTGCTATCACTGGAAAGCCTTGCTGCTGGCATTGTCAAACCAGCTGCTGTTGCTGGACCTTACTAGAAACCGCAGCTACCCTCTAGTCCCCAGCCAATCAACACCAGCAGTCACCTTCCTTGCCGCACAAGGAAAAAAGAAAAACTGTGAACTTTCCTTTTCTTTTTTACCCACCATAACTCTCCTTTTTCTTCCCTTCTCACAGTTCTCTTGATTTGTATTTTTTTTCCTTTTTATGCGCTATTATTATTTTTTAGTTCTCTTCTTTTCACCAAAAACTTAACAAACAGTAACTAGAAATAAATAAGCCTAAAACTTGTACTAGAATGACAACTCAATATATATATTTGACATAATAAAATAACTCATAATAATATGAAAACAACCTTAGACTTTTTTTTTCCCCACTTAAATCCAAATACTAAACAATGAATTCAGATAGAAATAAAAAACCTAAAATTATTTACAGTAGCTACACTATCTATTGGGTTGTTGGTAGCATGACACCCAACAGACTCAATGTGGATGATACCACACTTTGATCCACATTGAGAAATTATTAGGGTTTGAGGGAGAAGTGGAGAGAGGCTGGAGAAAATTGGAGTGATCCCTGAAATATTATCGAATCAAATAAGATGAGTGAATTGCCTAAGGTATAATCCTAATGCTCTAATTATCTTGGGTGTCTAAGAAGTACTGACTGTAATACCCTTAATTTTGGATACAGGACAAGCAAGCCCATAATATAACTTAAACCTAATTTTAATATTACTTTATTTACTTTCTAATCCTCTGTTTATCTTGTTTCTTCTATATGATTGTTCAATTTCATTATCTCATTAATGAATTTCTTGTTAATGGCTAGACCCGTCTATCAATATTTGGGAGAGACTTCAGTGTTTCATTAATATCTAGGCGTTCAAGACATTTTGCTGGGACACGGTAAGTTCTTTTGTTTGTTCTTTATTTATGCTTCAGCTTCTATATGATTGATTCTGATGTAATGAAAAGAATTTGATTAATAAATAATTTAATACTGATGGAATTGGCATATGGTTCTCTTTTTTTTTTTTAAATTGAAGTTGCTTTGTTGAAGTGCCCTAGTAAAATTGGTTTCTTTATAAAATAATATGTGCACATTGATATGTAGTGTTTCTTTTTCCTATTTCTCCCTCCCTCTCATCCTTATTGAAGATTGATGGATCTATTTAGTGCACCGTATATGTTCCAATGTGTCATCTAATTTCTGATATGTGTTGTCTGAATAACTAATTTACCATGTATTGTATTGGTCCATAGGCTGGGTTAGAGTTCTGCTGGGGAAAAATATACCTATAATTACAGCTACATAGAGCTGGATAGTGGGACTGCAGCATACCATCGATATAGGCTGATTATGAGATTCTGTATAGGTTAAGCTGGTGTAGTATACTGTTAAAGGGGTGATAGGTATTTGATAGATCGTTTTTAGTCTTGAGCCTGACCTCCTTTTTGTAAATGAATAGAGCCCATGGTAGTATAATATAGGGAAAAATATACTTCAGCTGCTTAAAGTTTCTTCTTCATTTAAAACTTATTTCTACATGGATTCTAAATGCTGTACTTTAGCCCCATAATCTTATATTAACATCTTTAGTACTTAAACCATATTGAACTTTAAAATAGTGCATTTAACTTTATTTTGTATACATATGCAATATCTCCTTCTCAAATTTTAGTCTATTAAAAAAATATCACAATTGTTGTTTTACATAGACAAACACTCTGTCTAATTTGACCAAAATCAATGCATTACATGAGAAGTGGAAAATGCCTTTGTGATACCTACTGGTGACAATATCAATTTCCTTTCCAACCAAAAAAGTGAGGAAATTCTGGAGGTGTGCACAATTGAGGTAAAATATAATCATTTTTAAAAATGATGTACCAATATTGTTACTAAGTTTAAGGGATTAAGTGTAGGCTTTTAAAATTGATGTAATAGTAGTGTTACTTGATAAAGATTCAGGGGTTTTAAGGCATATTTTTCCGTATAATGTAACCCAACCACATGTTTGTTGATAATACGCAATAGGATTAATATTTAGTTGAAATCTACTGCCTTTTTATATTTTTTAAAATATCAGATTGACTTATAAATGGTTCATTTGCTTTGTATCCTTCTCTTTCTTTTAATAAAATTTCTTTTCTATAGAAGAAAAAAGATAAATATTCTTACACCAGAGATTAGATTCACATAAATTACATCCATTAAGCACAAATTTTAATTTGAAAGTGCATGTATAGACTGCCTAAGCTGCATGTGATTGCTATTAGTATTGTATTTGATATGATATAGTAGGGATATTCAGCAATATTTGAATGATTTAGAATTCAGGTATGGCAGGTTATACTTAACCAGTGATGAGCCTGCATGTTGCAATGGAGTTAATTAAATTATGAAATGAATATAATAAAAACTATAATTTAACCAACAATATAATAAATTACAAAATTAGCAATAATGGAGAGACATTTGGCTGTTTAAAAATAGATGGATAAATCAAGAGAAGATCTGAAATGTTCATCATGTATTTTTTTTTCCCAATAAATATAAAATTTTTATTGGTAAAAAATAAAGGAAAAAAAAACCTTCGTCTTTAAGATAATTTTATAATTCTTTTTATAATTTGATTAATATATTATAAATTCATTTGTTAGTGTTTTTAATTTTTTTTCCAAACTGTTAAATAATAATAAATGTAATTAAATTGTATTAGTTGTATATGCTGTAATTAGAATAAATTAGCATATGTTTAGGCATAATTCTTGGGACTTTATTTGTTAGCATTAAAATGTATTGATTGTAATTCTATTATATAAAAGACTAAGGTTAAGATGATTTTTTAAGGCCATTCCCAATAATTTCAAGGTAGGATTAGAGCCCTCACATTGAGGGACTCTGCTTCTGTTCTATTTTTCTTATACTAAGCTTCATGCTTCTTTCTTTCTCTACCTAGAATTGTCTACCTAAGAACCATTTTTTTTTTTTTGGCCTAGAACTCTAATTTTCCATTCTTTACATAAACAAACCCAAATGCAAAAACATTTCTGTCCTCCAGAATTTAGAACCACCCTTTTTTTTGTCTTAAACACAAATCCATCCTCTAGACTTCCAAATTGTGCATTTTTCCTCCACAGAAACCATTAGAATGTTCAAATACAAATTGCACCCAATTTGTTTGCGTTGATTTACAAAGTAGCATTGCAATTTTTCAAAAGCCACCACCAGAATTAGTGTCGTGGCAAATTTTTGGTCACCCTCATCAGCACGTGTCATCAATGTGCCACTTCTAGACATGAGTGGGGTCCATGCACTACTGTCCTAAGCGTGCGTGCGTTATAGGCGCCACCACAAGTTAATCACAGCTTCTTCCTAACTCTATCTGTGATTTTATTTTATCAATCCAATCACCATATTCCTTTCTTTGTCAATTCCCAACCTTAAAAAAAAATTACAGAACAGAACAAAACCAAACTAGCCAAACACAGACAACACCCTTTCTCCACCTCTCTTTCTACCTTTCTCAATTAGTGGCTTCCTTTTCTCTTTTACCCTTCATCATGTCTACTTCTAAACTCAATGATTTTGGCAATATTTTTTATTTTGCAATTTTTGATATTCCCACAATTACTTCTGCAAAATTGAATGGCTCCAACTATTCCTCATGGAGTGCTTATGTCTTATTATGGTTCAAAGGGTAAGGTTATTTTGAATACTTGACTATGAAGGTTGAAGATGTTCTTGCTGATAAACAGAGTGAGTATAAGAAGATTGATGCACAAGTATGTGCAATATTGTGACAATCCATTGATCCTAGTTTGCTGTCTATTTTTTAACCTTATGACACTTGTTACGCCTTCTAGGAGGAAGCCAAGAATCTATACTCTAATGATATTCAACAATTGTATGAAGTTATGGCCAAGTTGAAGGATTTAAAACAAGAATTAGATTTATTTTCTTATGTTAGCATTGCCAAAGCAACAATAGCCCAATACAAGAAACTTTTGCCCATCACTGCTAACATTAAAGAGCAAGAGAAACAATAAGTTTCCTATGGTCTTTATTCTTGCTGGTTTAAATTTTGACCTAACGCCTTTCGTTAACAGACATTGGACAACGTAGAGGTTCCTACAGTAAAGGTGTTAATCAACTGTTTGTTACAATTACGCACTTCGACCACTCTTATTAATATTAAAAACTCTACTTTGGTGACACATACTGGTGATTATGGTGGCGGACGAGTTGGTGGTCGCAACAATCAAGTAGGTAGTGGTATGGTTGGGGCAATCGACTTCAATGTACTTACTGTTATAAGCCAGGATATACCTGAGATAGATGTCTTGCTCTACATGGCTGACCTCCTTGATTTGCCAATGTTGTTTAATCTGGTTCTACCATTGTGGTTTAATCTGGTTCTGAATCAACTGATCAGTCCTCTTTCTTTTTTAATCAAGAATATCAAGAATTTTTGAAAGGATAATTTCTTCAATACAAGGCATCCAAACAGGAACAGACACATTCTGCTCCGTTATAGACATGGGTGATTCTATTGCTTGTTTATCTCATTTTGCATCTCATGATTGCTGGATTCTTGACTTAGGACCTTTTGATCACATATCTGATAATCAATTTCTTTTTATTTAGTTTGATTGCATTGCTAAATCTCTTCCTTCAATTACATTAGCTAATGGTTCTAAAGTACCTGCTCATGGTATTGGTCAAGTTAAACATCTCTCTTTACTAAATTTACAATCTTTTCTTTACATGCCCAATTATCCTTTCAACTTAATTTTCATCAATCAACTTGCCTGAACTCTCAATTGTTCTGTAACATTCTTATTTGATATAGGATTGGGGTACAGGGAATACAATTGGTACCAGATGCGAGTCAAGAGGACTTTACTACATTCAACCAATATCATCAATTACTTGTGTTGGTACAAAGTCTCCATAATTAATCCACTGTTGTTTGGGTCATCCAAGTCTTTCAAAATTGCAGAAAATGATTCCGAGTCTTTCAAGACTAAAGTACTTAGATTGTGAGTCATGCCAACTTGGTAAACATGTTCATAGTTCTTTCTCTAATAAAGTTACTAGTTGAGTTAAGTCTTTATTTTTATTAATTCATTCTGATGTGTGAGGTCCTAGTTGTGTCAGTACCATTTTAGGTTTTTAGTATTTTATAACCTTCATTGATGATTATTCACGATGTACTAGGTTATATTTGATGAATGATCGGTTTGAATTATTTCAATTTTTAAATCCTTTATTTTTAAGATTCGTACCCAATTTGGAATAGCTATATGAGCACTTCATAGTGATAATGTTCGTGAGTATTTTTTTTGCATCAATTGTTTCTTTCATGTCATCACAAGGCATTATTCATCAATCAACATGTCCTTACATTCTACAATAAAATGGAGTTGTTGAAAGAAAAAATTGTTACTTAGTTGAAACTACATGAATTTTATTATTATATGCTAATGTTTCATTTCATTTTTAGGGGTGATGCTATCTTAACAACTTGTTATTTAATTAATTGCATGCATTCATCTGTTTTGAAAAATATAATTCCTTATTCTTTAGTGTATCCAAATGAATCTTTGTATAAACTTTTTCCTTATATTTTTGGGTCCACTTTTTTATTCATGATCTTACTTCAGGAAAAGATAAATTATTAGCTCATTCTATAAAATGTATTTTTGTGGGCTACTTGAGGCCACAAAAAGGGTATAGGTTTTATTCTACAAGTTTAAAGAAATACTTCATATCTATTGATGTTATTTTTTCTTTTTTAAACTTCTTATTTCTTTTCTTCTTCTGGGGAATCTATTTCCATATCTGAGGTTTTACCACTACCAGTCCTTGATTCAGTTCCTTCCAATCCACCACAAGATCGGCCTTTTATCCCTTACCAACGATGTTCTTGTCCAAATGCATCTTAAGTAACTAATGATGATGATCCACCAATTGATTCATCGTCCATTCCATGGAATCTCTTGCCTTAGAGCCTCTTGACGGTCTTCCTATTGCCCTTCGTAAAGTTACTCATTGCACTCATAACCCTTATCCTATATATAATTTTTTGAGTTATCATTGTTTATTTGCCCCCCTCCCATTTTGTCTTTGTTTTTGCCTTGTCTCAGTTTCTATTCCTAAAATTATATATGAAGCTCTCTCTCACATAGGATGGCGTAAAGCAATGCTTGATGAGATGGTAGCATTAGAAATTAGTGACACATGGGATTTGATTCCTCTACCTTCTGACAAATTTGTTGTTGGATGTCGCTAGGTATATACTGTCAAGGTTGGCCTTGATGGAAAAATAAACCGGTTGAAAGCTAGATTGGTTGTCAAAGGATATAGTTAAATTTTTGGCCTAGACTATGGTGACGCTTTCTCTCCTATTGCCAAAATTGCATCGGTTCATTTGTTTTTATCTCTTGTAGTCATTAATCATTAGTCTCTACATCAATTGGATATCAAAAATGCTTTTTTACATAGGGATCTTGAAGAAGTCTATGTGGAGCAACCTCTAGATTTGGTGCTCAAGGGGAGATTAGTCTTGTTTGTCAATTGAAGAAATCTCTATATGGTCTTAAATAGTTCTCTCGAGCTTGGTTTGGAAGGTTTAGTAAAGTTATTCAAGATTTTGGCATATGTCAAAGTGAAGTAGATCATTCTGTCTTTTATCATCATTCATCTACCTCTCAATCTATATATCTCATTGTTTATGTTGATGATATAGTTATTATAGGGAGTGATCAGGTTGGTATTGATTGACTCAAGCAACATATTTTCTATCATTTTCAAACAAAAAACCTAGGAAAACTCCAGTATTTTCTTGGTATTGAATGTTTTAGATGAAACAGGACTATTTAAAACTTTGACTTCAAGTCTGTTACTTGGGTGGTGGTATGTTATCGGATAGTGCTAAAGATGTTCTAGATTGTAGACTCAACCAGGCTATTTATCTCCTATGTTCATGTGCGCTGCTAGTTCAAAATGACTGGTCATTTGTTTCTGCTGTTCTTGAGTGGCCATTTCCATTCATAGAGGGTTATTTATACTTATTTTAGAATCCTGGGTGCTGAATTTGAGAGACTTTAGTGGGAGCAAGGGAAGAACTCTGAAGTTGTTTTATTTGTGTCATCTTTGGTGGTATGGTCCGATTGGGATGCTTGTGCCTTCTAGGTTTCTTCTTTGCCATCTGATTTACGGGGTAGGGGTAAATTATTTATGGCGAAACCTGGGCGCACAGCTCATGGCAGGGTTACTTTGAGCTAGGCAGACGTGCAAAGTTTTCTTGTCCTTTTTTTCCCTTTTTTTTTTTTTTTTATAAAGCTTTCTTCTTTGGTGCAAGAAATTGTTAATGATATAACGGCAACACATGGCAAACACTGCATTAGATATACTCATAAATGGTCCCAGCTATAGGGTGCCCCAGATGTAACCTTGCATTTGAGATGGTGCTGGAATTGTATTTGATTATGCTCTTGACAGGATGATTAATTTTCCTTTCTTTGCTTTCATTTTGTTTATTTGTTTGAGGCCTTAGATGCATTCAAAACCAATTTGTATATGATAACTCCTTTTGCTTCTTCAATTGCTTTGTAAAGTTATTAAGGTTGTCCATGGTCCAATGAGAAGTCCCAAGAATAATCTTCTCTCACACCAATAAAAGAGGTTGAGATTGCAATTTAAAAATTCTACCATTTTGTTCAAACTATAAACACTTCAAAACAGCAACTCTCTGGTAAAATCCCAATGGGAATACTGTCCAAAATTGTTGGACTAACCTTGAAATTCCAAATAACGGAAGAAGCATATTCCATTACTTCCAAGCCATTTCACACTGCAAAGAACTGGTAACTATTAATCTATGAACTAGTGGAACACAAAAAATCATTTCAGGACTTATGCATGAAATTAGTTTGTGTTGATATTTTTTCATTAGGACTATTATTTATATAGTGCAGTTTATTCAACTTGTCTGCTAGCTTTTGTACTCTTTTCCCCTCAAGTTTGTCTAAAGGCATGAATGTGGAATCTGTGAGTGAAAACTGACGATCTATCTCATGAAGTCTCAGTTAATTGAAACATGGTTTTCTGGATGATGTGGTGATGTTGGTGAGGTCTGTTAGAATAGTAATAAAACCAAAGGTCCATGTCCATGCTTCAAGGCCTAAGGGCTATCGCTTTACAGGGCATGCTAGACTGATAATAAAGCCAATCCTGGACCTTCTTGTAATAGCTTAACCTTTTGGGAACAATTGGCACTTGACAAGGTCATCATTTCTCCTGCAGCTAAATGTGATTTATTTCATCACATGTTTGGGTTTGACATTCTTGTTGAATCAATCATTTGAGAATATGGCACTTTCAAATCATTCAAATTTTGACAAGTAGTTTAATGTACCCAATTTCATGAAACACTGTGACAGGTTCCGTTCTGATCTTCAGCTTTGATGTTTGAACATCTAACTCAAAATGGCTGCACTTGCATATTACCTTGATGCAAGATATGCACAGACATTCTTTTCCTGTTATACCACGTTCAGTGTATAAAGTTGCATGTCTCTTTAAAACTCATTTTTTGGGATACCAGAAACAGTTTATATTAAGTTGTACCCCTATAGGCAATTATTTGTTGTGATTTGTCCAGGGAAGGAGTGAAGGAGGAGGAGCAACAAACCAGGTTAGCCTATTCTTCTCTTTGCATTGGATTCCTCTGTTGGAGATTCCGGGAAAGAATGTGCTTTTCATCATTTATAGGAGCATTTTTCTCTCAATCTTTCTGAGGGAATCATTGTAGTTTGCTTTCTTAATTTCTAAAGTCCTTAGCTCTAGTTTGACATCTCTCCTTCTCTCCCCTGCTCCTTGGGCTTCTCATTAACATTCTTTCTGATCTCTTATGTTCCAAATTCCTCTTTTTTCTGACATAATTTATATTAGAGACAACTCTTATTCAATGCCAATACAGTCATGGACTTTGAATTTCTGTATGTTTGATTTTTCTCCATTTTATATCCCTTGATGAAAAAATATAATATTGAACTAGTTCTTCTTCTCTGATTGTTCTCATGTTCTCTCTCCATATATCTTGATTATAATTCATCATGGTACTGGTGAATGCATGTTGCTTGCTAGCTATTCATCTGGAAGTTCTGTTGCCAAGAAAATCAGTTCATTTTTCATTGTATTATACTTAGCATGATTTATCTTAACTGGATTGTTATATGGAAAGTGCTTAGTAAAACTAGTGCTTGGCTTCTCCTTTGCCCTTTTTCCTTGTATTTATCTTTGAATGCTTTTGTTCTTTCGTGTTTGCAACTGATTTACTGAAAATTTTCTCTTGTTGGTTTCTATTTTGCAAGATGTAGTTTAAAGGTATTATATCATGTCTTCTCTTTGGCTTTGGCATTGCAAATTTTTGGGCCTTTGTGGCCCTAAGTAGTTTACTGTTCCTCCGAATTTTCTGCAAGTCCTCCTCTCTTACAAGGATAAAGGTGGTTTGTAATGTCTTACACAATAGTTCTATGATTTTGCTCATATGAAATGTTATGTAGTATTTGCCTATGCATTTGTTCTGAGCTGAGCCATATCAATTATTAAAATCATCTATCTTGGTCTGGGTCTGGAAAGAATCCATTATAGTGAATTGTTTTGAGATTTGACTGTTGGTGTGGGTCTGTAAAGAATCCTTGATGGTAGGGGACGCTTCTTCATCAGATAACTTGCCCCTGAAAATTTTCTTTCTTTAAATTAAAGAAGGCATATTGTTAGAAATTAGATACAAAGAGGACCATATATTCAATTCAATCAAGTGACAAAAAGCACAAAACATATACAAAATCAAAGCCATTAATAAGAGAAAGCTCTCTACTTCTTTTTCCAATATCTTGCCTTGGAAGTATTTTATGCATTCATGTTTTAACTAGTTTATGTGCTATAGTAGTTCCAGAACTAGAGGTATACTTGTGGCCTGCATTATAAGGCTAGGTAAAAGGCATAGATTAGTCAATTGTATCAGCCGGTGCTGGTAAGACAATTATTCCTTGTGGTACCTGCTTGCTTCATGTAGAGCCTTAATTTAATGTGGCAAAATCCTTGTGTGTCTTCAACTACTGTATCATACAGAGGAAATTGTTTTCAGTGTCTTTCCAGCTATAGTGATGATTGCAATACAGTTACTTTGCCATGGATTTCCTTGTAGTTACTTGAAAAGGGGAGTGAATGACCGGGGGAGGGTGGCTAATGATGTTGAGACAGAGCAGATTGTCCTTGATGAAGAAGCTGGTTCTTGCAAGGGGAAAATGAGTTCTGTTGTGCAAATGCGTGGCTCAATACCACTTTTCTGGTCACAAGAAGCTTCAAGATTTAGTCCTAAGCCTGACATAATCTGTAAGAACCTTATTTAGATTGGGTTTATTTTCTAGATAGTGTTCAAATTTATTGTTTTAATACATTTTATTCTTTTTTGGTGTCTTCTTCCTTTTCTCCCTTCAGTGC
The DNA here is from genome assembly GCA_020226215.1 of Sindora glabra. Taxonomy (NCBI): domain Eukaryota; kingdom Viridiplantae; phylum Streptophyta; class Magnoliopsida; order Fabales; family Fabaceae; genus Sindora; species Sindora glabra. Next base: position 72,104,058 of record CM035226.1, on the reverse strand, counting down.
AGAGATATGACCCAACATACGAGGCAACAAAACTGCACTTTGAAGATCTTGCTCTGCGATATGGAAATCCAATTATTGTGCTTAATTTGATTAAGGTAATTTGTGAAGGGAAATTATAATTTTTTAAGAACAGAAAATGTTGATGAGTTTGACAAGAGTCAATTGATGGGTTATGATTCCATCATTAGATAAGGTTTTCACTCACTGACCCCATTTCCATCCTTGCAAAAAAGTACTCTCCAGTTCTGTGTATTTGGCCCTCATTTTTTTCTATATTGACTGCCTATAACATGACATTGCAAGGAATTGGGGACTTAATTTCTGTCAATATTCATGATACCAGATTTTTAAATTCAAAATTAAAATGACGTGACAGATAAGGCTAGGAAACAAGAAAATGTGTATTTTATACCCAGTCTGGTTCTTCTCGTACTCATATTGAATAGAACATGCTGAGCCAAATCTTCTTCATGTGAAACCTGCTTTATTTAGATTAGGAAAATTGTACGGTTTTATGAAACCATGTGCTATGGCAATCCCATTTTTGGTAGGAGCAGTTGACAATTGAATTCAATTTTTCTTGTTATTTTTCATATCTGTAATTGTGTGAAAAGAAGGGTTTGGACAAGGTTTAAAAATAGATATTTCTTTTGTTTAAAAGAAGGGTTTAAGTGAGGTTTAAAAATATTGATATTTCTCATGTTTATTTAATGAAAATGTTTTATAGTATAGAAGTTTATGAAATGTGTATAGGTAATTACTACTGTCCAATTTATCTGAATTTGACATATATACCTGACATTATACCACATTTAGTGATTGATTATTATTGAAAATCTTAATTCTTATGGTGAAAGATGCTTGGGCATTATGCCAGTTTCATAATTTTGTTATGTTTCAAGGGTTCCCTTTATTATGTGGACAGGGAAAGAAAAATGTGTACTTCCCATCATTTTGCCGAGTAAACAGTGTCTTGTCTCATTGTTTAGGTTTTAAAGGTTTCCATGTATTGGTGTCCATCTCATGTCCTATGTCTGTCAATTTCCAAGCTTCATAGGTTGAAGGCTTTGTCCTTTGCTCTTTGTCAGCTGAGTACTAACGTTTATAATTTTCAAATTCAAAATCCAACAGCTTGATATTTTTTTTTTTCTTTTTGGAAAAACTCTTTTTTTAAGGCAAGGATTTGCTTTAAGTTGATGACTTTTGTGTGGATGGTGGTACTCAACAGTGGGTGTAAATGATTTGTTAAAAATTCAACCCTAGAAGTCTATTTCTCCTGACATTTTTGTTGTGTTATTGAAACTCAGACAAATAACCATCCTTTTTTTGAGATCCAGTGGCTTTGTCCAGCTTCTTTAGATCAGTTTTTTTGTGTCAATTTCAGAGGTTTTGGTAGTTGGTTGTAGAAAGGACTTTTAGGCACTTGGAAGTACACTATTTTTGCTGGTTTTGTTAGTAGATAAGTAACTTTATGTCCCATATTATTTATTTCTTATGATATGTATTCTATATTATATTATATATAGTGACTGCCTAACTCAATTGAGGTTATGATTTGAACAATTATTCACTCTTAACATGGTATCTAGAGCCTTTTAAGAATCCTTCTTCTATCCTAATCAATAAACAAAAAGACAAAAACAACCCAGCTCTCTCTCTCTCTTCTTCTCCCTTTTCTTTTATCTTTTTTTATGCATGACTAAGGTCACAATGGGGTCAGCGGCACTTTAAGCCGCATATTGGTGGGCGCCCAGACGTCAGAGGCACTGGTTGGTGGCAGTGTACGGTGGTGGAGGAGAATAACAGTACTGTTCAGCATTGTGGGAGCAGAACTGGCCATCGGAGGGAAGGTCTAGGTACACCAGACAGCAGATTGGGATGAGGCAATCCCAAATAGCCAACGTGTGACATCACACACGTGGCTTTACTGCGGCACGTGAAGCCCACACGTAGAGAAGGATAATGCTGTGTGGATGAGCTGCTGGCTGCAATCTTTCGTGTGGCACTGTTTGGAGGGTTTTGAATAGTTGTGTAAGGTTGTTTTTGTGGTTCCGTGTCTCTAAACAGTATTTTCTATTTTTTTGGGTAATTTTTTGGTTTTCTACTTTGTTGGCTGGCTAAATTAATTCAACATGGATGCTAGTTCTGATTTGACAAGCAAGTTTGGGGAAAATTCAAAAAGAGAACTTAGATCCAATTTTTTAGAATTATTACCAGTAGGTGAAAAAATAATAGAGTGGAAATTAGATGTTGAAGGACAACAATATGTTACCTGGAGAAGGGTGATTGAATACTATTTTGATGAAGTCCGTATGACACATCATCTCACCTAAGAGCCGCCCATAGAAGATCCAGACCAATAGTGGATTACAGAAGATCATAGGTTATCCAGGTTGGTTTGTAATACTCTAACTATTGAAGTTGAAGATAACACAGCTCGTTGTCATATTGTTAAGGAGTTATGGGAGTTTATTGAGTTTTTATACTCAAAAAAGAATGATTTGAACCAGATATATGATTTGATTGTGTCCTTGTTCCAATTATATGAGAGAGGTAAGATCAATGTTCAAATTTATACCGAGTTCAATCATATTTATGAATAATGGAATTCTCTTCTACTTATTACTAGCGATGTTAATGCAATGTGTTCTTAGCGAGAACAATTAGCCGCTTTGTGTTATTTGATGCATTTGCCTCTTGAGCTTAGTATAATACGATAGTAGATTTTGTTTAGTTCTGAGCCCTGCACCCGAAAAATAGCTTATTATCAAGTTCAAAGAGCATCCAAAGATATTTCTTCCTCTTCTTCATCTTCAAATGTAAATGAGTCATTTGGTGGTCGTAGTGGTACTTGAGGTGGCAGGGGGAAAGGAGGTAAAGGACGAACTGATTTTGGTGGACGTGGTGATTTTAGTGGAAGTGATATTGTTTTTTGCTACTATTGCAAAGAGTTTGGACATATTAAGAAGTTTTGCCTCAAGTTACTTGAGGAAAATACACCATCATCTTGATTTGCACGTTACGACAAATAATCAGGTACAAGATATTCATAATAATGATACTATAAGTTTGTCAAAGAGTGAGTATGTTGAGTATTTACGGTTTCAAACATCTCGATAGCAGCCGCCTACTCAGTCCGTTGCTACATTAGCACAAACAGGTAATCCCATTGCATACCTTTTCCATACTAATTCTAGATAGATCATTGATTTCGGTGCTACTAATTATATGACAAGTCAGACAAGTATTATATCTTTTTTTCGACCCTCTTCTTCTTCTTCTTATGTTACTTTAGCCAATGGTCCAAAGTATTTGTTATTAGTTGTGGTATGGTGAATGTTACCCCTAATATATCCTTGTCTGATGTATTATATCTTTCAAACTTTCCATTTAATCTACTTTCAATCAGTCAGATAACACGTACCTATAATTGTGGTGTCTTCTTTTTCCTTGACTATTGTATTTGTCAAGATCTTATGATGAAGAAGAATTTTGATACGGGGTACAAATCTGGTGGCCTATATGTTTTTGAAGAAAGAGTTCCTCAACTAGTTGTTGTTGCAATCACTCCACATTAGCTTCATTATTGCTTGGGCCATTTGTCCTTGTCAGCTTTATAAAAATTATTTTCTAGTTTTAATTCTTTGTCTAGTTTGGATTATGAATCATGTCAGTTTGCTAAACAGCATCGTCGGTCTTATGTTTCTTGAGTCAATTAGGGGGTTGCATCCGCATTTGAGTTAGTATATTCAGATATTTGGGGTCCTTACCCAGCAGTTTCTAAATTTGGTTTTTAATATTTTGTTACTTTTGTGGATGACTATTCAAGAGTTACTTGACTTTATTTAATGAAGAATCGATTAGAGTTATTTGAGATTTTTTGTACTTTTCATGTTGAAATTTTGAATCAATTTAATACATCTATTGGTCATTTTCGTAGTGATAATACTAAAGAATACTTTTCTGCTCCATTTGCATCTTATTTGTCCTAGCATGGAATTATTCATCAATCTTCTTGTGCAGTTACTTCATAGCAAAATGGGGTAGTTGAACGAAAAAATTTTCATTTAATAAAAGTTTCATGTGCTTTATTGCTTCAAATGAAAGTGCCTAAGATTTTTTGAGTAGATGCAGTTTCCACAACTTGTTTCTTAATTAATCGAATGCCTTCTTCAATTCTTGATGGTCAGGTACCTTATTGAATTTTTTTTCCTTCCCGATCTTTATTTCCTTTATCTCCACATATTTTTGGGTGTACTTGCTTTGTTCAATATCATCGTCCTCAGGTATCTAAACTTGATCCACGATCTTTGAAATGTCTTTCTTGGTTATTCTCATACACAAAAAAGGTATCGATGTTACTTTCTTGATCTGCATCGTTATATTGTTTCGTCTGATGTTACATTTTTTGAGTCTATTCTCTTTTTTAACTCTCTTGACTCTTCGTCTTCCATAATTGAGACTAATTCTCTTGATGAACATTTTCTTGCGTATTCTGCTCTTCAGGCATCTTTAGTCCCTCCAAATAACAATTGGGTTCGTTCTTCTTTTAAAAATGTTTACTCTCGTAGGAAGTAGGTACTAGCAGCGACATCTTCTCTACTTGACAATGCCGACAAAGCTGAAGTTGCGCCAATTGTTGATGAAGCACCGGCTTTGTCCCCTCTAGTGGCTTCTTCCTCATTAGATCCTACTCCATTGTCATCTGATCTTGACATCCCTATTGCCCACTGGAAAGGTATATGTACTTGTATTTAGCAAGGTAACACTAATCACCCTTATTCAATTTCTACTTATATATCTTATACTTTCTTGCCTTTGTCCTCTCAATCATTTATTGCCTTGCTTGATTTCATTACTGTTCCTAAGTCATATTTAGAAGCTCTTTTTTATAATGGGTGGTGTGCTGCTATGGAGGAAGAAATAATAGCTTTTGAGACAAATCAAATATGGGATCTTATGCATTTACTTGATGGTAAACAATCTATTGGTTGTAAATAGGTATTTACTGTGAAAGTGAATCCGAATGATTTTGCTACTCGATTGAAAGCACGGTTAGTAACTAAGAGATATGCTCAGACTTATGGTATTGATTACTCAGAGACCTTTTCCCCCGTGGCCAAAATTACTTCTATTTGATTTCTTATCTCTCTTAATGCTACTAATAACTAGTCTTTTTACCAGTTGGATATTAAAAATGCCTTTTTACATGGCAATTTGCATGAAAAAGTGTATATGGAGCAACTACTTGGGTTTGTTGCTCAGGGGGAGTGTGGGAAGGTACTATGTTTCAAGAAGTCATTATATGGGTTGAAACAATATCCTTGAACTTGGTTTGGAAGATTCAGTGAAGTGGTAAGAGTTTGGGATGAAAAAAGTGACTACAATCATTTCGTCTTTTATAAACAATCAGATTTTGGTTGTATTCTTCTTCCTGTTTACGTGAATGACATTGTGATCATTGGTAATGACAAATTGGGTATTTTAGAATTAAAATTTTTCCTTCAAATCAAGTTTCAAACTAAAGACTTGGGAGCACTTCGGTATTTTTTAGGGAATGAAATTGCTCGAGGAAGGAAAGGTATATTCTTATTTTAAAGAAAATATGTTCCTGATCTTTTGAAAGAAACAGGGATGCTTGTCTCTAAACCCTGTGATACTCCTATGATTCCGAATGTTAAACTTAATTTGGAAGATAAGGAATTGTTAGAAGATCCAAAGAGGTATAGAAGACTAGTGGGTAAATTGAACTACCTTACCATAACTAGACTTGATATTGCTTTTTCGGTAAGTATAATAAGTCAATTTATGAACTCTCCAAGAACTTCTCATTGGGATGCAATTATGCACATTCCAAAATATCTCAAAAGGGCACCTAGTCTTGGAATTTTGTATAAAAATCATGGTTATTATAGAATAGAAGACTTCTCTGATGCAAATTGGGCTAGATGTTTTATAGATAGAAGGTCTACCTCTGAGTATTGTGTGTTTGTTGGTGGGAATCTTGTATCTTGTATCTTGAAAAAATAAGAAACAAGCAGTGGTATCGCGTTCAAGTGCAGAGTTTGAGTATCGAGTTATGACCCATGCTACATCAGAGCTTGTGTGGATTTCCTACCTTTTTCATCAACTTGGAGATAAGTCTTATGAAACTATATAGTTATGGTGTGATAATCGAGCAGCTATACATATTGCTACAAATCCTGTTTTTCATGAACACACAATATATATAGAAATTGATTGTTATTTTGTTAGAGAGAGACTTTAGGAAGGGTTTATTGATCTGAGACACGTTAGAACTGGAGATCAATTGGTTGACTCATTTACTAAAACCCTTTCAGGAAAATGGATTGATGATATTTTTTACAAGCTGGGTATATTTGATATTTATGCTCCAGCTTGATAGGGGGTATTAGTAGATAAGTAGCTTTATGTCGCACATCACTTATTTCTTACGATATGTATTCTATATTATATTATATATATTGACTACCTAACTCAATTGAGGTTGGCTTCAACAATTATTCACTCTTAACAGGTTTGTTGTGTATATGTTTGGAGAGGAGTGCAATAATTTTTCAGCAAAAATATCTTCCTTGTCTTGTATGGGAAAGAGTTTTATTTGTTGCTTATAGGGTTTCAACTCATTGATTTTTTTACGGGGTTGTCTCTTATGGATTTATGGGATTGAAAGGCTCTTTACTGTGAGGGAAAGATGAATTGGACTTTGAAAGGACAAAGAGTGCTTGAAATTGTGTGGAGGGAAGTGGATGGGGGTCAGCGATGCATACTGGTTGGATGTGGAATGGTTGTATAGCTTGTTTTTCTATTCTTGTTTTCCTTTATGATAGAAAATGAATATTCAATAATAAAGAAGGAGATACATCAAAGAAGGATAACCTTAGCCTCAATTATACCTTTGAAAATTCTATTATAGCTGTTAGAAGTTTAATCCTCTCTATTCTGCTGGACTCATTTAAATGATAAAACAGACTGTTGAAAAAAGGCCTCGTGAAATGATGCTGAGGCGTGAATTTGCAAATGCTGTTGGGTATCTGAATCAAATTCTACCTGAGGAGAACCATCTTAAATTTATTCACTGGGACTTTCACAAGTTTGCAAAGAGGTGAGTGTTAGTATAAACCTTTATTTCCTTAATATCAGTCTCCTCATTTTTCCTTCTGTTTTAAATTAATCTGACTTCCTCTTTCTGCTCTTTCCAAAGCAAGTCTGCCAATGTTTTGGCAGTTTTAGGTGCTGTAGCCAGTGAAGCACTCGATTTGACTGGTTTTTACTACAGTGGCAAACCTAAAATCATAAAGAGGACCAACAAAAGCACCCGAGCAAGCACTGGAAGGTGGGCTTTATTTCTTTAACTTGACTAACATTTAATAGGCCTTTTTTTTTTTTTTTTAATTGTCATATTCTATCCTTTTTATGGTTATTTGTCTTAGTGGTCTGTTCAACTTGAATCCAAACTTTAACTAGGAATTATTATCTTAGTGATCAGTAGATTTTTTAATTATGCACTACCTACGGCCCTTCAATATTTCCATGCTGTAGTTCATTCGTTAGTTATGGAATGCACTACAGCAATAGCATTTTGATCTTTTAGTGCTGTGGAAGGTGGTACCAAAGCTGATTTTGGACTTTCTTTTTGTCTCTATACATTAAATGTTTAAAGAGAATGGAGATTGTAAAGCTTTGTGATAATAAAAGAGGCTATCAAGATTGGGTAGAATACTGATGCTGTAGAATGACAGAACAGCTAAATAAATAGTATGTGTAGAATTTAGAGAGAGAGAGAGCATATGGAAAATCCAGGTGGTATAATTCTAAGCAACTGTACGTGTATATATGCAAGAGAGATTAGACTAGACTGGGCCTAAGACTTAACTATTCTAGAAGGCCTACAAATTTACATTATTCTAACACTCTTTTTCTAGGTGGAGCATATAGATTATGTGCACCAATTTTTTTACAAATAGACCCGATACGAGGACCTCTAAGAGATATAGTAAGAATATTAGCTAGCTGGTCATTAAAATCGACATAGTTAGTGACAATACAGTTGAATAGCACTTCCTCTCGAATAAAATGACTGTCAATTTTTGTGTTTGGTCCTCTCATGAAAGACTGGTTTACATAAACTCACATGTTGCTATAGCCATAGCACAATATTCTACCTCAACACTCAACCTGGCTACAACTTCCTGTTTTTAACTCTTCCAGAATATAAGATTACCTCTAACAAGGACATAGTACCCTCAAGTAGAATGCTTGTCAAATGGGGACCCAGCTGAGTCGGTATCCAAATAACCAATTATCTGTGTGTGACTTCTATTCTCATATAACAATCCTTGACCAAGTGACCCCTTTATAAACCTCACAATTTGAATAGCTGCATCCCAATGACTACCACACGGAGATTTAAGAAACTAGCTAACAATAGAAACAAAAGATATGTTTGGTCAAGTAATAGTAAATTCAATTTACCCACTAGTCATGGGTATTTTCCAGGATCAGTAAGAGGCTCCCTTTGTCCTGGAAGAAGCTTGGTATTAGGATCCATAAGAGTGTCTATTGGTTTGCAATCCAACACACTAGCTTCTTTTAAGCATACTAACTCTAAGACACAATAATGCTTGAACTGAACTGAGCAACTTATATACTAGGAAAATATTTGAGCAATTCTGAGATACGTCCAATGTAACAATAGAAGTTTCTTTAGTTGGTCAATACCATTCTGATCATTCTTAGTTACGACAATATCATCAGCATAAACCACTAGATAAATATACTGTGCCTTAAATTATACTTGTAGAATATAGAATGATCAGGTTCACATTGAGATATCTAAACCAAGCATGAGGGGACTGTTTTAAACCATACGATGAATGATAAAGTTTACAAACTAGACTAGACCCCCCCTGACCACAAAATCAAAATCAAGTGGTTGCTCCATATCAATCTCCTAAAGTTCACCATGAAGAAGTGCATTTTTAATGTTCGGCTGATACAAGGGCTAAAAATGCATGGCAGCCATGGAGAGAAACAAGTGAATAGAAGTCATTTTAGCTACAGGTGAAAAAGTATCACAGTAGTTGAGTCCATAAACCTATGTATATCCTTTAGCAACCAAACAGGCTTTAAGCCGATTAACCTAACCATCAGGACCTGCTTTGACAGTGTAAACCTAATGACATCCAATAAGAGATTTACCAGGACACAGAGGAGCCAAGTCCCAAGTACCATTAGTATGCATAGCAGTCATCTCATCCAACATAGCTTAGCGCCACCTTGGATTTGAAAGTGCTTCTTTAGTGGTCTTGGGAACAAAAACAGAAGACAATGATGGCATAAAAGCATAATAAGGTGAAGACAAATGATGATAACTAGGAAAGTTATAAATGAGATAAGGGTTATTGGTAGAATGAATACCTTTTCAAATGGCAATGGGAAACTAGTCTTCTGGATGTAGGTTTGCAGCAAGTGGAGATGTTGGAGCAGGATGTGTGTCAGTAGGGGCCTCTAGGTTATCAGAAGGAATCGGAGGAATATCTATAACAATAGTGGGATTAACTTGAGAACGTCTATGATATACCTGCAGTGGCACAGAGGATGAAGCAAACTTTGACACAATAGGACTAGGAGGAAAAAATAGGGGAAATGTATGGAATAGGTAAAACCTCATTTAGAGATTGATGTTGTGTGGAAGATGAGGAGTATAAGGAAGAGGACACGAAAGTGACATTAGCTGATATATAGTAGTGTCAAGTGCTTAGGGGGTAATATTTGTATCCTTTTTGGATGTGAGATTAGCCGAGGAAAATGTACTTGATAGATCAAGCTAACAATTTATATTCTCCACTAGTCATATTATGAATAAAACATATACAACCAAAAACACCAAGTGGAAGAGCATGCAATGGCTGGTCAGGAAATAATATGGAACAAGGAACTTTATGCTGAAGAACAGAAGGCAGCACTCTATTAATAAGCTAACAAGCTATAATTACAACATCACCTCAAAAACGAGAGGAAACATTATGATGTAACAAAAGGGTGCGAGCAATTTCAATCAAATATTTTTACATTCAGCAATCCCATTTTGTTGAGGGGTATAAGCACAAGAAGATTGATGTAAAATTCCCTGAGAATAGATTAAGTAAATGTTTTGGAAAATTATTTAGGATCATTGTCACTACGTAGTACTTGAACATTGGTATTAAATTGTGTTTTGAATAGAGCACGAAAAGATTCAAAAACAGAAAATAACTCAGAACTACTGTTCATTAAATATAATTGAGTGCAATGGTAATAATCATCAATAGAGGTTACAAAGTAGTGAAAACCAGATCCAGAGATGACTTGACAAGGACCCCAAATATCAAAATGAACTAAAGCTGATGGGAATGCCGCCCAATTATTAACATGCTTAGAAAATGAAGTTCTAGGCTGTTTACCAAATTGACATGATTCACAATTGAAATTTTACGAAGTAGAAAGACCAGGAACCATCTTTTGAAACTTGGATGATCCAAATGGTTGTGAAGAACAGCTGGAGACTTTGTAGCAGTGTAGGCAATAGAAGGAGGGGAGAGATGATAAAGTACCGGTGACTCATGTCTTGTGCCAATCACCTGTCCCTTGCTGCAGTCCTGGATAAGAACAGGATCTTGGTAAAAAATAATAGAACAGTTCAAGGCACTGGTAAGTTTACTAAAAGAAACAAGATTAAAGAGACAACTGGGAAGGTACAAAACAGATTCCAAAGGTACGGAGGGTAAGGGTTGTGCACTATCTATAGCTGCAACTTGTTTAGAGCCATTAGCTGAAGTTACAGAAAGTAGAGATGCTGAACGAGTAAAATGAGAAAACAAGAGAGGATTGTTAGAGATAATGATCAGAGGCACCTGAAACAAGGACCTGGGGTCCAAGAAGAGAAGACTCAGGAAGGCGAGTAGTGGAATTATGAGTGTAAACTATAGATGCAACTGATGAAGATGACTGCTGTGATGACTGATACCAGAGATAATCATCATAATCAACTCCAGTGAAAGTTATAAATTTGTGTCTGTTCATCAGAGTGTTCAGGGAAAGAAGCACCAACATGTGCAACATTTGCATGACGAGGTTTTTCATGCATTGGAAACACTTCTTGGTATGTCCCCACCTATGATAAAAGGTACACCTAGGACAATTCCCTTTATTTCCTCCATAATCATTTCCTTGTTCTGGTTTAGTACTGTGTTGAGTAAGAGAAGCTAGGACAGAATGTTTGACCTCAGAATCCTGAGGCATTTCATCAATTGAAGAAACCTAGACAATACGAGAGAAAACTTCCTCCAGAGAAGGAATAATTGGACTGGGAAGTATCTGATTCCTTACTGACTCAAGATTAGGACCTAAAGCTGCTTGGGCACAAACCATATCCTGTTGAGTGAGATCCTCTTCAGTAAATTTACTAGCAGGAAACAACACTTTAAATTCCATTTTAAGAGATGACAACTAACCAAGAAATTCTGAGATTAGGATGCCTTCTTGTTTCAAATTGATCAATTTAAACATAATATAAATGATGAATGTCAGTAGAACAAACTTTCTGAGCATGTAAACACAAATCATAGCAATTTTGAAAATTAATGTAAATATTATAATGAGAAAGATTGATAGATTGTGATAACAAGGTGCACAGTAACGAATTTGCTTGTTCCCACTTCTCCTTATTTGTTTTCACATCATTAGGTTTTGTGGTCAAATGAGCATGCAAATGTTGACCCTTGCACCATTTTTCAATGGCTCTTGCCCAAGTAACATAATTTGAAGAACCCAATAATATCTCAGTAGTGATGATAGGAGAATTGGTGAAAGTGCCAGAGAAGATGCTTGATTTCCTAGAGGTCTACTTGTTGGACGTGATTGAAGCACAGTAGACTAGAAAACTAGATCAGAATGAGTTAGATCATCAGAACTAGTAATAACAGACCAGAATAGAAAATCAGTGGAGGAGAAAACCAAATATGTGGGGTGTGGTGGCAGTGGATGGCCGCGAGACACCTGGTTCTGGTAGTAGCGTTGAGAAACCATGCTCGCCGGAGAAGGCAGATCAGGGCTGGAAATCTTCAGATCTGTAGCAGACGAATGTGGCACATGCAGGTGTGTGAACAGCCAAAAGGAGACAGTGCTCTGGTGGTAGGCTAGCAGTGATCTGTCAAACACAACGACATTGGCAGTGACGTTAGACACGCCAGAGATGGGGTGATTGTGCCGGAGTAGATTGTGGGTGTAGAGCTGGTGGCAGCACTTGGTGGCGTGAGAGGTTGGTGGAGGCAAGGCTCTATTGATCGGCCAACTAAGTGATTCTGGGCATTGTGATGACAGTGGTGTGTTGATTGGGGGTCAGGAGATAGGAGAACCAGAGACGATAGCACCATGACAGTGCCTGGAAAAAAATAGGGTTTCTAGAACCAAGCTCCTAATACCATGTAGAATTTAGAGAGAGAGAGATAGCAAATGGATAATTTAGGTTGTATAATTCTAAGCATTTGTACATGTATGTATACAACAGAGATTAGGCTAGATTGGGCTTAAGACCTAACTAGTCTAGAAGCCCTATAATATAAAATATAGTATGATACAAATTTACATTGTTCTAGCAGTATATAACCCTAAGAATTTGCTTATGGAGTTACTAGACACAATGACTATCATGCCTTTCAACATAATGCGTTTTAATGCTCCCTTTCAAGTTGAAGTTATACAAGCTTCCACTTGTTACAACAACAACAATAATAACAAAATCTTATTCCATTAAGTAAGGTCGGATACATGAATTGCAGGTCATTGGGCTCTATGTGAAATCAGATTTTTAGGAATATTATTTACCAAGAGATCTCTTTTTATAATTTTCTCTAATATTTTTTTAGCCTCCCTCTACACCTTTTCATAGGGTTAAAGACTATATGATTGACTCTTCTCATTGGTGCTTCCAGTAGACTTCTTTGCACATGTCCAAACCACTTTAACTGATTTTCTGTGATCTTCTTTTCAATAGATGCCGTGTTAATATTCTCTCGTATGCATTCATTTCATATTTTATTTTTTTTTTGTATGATTATACATCCATCTTAACATTTTCATTTTTGCTACTTTCATTTTTTGCTCTTGTTGTCCTCTTGAAGTCTAATATTCATTATCATAAAGTATAGTTGGTTATATAGTAATTCGATGAAACTTTTCTTTAAGCGTGGTAGGTATTTTATGATCATAAATAACTTCTGATGTCTTTTTTCATTTTAACCATCTAACTTATATCATGTGTGTGACATTTCTATTAATTTCTTCATCGATTTGTAATATTGATCCCAGATACATGCTCTCCAATTCTTGTAATATTAATCCCAAATACTTAAATTTAGACACTTGTGGTGTGATATGCTCTCCAATTCTTACCTTCAAATCATTTTTATCTTACTTGTTAAATTAACAATGCATGTATTTTGTCTTATTCCTATTCAAGCAAAAATCTTTTGATTCTAATGTCTGTCTTCAAAGCTCAAGTTTATAGTTAATTTCTTTCCTTAATTCCTAAATTAGTATTATATCATCTACAAATAGCATGCATTTAGGTATAGGCTCTTGTATGTCCCTGGTAAGAATGTCTAAGACTAGATTAAACAGGTAAGGGTTCAAGGTTGGACCCTAATATAGTCCTATCTTTATAGGAAAGTCCTTTGTCTCACCTCTGAGCATTTTTACACTTATAATTATCCCATCATACATGTCCTGTATAGCTTGGATATATGCCACACGGACTTTTTTCTTTTCTAAAGCCTTGCACAATACTTCTCTTTGTACTCGATTATAAAATTTTTTTAGGTCAATGAAAATTATATGCAAGTATCTTTCTTTACTCTAATACTTTTCTATCAACTCCCATAAATGATAAATAATTTTTATTGTAGACTTTCCTGGCATAAATCCAAATTGATTCTTTATAATCATAGTTTTGTCTCTTAATCAGTACTTAATCACTTTTTCTCATAATTTTATTATGTGACTCATTAGTTTTATCCCTCGATAATTTGTACGGTTTTGGATATCTTCTTTGTTCTTGTATATAGGCATCAAAATGCTCCTCTTCCACTTACCATTTTTTTAGATCTCAAAATCTCATTAAATAGTTTAGCGAGCCAAAAAATAGCTTACTCTTAAATATTTCCAAACTTCAATAGGAATACCATCAGGGCTAATAGTTTTACCATTATCCATCCTTTTAAAAGCTTCTTTTACCTCCTTCACTCAAATCTTGCGATAGTAAGTCAAATTTTATTCATCCTCTTGGATTTCTAATCCTTCCATATTCCTAGTCGATCCTTGCCCCATTATTGAAAAGTTTATAAAAGTACTTCTCCCATCTCTTTTTAATATCTTTATCTATGAGCAAAATTTGTCCTTTTTCATCCTTAATACATTTTATTTGGTCCAAATCCCTTGATTTTCTTTCCTTATTTTTGGCAAGTTTATAAATCTTTCGTTCTTCATTCTTTGTCCTTAGATCTCGGTAGAACTCCTCAAAAGCTTTAGATAATGCCTCATTCATTGTCTTTTTGATCTCATTCCTAGCCATCTAATACCTTGCCTAATTTTTGGTATTGTTGCATGCATGTAAGGCCTTAAAACAATCCCTTTTGATTTTGACCTTTTCCTGCATATTTTCGTTTCATCACTAAGATTCTTTATCTCTTGATCTATAAGTTTTTAATTCACCCAAGGCTGCTTTAGCAACCATCCTAACCTTTCTAGCCATCCCATCTTAAATATGGTTGGCACTTCTTTGTACTTCTTAATTATCTTCCTCCAATAATATTCTCTTAAAAGTCATCTGTTTTTCACCTTGAGTTGCCACTACTTGATTCTAGGATTTATAACTTATAGTCTTTTCTTATTATAGGTTTTAAAATGAACATCAAGAACTTAGACCCTGTGCTATGTAATAAAGCTCTCCCTTGGAATCACTTTGCAATCCTTACAAATTCTTCTATTTGAACTCCTTACCAAAAAGAAATCAATTTGCAACCTTGAGGTTCCACTCTTGTACATTGGCTGTCAAAGGCCTATCACAACCCAGAAGGAAAGAATTGGCCCCACCTGGGTTACAAGCTAGCGATACCCAACTTAGCCAAAGCTTCCACTTGTTACATTTAAAAAAAAAAAAAGCTGCCGACACAGAACTTCAACTGTGCACACACTTATCCGACAATAAAAAAACTCTGCTTTACTAGACACTTCTATAACGGCTTGCAACAAAGCAACAAAAGAACACTTCCCTTGAACATCAACTTCCACAAACTAAATGTATATAGCTTTAGCTGATACAACTTTTATTCTTAAGCTAGCTCCCCCTGAGCTACTCCCTCAACCTTCGCCTAGTTGGTCTCCTCAGCACACCTGTAGAAGTCTTTGGCATGCTTCTTCAGAGTTGTTATCTCCAGCTGGTCCATCTAATACCCTTGACTATATTGCTTCCACACCACCTACATCCACTGGGTTGCTTGTGCTGTCAAACACAAACCAACAACTTAAGCTAAACATCAAAATAGAATCACAGCCAAATCACCATATCCTGCCTTCAGAAACAGTAAACAACAGCAGCAAAATGCAAATCAACTTTAGCTTGCAAATTCACTAAGATCTAGCAATTGACAGCCAAATAATGCTTAGAACAGCAAAGATGCAATACTCGCAAGTCTCCAAGGCTATTGAACGTACTACCTACACAAACAGCACTTTCATAGTGCAGTCAAACAACCTAAAGCACTTGTGTCACTCTCAGAAGTCAACCAATTGAAAAGTCAAGCTGATTTCTGAGAGGGGAAAGGGAAAAAAAGGGAGGTTGTGTAAGCTGAATCAAATAACCAATGCTGGGTAACAAAATCGGATTTCACCAATCAGCAAATTATGACTCAAAACATCAAAACCCATGAGGCGCTGCAAACACAACAAAATCAGTAAGAGAAATATGCAGAGTATACAATCAACCAATTACATCAAATACAGAACATTCAGCTTACCCAGGAGAGATCCATAACTGTGAAATAGTATTAAATACAATTGAATAGTGTTAATTGTATATGCTGGAAATTAGCTAGTGATTAGAATGATTAGCAAAAGTTTAGGCATACTTATTGAGATTGTAGTTGTTAGCATTAAAGAGTATTGATGGTATTTCTACTATATAAAGAATCAAGGCTGAGATGATTTTCTCAAGCCATTCCCAACAATCTCAAGTTGGTATTAGAGCCCTCACATTGAAGGACTTTGCTTCTCCTTTAATTCTTCTCTACTGAGCTTCAAGCTCCATTTTTTTTCTTCCTTCCTTTGTCTGCCCGGAATTGTCCTATACTAAGAACCATTTTCTCTGCCCAGAATTTTCCCATAAAGACATCTGAAACTACATCCCCCAGAATTAAGAACCATTTTCTGAAACCCTTTTCATAAACAAACCCAGACACAAGCACATCCTGCAGGCTTCTGAATTGTGCATTTTTTTCCCCTCAGAAACAATTCTGGATCATAGAACATTCAAACACAAATTACTGCCCAATCTGGTTGCTTTGATTTATGGAGCAGCATTGTGATTTGTTTCAAAAGCCACCACCAGAATCAGTATGGCTGGTGAATTTCTGGCCACCCCCACTGGTGTGTGTCATCAATGCGCCACTTCCTAGAAGTGTGTGGTGTACACGCGCCACTGTCCCAGGTGCACATGCATTACATGTGCCACCATATGTTAACCATAGCTTCTTGCTAACTCCATCTGTTGCCTTAGTTTGTCAATCTGAGCACCAGATCTCCATTTTTTTTTTGGTCAATCCATGGCTTGCCTTCTATCTGCAGCCTAAAAACAAAACCCTTTCCCTCCCATTCTTTGCCTATCTTCTAAACCAGGGACAGACAATACTCTCTTTCTCTCTCTGACCCTCCTCTCTGGTCTTCACAGCATTACTTTTTTCTTTTTTCTTTTTTCCCTCCATCATGTCTATTTCTAAATCTTAATATTCTGACAAAATCTTTTCTTTTGTAATTTCTGGTACTCCTAGTATTACTTCTGCAAAATTGAATGGCTCTAACTATTTCTCATGGAGTGCTTCAATTTTATAATGGTTCAAGGGTCAAGCTTATTCAAAATACTTGATTAAAAGGTTGAGGATGTTTTGGCTAATAAACAGAGTGAGTGGAGCAAGGTTGATGCACAATTATGTGCACTATTGTGGCAGTCCATTGATCCTAGAATGCTGGTTATTTTTCAACCTTATGACACTTGTTACACCTTCTAAGAGGAAGCCAAGAACATTTACTCCAATGATATTCAACAAGTGCATGAAGTTGTGGCTAGGTTCAAGGATTTGAAACAAGAATCAGATTTGTTTTCTTATGTTAGCATTGCTAAGGCAACAATAGCCCAATACAAGAAGCTTTTGTCCATCACTGTTGATATTAAACAGCAAGAGAAACAAGAAGATAAGTTTCATATGGTCTTTATCCATGCTGGTTTAAATTCTGATCTTTAACACCTTTTGTTAGCAGACATTGGGTAATGCGGAGGTTCCTATAACCGAAGTATTAATCAATCATTTGTTATGATTACCCACATTGACCACTTTTATTAATATCGGAAACTCTACTTTGGTGACACATATAGGTGATCATGGAAGGGGAGGTGGTGGGTTCACAGCAATCAACGGGGACATGGTGGTGATTAGAGCAATTGACTTTAGTATACTTAGTGTCATAAGCCAAGACATACCCCAGACAGATGCTTTGCTCTACATGGCCGACCTTGTGCAAGAAATCTGAACTGATTGTGCTCTTAACTACCTCATATCAATGAAATGTCCGCAAATCCGGAAAGAAATCAATAATATTGTACCTGTTCATGCCATATAGTCTTGAAAAAAGACAAAAGCATGAGTTTCTTGGAACTCACCAAATGGTCTTAGTTTAACTAAAACATCAGAAGATCATGCTTCAAAAGCCTAATACCAGCTGGAAACCCAGAACTCAAATGACCTAAATTGGGTACCATCCAATGGTTCTTATGCCTCAGATATAGCAAAACCAATGCCAAACATCCAAAAAATGGTTGGATAGAACCGAGCAACCACCATCAATGCTGGAAAATTGGCCATTGCGTGAAAGGCTGCTGCCAGAAGCACCTTTCCATGTCATCTCAGCCAGGAACAAACTCCCTAGGGTCTCACAGATCAAACCACAGCAGCTGATCTCCCATTATGTAGGACTGCACCGTGCAAAATCAGGCTTTGAACTCTCCAGATGTGTGTGAAAATGTCCAGATCTACAACCACCATAGGAGACCACCCCCAGGCACCACGGATGATGCTGGCAAGTCCTAGGCTGACTGGCTGCAAAGACCTGTTGGCCTTTTCAAGTGGCAGAGATATGGAGGGGAACAATAGAAATTACAAGAAAACTTTGTTAATGTGGGGTGTGTTTAGATATGTTTTTTTGTGTTTTCAAAACCTGTTTTTTTTTTTTGTTCTCAAAATTGTTTTCAAATTGAAGAAAAATAAAGAATAAAGGGTGGTTGGTGTTGTAAATAAGAAAATATTTCATTTAATTACAAAACTGATATTGAGAATAAGAAAATAAGTTAAAAAAATTGAAAGTTCTTGTTTTTTTGTTTTTAAGTTACACATTTAGAAAACAGTTTTTAAAAACAGATTGCCAGAGAAGTTTTTTTGTTTTTAAAAACAAAAAAAGTAGAAAACTTTTAAAAACAGAAAACAAAAAGATACTTGATTTTTTTTGGAATATGTGTTATGGAGATAAGAATACTAAGATGGATGTTTTGACATACAAAAAGGTAAAGGATTGTATTTGTGAGTAAGTTGAAGTAGCACTGATTGATGAAAAGTTAATGGAAATATGCTTGTGGTGGTTTGGGCATGTCAGAAGAACACCTGTGGATGCTTTAGTAAGAAATGAGGAGTTATAGGAGGATAGTCTCTTAAAAAAAGGGTAGAGGAGGACCAAGGAAAATGTTGGGGGAAATCATAAAAAAAGACTGTCTTGTTCAGTTTCAAAAAAGATTTGGTCTTTGATAGAACACAATGGTTTGATTAATGTAGTTGACCCTATCTAATGGGGTTAGACTTGGTGGCCTTTTTTGCATTTTTCTTTTTGTGTGGAAGAAAATGCAATTCTAATTTCTATGTCAACCTCCCAAAGTTGCCAGAAGCATGATACTCAACTAGATTTCAAAGAGGATTGTATTGCTGTGACATCATGTTAAGAAATCAGGGTGAAAAGAGTGGGAAAAGATCAAAGAAGAGGCTAGAGAGATTGGGGATACCAATATTATAGAATGGCAAAAATGCCTAAATACATTTTATGTAGACCTAATCATCTACTTATATAAAGGTATTAAACATAGAATGTTGTAACCTTTATCCTAAGACCTATCATGCTAAACATTTGGAGCACAATAAGTTGTTGAGCTTGTATAACCTTCCATTTTTAATGGATGGGATTATAGCTGTAGCTTCTTTATGGCGTGGAGATTTTGATTTAGTCAGTGGTTACTTCATTGAATGTATAAAATAATATGTTGGAAAGCTATGTTGTCTTGCTTTAATAAATAGAAAATTTGTTTAAATTCAACTAAACTTACATCTGTTTCAGGGATCCTTCCCTTAGAGATCTGAGGGCTAGTTCTGGGGATAATGCAAGGATTGGGAACAATAACGAAATTCTAAGCTCTGTAGTTAATCGAGATAAAGAGACTGATATTGGCAGACAGAACAGCAAAGATAATTTTAGTGGTGATGCACCACGTTTTCAGAGTGGAGTTCTGCGTACCAACTGTATTGATTGTTTGGACCGGACAAATGTAGCCCAGTATGCTTATGGTCTTCAGGCTTTAGGGCGTCAGCTCCATGCAATGGGTTTGACCGATGTTCCAAAAGTGGATCCTGAGAGTAGTATTGCTGCTGCTCTAATGGACATGTATCAGGGTATGGGGGATGCTCTTGCCCAGCAGTATGGTGGTTCTGCTGCTCACAATACTGTATGACATATTTCACATTATTTTAATTCATGTATCTATTGGTCAAATGTTAAATTTGCATTTTTTTTCCCCTCCCCTTTTGAATCTTAGTGATATCAATGCTTTGTGCATGACAGGTTTTTCCTGACAGGCAAGGAAAGTGGAAAGCAACAACCCACTCAAGAGAGTTTTTGAAATCTATTAAACGATACTACAGCAATGCTTATACTGATGGGGACAAACAAGATGCAATAAACTTGTACTCTCCCTTCATACTTGAGTATATTGTGTAGAAAACCTCTGTAATTTTTTCCTTCCCCAGATGGGATTTATAGCATATTTAAAGGATGCTTTGACATGTTTGGTTTCCTAACAGATAATGTTGGAATATTTGTCCCTTCATAATTCTTGGATAATTTTGTATTAAATTATAGCGTTTTTTGGTTTTATTTGCAGATTTTTAGGTTACTTCCAACCACAAGAAGGTAAACCTGCTCTCTGGGAGCTTGATTCGGATTACTATCTCCATGTATCTGGCATTGGAGATGATCTAATCCCTGATAAGTTGTGAGTCCTCCTTGTCACTTAATTTGATGGATTTGGATTTGGCATTGGTTTTATCTATATTTTTATGTAACGTGTCTGTGTGTGTGTGTTTGGATTACTTTCTTTTTACAATTTATAATTTTAATTTTGCAGTTCTGAACTTAATCTTATGCCTTCTGGTAGAGCTAAAATGAACCTCAAACCCGTCCCAGCTTGTAGAGAAGACTTTTCACGCATAAAGCTGACTTCATTTAACAAGTTAATTGAGAAAACCTGTAGTACAATTAAGAATGTAAGGCTTTGCAGTGAACCTGATCGGAGATCAGGTGGTGGTGCTGGAAACAGTGGTGTTGCACCAGATGCAGCGTAATTTCCTTTTCCTGTAACAACTATAAGATTCTTTTATTTTCATTTCTGTTCTTGTGATTGTTGAGTTCACTTCCATTCTCATGCATTTTTTTCATGCATGTAGAAATACTCTAACTTCCTTGTCCTCATTCCAACGTATTTTTGGTCTGTGGCTCTTTAGTCATACTGCATATTGTATCTTAATTTCTCAAGTTTAAATATTTATACATTTTTAGTATTTTTTTTGGTTATTATTTATGCCTATATAATTCCCTTTGGTCAATATGTAATCTCATTATTATTTATACAGAAGTAAGTTGGCTTGGTGGTTTCTGGAGCGTGTCTTAGGCTAGTGATCCCAAGTTCGATTCCACTGTTAAGCACTATTTGTATAATAATTTTTTTCCCCTGGTGTGTTCACCTGTAAATCTCTCTTTAATTTTTGCTCTAAAATCCTTTTAATCTTAATTTACCTTTTCTGAATTCTTTTTGGAAGAATAAGGCTTCTAAAGTTAAAGTTTTTGTTTAGATTGCTGTTTTGAATAAAATTAACACTAATGACATGTTACAAGTGCACAGAGCCGCAGACCTTATAAAACATTGTCCCTGAATGTGTTTATTATGTTTTAAAAATTCAGTGACCTATAGCCACTTGTGAGATGGCTTGGCAGTTATCGAATACACCTTTTTTCCCTGTCTGGGATATTGTGGGTTTGTCCTGCTACTTTGGATAGCTTCTTAACTACTATTGTGTTTTTAGGATCAATAGAGAAAAGAGTGCTTTATGAAACGTTGCATGACTTGTTTTATGGTGCTTATGGTTGAAAGGGAATGCTAGAATTTTTAGACAGCTATATCAGCTGATAGTGTTGGTGTGGGATAAGATTTTGTTTGTTTTCTTACCTTGGCTTAGAGCTCATGATTTATTTCAAGGAATAAGTTTCACATATTTGCAATGGAATTGCAAGTCAATCTTGTCAGATCAGTGATAGGATGGTTTCTTTTGCAATTTCTAGCTTTTCTTTTTTTGAGGACTTCTTGTCGTCTCTCTTTTGTATCTTTTTCCTTAAAAAAAAGTTCTTTTTCTATAAGAAACTGAAATCTCATTATGTACCTTTTCTTTTGTTCCTTTAACTTTCTCGCTTAGGGTTAGCAATTGAACCACGTGCTTTCCTTTCTTGCTTTTTTGGTAGTTTGCTTTCCATTGTCGTTGTATTCTGGCCTCTTCATTTCAATTTGAGCAACTTACCATTTTATCACAGTTACCGCATGTTGAAATGGGTATTTCTTGTGTGGAATTTTGGATCTACTTATTATTGCAAGTTACTTTGTTGGTTATCCCATCTACCCAAAATGTATGTATGCATTGTTTTGGGTGGGAGTGAGACATGTTACAGATTGGTATGGGATGGGAAAAATATTGTGTGCCTATGGTAGAATAATATTTTTGAACTCACTGCCTGTTGATTGTCCAGTGAGATACAGTTGAAAAGCCCAAATTGGCTTTTTGGCCAGAGAAAGTATGAAGAAGGCGCTGCTGCGAAAGTTGCTGCTCGTGAAACTGACAATGGAGTATCACAGGCTGAGAGAAGGGTTAATGGTTTTTGTGACCTGAACTGGCTTTCATCTGACAATGATATGAGTGAAGAGGATGTTTTCCAAAGGCATGCATCATAATTTCGTTTTTCTGGCTACTATCTCTGCATTTTTTTCATCATTAACCAATTTACACCATTAGCCTATGCTGAGCTATGCAATCAAGGCTTTCTTAGCAATCACAGATCAGACTGTGCAGTTGGATTGGGGATCTAAGTAACTTCTATATTTTAAGTAGAAATGCATGGATTATATGCAATTTTACCATCAAGATGGCCTTTTGCATTCTGAATTCCTAGTTTTCTGCAATAGCAATCCACTATGCTGTAGTCTGTTCAAAAGTACCCTGAAATAGTCTTTCAAGTGAAACTGCCTTAGTTTATTCCTGGGTATACTCTAGGTTTTTCAAGTGCCAGGAAATAAGAGTTTTGGTAGTCTAATGCAATTCCTTGATTGTTTTTAAGTTGTCATTTTCAGCATTGTACACAGTCACACTTTAGTATAATCTTCATCTTAATTTAAGTCTCTAGTATTCTTTCCTTGCTTAGTTTCTCTTCTTTACTGATGATGTTCCTTCTGTATGCATAATTTGAAGATACCTCACAATGACATCAGCGAATAAAACAAATGGTTGGTATGGAGGTTCTCTTCTTGGTGATCAAGACGAAAGCAGTGAGATATATAAGCATTATGCTGACTTATGTCAGGTATGTACAGACCATCCAATGTTAAAACATTGTGCATTATGCTCTGATGGATGTGATTCCATGACCTTAAGATTTTAATTATGCTTTGTTGAGTGCTTGTTAGTACTTTCTATATTTTGTTTCCATTTTTTTTTTCATGAGTATGGATTGATGGAGGGGGTGTGTGTGTGTAATCTGTTGGTGTGTGTTCATTCATTAATAGTCATGTGCCTGACCAGCCTTTCTAGAATAATCTGTTGGACAAGAGAGGTTGAAGCATCCCAAAGTTGTTCTGTCAACAAAGCTAAAAGAAAAAATGTGAAATTTTTTATTCATATGCTGTCCGTGAAAAAAATAATACTCATGACTGGGGCCTGATTACTTGGGCAATAAAGCTGGGCAAAGTTAAGAGCTGAAGTATTAGAGAAATAACAAAATCATTTCTGGGCATTCTCCTAGTTTTAAATTAACCAGCACTTGACAAATAGGAATGTTCTCTTTATGTATCATCTCTTGTAAAATAATAAAGTCAATAAAATATGAAGATAATATTAGGTAATAAAAGACATCATGGTTATTTTGATTTGTTGTGTTATTACGTCTTATCTGTGCATGTTGTCAAATAGCTGTCATCAACATCATTTCTCTGAGAAGCAGGGACCTGCGTTGGAATTATTCCAAAATGATCTTGAGAGGGAGCAACACTATGCAGAGGCTCTAAGCATGGGCTCACTTGACGTTGTTGATCATACTTCTGTAGCAGTAGAAATGGAAGCTGCTCTAAAAGAATACGACCAAGTTGGTAGTGACCTTGGAATCATTCCCACATCTTGCAAATTCTTTGCTGAAGATCCAAGCTGGTTGACTAGATGGTTGATTGGTGAAGAAAAAATACCAAGGTTATGAATCATTGTTTTGGCATGTTCTGAATGTCATCTGTTCATGGTCTTGATCTGAGCCAAAAGGCTGTTGTTTGCCAATTGTAAAGTAATGAAATAGAAAATGATATTCTAAGCCAAGATCTGAAGGCGAGATTTTGGTTTAAGGGACAAGCCAGAAGTACAAGGTTACAACAGCACAAGATGTAGATAAGGATTTTCTGGAAGTATTTTATTGTCGAGCATTATTTAAAATGGTAGTTGTAGTTTTTCAATTGTCTTTGCAGCCTACTGCTCCATTTATACAAGATGAGCTTAAAGCTTATTGTACTTGCAAAATGGACGAACCAAAAATAGTGGTTGTTTTAATTTTAAGAAAATATTTAAAGTAATTTTACATTTGTAATTTGGCCAATATATGGAAGTATTTTGGTTTCTGGAATAACCATAAACCCCATTTGAAACCTGAAACTAGATGTGGCTAGTAGTTTCAATTGCAGCTAAAAGTGACAAGAGTTTCTTGGAATATTGAGAGTCGTTCTCTTATATGCTATATTGGTTTACTTCGGTAGACAAAATAATTTATATGGTCTCAACTTTATCGGACATTCCCGAAGGGAGCAATAATAATAATAATAATAATAACAATTTCAAAATTCAAATTTGAATTGATATGATGTTTTATTGGAGTAAAATGCAACTTGTATAAAAAATGTTTAGAACATTTTATGATAAAATTGAAATAAAATATGAAAGTTGTGAATTATGTATCTTATAGTGTTTTTATTAAAAAATTATGAATCTATTTTTTTTTCAATAAAATTCCCTGCAGACGCATGCAAGTGAGTAGTCTTTCTATCTTGCATTCTTGCATCAATTTCAAAATCTTGAATAACTTCTCTTATTTATCTAAATTTTTCTTATCAATATAAATTACTTCCTCTATTTTTTAAGTGTCATTTAAAAAAATATTTTTATTTCTGTTATTTTAAAGAATTAATATTATATTTGTTGTCTTCTTTCAAATATTATTGCTATTTTTTATATTAATATATTAGTAAATTATAATTCATCTATCTTAAAATTAAAGTTATTTATTACTTTTCTTAAATGATACTTAAAAAGAAATGGAATGAAGAACAGAGGGAGTAATATCTTTAGATCAACAAATTGTATTGTAATTGTTGGCAAATCTAGAATTGCGTGTTGTGGGACAATAAATTTATCAACGCTCATTTACACATTTCAACAATAAAATAAATTCGATGCAATAACAATTTTAATAAACAAACATACCAATCTCAATACTATTTTTGTATAAAACTCCATCAGAGATGCACAACTAGTCGAAGTTCCTTCCCTTTTTTTCTTCACACACTCATCATCATCATCTCTTCCCCAATCTCCTTCTCACTGAATGTTCTGGTATTGTTCTTCTCATCTTCAATGTCTCCAAAGACATGGTAGAACTCATATATATGTAGTAATCTAATCGGTTGAAAACTTATTTCCCAAGCCTAATCCAAGTGCTGAATTCTTTATGGCTATGTAACAAGATGTATCCTTCATGGTTTAAGATTATACTAAATTCTGAATTCTAAACCCCAAGTAAATTCTAGCTACACAGTGAGATAGTTTTAAATGATTCTAACAAAATCTAATTTCGCTTGGTTTAATTTCCAACAATGATTAATTTCATCGATGCCTACTTTACTAGAATTCTTAAAACTCATTTATCACTAATTTTGTGGTTATGAACATTTTCCTTTTTCAAAATCAAACCATTTATAGAGATCCTGCAGCACATTTTCCTTCTTCATTAGCACTTTCAAATCACCAAAATCCCGATTCCATTCCTTTATGTCTGAACTTCTCATCTGTCTTCAACTGTTTTGTTTCTTTTTATGGTAATAAATTTGATCATTTTTATTCATTCACGATTAATGTCATAATTATTCTCCGTTTAACCAATTTAAATGGGTTCCAAATGACGATTCGTCAAAACTATTTGTATCTAAAATATAAATCATGAGTCTAGTTTTTGTTTCTACCGTTACTTGTTCACGTATTTTGGCTCATGATTTGCCCGTTGTGTGCTCGCCTCTTTTCCAAATTAATAATATAAATCATGAGTCTTGTATAGGCTCCGTTGTTTCCATAGAAAATATTTTCTATAAAATATAGTTATAAAATATTAAGATAAGGGAAAATATTTTATTTGTTTAATGTTAAATATAAAAAATTTTAAAAAAATAAATTTCATTTTTTTTAAATAACAATTTGTATTCTTCCATTAGTGTGGCTCTATGTATTATTTTTTTAATCACAATTATAGGTGACATATTATTCATTTGTTAATATATTTACAAATAATATTTTTTTTTTAAAAATATCTTTTGATGAATCGAAGAACCCTTAATACTTAATTCTACCATCACAATCCTTAAATTGCTTCCAAAATTCTATTTAGGTTCTTATATAACTCCTTAGACACTCATTATTTTCTCTTCCATGCATCAACCTCTTATCTAATGCAAATATTTATTGTCCAATATACTTGTTTGACAAGTAATCCCAATCATCTTCTAACATTAAAACAAAAGCTTAATTTAAATAGAAATGTAACTTACAATAGGAAATAAGCATTAATGGAGAACACTTAGAATTTGAATTGAATTTAACACTTATTTTATAACTATTAATTTTTCAATTTTTTATGTATTTTGTGCTTTGCTTTTGTAGATAATCATCTCTCTCGTTGAAAGCCAAAAAAGGGTGAAAGACATCAGAAATAAACGCAGAAGGCAGATAATATAAATGGGATTTTAGAACAAGCAACTTGTATAAATTTGATTTAGTTCATTCAGTTTAAAACCAGTATAGTACAGGTTCATTCCTTAAAATTTTTTGCATGGTGATGTTATGCGGTAGATTTCTTATATTTTTCCAAACCAAAAGTTGTTTCCTCGTTCAATTATGCTGTAGTTGATTTAGATCGTTTTTGTATTAGTTTTCCCCTTGGTAAATTACTTTGTGCATTCACTCAGTTTTTCCTATGTTCCGGCTTTTGAGCTTTCAAGTTCTAACATTTTTTAAATTGTTAAAGCAAATGTACGGGGAGTGGAAAGTTTAGTATTAAACAACCAGAATTTGATTTTTCAATGTTGTTTGTCATGTTTGCTATCAATTCTATTTGAGCAATAGTATTATTATTTTTTGGCTAGTATATTGAAGTATCATTTACTTAAACTTGTTTTATTCTTTCAAATCTCTTTTGACAATTAACACGACCATGATTCTAAATTGAGGTTATGGTTCTGATTGATTAATAAAATTGTGAGTAAATATTAAAAAAATATATAATCATTATAAGTAAAATTGTAAAATATCATGGTCACACAATATTACTGTTAGAGATCGCAACTTGGAAATTTGAATACAACTTGTGCTTGGCTATTTCCCAATCAACTCTTTCGTTCATTAGGTTGAAAAATATTCCTTCAATAGAAAGATGTCGAACATGATGTGTTAGTTCAGAACAAAATTAGGTTGAAAATATTACAATCATATTTTTATTTCATATTCACGGTATATTGATACATCATCAAATCTAATTATATATTAAATTTATTTTTTTTAAAAAAAAATCAAATCTAACACATTGTACACAATTAAATTTAATGCATCGGCACACTATAATCATCTCTATATTCTAATTACCCAATGCACTCTTTCGGAAACAACTAAACAACAGCTAATTAGGCCAAGCCCACATATTTCGATTAATAAACAAAGCTCAAAATATTACAATAAGAATAGCAACTAAATTATATTTTTTACCTTCTGTATTATGTATTATTATATCATTGTGTCGTGTAACAATCACAATTTGTTTTGTAATGATCATATTTTGTAACATTTATTCATAGTTTTACTAATTATAGTATAACTAAAATTGCAATTGCAATTTAGAACAATGCTCATTACATATTTTTACGTCAACCTCCTTCAGCAGGATAGACGACTTTGCCAGTAGAGTTTATCGATACGAATTATTTTTTTCTTTTCAACCTGACTATAACCTCTTGGACACTCAATTGGATATCAATTCACCCTGTTTTTTTCTTTGCTTTTTTCTTTTTCTTCTTCAATGAAAGAAATTAGAAAGGAAACATTAAACTAATCATCGTTCCAGTGTTCAGTACGTTCTTGGTTTACGTCTTTTGTAATTGTACATGATAAACATTTCACACAAAATAAAATTTCCAATATTTTTTAATTCTTGAGCTTTCGTGGTTCTCTAATTATGGATAATTATCTTAAAATTAAAAATAAAAAACACATGGCACTTTCCACCACTAGTTTTTGTAGTGGACCTCAGTTCTTATTTATCATCCACATATCAAACCTTTGTGGACTATCAACTTTCAATGGCCTATATCTGTGCTTCGTGCAACAGCCTGACGCTCCCAGCAGTCCCAAATCTTTATCAAGCTCCACTCAGGCCACCGATAATTACAAGAAGACAGAACACTATCACAGCTTTTGCTTCAAAATCTGGAGGATTTTCGCTTAACTCGGTCTGTTCTCGACCCCATCTCATTATCTACATGTGCACAAACGCAGAGAAAATTCAAGTTGTTTTGAAAATGTTTCACACAAATACGGATTAATATAATAGGATTTTGCATTTGCAAGTTTTCTGAAAAAAATTTATACTCTTCTTGCATTTTTTATTCAAACTTGTAATTTCTATATTAAAAATCAGAAAAAATTTTCATAAGCAACTTTGAAAGTTGAATTGTAATTTTATTTTATTTTATTTTTGTGTATTTTAAATTTTTATGCTTGCAAAATCTGTGCACATTTATAACTTTTTGTGACAAAATTATAAGATTTTATATAAAAATTTGTAATTTTAATTACTTTTATGATAAAATTTCATAAGAACTCGGTAAAATTTTCGAGTGTCTCTACCTAAGTATAACCTATAAAATTAAAGATTATGAGATATGCCTTTTCATTTGCGAATACAGCATATTTTGATTCTCTGTTTTCTGAAATGGGCCTGCAGATACTAAAAAGATGTGAGGTTTGTGGAGGCAAAAGGGCTATAGAATGCCCAGGGTGTAAGGTGCTATACCTTAAGCCTTCTACTTGTATCTACTACTTAATTGAATTGTGGTTCAGTTTTCCCTTTTAAATTTTTATTTATTTGTTCAAGTAATTTTGTTTGGTTTCATTTTACAAAACGTTGACAATTATACATTTTCCATTAATTTCAAAATTATTGTTATGAACTTGCCTTAATATCAGTATAAATTGGTTCTACGATTTTAAAGGCTCGTAAAAACTGGACTTGGAAACATAGATTCAAAAGGCCAGAAGGCACAGAACAGACGAAACTCATTCGAACTTCAAATCAAGAATCATCTCTTTCCTTTCAGATCCTTTGTAATATCATATCACTAGATTTTTTGTGTGAAAGAATTGAAGGTAGTGAAATGAAGTTACAGGACAAGTATCAAAGTTCAGAACTGTTACTACTTGGTTTATTTTGACTTTATTTATTTTGTTGGATGACAGTTTCTATGGAAAAAAAACTTACTTACCTGTATACAAGTACCATTTGGTTAACAAAATAAAATATAATACTACAATAGTTGAGGAAAACAACTTCTTCTACAAGATAATGGATGTTATTTTTTATCATACTTCCCTTATATAGTATTGAATAAATAATTGTTTTTCATTATCATAATATTTTAGAACTATAAAAATAAATAAATGAGATTATTTTTACTCTATAAAAGATGTTTTTCATTTAAACAATAAATTTAGAGACATAGATGCATACTGAGCCTTGCATGATATACATGATTTATTAGATTCATAAACCATCAAATTTTTTTTTTTATTGAAACTTTTTTGTAAGTTTGTATAAAGTACAATGTTTGTTAGCTTTCGCTTGAATTTTTATCATTTCCAAAATCTCACATCAGGATTATTGAATTTTGAACATATTATAATACTCTGTTGGAGGCCTTTTATTTTTTATTTTTTTAATTTTTAATTAATCAGGTTTTGGAAACCTTTGAAGAAGGCTTTATAATTTATAAGTTAGTAATGTTTCGGTATGTTGAGATATTTTATTTGAGTTTAACCTCAAGGTTAGAAAAGTTATAATTTTTAAATAAAATTTTGTAACTTTCTTATAAAAATTACAAATTTATTCGAAAATTTACTTGTAACTATACAAAGAATTGCAACTTCATCTTTTATACATGTATACAAAAGCTTTCAAAAATTTTATGTCGAGATACTTGCTATCAAAAAGTTGTAATAAATAGAATAATCTTTCACATAAGTTGTAAGAATATACGTCGATACCTCCCCCCCCCCCCCCCCCAAGTAGCATAACCCTTTTCATCAGAAGCAAAGTGGCATTTCTATCTTCAAGGTCCGTACATAGTAATTTCGTTGCTTTGGCAGGGGACGGGAAAGAACAAAAAGAATGGAAATATATTTGAACGGTGGAAGTAAGTTACTTTGTTCTTCTATCTTGAATTGTTTGCGTACTATGATATGTTAAATATGTCTTTTTAAGCAATTTTGTCTCCATATTATTTGTTTTGAATCATATTCTGACATGTTGTGCCGTAGATGCTTTGACTGCCAGGGATTTGGGCTCAAGAGTTGCCCCAACTGCGGACAAGGAGGTTTAACACCAGAACAAAGAGGAGAAAGATAGATCTTCTCTTACGATTTGTTTGGGAGATGCTCAAATGTAGAAGGGAAGGAAATGTCAATCATCTTATTTCTAATTATTAAATTTTATATTCACCGTTAAAATTAAAATATAATTAAAAATTACTCATATAATTTTACATTTTTGCTGTGATCATGAAAGAAAAATATGATAACCTATGATTTATTTACTTTTTTATTTTTTTTTGAAAGAATATTCTTTTTCACTTGAGACACGTGAGCGCATATACAAGTATACACGCAGCTGTTGACAATCACAGGTTGAAGAGCTCTCATACCATTATTATCGGATGTAAATACTATTCCTTTGCTTCTGTCATTTTTTTTAAAATTTTTGAAGAGATAAAAATATAATTTTTTTAAAATTTATTATTTTTTATTGAAATTCATAATTTCAAATAAAAAGTTATATATTTCTTTTTTCAAAATTTACCATCCTTTCCTTTAAAGAAAAGGAGAGCATCTATTTCCATTATTTTTTTTTTATTATTGATGTCACTTATATTTTCCAGGAAGACATTATTCTCTTAGCGTCAGTTTTGTTCCCTTCGTTGACAAATTATTATCTTCGCTGCTTTGCATCCCATCCAAGTAACCAAATTCACCGCATAGAAACAGCAGAGGGTAATGTAATGACAAATAACCTTGGCGTAATTCGTCGTTTCGATGTAACAAATTTGATTTTGTTTCTAGCATAATAATATATTTCTTCAACGATACTGTTCATATATCTCTGAAAAATTGTTTAGTATTCTCGTAGTATTGAAATTCTTAGTACTACTTTATATTATTTTTTTTTATGTATCAAAAAAATTAATTCTTTAATTTTAAGAACCATTCAATTATGACATCAAGATCATTGATTTATCAAAATATAATGAGGAGTAATATTAAAATTTTAGTTATAAGGTAGTATTAAAATTTATTTTCTATATTTCACTATTACAAAAATGCAAGTACACATCAATTATTTTAGCAACTAATATGTATACGAGTCACATCCTATGTTAGACTATTTCACATCACTTTGTTAACTAACGTTGAAAAACATACAACATTGATTTTACATTGATTTTTATAGGAAAAAAAAATTCGAAAACCTTTAATTTAGAAAATTTTTAGATAGTTAAATAACTCGTAGATTAAAATTTTAATTGGTGCGAAAAATGTAGCAAATAGGAAATTTTGATTGGTGCGAAAACCTGAAGCATTATATATTGGGAGATGAGTGTCATGGGCCACCAATAACTCAGTAGATCAATGCAAATAGGAGTCAAGCATGCCACTTTCATCGGTAGGCTAGAGAAGAAAAAGGAAATTTGAAGAATCAAAACATAATTTGTAAAGGTTACATTGTAATAGTAGTAAAAAAAAAATAGAAACAATTATGAAAATAAAAACTAATAAGTAGTTAGTGGTCTATGTACAACTTTAAAAGTAAAAACATAATTACCTTCAATTCATCTTATATTTGTCTTTTGGAAGATTTTCAACCCATATACATTCACCATGATTATCTCACATGTAGAACTTTTCCAAATTTCCTTCGTCGTGCACCAGATGTAGTCCTAATAAGAAAGGATGTGCCTTTTAAATATTATTATTTATATCTTTTTCATTCCCATCACCAACAATCTATTTCTTTTTATGAAGAACTATAGACAACTTCTTGATAGGTGCATTTGTAACATAAAAACCTGTTTTGCTTGAAATATCACTATAAATAGGTTCTCGCTTATGAACCTTCCTATTAAGATCTACCAACATGAATCTTAACTCATTAATTAAGATGTTATTATTCTTAACCTATTTACATCAAAACACAAGCTTTTATGAATTTGAGTAGGCAAGCTCTTATTTGTCTTTAATGACCCGATAATATGACATTTGCATATATAGGGTGTCACAACCCATATTAATTGTAACTAGCGTGAATCCCATTATTGGTTTCTACAAGCCTAAACTATTTTTTATTCTTTTTACCTAATTGGAGTTTCCAAATTTCCAAGGGGACTTGAAAATTTTCTTCTAAGTTTTTGCGAAAAAATAGATAAAATCTCCCTCTCTTTCTAGACATTTCTTGAAGGTCACACGCTCTATAACGCAAAACCTATTAAATTTTCAGATACGACAGTAACCAACATTTACGTAATATCATACATTCTTTAGACAATTGCGCAAATACAAATTCAATATACTACTAGATTAGCCATATTTGTATTTTTAATGTTAATCCTAACTCAATACAATCACAACTGTCAAATTTTCAATTTAAGCAATCTCTACTTCTCCATGGATGCAAAAAGCTCAAGTATGCTTATTTTAACTTGAAAACATTGAAATAAAATAGAGTAAGTTACGAGAACTTAGTGAGCATATATCTACCTCTATTTTGCAGGTGATCAATTTTATATATAATATTTGTACATTAATCATGTACTAACAAACCCAATTCTTGGATCTCTGATACATGTGAAACCATGATCTAAATGAGAGTCCACCTGCATGACTCAAACTCTATTTTCACATCACAATCCATAGAAATTTTCATTATCCGTTATTGCATAACGTCAAAATAACATCACATACTACCCATTCTAGGTAGACAATACAATCATAACCAGCCGTTTAAGCTCAAATGCAAATAAATTCTCATAATCACATTATCAATAGAAGTCAATTACAAACAGTCTTATCAAACAGTGACATCTAGTCACATAACTCTAATTTATAATGAACATATGTGTAGTCATCTTTTGATTTCATAATCAAATCTATACATTTTTCAACTGCTTGCTAGAAATTTCTCATCCAGCTCTCGAATCAATATCATATCCATCTCATATAATTTATCGAGAATTTCCTATTTGACTTTCATATAATTTCTTCATCATAAATTGCAATATTTGGCATCATTACTCTAGCATAGTTCCTCACTTTCCAATGCCTTAAAAGACTCAATTCATAATGTAGCAAATGTATTAGAGTTTCACTCTATTCATATCACTAGATTCAATGCTAACTCACATAGACAACTATTCAACAATCACGGGCAGTCAAAGTCTATAATACATTTACAATATGATTTATCACAATTCTATCATAATCACTCATTTAGTAACTAATATAACACTGTGCTTTCACTGTGCACTCTGATCCAATAATGTAATTTCAATATACCATGAATCAGAATTTACATTTGCATATAATTATATTTACACAAAAATATAGAATTAATACTAATAATGAGAAAAAATACAATTCACAATATTTAAAATAACTTTTAATAAGATATTAAAAAATGATGAGATATATAGTCATCTGAGGTGTGCATTCCCTGTAGAAGCCTGCAGCAATTTATTTTCATCTTTCCACCTTTTTCCTCATATTTATATCATTTATTGTTGTCCAATGCTGGCCGTGGGTTACATAGGCCCTATTTTGCTATGTATAGTCATTGATGTGAAGGAGAATGGCTCCGATAAGGTGGCTTCAAGATCTCCTTGAACCATCGCCAACCATAAGCTCTGTTTCATTCCACTACTGTTCACGAAGCTCCTCTATTTGTGCCCATGATTAATGCCAGATGAGGTGGTTCGTGACTGTAGCTGCAATACACAGCGGCCACAGATGGAAAGGAATTTCAGCAAAAAAGAAACGAGCTAAGGGAAGAAGAGAAAGAGAAGCAAGACGTCACAAGCAACCTAAGAAAAGGAGACGTACTCAGCAACAAGGAAGATGCAGGAAAAATGTAGAAGTTGCTGTGCTGTTTTGGAGAGAGAATCAGAGAATATAAAATAATGAGGAAGAGATAGTGTAACTGCTGATATGAAAAGAGAGAGCTAGAAGACTCCCAGGGGAAGTGATTGGAAACCTTTAAAAATGCTAGTAAACCTTACTTCATAGCAACAGGAAGTAGCAACGCGGCTAGGCAGCTCTTCACACCAGTCGCGGTTACACTTTGTTGCAGCAAGACAGCAACACCAAAAACTCCTACCAGAGAGAGAGAGCGAGAAAGAGAGAGAGAGAAAGAGTTGTGCCCTCTAAAAAATAAGAAGGAAAGGTGGTGGAATTAAAAAGCAGCAATAGGAACTCTCGAGAAATGAGAGACCGAAACAGTAAAGAAGTCAATGAAATAAAAGGCTAAGATGGAAGCTGTACCCGTGCAGCCTTTTAAAAAAAGTGGGGAGAGAAAATTTTAAAAAAATGAAACAGGTGTACCGGCCAGAAAAGAAAGAATGGATGAAAAAGGAGGGAGGGAGAGAGAGAGAGCATACGAGAGGGAGAGTGAGAGAAATTAGACAACAGTAAGGAAAAATGTAAAAGAAAAAGAGAAATTCTAAGCTACTCCTGAATTAAGGCACTGTACCTTATTTCAAAAGAGTAATAGATAGAAAAAAATAAAATGAGACATGCTTGATGGACCTCATTCCATTCTTTCTCTTTATCTCTCACTTTCAAAGTAAGGTATTGTGCCTTATTCCTTAGGCAACATGGAATTGTTCAAGAGAAAGAGAGTGTTAAAACCAAGAGAGAGAAGGGAATTTATATAAAAATATAGAATCGATTAATAGGGAGCACCGACCTTTAGAAAAAGAAAATGTTAAAAAAATCAAATTATGGCTTTTATTCCATATTTCTTGGCACACCATACATGTATTTTCATTTCAAATCTCATCCACCTTTTTACTATACTAAAACTCATTTTCTTAAAATTGATTTTATTTGGAACCAAATAATTTTTCCCTCAATATATATATAAATATATAAATATTATTAATCTCCCTCGATTCTGAAAAGTAAATTATTAAGTATCAATAAATATTTCACAATTTCTCACATTCAAGCTCATTAAAATTATTTTTAATGTGTGAGAAATTCCTTGAAATAATAACCATATAAGAATAAATATTTTAAATATTATCAATGTAATTTTATTATTCCAAAACCTTTAATATGAAAAATAAATTTAAACTAATATTAATCAAATAAATAATTTTATCTATGATTTTAAAATTTATAGAACTTTATATTTGAACTAAGGATATTACATAGGGTTTCTATCATTTGAAACTAGAAACATTCCTTGCTTGACCCACTAAAGTAACCCTACTATTTTGTATAATACTTATGTCATATTGGTCTTTTATGTAGAAAGAATACCCATTAAGATAAGACCTTTATATATGACCTATGGGCTAATCATCTTATAGTCTTGAAATTAACATTCAATGTTTCTGTCATCATGCTTCTAGCTCAATTTTGGAACTAAGTGATGATTAAGCAGTGCCCATTAATCATTCCTTCCATAATTTAGCCTTTTTATAATGGTTATATGCTCATCCAAGTAAGATTTAATTTCTTCACAATTATGTAGGATGTAAAGGCATACCTATACACACATTTCATAACTATTACTCACTATTTAGGTTCTTAGTGTACCTTTACCACCTTTACCTATAATTCTTCCCTTATAACAAGGCTTGGGATGTATGATAGCTTCTACTTATGAATATTACTGTAGAACTCTACAATCCCTTTAGCTATGCATCCTTTAACAATAGATTCTTCAGGCTGATGCCAATTCCTCACATATCTTTTCAGAATTTTCATATATAATTTAAATAAGGACATCTACCTTGAATAAATTGGTTTATACAGATTGATCTCTCTCTTACTAAATGAATAACTAGATCCACCATGATATCAAAGAAGAAAGATGGAAAATACATTTCAAGTTGATGTAGTGTGATAATAACTTCCTTGCAAGTCATCCAATTTCTCAACATCAATGGCTACATATTGTATTAAAGAAAAACTAAAGTCTAGTATTAACATATCTCACATGTTTAGATAATATTTAATCAAATAGCCATTTGTAGCAATCGTTGCATTAAAGTATTGCAATCATGAGACTTTACATTGATCAATTTCAAATCTCTCATTTAAATGAAATTTTTTATGTTTGAAGAATTGCAATAGGAGCAAACATCATGTAAACACTTATAAAAATATGTTTTCTCCTTTCTAGAAAAAATATGAAAAGATGAAGGCAAATACATATGTTGACCTCATTTTTCTTGTGTTGGTTCCTTCTATATAGCCATTTTAACTAAGTTTAGTTTGGCTTTGAATCCATCCATGGTTTTACTTAGTGTGTTTAAAATTGTTTCAATGAGACCAACATAGACATTTTTCTCCATTTGTATCACACCAATATTATGTCTTACAAATAAGGTTTGCTAATATGAAGATCAAATAATATGGACCTTTTCTCTCACAAAGCCTTATCACTTGTATATGTAAAGGGTTTTTCAAAAACAACATTATGATTTTTCATCCATTCGTAAACCTACTTCTTAATTAAAGGTATTAGAGTCAGTGCATCCTTTGGTGACCTATTAAAAGCCTTTCTCTACCTACTAATGGTGGGATTGGAGAAGAAATTGCTAGTGATTGAGATACATTATCTTCTTTCCATGCTTGAGTTAAGAAGAACATGTATCATTTTCACAAATAGGACACATGTTATTCCTTTTAATGATGTATTCAAACAAGTTTCCACAAGTTAGGATGTCATTCATTATGCATAAAAGCTTGACATGTAGCTTAAAAAAATGTTAGTGATATGTGTCAAACACTAACACACATTCATCCCACATCATCCTCAAGTATATAATATATGGTGCCAAAAAGACATTTATGTTATTTTTCAATTGTTTGGTGCCCAAAATCAACAATGACAATATTATATACTTATGCTTCATACATAATTAAGAAGGTAAATTATAAATCACTAACATTGCATGCTATATACTATTTTTGTTACTCAAGTTACTATAAGGATTCATTTCATTTGTACAAGGTACAAATCTAAGGTTTCTAGCCTTGCCACTAAATTCAAGAAATAATGAATTAATCATTCTTCATTGATAAGAAACAACCAGGTGATAAATCTTGCTATAGAAAATCCTTCACTCTATATACCATGTTAAGTTCTTAACCTCTCGTACATTAGCAAACATACATTTAAATGTCAGGACTATTAAAAGATATCATAACAACTTAGAATGAGCATTTTTATTAATGATGCCATCATGCTTCAATTTATAATGCAATATCCCATATTTTGGATACTTATGTAAAGTTTTGTACCATTTTCGATACAATATGCAATCATTAAGATAAACATATATCTTCTTATACTCGGGAACAAGATTTTCTTGCCTTTATAAGTAGAATCTAAAATTTCGTTCCTTTTTGAAAGCATATATTTTAGTACTTAAAGTAAGGGCATGAAGATTTTGTCACTCCACCCATTCCTCACTTTCAAGTTAGATAATGTCAATATAACATATAAACATGTAAATTTAATGCAACCTGAATATAAAGGTTTTTCTGCATCACTAAACAAGTTATCACATTCTAATATATAAATTTATTATCAACCCCCAACAAAATTCACAATTAATTTAACTACTTAACCAAAAATAATCTAAACATTGATAATAATCATAAAAAGTTCCTAATAATGATTAATGTAAAAAAAGTACCTAAATTAACCTCCTATTATTGATTTCAATTCAAGACATATGCTTAAATCTAATTAGTAATATCATTAAGCATCACAAATAAGGTTAAAAAAAGTTAATATCTTTACAAGCGAAAATTGCCAATTTGTCCACTATAGACATTCATTAAGTACCTCTTCGATTATATAATCGATTATAAGTATCCACAAAGCACCTCTTTCTAGGTAGTTGATTATAACCCCTTGAAAGTAAGTTTTAAGGCTAAAGTTAACTATAGTCAATTCTAAGCTCAAAATCTATATAATTTTTACATTATCACTATTTATATAGTCAAATTCCATCAATTCATTCACATATACAATCTTAAATCTAGAAATTATCACTATACAAATATCTATGTTCACATATAGAATGTATCAAACATCTTTCAATCAAACTTGCCTTAGAAATACAAAGACTTAAGGACATTTGACATTCCCTATATTATAAGTAACAACCAATTTAAGCATGCCTTAATAAACCTAGGAGCTTCCATTAATGTCATGCTATTGTCAGCACTTTCCTCTTTATAACTTGGTCTTTTGGAGCAAACAAAAGTTGTTATTCAACTAACTAATAGAAGTATTGTGCGTCCTCCTAGTGTTATTGAAGATATGTTAGTTCAAGTCAAGGAATTAATATTCCTAACAAAGTTTTACATTCTGCCCATGAAGGATGAATTTTCAAATAGTCATGCACCTTTGATTCTAAGGAGACCATTCCTTAAAATAGCAAAAAAAAAAAATATAAATGTTAGCAATTTTTCCATGGAAGTTGGAGATATAATTATGACTTTAACATCCTTGAAGCCATGAAATACCCTATTGAAGAGCATTTTGTATTTTAAGTAAATGTGCTTGATGAACTTGCTAAAAGTGCTTTTGATGATCTACTTGTTAATTTTCCTCAAATTTTTGAATTTATAGATTGTTTTGATAGCCATGAATGTACCTGTTATGATTATAATAACTAGTGTGCCATATATGCTAAAATTTCTACATTTATAAGTGAAGAAAGCAATCTATTCTAAAAGATGTAGAAACTAATTTTCAAGATGAAATTCAACTTGCAAAAGTGGTTTCCACCACTAGATTACCACCTTTTATGATCCAGCCACCAATGTTATAGTTTAAATTTTTTCTAGAACATTTAAAATATGTCTTTTTAGAAAAGAATGAGAAACTCCTAGTCATCACAATAAAGAATCTACAACTTGAGCAAGAACAGAAGTTGTTATAAATGTAGAGGTTTTACAAGCAAGCAATAGGGTGAACATTTGTAGACATTCTTGGTATTAGCTTTTCCACTTGTATACTTTGAATTTTATTGGAAGAAAGAGCTAAACTAGTAAAATAACCTTAAAGAAGAATTAACCCCTTAATTTTGGATGTGGTGAAAAAATAAATTACCAAGCTTTTGGAGGGTGGTATTATATATTCCATTTTTGATAGCAAATAGGTGAGTTCAATGCAAGTTGTCCCTAAGAAAACTAGTGTAAAAATAGTAAAAAAATTAAATAATAAATTGCTCCGTACTAGAGTTCAAAATAGTTAAAGAGTGTAACAACCAGCAAAGATTATTTTTCACTACCATTCATTAATCAAATGTTAGAGAGATTGGTTGAAAAATCCCATTATTGCTTTCTAGATGGCTACACAGGTTACTTTCATAATCATATTGCTCCAAAAGATAAAAAAAAATAACATTCACATGTCCTTTTGACACTTTTGCTAATAAAAGGATGTCTTTTGGCCTATGTAAGACACCTGATACATTCTAAAGGTGTATGGTGAGCATTTTTTCTAATTTTTTAAAGGATTGCATAAAAATTTTCATGGATGATTTTTCTATTTATGGTTCCTTTTTAGACACATGCTTAGATAACCTTGCTAAAATGTTAGATAAATGCATTGACACTAATCTTGTATTGAATTTTGAAAAATGTCATTTTATAGTAGAGCATGGGATAAATTTAGGACATAGTATGAGTAGCAAGGGCATTGAAGCAAATCCTATTAAAATTAATGTGATTACTACTTTACCTTCCCCTACTTATGTGGGAGAATGCATTTATTCTTAGTCATGTAGGTTTTTGTAGGAAATTCATTAGAAATTTCAACAAGATTGCCTTTCTATTGTCCAACTTGCTTCAAAAAGAAGTAGAATTTAACTTTGATCAACATTGCAAGGATGCTTTTAACAAGTTGAAGTGAACTTTCATTACCACTCCCATCATTCAACCACTATCTTAGGATTTGCCATTTAAATTGATATGTGATGCATCAAATTATACAATTAGTGTTATTTTTGCATAAAGAATAGGAAAACAACCTCATATGATTTATTATGCTTTAAGAACTTTGGATGCTGCCTAAGTCAATTACACTATAATAGAAAAAAACTTTTACCTATTATTTTTACTTTATATCAATTTAGATCATATTTGCTTAGTTCTAAAGTAGTTATGTTTTCTGAACATACAGTTTTAAAGTTCCTTTTAAAGAAACCTAAGGCAAAACCTCGCTAAATTAAATAAATGTTACTTTTGCAAGATTTTAATATTAAGATAAAAGATATGAGTGGTGCTAAAAAATTTAGTTACAAATCATTTGAGCAAGATTCCAAAAGATATAGGCGTTTTTTCCATTTGTGACACCTTTCTAGATGAGTAGCCTTTTTAGCTACTAGGTAAAGATCCTTAGTTTGCTAATTTAATGAACTATTTGATTGCTAATGAGTTACTTACATATGCTAAGAAAACTTAAATTGATAAGTTGAAGAGTGAAGTCAAATATTATATGTGGGATGATCCTTACTTATGTATACATAATTTTAAGTTTCATTTCATACTTACATTTTGTTATGATCATGCTTGTAAAGGTTACTTTGGACCTAAAAGAACAATAAGAAAATTGATTAATTCTAGTTTTTATTAGCCTACTTTTGCAAGAATTGTGAAAAATGTCAAAAAATAGAAAATTTAACTTGTAAACATGGGATGCCTCAGTTTCTAATAATTTTTTATGAGGTTTTTTATGTGAGGGGCATTGATTTTATAGGTTTTTTTCCCTCACCTTTTAACTTTGTCTACATTTTTCTTGCTATTAATTATGTTTACAAGGGTGTGGAAGCTAAAGCCACTAGGATTGATAATTCATAAGTCGTTATGGATTTTATCAAGTCTCACATTTTTAGTAAGTTTGACATTCCACATGCTTTGATAAGTGATCAAGGAAGTCATTTTTGCAATCGAGCACTTGAAGCTTTGTTGAAGAAATATATAGTTTATCATAGAGTTTCTGCACTATATCATCCCTAAACAAACGGGCTAAAAGAAATTTCTAATAGAGAAGTCAATTCAATTTTAGAGAGAACTATCAGGCCTAATAGAAAATATTAGAGCCTTAGATTAGATAATGCATCTTGGGCTTATAGGACTGTATACAAAACTCCTATTAGAATGTTTGTATACTAGATTATTTTTAGGAAAGCATGTCATCTTTCAATAAAGTTAGAGCATAAAGCATTTTAAGCTATAAAAAAGTGTAACATGGATTTGAAGGCATGTGGAGAGGAGAGAAAATTACAATTGCAAGAATTAGAAAAGCTTCAACTTGAAGCTTATGAGAATTTTAGGCTTTACAAAAAGAAAACAAAAGCATTCTATGATAAGCTCATTTTTAGAAAAAATTTTGAGATTGGCTAAAAAGTTTTATCATTTAATTCAAAACTTAAATTAATGCTAGGTAAACTTCATTTTTGTTGGAATGGACCTTTCATTGTTACTAACATTTTTCCTTATGGAACAATTAAGATTAAAAATTTGAAAAATAATAAAGTGTTCAAAGTGAATAGGCATATGCTTAAACCAATCTATAAAGGTTTTTAAGAGCAAGTGATGAAAGTAATAAAGTTAGAGGCTTCAGTTTATTCTCAATAAAGAAGCTTGTGTTTAGCCAAATATTTTAAAAAAAGGCGTTTCTTGGGAGGTAACTGAAGATTTACTTTCTCCTACTCTTCTCTTTTATTTTCTTTGTTATTTATCTTTCTTTATATTTCTTGATGATATTGATATGTTTTATATTAAGGATAATGTAAAATTTAAATATGGATGAAAACTTTTAAGATTTATTTTATGTTTTGTGTCTTCATTTGATACTTTTCAATATTTTCAAAAAAATAGAAAAATAAAAAAAATTTAAAATGGAAAAAAATTAAAAAAAATTATGTTTTTCACTTATTTTTAAGTTCTTTTCTAGTCATTCTAGTTGTCTTCCATTAATGGAGATTTTGCAATTTTTATAAGTAGAGTTCAATTGAACTTAAATAGGATTCATGACATGATTAAATAAATGATTTTGCTTCCTGAAATTGATTGATGTAGTAACCAATTT
Source organism: Sindora glabra (assembly GCA_020226215.1). Classification (NCBI taxonomy): domain Eukaryota; kingdom Viridiplantae; phylum Streptophyta; class Magnoliopsida; order Fabales; family Fabaceae; genus Sindora; species Sindora glabra. The sequence continues at coordinate 72,061,200 of CM035226.1, read as the reverse complement.
TGAATTGGTAGATTGAACTTAGTAACATGACTTACCTTATAAAATTTTAGGCCTTATGTTGGAATCTTATACTATTCTTTTTCTTTCTTATGTGATGTTCTTCTATGATTTGTTTTTCTAGAACTTACTTTTATTCTTTTTAAAATTATATTTTGTATATGCATGCACAAAAATGATAAAGGCATTCTTTCGTTGTTTAAGTTAAAGTCATATAGCCGACCTTGAGTTTTTATCATTGTCAATCCCTTTAACCTTCTATTGCCTTTTCTTTGTTGATTAGCCTCTGAGCAATTTTTCAATGAAAAATAAATATCTTTACCTAATCTTAAAGATTAGTAGACCATTTGAATTTTTGTGAGATGGACTATTAAATAAGTGTTAGGGTGTGTGAGTTTATGTGTTATGAAAAGTCATCAACTTTAAGTTCAAAGATTAGTTGGGAACTAAAAAAATAAAAGAAAAGTAAAAAAAAAAATGAAGAAAATGAAAAAATTAAAAAAAGAAAGAAAAGGGAAAAAATAAGGCAAAATGAGATTAATAAAGAAAAGAAGAAAAAGGAAAAATAAAAAAGTTAATAAGTGTTTGAATTTGAATTTAACTTGTTGTGTTGAGTTATAATTATTTATGATTTACCTATATATTTTTTATTGAAATACTCTATTAATTTCTTTAGTTTCTAGTTTTTTGTATCCTCATTTTTCTTTCCTTTTTCCCTGACCACATTACAATCTTGAATAAAGCCCTTTTAATTTGTGTTACATATGCAATTTGAGTAATAGAGATTAAATGATTAGCAAGCTTATGGTGGAGCAATTTTATGAAAAAAACTTAAGGGAAACACTTACCATAAACATTTGAGAGTTGGAGAGTGAATTTTATAAGAATCTACCATGTTGATCTACACTTTTTGAATGAAGTTACTATATTAGTTAGTTTAAGTTTGTCAAGATTTTTCTTCATGATATATTATGTTCTTGCTAGCTTTTGTTTGTCTTTTAGTTTTGAATTTTTTATTTTGAAATTTTTGAAAAGTAAAGTCTTTTGTTTCTTAGTTTTAAATAAAGTTATGTCTTGCCTGAGGATGAGCAAGATTTAAGTATGGGAGAATTTAATAAGTAAGATTATTTCCTCCTATTTCATGTCTTTTAGTGAGACACATATGCTTAATTTTACAAAATTGATCTTGTTTTATAATTTGGCGTTGGTTTTATAATATTCTGAATTTATTCAGTTAATATTGGATTATAACATTATTTTTATTTTTTAGTTATATCTTGAGCTTTGAATATCAAATTGGGATGATCTTTATACCATTGAAAAGTTTAAAGAGAGATCTACAATTTTGTATTTTAGTCAAAGCCTAGTTCAAACTCTTTAAAACCCTTATTTAGTTGAGAAGCTAAATCCCTATTTTTATCCTAATTGAGCTAGCTTTAGTTTTTAGGCTATATTGGAGCTATAGAGGTCCAATTAATGTGAAACTAGTGTCCTAATCTTTATAAAACCTAGCTTTACAATTTTTATGTCTATGGTTTATGCAAATTACATTGTTTTGGTGGTCTTATACTAGTTAGAAGTTAAACTTACAAGAATTCACTACCATAACTCTTAAAGTTAATTATGTTGTAAAAATATGTTCTGAGCTTCTAAAAATTAGGAAGGCCCTATTTTTGTAATCTAAGAGACATAGTATTCAATTCTAACAAGGTTTTAAGATGTTAAGTCAAGTATAAAGGCAAGAACACATATTAGAAATTAGATTTTACACTCTAGATAGAATTTAGCAACGTAGTTTTCTTTCTTTTCTTCTAACTTGTGTTTTCTAGCCATGAGGGGATAAATTTAGAGTTAATTTAAGGATTTTGAGGCTCCCCTTTATTGGATTATGAGATCATGATTTGTAATGTGAACTTTCTCTAATTAATTTTCCTCTTCCCCTAATTACTTGTGTTGAATTCTTGAAATTACATGTATTAAATGTTATTTGATATAATTGGTTTTTATCCTTATGATTTCTAATATTTTTCTATTTTGATGTTGAATTATGGTTAATTATCATGATTTACACATAAAGGTAAAGGGTTGAAGGATTAATTTGGAGGTTTTTAATTTAATTTCTCAATTCAACTAAATTCTATCTTTAAATCAATTTCGATCTAAGTTCGGGATCATAATGTTTGCTTAATTTAGGTAACCTTAATTGGCTAAATCCTAGATGATTATCTAGCATATGATTCATGAATTATTATAAGGGTTTTAGGTATTCAAGGTTGAAAGATTAATTAGAAAAGTTGAATATCAATTGATCTATGATTAATCCAAACTAGAGCTCTTAATTCCTTGAATTGGCTACATCATTATATTGGTTTTCTTCTTTACTATTTATTTTGTGTTTTGCTTTGTCTAACATGTTTATTTCAATTTCAATTCACCCTCCATAATTCTATGTTTTCCATAATTCTGCATATAGCTGCATACAATATTTTGCATTCATATTGCATTCTATTTACATTTATATGGCTCTATTTTATCTATTTCATCTATTTCTTCTTTTTTTAGTTCATATAAAATTTAAATAATTATATAAACATCATTAATAATTTATTTATAAAAAATAATCTAAAGGATCAAAGGGGTATAACTTGGTTTGCCTCATTGTATTACATTATTTTCAACAAAATAGCATAATCTAAATTTGGTGCATTATGACATGCAAATTAGAAATCATCATTATAGAAATATCCATGTTCATATACAACCTATAAATATTAATAAATTCATTTCATAACATAACTTTACAACATTAAATTATCAAATTTTTAATGTTCAACATTTTACCCTCAATAACACAAATTTATCAAACTAATGAATTCTAAGTAAATTTTTTACTTACTTGTGTATGAAGAAGATGAAAAAAAGAAAGAAATAAGGATTACCCTACCTTAATTAACATGAATTCAAGAATTTCAAAATAAATTCATAAATTCCCAATTGTCTAGACCTAAAACAAAAATGTATTCAACAATCATCTAAAAGCTATGAATTAGAATGAATTATTTTTATATAGTGATGTGCACGCCGCAATATACCAAAATTGTATTAAAACTAGTGTGCTAAAAAATAATGTTATATAGTGGTACAACCAAGTTGTAACCCTAGTGATCCTTTAATTTTACCTTTTCTAAATGATTTTATAATAATATATGCAGAATTATTGAATTATTTATGCAATGAAAATGTGAAGAACTAATGCAAACAAAATGCAATATAATAAAATAGAATGTTGTATAGAAATAGAATGCAATATATATATATTGTATAATGTATGTTGTATGTTGTTTTATGCAACGTGTACAATACAGAATGCAGAATTGGGGGGAAAGGTTGGTTACATGAATTTAAATAATTGATAAGCAAAAAAATTAAGATAAAAATAAAATTAAAATAGAAATAAAATAAAAGATAAATCAATGAAATCAAACAACCGATTCATAGAAATTAAAAGCCCTAATTTGGATTAATCATAGATCAATTAGAATTTAATTTTTTCTAATTAATTATGTAACGTTGGATTATAGGGAACCCCTACAATAATTTGTAAATTCTATGCTAAACAACCACCTAGGATTTGATCAATTAAGATTATCCGATTAAGCAATCACTATAATCTCTACACTAGATCGAAATTGATTTAATGATAGAATTCTGTTAAATTAAGAAAATAAATTAGAAATCTCCAAATTAACCTCTCAACCCTCTAACCCTATGTGTAAAAATGTGATTTAATAACCACAATTCATTAACAAAATAACAAAGAAATCAGAAACCACAAGGAGGAATATCAATTATACCAAATCAACATCCAACACAAGCAATCTCAATAATTCAGCACAAGTAAATAGGGAAAGAAGAAAATTAATTAAGAAAAGTCAATATTACAAATTATGATCTCATAATCCTCAAGAGGAGAGGTTCAAACTCCTTGAATTAACCTCAGAAAATTAGCCCTCCATTGATGAAGAACAAAGAAGAAACAAGAAGAAGATGAGGAAAGCTGGTTGTTAGATTTGTTGAAATTCTGAATCGTATAATTGTATAATTTGTTGCCCACCCCCCATCTCTATTTATATCTGATAAAACCTATAGAATCATAATCTTAGTTCTTTTAGGATTACAAAAATTAAGGCCTTGCTGATCCTAGTCCTATTAGGATTATAAAACTTAGCAATTTCTTTTAAAAGGTCCAATAGTGAAATCTCACTAGTCTGACTTCCATTTAATGAATAGCCCCCAAAACGATATAGTTTCACTAATATTTTAATTTAAGGTTGTAGGCCTAGATCTTAGAAAAATTTAAACACTGATTTCACCTTAATCAGACCTCTGTAGCTCTAAATATAGCCCAAATACCAAAATTGGTTTAGCTAGGACAAAATGACGCCTTCAAATTCTCGGCCACTTTTGACCTTCAAAACATCTGAACTAGGCTTGAACCAAAACATAAAAATTGTAGATATCTCTTTTAGCTTTCCATCAATATAAAATTTGCCTCAATTTGATATACAAAACCTAAGTTATGACTGAAAACAAAAACAATATCAAAATCCGGCACTTACCAAATAAATTCACAAACTTGTAAAAATCAATCCAAAATTATAAAATAAGGCCTATTTTGTAAAATTAAGCAAATACAACACCTAGGAGACATAAAATAAGGGAAAATAAAATAGTAAATATTTTTTTCATCATATAACTAGGGATTTTAGATGATAACTTGAGTTCCTTGAATAAGTCTTGCTGGAAATTGGTGAAATTAAGGATATGTAAAAAGACAAATTAAAGGAGAAAGATGATGATGAAGAGAAAATGGAATTTGAATGGTGTAAGGAAATGTTGAAAAAGGTCAAAGGCATTTTGGCCATTTGAGGGTAACTAGGGGTAAAATTAGAAAAATTCACCTTAAATCTCCTCTATACACACTTAGTTAATTCTCACTATAATTTAGCTTTTATATAATTTAATTCCTCTTATCGTTACTCATTTATCTTATATTCCTTTACAATTTTTTTTCATCAAGTTTTCATTTTATAAACAATTATAAATATTAAATATATATATATATATATTACATATAGAAATATTCAAATTATTTCCATTTCCTAAAGGTGTAACAAAAATCAAGCCTTGCCTTCTTTAAAAGGCCATTACTATAAAGGTGTTCATTCTTATTTTCATGGCAAATGTAATGGTGCCCTATTTTCCTCCTCTAGATGAGAACTAACAACTGATGGGGAACTATGATCACAATGCTAACTTTAACACCTTCCTAATGAATTTCAAAAGCATTAAGTATCTTATTGGGTAAATTGCTAATAATGGTGAAATGCAATTCTATTAGCCTAAGAGCAATTCCTCTCAATTTACTAGTTATGCTAACCATATGTTATTACCTAGGTTAGTAAACAAATCCCTCTCTTTTAATGCTATGAGATTTCTATCCAAAAATCTCTTATCGAGAGTTTTTATGCTTAGGCATAGCAAATTTTAGCAAATATAGGTTACAAAAGGCATCTTAATCATGTAGGTTTCACTAAAGTGGTTTAAGCTTGGACTAGTCTTTATATGAAGAGAGATATAGATGGTTTATGTTGCTTAATTAAGAGATGGGTAGTGGAGTTCATGTGTTCATGGTTAAATGGAAGGAGTTCAATCCTACTATAATAGATGTGCACATAAACTTCCCTTTTTTAGTGAGATTAATATAACATAACTTCCATGTGATGGTGATAAGGCTAGCATAGCTTTTGGTTTAAAGGATTACCTTTGTCAATGCAACTAGAAAGAGCATTCTTCTTTAGAAATGTAACAACCTTGACTTTGTTTAACAAATTATTACACCCAATGGCTTATTAGCCTGTTAAGGATAAAAATATTTTTTTAAATAATTAGCTTAAGAAATAGATGATTGAATAGCTTACATCATTAATTTAAAAAAAAGCCCTTCAAATTGATGGATTATGACCCTTACATCAAAATAACTAGAGGTTTTACCAACTAAGAAGTTAGATTTTATAGGCTATATATAAAAGTGAGATTCCTAGATTTTATATTTACATAAACATAAGCAACCATCAAAATGATGTCTACTACCAATTAAAGATTGTTTGGTCTAGCTAGGTATTCATGCTAAGCCTTATAATCCAAATGACATGATTTAGGTCTATGAATAAGATATAGTCAAAGTGGATGCAAATAGTCCATCAAGGCTTAGTAATTTGAACAAGTTTAGTGTCCTCATACATCGGCATTCTAACAATCTAGTTGAGTACTTAACATTTTTTAACACATTTATAAGTCATATTGACTTAGAGAGCAATCCATATAGAAACATATCATATATACATCATCATATGCATGGAATCATAACGACTTAAAGGCAATGATACAATATAATTTAGGAACAATATAATCAATATGCATAACTTTAATGTTATAATATTATGTGATTATTCAAATTTATTAATTCTCACATTCTCTAGTTATCTCAACCATCCATCACTTACACATCACCCTTATAACCGCATTGCTACCCATTTAGTAAATAATATCATCCTTATGTCCACACTAGGAACCAACTTCTTAAAATCTTTATAGTGCACTTCTGATGGGAATCATGAATCATGTCATCTCATATGGCAATAAACCTTGCCATTACATATGGCAGTAAATGACTTATCTTGTTACACATCATCACCTATGCATGTCATCATTCATATGATATTCAATGACAACGTATGCATGTTTTTACATTAATTCACAGTTCTCAATCTTTTTTATCCAAGCACATAAATCACATTTAGGATATGCATGGCATGTACATTCAAATAACTTGATAAGTCAATCATGGCATACAATAAATACTTTTATAAGAAATTCAAATAACTACTTACTAGAGAGTTTCTTATTAATTCTATCATCATTTCATAATTATTAATCACTTAATTTGAGATTAAGGTCATAAGAATACTTATCAGTCCATGCTTTCAAGCCCAAGGTGATTCATGGAAGGATTCAAACTTTTTACATGTTCATTTATATTTACATTTCATCATGCAAAAGCTTCATGCATCATGAAAGTAACAAGTCTTAATTTAGTATAATTTTTCTTGCAAATTTAGCCATAATTAACATAAAGGGCCAAAACCACCCTTTCTTCACACATTAAGATTCTTTCTTATTTTTTTCCTATTTTTTATCCTCAATATTACGCCATTTGTATATTTTTTTTGACTTAGAAGTCTATATAGTTCAAATAGAACATTGTCCTTACTAAGATTTCATAATATTTCATATTTTCATTGAATTCCATATCCATTCTTATTTCATATATTATTACTATCCATGGTTTAATTGCATGCTATAAATCTTAAAAGTCAATTTAGTTGAAATTTTAATGCATTCTAAGGCCAAGAACTCAAAGCGATTGAAGCTGCTTTCCTTTTAAATCCCATCAATTTTTATTCACATTCTAATTATCTTTAACAGCATTATTCCTATATAGTCCATGATCTAATTAATTAGAACCTTATTACATGCATATATGTTGAGCAAAGAAGATAGATATTACTTAAGCACAAGTTCATATTATGTTACTAATCTATCTTTTCTCACTTTACCACCTTACATTTTTTTACTTCTTTGGACATTAATCTAAGCTCTTGCAAGATTCATCTCTTATTAATTCCCTCCTACCTAGGAGACCTTCCTCTAATCACTAGAAAATTACTTCAAAATTAAGATGAATCCCTTATTCAATTAATATTTAAGGCTAGTTCTTCTTGTTACTCAAAGTGACCAAACCTTAGAACCTTTTTCCAAAGATTAGCCTCATGGATTCTTGATGAAATCTTAACATAAAATAAAGGGGAAAAATTAAGGATTACTTGCCTTTAAAAAGTTTGAATTTTAAGAATGAAATACTTTAAGATTTTAGGAACAATCATGGAAGACAACAAATGATAGACCTATATTTAAGGACTATTTCTAAATCTATGATCAACTTTAAACATGGATAAGTGAACTTAAGGAAAAGCTAAAAGTTCTTGTGTTCTTGATAAAAGTGGTGTCAATCTTCTTGAAAAGAGAATATGGAAGAAAATGAATTTTATTTATGCTTTTAGGTGTGGTTTGACATGTGCAATGGACTAGAAGAGGTACTTGGGGGGTTTCTTAGTTTATTAAGGCTATTAGAAGAGAAACGATGGCCATAAAACTTACCTTCCCCGATGCATTGGTTGATTCCTAAAGTTATCTCTTCTTTTTTAGATTTTTATTGCCAAATGCCAACTTCCCTCCATGCATTGTGGAAAAAAATGATGATGATGTTTCTTAAGTTTGATTTACAAGTTTAGATCATTTTTAAGAGTAATTTAGATTCCATAGCCTATTAGGAATGGTCTTATTTGGCCACTCTCCAAAAGAAGGCCGGATAAGCTTTCTTTTAGCCTTAAACTTCCTCACACTTCTCACATTATACCTATATTTAGCTCATACCCCCTATAGTGGCATACTAATGTAGTGTTTTAGACTCAAAATGGCATATAGGCCTAATCTTTCAAACTTTTCATAAAATATCCATTCTAATATCAAGCTTCATGATTTTTAAATCTACTCAAGTAAAATTTTATGCATACACATTTATAAAATAACCACAATCACTAATGTTCATCCACATCCATCCTTATATTAATTTCTTGTATACTATTTATTAGAAAAATCTATATATTTATTAAAGTATAAAAAATTTCTAAAAAAATTTATGCATAATTATGTGTTAGCTTTCACTTAGTTTTGGTTATTCATAAGTTAGACCTATCTAGACTAAGTTATGACTCAATTATTGCATATAGGTTAATGTAGTCTTGCCTTAACTTTCCCTTAAATGGCATAAATTACTAAGAATTATTGGTTGGGAGTTAACTCATGAAATTTATAGTATCATAGCTTTATATACCCATTCCTCACCAATTTTGGCCATAAAGAATTTGGACCTTCCTAGATGAAGTTATGGTCCAATTACCATTGTCAGGCTAGTATGGCTGTGCCTAGAATTTTACTCATCTTTAGAAAAATTATAGTATTTTTTAGCTTGGTGATAGATAAGGGATTGCAGCCTTAATTGTCTAGTTTCTAAATTCTTTAATGATTCATTAATGGAGCATTCTAATCTTAAGCTACAGCCAAAATGATATTGATTGCACAAAATTTATTATTATTATGGTACTTTGCCTATTTCACCTTTTTGGCCCCCTTTTTTTATCTCTACTTTGTATATGATTATTTTTTATGATTATTGTATGTTAAGTATGTGCACTTATACCTATTTACATGTTTATGTGCCTACACCTATCCTCTTAGCATTTAAGGCCATTTCAATTTCTCCCATTTAATAGAATTCATTTTCAAATTCTATAATAGTGTGATAGTGTACGTTATGAAAACATTTAATTCACTCGTACTTGTATGGAATAGCTTAGGATAACTTTTCTCTATGCTAGCTTCTACTTCCTAAGTAAACTTTTAGTTTCCATGATACTTCTATTCCACCTTCACCATTAGTATTTCCTTACTTCTTATGTATTTGAGTATTCAAGATTTTGACAGGTCATTTTTCATAATTTAGCTTGGGGATTTGTGGAAGATTTTTTGTATTATTAAGAGGGATCAAGAACATATTTCTTTAACATTGAGACATGGAAAATTAGGTATATGGTATTGAAATATTTCAAGAGTCATAAATGGTATGTGATTGCCCCAATTCTCTTTAATATAAGGAATGGTCCAATGAATCACAAGATGAGTTTCCTTTGTTTTTTGACACACATTACCTCTTTCATAAGTGAGACTTCTAAGAACATGTTCTTACTTCCAGTGAATTCTAAGGATCATGTTCTTTTATTCATATACACTTTCCAGCTATCTTAGGTAGCTCTCAATCATTCTCAAATCACTTTTACCTTCTCTATCACATCCTGTATTAGGTCCAGTCCAAACATTTTTACCTCTCACATCTCAAATTGCTTGATTAATATTTTGCACTTTCGCCTATGCAACACTTTAAAAGATGTCATTTGTAAGCTAGCAAACACTTTATCCATCCTTCTTTAAATTTTAACATACGTGATCTTAACATATCTTCCAATACTTGTATTACCTTTTTAGATTGCCAATTTGTCTATGGGTGGAATGTTATGCTTAACTTTAACTGAGTTTCAATAGATTATTTCTAGAAGTGTGTCATGAATTTTGGATCTCAATTTGATATTATTGTTAATAAGGCACCATGAAGAGGGATGATCTTGTCTAAAAAAAATTAGGCATATTAGGATACAAAGTATGTAGTTCTCATAAATAGGAAGTGCTCAATTTTAGTCAATTTATCCACTATGACCTATATGGAATCATGTCCCTTTAATGATCAAGGGAGTCCTATTACGAAATCCATGGTGATACAACTCCCACTTCCATTATAGTATTTCTATAGACTAATGCAAATGAGCAAGACATTGATATTCTACTTTGACTTGATAATGTACAAGGCATTTAGCAATATATTCAGCTACATCTCTTTTCATTCCTTCTCACTAATAGAACAATTTTAGATCTTGATATATATTGAAGGTGTTGTGATGCATAGTGTATAAGGACCCAAAAGCTTAAGATAACTATCATAATCCACTTCTGATTGTGATTGGTGTGAATCCCATTATTAGTTTCCACAAGCCTTGACAAATTTTTTCCTTTATCTAACTAATGAGAGTTTCTAAATTACGATGGGACTTAAATTTTCATTGTAAATTTTTATAGAAAAATGGATAGAATCTCCATCCTCTTTTTTTAGACACTTTTCGAGGGCCACACACCCTACAATACAATGCTTATTTTTATTCAGATAGGACAGAATCATATTCATATGCATAATACAGTATAATTTTAATTTTACACACATGCAACAATCCAACACATCATAAATCTCTATAATTAAGCCAATCCCAACTATCAAATCTCTAGTAAGGCAGTCTTGTTTCTCTATGAATGCAATAAGCTTAAATATACTCACCAAAACCTGAAAACATTGAAGATACAACAAAATGAGTTACAAAAACTCAGTGAGCATATGTCTACCACTATCTTGTGGGTTATTAATTTTATATATAAAAATAATCACATGATAATCATATACTAAATTAAAAAAATATTGGCAAACCCATTTCTTAGGTTTTTGAAATATGTGCAACAATGCCTTGAAAGAAAAGTTCACTTGTACATGACTTAAACTCAATTTCTCATAACAAAATCATAGAATTCTTAGCTTTTTGTTAGAACTCAATATCATATACTACCCATTTTAGGTAGGCATCACTCACACAAATAGCTATTAAGGCTTAAGGAAAACAAATCATCACAATCACCTTAAGACTATGTAATCATGTCAAATAATGACATCGTCTCACAAGCAGTTTTAATATCACATCTAATTTTCAGGTCAATATTATATTTTTCTCATTTGTTTGTTAGAAATTTCCTATTTAGGCCATATCTGTTTGTTAGGAATTTCTCATCCAGCTATCATATCATCCTTTTATCATAAATCATGATATTCGATGTTACTTCTTTAGCATAGTTCATGATTTTCCAATGCCTCATAAGATTCAATTCACAATATAGTCAATTCACTAAAGCTTCACTTTATTCATATCATTATATTCAATATAGACCTATATAGATAACTATTCAACAATTACAAGCAATCAAAGTATATAACACAATCACAACATGATCTATTGTAGCTTTACCATAATCAATCAGTCAATATCTAATAACAACACTACGCTTTTACTACACACTCTGATCAATTAACATTCACTTAAACAACTATCTATTCTTATTCTACGATAGTAAACTTATATATGAATTTATATGCATGAATAGGAAACATGTACTATCAGATAAAAAGTTACAATCCATAACATTTAAACTATCTTTTATTAAGATATTAAGATATGGTGAGATATATACTCAAATGATAACATCAATCCACCTTTGGAGATTTTGAAGGATTTGTAATCATTTTTTCTCCTATTATCACCATTTACAAAGATAAACTATGATTATATAAATATTAATTATTTTTTTTAAACTAGTTAGCAAAATATTAGAAATTCTCGATATAAAAACTTCTTCTAAATCAATCAAAACATTACTATCTAAAGTTTTACATTTACCTCCTTATACTTTGAACTTTCTATAAAGAACCAGAATATCATTTTCATTATAAACTCTCATCTTAACAATGTATTTGTGTTCTAAATATACTATTCTAATATTTTTTATCATAAAATTCTAATTTGATAGATACTATATCAAGCGTCCTAATAATATTATAACACAATTTTTCTTGAATCCTATTGGAAAACATTGGAATATAAAAATATAGCATGACACATTTACTTTAAATAAAGTATTCTAATAATCTATTCCATACAACTTTTATTTCGTAAGGCCGTTATCATATATGTGAAACCAACATAATATGGGTTTCCTAAAAATATAATTGTTACTAAAAATATTTAATAATGTAAGGTTTTATAATACCTCTTTTTCTTTTTATTTGATTATTCTAATCTCTCTTTTATAATTTTATTATCTCCTCATTAAATTAATCTCAAGAAATTGGAAATATAATATTTCATAATAATTTAAAATCAAATATATATATATATATATATGAAAATATAACATTTTAAAGGTTTTAGAAGACTCACTTGATGCCGCTTATTATAAAATTATAATATTTCACAATAATGATAATCCTAGTATTTTGACAAATTATTTTATAAAACTTTTACTTCCAAGCTATCACTATATACTTAAATCTACTTACAATATGATTTTTTTCCAAAATGTATAAGCAATGTTGAAAGTACTATCGTACAGTATTCTCAAAACACTTCGAATATATTTTATTCTCCTTATTTTAACACTTTTTATATCATAAGGATATAATTTTTCTACAGTTTCAGCAAAAACTCCACCACATAAAAAATGGATTTATCTTGAGTAATGCATCGAATCTTTATAAATATTAAGGTTTCATGATGCAGTTCAACTTATCACTCCCTAAAATGACTCATGGGAGCTCAGTTGCCGGCAAAGAAGCTCTACTCGCCGGAAATCGCAGCTTCACACTTGCGGCTAGTTGCTCTCATCAATTGTCCGATCTGGAGCTACCGACGAAGTGCTGGGGCTCATAGAACATGCAAAAGAGTCTGGATTTCGCCTGACTAGCTCGAGAGAAACAGCACCATCGCCGCTGTCCCTATCGCAAATGCTACCCCCTGTTCTACTGCAAACAGCCGCGGCTTAAAGAGAAACTCCAGTGCTAATAGCTGGATGAGAGATGACGAAGCAGAATATGTATCGTGAAGAATAGTGTGAGGTGTTGCAAGGTAGAAACTGAGAGAGGGAGAGAAGAAGAGAGAGGGAAGAAAGAGATAAAAGTCGGTGTTGTTACTGTATATCCAGAGAAGTTGCTGAAAACTTAGAAAAAATGAAAGGAAGAGTCGGTGCTTAAAGAGAAATCTGAGAGTATTCTTTCTTTTAAATAAAATAATGTTGCAACAAGAAAATTGAGAAACAGTGATAAAAAAAAGCCAAAAAAAAGAAGAAGCCAGCAGCCACAAACTAAAGGGAGAGGCACGAAATTCAAAGAAGGGATGTCCAAAAAATATAAAAAGAGCTATAGGTTTTATTCTTATGTTTCTAACTCATGTGAGTTCTGTTGTATTTAAAAATAAAATAATTAATTTTATTAAAAATATTATATGAATTACTATTAATTAATTATTAAAATATTTATTTAAGTAATTAGTTTTGTATTTCAACATTAAGCATAGAACATATCGGGTCCTGATTTAATGTGTATGATCCGTGATAAGTTAGATTATGCACAAGTCCATATGGGTAGAGGTTCCAACATACAATCCTTTAATGGTCAGTAGTTTCATATCACAAATTTGACCTTAACTAGAGATATCAGGGTTATTATTTAGTATGTTGCAAAATAAGGATTCCTTTCTCCTAAAATTTTTCTCTCTCTCTTTTCTCTCTATCTGGATAACCTAAAGGGTCAAATAGGTTGTAATTCTACTTATCATTATCATTCAGATCAGTCATGGTCTCATCAAATTATACACCAGGTACGCTCATAATTTTGTTATGATTAATTATATATTTTAGGATTTTAATTCATACTTCTAACAATTGGTATCAAAGCATGTTGATAGTATGAATTATATGATTATGAGCAATTTTAATTATCTTGGCAAATTTATGAAATTCCCGATTTTTCATTTTATTTTTGTACTTGGAATTACTACAAATTGAAAATTTTTAATTCTAAAACAATGGATCTACTTTTCTTTTAATGAAATCTTGAATCCTGATGTTATTTACATTGAGAATATTATTCTATGGTTTGATTGTATTAAAATTCGTATTGAAGTTTAAAAATTTTTTCTCTCTTCTTTCATCCGAAAAATATTATGACCATATATCGCAAATTTTTGAGGCTTTTCCATCTGTGTAATACATGAATCAGTATTAAAATAGGTTACATATATTTTTCTGGATTTAAAAGAGGTTAGAAATAAAATTTTTTGAGCTTAAAAACCTAATTATGGCGGAGATCTAGTAATAAAAATGAAACAGCGCAAAGGAAGAAGAAAAACCATCGATCGCTCATGCGTGTGGATCATATGCGTTGCTCAAGCGCGTGAATCACACGTGCCTCAAAAAACTAGTTCTGTCAGCACGTGAATCACATGCGCCAGATAGTGTGTGGAACACACATGCCAAATAATGCGTGGAACACACGCGCCTGCCACACCCCCCATCTACTTTTAACCCAGTTAGTTGAATTCTTGAACCATGTGTGCTTGTGGCGCGTGAGATGCACACGCTAATCAAATTGACTCTCTGCGTTTGAGTCAAACCCACGCATGTCCTGAGCACATGTTGGCGCGTGAGGGCAATGCGCGAGGCTTTTAGGGCCTAATTTTAGCCTAGTCGTGTTATTTTTTTTATTTTCTACCTTTATATATTTTGTCCAAAATTTTTTGAGGCTAATAAATATTTATTTTAAATTTTGGAAAGTTTATATTGTATAGAAATGCATTTAATTTATGGAATTTTGACCTGAAAATTTTTGTGGACATTCTTCACATTTTTCTGGGCTTAGTAAGTTGTCATTTTCTCTAGTTATGAGCACAAATATATTAGATTATTTTAAGCCCTTAATTATGTAATATTGTACATATGAAGACACCTAAAGCCATTTATTTCACACTAATGATAAATTAGGGATATAATAAGACTATTTTCCATAAAATACTGTTATTTTAGGATATTTAAGAATACATTGCATTGATGATGGATACACCCTATCGGTGTAACATTGTTAATGTAATTTTAGGGTTTAAACTCCTTAGAATAGATATGCAATATTTATAATATTTTCAATATTTCTTATACCCTATCGGTATGGCTATATTGATTATATTTTTATGTAGGCTTTCGTACAAGCCAAATCATATAGTACATGTAATTTTGATACCACTTTAATAAATAGTTATTTAACTGATTTGTTTAATTGGGAATCTTGTGCTATAATTATATTGTGCACGTATAATTAATAATTTTCCAATCCTGTTACATCAATCTCGGCCTTTTAATAACTATCTGTAGTGAAGACTCTTAATGGAACAAGCTTTGATGAATGGAAAGAGTCTTTGAACATGTACCTGACAACCTTTAAGAAGGATTTAGCTCTTAAAAAATCGAAGCCCGTTGATCTCTTATCAGATTCTAGTGCTGCAGATAAGACCTATTATAAATAATGGTATGAGTCGAACTGGATTTGTTTGGTAGTGATTAAGTTCACAATTTAGAAGGAAATTAGAGAGAGTATCCTAAATAAGGACACTACTGTGAACTACATGAAAGTTATTGAAGAGAAATTCAAGAATAAGCATGAGAAAGAAGAAGCAATTCCATTTGTTTTCCCTTTTTACCCCTCTAGTTTTAAAGTGTTTTAAATCCAATAATCTTGAAACATCTTCTAAATTTTGGTGGTTGGATTTTGGTGCAACTTTTCATATTACAAATACTTTAAAGGGATTCAAGAACCGGAAAATCCCAAATAAGAAAGAGAAAACTATCTTGGGAGAAGCAAGGAGTCAAGTTGAAGTTCAATACATAGGATCAATTTCTTTGTATTTATTCTCTGGACACATTTTAGATCTGAATAATATCGTTTATGGGCCTTCTGCCAAAAGAAATTTGATTTCTAGTTCTGTTTTGGATAGTTGTGGTTATTCCTTTTGACAAAGGAGTGGAAAGATTAACATTTATTCTAATTCTGCTATTATTGGTATGCCACCTTACAAAATGACCCGTATCATTTGAATTTGAAAGATTATCCTATTGTATCTTCTGATGTTCCCATTAATGTTGTGATTAGACATAAATGTCCTAGAATAAATTAGAAATTCTTCCATTTTTATGGGATTGATTTTAGGCCATTTTTCTAGAGAGAGATTAGAAAGATTGGTAAAACAAAGGTGTGTTGTTAAACCTAAATTTCTCATATTTTAAAACTTTTAAGTGTGGGGTTATAAAATAAAGATGAGACTATATAATCCCTAGTTAAAGAAATTAGACTAGATTGAGAGGTTGTAGATTTTCTTGTCCCATTTATAGTACTAAGATAATCAAGTTTGATTGGATATTTTATTTTGAGGATGACTGGGATAGTGAGAGTTCAATGCTTAGAGCTATCAATTTACGTGACAAGGTCACCATTCTGCCTATACCTACTCTGATTCCCTCACCATTAGAGGAAATAATATTAACAATCCAGTTTAGATAAATAAAGATCCTCATGTTGAAGAACCTGATCAGCTAGCCATTGAGTTTAGATGAACTCAAAGGGTTTAGAGACTTGCAATACCAAATGACTATATTGTGTACTTACAGGAATTTTAATAGATTTAATGGGGTAATTTTGTCATCTTAGTACTTTATGTTGATGACATGTTGTTAGCTAGCAATTCAATTAATTTAGATGAGTCAAAATGCATATTGTCATGCTATTTTGATATGAAGGATTTTAGCAAAGCATCTTTTATTCTTGAAATTTAGATCCATTGTAATAGAACTCATAGTATTTTGGGTTTATACTAAACCAATTGGATTGAACAGATGCTTGAAAGATTTAAAATGGATACCTATGCATCTGGTCTAATGTCTACTTAGAAAGACAATATATTGTCTCAATCATATTGCCCTTAAGCTGTTATTGAAAGGGTTGAAATGAACAAGATTTCTCATGCTTCCGCTATTAGTAATCTTATGCATGCACGGTCTGCATTCATTTAGATATAGCTTTTGCTATTAATGTGCTTGGAAGATACTTGAGTGACCCTAAGATGGATCATTGGAAAGTAGCTAAGAAAGTAATAAGGTATCTTTAAGATACCAAGAATCATATGCTGACTTATAGACGATCTAATTTACCTAAGGGTGTTAGTTATTCAAATTATGATTATGCCTTATAGATGGATGATCCTAAGTTAACATCTGGATACATCTTTATGATGCCTTGAGGAGCTGTTTCATGGAAAAGTGTTAAATAGACACTCACAGTTACCTCAACAATGGAAGCAGAGTTTATCATATATTATGAGGCCATTTGTCAGGCTATATGGTTAAGGAAGTTGATATCTGACATGCAATTAGTTAATTCAATATCATGACCTTTACCAAATTTTATTGCGATAATTCTCCTGCTATGTGCTTCTCTAAAAATAATAGGAATTCTAGTCATATTGAATAATTTTAATGTTAAACTTCTATTCATTAAAGAGAGAAGATTGCTAAATATCAGACTCGCATTGAACACAGCCCTAGTGGAAACATGCTAGGGATTCGTTGATTTAAGACTTACCTAGAGGAGTATTTTAAAATCAAGTAACTCAATGGTTCTTGTTAAATATTTTGATGAAGCCTTAGTTTAGTGGGAGTCTGAGATATGCTTATTTTATTTTGTTGATATCTGTGACCAGTAATTGCTCATATTGAAACATTGGTGATATGTTTTATACATATATAAATCATTTGCTTCCCTATTGGATTCAATGATTTTGAATTATTTCTTTTATGGGCTGTGGTCAAAAGACTAACCTTATATATATATATATATATATATATATATCCAGTTCCTTTGGGATTATAAGATATAATTTTACATTACTTGTCTCCTTATCGGATTCAATGATTCTGTATGGTCTCATTCCACTTATGTAATTGATGCTCATTTATTTCCCTATCGAATTCAATGATTTTGAGTTGTTTCTCTTCTGAATTGTAGTCGAAAGATTAAACTTTATTATATTTCTTTCAGATTATAAGACATTATATCACTTGTCTCCCTATCGAATTCAGTGATTCTATGTACTCTCATTTTTTGAATTAAGTTTATAGCTTAATATATAACTAATTGCTTAATTATTGATGTTTCAATTATTCCATATAATTAATTAATGCTATCCAAGTGGGAGATTATTGTATTTAAAAATAAAATAATTAATTTTATTAGAAATATTATATGGATTAGCATTAATTAATTATTTGAATATTTATTTAAGTAATTAGTTTTATATTTCAACATTAAGTATAGAACAGATCGGGCTCTGGTTTAATGTGTATGATCCGTGATAGGTTAGATTTTGCACAAGCTCATATGGGTAGAGATCCCAACCTACAGCCTTTAGTGGTCAGTAGTTTCCTATCACAAGTCTGACGTTAAATAGAGAGATTAGGGTTATTATTTGATATGTTACAAAATAAGGATTCCTCTTTCCTAAAAATTTTCTCTCTCTTTTTTCTCTCTATCTAGATAACCTAAAGGATCAAGTAGGTTACAATTCTACTCATCGTTATCATTCAGATCAGTCATGGCCTCATTAAATTATGCATCAGGTACACTCATAATTTTATTATGATTAATTATATATTTTAAGATTTTAATTCATACTTCCAACAAGCTCATCTCTGAATTAAATCTCAATTCGCCAAACTTATCAATTTAATCCCATCCATCAATTTAATTCAAAAACCCATTTCTACAAAATTAGTTTTATTTAAAGTTTTAACTCAATTATTTTCATCTCCCATTAATATTTATATATATTTGTATTAATAAATTTAGAATGTTCTAAAATAATTATTTTAATCTTTCATAATTCTAAAAAATAATTTATCACATGCCAATAATAAATTTCATAAAATTTTATATCCATAATTACTATTTTTTGTTTATAAGAAAATTCTTATAAAATATTTAAATAATTCCTAAATCAATAATCAATAATGGCCATTAAAAATATAAATAATTTATTTCATAAATTTTTGCATTGATAAATAATATATTTATTCCCAACTCATGGAAAATTTCTTGTAAAATAATTTTAATTTAATCTTAAATTAATAATTACCATAAATATATTTAAAACACTATCATCAATATTATTTTAATATTCCAAAATCATTTAATTCAAAAAATAAATTTAAACTAATATTATCTACAAATCTTGAAACTTATATAACTTCATGTTTAAACTGGGGATATTACAATAACATTCCAAGCATGTATATTATAAGTACCCAAAGTCTATTGTGATAACATATCTTTCCTCTTATACCTGTAGTGTACTTTGGATTTTCACTATTTCCTACATTTTCTTTTCATATTATGGTCCTTTTTCTTTATTGTCCTTTACTTATTCTATGGTTGACCTAACTTGTTCATTGGCCACTTAAGCAATACCTTCTTTTTCTAGTATGATGTTATTCGACCCCATTAACTTCCTACTTATGGCATTAATTGCAACATTGGTCTTCCTTAAGTGATAATGTATAGAGTAATTGTAATTCTTAATCTATTCCATCCATTATCTCTATCTTAAGTTCAATTTTTTTTACTTGAAAATATGTTTTAAACTTTTATGGTCAGTATGGATGTTAGGTTTTAGATAATAAAAAATTTAAAAATTATTTCGAAACCCACTAAGGATCCAAGTGAAGAAGCATAAACCAACGATAATGTTTTACCATATTTCTTATTATTAATATCCAAATGATTTGATCATGAATGCAAGAATGGTTGATCTTGAACAATAATTAATTAAGATTAAATCTCATTGTGAACATAGGAACAGGATTATCACAAATCAAAAACGTCATTTAAAAAGTCAATGTCTCTATACATGAGTAGCTAAATATTCCAATATAATTGAATAAGATTACTCTCTCTCTCCCCCCTCTCTCTCTTATCATAGTGCTAGTTATGGGATTTTTTTAGTTATGGATCAATATCTCTTTAAAACCTCATGACCCTCTTTCTATCTTATAAATGATCGTCATGGGCTATTTTAATCCTAACCACGTATATATATCAAATCATGTGTATCTTAGCCATATATTTTCCATTTTAAAAGATAAATATCTCATCAAGATATTTCTTTTTAAAAGGATTTGACTTATATTAGTTAGATATTATTATATGCGTAATTTATTTTATTTTATAGATAAAATCCCTTCTTTAATATTTGACTAATTATCTTAAGAAAGGAAACAACTGGGTTTTGAACATTGAGTAGGCCTAAACATGGACTCTGGTTAGTAATAAGCTTATATCTAGTGTTCATTAAGTATAACTTAATCATATTATGCTATTACTTAGTAAAGTCCAATCTTATAAGGCTTATCTCAATTAAAAGCTTTAGTCTTACTAAAAATTCTTAATTACACTATAACTTTAATATTCAATTTATTCTCTATGTATAAACCAATAAGTTCTCATTATGTTAGTAGTGATCCTAAAATCCTATTTTAATATCGTAAAAAGTGAGTGGTATCTAGTAACACATTATTACTACTAAGTAGTGGGTATATCGGTGATTTGATATAACTTTTTTGTGATTAATGTTCTAGGTAATTTAGTTTTTTTTCTTGGATATCTAAATTAAACTTAAGGTTTGGAATATGTC
This sequence comes from Sindora glabra, assembly GCA_020226215.1. NCBI lineage: Eukaryota > Viridiplantae > Streptophyta > Magnoliopsida > Fabales > Fabaceae > Sindora > Sindora glabra. The sequence continues at coordinate 72,040,033 of CM035226.1, read as the reverse complement.
ATCTCTTTATAATTCAATTTATTTGTTTCTTAATTCTTAAATAGATTAACTAAAATATATAAATCAATATCACATATCAATTCATTTAAGTATGGCCATACATTTTATAATCTCACTTAATCAAAGGGACCACAAATATTACTACTCCTATATACAAGGGATAAAATCTCATTTAGATTACTCATATTCCTCTGCATGATTCATGGTATAACCAATTACCATCTTTTAGGCTAACTTTGTTAAAAGTGAAATTTGATGGCATCAAAGTAAATGACTCGTCATGTAAAGAACTGTAGTGTTTGAGTTTAAAAGACCACATATAATATTATCACTATGAGAATTACTTATGACACTATGATCTTTGTAACATTCTCATGGTAAGTTAGACCTGTATATTAGCTCTCTAACATATACATATAAGTTAACTTGATATTTTATATCCATAATCATAATCATCAATCAACATACATACTAGTCTTGATGCATTATTATTATCCTAATTAATACTAATGCTTGACTAGAGACATTTTAGGAATAACATAAATTATTCTAAGGATAATCATTATATTTATTTATATTACATAGATATAACATTAAACATAATAGTTAACTAAATGCCTTTATTTATATATAAGAGAAACTTAATACATTGTATACAAATTCAATCATCCTATAATTAGCTACTAGAGCATACATCAGCAATCTTCCACTTGCACTCATGCCAATCACTAATGTATCTAATACTTAGTAAATTATTGTAACTATCATGCTTCTATTGTGCTAGAGGCTTTATTAGTAAGTTAGTGATATTATCATCTGTTGGTATTTTGCATATCTTTACATGTCCTCTATCAATGATTTCACAGATAAGATGGAAGTATCAAAGTATATGCTCAAGTCACTAATAATTTCTAGGTTCTTTAGCCTATGCAATGGCCCTATTGTTTTCATAATAAAGGTCAATTAGGTTTAAAATACTAGGAACAATGCCAAAGTTTACTTATGAACTTCTTAATCTAAATAGCCTCTTTAGTTGCATCAGAGGTAGCAACATAGCCAACCTATATAGCAGAATTAACTTTTATTTCTTGCCTTAAACTTTTCTAGCTAATAACACCACCATTTAGACAAAGCATATAACCTTACTACAATCTATAATCATCTTTATCGAACTAAAAACTAACATCAATGAAACCTTTTACAACTAGTTCTTCTTCACATCATTATATTAAGAATGAACCTTTAGTTCTTCTGAAATGCTTAAAGATATTCTAAATAGTAATCTAATGACTCTTACTAAGATTTGATTAATACTTACTCATCATGCTTAAGGCATATAAGATATCCAGATGAGTACATAATATAGCATACATGATAGATCCAATTACTAATGCATATAGAATCTTATTCATGCGTTCCTTCTTATCTTTTGTTATAGGACACTGAGCTTTAGACAAGCTTATGCCATGTGACATGGGTAAGAATCCTCTTTTGGCTTATATGCTAAACCGTTTCAAAACTTTGTCTATATATATACTCTAACTTAGGCTAAGCAAATTTCTTGATCTATCTTTATAAATCTTGACACCTAACACATAGGTAGCTTCACCTAAGTCTTTTATTAAAAAATAGTTCCTTAATCAAGTATTTACAACTTGTAAGGTAGGAATGTCATTTCTAATAACTATTATGTCATCCACATATAGCACAAGGAAAATAATTATGCTCTCACTAACCCTATTGTAAACTCAAGATTCATCTTTATTTTTTATGAAGCCAAACTTTTTGACTATATCATCAAAATAAAGATTCTAGCTCTGAGAAACTTGTGTGAATCCATAAATGAATCTTTGTAACTTACATACTTTTCTAGCATTTTCAAGAGTGATAGAACCTTCATATTATGTCATGTACATATCCTCAAAAAGCTTTTCATTAAGGAAAGTATTTTTGATATCCATGCTAAATTTTGTAATAATAAAAAGTTATAATAGCAAGTAAGATCTAAATGGATTTTAGCATGACAATTGGAAAATAAGTTCTATAATAATTTATAAGACAAAAGATAACTAGGTTAAAACATGACTTTGGTTAAAAAGAAGCCTATATCTAATGTTTGTTAAGTATAGCCCAATTATATTATGTTATTACTTAGTGAAGCCTAATCTTATTAGGCTTGTCCCAATTAAGAGCTTTAATCTTACTAAAAACTCCTAATTACATTATAACCCTAATATTTGATATACTCTTTTTATGTGACCTTATAGGTTCTCATTATGTTGATAATGATCTTAAAATCCTGTTTTAGAAATAAGTGGTATCTAGCAATAAATCATTGCAACCAAAGTAATGAGAATATTGGTGATTCAATATAACTTTTTTGTGATTAATGTTCTATGTAGTTTAATTTCTTTTGTCCTTGATATCCAAATTGTACTTGAGGTATGGAATGTGTCACCTTTTTCATAATTTAATCTACTTGTTTCTTAATTCTTGAGTAGACTAACCAAAACAAATAAATCAATATCACATAGCAATTCATTTGAGCATGGTCATGCATTTCATAGTCTCACTTAATCAAAGTGCCTAATGACATCAATCTCCCGACGTAGGAAGGATAAAATCCTTTTTAAATCACTCACATCCTCTACATAATTCATGATATACCTAATTATTATCTTTTAAGCCTACCTTGTTATAGGTGACATTTGATGGCATCAAAGTAAACAAGTCCTCATATAAGGAATCATAGTCACTTTAGGTCAAAAGATCATATACAACATTATCACAATGAGAATAACTTATGATATTATGATCCACTATCACGACCTGATTCTCAGATATTGTAATCAACATAAAGACATTTGACTATTATTAATATATTAACTAGGTGTCCTTATAAATCTCTCAAACACTTTTGATTCATCTACTTTTTTTTAACTCTACTAAGAATATAAATAAACATTTATATAAAATAATACTACTTGCACATGCATAAAGAAGTTCAAAACATAATTTATATATACTATAGATATTTATATTAGAGTACAAAATTTTTTAGAACATAATTTTATACATGAATACAATTAGAAGATAAAACTCCTTACTTGGACACCATAAAATATTATACGGAAGGTTTTCCCCCAAGGTGAAAGAAAGGTTCTTGCACACGTATGAGTCATCCTTATAAGATCCATATTTAAAATCTATAAGTAAAATTTAACAAAAAAAGTGTAAGTATTAAAATACTTAGTGAATTATTACTCTTTTCCTTTTTCTAGAGAGTTTTTACCATAAAAGATGTAATATATATAAACACAACAATGTATAATAAATGATTGAAACTCTTATATACTTACTGCAACTCTTGATAACAAATTATCAAATTTATCACTTTTAAAATTTGTTAAAGAGAATGGTTATTGTTAGTACATAGATTCCAGGTTATATTTTCAGTTCAGTTTTATCACCCACCACCCAAGCACAAGGCAACAACCTTATCCCTTCAACCCTTAACAAGCTTTTTATTCTCTACAAAGGATGCATATCTCCCTTCACACATCATATTCAAGAAGAGCTACGATAAGATGTCAAGCATATGCATCAATTGCTCATTTCATTAGGTATAATCAATATATCAACTATGCCATAAGAATTTTGTTAATACAAATTACCATTCTCATGTATTCAATTTCATCATTACATATCATCCTGTCTAAGGTTGATATACAACCTTTTCATTTAAGATAATAATAACATTTAACTCTTTTGAATGGCTATTAAACATAGTTCAAGTATTATCAAATGTATCACAAATTTTAATTACTTACAACATTTCTTAATAGGAAGTATTAAACATTTAACTTACTAAATAGTATGAATATTCCCATGGTTTACTGCCTTTTGGGATCTTAAATCAATTTAATTTTTTATCAAAATTTTATTTAATACTTCTAACATAGTATAAATCATTAAACATCAATTTTCATAAAATTTTCTCACTCTTAGGTACTCTTTACATAGTACTAAAGTCATGAATTCCAAAATAGGGTAACACATCAGTAGTTACAATAAAAGCCTTTTCTTAGTATTTTAATCACCACTAAATTTTTATACAATATTTCTAATTGTTAATGATGAAAAACTTTAGTTATTTCATAAAAACATCACATTGCTATTGTTCATATAAAACCAAAAACACAGAGTTGTTAAATTTAGGCTATTTTGGAGTAATTATGGAAAAAAAAACCTTCTTGGCACCTAAATTAATTCCAATGACTACCAAATTTGTATATAAACTTATTAATATGTTAATAATAAAAAATATTAATTACTTTAATTTTATCAATCAAATTCTTGCATAAATAGCACTAAGCATTAGAACACAGAATCTAGAATTTTGTTTTGAGCTCTTGTAACTAAAGTTTGTACAAATTCATTTTTTATAACTCTAAAAATTTCTAATTCTTTCCATACTTATCTTAACACTATTTGTAAAATTAGTGCACTAAAAATTGAAATTTTTAACAATTCCTAACCCTAGATTCCAAAGAGAAATAGAAAACATATTGTTATCCACCCTTGATAATTTTCGTTTCTAGACTCAACGTAATCCTATTGTTATCTCTTAAAGGAAGACTTAATGAATCTTTCCCTATCAATCTTGGAACTAAAATATTGACATTATATCATCATATTAACACTATATAATACCAAAATCAAACTATACAACATCATAACTTAACTTAACACTTATAATTATATATATCATCATATTCCTCATCTTTCATAGAAAACTTAAAGGAACAAGGGATAGTTATCACTTACCTCAAATTCTTGATTCTCTAAGTTTTTAAAAACCTCTTAAAGTAACAACTTCACCAAAATAAATCAAGTTTTAGGAATTGTGAAGAGAAACTTTTCATAAAAATTTCAAGGAGATGAAGGAAAACCTAAATTACCTTGTAAGAATCGAATGGAACCATTTGGGGAGCTTTTTAGGAATTGTTAGAAAATTGAAAATCCAACTAGAGAAATCCTAGGGGTACACGATATTAGGGCTAAATATGAGCAAAAATTTTATGCAAAAATGACTCTAAAGGCCTTATGTAAAACTCTAGTCCAAGTTTCCCTCATAAGCTTTTCTTTTTATTATCTTTTTGGAAAAATTTGATGATAATTAGGCACATGGGACATTGCTATTCAGGGCTAAAAATCAAAAGATAATTTTCTTAAAGCCACCTAAATTTATCTAAATATAATATCTAGAAACAAACAATAATAAATGCCTTTAATTTTTTTACTTATTCATCTAATTACCATTGGCTTCCCCTATAAGTTTGGACTTTATTTGGGCCTTAGTTTTCTACTTTCTAAAATCAAATTTGAACCTCAAAAAGTTAAGCCAAATTAGCCCAAGTGAATCAAGATAATTTATTTCAATTTTAGGTCTAATTTTTAGGTTTTTAGGCTACCCAGGCCCTTAGTTTTCTATTAAGACTTTATATGAATTTCTCAAACTTTGTGTTAGATTTTTAATTGTATTTTGACTCATGCTAGTGTCTAATTGGATTTCTAAACTATCTTCATGATTCACCCAATTACCTTATCAGATTTCTGCTAGGGAGGTTCCTAATCAAAATGCCTTCTTAAACTTTTTTCTTTTATTTGGGGTGTTATATCCATGTACCATTCTCATGACAAGTCAGTCCATTGCATTGGTTCTCTAAAATGTATCCATAAGTTAACTTGACATCTTATATCCATAATTATAATCATTAATCAATATGCATTATTGTTATCTTAATTAACGATAATGCTTGACTCGGGATATTTTTGGAATAATGTAAATTATTCCAAAAATTCTTATAGTTATTTATATTATACAAATATAACACTAAACATAATAATTAATTGAATGCATTTATTTATATATAAGAAAAACTTAATTCATTATACACAAATTCAATCATCTTATGATTGGCTACTGAAGCATACATAATGGATATCATACAGTGCTCTATACAAGTAATAGCATCATATTTTTAGTATGGAGTCAACAACAACAATTCCTAAGCAACGGGTAAGGTAATTTTGCCCATGATTTTTCAATTATTTAGATTTATAGGATATGACCTTTCTTTTTTGCATAAGTACGCACCTAAGTCCAATCCATAAGGAATCGTAGAAAATATTGTACTTATCTAATCCATCAAGAAGAGTCAACAATGGCATAGTGTTAATATTATCCTTTAACTATTGCAAACTTCTTTCATAATTGCTCTTCCACAAATATCAAACCTTTTTTGGGGTTAGTCATGTTAGTAGGGTCTTAATTTTTCAAAAGTTATTTAGAAATCGATGGTAGTACTCAAACTACTGTAAAACATTACTAATTTTTGTGAGATTAGTGGGCTAAGGCCATTTACATATTACCTCAATCTTTTGGGAGACAACATAATTCCATTATGTGCCCTAAGAATTGGCTTCCTTACTCTAAAATTCACATTTGGAGAATTTGGCATGCAGTTTATGTTCTTATAACATTTGTTACATGATTTACAAATACTAGGCATGTTTAGCTTCTATTTTGAGTAGACTGGTATGTTGTTAATGAAAATGATTACAAACTTATCTAGGAAAGGACAAAATACTCAGTTCATTAAGTACATGAATGTTATGGGTACATTTGTAAGTCCAAAAAAATATTATTAGGAATTCATAATGTTTGTATCAATTCTTAAAAGCAATTTTGGGGACATTTTCTTGCTAAATCTTTAACTAACAATGCTTTGATTATAAGTCTATCTTAGAGAAATATTTAACTTCTTGCAATTGTTCAAATAAGTTATTAATCCTAGGGAAGGATATTTATTCTTAATTGTCACTTTATTTAGTTGACAATAATGAATACAAAATTATAATATGTCATCCTTTTTCTTTACAAATAAAACTAGTATGCCCTAAGCTAATGTGTTGGGACAAATAAAGCTTTTATCTAATAACTCTTACAATTGTATATTTAGTTCCTTAAGCTTGGTGGGCTCTATGTGATATAGTAAAAGTAATATAGGTTTTTTTCCATATTGTACTTCAACTCCAAATTCAATTTTCCTATCAAAGGGTATCCCTGGTAATTCCTCTAGGAATATGTTTTAGGAGTTGCTCACAACTAGTACATCAAATGGGCTATGTGGAGCAATTTCCTTGGTGTGAATAAAGACTAGCCAAGCTAGTTATCCCTTCCTCACCATTTTCTCAACTTTCATGAATGAAAAAAGTCCACTTTCTATTAGTGTTTGTTGCCCCTAATACATTACTATCACCTCACCTAGGGTCTCTAATTGAATGATCTTTTTTACACAGTCTATGTGTGCATAATATATAGTTAGCTAGTCCATTGCTAAGATTATGTCATATTCAGTCACTCCTAAGTTAGCTAAAAAAATCTCATGTTGAATGGAAAGAAGGGCTTTTGTAATGATCTTAGTGGCCATTTCACTACCCCTTAAAGGTATAGCTCTAATTAGTGGTTCTTCTAAGGCCTTAACTTATATACTAATGGTTTCATAAAACTTATTAGAGATAAAAAAGTGCATGGCACCCAAGTCAAGTGATATGCTAGCAGGAATATTCAAAAGTTAAGCTATACTTATGATAACTATATTATTAGCATTGGTTTCCTTTTAATTTAGTGTTACAACCATGCTTATAGGTTCCCTGCCCTTGTTCCCCTTTTCTTTGGTCATCAAGGATTGTATTAAGGTAATGGTTCAAGCCTTCACATTGCCTCTCTATCATTCATGTTATGAGATTTTGAAAGCAAAGAGCACATCATACTTTTAAATCTTTTATTAAGCCTATTCCTCAAGTACCATTTGTTAACTTCCTATAATCAAGTCTTTTCTAGCCCTTATGAACATCTTTTCATTAATATGTTAAAGATGGCCTCTCTAACTAATGAAAAGTGGTGGGTGTCCATTCACGACCATTCTTGGCTTTACTCTAATACTTCAATGGCTTATTTTCAAAGTAGCTATGTTAAGCATGTAGCCAGCCTTTTCCAAAGGCAATGACAATCTATATACCTAGGTTGATTGTAGTTAAAGCATGTTCCCACACCTAGATGATACTCTTTACGATGGTTATGTCTACATGTTCCACAAAAAGGTTTCTTAAAGACTGTTGAGCTATCTTTGGTGTTTTGCATGTTTGAAAGTTATTTTAACTTTAAAAATAATTCCTATTAAAGCCTTTATGTTTGTAACTATGATAGGAGTTCCTAGTTCTCATAGAGGTTTTCTTAGAGAATTTCAAATTATAGGATTAAGTTCTTGCTTTCTTCTTTCCACTATAATTATTTATCCTTTCCTATCTCTTTAGGGACTGTATCTTTATATATGGCACCCTATTTAGCACTTATTGATAAATCATAATTCTAATAACTTATACACAATCAAATAAGTAGTATAAGGCCTCATACAAACTGCTCTACCTTTGCCTTTTCTAATGGAGTCAAATGTTCAATATATTTAAACATTCTAGTAAATTGAACATTGTATTCCATTACCAACTTCTCTCTTTGTTCTAGTTATTTGAATTCATGGCCAAACACCACTCTTACATTAGTAAGGAGAAAGTAATCTATAAAGTAATGTTTAAACATACCTTAAGTGAGTAGAGGCTTATTTTGTTTTCACCATTCAATCTCACATACTAACCAATAGTGGCCTAAATCATTTAACTACTAACCTATAAATTTGATTAACAATTCCTCTAAACATATTAACATATGTCCAAATAGCTGAACTAATCTAGAAATTAGTGAGGATCAATAGATAGATTTATACCACTAAATCATAGGACTTGCAACTTCTGAAATTCATGGATAATCTTGGATTACTATGCCCTATCCTTTGGTTAAGGAGAAAATTCCCTATCTCTTTAGTGTTAGTTTAGGTTTAGGCCTTGATTTTGGTTCCTAGCAAGTATTTATGTGATTCTTTTCATAATGTTTTGTAAGTTTCCTACCTATAGGGGTGTTTGCCTTATTCTTACATAGTTACTTAGATTTTGAGCTTGAAACTTAAAATCCAAAGGATATTCTAGTATCTTATTAGTTGACATTCTACAAAAGATATAACACCCCAAATAAAGTAAGAAAGTTTAAAAAGGAATTTTGACTAGAAAACATTCTAAATAGAAAATTAATAACGTAATTAAGCCAAATTCAAGTGAATCATATGAATAGTTTGGATGTATTATCTAGCTAGAATTTTCATAGAAAATATATTAGGCACTAGTATAAGTTAAAATCTAATTAAAAACCCAATGCTAAGTTTAGACAAACTGCATAAAGGCTCAATAGGAAATTAAGGCTCGGAAAGGCCAAAAACCTAAAAGATTTGGCCCAAAATTAAAATAAATCAACTTGAATCATTTGTGCTAATTTGGCTCAAATTTTTAAGCCTAATTTTGACCTTAAAAGTAAAAAAAATAAATAAATAAAGCTCAAGCTTGTGAGAGAAAGCCAATGGCAATTAGGTGAATAAGTGAAAAATTAGGGGCATTTGTAAGTGTTTGCTTCTAGACAATATATTTGGTCAAATTTAAATGGTTATGAGAAGATTCATTTTTTATTGCTAGCCCTAAAATACTGCACCATAATGTCAATTTGCTACTAAATTTTTACATAAAATAAAAAATAAAAAGAAGTAGCTTATAAAGGAAGCTTAAGACTAAAGTTCTATTCAAGGCATTTAAGGTCATTTTATCAAAAAACAATTGTTCTTTCTTCAGCTCAAAACCATGACACTCCTAGGGTTTTCAAGCTTTAAACAATTTCTAAGAGGTTTTTCAAGTGATTCCAACAAGTTTCTTGCAAGATAACTTAGGTTTCCTTTTATCTCCTTCAAGTTTTTATGGAAAATTTCTCTTTACAACTCCTAAAATTTAGTTTCTTGCAAGGTAATCTAGTATAATAATTAAGTAAAGCTCTTATGTGCTTATTATAGCTCTTATATATAAGTTTTAGAAAGAATCTTACAAAATAATGTTAGATACTTTTCTTTCACATCTTTTTTTAATTCTTAGTGGCTTCATGTGCTTAATGTTTCTCTTATATTACTTTCACCATTAGAATCTTTTTAGATCATAACTTTCTCACTTATTTGTCAATGATTTGTATAGATTGCTTTTTATAAACTAATTTTTAATCTAATTCCATTGGTACCTTTTTCAACATATGGGATTCATTTAGAACATATTTTCTTAACATCAACATATGGAAAACCAAATGAGCCGTTTTCATATTTTTTAGTAGTTCTAGTTGATAGCCAACCTTGTTTATTCGATTAGCAATCTCATAAGGACCTACATATCTCAGGGTTAATTTTTCTTTCTTTTCAAACCACATTATTCCTTTCCTCAGTGAAATTTTTAACAATAAATGATAACTTTCTTGAAATTTCAATTTCCTTTAAGCTACTTGTAATTTTTCTTTAATAATTTGAACCTTGTTAATAGCATCCTCAAGTAGGTCAGGATCAATCATTTTAGCCTACTCTAATTTAAACCATCCAATAAGTGATCTATATTTTCTACCATACAAAGCTTTGAATGGAGCTATCTATATACTAGTATGGTAATTATTATTATATGCAACCTCCATTAGTGGCAAATTTTATCCCAGCTCCCTTCAAATTCAATTGGATAAGCTCTAAGAATATCTTCTAAAGTTTGAATTTTTCTTTCTAACTGCCCATCAGTTTATAAATGAAATGTCATACTAAATTGTAGTTTAGTACCTAGTGTCTCTTGAAATGACTACCAAAATCAAGAGGTAAATTTTGAACCTTGGTAAGAAATGATTATGCATGATACATCATGCAACAAAATAATTTTATCCATGTAAACTTAAGCATATGGTGATGTAATGTATGTTGTTTTTACTAATAACAACTGTGCAATCTTTGCAAGACAATCCATGATCAATCATATGGAATTGTATCCCTTACTAGTTCGTGGCAATCTAGCTATATAGTATATCATAATACTCTCCCACTTCCATTTAGGAACATAAATGTTTTTATAAAGTCTTGTTAGGCATTGGTGTTCCATTTTTACTTATTGATAAGTCAAGCATTTGATTAGATATTCTCACATATCTTTCTTCATTATATCCTACCAATACACATTCTTTAAATCTTGATACATTTTTATTGCACTAAAATGCATTGTATAAGACAATTCATAAGCTTTTTTTAATACTTTCATTCTTAAAATTATGGGCACCCATAATCAATTTCTATTCTTTATCACTCCTTCTTCATTCACTACTAGGTTAGTCTCTAATTCACTCATAACTTGGCTTTTTAATTGCTCATACTAAGGGCCTTCTTTTTAAACTGCTTTAATTTGATCTATTATGGTAAAATGCACCATTATGCTAGCCAAATATGCATTTCTATTTCTTTTTAACTCTTACCCTTTACCTATGAGAGCTTTTTAGCTTAAGGCATTAGCAACTAATTAGCCTTGCCTAAATAATAGTGAATAGGATAATCATAATCTTTCACAAACTATATATATCTTTTTTTATCTCGTATTAAGTTCTTTTTTCCTCAAAAATATGCTTAAAGCCCTTATGATTTGTATAGATCTCACAAGTAGCCTTATATAAATAGTATCTCCATACTTTCAAAGCAAATGCCATGGCTACCACACCCAAATCATGAGTGGGATAATTTATCTCATATTTCTTTAATTACTGAGATACGTAGGTTAGCACTCTACCTTGCTACATTAACACACATCCTAATCCTATTCTTGATGCATTGCAATACATTGTATATCCTTCTATACTATTAGGTAATGCCAACACTAGTGCCAAAGTTAGACATTCTTTTAGTCTTTGAAAATTCTTGTCACAGTTATCATTCCACAAAAACTTGACTCCTTTATAAGGCAATTTAATTAGTGGTGTAGTTATTTTTAAGAAGTCTTTTACAAAACTTTTATAATATCTAGCTAGCCCAAGAAAACTAAGTATCTCTATCAATGAGCATGGTTAAGCATAGTTTTAACCTTTTGATGATCTACTTGTATTCCTTCCTATGATACTACATGGCCCAAGAAATGTACTTTCTTTATCCAAAACTACAATTTGAAAATTTAGCATGCAACTTATGCTCCCTCAACATTTGTAATGTGATTTTTAGATTTTGCGCATGATCTTTTTTACTCTTGGAATATACCAAGATATCATCAATAACCATAATAATGAATTTATCTAAAAAAGGTTTAAAAATATGGTTCATTAAATCCATAAATGCTACAAGATCATTGATCAATCCAAATCACATAACTAAGAATTCATAATGGCTATAACGAGTTTGAAATGCCATTTTTAAAATATCCTTCTTCCGAATTATTAATTAATGGTAACTTAGCTGCAAGTTAATTTTTGAGAAATATTAAGATCCTAGCAATTGACCAAAAAAAGTCATTTATCCTTGGTAAAGGATACTTATTGTTAATGGTGACTTTATTCAACTATTAGTAATTAATAAATATCATAATGTTCCATTTTTCTTTTTCACAAATAGCACTAGTGCTCCCCATGGTGATGCATTGGATTTTATAAAACTCTTGTTTAATAAATCTTGTAATTGCTTCTTTAATTCTTTTAATACTATTGGCACCATTTGATAAGGTGTTATAGAAATTAGATTTTTCTAAAAATGGTTTTAATTTTAAATTTAATTTCTTAATCCAATAGTAATCCTAGTAAATCCTAAAAAAAAAAAACATTAAGAAATTCTTTTACTACTAGAACTTCATTTATTCTCACTTTTTTTCTTTTTTAACCTTCTTTATTAAAGCTATCCACAGAACTTTCATACATGACATAAAAGTAAGCATTCTTGCCTTTTCTTCACTTTGAAAATTTTTAACTTCTCTCTTTTGCAATTGATAAGTTACAATCTTGTGATAACAATCAACACAAGCATGATATTTTAATAACCAATCCATCCCTAAAATTATATCATAATCCACCATTTTTAACATGATTAAATTAATCAAAGTTAAATGTTTATATAGACATATTATATAACTATTAACACCATGAGTTATAAGAATAACTTCTCCTATCGATGTATTCACAATTAAGGAATTTATTTAATTCATTTAATGGTTTTGAGAGCTTAATCACTAAATTTTTAAACACAAATGAATGTGTAGCACAAGAATCAAACAACACTTTTACTTAAAAAATTTTAACTAGAATAGTTTTATCATTACTACATTAGATGCATAGAGATCCACTGAATTTGTAATACTAGGAACAATGTCAAGTTTAGTAATGAACTTTTTAATTCAAACAGCTTCTTTTGCCGCATCAGATGTAGCAATATACTTAGCCTCTGTAGTAGAGTCTCTTCTAGCATACAACACCACCATTTAGGCTAAATACATAACTTGATTGCGATTTAAAGTCATCCTTGTCGGATTGAAAATTGGCATTAGTGTAACATTTTACAACAAGTTTTTCCTCTCCTCCATATATTAAGAATGAATCCTTAGTCCTTCACAAATATTTAAGAATATTGTTAACGGTAGTCTAGTGATGTTCACCTGGATTTGACTGGTACCGACTCGTCATGCTCAAAGCATATGAGACATCAAGATGAGTACATATCAGGGTATACATGATAGATCCAATTGCTAATGCATATGGAATCTTATTCATGTGGTCCTTCTCATCTTGTGTCGAAGGACACTGAGCTTTGGACAAATTTATGTCATGTGACATAGGTAAAAATCCTCTTTTAGATTCTTGCATGTTAAACCGTTTTAACACTTTATCTATGTATGTACTATAACTTAGGCTAAGCAATTTTCTTAATCTATCTCTATAGATCTTAATACCTAATATATAGGCAACTTCACCTAAGTCTTTCATCGAGAAACAATTCCTTAACCAAGTCTTTACTGTCTGTAGTATAGGGATGTCATTTTTAATGAGTAGTATGTCATCTACATACAATATAAGGAAAACAATTGTGCTCCTACTAACCCTTTTGTAAACACAAGATTCATTTTCATTTTTGATGAAACCAAATTCTTTGATTGCTTCATCAAATCAAAGATTCCAACTCCATGAAGCTTGCTTTAATCCATAAATGGATCATTGTAACTTACATACCTTTCTAGCATTTTCAAGAGTGACAAAAACCCTCAGGCTGTGTAATGTAAACATCCTCAAGAAGCTTTCCATTAAGGGAAGCAGTTTGGACATCCATTTGCCAGATTTCGTAATCATAAAAAGTTGTAATAGTAAGCAAGATCCGAATAGATTTAAGCATGCCAACTGGGGAATAGGTCTCATCATAGTCTATACTATGAACTTACCTATAACCTTTTGTGACTAATCGCCTTTTAAAGGTTTGCATGTTACCATCCATGTCGATTTTCTTCTTGAAAACCCATTTACACCTAATAGGCTTTATGTTGGTGTGTGTCTTAGAACCAATCATATAAGATGATTAGTGTTATACACAATGTATTATATTTTATTTTAGGCAATTTAATTATTATATTTTGTTTTTATTATTATTATGCGCAATTTATAACTTAATATAATAATTATCCTTGGAATAGCTTTGCTATTCCTAAAATGCCCCTAGTCAAGTATTATTATATAAAGGATAGTAATAATACATCGAGACTAGCATGTATAGTGACTGATGATTACGAATCATGGATATGTGATATCAAGTCAATACATGAGTACATTGCTAGTGAACAATGTATTGGACTGACCCACTATGAGAATATTGCATGGATAAACGTGTCATAAGATATTCTCATATGATCACAACTACGCATAAACCTTTGACCTGAAATCACTACGGTTCCCTACATGAGGAATTACTCACTTTAATATTGTCCTATGTCACCTTTAATCAGGTGACAAGTAGGGCATTGATTGGGTGTGTCATAAATCATGCAGAGGGAAGTGAGTGATGTAAATGGGATTTTGTTACTCTTGTATAAAAGAGAAATATCCTTGGGCCCCTTGATTGAGTGAGACTTAGAAATGCATGACCATGCTCAGTTGAATTAATATGTGATATTAATTATTTATTTTAAGTCTACTCAGTATCAAGAAATATAAATTGAACATTGACGAGGATGACACATTCCATGCCTCCAGTTCAATTTGGATATTATTACAAAAGGGTTATGATGTAAAACGTTGATCATGTATTAGGTGGATGTCGAATCACAGACATTCTTACTACTTGAGTGGCAGTGATGTATTGTTAGATACCGCTCGCTGTCTATGGCTCAATAATAAGTCATTGTCAACGTAGTAAGAACCTACAGGGTCACACAAAAGGAGTAGGAATAAGACAATAATTAATTGGACTTTAATTATATTAATATCCAATTAATTGGACTTATTTTCGCGCATATATATTATTTAGAATAATAAATTCACGTTTTATATATATATATATATATATATATATATATATATATTATGTGATATTATCTGATATTAAAGTAATATCAAGTAATTATCTTATCAGATATTAGATAAATATATTATGAGATAATATTATTTTGATATTTGATAACTATATGCAATTATCTAATATTAAGATATTTATTATGAGATAATATCATTATCTAATATTAGATAATTAATAGATAAGTCTTATCTCTTCCCATTATCTCTAGGATAAGGATAAGATGAGTTGTTAAGTGTGATTAGGATTTTGGAAGCATTATCCTAGTAGGACTAGGATTATGGCTTGCCTAAGTTCTATAAAAGGGGACTTGAGGGCAGCACTTAATAATCACGTTTTAAGCTTCCATATAAACCCTAAATCACTCCGAAAACATCCAATCCTAATTCTTAGAGAGAAAAACGCATCCTAGCAGACGCGTGGAGGGTGAGAGGTCGTTGTTCACTCCGTGTGGATACCGTAGAGACGCTGTACCTTCCGGCCGGCGTTTGATTCATCCGCTCTCAAGTTTTGATCAGTAGAAACACGAGTGCCCAATAGGTAAAACCCTAATCATTGACTCATGCTTTTTGCATGGATCCTAGGTAGAATTCGGATCAAAAATTTAAAATTCCGCTGCATGTGATAATCCGAATACCCAACACTTTACCCCTTCAGGTGGATCAACCAAAATCCATACTTGGTTAGTATACATGGAATCCATTTCAGATCTCATGGCCTTAAGCCATTTCTCAGAGTTTGGTCATTTAATAGCTTCTTAGTAGGTTGTGGGCTCATCTTGATCCATAAGCAAAACATTGTCATTTTGAGTTACAAGAAATCCATATTTCTCGGGCTCATAGCGTATCCTACCAAACCTACGTGGGCCTTGTGTTACTTGGGCTAGTTTTTGAGCCACAACATTTTGTGGTCTTGATTTAGGCTCTATTACAGGTTCAGTGTTACTTTATAAGTTTTGCACTTCTTCAATTTCTACTTTCCTCCCATTATTTTTCTTAGAGATAAATTCTTTTTCAAGAAAAATACCAATTCGTACGACAAACACTTTGCTTTCACTAGGATTGTAGAAATAGTATCCCTTATTTTCTTTAGGATACCCTACAAAGTAACACTTATCTGATTTGAGTCCAAGCTTATCAGAAACTTGATGTTTTACATAGGCTTCGCAACCCTAAATCTTCATAAAAGACAAGCTAAGACGTTTCCTAGTCCATATCTCATATGGAGTCTTTTGAACTATTTTAGAGAGAACATAGTTGAGCGTAAAAGTAGTTATCTCTAGAGAATGTCCCTAAAAAGAAACTAGAAGATCTGTATGACTCATCATAGATCGTACCATGTCCAACAAGGTAGGATTCCTCCTTTCTGAAACACCATTCCATTGCGGTGTTCCAGGTGGAGTGAGTTGTGATACAATACCACACTCCTTTAGATAGTCATCAAATTCTTGGCTCAAGTATTCTCCACCTCGATCTGATCAAAGTGTTTTAATACTTTTACTAAGTTAATTTTGTACTTTATTCTTGAATTCCTTGAACTTTTCATAGGATTCTGATTTGTGTTTCATAAGATACACATATCCATATCTACTGAAGTCATCAGTAAATGTAATGAAGTACTGGAAATCTTCTCTAGTAAGTGAACTAATAGGCCCACATACATTAATATGTATAAGATTTAATAAATCATTAGCCCTTTCACTGTGTCATGTGAATGGAGCTTTAGTCATCTTACCTAATAAACACGATTCACATACTTCATATGATTTAAAATCAAATGAATCCAAGAATCCATATTTATGAAGTTTGGATATGCGCTTCTCATTTATATGGCCTAAACGACAATGCTAGAGATAGGTTGGATTTAAATCATTTGATTTAAATTGCTTGGTGTTTATGTTATAGATAGACATTTCAAGATCAAGAATATAGAGTCCATTGAACATTTGTGTACTACAGTAAAACATTTCATTTAAATAAACTAAACAACTTTTGTTCTTTGTTATAAATGAAAAACCTTTCTTATCCAAACAAAAAATAGAAATAATATTCCTACTAAATAGCAGGCACAAAATAACAATCCTTTAATTCAATTACTAAACTAGAAGGTAAAGATAAATAATATATTCCTATAGCTAGGGCAGCAACTTTTATTCCATTGCTAACTTATAGGCCCACCTTGCCTTTAGCCAAAGTCCCACTCCTTTGTAGTTCCTGCACATTTGTACAAATATGAGAACCACATCTGGTATCTAATACCTAAGATGTAGAAGCAGAAACATTAATTTCTATAACATAGATACCTAAAGTGGAAGTCTCACTTCCCTTCTTCTTTTTTAGATCTTCCAAATAGATCTTACAATTTCTCTTCCAATGTCCAGTTTGACCACAATGGAAGTATGTCCCTTCCTTAGCCACACCCCTTTTTGGTTTTAGTGCAGAAGACTTAGACTTGGGCTTGCCTTTGGATTTGGAATCCTTCTTATTTTTGCCCTAGCCTTTGCCTTTGCCTTTGCCCTTTTGAACCATCATTATGGTATTGGGTTTAGTCTTTTGCAAATTTTGTTTAGCACCTCTTAACATGCTTAACAATTTTGGCAGTGGTTTGTCAATTTCATTCATTTTGTAATTCATAATGAATTGACCATAACTCTGTGGCAATGATTGCAGAATTAAGTCAGTGGCTAACTTTTGGCCTAGTGGAGCACCCAATCTCTCAAGGTTCTCAACATACCCAATCATTTTGAGTACATAAGGCCTAACAGGGTTTCCTTCTACCAGTTTGCATTGAAACAATGCTTTTATCATCTCAAACCTTTCATGTCGAGCTTGGCCTTCATAAAGCTTCTTAAGATGCTTAAGCATGTCATAAGCTTCCATGTTCTCGTGTTGCTTTTGAAGCTCAGAGTCCATGGTAGCCAACATGAGAAAATCGACGTCTAATGCGTCATCATGATGCTTCTTATAAATATCCTTTTGAGACCGAGGGGCACTAGCTTCAGGTTCTTGAGGAACAGGTTTCTCTAGGACATACATTTTTCGATCATGTTTAAGGACTATCCTCAAATTCTTGTACCAGTCCAGGAAGTTTGTCTTATTCAATTTGTTCTTCTCAAGGACTGATCATAGTGATAGATTATTTGATGTATTAGCCATTGATTATCTACGACAGAAATATGCAAAGTAAGTATTAAGTTTCAAACATTTAATAAGGTCTTTTATTAAATGTACCTCCTACTATTTTATTCAAATTAATAGCCTTCACTATTAATCAGAAAGTCATATTGTCTAGGCTTTCTAGTGGGCCAAGATCCATATTTCACCAAGCCTTAAGTTAGCTTTGGCTAATCATTTAAAACTTAGTTATTTAGGTAGGCAACACTTGCCAATTGTATCATATACAACTCTTAGATAGTTAGATGAACAACACTTATTCCAATCCATCTTATGAACTAAAACCTAACTCTATACCTCTAGGTCTCAATCCTATTGAGATATCCTAGTTAAGTTGGACCTAATGTTTGGCATTCGGATATCACTATTATCTAGTCGCGTCTCACCAAGATAAACGAGGTACTTTGCTTTGGTAAACCTACCTTATATCGATCGAAGCCTTAACGAGTGCCAAGCATTGGAAGGTATCATTTAATTATTATTGACTTAATATTTCATATAAGGGATTTTAACTTAATCATTATTAGATATCACCATAACCAGCCTATTTATTCATGCAATATATCTAGTATATCTCATACATCATATAAAGTAAATGAATAAAATATACTATTGCATACCACATATCAAGCAATGGATAAAACTATCATATAGTAGAAACATATGCTATCACATATTAAATGCATACTCATCAATATAATCACATAATAAAGAAATCAAAATGCCACATAGTATGGCCTAGAATTCTATTTTCTAATAATATTCCTAAACTAACTTCTTAGCTTCTTCTTATCCTATAGCTCTTTAGCTTCTCCTTATTCCAAGCAAAGGTTGTTCTATTGTGATTACAATTTTATAACAGAAACCCTAAGTTACATTCGGGAGGAGTGAGATGAGAAGAGAATATACATTAGAAAAATAGAGGAAGACACGACACACAGGTTGTATTTAAAATCCATCCATAAAAACTCCAAGGGGCATATTATGCAACACATTCATGCATCATATGTAATAATTGCTAACAAATATATGTAACCAAGATAAGCAAGATGATTGACAGATATATTTCATAACATAATTATCATAAAAAATCATGTTTTAAAACAGCGCCTTAAGAACAAAAATGATTTTTGAACACTACGTAGAGTTATCTAACATTCAGATTGTAATTTTTCTGTCAACAATTGACACACCCCTTTAGTCGAACAATTTAACCTTATTTGACATTCAAATCATAGTTTCAAAGTAGGATTTACATAAAAACAAAATGGACAGATTTCATTATATCAAATAGATCCAACGAAGTTCAAATACATTAAACCATTCATGCATATGCTTCATACATGAGTCTAGATTTATTTAATCACATTAAACGAATTTAAACTGATCTATATACAAAGACAAACTCAGAACTAATCACATTAATTCTGTGCAGAATATATTGTATTCATAAACGCAGAGCATATCATACATACAAAAATTGATTTAAGGAGAAAATCTAATTAATTTCGATTCATAACAGAACCTTATTTGTTTTAGAAAACAATTTTCACGTATTAAAACATGTACACACAATTAATCCTATTTGTTCTTATCAAAACAGAACCCAGAATTAATTATGAAAATAAATTCAAATTCAATTCAAAACCCAGAATTACACATGAAATAGATTTGAATATGAACCAAAAAACACATAGTCAGATTTGTTCAATTAATCTCATTAATTCCTAATCAAAATCAAAATACAAATTATATATATATATATATATTATATGTATATTTATGAAATCAGAACCAAACATGAGTTTATATATATCATATATATATATATCTAGTTTAAACAGAAACTAATTTGATTTTATTTATCATATAAATATTCATCAAAACACATAATTCTGATTTAAACAGTAGTCAAATTTATGTTTTTACAACATGCTTTGATACCACTGTTAGGATTCAGATCAACATATGTAGCGAAATTTTTAAAATTTTAATCCAAAATTTTCCTAGGATCTATGCAAAAGTCATAAACCAGTATTAGGGTTTTACCTTATTTGTGCTCATGTTCTTTCTAAACGAATCCTTTAGATACTGAGATGAATTAAATGCCAGTCGGAAGGTACAGCATCTCTACGGTATCCACACGAAGTGAACAACGACTTCTCCTCTTCACGAAGTTGCTAGGATTCGTTTCTCTTACTAGGATTGGGTTTGGACATTTTCTAAAGTGATTTAGGGTTTGATTGAAGCCAATGTATGTTATTGAAAGTGCTGCCTTCAAGTCCTTTTTATAGAACTAAGGCATATCACAATCCTAGTCCTACTAGGATAATGCTTCAAAAGAATCCTAATCACACTTAACAACTATCACCTTATCCTTATCATAGAGAGAGTGAAGAGAGATAAGACTTATCTATTAATTATCTAATATTAGATAATAGCATTATCTCATAATATATTTATCTAATATTAAATTGGCATATAATTATCTTATATTAGATAATAATAATATTATCTCATAATATAATTATCTAATATATAATAACGTAATTATCTGATATTACTTTAATATAAAATAATATCACATAATATATAATATATATTACATGAATAAATATATATTATCTTAATAATAGATATGCACAAAAATAAGTTCAATTAATTGAATTTTAGTCCAACTAAAACCCAATTAATTATTATCTCATTCCTACTCCTTTTGTGCAACCTTGTAGATTCTTACTACGTTGATAATGACTCATTTTAGGCCATAGACAGTGAACGATATCTAGCAATACATCACTGCCACTCAAGTAGTAAGAATGTCTATGATTCAATATTTACCTAATATATGATTAACATTTTGCATCATAATTCCTTTTGTAACAATATCTAAATCGAATTGGAGGCATGGAGTGTGTCATCCTTATCAATGTTCAATTTATATTTCTTGATACTGAGTAAACTTAAAAATAAATGATCAATATCACATATTGATCTAACTAAGTATGTCTATGAATTTCTAAGTCTTACTCAATCAAGGGGCTCAAGGATATTTCTCTTTTATACAAGAGTAACAAAATCTCATTTACATCACTTACTTCCCTCTGCATGATTTGTGACACACCCAATCAAAGTTCTACTCGTCATTTCGATTAAAGGTGACATAAGATGACATCAAAGTGAGTAACTCCTCATGTAGGGAATTGTAGTGACTTCAAGTTAAAGGATTATGCACATTTATGATCATAAGAGAATAACTAATGACATATCTATCCATGCAGTATTCTCATAATAGGTCATTCTAATACATTGTTCACTAACAATGTACTCATGTATTGACTTGATATCACATATCTATGATTCATAATCATCAGTCACTATACATACTAATCTCGATGTATTATTATTATCCTTTTCGTAATAATACTTGATTAGGGACATTTTAGGAATAACAAAGCTATTCCAAGGATAATTATTATATTTAAGTTATAATTTGTGCAAAATAAAATAAAATAAAATATAATAATTATATTGCTAAAACAAAACATAATACATTGTGTAATATTGCAATCATCTTTATGATTGACTTCTAGGACACACACAAACAGTGGGAACTAGTGGAAAAGAGAAAATTATTCCTTCTTCAAGGCTAACATCCTTCTTTAACATCTAAAATGAATTTTCCATGGGGAAAAGTGCAAAGAATAAAAAAAACCAATCTAATCCTTGTTTTAGTTATAAGTGAAACCACCCTTTCTACTCAGAGTAATGTGAAATTTAGGCCACCTTAGTGTCCCTAATGTCATTCTTGTCATGATAACCTATATAAGTAATTTAGTAAAATATGTTTTAAATGTATGCACAACGTGCAAAAGGTAAGGGAGTGTTCGAAAAATCTCTTTAGTTAAGGGCTAGCTACTTAGTTTCTTAAAGAAATACTCTAATTTATCCATCTATAAATCCTTTAAGAAATCCACTAATGCCCTTGCAAAGTGTTGAAGTGGCTAACTAGAAGAAAGGAATTAGTAAAAGCCAAGTAAAGGTTTACACACTAACATAGGAGACGGTCTAAGCCTCTAATGTAATAGTAATAGGTACCCTAAAAATTGATAGCTTTTCTATTAAAGTTTTGTTTGATTGAGGTGCCATTTATTCCTTTATTTCAAAAAGATTTATTACTACCATAAATAAACCTTTTAAGCCTATAAATATCCTCTGATTATTATGACCTTAGTTGATAAATCCTTGACAATTATTCATGTAATAAAATCTTGCCCAATATATATTCATGAATATGTTATACTCCTTGACTTAATTTTGCTAGAAATAACTAATTATGACATGATCTTAAGAATAGATTGGTTGTCTTAGTATTATACTTATGAGAATTTTTTTGATAAGTTTGTTACTTTTTCTATGAAGGGTTTTCTATCTATTAAGTTCCAAGGAGATAGGTTGTAGGAAACCATTAGTTTGATATCTAGTATCAAGGCCCAATGGCTTATTAGAAAATGATGTATGACATATTTTGTCATGATTCAAGATTTAAACTTACAAGTTCTGAATTTCAGCAATGTTCTTGTGGTTAGAAAATTTCCTAATATGTTTTTCAAAGAATTGTTAGGATTGCCACTTGATAGATAAATAAAGTTCTATATTGATTTATTGCCTAGTACTAGACCTATTTTTTTATCTCTTTATTGAATACTCCTAGTGAAATTACAATAGTTGATGATATAGTTACAAGATTTAGTGGATAGGGGTCTTATTCATCCAAGTTCTTCAACTTGTGGAGCTTCAGTTTGTTTGTGAAAAAGGAAGGATAGATTATATTATTGTCAGTTGAATTAGGTCATAATTAAGAACAATTATCTCTTTCCACACATAGATAACCTATTTAACTAACTACAAGAAGCCAAATATTTTTCAAAGATAGACTTACATATGGGTTATCATTAGTTAAAGATCTTCAAGGAGAATATTCCTAAAATTACCTTTTGAACTTGATATGGTCATTTTGAGTTCTTAGATATATTCTTTATAAACTTGATGAATTGTGTGTTCAAGCCCTTCTTAGACAAGTTTGTAATCATTCTCATAGATGACATTCTGGTGTACTCAAAAAATGAAGAAGAACATATTAGGCACCTTAAAGTCGTGTTGCAAGCCTTGCAGAAGCACTAATTATATGCTAAATTCTTCAAATATGAATTCCAAATAACTAATGTGAACTTTCTAGGACGTATGGTGTTACAAGAGGGAGTTCGGGTGGATCCTCAAAAGTTAAAAGTTGTAAAGAATTGGCTAAGGCCTATATTCATCATTGAAATTTAAATCTTTCTTAAGTTAGCTAGGTATTATAAAAGGTTTATTAAGGATTTCTTTAAGATACCTACACTATTGACCAAATTAACATAAAAAAAGGTTAAGTTCAAGTAATTGGACACATGTAAGAATAATTTCCAAAGGTTAAAGATATGCTTAACATTTGCACTAGTGTTGAACTTGCCTTTGAGAATTGGAGGGTATATGGTGTATTATAACACTTTTAAAATTGGCCTAAGATATGTTGTGATGTAATTTACAAGGTGATAGTAAATGCTTTTGGTTATTGAAAAGACTTGAATAGAACTATAGGACTTATAGTCTGTAAATGATAACAATGACCTTTGCTTTGAAGATTTGGATGCACTACTAGTAAAGGGAAACTTATGAGATTCATGGCAACTATAAGTGCTTAAAGTATATTTTTGAGCAAAAAAATCTAAATTTGAGGTAGATAACGTGTATAGAGCTTAAATAAGACTATGATTATTTAATTCTTTATCACCTTAGTAAAACCAATATGGTAATGGATGCATTAAGTCAAGAATCCATGAATAATATGATTAAAACACCTTCTAAAGATTAAAGAATGTTATTACCTCAGGTGATGGTCTAATTAATCCTCACTGAAAAGATCAAAGGTACTTAGAATATTGACATAGATTATGTAACAATGGTAAAAGATGCAATAGAGAATCAAAATCTAGGAATACCTAATCATGAGAGAGAAGTAGTTCATTATCAAGGGTGGATTTAGGTTTCATTAAGTGAACAAAATAAGTTACTACACCAAGCTCACAATTTTTTATACACTATACGTCTTGGAGTAGCTAAGATGAACCATGACTTGAAAGATTCTTTCTAGTGAAAAATGATAAAGAGAGATATACTAGATTATGTGATAAAGTTCCTTATATGCTAATAAGTGAAAGCAAAACGTCAACGCCCACTTAAAATGTATTAGTTGCTTTTGGTGCCAAAATGGAAATAGAAAAGTTTAATAATGGGCTTCTTGATAATATTACTAAGGATGCGACTTTATTTGGGTCATTGTGGATTAGTTAACAAAGTCAATGCACTTTCTACCCACTAAAACTACTTTCTTAGCAACAAATACCTCTATAAAATAGTACCATTACATGAGGTTCTAGTTACCACTATATCATATTAGAATACCTAATTCACTTCTCACTTTTGGCATTTATTCCAACAAACCTTATAGCTTTCCACTCATAAATGGATAAACAATCAAAATAAATAATTCAAATTTTAGAAGACATGTTTAGAGCCTACAACTTGGAGTTTAAGGGAATTAGGGAAAAATACTCATTATTGATTGAGTTTACTTATAATAATAGCTATTAATTAAGCATCTAGATGACTCCTTATAAGACTTTATATGGTTGAAGATATTGGTCTTTTGTTATGACCAACATGGAACCTACTATTTAGTTTCCACCAGCCCATTCCTATATATTCATCATAATCTTAATTATTTAAATAAAAAGTTTAAAAATAAAAGAAGATGATCTTTGAAAATATAGGACATTTCATTCATCATAAAAATAATGTTTAAATAACAAAAAAAAGTTAGGTTTGTTTATAAGTTCTCTCAATTAAGGATAAGCCATTCTAATTAACTTTAAAGGATTAAGTTCATAATTCCTTTGCTTTTTGCCTATACAGAAGAAGGCTAGAAAATAATTTTATCTAGTAAATGTTTATGCTACCAAAACTATTATAAAGGAGCTTTGAGTAGAAATAGCTTTTAAAAGATAGTGGTAGAGGCTTGACTTGTGTATCCACAAAATTAAATATGGAGGAATGAGTTTATGGCTTAATGAATAAATACCTTAGTGTAAGAAATTATAATAATATATAAACTTATCAATCAAACTATCTTTTTATAAAACTTATCACATAAAATACATAAATTAATTAATTCAATCTCAAGTAGTTATAAGAGGCTCAATCATAGTCATATTATTATAATTAAATTACATTGGGAGAGCTAATATCATTTGAGTTTTGATATCATAAAATAATACACAATAGTTAACAATAGAACACATAATCTTTCTTGTGACTCCTAAGTTAGCCTTATACCCTCCACAAGTCCATTTTTATAAACTTTATACCTCTTACAAGCAATATATTGGGGCTTGGTGTTCAATAGATGTATTATTTCCCATTAGATTTCCTATTTCACATTTCATGAGTCATTTATTTCTCATATCATAACTTAAGACCTCGTTATCATGTTCTTATAACAACATTATGTCTCAATTAAATTGCCACATAACTGATTTTATCTCATAAACAACATAACAATTATATTCTCATTTCATATCATATAGTATAACACCTCTATTTCTTATTTCAATATCATAATTTCATGTAACTAACTTAAAATTGCTATATTATGTCTTATCTTAATAATTAGGAATCATACATATTTATTGAACCTTTGTATATTATGACAATGTAGAGTAGATTAGGTATAGTTGATTATGTACTCAACTATAGAAGTCTCAAGAACAATTTTGGAGACGGTAGCTAACTATATAACTAAGTATTAGGGTTCAGAAAGAATTCTAAATGCCTATAATAGACTATAGGTGTTTAGAGAGCAATCATAGATTATATAATTAATTATATAGTTAACTATCAAATTTGAGGAGTAAGTTTTGGCCTTAGAGTTAATTATGCTTACCTAAATTCCACGATTTTAGGGTGTAGTTGACTATATAGTTAACTACTACTTAGGATTTTATAGTTTGTTTGAAATTTTTACTATTCATTTGAGAAATTTAACCTTCAAATGCATTTACTACTTAACTATACCTTATACAATCATAATCTCACATCACCTTATTTAAGATAATCTCACTATTTAATTTAATTAACTTCATCGATCAACACATCATTCAAGCAATCATACTCAAAATCAAGAATAACCTAACTACGAAGCTTAAAACTAAATCATCTTGAAATTAATCAATTAAAACTAGAATATCTATTCACTTAATATGAAGGAAAATGCTAAGAGATTATATTTATTGCTTCGTAACCTTAATCATACTAAAATTAAAAGGTTCTTTTGTTAGGGTTCCAATTCCTTTTTGGAATCCAAAATAAATCTTAATCCTCATCAAACCAGAAGAAGATGAAAAGGACATCTAACAAGGATGATGTAATCCTAGAAGTGTTAACCATAAATAGTTATCTAAAATAATCAAGCAAATGTTTCAAGGGTCAATTCAAAAGGCTTACATAAATGAAAGGAGAGCTTGGAAGAGCTTAGATGGGTTAAATAGAAAGATTATGTATATTTCATCTAAGTAGCCAAATATTATACTTAATTACTACATTTCAAGTTCGCCTTTGCTTGCTAATCGTCGGATAATATATTCAAATACTAGTTCATTTGGAGCATACTAATTAAGTCTTGTATTCGACTACCAGAATTAGAGTTTGTCTTTACTTGCTAATATTCAAGTATTGTATTGGAATACGTCATAGGTTGATGCATATCCATTATATTTTAGGCTTTTATTTGTCGTGATTTAGCATATTATTTTAAACCGTTAATACTTTATTTGTTGCCTATTTTGAATTAATCACTGTGTTAGCTTTAACCTAAGTTAGTCTACTAGAGATTAATTACTTTAATTGACTTGATGGCTTTTTAGCTTATGTAAGGACTAAGGAAGATAATTCATGTTATTTGGATCAACTTGTTTATTAAATATGTCAAATTGGGTTAACATGTCTAACCTATTTAATAATTTTAATTAATAAAATTCATATTATAAAATCATTTATTGAATTTAATCACTTGCTATTTTTCATAAAAAATTAACTATTAATAAAATACTATCTTGAACTTTATTGCCATTTAATTAAAATTAAAGATTTTGTATCTTTATTATATACCTTATTATAATTTAATCATTTCTTAAATGATATTTTTAAAAATTTAATGTGAATTCTTAAATGGGTTGACATGTCAACCTGAATCCAAGTAAATGTGTCATGTTCATATTAAATTATCGTATTGTATCAAAAATTGTTATCCTTACTCAAATGCACTTATTGCTCAACCATGCCTCATGCAATCATATAATCTCATATCACCTCATTTAAGATAATCTCACCATATAATTTAACTAACTTCAGCAATCAAAACATCATTTAAGCAATCATAGTCAAAATTAACAATAACCCAAATATGAGGCTTAAAACTAAATCAGGTTCAAATTAATCAATTAAAACTAGAAAATATAATCACTTATTATAAAGGAGGATGTTAGGAAGTTAGATTTTATGCTTTTTAACCTTAATTACACTAAAATTAAGAGGTTCCTTAGTTAGGATTCTAATTCTCTTTTGGAATCCAAAATAAATCTCAATCTTCTTCAAACCAAAAAAAGATGAAGAGGAAATCTAGCAAGAATGATATTCTTAACTTGATTAGATAAAGAGTTTAAAGAGGATTCATGCTTTCTTAACCAAACTTTAAGAGTAGATAAAGAAGAAGAAGAAAAAGAAGAAAAAGAAAAGAGGAATAAGGAAGATGACGAATTTAAGTAAAATAGGAAAAATAAGAAGGGTAAGAGAAGATGGTTTTATAAAAATTAGGAATAGTGCTTAGGGATATTTTTAAAAATGTTACTTAAATTTTCTTTATACTCACAAACCCTTGATAATAACTTAAAAATTTAAACCTTACTATTCTAATTATTTTTCCTCCTCTATTTCTCACTAAATTCCCATTCACAACTTACTAACATATTAAATAATAATTTTCTCAATAATTCATTCATAGTCATTCATTAAAAATTTTCTTATGTGCATTTAAGTTCCGTTTTAAATAATAGCATATTGGCTATTTCAATTACTTTTATCATAAAATAAATTATAAATTATTATATTTTAAATAGGGTATAACATTGTTACTTTCCTCTTTACTTCTTTGAGAAAGCACCTTAGATCCTCCTTTGTGAAAGGAACATTGGCATTTTTGCTAGTTTTGTGTTGGGTTTCACTCTAATGGTGATGAGGCTCTTACTGCTATTTAGTGGGCATTATAAGGACTTGTTGTGTCATAAGTGTTTCTCTTTTAAGCATTAAAGATTGAGTGTGTTGAAGAGGAGATTGAATAAGTGAACTAGCAGAACAGGAAGCATTTACTTGAGCAAGGTGCCTAAGAAATGAGCCATTTCTGTAAAAGCTTGAGTTATTTACTACTATCCTTTAAAAAGTTCCTATAATATGATAATGGGTACTATAATTGTGGAAGGGGATGCTGCCATAGTTTAATGACTTTGTTGCAATGTGGTTGCAAATGTAATGGCATCATTAGGATCGGGAGTCCCAAAGAGTTCCCTAGGTTATAGAACTTTAGCACTATACCATTTCTTGTGATTTAAGTAAATTGAAGATTAAAAGCATTAGGGTTAGAACCCATAGGCTTTTGCAAGGAAAGCTTATAGTAGCACCAATAATAGTAAAAATGGCTTTTGTAAGAGTTAAAGGAGTATTGAGATTTGCAGTCACTCCTCCATCTTTTTTGGCTATTTCTTTGCCAAATGCCATCACCATAGGTACCTCATTAATAAGGGTTACCAAATGTTTAAGGGAAGATTGGTTTGAGAAATAAGAGGTTTAAGTATAGCAATGGAATCCTCAAGTATAGCATTTAATAGAGACAAAAGAACCTTTATTTATATGCTTTTTGGACATTTAAAAGTGTGTTTTCTAATTGGATATTGGCTAAGTAATAAGAAGAAAATAATGTTTTGTAGGTGATAGCCGATTCTACTAGCTTATCATTTTCCATTTTTGGCGAGGTATTTATAGAAAAAAGTTATGCTAACATTGAGGATAAAAAATATGCTAACAATTTGGTATAGAGATTTAGTTGTTGTTGGAGACATAGGAAAAGGTACATTATAGGGTGAGGCAAATGAGGTTTTATGTGTAATAGTGGAGGTGCCACCATTAGACGATTAAAGGTTCTAGGTATATGTTAAAGTAATAGAGGTTTTTGATGCATAATGATGATAATGGCATAGCTAGGTGGTTGAAGGTATTAATGTGGTCAAGTTTTATCTTTTTGTAAAGAGTATGAAAAGCTTTTCATTTAGCTTAGTCTAGAGGGCCTATGGCAAGTAGGGTGAGATGTGACATGCCTACCTTTCCTATAAGCTTAGGTGAGATCTTTATTTTAATCTTATCAAGCCACATGCCTAGAGGATTCTTGAGTTAGTGGGATAGTTTTTGTACTTCAGTGGTTAAGGCAACCTTTGCCTGAGGGTTGGATGACCACTCATTCACCTTTACCTATGTGAAATCCTATTTATTTACACCCTCATAGTAGTAATAATGTCAAGGGAGTAGTAGTTAGGTGTCATGACCCATTTTGATCATGACCAACATGGATCCTATTACAGGTTTCCACAAGCCTTAACAATTTTTTTTTTTACAATATAATTCAAATTTTGACTTATTCACATATAATCAATACAACACACATCATCATTCAACAAATCTTTATAATAATTATTAACTCTGATCCTAACTGTCAAATTTCTTAATAAGATAGTCTTGAATCTCCATAGATGCAATAAACTCGTATATGCTCACCTTAACCTGAAAATATTGAAGATACAACAAAGTGAGTTACAAGAACTCAGTGAATATATATTTACCGATATCTGACCACATATTCATAAGTTAAACATGTATTAATTTAAAATATTAAAAAACCTATAATTTCTTGGACTTCTAAAACATGCCAAACTATACCTATAGCATAGTTCTCCTACATATAACTGGATACTATAAACTACCTATTTTAGGTAAGCATCACATTCACAAACAACCATTAGAGCTCAAGCACAAATAGGTTATCACAATTGCATCATCAGTACAAGTTAATCATAAACAGTCACATAATGCTACACATTCAAATACAGTAGACATACATATAATTGCTTTATAAGGTCAATTTTATACTTCTCTCAACTATAAGTTAGGAATTCCTCATCCGATTTTTAAATAAATTCTATGTTCTTTATAACAAATTACTATGAACTCTCCATCTAGCTTTCACATTATCCGTCACTATTCACAATTTCTAATGACACTATAGGCATGATCCCTCATAGTATTCATAGGAGAGCTCTGCTCTCATATCATAGTAAACTAAATACTTTCAACGCAAGATCATTAATCTACCATTGAACACTGTCAAGCATAGCGTAGCACATAATATTAATGTCACAACATATAAGTATCATACAAATTGAACCATAATTCATCATTAGGTAAAGTCACCACAACCATGCTTTCACTGTGCCACTTTGATCTATTACCCTCCATTCAATTAGCCAATTGCACTTATACTGCAAAACTGAGCTTACATATAATCATAAGGTCTACATTATCAATAAAAAGAATACAATTTAGTGGCAAGATATATACTAACTTGAGAATATTTTACCATTATTGGGAGTTCAAGATATCTGTACCCATTTTCTCTCCATCCTAGACAATGATATTATACAAATAAATACATCAAATTTATTCAGTTTCTTCCTACTTTACAATCCTAAGTTTAATCATAGCATTTAATTTCCTAAAATGCATCTCATTATTTTTTATTAGGTTAATCACAGAAAATTGAAAATATTGATGCTTTTAAATCTCTTTCTATATCATTAGACTTTTCTAAATTATCAATTCTCTTTAGCATGATTAACCAAAACTCTATACTATATTAGATTTACAGTTACTCTGTAGAAGTACTTTTGTTCATATCTGTGTCTGACAAGGAAATTATATTCGAATCATTATGACCTTAACAACTATCATAGTATAATAGTAACAAATATCCTCCTATTTAAATATAGGTGACGGAACTATGCAATTTAGTTCATTATATAAACCATATTTCAGTCAAATATTTCACCAACTTCCTACGTCCAATTATGATTAAAACTACTAGTTAAGGATTTAGATAATACACAAACACACAGTACTCCAGCAGTTGCATGTAAGTAGTTCGATTCTAGAGTTGAGAAATTCATACCATTTTGGGAGAGCTTCTTCAATTCATATAATTATTAGCATTCATCTGGACATTCATCATATGAATTGTTACTTCGCTATTATGGACTACCGCTCCTACTTTCTCAAGGCTAACCGGAGCTCAACAACAGCAGGATTGCCACGAGAACTCCGTCAAAAAAGAAGGAGAACAGCAGCTCATAGTTGTTGCCAGGCAACATAACTCGAGACCTCCCCTATTTCTGCACTTCAAATATTACGCACCAATGCTTCAGAAACAAGAGGAACCGCAGCTCCTGCACCACTATAAGCTGTAATGGAAAATGGTCCTCTCACCAACTTGCTACCATTTTCATGCAGTTCATGGACATGGAGACCCCAGCTCAGCTTGCCATCATATCTGGTGCGTAGGGAGACAGCAAAGGTCTCTTGCTTAGTTGACAACGTCCACAGTGGAGGGAAGCAACATCAATCGATCGCGTGCAATGCCTAGGTGGAAAAGTGGCCCAAGCAAGGAGAGAGAGAAGAGACCGAAACTAGAGAGAGGGAATGAATGGTGGTGAGAGGGTGGGTAGAGAGAAAGAAGTTGCGGAAATTTGAGAGAGGCAGAATGGCAGTGACGTGTGTAGGTTCTGGAAATAAATAGAAAGGAAAAAGGAGAAAAATCAGAAAATAAAGAGTGAAGGAATGGCGATGCAACAGTAATAGAGAGAGGCAAGATCTTTTTTTTTTTGAAAAAAATCTGGAGAAAGGGCTCACGGCTACTGTCCGAAATTCACTTTGTTTGGTTTACGGAAAAAATGGGAAAGAAAGAAAATGAGAGAAAAAGAAATAGAGAAGAAAGAAAATAAGAAAGAAATTATTTTTTTTTGGATTGTTTAGTTGTAAAAGAAAATAAGAGAGAAAAGAAAATAAAAAAAAAAAAACAAGCATATTTACCCTTTCTGGGCAGTAGCAGCTTCTTCCCATCCAGCAGATCGGCGGTGGCAGCAACAGCTTCTTCCCATCCGGCAAATTGGCGCGGCAGCAGCTTCTGGGAGGCAAGCCACCTGCTACCGGCACGGACGTTGGCATCCGACCACCACAGCAGGCGAGGGTTGAAGGAGCACCGCACATGGAGCAGCATCCATGCATGGAAGATAGTAGACAGCAACTGAACAAAAATAGAGAAGAAAATGGCAAAATGCAACTCGCCGGTAGTTTGATGTGGAAATTGGAGTCCGCACAGTGAAGTTCCAGCAGCAGCAGCGTGCTCTGCAAATTTTCTCTCCTTTTCTCCTCTTAATTGTGGAGTAAAAAAATAAGTAGGTCCCACGGCACTGTTTCAAATTTTTTTTCTCTTCTCCTCTAATTTCTACGGCATTCAAACAGGGGAAAATTGCCAAATCTCTTTCCATTTCTACTCTAATTTTCTATTCTCCCTATTTTTCACCCCAACCAAACAAGCTGTAAAAGAAGAAAGAAGAAATGTAGAAAGTTTGATTACAAGTTTTCCTTGTATGATCCTAAAGTACATCTACTTTCTTTACACCTAAAATCTCAACCATCAACCTTAATTACTCAACTCTCTTATTAAATTCCCACC
This sequence comes from Sindora glabra, assembly GCA_020226215.1. Classification (NCBI taxonomy): domain Eukaryota; kingdom Viridiplantae; phylum Streptophyta; class Magnoliopsida; order Fabales; family Fabaceae; genus Sindora; species Sindora glabra. The sequence goes on along the minus strand of CM035226.1, from coordinate 72,006,341 downwards.
CATTGCATTATAAAACTTATTTTATTTAAAATATTATTTCAAGTATTTTCAATCCTCCTCTAATATGTACATATAAATACATAGTCTTATAATAACTTGATAAAATTAAAAATTTCAAGTATTCTTATTTCCCTTAATTCCCAAAGTAAGTTATCAAACATCAACAATTATTTCATAAAATTCATACCCATAATTACTATTTCAAATTTTATGAAAAATTTCTATAAAATTATTTAAATAAGTCTCAGTTTCACAATGGTTATATAAAAAAATAAATAAATTTTAATTATTATCATAAATATTAAAAATAAATTTAGAATCAATATTATCCAATAAATAATTTACTTATAAATCTTGAAGTTAAAAAAAAAAATTAAACAGGGGATATTACGTTAAGGCTCCCTTTCCTAACTAGACTTAGGCTTAGGAGAGGGTGACCTTTTGCAAGCTTCCCTAACTTCGATATGTTGAAGTTCTTGGTTCCACGTCGATTTTAGTCTGCCTTGTTAGGTTGTCTTTCTCAACTTTGAACCCTTTCAGCTGTCTAATAGGTGTGTTGGGAATTTGAACCCTTTCAACAGTATAATAAGTTCCTGAGATATTTTTACATTTATATATTTAAATATTAATTTTGAAATTAAATCTTGCAATCTAAATATTAACAAGAGTAATCTACCAAATTAATTCTTAAAATATGCATTTCATTTCAATTTTTTTAAAAAATTTATTTTATAACAACTAATTAAAATTTTGAAAAAAATTTGATGCAATATTTATTTTAAAAAATGTAAAAATTAAATACTTGTACAATGTAAAATATTTGTTTTTTTTTTTTAAATGATGTAAGCTGTCTCGGCGACCAATTTCTTCATTTACTCAAAAATAAAAAATGATGGGTGAAAACGTGGACTTAGTTTCATGCTATTTTGTTTTTGGTCTTTTGAACTCGAGCGCGCAGGGAAGTCTCGCAAACAAAATTTGTTTACATTGTGAAACCGGAAGTCCCAATCTCACAGAGCGACTTATATCCTCAACCGATAAAACACCTACAATTGCATCGTGCGCTTTTTCTGTCTTGGTCTCGCGCCCACAATAATTTTTCGTACAATCCAAGTCCACCGTCAAGCATGAGGGTGGTACCGCCTGCCGATGCCGACGAGCACCGCTTTACCACCGTGGGCCACCGTGATGCTGAATCCCTCTTCCGTACCAAACCAATTTCCGAGATCCGAAATGCGGAAAGAACTACTCGGAAGCAGATCGAGGACAAGAAAGAGGAGCTCCGGCAGCTGGTGGGTAACCGTTATCGTGATCTCATTGATTCTGCAGACTCCATCGTCCTCATGAAGTCTTCTTGCCAATCTATTTCTGCCAACATTTCCTCCATTCATGGTTCAATTCTCTCATTATCTCAATCTAAATCGAATTTGCAATCTCATCGATCCGGATCCGCCACCACTCGTGTCTCCGCTTATGGGATCGCATGCCGTGTGAAGTATTTGGTTGATACCACTGAAAATATCTGGGGTTGTCTTGATGAGGCAATGTTCTTAGAAGCTGCCACTCGCTACGTGCGAGCCAAGCACGTCCATTATCGACTGTTCCTCTCCAACAATGATAATGCTGGCGATGGGGACAAAGACCAGAAAATGAATTTGTCAAATTTCCCCCTTCTTCAACATCAGTGGCAGATTGTAGAAAGCTTCAGAAGTCAGATATCCCAGAGGAGTCGTGATAGGCTGTCGGATCGCGGCCTCAGCATTGCGGCTTATGCGGACGCATTGGCTGCTGTAGCTGTTATCGATGAGCTTGAGCCCAAACAGGTAATGGGATTGTTGCTCGAACCGAGTAGTCTTGGATATCTTGTCTATAGGTTAATTGTGCTAATAATATTACTACTGATGCCTAAACAGGTGCTGAGTCTGTTTTTGGAATCTAGGAAGACATGGATATCTCAAATATTGGTTAATTGTGCTAATAGTAACAGTACTGATGCTGCAGTAGTGGTTTCTGTTTTTTGTGATGTGTTGGGCATTATTCAGGTGAGTGTGGGGCAAGTGGGTGAGTTGTTTTTGCAAGTAATGAATGATATGCCTCTTTTCTATAAAGTCATACTAGGTTCTCCTCCAGTATCACAGTTATTTGGTGGGATTCCAAGTCCTGATGAGGAGATAAGGCTGTGGAAATTGTTTAGAGATAAATTGGAGTCCATAATGATAATGCTTGATAAGCACTACATTGCTGACACTTGTTTTACTTGGTTAAGGGAATGCGGGCAAGAGATTATAAACAAGATTAATGGAAAATATCTGATTGATGCCATTGGCAGTGCCCAGGACCTAGCATCTGCTGAGAAATCAATAAGGGAAACAATGGAAAGTAAACATGTGCTAAAAGGGAGTTTGGAGTGGCTTAAGAGTGTTTTTGGGTCCGATATTGAATTGCCTTGGAGCAGAATACGAGAACTTGTTTTGGAAGATGATTGGGATCTCTGGGATGAGATATTTGAGAATGCTTTTCTTGGCAGGATACAGTCTATTATTGATGAAGGCTTCAGGGATCTAACTAACAATGTTGATGTGGTGAACTCGATTCATGCTGTAGCAGCACACACTTCTGACATGCAAGTTGATGTTTGTGGGTATTTGCGTAGGCCTTCTGCAGTGGGTGGAGTTTGGTTCCTAGAATCCAATATGAGAAAGACTGGAGTTGCTTCTGGATTCAAAGTTCATCCCGAAGAGAATGAATTCCAGACATGTCTTAATGCCTATCTTGGCCCTGAAGTTAGTCGAATCAGAGACGCAGTTGACAGGTCTTGTCAGAACATTCTTGAGGATTTGTTGGGTTTCTTAGAATCTCCAAAGTCATCTCAGAGGCTGAAGGTTCTGGCACCTTATTTACAAACTAAGTGTTATACCAGCATGTCTGCTATATTGATGGCACTGAAAAGTGAGCTTGATGACTTATATGCTGCAATGGATAATGGCAACAAGGAGGTAGCCCCAACTATTACTGTTGAAAGATCTCTTTTTATTGGTCGATTATTGTTTGCATTCCAAAATCATTGCAAACATGTGCCCTTGATACTTGGGTCTCCTAGATTTTGGGTCAAAGAGACTGCATCGGCTGTAGGGAAATTACCACCATCTCTGGTGAAACAATCTGGATTTGGTACTGATTCTCCTGTGTGTGATAGCCCAGGCAGGCAAACGGCTCTTGGCTCTAAAAGACAAAGTTCATTTGCCACAGCTGCTTTGCTTGGTGCCAGAGAAAGTTCAAGCCAGGAATTGGAAGAACTTACAAGGACTATAGGAGATCTTTCCATTAGAGCTTTCAGCTTGTGGATATCATGGCTATCTGATGAGCTTTCTGTCATTATCTCTCATGATCTTCAACAAGATGAAGCCTTATCTTTGAGTACTCCCTGGAGGGTAAGTGCCATTTTCTGGTAGAGGAACAAGTTCTGTTAAAATTTAACATTTTGTTTGAATGGAACTAGAAGATTGTTAGGTAGGATGAGGAAAGTAGAGGAAAGAGGATAAGAAGTCCTAGTAGAAAGAATAAATTAGAAGGAAAAAGATTCAATACATTGAAGCCCTACGATTTAGCTATATATCAGTAAATGGGAGCTGAATGGCCTAGAGATCTAGATCAGAAGTCCTATCCTCAAAGTAGATAAGGTGTCAAAAAATAAATCCAGAGATTCTTGCTTTCTGCTCTAAACATGTACACTGAACTACTTGAGAGTGGAGACATAGTGAATCATCATAAAAACAAAAAAATCCTAATTATGTTTTACACACACACACACACACACATATATATATATAGATAATGATTGTTATTAAGTTCATCATCAGAAGATCATTATCATATCCTTTCTCTGCAACGTCTTAACTTATTACAACCTCTGAGGATTACTAGGGCTTTAGCAACTCTTATTTCAAAGTTATCAGCTTCATTGATCTTTATTTACATCTGAATGAGGTTCATTGAATCATTTATGTAAAGTTGGCCTAATTTATTTGCTTCACATCCATACATGCGATTTGTAGTGTACATGCCTATAGAAAATCCTTCCTTGGTAACTTGGCAGAGTGAGTTAATGGCATTCCTGGTGCAAAATTACAGGGAATATGTCAACATGCATGCTTATATTTAATGAATTCTAGGTCTATGGGGACTTTTTTTCTTTTGGAAATTGTGCTACTCCTATACATAAGATGATATTGTTGAATGTGTTAAAGAATTAATTGATTGGTACAGTGCTTTGCTTGGCAAATTACGCAGATCTGTTGGATTTTGAATGTGTAATCTCATGTCAATCTTATTTTCAAAGGAGTAAGATGTATTGGAGATGTGGTTTTGTTTTGTTGTTATTCTCAGTTAGCATGACATTTTTGTTATTAGTTCTACTGTGTTTTTGTTTTCGATGTCAGTGGTTGTTTTCCAAACATTGCTTTCTGTTGGTTGACTGAGATCTTACTGAATTTACAGTCAAGTTAGCTTATTTGTTTGCCTTGACAGGGATGGGAGGATATCATAGTCAAGCAAGAGCAGTCTGGCGAGAGCCAATCTGATATGAAGATATCTCTTCCATGTTTGCCTTCTTTATATATCATCTCATTTCTATTTCGAGTCTGTGAAGAAGTTCATCGGGTTGGAGGTCATGTACTCGACAAGATGATTTTGCGTAAACTTGCATCAAGATTACTAGACAAGGCAAGCTTTCTTTCACTTTCCATTCTCTTCTTTTGCTATATCAAGTTATTATCACTGTTACATTCTTGTACTTGAGTATATTTCTGCTTGTAGATTCATGAAGTAAACTAAGATTGTGTTCCTTATCTAATGATTTTAACTATGAAAGCTGTGAAACGGGTGTTTTTCTGTGTTGATCTCCATTTATGTGCCATTTAAAGTAGTTGGTGGTTGGTAATTGGTGGTCTTAGATTCTCAGTTAGTGGTTTGATATGTTTTGGGGTCATCAAATTTTCACCATTTTCAATTTTAACCAGCAAAGACAGAGATGGTTTTGATCAGATTTAATTCTGGGAGAAAATATGTTGGATTGTTGTTCCTTTTTTCTGCAACTCATTAACTATAAGCCAAAAAAAAAAAAAAAAAAAGAAAAAAAAAATCATGTGGACTGAAGGTGTCCCTTTTGGAGGCCACACAATTTGTTTCTTATAAAACTATGCCTAGGTCTCAATTCATCCAACTCTTCCACTGAAACATGCTTCAATTTTCAGATTGCTACAATGAATGCAGATGTGCTGCCATGGGTTACAATACAATCCACAAATTGCAGTTTCTTAATTTGTGGACATTATCAAATGCAGCTCCCAATTTAAAGGAATTGACATGTATGAGAAGAGACTTGATGTTAAATGGATATTTGATTTTATTGGTCAGAACATTGTAGTATGTAAACAACATCTTTCAATTTGCTACAAGTTCGCTGACATAAGATAGAAACCTGTTTCATTGGGTAATGTTCTTTTTTGACATCTTCACTGACCTGAACTGAAGAAATATTAGTTTATGATCCATGTAATTGCACCTGATCATGCCAGTGTTTCAACTTGACAAATTTCAATATTTTAGAACAATTTCCTGAGTGGTGGTTACCTACTAATGAAGATTTTATGTTTCTTGGTGTGCATGTCTGTGTTTTGATTCTTTATTTTGGGAAGGGGGTATTTTAACGCAAACTTCTTTTCTTGTTCTACAGGTAATTGGAGTATTTGAGAACTTCTTTTTTACTAAGGAGGCTGGTGATCATCAAGTATCAGAAAAAGGAGTCTTGCAGGTTCTATTAGATATCAAATTTGCCACTGATGTCCTCTCTGGGGGTGATTTCAATACAACTGGGGAGTTATCTGGCAACCAGAAGTCAAATTTAGCTCTCAGAAGGAAGCAGAACCGAAGTCAGATGACCTCAGCCATAACAGAGCGTTCTAATCAATTGATAAATCGTCTCTCTCAGAGACTGGATCCCATTGACTGGCTTACGTAAGTTTGCTTGTCCTTGATTGAAGTTTCTTCTTTCCTTCTTTAGAAAGAAATACATTTCAAGGCAACAAGGTAGTGCAATCCATGAACACAGGTGTTATGCAATGGGTTACTTTTTATTGAAGAAGAAATTAATAGATGAAGAGAACTGGAACTATGCAGTAATTAGTACCTGAAGGGAAAAGCTAAGTAAAATTTAAAAATGAAATTGAAGGAGAAGAAAATGAGACTTACCAACTGAAGCTCATAAAATTCATTTGAGTCTAAGGGTGGACTGAATATTATAGAGAATAAATATTTTTTAATTTGAATACAAATTATCTAAACATTGCATAAGGTCTCCTGTCTGTCCATTAATTTTTAAAATTTTTTAGATGTTATCATTCTTGCCAAGCAACAACCATAATTGAATGCTTTAGAGAGCAGCCTCTAAATGATATCTCAGCTCCCAATTTTTTGTTATGTGGGAAGTTGAATAATTTGTTTTGGTAGTTTTAAAATTCTTAGCCCAAAGAAAAATCTTTATGAGTTATACAATTAGGTCTGTCCTGTCTTCTGAGTTACTTTCTGTAGATGAAGTATTAATCTTCTGATCCAACTTAATATGTCAAAGGTATGAACCATATCTATGGGAGAATGAAAGACAGTCATACCTACGGCATGCTGTCCTCTTTGGGTTCTTTGTGCAACTCAACCGGATGTACACTGATACTGTTCAAAAACTGCCTACTAATTCCGAGTCTAATATTCTGAGGTGCTCTACAGTTCCTCGTTTTAAATACCTCCCCATCAGGTCAGTTTGTATAATTAGTTTGCTTTGTCAGTTATTACATAATATAGAGTATGCTGGTGTCTCTCCTGCCATTATTGTGTATGCCTATTTAAAACTGACTTAAATCTTGTTATTAATTCATCCAGTGCATGGTTGAGGGTAGTTTTGCTGAGAAATATTATTGTAAGGAACTTAGCAATAAATATTATGCTGTCATTCTATCAGGAAGAAAAAGGAAAAAAAGTGTGTACTATCATTCATTAGAAATAAACTTATGTCTTGATTACTACAGTGCTCCAGCATTGTCCTCTAGAGGGACAAAGAAATCATTTACATCATCTTCAAATGAAATTGCTTCAAGAAATTCCTGGAACTCTATTACAAAAGGAGAGCTTTCTCAGAAAATAAATTTGGATGACAACTCAAATCTGGGGGTCGCAGCACCATTGCTCAAGTCTTTTATGCAGGTAAGTCCTTGATTTTTTTAACTAGTTGGCTAGTCCTGTTTTCTTTCTTTGAATTATTTCATTCTTGGAATGAGTTTATAGGTTTTGCATTTGGGAATCCATGTTGGGTTAATTTTATGTGTTTCTGGTTTGATTTTCTTTATTTTTGTCTGTTGGTCCCTTTCTCCACGGATATTTGATCGTCTAGCTGTGTTCTCCTTCTTATAATAAGTTTTTCTTGTTCCACCAAAAACGGAAAAATCTAGAACTGTTTCATAAGTTGTCTTACTTTCATGCTAGTCTTTAAAATGGCATCCATTTTGCTTAAAATTAGGAGCATGAATCCACTACAAATTCTTAGATTTACATAACCTCTGTTATGCCTAGTTTATGCATACTGATATAGTGATATGAGCTCTATCAATGCAATGATTTGGCTGGATTTGTGATCTACATTCTTATCGTTGCATTCAAGTCTTTGAAATTTCTTTAAAGTGAGTAAAACTGGCTACTGAGTATGCCTCTTGTTTAATGTTATTTGTGTGGCAAATGCATATAAACGGTGCTTGACTTACAGTTTAGAAATTTGGACCCTTCTTTCTGCACTAAGGCTGAAAGACACGATAGAGGCAATATTATGCTGTTGTAGGAACATCAATCGATAGTTTTCTGGAGTAAAGCTGAAAAGACATAATGGAGGCAATGTTGTGATGTTGTAGAAACTCAGTCCATAGTTCAAATTAATGTTTGTGAAAGTATGCTATATTGTTCAACAACAAAATCTATCAAGGAAAAAATTGAATCTATCCCTATGCATAATTTTGTTTTCTGCTCTGCTTTTAGGGAATTAAAGTTTCTAATTGTTGCCCGAGGGTATTTTTCAGTCAAAAATACAAATTGGTGTTCAACTGTGATTAACACTTATTTTACTTGGGAATTACATCCTGCTTCACTTTGGTGGTGTATGGAGTCCTCTGCATTGATAAATGGACAAGGTTAATAAAAGTGGAATTGAAGTTAATCCCGATCTTATCACCATGGTAAAACTCAACTAAACAAAGGAATCAAAAAGCATTCACACGGTTGCCCCTTTATCATTGTCTGAAAGAAACTGTAACCATTCAGACAAGAATTATTTTTAAGTTCAGCTCAATACATGCTTGAAACAACTCTGCTTACCACAGCCTTCAAAAGGCGTCACCGGCGAAGTCACATTACTGTGGATATTTTATGCAAGCTGTGTTAAGGTTGTAATCAATTCTTCATTGAATATGGAGATGTAAAGATATCATTGCTCTGCTAAAAAATGAGCTCAATATCTTTTAGCTGGTCTAATGTTTTTGCAGCATCAGATTTTCCTTTTCTTGCCTAGTCCCACCTGATGAGGCAATTCCAGATTTTGCATCTTCTTACATTGGCTTGTGTAGGCTAGACCTCTACCTCCTACTAAGTCCTTCATTCACAAGAACTTATTTTTTAGAATTTTTCTCCAAGTAATCTATGCAGTAGAGGAGCAACCTCTTCTTCCAATATATCTAGGTTATATAACACGGACATTAATACAGACATGGACACAAGGAAAAAGGCAAGAAGCATGCAACAAACACAACAAATGTGTAGTGAGGTTTATACTAAATGAAATTATCCATCACATCAAGCAGAAAAGCATGTCAAATATTGTTAGGCTTAAAGGTCAAACTTTTCTAAACAAACACATTGTTTGGTATAGTATGATATTACCTTTTGTTTAGTGCTTATACATGCCTACAAGGAATAAAGAATTACATAATGTAGAAAATGGCAGGAAAAAAACACCAAAAAGGACTAGAGAAACAGATCAAGAAAGGACAAATGGAATATAGGGAATATGAAAGAAATGACATGCATATTATTATATAATATGTATACTTATGTGCCTTTATTATGAGATATCTATGATCTACTTTGGACTAAACTGAAGATGTATTGCTGCAAATCATCTTTAGTTCCTGGGAGCAAATTTTGGTAGTTATTTCTTCTGTTTTGAGCAATACCATACAATGTCCTCTGCACAAGCAGACATAGGTGCAAACCTTGTAAGCAACTTTACACCCTGAATGACATATATGTATATCTTATTGTTTTAATTCCTTACCTCATAAAAATTGTGCCTAATCTTATCTAAAATTTACTTAACAGTCTATTTTTCGCTTCTCTATTTTAATATAATTTTTCTTGTTCTATATAAAAAAAAATAACCTGTCTTCCCTCCAGGTTGGAAGCAGGTTTGGGGAGAGTACTTTCAAACTGGGATCCATACTTACAGATGGGCAGGTCGGCCTTTTTAAGGATAGATCAGCAGCTGCTATGTCTACGTTTGGTGATATTTTTCCTGCTCAAGCTGCTGGTCTTCTTTCATCTCTTACAGCTCCTAGATCAGATTCTTGATGGTCCAATTATAAGAATAGGCTGCCTAACATCCCTGTTGCCACTCCTGCAAAATACGTATTGTGTTCACAGTTCCTGGACTTCAACATCTTAATGCGCCTCAACTGATTTATGAAAAAATTTTCCGAATGCTCCTTTCATTCATGACATCACTTCAATTTGAGAAAGAAAAGATCATGTTACTTCAAATATCTACCTCCAAATTAAATGGATCAATCAACTCCGCATGTATGACCTTTTCAGATTTGGTTTTTACTTGATTTTTTCATTTGGCTTGGGGGCATAGATAAGATGATTTCCTTAACTGTGGGCAGCAGAAACTTTGCCAGCCAGTCGATTGAAGAGCAGATAGAAGAAAAGAAAGTAATGTTTGATGGCAGAATTTTGTTCATATGTCAGTAGGTTCATGGGCCTGCGTAGATGGATCTCTGCTAATGCCGGAAGTAGGAGCAGATGCAATTCGAGGCTACTTTGTTGTGCATTATGAGGAAATTGGAAGTGTTTGTACTTTTTGGGTTTAGCTACATAATATATATATATCACGGTTTGTATATTTTCAATGGACTTGATTGATATTGATATGCCTTGTGCAATATCAGTTCGAGCTACACAAAATTAGTAATGGAACTAAGTTACTGGTCAAAACCTCATTATATGGTCTGCTTACATCTATAGCAATTCACATAAAGCAACTAGATGAAGGCCAGGGAAAGTTTTTCCATTTTCAGTTTAGTACATGAACGACAGTTCACAATGCTCCAGGGAAAAAATTACGCTGTGTTTGGATGGAGTATTTGGAGAAGGGATTTCATTTTGTAAAAGTATTTAAGATGCTGCATTAATTTATTTTTTTGGATAATTGATATAAGAAATTTATAAATAGCAGTTATTTCAAATGAGCATTTTAATTTGTAAAAGGAAAAGTTTTAAATTCCACTTCAAAAGGTGGAATTAGAAATCCCTCCCCTTGTGCCCTTGCATCTGCCCTTCCCATATACTTCCCAACCCAACAACCTCTGCTTGGTTGTTTCTCACTCCTCTGGGCATATTTTTTGTAACTAATTTTTTTAATTATATACTTTTTGAGAGAAGCTTGTACATAAAAGTCAAAATAACTTTTACTTCTAAAAATTAGCCATAAGATTATATGTAAACTTATTTTAGAAATAAGGTAAAAAAATTAATATAAAAAATATATCAACTCAAAAATGATTAAAACAACTTTTGAATTAGTAAAAATATTTAAATCATAATAATATAAAATATTCACTCAAAAGAAATATTTAATATTGTAGTCCTAGTATTTGTTTAACTCTATTAATTTGTGAAAATTGATACTTAAAAATACTCAACACAAATAAATATTAGCCAAATAAGTTATTTTTAAAATGAAAGAAATTGAGATGAAAATATTTGAAATCCTGGTATTTTTAAATTTTTTGAATTTAATAAGTACTTCATCCAAATAGGTATGATAACACATTTTAAGTTACAGCAAGGGTACTTTTGTTTCATTTTCACTCCTTTGTCCGCATTCTTTCACAAGTAGGTGGATTCTAAAATTTTTGGCAGATGAGTTGGAAAGGGAAGTGGAGGAAGAATTATTCTTAGTAAAATCTGTGCAGAAACATTTCATACAAAGTTGGTGTATTTTTTGTTTTATTTTTAATGTTGATTTGACAACATAATAATAATAATAATAATAATAATAATAATAATAATAATAATAATAATAATAATAATAAAAATAAAATGAGAGAGCTTAATTCTATTCGGTGCTAGTAATAATGTGGTTTGACACATTGACACCTCATTCAATAAAAAAATTAGAAAAAAGTCTTGTTTAGCACACCGTGTAATATAGCATAAAAGTTATTGAATAATATAGTATTGTATATAATGAAGTAGTATATTATATTACATTTGGTCTAGCATTGCATAAAATGAAAGTTTATACAAGATTATTTTATCTTTTATTATTGTCATGTTGTATATGAATATATAGTCATAAAAATAATTATTTTAATTAAAATACTCTTATATATATCCAATAAAATTGTTTTGAAATTAATTTGAAGTACATAATTAGATTAAAATGCCCTTCAATAGTATCTTTTTTTTAAAATATGATTATATAGATACATCTATTTATATATAAAATATTTATACAATGGTAACAAAATAATATATCATATTTTACCAATATATATTGTTATCCTCACCTTAAAAAATAGAATTTTAGAATTTTATTTTGTGATAAAAATAATTGAAATGACATGTATGCCCTTGATTAGAGTGAAATTTTAGGGAAAATGGGTAAAATTAAATAAGCATGAATGAGCTATTGGATAAAATAAAAATTTAATGATTTAGTGGGAATTTGGATGAGAATTTAGTGAGAGAGGGATGAGGCAAAAGTTAAGGAAATAAAAAGATTAAAAGTTTTAAATCATCACAAATAAGTGAGTGAGTATAGAGAAGAGTTAGAAAACATTTCCAAAATGTCCTTGCCACTATTCCTCATTTTTTAAGGTTAAAACAACCATTATTTTCCATTTTTATATCTAAAAGCACTTTCTCACTCCCAACTTTTTCTTCCTCCTTAACTTCTTCTTCATCACTTCTTAAATCAAGTAAGGAAAGGATCAATCTCCCTTAAAATCTTCATCCAATCAAGATAAGGGCTTTATCATTGATAGATCTAATGATCATTTCCTTTTAATTTTAGCAAGATTTGGGTGTTTTGATTCAAATGAAAAAAGTGAGCCCTAACCTAGGAAATTCTCAATCTTCATATGATAAAGGCCAAGAAATCTTGTATCCACCCTCTAACACATTCCTCCATACTTAGTAAACATTTCTAGTTAAATCTTAAAGATTTATAAGGTTTGTCATGTGAAGAGCTTAAGTTTTAAGTTTTCTATTGATTATGTGAAATTTATGTGGATTTGTGTTGAATTGATGATGTTTTACTTGACTAAATGATGTGGTTGAAGTATTGGATATGTTATATATGTGTATTTATGGCCAAATCAAAGTTTATTAGTGCGTGGGAAGCATTAAATGCCTATTAATGACAGAGTGAATAGTAATTTATGCTAGAATTATGCAAATTCCCATGCAAACAATCAATTGTTGGTCTTAAGATCTAGAAATTTCATCTCCAAAGGCAAATGGTTAACTATTGTGCCTTTAATGGTTGATCATTGGCATTTTAGAGGGATTTTTTAATAAAGGTGAATGGTTGACCGTTGGATCTCCAACAATTTATCATTAGTCCCCTATTTTGCATACATGATGATTATGATGATTAATATGATATAATAAACATAAATTGTGCTTAATTACGATTGTTATGGAATGAAATGAAATGTATGGCCATGTAAAAAGGCATAGCATGATTGCGAACAAAAATGTGAGATCTTGATACGGATAAAATTGCGATGAATCATGAGATATGTGATAGGGGTGATGTGATATGTGAAAACCAAATTCTGTAAATTATTGGTGAACATATAAGGTAGAACCTAAAGAGACAATGTTGGGTTTGTAAAGGTATAAAGATGACTTGGGAATTATAAGGTCGCTTATTTATTATTTGTGCATATTATTAACTTACACTTGTTCTTGAGAAGAGATTATTTAGTAAAGTATTGTTGATAATATGAAGAACTGTGAATGTGAAGGCAAATGAGCCTTATTTATTGTTCATGGAATATAATGATTACTAATATTTAATTTGGCATGTCAAGTAAATTGTTGGAATAAAGGAGGGTTATTTAGGATTACATTAATATCTTTACCCCTTTATCTTATTTATATTTGGATGTTTTACTTATTAAGTGTTGTTACTTACACTTCCATGTCTCTATTTGCAAATTTGTAGGTTAAGACTCCATCACCACCTCCCTAGAGTTAGCACTCTTGGAAGCTTTTTGGATTAGTTAATGATAGCATAAAATATTTTGTTAGACTAGAGATTTTAGGCTTTATTTTGTATAAGCTAAGGATAGAAAGGACAAAAACTATATATTCATGAGTTAGTTAACTAGCTTATTATAAACTTGGGAGGATTGTAAGCAAACTTTACTACTTTTTTACTATAAATTTGTTTGATAAATGGAATATTCTTGCTTTTTTAAAATGGCATACCTACTACAACTATAGATTCCAAGTAAATTCTCATGAATATAATAAAATGAATAGATTAAGTTAGTGAAAACTAGTTAATGGATTTCACATTGATTGTGATTAAGGTCAAGTTATGGTAATGGTAGTATTAGAGCATGGTACAGATTCTTAATAGGACAAAGCTCTTAGATTATATTTATATGCTATTATAATAATTGTTGATTGAAACTATGCTAGTGGTATATGTGTATCCAAAATCATATATCACCAATACTATTTCGATGGATCCTACAATGCCATTAATATACATGGTAGAGCTTGTATATGATAGATTTCTTAATAAATATTTTAATTTGAAATTTCATTGTTTGAAGATTTGTGAAATTAGGAAATAGTGAACACAAACAAGGACTCTTCTATAGGTTCATAGCCTCAAAGTAGCAAAAATGTTAATAAAGAAGAAAGTGACTAATAACTTCCTTCTTGGGTTACAAATTTTATATATCATGTTTTAAATTGAGTTAATAGGGCCCTTAATCAAAATAGAAGGCATGGACCTAATAGAAATCAAGATAACTATGAGAGAAACCAAGGTGATTATGATAGAGAGTGTGAAAAGGAGTGTACCTTTCCTAAAAAGAGTACATAAAAGAGATTTAGGATGGTGCACGAGTTCCTTAAGTTGCAACTGCCAAGATATTCTAGTGTTAATTTGGTAACGAACTTCTTCCAAATCTTAAAGTAAATTGAATGGCTTGGTAAGATATTACAAAGCCTAACTTTTTTTTATGATTATTTTAGTGGGTTAACAATTGGATGATGCGGCCTATTATTTATTCATGGATGCTATAGAAAATTAGAATCCACATTTGGAGCCCTTGACTTGGAAAGCTTTTTAGGACCACTTGATTGATTGATTCTTACTTCTAAGTATATGACAAGGTAAAGTTTAAGAGTTTGAATATCTAAAGCAGGAAGGCTTTTTAGTTGTTGAGTATGATACATGTGGAGAGATGCTCATTATTTGGTCTTTATTGAAAGAGCCAAAGTTTAAAGATTTGCACAAGGCTTAAAGCATTTCTCATATGGACAAATTCATATTGATAGAAATACCACTTATTAAGAAGTTTTAGATCAAGCATTAAGGCTTGAACTTAAGGTGAAGGAAAGGGAGGAAAGAGAAGCATAAGGGGAAGCAGGAAGAGAGGTAGTTCTTTTAGCCTTATTGAATAAAGTTCAGTGATCTAATTAGCTTGAATTGGAAAAAATAAACTCTAACTTAGATTTAAACTTTATCGAAAGCTTGCTAAAAGTGATTCCCTCGAGAGAGCTTGCAAGTCCAAGATCAGCTGTTCAATGAAACTCTGCCTTTAAAGAAGGGCATGAAGCTTTGGCTCATTAGGCTTTGACATGGCATAAAGGATGGGAAAAATTTAGTTAGCCTTTGAGATCCTTGATTGAGTAGATCCCGATCGAGAGGGAGTTGAAGTTCTTCGAGGGGAAATAGAGTTTTTGAGTGTAGGGGCTTAAGTTTCCTTAGAAAAGTAAAGGCTATAAGTCTAAAGGAAGAGTTCAAAAGTAGATCAAAGTAAAAGTTCATAACAATAAAGAATTAGGATGTGTCATTCCACTTTCTTTTCTCTCTTTGATGAAGGAAGGTAAGTAACCCCATCATTTAGGCATGCTCGTATGAAGATATAGAGTCTCTCCTTTGAAATGCCAAAAAGAAGATATTTTCATTCATTAGTAGTGCTTCAGTTAAGGAAAAAGCTTCAAGTTGATATCTTCATTCTTCTATGCTTACTTATGCACTAATAAGCCTAAAGAAACTAGCTTATTCTTCTAAATAGTTCATAAACTAAGTAAGGAAGCTCCTTAATTTCAGATGTTCTATTAGGGTTAGAAACAAAGGTGATAAAAGTTATTATTAGCTCATACTTGGAATTACAATAGTTGATGACAAGTTTGGAGACCTTTTACCTTAAAAGGAGCTTTAACAAGAGAAGTTATTGAGATCCTATTACTAGTTCCTACTTTGCTTCAAGAACATAGCTGAATATGGTTGTTAGAGCTAATTATCTCTTTGCAGCCCTTCTTTTTGGTCGTTATCCCCGAAAAAGGGCTAGTTTGCTCCGAAGTGAAGAGTTGCTACTTCGTTGTTCTTTCTTTGTTGATTGTCCTTGATTTATGCTTGACTTAGGAAGGGCTTAACTGCTCAAGTCCTTGTATGGACAATCTATTTTATTTGTAAAGCTACTTTTTCTAGGTTCTTCTTGGAGAGATCTAACCATCTTACAAACTCGTACTTTTTTTATCCTTTTTCACTAAAGTAAATGGCTTTCTTATAGGGTGCTAGAGAGGGTGATGGAAGAGCTATCGTGTACTTGCTTTCTCTTATTTCTCTTTCGTTAACAGGTTCTTCTTCCTAGTATGCATGTTATAACTATAGAATTTCTTCTTTCAAGAGGGTTTGCCCTAAGGGTATTTCCTTTCAAAGTAGTTAGGAAGCCAAGATCTTAAATAGCACTCCAACGAGCTAAGAGCCAATAAACTAGGGCCTGTCCTAAAGGCCTAAAAGTTCTAACAAAGTGCCCTATTCATTTCTTTAGTTTTATCTTTTTATATCTTTAATTTTCCTTCCTTTTTCCTTAATCATTACAACCTTAAATAAAATTCTTTTGATTTGTATTATGCATGTAATTTGAGTAGTGGAGATTAGATGATTAGTAAGTTTATAGTGGAGCAATTTCATGGTATAAGCTTGAGTGAAACACTTGCCATGAACACTTAAGAGTCAGAGAGTGAATTATGAGAATTTATCATGTTGATATATTCTTTTTGAATGAAATTGCTATGTTGGTTAGGTTCAAGTTTGTAAATTTTTTTTTTCATAATGTGTTATATCTCTTGATGGTTTTGATTATTTCTTACTTGTGGATTTGTGATTTTGAAATCTTTGAAAACTAATTCTTTAGTTTTGAATAAAGTTATGTCTTATTCAATGTTGTGTAACGGCTAAGTATGGGGGATTTGATGTGCTAGATTTCATCTATATTATTTCCTCCTATTCTATGCCTCTTATTATGTTACATATGTTTAATTTTATAAAATTAACTTTATTATATGATTGGGGGTTAGTATTTTAATATTTTAAAATTATTTGGTTAATGTTAAATTTTTATATTATTTCACATTTTTATCTATAACTTGAGTTTTAGATATCAAATTTAAGTGATCTTTATATCTCAAAGGAATCTTTAAAATTTTCATGTTTTGGTTAAAACCTAGTTTAGACATCTAGCAAGTAAAAAATGGCCATAAAGTTAATGCTCAATTTCTATCTAAGTTGAACTAGTAGAAGTCAAACTCATGAGATTTTACTATAATTATTCTTGTAGTGCATTACTTTGTAACCTTAGGAAGTATATTAAATTGATCCATTAGGTTTTGTAGCTTAGGAAATTAGATATAAGGTTTTTGCTTCCAAAGGTAAGAACATAAGGTTTCTATCTAGTCTTATGTTATATGTTAGTTAGTTAATCATTATTCTTCTTATGAGTACAAAGGGTTGAATGATTAAATCAAAAGTTTTTCGTTTTATCCATTAATTCAACTAAATTCTATTTTCAAATTGATTTACATCTACCTTAATGAATCATAGCAGTTGCTTAATTTTATTAATCTAATTTAATCAAATTCTATATGGTTATCTAACATAGAATTTATGAATCATTATAGGGGACCCAGATTATAATTGTCAAATATATTATGATTTGCAATTAATCTATCAAAGAGTTCTCAATTCCTTGGATTTATTATATTCATGTATTAATTTTTTAGGTAACTTCTACATTTTGTTTCTAACATTGCATTTTATTTAATTTTGAATTAAACCCCCTAATTTAATTCTATTCACATTCTTGTATCTTGTTTGCATACTATTTGTTTACTTGCTTAATTCTATTTCCATTTACTTATTTTGTTTTCTTTTTTTAATTATGTTATCATAGTCATAGTCAATAATTGAATGTGAAAGGAAGTCTTAAATGGATCACTAAGGGGTTTGACTTAGTTTAGTAACTTATATTACAAAATTTTCATCAAATTAGTAATTTCTAATTTTGATTGGGTTCGATAATCATCATACATATAGGCTCATATTCTTTCTAATATATCCTTTGGACATAAAATCCTACACTTGCCTTTAGATCTCCTTATCTTCTTCTAGATTGTCCTATAACGTAAGATAGTTTAGAATGGAAGTGTCTAGAATAAACTTAATTTGATACTCAATTCTCTTCTTGGGTGGTAATTCTCTTGGAGCATCATTTAGGAATACTTATTCAAATTCCTATAAAAGAGATTAAATAGCACTAGGAAAAATAAAGTTTTCTTAGTTAGTGTTCATGTAGGCTTCCTTTTACAAAAGTACAAATATTGGCCTAAAGGTGTAGTGAGCACTCTTCTCGTCACTTAACTTTGCAAACATATTCAACTTTTCTCTCCCTTGTTTTGAACATTCTCCTTCCTTATCTTTTTTTTTTGTTTAGATTTTTCTTCCTTTAAAGTCTTTTTCTTTTTACCACTCATATTGTTTTTCATATTTTTTCTTTTCTTCTTCTCTCTTCTTTTGTATTTTTTATTTGGTCCTTATGTACTTGTTTTGATGATAAAGGTAAGAGAATCATCTTTCCCTTATTTATCTCAAAACTATATTCATTGAAGACACCATTATGAATAAATTTTCTATCAAATTGTCAAGGCCTCTTAAGCAATAAATAAGATGTATGCATGCATAAGAATAACATTACATAATGTCTTATTATGGTACCTACCAATGGTAAATGCAACCTACACTTTCTTGGTCACCCTAGCATCTCCACTATCATTCATCTATTGTAACTTATAAAGGGTGAGGTGTTTCAAGGTAGGTAAACTCAACTTGTCAATTATGATGGTACTATCTATATTTACATAACTACCGCTATCAATGATGACATTACAAACTTTTTTCATAATTTGGCAACATGTATGGAAAATATTTTCTTTTTAATGTTCATTTCCTTTTTTTGCTTAAACATTCAGTGCTGATTGAACCACCAACGCATCACCATCTATGGCACCTTTATCTCTTTCACTACCTACTTTCATGTGAAGTAATGACTCATCATCTTTAAACTCATTTTGCAAATTGTATTATTTTATGTTCTTTTATCATCATCACTTTTTTATTAGGACATTTATTAGTAAAATAATCATGTTCCAAGCACCTAAAGAACTTGACATTCGTATGCTTTTGAGGCATTTCAATTTTACTTTTGCCTTTAGGTTCTTCTACATTAAGCTTTAATAATAACTCCATTTTGTAGTTAACAACTTTGTTTTCTTTCTTCTTAACCTTTTTCTTTCAAAATTTCCATGAAGCATTAGAAATATAACTATATCTAGAAGAATTTTTTCTTTTAAGTTGCTTTTCCCTTCATAGCCATATGTACCATTTCTTTCATCCTCACATAATGTTGGAGCTTTACCATATTGGCAATGTCTATATTCAATCCATGAAGAAATCTGGCCATAGTTACTTCCTAATCGTCCTCCATATTAGCTCTAATTATAGTAATTTCCATCTTCTTATGGTAGTTTTCAACACTTTTAGACTTTGTGTGAGGTTTTGCAACTTTTGGTACAATTCTCTATAGTGGCAAAGAATGAATCTCCCCCTATAATAACCTTCAACTCATTCTAAGTTCTAATAGGCTTTCACAATTTCTTTGAACATTTGTCATAAGTTGATATCACGAAATGTTAGCATATTTGGTGAACTTGATGATGACAAGCTTCACTTTTTTCTTTTTGGAATAATTATGGTAATTAAAGATCAATTCTATCTTCTTTTCCTACTCTAAGTAAGTTTCTTAATCATTTTCACTTTAGAATGAAGGAATCTTCCTATTGATGTTATCAAGTCTAGAATCAACTCAATCTCTTCTTAGTTTATCTCTTTTTCTTCTCACATTCTTCTAGTCATCTCTTTTTTTATTATTTTCAAAATCATTGGACCTTTCACTCCCTTCATCATTATTATCAACATTTTCCTCCATAAAATTTCTTTTATTTTATCTTTTCTCTTTCCTTTCCCTTTTTTCTTTTTCACTATGTCAGTTGCTTTTTGGATGTGTACCTTTAACTTTTCTTCGTCTATCTTCCATAACACTAAGTCTCAAATTAATTACCTTTAATTATTATTGTATAGCTCCCAGTGTGAACTTAAGATCATTATTCACACTATCTCCAAGCATCTCAAAGAATTACTTGCAAGAAATAGTTAGATAAAGAATAGAAACTCACAAAAGCACATTTCTCACTTGATATAGGGGGCATGCACTCTTATGTTTGCACTCTAATTTAAGGCTTTTGCCCTTAAATGAGCTTACACACTCTTATCTTTTTCCACTCTTATCTTTTCCATCTTGAGGTTTTCTAAGAATTAGGAAGACATAACTAACAAGATTCACCAATTGTAGTAATCAATATCATAAATCAAACCCAATGATTTAATAAAGGAAGTTCAAAGAAAGAGAAACAACTTAACAAGGAAAGAAAACAAACACAAAGTTCAAACTCATTGCAAATAAAGGAAGCAATAATAGACACTAAGATTAAAGAATGGAAGTTGGAAATAAATGAAAGAAGCAATGAACAATTTTAATTCAAAATAAGAAGTTTATAAAGTGTATATATTAATCAATAAGTAATCAACTTCTCTTGTCACACACTTTCTTCTTTTGTTCTTTTCTGTCTTTGCACTTTCGATTTTGCTTTTCTTTCTTTTGTTCTTTTGTTCTTTTTTTATCAATGTTAATTTCTTATTTTAATCTTCATTTTTTTCCTTTTAATTCACTTGCTTTTGCTTGTTCCTTTTTATTTTCTTTTGATTCGAACCCTAAGACAATTATATAACAATTTTCTGTTAATAATACAAGGGTATTAGACTATTATATTTGACTAGCTTAAGTGGAATGAAAGGTATTTGAATACACTAGTTGATAACTAAGGATTCAAGGAGCCTCTACTTCCAAGTAATAGATTACAAAACTCGAATATTAACCAATTTTCAAGGGGTAATTGAATACAATATTTGAATACCATTAAATTTGGTGCTTTTACCTTCAAATACCTAATTATTAAAGTTAACTACTATGTTATTTTGTGCGATATTCAATTATAATACTTGAATACTATAAGTTAAACTCTTGATTTTGAACTTTAAGTAAACACTTTCAAAGTAACTTTCATAGTTAAACCAAAAACATGTAATTGATTTGAATTCAAACACAATTTGACATAAGATTTACAAGAAATAAAGCACAAAAATCAAGAACACTAAGAGCAATAATAATTGGATAGCAATATTCATAAAAAATAGAATCAACAATAAAACAATTTGGATCAAACTTGAAGAACAAGATAAGAACACAAGAACAACAACACAATTATGTAAAAAATAGCAAGGAATAAGCACAATTAGCATAAAACAAGTTGCAAAAACTTAGAATTGGATAGCAAAAACAAGATTGGATGAACTAGAACATCTAAACATAAAAATTAACATAAGAACACATCAAGGTCTCCCTAAAACAAAATTAAAATTATAGAAATAAAATAAAATTAACTTGAAGATTGGGATGCTACCTTTGATAACTAAATGATGTAAACCTAATACAAAACCTATCATAGGAAACTTATGAATAATCCAAAAATGTCGAGGATTGTCCCAAAAATTAAGAAACAAATTGAAAATAGAAGGATATTCACCTCATGCTCTAGCATAAAGAAGAAAGGGAGTGATAAGTGATAGATATAAATGCCATATAGAAGAAATCTTTTGATAAGTCTCAGAGTTTTAGCAAGAACTAAAGAGAGAAAACTTATCTCATATCTAATTTCTAATTCATTTTGTTCAAATAAGGAATAAATCTTCTCATATAACTAAAGTTAACTTTGACAAATTTGGGCTCAAATGGATTCAATTTGGCCTAATATTAGACTTAACTATTCCATTAATATGTCTAAAATTAAGTGATAAAATAGTGGACCAAATTAAATTATCAAAATAAAAAGCTCAATTGTCTTAAAACATTACACTAATCTATGCCTAAGATGGCCAAAACATGCACATCTTACTTAAGGGTATTCAAATATCCTATTCAAGTAGTCCCTAAAAAATGAGGTAGCATTCAAATACTATATTCGATTATTGGCAAGTAAAGACAAGCTTGAAATGTAATAATCAAATATGGTATTTAATTACTAGTCTTCTTTGCCTAAAATGCACATGGACCACTTATGAAATCCTTCCAAGCCTTCTTTTTTTTATACTTTTGAGCATTTTAAGTTAACTTTTAAATGTCCCCTTTGATCTTTTTCATCTTGGTCTTAGTGATTGGACCTTAAGGTATGTGTACATTCTCCTTCTTGCTCCTTAGGATCATATCAATATATAGTGGAAAAATATTTTATTTGTCATGCATCAAATGTGCTCATACAACAATAATATAGAAAAAGGTTTTAAGAATATTTTAAATTGATTTTGTCCCTTCTTATGGCAAAAAAAAAAAAAACTTTTGATAAGGAATAATAAAGCTTGTCTGATTGGTTCTACTTCTTTCCTTAAAATGAATACATTAATAACCAAAAAGTTTAGACATGGATGAGCCCATAATCATAATCATGGACTTAGGAGATGTGAAATTAATTTTTGCAATTAATGTGATTATAAAAAATGTACATAATTATAAGATTAGTTCTTGCCACTAGAAATAAGAGAATGATGATGAGAAAGGTCATTATAAGAACTTAAAAAGTTCAAAGAGTTTATGTTTTCAATGTGATATAAGGGATCATTGATCATATACTTGTCATATACTTAAAATCAAGCCTCACTTAAAGGAAAGAGAAAACTATTGAAGCAAATTTTGTTTATAATTTCTTAAACTATGAACTTGTTGATAATGCCTTTAGCCATAACCTTGCTGATATAACTCATTTAGATGTGAAAGATTTCTTTAAACACCCAGATGGAAAAATTAATCATTTGATTGGTTATAGGAATGTACAAAAATAAGAATGAACAAGATTTTAAGCTTTTCTAGTTATGTTTTTGCTTTAGTTGAATTTTTCCTTTTAGAAAGAATTGCTTGCTTTTCTGGTTATGTTTTCTTTTTATTTGAATTTGTCCTTTTAGGAATAGTTGTATTTAAGTATGACATTTTCAATTATAATGTCTCTTTCATTTTTATATAGTTTATGTTTTATTATCATTATTCATTTATTCTTATTTTTTCATTTTTAAAGAAAATATAGATTATTTATATCTCCTGGATAATGCAATGCATACCATTTTAAAAGCAAAAAGTATTTTCCTAATTAATGATTAGTAAAAATTATTGGAATACGATATTTGGTAGTATAAAATTGATGGAAGGCTCTAAAAGAGTTAATATAGTTTTATCAAGAGGAACACAAATAGTAATAAATCATATATTATTTTCTACCAAATCTCAAAGAAACTTATTAAGTTTTAGAGACATATGATAAAATAGATACCATATTTAGACAATAAAAGAAAAAGATGTCAAATATCATTATATTACAAAGACTATCTTAGGTAAGAAAAATGTATTCAAAAGATTACAATCATGTGCTACCTATTCTCAAAGTACATTAATCAAAGGCCATCACTAGCAAAAGTTGGTATTGAATTCCTTCCTTAACTTTGGAACAAATACAAGTTGAGATATATGAACCTATTCATCCACCATTTAGACCATTTAAATATTTTATAATTTTTAATTGATGCATCTGTAAGACAGTAACATGTATGTTGTCAACTTGTAACTTAGTATTTGCTAGATTACTTACTTAAATAATTCAATTTTGACCACAATTTCATAATTATTCAATTAAAATAATATGTCTTGAAAATACTAGTGAATTTACATTTAAACCCTTCAATGATTATTATATGTTAATTGAAATAACAATTGATCATCCTTTCCTTTATGCTAATATGCAAAATGTTTAAGTAGAATCATTTATTAAGTGTCTCCAATTAATTGTTAGACTATTACTTATTAGAATAAAACTCCCTATTTCAACTTAAGAACTTGCTATTTTACATTTAACAACACTTGAGTTATGTCCTATTTAAAAAAAGTATTTTTTCAATTTTTTTTATTCTAAGAATGATTAAGATGACTTATATGCTATTAATTAAAATGGATTATATGTGGAAAATGGATGAATTTTGATGATTAAATATGAATGAGATAGTATAAAATAAAAATTTAGTAATGAGGCGAGTTATGGGATTAGAACCTTGTGAGAAACATCTAGGGAAAAGTTAGATAATAAAAAGGTTTAAGATTTTAAGTCACTAAAAGAGATTATGTAAGTGTAAAAGAAAGTTAGAGAATATTTTAAAAAATGCTACTATTACTATTTCTCATTTGAAGGTTGAAATTAGGCTTCCTTTTTCATTTTTCCAAAATCTCCCAAAATTTTGCCCTCAACTCTCTTTCTTCTTTTACTTTTATCAAATTCTTCTACTCTATTATTTAAAATAAGTAAAGAAATCAATTAACCTCAAATTTTTCACTTAATCAAGGTAAATATTTTTTTATTATTGCATTATCTACTCAATTCCTTTTAATTTTGGGAAAGTTTAGAATATTTTGGTTCAAGTGAGAAAATGGAACCCTAGCATAAGAAATTGTGGAGAAAATCAACATATATAATGACATATTGGAATTTTTGCAATTGTTAATGTCAGTTCTAATAAAACACTAATGTGATAAGTTGGTGTGATGATGTCATACCCCAGTTTAATATTTACAAGTGTCATAAATTTTAATGTTTGTGAATAATTATTTTTATTTATTTATTTAGTTAATATTAGGTTTATTTTTTTTTAAATTAAAGGTTCTAGGATATTAAAATATAATATTAATGAGGTGAGATTGGATTAAAATGATTTTTATAAGACATTTCTCATAAGTTGATAATAAATTTTTAGTAAGTAGAAGTGCATGGATTGATGAAATAATTTATTTATATTTAATATTTATTTTTAAGAATTATGAAAATTTGAATAGATTTATTTTAAATTATTATTATCAATTTGTGACTTATTTAGATAATTTCTATAAATATTTTCTCATTAATTGGAATAATTTTAATAATTATAGATGCGAGAATTTATAAAATAATTTGCTCGTATTTTTATAAATTATTTTGAAAAATGGAGAATATTATAATATTTATTTTAAGATTTTTAATTTATCAAATTATTATAAATATCCATATATTTATATATTTAAAGGGAGGATTAGAATTATTGGAGTTGAGGTGTTTATTTTTTGGAATTTAAAATTTGAGTTTTATGAAAAATTTCATAAAAATGTATTATTAAAATAATTGAAAGGTTGAGATTTTTTATTAGGAGTGACGCTAAGGTGTGTGAGAAACGTAGAATCAAAGTCTATGGCTCTTGTTCCGCGGGCCCCCCTCCTTTCCCGGTTTCTTTTTACCGACATACTTTTTTTTTTATATTTATTTTTGTCTTTCTTTAATGCTGGTACGACTCTCTCCTTCTCTACTTTATTATTTCTTCCGGCTGCTTCTCTGCCTTTCTTCAGTTTTTCCCTTGCCGTCACCACCTCCCCCTTCCTTCCCTCTCCCTTCTTTCTTCGTTTCCTTTTCCTTCCCAAGGCACAACTGATACTGTTCCAAATGAAGCTGTAGCTGCTGCCGGCGTCTCTCCTCTTGGTTGTTGCGAACGGTGGCGGGAGAGGGAGGAATCATCTCCCGAATGACGAGCTGAAGCTGGTCGCCATTGGAGTGGTAGCCAGCTAGCCCCAATCCTCAACTGGTCTCCGCTATTGATGGCAAGAAAGAGCAATGAAACCGCGGCTTGCAGCTGGAATGAGGTGCCGAATTGGTGCTGTCATGCAGCAGCAGGGGAGCTGCGATCTTATTCCAATCTATCAACACTTCAGCACCATTCCAAACCTGGTGAAGCGCTGGCCAGATACTCCATGAGTAGGTAAACCTAGGTAAACATATTTGCATTATATAATCATAGTATTATGAAGTTGTGAGTTGGCTGAAGGAATCCCGTTTATATATTTTGGATAAATGACAATAGCTTGGAAGAAAAAGTATGATTTTTAAGCTGTAAGATGATGGTATGATATGATTGAAGTATTACTAGACTGTTGCACCTTGAGATTTTGAAAGGATTGGTGGGTTAATATAAAAATTACCACATATATATATATATATATATATATATATATATATATATATATAGACACACGTGGATATTTGAAGTTTTTGATGAAGCATGTGAAAGATTAAATTTTTATGTTATAAAATGCTTAACTAATATGAATATAACTTATTTATGACATAGAATGATGAAACAATATGAGTAAATTGTTTTGGACTATTATACTTTAATAATACAAGAAAATGTGAAATATAAGCTTTTGAAATACTTCCATGATATGATAGATTTTTGGATTTCTATGATCAATCTCAAGGGAGTTATAATATAGCTATTATTAATCATATATTGTGGTAGATTCCTAATTCATATGTCAATCTTAGGAAATAAGTAAAGTATAATTAGATATTTTTAAGATATAAGGTTACCATATCTAGAGTGCATTTGTATCATAGAAGTTAATATTTCTAGTTTAGGGTTGATTCTAAGAAGTGCTTAAAATGTGGTATTTGGTAACATAAATATATGATAGAAAATATAGGAAAGTGGTAATAAAAAATATTATTATTATATTTTGACATATAAATTGAATTTGTAATACCTAGGAAGAAGATAAATAGTATTCTCATATTCATGTATTAGGATAAAAGGAGGACGAAATGAACTGCTTTGAGCTCTTGCTATGAACGTGCATCATCAGGTAAGTATATATCTCACCACATTTTAATATTTTGATAAAGATAGTTTTAATGTTATGAATTTTATTCTTTTATTTGATAGAAAAAATTTCTATTCATGCATATACATTCATGTAAAAAACTCAATACTGTGGAATAAAGATAGTTAGCTATTTAAGTAAATATTACTTTACAAGAATGTGCAGCAAAAACACGGTTGTAGTGTTTCTATGGATAGATTGTGATTGAATTTAATGATATTTGTATAGTACTACCTATACTTTCATATGCTTGATGCTGTTCAGTAATGAACTAGTTACTTCACATTAATGATTTATAAACAATTAGGAAATGAGAGTTAAACTCTTATGTGTATATAATTTATGAAACTTGCCGATGATAATATTGGAAAGCGTGGACCATAGTATAATAGTGGCATTAAAAATTAAGACTGCGATGGAGCAATGCTCGAAGAGTTGGATGGAAAATTCTTGGCAAATAATTATGAATGATATAAAATTGATATGATAGTCAGATAAGAAACCCAACATTCAATTGAGAATAATAGAGAATTGACCTAAAATCAAAAGATGGCCAAAAGTAATTATATGTATGCTTACTATAGACAGATGTGTGATGTGACAAAATATTAGAACTTATCTATGATTGATTGTTATTGTTTGATATGAATGTAATAACTTGAATTGATTGTGATGATCTGATTGTGATGAGCCTTAAGGTTGTTTACGAATGGGATGACCACCCAGAATGAGTAGTGAACGATTGATTGAGAATATGATGTTTTGTAACGTGAGATATGAAATCTAAGTTGTTTGTAGGTAAAATTTCAATATGAGACTGATTGTGAACACATTGCAAAGATCTAAGAAAAATGAGTTTGCTAATATAATTAATCTATGACTATTAAAATTTATTTACAAAATAGTTGTAGATATGTGCTCACTAAATCTTCAAAGCTTATTCTATTTTAATTCCAATGGTTTCAGGTTAGGAAAAATGCCTTCAAGTCTTGTTGCATCCATGGAGAATCCAAATCACCTTGTAAAAGGATTTGAAGGTTGAAAGTAAAGTCAACATCATAAATAAAGATTTATAAATTGATATGATATATTGAATTGTCTATGTGCAAAAGTTTGATGTCGTATTGTATTGTATGAATGATTGATCTTGTCATATATGAAAATAAGTATATGTTTGAATGATAGGGCATGTGACCTTCTAGAAGTGCTCAAAAATTAGGGATATTCTATTCATTTTTTTATAGAAATTTTAGAATAAAATTCTGAGCTCCCCTAAAATTTGAAAATTCTCGTTAGGTAAAAAGAGTAAAAATAGCTAAGGTTTGTAGAAATCGGTAATGGGATTTACACTGATCACAATCGGAAGTGGCTTGTGATAAATGATATTTTTGTAAATATAAGTAACTTATCACATTAGTTGGAATAAAATGCCGATATAAAAAGTCAAACATTAATAAGTTTGGTTGTTGGTTTCCTATAACTATTGTTTAAAAGAAATTTGAATCATTTTGGTGGAAGATATAAAATGTTTATACAATAGTTCTTTTTGACATCTATTGTTTTTAAAATTCTAAGTTTCTATTTTGCTTTATTTTTTATTTAGATGGTATAAAAGGACAATACATAATTGATATTGTTTGACCATTAATTAATGAGATGCAAGTTAATATTCCTGGGCTGTCATCCTTTTTTAACTACAATTTATGTTAAATTACTATTTTGAAATAGACTAAGACGACCTTATTTCTTTTTATGTGTTATCAACTTAATGGATTAAATCTGAGAGTACCAGTAGCAACAAAAAAGTAAGTATTTTTTATAAGAATTTGATAATTGCTAATAATAGCCTTAAGGATAAAAATGGTTACTGTGAATATGAAAATAAAGAACTACTTCAAGGATACATTAAGACGACTAATATCACTTTTTTTTAAAAGTTATGAGATTAAATGATTAATTATAATATTATTGTACAATGTTTGTTCACTTCATTGCTGAACAAGCAAGTTTTATAGTAAGTATCCAAAATGGTCATAGTTATAAACATTATATCTCCCTAAGTTTCAATGACAAAATGCTTATTCTATAAGATAAAAATGTGTAACATTGATGGAAGTGTTAATAATCTAGTGTAGTTTTATGTAGGTCATTATTAAAATAAGTTAGGATGTAGAAGTTGAATTTTTTAAAAGAAAATTTGGCTAAAAATGTTAATTATGTATTAAAGCCAAAATGGTTTGGAAAAATTAGATTCAAAAGTAGATACCATGTCATTTTTTTATCATAATTGATGTCTAATGGTGCATAAATGATCAACTAAGGTGTAATAAATATTTTTAACAGCATGTAATAAATATTCATCCATACACCAATGATGGCATCTACAAAGGTGTATTGTATTAGGAGATGAAAGCATAGATCATTAATACTTACTGATAATATGCATAAAAAAATTATAAAAAATTATGATATTTCAAGGCATATTAATAGTTAAGCTTTATAAAGTAAAACATATGTAATATGTTAGTTCTGATTAAAAATTGATGTCTAAATCTTTGCATGATGCTTATAAATTTCATTCCCTCTTTATTTGAAACATCTAGGCAAGGCCTCATCAATTACGTGCAAATTAAAGAGAAATTATATTTGGAAGAAGTAGTATGACCATTCTTGCATTTGAAGACTTGACATTTTGAGTTCATTGTAAAACTGGTTATACTTCTTCTACTTGTCATAATTTATCATTAGTTTACAACAATCACACCATCTAAAGCGGTCTTTATTGTTCATATTTCATCTCAAGAAGCATGATTAGGGAGAAAAATACAAAAATGAAATAATTAATGAAAAATTATAGTAAGAAAAAGCAATATAGCCATTTTCGCATTACAAGGCTTAAGTTCATAGCAAAAATGGTTATAATGCTTCTTTTCATCATAAATTATCATCATTTTTCATATCCATATCTTTCAACTCAAAAGCCCCTAAGCAATATAAAGAAATTATGAGAAAAGGTATCTCACTTTATGCCTTTTTGTGTAATAACAAAAAAAAATTATTTTAAATTTATACCCTTTTCTACAATAATTTTTTAATTAAAAATTTATAGTTTATAGTTCTTCATTTGTTAGATTGCTTATTTGTTAATTTCTTACCAACTTTGACTAAAACTTTTTGTTAATTATAAATTATACTTTCTCATTCATTAGATTGTTAAATCTATTGTTATTTACTTTTGTTTAATTATATAAGAAAATCTTGTAATGCAAAAAAATAATTATAAAACTTTTTCTTGGAATATAATGGAAAAATAAAAGATTTTTAATTTATGATTTTAGTTTTTATTTAATAACCAAAGTTTAAAATTTTAGAGTTGAATAATCATTTTATTGTATACATCATTCTTTTTACTAATCGATGTGTAAACTTAATATACTATGACAACTTGGGTACTAGATGAAAATTAAAAAAATAAAGTTATAATGTCATTTGTGAATTTCATTATGAAGCTCTTCCATTGCTAAAATTTCTCTCTTAAATGAGATATGCTCATTCTTCAACCTTAATATGATTCTTTTAAGTTTTATGTTTATGCTTACTAATTATTTTGTTAGACTGAAGCTCTTTTATTTTGTAACTAAATATGTATAGTTTAGTATTCACAAAAAAAGTGTAAAATATAAATGTGAGGATTTGTTTGTTTTTGCAATTTAGTTTTAAATTTCATAATCGACAATGTTTTATAACCTTTCATTTTTTATGCAACTTTTTCAAGGTTATACAAGTAAGAAACTTGATTTCATTCATATTTTTTGACATTTAGTGTAATATCATAAATGAAATTTTAATAAATAATACTTATTGTATTCACATGTATTGATATGCTTTTCTAAGGAGTACGAACCTTATATATTGAGTAATAGGTACCTGTAGTGAAACAACCATCTTTAATTGAGGTACTTTTTCACCATTTTCAAACTTTTTTACTTAAAAATGTTTAAATCAGGATGGAGATACTACTACAAAATTGCCTTTTAATGTCATCTTGTTGACAACATGGAAGCCAATAAATATAATGTGACAATGGCATTTTTGAAAATAGTTGACATCGATTCCAATAAATAAGAATTATTTACTATCAAGTGAATAATTATAGATGATCTAAGTAAAAAATAATTTATGATGGTTGTTTAAACAATCAATATGGAAAATGAAGGTAAACCATTAGATTTGAAGACCAACCAAACATTAGACATTAGTTCTTATATACAATTAACGTGGAAAATTTGCATTGATAGGAATTTCTATAATTTTACATAAAACATTAGACATTAATTTTAGTGATAACCAAAGGGAAAATATATAGACATCAATTTTTATTAACAAACAACACCTAAAATATTGTCTCCAACATACATGACATTTTTATTTCTTAGAACCACTAATAGACTTATATTGTATAGTGATTTACTCTCCTTATTATTCGTACACTCCATTTAATTTTCTTTAGCATTTGTTTGAAGATTATGTAGTATTAACTTTCAACAATCTTTGACCATCTACTCCTATCTATCTCAGCTATATTCCTTAACTTTCTTATAATTTGTGAGCATTTGGTGTTTCAATTATGGTCTTTTGGGTTATATACATAACATTATCTTTTATTGTTGGAAAATTTTCATTTTTATGCTTTAAAGTTACTCTTTAATTATTGGTTAGATGTTTTAGAAGCATTACTTAATATGGAAAGTTAATATACCTGCATACATATCCTCTTTTATGCTCATATTTTTGAAAATGTCATTTTTACTTAATGATTTTGTTTCTTCGATGCTATTTTTGAAAATATTAATTTGTTATGGGTAGAGCCTTGTTGTGAAATCAAATTGAATGTGATAAAATGATATGCAATCATTCCTTGTTATTTAAGTTATCACATGTATACATTTAATTATTTATTGCATGTTTCTTAGCAAATAAGTTAAATATTTATGTTAATTTTATTAAAACTCTTTAAATAGAAGTGACATGGATTCAATTAGTTTCAATAAAAATGGTCAAAAAAGGAAGGCCACTAAGGGCCATATAGTTAAGAAAGACATGATCCTCAAGAACATCGAAAGGAAATGCCAAGAGCATATTCCAATAACAAGGAAGTTGTATATAGGCTTAGAGGAATTGATTTCACTAACTACCCTGACACTATAATGTCACAACCTTATTTTTGCACTATCTTAACTGGTGTAAAGATATCAATCGAATATCCTTCCAAGTGTTTTTAAACCAACTGACTTATAAAATACTACTATTTTCAAAAATATAAATGATGTAGAGACAGAAGAATCACTAGTAATTTTTTTTTTTGAATTCTTTATCAAATCAAAGGACTAATTTTCATAATTGATAAGATTTAATCTTTTAAATATATTTCAAAAAAATTTGACATGTTCAAAATATTAAAAAATATAAATATTTATTGAAGTGATTTCAAAAATAAATATTTATATCAAAATGTTATTACTTTTAACAAAATCTCAAATAGATAATTTTTTTAAAAACTATTTCAAAAAATGATAAATTAATAGAATTATAAACTTGAAGTAAATTTACAAAACTTATTTGAATATTATTTTCTAAATAGTTCCTTATGAAATCAAAAAGAAATTTTACAAGAAAACTTTTTGCAAACTAAGTAATGTCTTGATTTTTGTAGTTTAAACCATGAAACCAACACAATAGAATTGGATCAAATTTATAAAACTCAAAAAATTAAAAGATCATACTTTGTTTAAAATGCTTTAGAGATAACATCAAGTTTAGAAATAAGTTTCTTTTCTTCAAAAAATAAAATAAAATTAGTTTAAATTTAAAACTATGTAAATAATATTTGGAAATAGACCTTAGAAACATTTAAGAAAAATATTAAAAAAAGGTATATATTTAACTTCAATGTTAGACATAACTCTTTTTCTTGAAAATTTTCATAGAACCCCTTGTTATTGCTTTATAAAAACCTTTAAATAAATCATAAATGAAATAAAATAGATAAGACATATAGTAATGTACACTATATATATATTAGCATAATTAAACATATGCATCATGTTAATTATACAAAAAATTACTTAGGTCTTATAGTAACTGAATTATTAAAGTTTCAAGTTAATTATACAGATCAATATAGATAGATTATAAATATGATAATTAAAAAATAGATAAAAATGATAATTATTAATTCAGACTAATTATCATTTATTTAACTTAAAGACTAGAGAAAATGGTGGCAACTTATTGGGAGCTGTTATTGATGGTCTATGGTCATACCTAAACAAAGCTCAACATTTTACGATCCAAACATAGATTTTTGTGAGTGCCATCATATGTTAAAGATCTCAATGGGTACCATCTAGATCCAAAGTATGTGAAAGATATACCTACAAGTAAAATGAGTAAAGAAATTATTCAATGAGATAATTCATAAATTTTCTAATCAGTTTTAGTGAAGAAAATTAATCATATTTAACACATATATTTAACATTTTCTTACCATAATTCCTTCTATATTTATTTCAAATAACTTTGTATACTGTAGAGTTAAGAAGTCAAACACATTGCATATTGAGTATATAAAATAGTTCATTATCAATACAATATCAATATAAGATAATGAATAATAATTATTTAAGATTATTTTAATTAGCAAAAAGGTATAAAAGGTTCCATTTTCTTACTCTAGGCTAGCCTTATCCCATGAATATCCCAACCTTAATCCTTCCAAGGTTAGCCTTATCCTACTTGACTTTTTGTATGACTTAAAAGTTTGAGCATTAGGATAATCCCTACAACTTTCTATAAAGTTTCATAGCATATAAACATTCACATGTCATGGCATTTAAGCTAACAAGTGTCATATATGGCATTCAAGCCTATATTTGGCATATAGCCACAATTCTACACATGGCATAAACCTATCTCACATAGGGTTTTCACTATCCCATTTCACATAAACAAAATAAGGTCAAAATGTCAACC
Organism: Sindora glabra; assembly: GCA_020226215.1. Classification (NCBI taxonomy): domain Eukaryota; kingdom Viridiplantae; phylum Streptophyta; class Magnoliopsida; order Fabales; family Fabaceae; genus Sindora; species Sindora glabra. The sequence continues at coordinate 71,972,514 of CM035226.1, read as the reverse complement.
ATTACTAAAAAAATCACATAATATAACATAATTATAATCTAGCAAAGCTCTTCATAGATAATTTGTCACTTTAATAGTGACAATAATAAGAGAAAAGATTAACGATGCCTCATCACTTTATAAGTAACCACAACAAACTTTCTTGCTTCCATTGGCTTGATTACCACATCACAATTTCATGCAAGAGTTCATTAATATTCACAATATCCTTGCATATAATTCATTAGTACACATTTACTTCATAACTCAGTTTATAATTTAAGTTATGCACTAAATGCTAAGCCAAACTCACAATTTCATCATGAAAACCATGAAATACCTTAAGACTTTTGGCAACACTATTAATCAAATCCTATACTATAATTTCATATACTTATATGCCTATAAACAAGATTATATATCACATAACAAATGTCACAATGTTTTTAGCAAATTGTGGAGTATACAAACTTCGATTTCTTCCTAGTTCCACAACTTTCAAACATTGACATATCAAACCTATATTTTATGTATTATTTCACCAAGTCATAATTTCTTATGAAACACAATCACATAGATCATGGTGTACACATACACATTATAATCTCAAACATTCAAGGATACTCTTTAATTAGGCTTTATTAAGCACACCAATCTTGGACAATTTATTAAAAATATCAAACTTTATTAAAAATTATCAAATTTTATAGAATTGAATTTTGGGTTTTTAAAATTCATTTTTGAGTTTTTCTTTATTAAAAACAAGTCATACAAAATATCCTTACATAAAAATTTCAAAATAGTTTAAAGAAGGCACGCTTAATTTTGAAGTTTTATCTTAAATATCAAATTTTAATAAAAATATCTAGAATAAATTATAAGATATAAAATATTATTTTTCAACCAATTTTATACTTAAAACAAATAATGTAAATTTCCTTTAGCTTAAACTATCAAAATAGTTTTAAAACAAGTATGTTTAGCTTGAGAATACCACTTTAAATTTCTAAACTTTCTAGAATTTCATGGAAAATTAAAAAAATACTTTTTAATGTTTAAAACATCATTTTTGAATCCTTTTAACATTAAAAATAAGTAACAAAAATCATTTAAACTATTACTACTTAAAATAGTTTTGTAAGAGATAAAATAATGTTATAAAATAGAATTTTCTGCACTAGTTCTCTAGTACAAACAATGACATCCAAACTTATTTTCAAGTGGTTTTTACTTCAAAAATCTTGACATAAATATATACTAATATCATATAAATAGTGTATAACATAATGTAACAAGTTTTTGTAAGAAAAACATAATTTTCCTCCATGAAATCATAATATGATTATGAACCCTCGAACTTGTAGTCAAGAAGAATTTTTATTTAAGAAATTTGATGTAATGTTTGTGTAGTATTTATAATAGGATCTAAAATAATGTATACCAAGTTTTAGTACAAAAATAAAAAACTTGCTCTTAGTTTTCAAAAGAAACCTAATAGCTTTATCTTTTTTTCTTCTAAAAGGATTGTTTCAAAATTTGCGTGAAAATAGGTTTCCAAACTTCTACTATTTTATGTTATGTATAGAATAGTAATTTCCATGGCTCCTTTCATGAGTTTCCTTTTATGAATTATATTTTTTATAAAAAAAAATCTTTTTTTGTGCCTCCATTTCTAAGAAACCATTCAAGTATTCACCTTTCCTATCATAAAAATCAAATTGCTATTTTTCAAGTTAATTCTCCAAAACCATAGTTTTTGAAACCCTTTCTTACTATTGAAGAAAATCATTTTTACAAATATTTCACCATGAATCTCATGGTTTTCATATATCATCACAAATACTTATATAAAAAACAATCCACCATGACTACTCTTGGTTTCAACATGAGAAATGATAGTCAATCACAAAACATATATATATATATATATATATTATATGTAATAACCTTTTTGAAAGAAAACGAAGAAAGAAAAAATGGACTCACCCTTAAAAATTAGCAAAACTTCTTTTCTCCACCTATTGTGTTATTAAAATAGTATAGAGTTAGTAGAGAGCTTTTAGATAGAATTTAAGATGAATAGAATTTTCTAAAATTTATAGAGTTCTAGCTCCTCCTATATGATCACAAGGATGAAAACTAAACCAATCTGCAAATGTAACTTAAGTAAACTTCCTTTCTTTCTCTAGAGATGAAGAAGAAGATAAGAAGAGCTTTAGGCATCAAACTTCCCTTATTCTCTCTCTAGAAATGTAAAGGGAGATTAAAAACTTAACTTTCCTTATTTTTCTCTTTTTCTATCTCTAAAATGAGAAAGAAAAATGAAACATATGTGAGATTGCTAATTTTTTTCTCTTCTTCTCCTTTATCCACTTTTAGTTGTGATTTGTTCTCTTAAGAGACAAGTTTTGTACTTCATTTTGTATTTATACTAAGATGATTTAGAAGATTCTTTCCCATGTGCTATCCTAATCATATCCTAAATCCAAGTAATATTTTAAAATGCATTCTTGGTTCCTAAGCTTCATCTCCAAATATGCACCATCATCTTATCCTTTAATTCACCAAATTCTCTTATTGCCTTTTAATTGACTTATTTATTCCCATTTCCCTTCATAGAATTATGGTTCTTATACCACTATCCCCTCAAAATTTCAAATTTTATTTTTTTGGGTTTCAATAAGGTATCTTTGAGTAAAAATCTTATTTTACTCCAAATTTATCAATCTTAAATCTTGAATACTTTATAAAAATACTCTAATAATCCATAAAATTTTTTATAAAATTTCTATTGCTAAAATTCATTTCTTTTTTCTTGGCACTTTTAAGTTTTATCCATCAATCACTCATAAGTTCCTTTAATTCTCTCAAATTCCTTTAATTGTTTGTCAAGCAAAGGTGAAAGTGTTTGAGTACCTAAAGCAAAAAGATCTTCCCATTTTTTAGTATGACACTTAATTCACTAGACAATCCAAATATTTAGCCTATTTAGTCCTTATTGAAAGAGCCAAGGTGGAAAGGTTTGTGTAAGGCCTTAATAACTTTAATTTTAAGAAAGTTCGCATCAATACCACCACTACTTATCAACAAGTTGTAGACAAAGTATTGAGGTTAGAGGTTAGAATCAAAGAAAGGGAAGAAAAGACATTAAAAAAAAACAAAAAATAAAGTTAGATTAGGGAACCAAATCAAATCAACCGTCAAAGGGAATGTCCCTTTTAAAGCCATTTAAATGGGATAGTAGTGGCTCCATTATGGAACTAACATCATTCTATAATGGGCAAAGCGAATTCTCTAAAAGTACAAATATTAATCCCATGTTTAGGTGCAGAGAAGATGAAGGGGAAAAAAGTGAAAGAAAATTGACATAAAATCGCCAATTTTTTTCTCCCTTTGCTATAGAGGAAAATGGGAAAGAAGAAACTACAATATGATCAATGGAAATAAATTTCCATTCTCCATTGTCAACATTGTAGTTTGATGGTGGATGGCATATGGCCCTAGTGCACTTACATGCTCTGCTGCCAATATATGCCTTTGTCCTGCCTATTTCTTTATGTGTGTGCAACTCAGGTTTTTATTAATTTAGTTGTGAGATGACTCATTACTTTTTCAAATGGATATATACTAGGGAGCAAAGTAAGGATAAAAGAATTATTCTGGGGAGGAAAAAATTGATAGTAGTGGAAGACTATTTTTTAGGTAGAAATTTTCTTTTTTTTTTTTGGTCCTTTGGTGTAGCTTTTTCCTAAAATTGTAATTTTTTAAATTATAAATTACTTTTTCCAAAAATATGATTTTTTCAAAATTATAAATTACTTTTTTAAAATTATAAATTCTTTTTCCCAAAATCACAAATTAATTTTTCTCTTTTTTCAAAATAACGAATCATCTTTTTTTTAAAACTATATATAAATTTTTTTAAAACTACAAAATAATATTTTCCCTATTTTCTTTCTTTCCCATTTCTTTCTAATTAAATATAACCAAAGAAAATATTTGCTCTGCTATTTTATTTTTTCTCTCATTCCTTTCTCTTCTATTTTATTTCTCCTTTAATTTCTCCAACAATTAAACAAACCCTAAAAGTCAAAAGACTCATTCAAATGCACCATCTAGTAATCAATCAATTCATTTTAGAACAGTATGCTTCAAATGTGGTCATGAGGGGCATAATGCAAGGAAATGTCCTAAAAATTATCATAGTTAAGGTAATGGTTATATTATGACTCTACAAAAAGATTTGAATCCTCCACTTATGAACCTTTTAAGAGAAAAAATCGATACCTTGGAGAAACACCAATGTAATTTATCAAGGGAGGGTTGCAAATGGGAATGGAGTGAGATCTTATGCATTAATTGGCTCAAAGGCTTATGCTTCTAATGTCATAATTATAGGTGCCTTTAGAAATTAATGACTCTTCCACTAAGTTCTGATTAATCTAGGTGATACTTATTCCTTACTTCAGGTAAATTTGTTAATGCTTAGAATGGACCCCTTATAAATCTAAGTATGTACCTATGGTTATAATAACCTCAATTGATAAGTCTTTACTTGATACCTATGATATAAGAATTTGCTTTTATAAATATCCTTGAACATGTTTTGTTTATTAGTTTAACCGTGCTTAATATAAATGATTTGATATGGTTTTAGGGATAATGCAAACTTCTAGGAAAAGTTAATGAAATTAAATGTATATGGTGCTATAGAATTTTTAGACAAGACTTAGCTAATCATTTTAATAAGTTGGATGAGTGATATTAATTCAAAAGTGAGTGCAAAGAACTAAAACTGAGCATGTATAAGAAAAAGTACATTAAATCACAAACTAGATTTTAATAAAAACCATAGATTTTTATGAGATTGAATGTATTGAAAAAATAATTAGTGGGATGCACAATTATAAAGTCAAGCGAATGAAAGTTAATTAAAAGTGTTTAAGTAATATGTGTAGGAATGATGCAAAACGACTTGGGTGATATATATATATGTATATATATGTATGTATATGTATATATATGTATGTATATGTATATATATGTATGTATATGTATATATATGTATGTATATGTATATATATGTATGTATATGTATATATATATGTATATGTATATATATATGTATATGTAGATATATATGTATATGTATATATATATGTATATGTATATATATATGTATATGTATATATATATGTATATGTATATATATATATGTATATGTATATATATATGTATATGTATATATATATGTATATGTATATATATATATATATATATATATATACACATGTGTATGTAAACAATATAAATATTGTTATTAATATTATTAGCATATTCATTACTATTATCATTATTACCATTGCTATTATTGTTATTATTATTAAAATCTTTACCATTTATACTAGTATGCACAATATTACTATTATTAATACTACTATTGTTGATACTGTTGATAATATCTTAGGAGATGACATTAATAGTAATACTACTACGAGCGTGAATATTGATATGGCTATGTTTAAGTTAACTGTATTAATGTAAAAAGTGCTATTTATATAAGCACTGTTGTGATAATATGAGGACTGAACTTGAAGATTGTTCATATAATGATATGATCATTGAAATAAGTTAACATAGTAACAAATGAAGCTTTTGAATGTCAAAGTAAGGTGTGCAAATAAGGTATGAATTAGCAAAATTATAAGTCTTGAGGTTGTATTATGATTGCATTAAAAGGAAGATATGGAAAGCAAACTTGTAAGATTGAGATGAATGTTAAAACTTATTAAATACTAACCAAGTGTAACTTATAAGGAGATTATAAATATGCATAATGGCTTTAAACTATAAAAGTTAAGGATAAAAGTACTAGAAAGTTAAAAAAGTGTTCTAATGTAGTCGATGGAGTGATTAAGTAACTAGATACTTTATTTAAGTTGGAATCATACATGTCAAAGGAATTCCAATAGTTACCTCTAAGTTAATAATTTTCTTAAAATTAGCACTTGAGACTAATAATGTCATTAGATTAGTGAAACTTTAAGAATACGAGGATGAATTCTTTTAAAGGGAGAAATATTATTATTTGCTCTTTAAAACATAAAATTATATAATTTTATTTTGTACATATAGTGATTAGGATGATTTGTATGCCTTTGATTAAACAAAATATATGCGGAAAATGGATGAATTTTGATAAATAAACATGAATGAGATATTGAATAAAATAAAAATTTAATAATTTTATGCGGAATAAAAACCTCATGAGAAATTAATGCAAAAAAGTTAATTTAATAAAATGGTTTAATGTTTTTAGTTATTAAAAGTGATCATGTGAGTTTGAAGGTGATAAAAAGAACATTTCATAAAATACCCTTATTACTATTCTTCATTTTAAGACTAAATTTTGTCTTTTCCTTTTCATTTTTCCAAAATCTCCTAAAACTTCACATTTAACTCTTTCTATTCTCTTACTCTCATTAACTTCTTCTTCTTTATTCTTCATAACAAGCAAGGAAAAAACTAATTAACCTTAAGTTTTTCACTCAATCAAGGTGAAGACTTCTCATTGTTGCAGTTCCCTCTTAATTCCACTTAGTTTTGGTAAAGTTTGCAATATTTTAGTTAAAGTGAGAAAATGAAACTCTAACATAAGAAATTCTTGATTTTAGGTGTAGTTAAGATTAAGGAAGATTCAATCTACTTGCTAGTAGCCTTCTCTATACTAGATAAGTGAACATTTCTAGTTAAATGTTTACTATTTAAAGTATTTGTTGTGTGAAGAATTTTTTGTTATAAGAATTTGTCTTAGGTTTTCCATTGACTATATGAAATTACATGGAATCCTTTTGATGATTGAGGTATTGGATGTGTCATATGTGTGCATTCATGGAAAAATTAGAGTTTAATGTTTGTCTAGAATCATGAAATGCATAATAATAGTATAGTGAACAGTAAGTTATGTTAGGAATTCTATAGATTCCTAAGCAAATGGTTGATCACTAGGTTCCAATAGTTGACCATTGGTCTAAAAATCTAGGAAGAGGTGAATGGTCAATTGTTAAGTCACTAATGGTTGACCATTAGCCCATTAGAAGGACTTCTCAACAAAAAAGAATGATCAACCTCTAGGTTTCCAACAATTAACTATTGGTCTCCTATTTACACAATTGGTATTATGTTCCTTATGGAATGAATTAATTTATATGGCTATGCATGTAGGCATAGGAATGTCATGATAACAGGATATTTGATTTATATACATCTGAGTAATTTGATAGTAATGGATAAGTGACATAAATACATTTGAAAAGTGTTATGCTTGACATATACTTTATCAAAAAGAAGGTATTGAATGCATCTAATGAGTGATATGAGAGAGAAAATGTAATGGTTACCACTCATCTAGTCCTTTGAGATGTATCTATAGCATTAATTGAATGTATCTATAACATTATCAATTAGTTTTTGAGATGTATCTATAACATTAATTGAATGTATTTATAACATTATTAACTAGTCCTTTGAGATGATCCTAAAAATAGATGGAGTTACCACTCACCTTTTGATTATTATTGAATTCCCTTGTTTTCTCTCTTATTTTTATGGCTTGGAGCTAGCCAAAAGGAAGCATAATTTTTTTACTTCCCTAATTGACCTAATAATATATCTAAAAAAACTTTAATTTATTATAATTATTATATATTGAATTTTTTAAAAAAATTCTTGAACATTTGTTGGCCATTTTAGGCATCCAGGTGGCCTTCTTCATTCATCAAATCATTACTTTATTCATTGATAAAAATAAGCCACCAAGAAATACAAAAATAATTTATCACAAATTAGCCCTAGTTTTGCCTTTTTTTTAACTTAGGTCCTTAGCTTATTTGAACTTGGTCCTTAAAAATCAAATTTGGGCTTCCAAAAATTAGGTTAAACCAGCCTAATACAAATAAAAATTAGTCACTTAAAAAGACAAAAAGAGTTATTATAAATTAAATCCAAAATTTTCACTTTCTCACATTTTTCCCTTAAACTTTTACATATTTTTGGCCTTTAATTCTAAGCTTCCCTATACATTTTAGGCCTAAAAAATAATTTAATTCAGCCTAAGGGTTTTTAAATTAATTTGTTGAGTTTTCAGCTTAGATTCTCACTTTTTATTTATTTAGGTTTTGAAATTCTAGCAAATTTCTATGCAAATTTTCCTAAGCTTAATATTAGGTTTTTAAATGGATTTTTTTTGTCTATTTCAATGCATAATAAAGCTCTCATAGAAATTTTAGTTGAGCTCACATCAAAATTACTCCTATGAATTTCACTCCATTTTCTTACTAATTTTTTTAATTCGAGTGTTTCTAATAGAATACCTATTTGAAATTTCTAATTTACTTAAAATATTTTCTCAAGCATTTTTATGGGATATTACATTAAGAAGTCAACCTTAATGCACTTTTGTAGTGCAATATAAAGTTGATATATACTTAAACTAATTGGCAAAGACTACTTTCACCTATTCTTCACCTTAAAAAGGGCTAGCCATCATTCCTTTTGAAGAATCATCCACTTTCTCAAATTTGTCACATATTCAAGGATCTTTATCCTAGCTTAGTCATAACACCTTCCATGAAGATCTCCAATAGGCAACTATTATTTTTTGGACTCCTTACATTCCCTTTATAGCATCCATCATAATAGTCCTAAGTGATTTCATGTCTAGTTCCACTAGCACTCTTACTAACATCACTCCTACTCTTATAAATTCTTGCCATGCTATTCCCCACCATATATGCTACAAATGATCAAGTACTTGAAAATGAGCATTCAACTAATATGCAAAAAATCCATTTTGATATTGAGCAAAATGACACTTGGCTGGTCAATGCTACTTCTAGTGCAAACAAGCAACTAGTTACATTATAGTAACCACCAACAAATTAACAAGCTTAAGAAAATTCTCTAACCATAAGAATTAGTTTGTTGGAACTTCAAATGAACATAGTTACTAGACAATTGAATCAACTAAAAGAAACTATCCAAAATCTCTCCAATAATGTCCAAAAAACCTTTCAAGCTACCATGAATGCCTTTAGAAATGCCAAAAACAACATACCTTGATTCTAGGCACCTTTTAGGAATTCATGTAGTTTAGGTTAAATTGCAAATGTTATGTTTTAAGATTTTGTTAGGTTGATTATCATGACTGATTTTAGAAGTTTCTATGTTAGGAAGTTCCTATGTTAGGATGCATTAACTTACCATTTTGGAATGCATTTATTACATGACAACTACTTTTTTCATAGTTGCACTTTTTGGAACAATTATCTAAATTAAATATGATGATCTTATTATATGATTTGTTCCTATGCTTATGAAATTAGTGCTTGTTCTTTTCTTTGCCATTACCTAACTCTTAAATTCAAGTCTTTTATGGTGCAATGATTGAGGGAAAAGTGTTTTCAACGCTTTCTTTCTACTTCCTATCACTTTTAAGTGATTTGTTGATGTGATTTCACTGTTAATATCCCTTTTTTAGATTATTATATGACTTTTTTAATGATGAAGCAGAGAACAAGCAACATTACCTGCTTTGATGTTTGTTAAAATTAAAAAACAAAAAGGATTACAAATAGAAAAAGTAAGACATATAGTTCACTAAAAGCATAAATCCTTGATCTAATATCTCTATGGTCTAATACTCAAAATATTTAGTATCATACTAGGATTGTAAGATATATGATTGTTATTTTCTAATTTGGATTGGTATTTTAATCCCTTATTTTCTAACTCATCTTTGCAAGATATCATCACCAAAAAAGGTGAGAACGTAAAATAGTGGACCCCTTATTTATATTATGTATATTATTTAGTTTTAATGATGATATAATTACATACATGATTTACTAAGTGCAAAGATGGTGGTATATTAATGTTTAAAAGTATACTGGGAATAATACTTTACTAGTTTAAAAGTTTTCTACCTAAATTGTTTTAGGCATTATTGAAGTTTTAGACAAAGCTATTTTCTAACTACTTTCTCATGTTTATTTACTTTGGAAAGGTTTTTATCTAATATGAATAGCTACTTATTATATTTAAGAAAATCTACTCTTTTACTCTTAAAAATTTAAAAATCATTATGTTTAGGTTGCTTTTTACTCTTTAGTTATAAAAATTTGAATTTATAGGTTTCATTTTTTACTACCCAACTAATTGCTATGCCAATAGCTATACCTTATCATGTAATCAAACTAAAAAGAGCAAGCAAAAGTACTATAGTATGATAATGATAACTCTTAGAGAAATTTAAAAATTTTGGAAATAGCAAGCAACTTGTACTTTTATAGTACATAATAAAAGTGACTATTCAAGACATCAAAAGAAAGAATAAGTAAAGTATACTATCCATGTTGACTATGAAAGAGCAAGCAACCAAAAAAAAAAGAAAAAGAATCTTGAAGATGAAATTGCTCCTTAGAAATTGTAAAGTTCCTAATGACTAGTTTGGGCCTCTTCATTATAAATAGAGGTCCTCACTATATCATCAAGACACACAAGCATCTTCTTTTCTCTTTAGAAGGCTTTCTCTTTATGGAATTCTTTCTATCTTTTGTAATTTTCTTATTTAAGTTCAAACTTACATATCTACATAATTAGAGTGTATAAAACCTTATAGTCTTTTTAAGAAAAAAACCTTACCTATCTAAATGTTTGCTAGCTAGAATAGAGTGTGAGAGTACACACCTTATAGTTAGGTTGTAAGAAGGAAATCCTTAAATATTGAGGTGGGATTACTTAGGTCCTTGAAAGATCAAATAGGAAAGTGTATAAGGTTTTATAAAAGAAAAAATACTAGTGGATAACCACTAGGATTGGCTTTAAACTTTGGATAGTGAAGTAAACGTAAAAGAAAGATTTTTCCTTTAGACAATCAAATCACGAAACATCAATGCTATTTTCTCCTTCCTTTACTCTTTAATTTGTGGATTTTATTGCTTTGTCATTAATTATTATTTACTTGATCTTTCATACCTTTATTCTTGTTGCTCTATGGGGATCATGAAAAAGTAAGATATTTTTCTAAAAAAATTACTTAAAATTTTTAAACACTAATTCACCCCTTTTTGGTGTATTTTTGTCCTATCATATGTTGTATAAATCAATTGCAAGATGGGTGGGGCAATGCAAATAAGTATGGACTAAAGATATATAAGGAATTAAGTTCCATAAGGCATTTTGCAAGTGTCTTATGAAATTACTTGTATGTGTTTACACTTTTTTATGCATCTATGTTTTAAATCTATCCATGACCTATGTCATATCCATTATATCTATGGACTTTATTTCATTATTGTGCCTATTTCAATTATGAGGTTATCAAGAACACTAAATCATTGATTGTTAGCCATTATGGGTATCCTTTTGACAAACCTAAAAGAGAAAGAGAAAGAGAGAAGGTATATGTAATTTATAATAATGCTAAGAACTACTTGTTACAATGACTATGAGTTTTTAACAAGCATTCACTCATTAAGTTTATTTCGACTTACTCTATTTATATGTATATTTCTAAGCATAGAGACACAATGCTAGAATTCCAATGTATGAAGACATGGTAGTGATCATAGTGTCACATCTATTCAAAACCATCTGTATACTCTTCCATTATAACTATAATTTAATGCTTAATGTTTGCTATAAACATACCACTAGCCTTGATATTTTTCAACCAATTAAGGATGACAACTTTGACTTCTAACTTCACTAGGTTATAAGATCCTTAGTGATCTTTTGGTGATCGGTAACCACATTAGCGAGGCCAACTTTTATACTTTATTATAAGAGATGGCATAGCCACCTTCATTGTTGTATATAAATATTATTATGATACTTTTATCTATTGCTAATAACAAGGCCTTATGATTCTACAACTACTTAGGGATAATCACGATCCTCTTTGAAAAAAGTTTACTTCACTCTTTAGTAATTACATAAAAATAACCTACTGAAATGTCATTAGAAAATAAGGTATCTTGTAGATTTATTCACAAAGGCACTTCCTACATTGACATTTGAAAAGTTTATTCATAAGATTAGATTACGTAAATGTAGAAAACTTAATAATTTCAACAAGGAGAATTAAACTCATGTTGCACACTTTTTTCTTTAACCATGGCTGTTTTTTCCATTTGGATTTTTCTTAGAAAGATTTTTAATGAGATAAATTATTATAGGATGGGTATCCAAGGAGGAGTGTTGTAAATATATATTTATTATAAGATCCTATTATCGGTTTCTACGAGCCTTAACTATTGTTCATTCTTTCTATCTAACAAAAGTTTCCAAATTTTAGGGAAACTTGAAATTTTCTTTAAAATTTTTATGGAAAAATGAATAAAATCTCCCTTCTTTTTGGACACTTCCCAAGGTCCTCATGCCCTAAATTACAACACCTATAAATTTTCAGATTCAACAATATCCAAACATACATATAGTATAATGTAATTTTACACTTAACACATATACAATCAACTCAACACCTCATAAGTAGAATTATCATCTCAATCATCCATTTATTTCTAGTCCTAATCCAAAACAATCCCCAACTATGAAATCTTCTAATTCAGGCGGTCTTTATTTCTCTAAAGATGCATTAAGCTTAAATATGCTCACTATAGCCTAAAAATATTGAAGATATAATAGAGTGGGTTACAAGAACTCAGAAAGCATATATCTACTAATATTTTGTAAGTGATTTTATATATAATAATCATAAGATAATCATATGTTAAATTAGAAAACATTGATAAGCCCTTTTCCTAAATTTTTGAAATATGTGTAACCATGCCTTGAAATGGAAGTTTACCTACAATTGACTTAAACTCTATTTCTCATAGCCCAGTTATAGGAATCTTAACTTTCTATTAGAACTCAAATTCATAAACTACCCATTTTGGATAACCATCACACTTATAAATAGTCATTAAGGCTCAAATGCAAACAAATCATCATAATCATATCATCAATAAAACTTAATTATAGTCATATTATGTCACATATTCAAATGCAGTAAATATACATATGATTACTCTATGGTATCGAGATCAATTTTATACTTCTCTCAATTGTTACTTGGGAATTTCCTATTTGTCTCAGATCAATCTTATGTCCTTCATAATTATTAGGTAGGAATTTCATATCCAATTCTTATATCTATTTCACATCTTTCATAATGATTTACTGGGAATTCCCCATCTAATTTTCACACTATCCATCACCATTCATAATTTCTAATGCCACTATTAACATGATCTTGAAACAGTAAACACAAGAGAGCTCAACTCCCATATCACAATTATGTATAGCATTGCAATACAAAGTCATAATTTCATCACTGAATAGTACCAAGCACATAGAAATATAGGCATTCCTATATAGCATCATTGAGTTCAATCACAATCTATCAATAGTTATTACCACTATTATACTTTTTCTATGCACTCTAATCACCTACTAATTGTACCTATTTTATGAAACTAAATTTTTGTCTGAGTACAAATATACATGCATAAGTCATCCTTTATTAAGATAAAAATTAGTAATGAGATATATACTCATCAAGCAACACTAATCCATTTTTGGAAGTTTTGAAACATCCATTTTTCGTTGTTCCATATTTCCTTCCAACTATAACATTTAATAATTTATAAATATATGAACATTACTCATTTCTTTCAGAACTTTCTATTTCAAGTCCTAGTCATGATATAATTATATTTTAATGTCTTAAATTATCTTTGCTAGTTTTCTAAAATTCATATATGAGTAAAAAATTCTATATAATATACGATCTTCTCTTGAGTTAGGCTTAGGAATCCAAAAGTATACTGTAGCAGTGTTCTAATCAAACTATTTTGTAATTCCATACACTTTCTTATATTTGTGATTTTATTTTGACAAAATCATCAAATCTCACTCTAATAACTTTATTCCAACACTATATATCATAAAAATTATACTATTCTCATACGTCATCATGTATCTCAAATTTTCTCAAAAATGGATTTTTTAATTTAAACCCACAACATGAATTTTCTAGAATTTATAGCTAACACTTAAGATATTGTAATATAATACTTTAGAATGGTTATATTCATATCATTAGAACATTTGATAGCACAAAATATATATACAAATAATGTATATATAGAGACACGTTTTCACAAATATCATTATACATCCAAAATATTTTCAATAATGGGTCTTCTCGTCTTAAAGTTCAAATCATCAACTTATTAAACCTCTGCCATTAGAAGACTTTAATCATTTCCCTTAAGCTAACTATACATTTATTCCTTTATTTTAAATAATGCTGTCATAAAGTAATTATATACACATAAAATGGATTTTCAAAAATCAAGTTGGAATTATCCAAACTATATGAATATATCACTTTGTAAATACCTTAATTATAACACATCGCATAACATAAATTTTGTAATCCTCAAGGCCAAAAATAAATAGTTCAAACATATATGAAAATGGGCTTATTAGTTTAAGCAAATGACAAGTACTAGCCCTTAGGAGCTTACCTCCTTTAGTGTGGATATCTTAGTCAAATCATCGGTGACTGAAGTCCGGCGACTCACCGGCGTAGTGGCGAGTTAGCAACTCGCCTATTGGGGTGTCACTGTACAGCCCAGCACTCCAGAAAATAAACCAAACACGATAGGGGAAGAAGGTGGAAGCAAGATTCCATCAGGTGGCTGGCGATTGGACAGAAGAATGCAGCAAAAGATGAGGGCCACAGGTGCAACATGGCTTTAGCCCCCTCACAAATGGCAACTTCCTTCACCATTCTCCTGCCCCTGCTTAGCTACAAATGGCATGTTCGAGGGTCTCTCGGTGACCAGTGACCGCACTGCAATTAAAAGCCAGCTTTGACGCCAACGAAAGGAGGAAGAGAGAGATGAGAAAGAGAAGAGTGAGTCGGTGAAGAGGAATGTGGAGTGAGACAGAAAAGTCTGAAAAAAAGAAAGGGAAAGTCAGTTGTATATAGTAAGGAGAGAGAAAGCTAAACGTTATTTTCATTATATTATTTATGTATGTGTATGTATATATTTTTCGAAAGCAAGTTTCACAAATGATAAGAAAAGAAATGGCTATGCGGCGGTGAAAGAGAAACAACAGCTAAAAGAAAAATAAAAATAAAAATAAAATGAAAGAGAGAAAGGACTGCTATGTTTGAAAATAGGGAGGGAAGAATCAGGAATATCGTTAAAAAATTGAGTTGTGCCCATGTGAGTGAAAAAAATGAAGATAGCCAGCAAAATTTTAAAGTAATGCACCAATGTGGGGAAAAATCAGGGAGGGGAGAGAAAAGTCTGGAAGGGGAGTTGTTTTTCCAAGAGAGAGTGAGAGGGAAATTCTTTCCAAAAAAAAGGGTAGCAATATAAATTAAAATAAAAGCACCGATTTTTAAAAGAGGAACTATATCAAGTGCACCAACATAGTTAATATGGAAGAGAGATGCAAAAATGTGAGTTGCGAGAAATAATTCCATGCCTCTTAGTTATGTGAGCTCACTAGAAATAACAAACTCTCAACCCTACCATTTTATAGATTTGATCTTGGGCTTTCATTTAAATAAAAATCCAATTCTTATAAGTTAACTCGACTTCATTATATCCAACTTTCCCTCAATATTTATATAAAAATGTATTTATAATAATTTGATAAATCACAAGTCCTAAAATGATATTTAAATATTTCTTAATTTCTAAATAATTTATAAAATACAAGTAAATTATTTCATAAATGCGTAAGAACTCAATGGGACCTTCAAATTCGATGAAGAAAGAGGGGTCCATTGAGTTCTTATGCTGTCATTTATAATTTTTTTTTATGAATCAAATTATAAATGACAAAATCAACTTTTTACGATGTTTCAAAAAACTCTATTTCATTTTTTCTAATGATATTTTTGAAAAATGAACTTAATTAATTCATTCAGAACATCTGTTCTGGATACTTTCAAATAAACAAATAAAGTGAAAAGAAAGAAGAAATCACTTGATTTACTTTTTTCCAATTCCGAATGGCACATTATAATAATAATAGAAATATAGTTTTGTTATAATTAATTATGTTGTAAATTGTAAAAAATTCAAAAAAATTAGATCCTATTTTTATAAGTTGAAGTTCTATTTTATCAATAAAATTCCCTTTCTTTTTATTTTTCCACTGACTTCTTATATGCAAAAAAAATATTCTATGACATTTAAATCGGAAAACAATGACATAATCATACGGCTCCAATTTCTTTTTTTTATGGATTGAAAAAAAAATAGGTAAAGTCAAATAGTCTTCGTCACAATATATATATACTATGACTAACTAGTACTACTCGAATTCGGAACTAGTCAGATGGAGTAGATAATTTATTTATTAATAAAATTAAAAAAATCCCTCCCCAAGCCGTGTGTGTATTTTTCATTGTACACGGCTTTTCCTATGTCTACATTTATAAATCTCAGTTTCTTCCCTAGAACGAGACTCTAAGAAAGTTGAATACTCATTGATTAATTCCTACCTGCTCTTACTTACTACATGAAAATTTCATAATTCATTTTCTAATAGAATTCTAAAAAATGAATGATTTTTTCATCATTTACAGATAAATTTCCACTTACAACGAAAATATCATAACCAATCATTCATCATTGACCAGATCATTGATGCAAATAATATCCAAATACCAAATACGGCATCAATATAACCTCCTCTATAAAGTAAAAGAAGTTCTTGAGAAGATCAAAGAAAGAATCTCGTCTTCCTCTATAAAGAATTCTTCCAAAAATTCTGAACCTAATCTTTTAAAAAAAGAGCGTACAGTACTTTTGTGTTTACGAGCCAAAGTTTTAATACAAGAAAGCCGAACTATATATTTTATTCAATACAAACTTTTTTTTTTTAGGATCCATTGTAATAATGAGAAAGATTTCTGCATATTTGCACAAATAGGTTAATAATATCAAAATTGGATAAATCAGACCAAACCGACTTACTAATGGGATGCCCTAATATGGTACAAAATTTCACTTTAGCTAATGATCTAATTATAGGAATAATTGAAACTTTTGTATCAAGCTTTTTGATAACATTTTCTATTAGAAATGAATTTTCCAGCATTTGATTCTGTACCATTGAAGAATTTCGTTGTACACTAGAAAAATAATCCAAAAATAAAAAATAGAATGAATGCTTGGATAATTGGTTTATATGGATCTGTCCTGGTTGAGACGAAACATAAAAATGATATTGCCATAAATTGATAAGATAGTATTTCCATTTATTCATCACAAGAAGGGTATTCTTTGAAGCCAGAATGGATTCTCCTTTATATCGAGCATAATGAATGAAAGGGTCCTTGAAAAATCATAAGGTAGACAGAAAATCCTTAGTAAAAACTTTTACAAGATATTCCATTTTTCCATAGAAATAGATTCGCTCAAAAAGGACTACTGAAGATGTTAATTGTAAATGAGAAGATTTGTTACCGAGAAAAAGGAAGATAGATTCGTATTCATATAGATAAAAATTATATAGGAACAAGAAGAATCTTGGATTCCTGTTTGAAAAAGTAGAAATTGATTTTTTTGAAGTAATATGAATGTTCCAATTACAATACTCATGAAGAAAGAGCTTTAGTAAATGAAAAGAAGAGGCATCTTTCACCCAGTAATGAAGGGTTTGAACCAAAATTTCTAGATGAATAGGGTAAGGTATTCGTATATCTGCTACATAATTTAAATTTGAAAATTTATCCTCAAAAAAAGGAAATATTGAATGAATTGATTGTAAATTATAAGATTTTACGATTTTTGTCTCCTTTAAGAAAGAGATTAATCGTAGGGAAAATGGAATTTCCAGAATGACGGTAAACCCCTATGATATTATTTGAGAATATAAATTCTTGTTGTGTCCACAAAATTTATTTTTGTTAGAATCATTAGCAGAAATAATCAAATGATTTTGTTGAGACATTCGAGTAATTAAACGTTTTACAATTAGTAAACTAGATTTATTGTTAGAACCTATATTTTCCATCAAAATGGAGCTATTTAAACCATGATTATAAGCAAGTGCATAAATATATTCCCGAAAGATAAGTGGGTATAGGAGGTCATATTGCTGAAACCTATTTCATTCTAAATATACTTGAAATTCCTCCATTTTCATTTTTGAAAATTCAATTGGAGATAGGGATAGGGGATTTATTGGGTTTTCAAATGATACATAGTGCGATACAATCAAAACAAGGTATTCTATTTTTTTTTAAAACATTAAATACTACAAGATATTTTCCTTTTCATTTTTTACTCCCTTTATTTAACATCAACAAAAAAGATAAGTAAACATATATTGAAGCAAGTAATGTTAATCTTTTCTGCTTTTATTTTTAGTTTTCTTCCTATCTTTCCCTTTCTTTTAAAAGATGAAAGTAGTATAATAAATTAACAACATTGCAAACAAAGCTTTTCATTAAACAAATATGTAATTCTATGAAATGAACCTTACATCTATGATAATATGAAAGTATCCATTAAATAAATGAATTAGAGGATATAACTTTTTACCTTCCTCCTTTAGGTAAGTATAAGAAGGCATGTAAAATATTTAAACATTGAAAGGCCTTCATGTTAAAATAAAAGTGAGCCCAAGTATAAATCAATTATAAGTAAAGCTTTCCCTCAAATCATGTGATTAATAATAGATTTTAAGGTAAAAAAAATATAGATCATATGGCTTTCAAAGGGACAAAGCAAAAGTTAACTAAAAAATTCTTGTATAACAAAGATAGCAAATATTGTAATAATTCATATTGATCCACAAACATATGCAAGCATTATGTGCTATCAAGATAATTAAAGTATGTACAATATTCATAACAAAAATAATTTTCTCCCCCTCAATGAAACAACATTGATTTCCTCTTAATTTTCAAAACCATGTTCCACCTCTTAAAAGACACAAAATGGATTAAAATATAAAAAAACTTAAGTAATGAAAACATATATGCCAACTAAAGTAAAAAAAATGAAAAATCATTTTAAAATATGGGAAACATTAACTTTACTCATTAAAAAATTGAATTTCTCCCCTTTTCAAAACATTTTATTGAGACTATGTCTTTAAATATTGTCTAAATTGTATCTCTCAAAACATATTCATTTGAAAACAATATATCCAAAAGATAAAAAATTATACAAATTGAAATTAATGAGCTTTTTTTTTTAAACATATTTTGAAAAATAACAAAGAGAAATCATTTCCAATATTTTTATGTATACTTATCTCCTTGTAAAGTTTCCTTTATGAAAAATTATGATTAACATAAGTTCCAAGCAACTAATAGGTTGTAGCTCAAGCATACTTACTAAAAGAATATGCAATAAGGGATTAAAAAAAGATCAAAATTATCAAGATTTGCTTATATGTAACAACAATATTAAATCACTTTATCTTCAAAACTAAGTTTTTTTTTATAATCTTATCCAATCAACCAAAAGCATATAGATAAAAAGTACCATGCAATCTAAACTTTATGATTCATAAGAAAAGAAAATGAGTATAGGGATACTCATTGATTGTAATAATTTGTGATGCTTCTTGGTTGTAATCATCTTCTTTTCCATTTCTCATCACTTGTGAGGTGAATATCATTGATATTGATAAATGATAAACTTTCCTTGTTGTGTTTTGACTTTGGATGAAGACTAGAAGTCATTTATTTTCATGTTAAGACTTAATTTTCCAACTCCTTCAATTTTCCACACTAAAGTTGACCTTTAAATTTCTATTAAATCATTAAAATTCTTTCAAGCTTTTAAGCATAAAAGCTTAAGATAGGAGATTAAGATATACAAAGGAAATTCTTAAACATTCTCTAATGAAAGGATAGCTATAAGCTCATCCAAGCACTTCTAGAAACATGTACATATTTGATAGAAAATATGTACCAAGAATTATATTATCAACTATGCAAATTAAAGTTTCGAGGAGATAAAGGAGATGTATATGAAATCATTTTGAAGCTAATAAGGATTTTTGAAAAACTTTATTAAATTTATGATTATGAAAACTTAAGATCATCAAAACTTATAGAAATATTTTGAGGGAGCAAACATTTAAAGGAAAAAAGGAATCTCTAACCATCAAGAATACATGTAATCACTAAAATAAGCAATTTCAATGAAATGAACTCCTTTTAAACTTTTGTATACAGTATTGAAAACAAATAGAGCTAATGTCCTTCAAAATAAGCACAACAAACTTTCAAGATACATTGGTGACATATTTATCTTAATTGAAGGAATAACCTTTCTTAGCACTAGGAAAATATATCATCTTAAAGATAAAGTCAAACATAGCAATGACATGCATGATTCTCAACTATCCAAAATTAACAATTATGCAAAGCTTAGTAAGCATAGAGAGAGGGTAAAGTCCACCAATCATTTGAAATTTCATTCTTTTTTTATGGAAGTTGATTCCTTTGAAATTTAAGTTAAATTAGCCTCAACTTGAACTTGTCATCCATTTTCATATTATGCTTAAGGTAGTATCACTTTTCTTTCCTACATGTTAACTCTAGATAATTTCTTCAGTACCTAATCAAGACTTGGGTCTATATGCATTAAATAAATATCAAACAAATATACTTATTAAAGATTAATCAGGTTAAGCAAGTGAGCATAATGATCATGTTCTAGAAAATCATTTTCAAAGCATTTTTATGCTATCCCTATTAAATCAATAAATAATAAAATTCAAGGAAAAATATACTAACCATTATAAGCCCTTGTATTGAGCTATGTTATCAAAAGCTAAGGGTATACTAAGATAAAGTAAATCATGTATTCAAGATAACTACTTATATATATACATGATTTTGAACAAGATGAATGACAACCTTGAAGCAATGCTTATGCTTTGAAATTAATAATTCTTTTTCAATGAATATCAAATAAAGTAACATAAGAGGTTTGAGGAGTTGATACCTTATCTTTTGCAATGAAAGAATAACTCTTTCTTATCATTGCTTCTCTCTTAAAGTTTTGGACTTTGAAGTATCACCATTTTATGTTTGTGAAGCTCTAGTTATGCTAAACTTTCTTTTTTCTATACATTTGCTTTAGAGAATCTCTTATTAAGGACTTTTTCTTTTCTTGACCAAATCATCCACTATTGTAACAAAACTTCAACACAATTAAATCACTAAAAAGATTTTTTTTATGACCACTTCATTTTAAGTCTTTGAATGTTAGCATTTATGGCTTTAAATATTTTAGGAACTCAAATTTCCTTTTTTCTCACCGAATATTTCTTCTAATATGACATGAATGAGAAATATAAGCTAGATGACTACAATAGTTGCAAATGTTATACTTAGTACTAAAAGTTAGTTTTTCTTGAAAGACACATTTAGAAAAATTTAGCTTTCTATAAAAAAATTATATTTTAATCCAAATTTGCCAAGAGGTTTTCTTAACTTTCCAATAGTAAAGGTGTTCAAATTCCATTTTGGGATATCATTTTCAATTTGAAAGCCACCAAAGGTTGAAAAATCAAATACCGTAACTATTCTACCATTTTTGCATTCATTGGGAGCACATAAGTCACTATAACAAGGACTCGTATTAAGATTAAAATGATATATGTCTAAGTCCTTTTGAGTTATAAAGCATGATTCTTCTATTTGAAGCTTAACTTTCTCATCATTAAAACCATTCTTTTTTACATCTTTGAATTCTTTACTAAGAGGTATTGAACATATTTTATACTTTTGCATATTCTTTTAAATATTTTACTTTGAAAGAATTTTCTCTTATTCCTTTTTTTTTACTTGCTCAACATAAACACTCTTATTAATGAAAATATTATTATAAAAATAAAAATCTCTAATAATATTCTAAATTTCTTTAGCACTAAAACATTTAGAAACCTTGTATAAGCATCATTATTTAAAACTACAATGCAAAATTTTCATAATGCTAATGGTTAAAGCAAAATTCCTTCTATAATTATCATCCCATTCATTTATTGGTCTAATAGTAAAACTTTCTCAATGATATCCCATGAATCAAATTAAAAGCTTGAATAAAATATTTCATTTCTTTTCCTTCCAATCCTTCAAAAAAGAACCATAAAAGTATGGGGGTTTAGAAATATCAACATATTCAAAAATTGGAGCATTTGAAATATTGAAATTTTCTTCTGAAGAGTTACCTTTGAAGTTTTCCATGGCTCCTCTTAAGATAGCTAAGTCCTTTAAACAAGAACTTAGAGCTCTAGCACTAATTGTAGGCTAAGGCAACCTACTTTTAAAAGGGAGTGAATTGTGTGTTTTAAAAACTTTCAAGATTTTTAAAATTCTCTTTAGAAAACTTTTGATTTTGAAAAGTTATGAGGATAATTTCAATACAAGCAAATTTTAAAAAGTTTTATGAAGATGTTTGCACTCAAGATATATTATTTTAAAGAATTAATGCAAATTAACTTATTTAACTATACATAAATAAATTATTAAGAAACAAATATAACATAATTCAATGAAGAGTTTTGCATAGTGCACTTGTGTAAAGCAATTTGTCTAACTATACATAGATAAATAATCAAAAAGCACATGCATAAATAGATTTTTTTCAACCATTCAATCATCAAAGAATCAAGATAAGTATTATAGCACAATACATTCAATAAATATCATAAAAAGAATAAAGCATGTAATTAAATGTGAAAGAAGTAAAGGTAGAGAAATTAAATACAAGAAATTTGTAGTGATTTCCCTTTGAATATCTTTTCCAATGTGTACATTTACTCTCCAAACTTTTTAAGCTTTGCAATCCACTATCCCTTCAAATTTCAATCGACACTTAAAAAAGCCTTACAATCACTTTTTCTTAATATAATCAACTCCTTTAAGGTTCCTTATTTAAAGCTTTTAGTCTCAAAATGACACTTTCCTCTTGGTTTCCTTGGGATGCCTTACCCAAAATATAATAAAGATTGATACAAGATGAAAAATAACTCAAATAAACTCTTTCATAAAGTGGATGAAATAATGAAGCATTTAGAGTAGAAAATTTCAAAATAAAAAGCTCAAATTATGATTGTGATGAAAAAATGGGTAAATGATGTTAAACAATGGATCTTTTATTCCTTATTTGTTGTATTTGATTTTTTTTAGCGTAAATATGAAGTTCAAAATGATATATAACCATTTAGAATACCTAGGAATGAAAACTAATCATTTTTTACTATTACTTTGCAAAATTTTTGCTCTAAAGGCTCATAGTGGACTGTTATAATAGTTGATTGGTAGGCTAGCAAAGCCTAATATCAATTTTAAAATGTTGTAACTTTTTCATTTTAAGTTTGTTTTAAGCAAAGAACCTATCATTGAAAAATTATTTTAGTTTACTTTCAAATAAAATTAGTTTCATGCTCATATATTATTTATTTTTTGAGATATCATTAAAACAATAAGCAAAGATAAAAAAATTGGAATGTAGAAAACTGGTCTTTTAAATCGACTTGAAAATTTCATAACTCTATCATATCTTAATTATTTTAAACATATAACTAGTTCATAAAAATCACTTTGACTCTATTTTTATATAAAAAAGGTTTCACAATTAAATAGTAAGTATTTTATAAGGTATGATCAAAAGAGTGACTAAAAGTTAATATCAAACAAAACAATAACTCATATCTCATTAGTTTTTGAAGCATTCTATAAGCTATCTTATAAAAACATAATCATAAGTTATCCTCTTATAAATTTTTGATCAAGTTACTATTTAAAAAAAGTGTTAAAGTTTTATATCATGAAAAACTCTATTTTACAAGTAAGCCTAACCTAAAAGGAAAAACTATACTAATGATGTCTTTTTTACTTTTCTTGATGCTTCTAAACTTCTATAGCTTGAATCTTCTAATTCTTCAATACTTGGATCACATATTCTTTCTTGATTTTCTTTCTTATTCATTCTTAAGTTGAGTATGATAAGATCTTTTATTTTTTTGCTTCAATGCTAACTCCTATTCTTCTTATTGTATAATATATAACTCTTTTAGCATATAATCAACTATTGCTATTACAACTATGGTATAACATGTTTATTGAAGATTTTATAATACTTTTGTATAAAGATATGGAATGCTATTACAATATTTATTTGTCATTATTAAAATTCATCATTTTCAACTTTAAGGCTAACAATGATAAATTAATACATTCACCAGTCGGTAATGCGGTATAACATCACTTGCTCTATACATTATAAAATATGCTCTGTTACACCTTTGAAAAAAAGTGTATTAATATTTTTTAATATTTTTATTAAAGTTATAATTTTATAAATAAAATAATGTAACTTTCCATACAAGCTTAAAAATTATGATTTTTTATTTATAACTTTAAATGATGAAATTACAAATTTTTATATATTTGTTACATATAAAATTTATACACACTTACAAATTTAGACTCTATTTTTTATTCAACTTCTTTTCATGGTAACAAAAATTTGTTTTCTTTTACCGTAAAAAAATATTTGTTTTCATTAGCTTAATAATTTATTGAATTTTTTTAGCATATATCTTTTTGTCATTAGAAAAGTAATGTACTTAAGAAGATCTTATAATAATGCATATCATAAGAAAAAAATTAAATGAAACACTTTTTAATTTGTATAATTATCAAAATAATAGTAAAATAATTTTTTTAATTTATTTATCATGTAAAATAATGTTAAAATTCAATCCAAATTTTAATAATTGCTAATTTATAATTATTTCTTATTTTGAATTATTTTTCAATCAAATTAGGATTATTATCAATTTCCAATTGTTTTCCTAAGAGTATTCTTCTAACTCAAGTTAGGTTTATATGTTTGTGTTAAATTAGGATTTCTTGGCAAATAAGTATTATTAATTAAGATATAAATATTTATGTTGACCAAGGGTTTAAAGTATAAGAGAAACTAAGTGAGAGGATTATTTGAGAGAAAATTGGTTGTAATAAGGATTTGGGTTTATGAGAAAGTTAAAATTTGTAATTTTTGTAGTTTAATAGTGAAAATTTTGTTAGTTCTCTTATGAATTTTTTTCCTTTGAGTTTAGTGTTTTTCATGTAAAATGTGTGTGTAAGTGTGTGTGAAAGTTTTTTTTTTTCTATTTTTATTCAATCTTCTTTCTCTATATATTTTAGAATTAAGATATTTTTCCTAGCAAATGGTATCAAAAGCATGGTTTGATCCTACATAACGTTGTGATCTAAGATGGTGAAACTTGAAAGGTAAATAAACAATATGTTTGAGATGGAGTTATTTAATAGGAAGAACAATTTTAAGTTATGGTAAAGTATAATGAAAGATATTGTGGTGCAACATACACTCATTAAAGTGCTAAATGAGGAGGAAAAGAAGCATATAATTGAGATAGATGAAACTTAGGAAAAGATAAAGATGAAGGTAGTTAATACCATTCAACTATGCTTTGTATTTGAGGTAAAATATAATATTTTATATAAAATTTGTGTTATTGATCTATGAAAGAAACTAGAAAATTGTATATGCCAAAATCTCTTCTTATAAATTGATTATGTTTAAAGAAAAAATTATATTGGTTAAGCATAGAAGAAGGCACTATTACGATTGATCATCTAAATTATTTTAACAAGTTACTATCTCAGTTAATAAGTGTGAAAGTTATGATAAAGGATGAAGATAAAGCTTTGTCATTGTTAGCATCTCTTTAAGAATCTTATCATAATTTGGTGATTAGACTATCGATTAGAAAAGAATAATTTACAATGGAAAATACAATTTATACTATTATATAGCTAGTGATGGTTAGTGTTAAAGCACATATCATGGTAGTAGCCCAAATAAAAAGACTTATAAATCTAATTCAAAAGACTAGTGAGAGATTATATGATAAAGAGTTTTTAATTATCATAAAAAAGGCATCTTAAATGGATGTGTAAAAATTTAAATAATGATCTAAAAAAGTTCATGAAAATGAAAGAGAAAAAGGAAGTTGAATCTAATACTATTAGTATTTCAATTAAACAAGATGATGAAGATTATGTGGTTTTAATGAATGGTGAATGAAAAAATTATCTTAATGATTATTGGTTATTTAATTTTACTTGCTTCAATCATGTTTGTGCTAATAAAAAGATGTTTGATATGTATAATTATTATCAACCTAGAATTATGTAGATGGCTAATGGTGATACTATGAATATGAAATGTATTAGTAATATAAAACTTGCACAATGGTTGTATAAAGGCTTTAAAGGATATGCGATATATACCAACATGGACAAAGAATTTAACTTCTTTAGGTAAAATAGATGTTATAAGATATGGATATTTAACTAGAAATGAAGTCTTGAAAATTACTAAAAATGCGTTAACCATTATAAAAGGTAAGAAAACTAATGGGAATTTGTATAAGTTGATGAGAAATAAAATTATTAGAAGTATAAATGGTAAAATGTACAATGAAGTGCAGAATATGGAACACATAAGAGCTTTTATGAAGAATTGACTTTTGTTAAGGTTTTGACCAAACCAATTCTTGCTAGAATTCTCAAGTGAAAAGATATAATTTTTGTCAAGGTGGAAGTTATTAAGATTTGACCCAAATTCTAATAATTACTAATTTATGACTATTTTCTATTTTAAACTATTCTCCAATTCAAATTAAGATTATCACTATAAGAAAAACAATCTATACCGATGACATAAATACCAATAACATTTTCTCGATCGTTAGTATAAGGTATAAACTTATATAATAGGAAGACTTAGCACTAAAAATAAGTATGATAATTAATGATATAATCATTTGTGTAGAGAGAAAATATTTTTTTAAAATTGAAATAATTATTTTTTAAAAAATAAAAATATATCTATATAGATAACATTACATCGGTATAGGTTTTATAAATAATCATGCATAAATTTTTTGTATAATAATATAATTAAATTTATAGTTTATACTAATGATAGTGTCGTCAACATATCTTCTTAGGAAAATGAAGTTGGTGCCAATATCCATGAACCATATACTAACGACTATGTCATCATAATAGACTTCATGAAAAGTTTGAAAATTGAAATTTTGGTACTATATTAATGACATTGTCATTGCAATATGGTTCCTAGAGGTGCCCATCTTTTAGAAGCGCTATACTGAAGATTGAATTTAACCTATACCAATAACCAAATTAAATATCATCGGCATATGCTTGCAACTTAAATTTTAGCAAAATGCCATTTTTGCTTATTTCTTGTGATGGAGCTTCCATTTTCTAAAGAAATTTTCTACGATTAAGGTATGATTTTTCATGTTTTCTTTGCCATTTTCATTATTTATTGGCTCTCTCTCTCTATTATTTTCTAACATTGGTTTTGCATATTAGCTAGATTATGTTGTTATTCTTCCATTTTTTTCTTCTATTCATTCTTCCATTGAGCTAAGCTAAAATTTCCTATGTATTTTTTTTTTTTTACAATTGATTAGTGTGATATATTGTTAGGTACTTTTATGAAATTTTTTACAAAATCAGTATATTGCATTTGATGTAGATGTTATAATAAATTGATAGATATCTTATATTTGGACTTAGCATAGGATTTGTAGTTTGATATGAGTATAGAAAGCTATAACTTTTTAAAATTAAAATAATAAAAATATAAAAATTTTAATAATAAAAATATTAAATAATTAAAGCTTGAACACAAATTAAAAAATAAAATATTTAATTTTATAGATTTAGAGTTAATTTAAAATAATGCAATGAATAAGATCAAATTATTATACATAATACTAAATGAGCATAAATTTTATGTTAATTTAATGAACTAGAAGATATTAAACAAGGGGAAAAAATAAACTTTAAGATTATAAATTAAAGAAGGTATTATATTTAAGATCTAGAAAAAATTAAATATTAAAATATAAATATGAAAAATTAAATAATAAAAGAATTAAAATGGTGAAAACTTAAACATAAATTAGAAAATTGAAATTTTCTTTAAATAGAGATTTAGAGTTAAATTTAAATAAAATAATGAATAAATGATAAAAATATTATGAGTTAATTTTTGCATGATACCAAATAAGTGTTAAAATTATATTAATTTAATAAACAAGAATAAGCAGAGAATAGGCCTTTAGAGTAAGAAAATAATCCCTACAAAAGATTTAGAGTTAGTCTTGAGTAGTGTAGCAAACATTAAAAGATTAGCACGAGCAAATTTATCCTATGTAAATAAGTATAAAAAATAAAGATAAAATAATTAAAATTATTATAATTGTAAAATTACAATGAATTTAAATTTAATAAACTAACTCTTGACTTATTCTATAAATTTAGACAATTTAAGATAAGTCCTTTAGTTGTTATTAGCAACCTATTTACTTTTCATTTCATGTTATAGAAATTCCATGTCTTTTTTATTCTCTAAGTGTGTGCTGTATGGATAACATGAAACAATAATTATAAGAATATCTTAAATGAGATAAGGTCTTACATTTTAGAGTTGGAGTAATAAAGTAGATTTATAACACATAACAAACTTGCATGCAAGATTGAATTATATAATAACTTATCACTTTGTTAACTAGTTTTAACATGTCTATTAACAAAAGTTAAATAACTTTATAAGATCACTTATTTGATAAGTACTAGAATGGTGCTTTGGCATTTGTCAAGAAAGTTAAAAACTTTGTCGATCAAATGAGGGCTACTAAGATGTCTGTGTAAGAGGTGTAGAAATATGTTCCTTTAAAGTTTGAAGAATATTGAGGCAAATATAATAGACAAAAAATTTGATCTGTTATACATAAAATAGGTTTATCATGGTGAAGTATATCAACCACCAATGTTATGGTAAGGCACTTCTTAACAATGCAAATGAGATGGTTAACATTACATATGACTTCATTAACTCTCATGTAGCTAATCGAAAAGTTAAGAATAATAGAGATTAGCATGAGGATGCCTCAAAAGAGGGGCAACACATCTCATGGCAAAAGATCTGATGTATTACCCACTAAAAATGAAATAGAATTGTATCCGAGTTGCATAAACTTTTCATTGTTGAACTTTTAAGTCAAATTTATGCATCTAAAAATGATATATAAGTAAATTAATAAGTCATTCAATTCTTTTTTAAAGCTATTCAAGGAAGAACTTCCCATACAGAATAGATTGTTAAGATCATATTACGATACAAAGAATGGCTCAATAAATTAGGGTTTAGGCATAAGTCAATTCATGTTTATAAGTATATATATCTAGAAATAGCATGCTAAAAGGGGGAACTATCTAGTATCTATGGAAAGTCATTAAGTTAACAAAAAATTAAGGTTAAGGTATGAGTCAATTCGTATTTATAAGTGTGACTTTGTACTTTTTTGGAATGATTATGTTGAACAGGATAATTGTATAGTATCTAAGGACAATCATTAGGTTAAAAAAAACATAAAAGGGAAAAAATGTCTCACAAAGTGATGAGGTATTTTTTATTGACCCATAGGTTAAAATGAATGTATAGAATGAGTAAGAGATATGGAGTACTATAGTACAAGATAGTCAATGGAGGACGGGATCATGTGATATCCTGCCAATGAAGAAGCTTAGTAGGATTTCAACAAAAGTTATCCTAATTTTTTGTAGAACCAATGAATGTTCAATTAGGTCTAAGTGCAAACAAATTCAATCTTTTTGGCAATATGAATCTATCTTATAACATATGGCTAATGGTGATGATAACTTACAATTTTGCCACTATGGATTTGTAAGAAAGATTCTTTCTTTATGTTGCTTTATTAATCCTTAGACCACACTTTATGGGAAAAGAGATAGATATTTTCTTGAGATTGCTTATAGAATAGTTAAAATAATTATAAGAAATTGGAGTTGAAACTCAAGATGCTACTAATAATAGCATGTTTAAGATATGAATTATATTATTATAGACTATTAATGATTTTACTGCATGAAGCAATTCATTGGGGTTGAGTGGACAAGGGTACAAAACATGTCTAACTTGCAACCTAGATACTCCATCAATATAGGTTAGAGACACAATAATGTATATTGGTCACCATTACTTTATTTTAATAAGTCACTGGTTTTAAAATAACAAATTGTTTAATGGTAAGATTAAGAGAAAATCCCTCTACATGTAGCTTAGTAGTGACATAATCATGGATCAACTAAGTAAATTAAGTCAAAAACTTCCAGTAAAGCACAGGTAGTTTGGTGAAGTGAAACAAAAGAAAGATGTTGATGAACTTAATTACATTAAAAAGAGCATTTTATTTTGAGCTTCCTTATTGGTAAACAATGAAATGAAGCTATAACACTAATATCAAGCATGTTGAAAAGAATATGCGTGAGAATATTGTAGGCACATTGCTGGGCATTGAACATAAATTAAATGACATAATGTGATTTGGCTGACATCAATGTAAGAACAAAGTTACATCTATTTAAGGAGGGTAATAGGTTAATGAAACCATGTATTAGCTACACATTCAACGATGTTGAATAATGATAGTTTTGTCAATTTATTAAAAATGTCAATTTTCTTAATGGGTTTACTAGTAATTTAAGGAATAATATAACTAACAATGACACTAAAATCAAAAAGTTGAAATCGCATGACTGTTATGTCATTATGCATTGATTATTAACACCTAGAATTTGAATAATCATGCTAAAAGAACTATTTACACTAATTGTTAAGCTCTCTAATTACTTCAATTAAATGTGTGTAAAAACTTTGAACAAGTAGGATATAGAGAAAGCTAAGGAAGATATTGTGCTCATTCTTTACAAGCTTGAAATGATATACCTTTTAACATTCTTTGACATAACGTTATAATTAGTGATGCATTTATCTAAAGAAGTGAAAGGACCCATTCATTTTTAGTAGATGTACCTATGCAAAAAAACACATAAAAAAGTTGAACTACTTTGTAAAGAATTGTGCTTAACTTAAAGGTTCTATCATTGAAGGCTATGTTCTTGATAAGGCTTTTACATTTTGCCCCATGTATCTACAAAAGGTCAAAACTAGATTCAATTGACCCCAATAAAACTAGCATATTATCTAGGTAGGAATAGAAAGGTAGTTATCCATGTTTAGATCTCAATATTAACCCATTAGACCTAAAAACATTATTCCATTAAAGATCGAGATATTGTAATATAGTACATTTTGAACAAATACATCAAAATTTAAAAGTATATTAAGTAAGTCTCTTAAACTTCTTACTCTTTTTCTAACTTCTTCTCATTTAATAAATAATGTATACTCTATAGTAAACATATGAGGTAACTATAAGCAAGAGGTGGTTAAAACTTGAATCAACTTTAGAAAATCAAGTTCTTTTCATGGTTTTACTTAAAGGTAATGCTTTTTCATATTCATATCCAAAATTTTTTCCTTCATTTTGTTATAACCTAATTTTTGGGTCATTATGAACGGTGTAAAGATATCAACTAGATATCTTTACAAGCTTTTCTAAACTAAACTACTTTATAATACTAATTATTTTCCTAATGCATGATGCAAAAATACAAGTTAAAGAATTCATTAAATTTTTTTCTTTCATTTTCTTTGCAAATAATTTTCCATAACTCTCCTTTCTTTTAAAAATAATTGAATGAAAAAACCATTTTTCATAATTGATATGGTTTAAGAAACCTTTTTTTATCTTTCTTCCTTTCTTTCTAAAGGAATTTCTAAGATTAGATTTCTAGTGACTTCTTTTGGAATAAAATCTATATAAGTGAAGTGATTTTAAAAATATTTTCAATCATCAAAAGGTCATTACTTCTAGTAGAATCTCAAATAGACAACTTTTCAAGGAACTATTTTTCAAAGAGATAATTGTTCAAACAAGATTATCAAGGATCCAAAAAGAAAGATTTACAAAACTTATCTAAAAAACATTCTCCTAAGAATATGCCTCAAGCAATTAGAAGAATATTTTGGAGAGAACTTTCTGAATTCTAAATAATATTTTTATTTAAGATATTCAAACTATGAAATAAATATAATAAAATAGAATTATGTTAGTAAATCTTGGAAAAATCAAAAGATTTTATTCTGATTTAAAATACTTTAAAGATAACACCAAATAAATTAGAAATATTTTTGGTTTAGGACCTGATAGATATTATTTGAGGAAATACTTAGAAAATTAAAATTCTTTGAAAGAGATTTGTATTTACATCTAATAAGAATGGAAATCATTTTACCTTTGGAAAGAAATCATGTGGGCAACCTAGTATTTGTCAAAATATTATATTTGTAGTAATAGTAAGATAATGAAAATAATATCAAAAACTATATATGAACAAAAACATGCATTGTACATATAAAGTAATTATATAGAAAATAAAATATGTTATACTGTAACTTAATTGCTAGAGTCTCAAAATAAATATACAAACTAAGAAGAGATTGTCAAACCATAATTATACAAGTTAAAATCTTATAAGCAAATATTTTAAAATAAATGAAAATGATAGTTATAAATTCAAACTAACTATCAACTATGTGTATGTCAAAGTCATCAAGGACGAGATGCTCAAAGACAACCAAATGTAGTCTCATACAAGCGCCATCATATATTAGAGATCTCAATAGTGTCATTTGAGTCCAAAGCATCTAAAAAAATATATTTATGAGTAGAATGAGTAATAAATTACTTAATGAGATAGTTATCATATAGATTTTTAATCAGTTTTAATCCAAAAAACACTTATATGCAAAACATATATCAAAACTCATTTTCTCACTAGAAAATATAACTTAGTCATAGGATTTAGTCATGAACACAATATAAATATTTAAATGACTATTAAATAGTTTGGGGCTATAAAAGATTCCTTCTTATTATTTTAGACTAAACTTAACTACATGTATCCTAACCTTATGCCTCCTTTTTACCTTACATCATTACATATGACTTGTAATACAAGGCATTAAGCTAATCTTCATAACTCTCCACAAGGAATCATAATTGCATAATCTTGTCATGTCAGAATGTCACATATCACATTCAAGCCAACAACGTTCAAGCTAATCATGAATAATGTTAAAGCCCATATTTTTACATACAACATAAAAGCCTATTTCATATATAATATACAGCCAATACCACGAGCTCTCACTAGCCTATTTCATATATAATAGGGTAAGGTAAAAATGTCACCCATTAACCATAACATAAATTATAATCCCACAAAATAAGTTTTACAATTACCTCATCACAATTTTGAGTGACCATAAAGAATATAGGTACTTCCATTCTATATGCTAGATTACCATATTACCCTTAAGGGGTCATCGACATTGACACAAGTCATAGATGCTTTCTTGTATAAACATATTAGTGCATATATAGGTCATAGAATAATTCAATTTCAAATAAAATTTCATGTATTAACCTTTCAAACATGCTCATGGTTTCATTATGGAACCTTAGAACAATATTTATTTTTTTTCATAGTATTTTTCAACAGGCATGAACTACACATTTAGCCATTAGCATCACATGTTATTCACACAAATATTAGTGTGAAATGAACATGTCACTCAAATGTTGCATAACTTGGCATTTTTCCAATTTCCACAACTTTTGTTTCTAGGTAGTTTTAAATTAATACTTTCTGTAATTCTTTAATAAGTAAAAAAAAACTATTTTCCCTTAATTATTAAAGCATTCACACATGTTGCCTAACTGTAATAAAGCTTCCTAATTTCCCCAAAGATAACATCTAATCTGAGAAAATAGTCACTAATTATAGTATGAATTCTACCATCAACCTTATAATTACAAATTTTAGTAAAAATATCAAATCTTATTCAAATTCCATGAAAATTTATAGGATTAATATTTAAACATTGAATAATCTTATTAAGCTTTTTCCATGCTTAAAACAAGTCATACACAATTTCCTTTTATCTTGTTATCAAAATATGTTAAAAAAAAACTTTTAGCTTGAAAAATCCATATTAAATACCAAACCTCGACAAATTTTTATGAAAATTTCTAGAATAGATAATAAGTCATCAAATATCATTTTTTAAACAATTTTCATGCATAAAATACATTGCACAAGTTTCTCACAACTCAAATCACTAATATGTTTAAAAAGGTGCTATTTTAACTTTCAATAGCATTTTTGTGCACCACCATTCTTTATGGAAATTGCTAGAATATTTCAGCTAACTTTGCAACACTTGAAACATCATTTAACAACCATTATTAACCATAAAATATATTAAATAAATAATCAAAACATTTCACAAGAAAAACTAGCTTGAAAGAAAGTATTTTCTAGTTGGAAATAATAGTTTTGAAAATAATTTTTCAATAAAAATCTTTAAGCTTCCAAACATTTTTTTAAAACATATTTCCATCGAGAACCTTAACAACAATGTTAATAAACATTTCTAAAAAAATGTAAAACTTGATATGACCAATTTTCTCACAAAAATAAATTTTTTTCTTACCAAAATTACAAAGTGATTGTAAGCTTCTTAAGATTGTTCCATGATGATTTTTAATTGAAAACCTTAGTGTAATAACTCTAAACCATTCTTAATGAGGTGTGTGTAGTTTAGTGTTTACCAAAGTTTACCACAAAAACCAAAAATTTTTATTGAAAACATGGAAAACTATGATGCTTTTCATGGTGAACATAAAATCATTTTCCTCGAAATCCTTTCTTAAGTTTTAAGAAAATATTCTTACCATTAATCCACCATGAATTTCATGACTTAAGCTAAGATACAAAATTACATATACACCTTATACAAAAGCATCTTCTAAAAATAAAGCCAAGAAGAAAAAGAATGGGTTTCAATTTATTTAAAACAACTTATGATCCTTGAATTCATTTACTTATCATTCAATCCATGCTATCAAAATAACATGTAATTAGTAAAAAATTCTTAACAAGAATCATGAAAAGAAATGATTTTTATGGAATTTTAGAGACTTATACCTCTACTTAGAATATTTTCAAGGCTTACTCCTTCCAACAACTTTGAAAAACACAAAAAAACTAGCAAAATGACACAACCCACTTTATGATTATTGTAACTAGTGTAAAGATACCTAATTAGTACTAACATACTAAATAAATATCTTTACAATTATTTATTTTATTCAGATATTCTTACTAAATTGGTATTATTAAAAGAAACAAACATTTACACTTAGAAAACAAAAGTATGTACGTTATAAGTTATGAAGTTACATACATATATGTTAAAATTTGCTTATATGGAAAAATAATTTACATAATACATATCAAATGCTACAACTTGACAATTAGATCCATTAAAGATCCACTCCTCTAAATCTGATTCTACAAAAGAAGAATGAGTATTATTATTGGCTAAACTTACAAGTGGGCGAACCCGATAGGAGGGATATCTTATAATACGATTAGATTCTAAATCTATTTGTTTAAATTCTATCTTATAGTCTACTCTTGTATTTGTAAGGGTAGATGTTACTTTATAGTAGAATAATATTTCATGCATGCCATAGGGTGATTGGAAGATTCTTATGTAAGTATTAGTTTGCTATGTTAGCTCCATGTTTGCACCTATAATTATATCAACATAATAAAAGAGTAAGTACAAAACATACTTAGTCAATTATTACTTATCTCCTTATTCAAAGGATTTTTTACCATGAAAGATTAACCTTTTATTTAAGTGTAAATACTAATTAGTGTCTTATAGGAAAATTGGATTATGTGTATCATTAATATATGTTATTATAGAAAATGTTAATGATAGGTATATAAGTTTCACCTTATATCTTTGGTCCAATCTATCCTTTGCCACCTTAGGTTTAAGGCCACCAATTTTTTCTTTCTACTACAAATCACTCATCTCCTTCTCTATGAAAGATGTTATATCTCTTCCTCTCAAATCATATTAAGCAGTAATAGGATGTCAAAACATTAACCACTTAATCTATTTTAATGGATATAACCAATTACTAACTATACCATAAGTGTTTTATGTAATTCATCAATGTATTATATATATTTAAACTCCTTTATTTACATTTCTAAAAAATCTCAATTAAACTTATATGTATGTCATAGTTTAGAGTATTTTGATGCTCCCAAAATAATCCAAAAATTTACTTATATGTGCCTTTCTAATGTATTACTACACAAGATACAATGATTAAATCACATAAATTGTCTTTACAAGTACTATTTACATAGAACCCAAAAGAAGAATTCAAAAATAGGACAACAAAAGGACACTTGCAATCAAAGCACTTTTTCATTAATCAAATGGACAACAATTGTTTCTAAATTTTGCTACAATATTCCTAACACATTAAATGAAGGATAAATTAGTACAATTAATTTTGTGGGTTTGCTAGTGCATTAAGGGCATGAACTAAGAATAACTAGTTTCGGATTGCATTAGAGCTATTAAAATAAAGCTACCATTTGAGCTAACAAGTCAACTTCAATTAACACCAATTTTTGATACACATCACAAATGTCATATTTTGAGAGTTTCATAATTTTTCATAATCATTTGATGAGTTAAAAATTTTAAAATATGAGAATAACTAGTATAGGGTTCTGAAATTGATAAAATTGAGTATTTCATCATAAACTTACTTTTCCATACACTTGAAAATTTCCAAATTCATCCTAAAACTAAACATGAACTTAAAATGCCAAGAATTGAAATTTTAAAATTTTCTAAACCCTAATTTTAGGTGTTTGAAACCCCTAATTTAGCATTATATGGGAGAAGTTATTTTCACTTCAATAAATTTCTATCTTTCTTTTTCCTAAGCAATTTTAGTGAATCCTTTTCCCTTATTCTCAACATCAATATGACAACAACATACTATCATAATATCAATAAGAAGACTTCAAAAAGAAACAAAACCATGCACCAACATGTTACAAATAGAATACAAGGAAGCATAAAACAACACCATTATCACTTGTTCATTTGAAATAACCCTAAATTAGGTAGAGGTACCACTCACCTTATTTCCATCACTCCTTAGATTTTTAACAAGCTTTTAAGAGAGCAAAAAGGGAGCTTCATAATAATAAATTAAATTTTAACACTTAAGAAAGAAATGATTATAAACTTATAAAGAAATTGAAAGAAAATCCTAGATTACCTTTTAAATTTTAATGGTACTAGTTGGAGAATTTCTTGATAGTTTGAAAGCTTAAGTGTCATGACCTAATTCTAATCGTGATTGGCATGAATCCCGATATCGATTTATACAAGCCTTGACAATTTTTACTTTTTCCATCCAATGGAGTTTCCAGATTTCTAGAGAAACTCAAATTTTCATATAAATTTTTATAGAAAAATAGACAAAGTCTCCTTTATTTTTAAATACTTTTTGAAGCTTACATGCCCTAAAATATAAAACCTGTTTAATTTCTAGATATGATTGTGACAAATATGCACACAATATTACACAATTACAATATATATATAGATAAATGATTCAATATATTAATAGTTTAATAACTGAAAACTCTATCTCTGTTTCTAATCCTAATCCAACTGTCAAAATTCTTTAGCAAGGTGGTCTTGGATCTCCACAAATGCAAGAAATTCAAATATGCTCACCACAACCTGAAAACATTGAAGATAGAATGGAGTGAGTTATGAAAACTTAGTAAGCATATATTTACCACTATTTTGCAAGTGTTTAATTTTATATATAATCATAGGGTTAATCATATACTAAGTTAGAAAATGTTGGCAAACCCATTTCTTGAATTTTTTAAATACATGTAACCATGCCCTAAGATGAAAGTTTACCTGCACATGTCTTAAACTTTGTTTCTTATAACGTAATCATAGAAGTCTCAACATTCCATTAGAACTCAATATCATATAGCACCCTTTCTAGGTAGACATCACACTCACAAATAGCCATTAAGGCTTAAATGCAAATTAATCATCACAATCATATCAAGTCTTTACAATCATGTCAAATAGAAATATCAAATTACAGATAATTTCCAGCATCACACCATATCATACATCTAGTTATAGTAAACCTATATATAGTCACTTTTTGATTTCCAAGGCAATACTATAATTTTTGCTCAACTATTCGTTGAGAATTTCCTATCTAGCTCTCAGGTCAATTTCATATCCTCTACCTCTACAACTATTTGTTGAAAATTTTCCATCTAACTTTTACATCATTGGCCCTATCATGCTTCCAATCTCAGTGCCACGCATGGCATTATTTAGAATACAATAAATTCATTACAAGTTATATGAACAACTATGCATCGATATAGGGCATTCAAAATAGATATCACTCTATATCTATTCGATAACATCTTTATTTTCTTTTACATGAGCACATTAACAATTTGAACAATTGGGTTCATTGATATTCCTTGCATAGTAGATGCTATCATGCATACAATCATACTTAATTTGATGGAATTGTTTGATCTTAAAGGGGACCTTCTATAAAATCATGGTAAGATACATACTCACCTAATGGAGCACGTTCACTATAAGAGCTTAGAATGGTTCATTTCGTTCTTCTCTCATTTTCCTAGTTTTCCACCATTT
The DNA here is from genome assembly GCA_020226215.1 of Sindora glabra. Lineage (NCBI taxonomy): Eukaryota > Viridiplantae > Streptophyta > Magnoliopsida > Fabales > Fabaceae > Sindora > Sindora glabra. Next base: position 71,933,809 of record CM035226.1, on the reverse strand, counting down.
ATGAGAATATTATGAATATGAAAAATACTATTCTTGTATTTCAAAACATAAGCTTATGCATTCAAACACCAAAATATTAACTTCTATAAAATAAATGTAGTAATAATCCAATATTTTAGAGCCTAAAATCATTATTTCATTAGTATCATGGCAATTGTTGAAATAGTATGATAAAATAAGACTTTCTAATTTGAACATGAAATAATTGATATATTAAGATCTTATATTGTGAGAATGCCATATTTATGTCATTCTAGCATTTTATTATATAAAAATCCTATTTTTCACATGCATCTCCAAACACCTCAAAATACTCTTAAAAATAATTTTCCAAAATATATGACTATTAACAAAAAAATATTATCGTATAATACTAAAAAATGATTTCTTTCATGTTGGTTAGATCTTTTATAGCATAAAAATTCATACTGCTTTTCTTTTACAAAGCTATCATCTCTTATCTCAATTATACATAAAAGTGGATTTTCTAGATAAATTTGGAATTATAAAGAGTATTACCTTAGAAATATCACAAGTATGGTTCTTTAACTTTCCATAGTATAAAAATCACATTTTCATGTGTATTATCGTACATCACAAAAATATATAAATAAGTATTCTTGAATTAGATTTCAAATCAATATAAATAATAAGATATAATATTTCATTTTTATTCCAATGCTATTATTTCAGTAATTTATATCATGAAACCCTTATGTTGCAAGCCTTTACTATATGTTTCAATTATACATAAAAATGGGTTACTTCGATCTACACATGAATATGCTATAATAATGAAACAAAATGTTCTATTCATATTTTTAATCTTTCCATTTTATCATTTTATAATAGAAAAATATATTTTTATATGTTTCACCTTTTTTCTCAAATATAGGAAAATGGGTTTCTCTCTTAGTTTCATCTTTAAATCAATGCAAATATAAAAGAGTTATGATATGTATTTGCTTACCACTACCGAAATGTGCCACTGACAACTCATTAGCACCAAAAAATGCTTCACTCATCAGAAAACACAACGATTGAGCTCTTGGGTTTCTTACCACTAATCAAGCCCTTCTTTGCAACCTAACACCACCATAACTAAGGAAGAATAAGGACTAACTCTAAATAGTAATTAGGTGTTAATCGCTGGCCAACCTACATCGCATCATAGTTAGATTGAAGCTCATGAACTTCATGCCCCATAATGAGACTAAAGATCAAAGTGATGGAAAGGAGGAGTCGTTGGTGATCGAGAAAGAAATGATCAGAAAGGAAAAGGAATGAGAGGAAATAGAACCGAGGTAGAAACAATGATGACCAAAAGAGAAGGAAAGGTAATGAAGGAAGAAACAGAGAGAACCATGAAGAATTATAGGGGAGCAGTAACCAGAAGAAGAAAAAAAGGAGGGGTGTTGCCGATATAATAAATAAAATAATAATTTTTAGGCATATTTAAGAAGGAAAGAGAGAAAAACTAACAACATAGAGAGAGAGGTGGAAAATAAGAAAAACAATAATTAATGGAGCTAAAAGTTTTGATTCCATGCTCCTCACATACCACAAACTCAAATTCTACTTCAAATCTCATCCTTCTATTCAATTAAAGTTCCATCCTAACTATTTGTTTAATTTAAAAGTTCATTTTCATAAAATCAATTTTATTTAATATTTCAATTTAATTATTTTAAATCTTCCTCGAATACATATATAAATATATATTTATAATAATTTAATAAATTTTAGGAATCCTAAAATATTTTAATACTCTTCCATTCTCAAAAATAAATTATCAAATACCAACAATTAATTCATAAAATTTTATATTCATACTATTTCCAATTTATTAGAAACTTCTTACTAAAATATTTAAACTAACCTCAAATTAAGAATGGCCATTAAAAAATAAATCTTCACACCCATAATCACAAAATATTTTCAACTTGTAAGAAATTCTTTATAAAATCATTTTAAACTAATCTTAAATTAATAATAGCCATATATATAAAAATAATTAAGTTTTAAATATTATCATAGGTATCATTTTCAATTTTCCAAAGCTTTTGATATGAAAAGATAAATTAAAAACCACATATTAAACAAATAAAATAAATATTCTCTATCATTGAAATTTATTAAATTTAAATATCAACTTGGGATATTACATTGAGTTCTACTATTTTCCTCTCCTTCTCTTCATGGTTTTACAAGCCAAAAGAAGTAGAATTTTTTTACTTCTAAATGGCCCATGCATATATATATATATATATATATATATATATATATATATATATATATATATATATATATATATATATATAATTTTGACCTTAATTACCTAGAAAAATTTACAAATTTCTTATTAGTCATTGAATTTTAAGAAAAATCTTCGAACAAATGGCTGAAAAGTTAGGACATGTAAGTGGCTTAGAAAATCAGCAAATAATTACCTTAAATACCACTAAAAATAAGTTACTTAAAAAGAGAAGATAAAAAGAGTTTATTATAAATTAGCCCTAACTTTTTATTTTTTTGCATTTTTACCCCTAAACTTTAGATATTTTTAGACCTTATTTGAGCTTTTATTCTTGAACTTTCATATACATTTTGGGCATAAAAAAATATAAATATTTTTTAAATTAATTTACTAAGTTTTTAGTTCAATTTTTTACTTTTTGGTTTACCTACATTTTGGAATTCTAATAAATTCTTATATGAATTTTTTTGAACTTATTATTAGATTTTTAATTGGATTTTTATTTTTTTTAAAGCCTAATAAAACTTTATAAAAATTTCTAGTTGGGCTCATAACAAAATTACTCCTACAATTATCCCAAATTTTACTTGATTTTTCTACCAGATTTTTTAGTTCAAGGTTTTTCTAATAAAATACCTATTTGAAATTTGCATTTCACTTAAGATATTTTCTAAAAAAGACTACTATGAGATATTATACAAAATCTCACCAAGAACTCACCTTTCTCACCAAAATTCTCTTGTAAGTTATATTTTGTATGCAATAGAGTTTAATTTAGTTATTTATAGAAAAAGGAAGTGCACTAGTTAGGATAAAACAAAGCATGCAATTTCCACCAAGAAATTTGATGGAAATTTACATTTAGTCTTCATTTTACCCATGTCCTATTTATAGTCTTTTGCTATTGCCATAGCTTATATCTTTTGTTTTCATCATCCCTTATCTTACAACATGACTAACCTTGTAGAAAACTTCCTACCCATTTTCTAATTATAATTAACTAATAATTAATCACTAATTATCTTCATTACACCTTAGGTTAAGGGTTTTTTTGCTAATCTTTCCACCAATACCCTTGGAACCTATCATATTCCCCTCTATCTCATTGAAACCATGTATACCCTCCATATAGTTTCTTAATTTTTGTTTTTACCATCTTAAAGGTTTTATGGATATTCTTAAGTATAACCCCCAAGTTACTCTAAAGGTTTGGCAACCTTAGATCTTAAATATTTCCATTTCCTTGGATTTTTCTAAGAAAATTCTAATAAATTCTTCTATCTACAAATTCTAATAAAAACCTTTTCTAATATTAGTGGATATTTTTCTATAGACTACTTACTACTAGACATTGTTTGATTCACCTCTATCAAGTTTTAACTACTAGTTTTTGTTAAGGGTTACACTTCATTGCTCATTTTAAAATTGTTGCTTCTAATAACTTTGGTAGATTTATCACTTACACAAATACAGATCCCTAAAGGTGACCAATGGGCTATTCTTGTTGGCTTACCAATCAAATTTTATAGCTATATCATGTTCGACATATGTAGTCAATGGAGTTTAGTTTATAACTTTCTCTCAGGATTCTAAACATAAGACATAAAACAATGAGATTTATGTACCAGCATGAGTGAAAATGCATTTTACAATGTTTTAAGGGACATTATAGAGTTAACTTATATCCACAATTACTCTGTAAATTTATTTAATTGTAAATGGTCTTACGTTGACCACAGAAAGAAGAAAATTATCACTAAAAGAAACATAATAAGCATACCCATCAATGCTCAGTGGCACAAAGATTATTCATATATACTTGCTTCTTAAACAAAATAAGTTTTTTTTTAATTAGTGGTCCTCTTAATGGACCTAATTAGAGAGTCATTGCTCATGTGATACATTATGATATATGGGATCTTCCAAATGATAATGTTAATGATCATGGGGTTTTAATATTATAGAACATCAATTATACAAAATTTAATTTCACAATTAACCTTAAAAATTTAAGTGGTACTACCTTACTAAATGCAAATAAAGATCCTAAATGTGTTAGTGCAATTAACCTAAAAAATTAGGTAAAATTACTTATCCTACATAACTCATGTGATTTTTTTTGTACAATACGTAGTGAAATAAGGGACATTATCTTCCAAAAGTTAGTACAAAAGAATGATAATAAACCTTTACCCATGTGCTTTGATAGGATTACTTGGAACTTGATAAGGGAGAACCACAAGTGCTTACCATGACTAATAGAAGGGGAGGTGATGATGCATTGCAAGCAATTTTACAAGCCTTAAATGGCAGTACCTAGGGAGTAAAGGCTTTTTATTATTGAAGAAGTCCATTTAAGTATCAAGTTATTTTCTCTATTAATTTATGATTTGATATTGTCATCCTTCTGGCTCATATTTTTCTTTTGCATGTATTTCAATGCAACAATATTTTAAGTTTGTAAACATTCCAAAAAAGGAGCTACACCATATTTATAAAAACATCAAATGCATTACAAATAATCAGTACAAAAAATTGGAAGTAGGTTTTGCATGATTATTTCTTTGAGCATAAAGGGATAGCTTTACTCATAACCTTGCTAATGCGTTGCAGGTGATCTAAATTGATATGCTGGTTGATCATTAGAAGAAGTGCTACAGGATGTTTGATAATTAAAAGTTATATGATAAGAATGAACTAAATAATATAAGTCATAATTTTTTAATTTGAAGTTAACTATTATCTCTTAGAATGTCTTTTATATTTTGCTTTGAATTTGCAATTAAAATTTAGGAGAAATACATAAAATAAAGCTAAAAGAAGTATAGTGATCTACATAGATTAAAGTCCATTTTAGCACATTAATACAATAAGGTGTGCTAAGTAAACATTTGTTAAATTTAATATGGTCAATAATTTTAACGAATATTGCCCTATTTTTTCCTTTTAAAATTAACCCAAACAAATAAGAAAATATGTGCATTATAGCTATTGGTAGAAAACTTTACCTAATGTCATACAAGGCCATCATGAGAGCAAGTGTCTCTGAATGTCCGGGCTAATTATGTAGGTATTTTTATTCATATTTTCTAATTTTAATTTTAATTACTTATGATAACTTTCAACTAATACTATCATTTTATCTTTAAAAATAATATGAAAATCCATATATAGGAATAGGGCACTTAACTGTAGTTGTAATCTAGATCTACCTAAACCCTAACCCAAACAAATAAGAAAATAGGTGCATTATAACTATTGATAGAAAACTTTACCCAATGTCATACAAGGCCATCATGAGAGCAAGTGTCTCTGAATGTCCAGGCTAATTATGTAAGTATTTTTACTCATATTTTATAATTTTAATTTTAATTACTTATGATAACTTTCAACTAATACTATCATTTTATCTTTAAAAATAATATGAAAATCCACATATAGGAATAGGCCACTTAACTGTAGTTGTAATCTAGTTCTACATCTGGCTCATCAATAGCTAGTTGACACTAATTAATGAGCCTACCATTATTAATAAAGTGTTAGGCACTTATCAAGGGCATAAGAAGGAAGTTGGTCATGTGCTTTGGGGGACACACTATGCCATCTCTAATAGTAGCTTATTGACTGGATCTTATCCTTCATAGTAACAGCACAATACACCATTTCCTGAGGAAGTATTATAATACATTATTTAGAGTTAACAATACATGGACTATCAATAGCAAAGGCTACAGCACAACTAGTAGCAACTTTAGGGGTGTGTGCTCCTCTATCGCTTTATATTCCTTCTATCTTATGACCTATCCCTCTTGCAACATTACTTATTAGATTTGCTCCATGGTTGTTAACACTTGGACTCCAGCACAACAAGACAATGTCGAACATAAGGATGTTTGATGATCTTTAGATTTTGTAGACTTGATTTTTTTATTTGCAAATTACATTCTTTTGTACAGACATTATATGATTTTATTATTATATTTCATTTAGAGCTTTATTATATGTATATATTATTTATATCAATGTCATAATATAATGATATTTTTTAAAATTTAATAATTAAAATAAAATGTGTGGGAAGAATGCTTGCTATTAATAACATTTAAAATATATATATAATTAATAATTATACAAAATTTTGCATTAATTTTTTTTTAAAAATGCCTATAGTGATGATATATGTTGTTGGTATAGGTTTCCTTTACATTGATAACACATCATCAGTATAACATGTGTTATGTCAACAACACCTATAATGACGACAAATAATTATTAGTATAGGGGTGATGTCACATCACAGGCACGAGTAAATACTTTGATGACATGTGTCATCAATATAGGTCTATGTAGGTCTATAGATGCAACTTATAATTAGCCACAACATGTTCTTAATGACATTATTGTTGATATATACCTACATTGACAATTTTCCCATCTATATCAACGATAAATGTCATTGCCATAGGCTCTATTCTTTATAGTGTATAGTATATTATTAATTTGTGATTATTTTAATATTAAGGATTTTCTTTCTATTCAATTTAGGTTCATATGTTAGAGTTGCCTTGGCAAACAAGTTTTATATAATTATAAATATTTGTGTTAACTAAAGATTTGAAATATGAAAGATCTTAGGTGACAGAATTGAGTGTAATTGGAATTTGCATTTGGATTTATAAAAAAGTTAGAGTTTGTAATTTTTGCATTTTAATAGTAAGAATTTTGTCAATTCTCCTGTGATTTTTGTAAGAGATTTTCCACTCAAAATCAAGAATTTATTTCATTGTTATATTTATTCATCTTTTTCATTCTCTATATATTTTAGAATTAAGATATTTTTCTAACAAAAATAAATTATAAAAGTTATTGTACAATTTCTATTTTTATACTTTTATTAGTTTGTAAAAGATAAATACTTAAGAATTGAATCCAAATAAGATTGAAATGAATTCATTTAAAATCCTTCCATTTTAAATACTTTGTAATTTAGTAATTGCTTCATATCTATTTATCTATTCATATCCATTCTTATTTTAACTCATTCATATTCATCCATTTTAACTTTAAGATAAATATAAATATGGGTCAAGTCATTATTGACCTATTAAAATGAAGGTCATATTGAGTTAATTCATGAATAACCATTTATCTATTTATATTCATAGAAAGTAGATTTGTGTATTATATAAACTAATATTATAAAACAAAGAAAATATTATAATAAAATATATTCAAAAATTTAATATAATTTAAATATTTTTAAAATTAATTATTTGAAATGAAATACTATAATATTTTTATATACATAAAGATATCAATTTTTTTAATAAAAAATAAAATCAAATTCAATCATTTGTAGTAAAATTTATGTAATTTATTATTTTTACTGTTAAAACTTAAAAATAATTATAAAATTAATTATTAATTTTAAATAAAAAAATCTTACAATATAATGTACCGTATAGCTATACGTTATATCTTTGGCTATACTTTGTAAATATCAATAAACTAGTAAGGTTAGTTTTTATTTTCTAAGTGATACTTTGTAAATTAAAATCTAATTGTTGATAAATATGTAATTTTAAAAGTGCAATTTATTATTGTAAAATAATTCATATACTTTATAATTTTGAATATTTTTAATTTTATTGTAATGTCTATTTTAAATTACATAAATTTTATTTAATTTATATTAGTATTAAGGTATTTAATTAACTACATTTAATATTAAAATAATTTTAAAAAATTAATATTAAGAAAATGAGATAAAAAACTATACTTTTGAAAAGGAAATAGAAATAAAGAATAAAAATTTTGACAACATAAATTTGTTTTAAAATAATATCGATAAATATAAAATAATGATAAAAAAATAATGTTAATAAAAATGATAAAGAATAAAATAATAATAATTTGATAGATAATGGATGTATTAAATTAACTATATATTCAAAGGTTATGAGTCATTCATGACTCATTTAAAATTTTATATTAGATTATAAATGGATAAATAGATTAATAATTACTCATTTACTTTTGATCCAATCCATATTTATCCTAACTCATCCATTTGTCACCTCTACTTTTTTCAAAGAATAATACTGCTCGAAGGCTACATACAACCTTAAAAATGTCACGTCTGTGTATCATATTGAGCTCAATGGAAAGGCGTAATATATTTACACCTGCCAACCCCAATTTTTATCCTTGTCATTTTTCATATCTTTTATTTGCCAATTAAGAATTAAGAATATAAAATATATTTAATAATTAAAAGTTCTAAAAATAATAAAAAATATTATAATAATATTTAATTATACATTGTTTCATACATAATTTTGATACATGATTTAATTATACATTGTTTCATACATAATTTTGATACATGACACTTCTTGATTAAAATTATTTTAATTATTTATTTTACTAAAATAAAAGTTAACTTTACTTGATTTCATAAAGTAACAAGTTAGACAAATAACATTATAATAATATATATGCTAATTGTAATTGTCATCATAAAAAGAATGAAAAAAATACATACAAACGTTGTTATTTTATTATTAATTAAATCATATTTATTATATAATGTAATGGAAAAGTAAAGAAAATATTTAATTTGAATAAAAAAATTTAGAATAATCATAATTATATGTAATAATATATTTTGTTAAATAATGTAGTGTAATAGCTCGATTGCAATTTTTTTCCTCTTTTTATGAAGTAGTATATAACATTACTAGTCTTCCTCCAATGCTTTGCACGTGTTTAGCAATTAAAATTAACAATCAATAATAAAATCAACTACTTAAAAATTACTGCCCACCTATTTACAATAGTAAATAAATTAAATATAAAATATGTAGGTAAAAAAATAAGCGAAAGTTTATATTAATGCGGTTGATGAATAAAATATTACTAATTACTAAATGCTTATACAATCGCAAATTGTAATATTGTTAAAAGTAATAAATGAAAATTAATATAATTAATATGGCAAAACGATTCAAATAATGATACATAACATAATAAAAAAAAAACCCCGTGCATAGTGGTAGAGCTACAATAGCAAATTATTAGCGAAGCAGAGATTATATGGTGTGTAATGGGTGTGAATCACTTTAACTTACAAGTTAATAATGATGGTTGATGGAATAATAATCTTTTAATGGGTTAAACCATGTAGTAAAATTAAGGAACCTATTCCATTCCAAATAGCTACAAAGCAATGCTTTAATATGTAAGAGTAGGTAATGCATGTGGAAAATAAAAAACATATTAAAATTGGTATACAAATATGAATGAGTTTATCATACTCATGCTTAATTTGTTTGAAAGAACAAATAAATCATGATTCTTCAACTTGCTTAGCTCTGACTTCCAAAATTCATGCATAATAGACAAATGGTACAATTACAAATAAATTGAAGTAGCATGTTATCTCAACTTATAAATGATAATAAAAATTTCAATTTTTGAATTTGTGAACCCAAATACGGTTATTCCTCTTGTGAATTGTCATATGTAGATGGCATGAAATTAAAAATTTTACAATTTGAATTTGAACTCCAAAATTCATAACAAATTGATATTCATGAAAAAAAAATTGTAGAGTAAACTAATAACTTATAGTGATATCAAACAAACACACATAACAAAAAAAATCACTCAATATACATATGACTATAATTATATCTTGAAAATTAAAGATATAATTAATTACTATATTTTGAATTATCATCCAGACTATAATCATATGTCATAACAACAGAGAGAGAATTCAAATTAAATATCAGAGGAAATTGTTCGAAATATAGTAAAAATACAATCACATAAACTACATGATAATCAGATCCCAAATCCTCTCCAAACCCTTTAGGCATATAGATTAAATTACAACAATTAGAAACTTTCATTTAGATTTTAAAATGAATGAAAGAGTAAATGCAGAAAAAAGGCAATGAAAAAGCCTCGTGGTAGTACTTATGTTGTTGTTTATATATAGCACAAGCACAACATTAAGAAAGAAAGAAGAAAAAAAATTAATATTAAAGTTTTAGAAATATTAAAAAAATAAATATATAAATTAACTACCCATAAGTTTAGAAATGTGAAACTTTCATTTGCTTCGACTGTATTTTTGTTTAAGTTTGGGATATCACTGAATATGATCCCTTTTCTCTTCTTATTATCTCACCAAATATTATATTATGATGGGAAAACAAAAAATACACATTATATTATGCTTATCTTTTCAGCTATTTTCATACAATTTTGTGTTTTTGCAAAATATAAATTATATGAACAAAATACCAAATTAATGAAGATTTTTATACTAAATAGATAATTTCTCACACTAATGGAAAAAATTAATAAAAAACATGACACAACGGCAAAATGTGGCAAACAATATAATTTGTTACAAAAATTTGATGTAAATAATTTTGATTACAATAACCTTGGATTCGGTGATAGGTAAAACCGGAAAGGAGGAGAAAAAACTATGTTTTCTATTATTAAACAATACAAGTTACAATGAGAAATAGTTAACACATAGTACTTTTTTATAGAAGAAATGAATTCTATAGTTTTGCATTATAAAAGAAAGCAAGCAACCCATGAGAGACAAAAGATGTTAGACCCACCTCCAAGAATGATAGAAACCAAAACAGAGCAGCCACAGCTTTATTACTCTAGTGTCACTGCGTCATTGTTGGGTGATTGGTGATTTGGTGTATCTTGTTGACTTGGGAGAGGCAATAAATCAAAAAATAAATTAGGAAAACATTAAATCAAGTAATAAATCAGAGAGAAATTAGGAAGAATAAATCAGGAAACAAATTAGGAAAATATTAAATTAGATAACAAATTTGAGAAAAATTAAGAAGTTTGTTCAATAAGGAAATTGTAAATTTATATATTAGGATAGTGGCATGTAACACTTCACATGACGAAGCAGTTGCTTCATCCTTTGGCAAGTGCTATGCACACTTGCAACAAATGTAGCGTGGCGAGTAGTAGGTTAGAGGGGAAAAGCCACAAGTAATATATAATTAGGTAATTTAATAAAATATATTGTTATAAATTATTGTGATGGTAAGTTTAAATTTGATATACTATTTTACTATCAGTCATATCATTAAAAGTAATAGTAATTAAAAACATTTATTGATAATGAGATAGTTTAAATAATTTTTAATTAATATGAAAATACATAAATAAATAATAGTACAAAACTAATTAATATTTATACTTGATCAAATTTAAATCTTATGATTGTTTGAAAAGTTTTTATTCAACTTAACTATTTTGTTCTGTTATTTATAACATTTTACAACAATAAATGTTATTTAATTAATAATAGAATAGTAATGTTTATATCTATTATTTCTTATATTATTTTGTTTATGTTGGATCAGTATGCACACATATAATAATTTAAATTAAATCAATAATGCTAATGTATTTGAAATATAATTAAAATACATACATATATATATATATATATATATATATATATATATATATTGGAGATTTGCAAGTACGTGTGTATTATTCTAATGTTATTTGTCTAACTTATAGTTTATAAAAAAAATAAAATAAGGTCAATTTTATTTTTATAAAAAATAAAATAATTAAAATAAGTTTAATTCAAGATGTTATATTTGTGTATGTATTAAAATTATAATAGAAAATAGTATATGTAACTAATCTCTGTCATTATTATGTTTAATAATAATTTTTAATTTTTATAAATAATATATTTTCTTAGTTCTTAATTAGCAAGCATGAAAAGAATAAAATAAGATGAAGATAACAAGCGGCGTCGAATAATGAACGTAGGATTTTGTTGAAGTCAAATTGCTACATATAGGTTGCGTTTATTCAAGGTTGCATACAGCGGGGTAGCAGCCAAATTTCTTTCATTTCCAAACACAAAGTTAGAGTAGGGCTATTATTCGATCTACTCCTTGCCGCCTATTATTTGACTTGAAAATTGTTTGGCTAGTTGTACAGCATTGCACGCATAGCCAGTTCCTTCTTCACTCTCCTCCCTATGATTGTGATAATTCGTTTGACATCAACCCTAAGCATGAAAAGGGCTTATGACAACTTGGAAAAAGTATGTCATCTTCCCACGGGAAGGCTTTTGTTCAAAATGCTCTTTAAGGGGGTGGAGTGCTCTACGGGCCTGCGGGGCGCCGGACACTGAGCTAGGGACGGAGTGTGTTGGCTTGTGGCCATCCCCCTGCACACTCAAAGCTATGTAATGAGGCATAAACTAAGCGGACGGAGTGTCCCTCTCCCTATTCATTTGTCCCTTCCGGTCCGTAGTGCACGGAGGCTTCCTGTGTGGAAGGATCCTGCGGTTCGGTATGCGCGGGCGCTTCGCGACATACGATATTGGCGTGCGGACATGTTCCGTTATCTTTACCCAAGCGTGCCAATTGAGGGTTTAATGTTGGAAGGCTGGCATGTTGGCCAAGAATGGCAAGCATGCGCCGCACGGTTTTCGGCTGGAGAGCCGCCGACCCGTGACATTTGGTATTAGAGCTCGGTTTGTGCCAGAGGGCCAAGATCGCGTAGGCACAATTGGTTTAGATGTGGCTTGTCCTTTAATATACGGTATGTGCGAAGCTATCATTCTCTCAAACTCGGTGGTGTCGTTGCCAAAGACTTGACCAAAGGGTGCAAGAGATTGGATCATCCCGAGAAGCCAGTGATCAGGGAATGGTACATACTGGTGATCGAGGATTTGTACGAAGGGCCCAAGCATTTGTGCCAAGTGGGCTATCTTGCTTGTCGGTTGTGCGTGGGACATTGGTTATGCGCTCATTCATAGTAGTGGCATCGATGGATGCAAACCACCGTCCAGTGGGACGAGGGAATTGACGGCTAATCCAGTGGGAGCAGCCTTGGTCTTGCCAGAGGGCTTGACTGCCTGAAGGATCGGTGGAACCGGAGGGTGAAGCCATCGGTCGTGCCAGAGGGCGTGACCACAGTTGGAGGGCATGAGTGGATCGTTCCAGAGGGAGTGGTCCAAAATCATGTCAAGGAGGTCCGAAGGGATCATCCGAGTGCTCAAGGAGCATCATAGCCAGAAGGCTTGGCAAAGATTCAAAGGAATCAATGTCATGCGAGTTAGAGTGGATGGTGCTCTATGCTCAACCCCCTTCTACGAGTTGAAGTGGGGGAGCCATCAGAGGATGCGCTCGCGAAGTCTCAGAGGATGCACACCAAGGAGTGGTCGTGAGGACCGCGATGCTAGTGGGCATCAACTCCGAGGGTAGGCTGTGATGGCCGGTGATATGCCAGAGGGCATTGATCCAGAGAGGATCAGAGGATCCGATCGGGTGTGCAATTGGCATTTCCTAGTGTAATGAATCGACCGAAATGCAAACGAGCGGCTGGGGAGCGAGGTTCGCCCTCTCTGCGTCGATCCAGCGTAAGTCTTGTCTTGTACGGGTGTATGGGACAATTAGTGCAAGATACCTGTTAGTAGGTGATTCAAAGCACTAGCATTTGTCATGAGCCATAGAGTTGGCACACACTTAAGCCGCGGAGATGGCGTATTGTGCAATCTGCGGAGGCAGTGAGCGCCAGTTGCAGAGGCAACTACCCGTCGAACAAGTTACGGAGGTAACAAGTTCGGGAGAGCTATGTGGGATAGCGGCACTAGAGAGAGTGTCGGGACACTTGTAAGGTGACTATAGAGGTAGCCCTTCGAGTGACTTTGCGGAGGATGCATTTTGCCAAGTACCTATGTTACAGAGGTAACAGACAGCCCAAATCCGAGATGGAGGGAAACATTTCATAGCGCTCAAAGAGACAGGCTTTGAGACGGTTGAGGGAGTAACTCAGCAAAGTAGGCTGAAGACCGGAGCCGTGTCAGATTGAGGCGTCAATGAGGGCATTGACATATGAGTGGGGGAGAATGTCACAAGCTGGTAGTTCTGACAGTTCGATAGACAAACATGCTTGGATTAAGACGAGACATGGTGGAAAAATCCAACATGTTATGAGGGTCCTGTGGCTGAAATTTGAGATCAATCCGGCTTGCGTACGATTTTTCCCGATTTTCCCAAGTTTGGAGGTATTTTGATCATTTTGGAAGGTTCGTGAATCCGACGGGGTTCAACGAGACCATATTTGGAATCCTTGCATTATTATCTTCGTGTCGGTAGGTTTTTGTGACAATCAGACACCCGGAGCATGGCGAAAAGGGCTTATGACAATTCGAAAAAAGTATGTCATCTTCCCACGAGAGGGCTTTTGTTCAAAATGCTCTTTAAGGGGTGAGTGCTCTACGGGCCTGCGAGGCGCCGGGACACTGAGCTAGGGACGGAGTGTGTTGGCTTGTGGCCATCCCCCTGCACACTCAAAACTATGTAATGAGACATAAACTAAGCGGACGGAGTGTCCCTCTCCCTATTCATTTGTCCCTTCCGGTCCATAGTACACGGAGGCTTCCTGTGTGGAAGGATCCTGCGGTTCGGTATGCGCGGGCGCTTCGGCGACATACGATATTGGCGTGCGGACATGTTCCGTTATCTTACCCAAGCGTGCCAATTGAGGGTTTAATGTTGGAAGGCTGGCATAGCCAGTTCCTTCTTCACTCTCCTCCCTATGATTGTGATAATTCGTTTGACATCAACCCTAATTGTAGCCAATTTTCACTTGCGGCACCAGCAGGGCACGTCTTACGATCTTCGTAAAAAATTACTGCAACGTTGCTATAATATCTGACTTAACCGAGTTGAGGATTATATCGCTTCGGTTTGACCTAGAATTTATTTAAATTAAACTATCGACCGAAAAGCAAGGCCTCCTATATACATAGAATAGGTTAATATATTATATCACAATTAATCTATTGTACAAGATGAATGTTTATATAAAATTATTTTATATTTTATTCATTCTCATATTATAAAACAATATATAAGTTTTACTAAACATTCATTTTCAAATATTATATAAATTATAATTTTATAATTTATTCAATATTATCAAATTTTATACAGTGTGCTATTATATAATAGAATTAAATAACTATTAGATAATATGATAAGGTAATATATTATGTAATGTTTACTCTATCTTTTGCTTGTTATCATTTTATACATGAATATATAAACTTAAAAAATAATGAATTTAATTAAATTATCCTTACTTTTTAAAAATCAATAAAATTATCCAAATCAATTAAAATTACATAATTAGATTAAAAAGCCCTTCTACAAAAATATATATATATTTAAATAGTATGATCTTATATAAATTAAAGACTTACATTATAGTAATAAAATATAAAATACTTAACCAACACACATATGTGTATATATACATTGATATGTATGTGAGGGTGTATGTATAATAGATTGATAAAAAAATTATATTAAATCAATTCAAGAATGTAAAATTTAATAAATATCTTATATAAAATATTAAGAATATTAAAAAAATAATATATATATATATATAGACTATCCAAAAATATCATAAATATAGTATAATATTGTCAAACAAAAATTAAAAAATACTAAATCAAAATATAGTTGCAAGTGTAAAAAAAATTAATATAATTTTATAAAAAAGATATGTGAGAGAGATATAAAAAAAGTTAATTTTTAAGTTTAACCAAACTAGTTATTAATGTGAAATAAATTTAGGTAGCATTTGGTTCGCGGAATATTTTTAACATTTTTATGAATGTTTTAAGGGAATATTACATTCTCATATTTGATTCAAGATTTGAAAAAAAAATATACTTAGGAATATCACATTCCTGAGAATCTTTTTATCTCAACATTTCTCCAAAATATTTTTATGGAAAGAGATGGGTATCTCATGTTCTTAGAAAAATTTATAGTGAACCAAATATAGGAATATTATATTCCTATTAATTAAATTTCTAAAAATTACATTTTCAAAAATATATATTTTCTTAAGAATGTAAAATCCCGTGAACCAAATGCCACTTTAAAGTAATCATATGATAAAGGGTTAAAAATAAAATATTTTATTTAAGTAGTATCAAATGCGTGTCATGAATTTGAATTTTAGGGGTGTGAAAATTGTAGTTAAACCTTAATTGTTGATTTTAACTAAGGAAACACTATATTGAAAAAGTCAAATGGAACACTACGGCACTCTAGGGGGTTCCAAACCCGGGTGACGTGGCACCCCCAGAAGCTGTCGGATGAGATTTTATAATCTCATCCGACGGCTTAGAACGTGCCACGTCGTAATCTCATCCGATGACTTCTGAGAGTGTCACGTCACCTCGAATTTGAAACCCCTCGGAATGCAGCAGTGTTCCCAATTTCATTTATTGAAATCATCAGCCAGTTTGAGTTTTTACCTTTTCAATTCGGATCCAGCCTGGGCTGGTTAAACCTTCCCTGCTTGACTATTCTTTTAATATTAATATACCTCCTTTGAAGGTTCATTCTTATCTAAATCTAAATTTCAACAAAAAATATTAATAATATGAACAATATATATAGGAATTATACGATCGACTTTCCAAGTTCATTTTAAGCTTGCAGAGAATAAAAACATGGCTTCGAACAAGTTCGGTGTCACCTTTCTTCTCGTCGTGTGCGGTAAACAATTTCAAGCCAGCAGTTCTCTGTTTTTAAATCTTTTGCTTATTCATAATGTTATTGCCTTTATGTTTGGTTAAATTCTTGCCTATGTCCCTTATTCTTTCTTGGATGAATATTTTCCAGTTCTTATTCATTCCTTGTTAGTTCTATCATCGAATTAATAATTCAATAAATGCAATAAATTAAAATCAAACACTATGGCTCTACTTGTTTATTATATTTAAAAATGAATTTTATTTTTATGTTTAAAAATAAAATAATTTTTTTAAAATTTATTTTTAAAAATTGTAATTCTGAATATATAAATTAAAAATAGAAAAATAAAAATAATTTTTAATTTTTTACTCATTATTTTGTTTTTTATATCAATATTATAATCAAATAAAATATTTCCTTATTTATAATATCGACCATCATTTATTATATTTTTTTAATTTAAAAATATTTTTTAAAAAATAATTATTAAGAATAATTTTTTAAAATATAAAATTAAAAATATATTCAAACGCATCTATATTTGCCAATTCCTAAAGGTAAAACCTTTCGTGTAGATTACCTTAGTCATCAAATTTTCTTAAATTAATTTTCCTCTGTCTAATTAGAATTTTCCTAAAAAAAATCATATATAGTCCCAAAATTATAATATTTTCGTAAATATCATTAACAAATTGTAAATTAACCTTCTAAAACTGACATGTAAATATCATTAACAAATTATAATATTTTCGGGGAAAAAAAAGCATATCTAGCCCCAAAATTATAATATTTACTAATTGCTAGTGGTGATTCTGTTTTGAATAATATAGTATTGACAATTTCAGGGGCTATAATTCTGGGAGCAAATCTGGAGACGGTGGATGCGAAGGTTTGCCCCCTAATATGCTTCAAGGCAGCCTACATGACTTGCCCATCTTCGGGTGGTCAGCACCTTACCCCAACCTGCAACTGTTGCCTTGCTTCAAAGGGATGTACCCTTTTCAACGCAGATGGAACTAAGATTTGTACTGCAACCTGATGCATAGGAGGCCTTGCCCAGATATACCTTTTCTAATGAATAAAGTGCTTGTACGTCGTGAGTGAATGAATAAAACATAAAAGCTGGCTGTGGTCGCAATTACTATCACGTAGTTAGTAAAATTATAAATAAAATATAAAAATGTGGTCGTTATAATATGAGATTGTAAGATATTGTAATTGCAGCACGATTTAGAATAATAATATTTTGTGTAACATAATATTATATGTAATTGTGTGCTGAAATTTAGCACCTTAATTCCACAAATCCTCCTAATGTCATTCGCTTTCTCTTCTTTCTCTTTCTACTTTATGTGTTGGATCCTTTCACTAATTTTATATTTACATGGACCAATCACACAATGTAAACAATAATCTTCCAGATTTAGCCTTATTATCCTAAATTTAATCTTACTTGTAATCTTAAATTATATATTAAATCAATTGTTATGATCAAGTTTTGTGGATGAGGTACATAAGTAATAATTTTTTTTTTGCAATTTAATTTTATAACAGCCATTTTTTTTGTATTTGTGTATTATTTATTAATTACAACATAGTCACAATTGTAACTAAAAATCATAACTGTGTTAAAATTGTTAAATTTCATTTCAAAATGTTTTGCTCGTACATACAGTGTCTTTCCCAATAGATAAGAAAAAAGTGTTGGGAAAAAAAAAAAAGAGATTATGCCAACCCCCTTTTAGCTTTCCAATATTCGATGGTAAATGGTCCTTTTGGCTTATTTGGATGCTCGCCAACCAAAATGTTGTTTGAATATGTAACTGCAAACAAAAGGCATCCTTTAGGGTAACAGAATAGACTTTAGGGTCCCCTAACAATACACATTCAAAGCCAGCGGTACAACTTTACATTAGATATTTGGTGTTCAAACTACAAATTTAATGAGTTTTGTATCCATATTTCTTAAGAATTTTTTTAAAAGTTTATCAAAAAAATTAAAAATTATATATATTATGTATAATATTTGTCTTATTTAATTGTAATTTTGAATGAATTTTGTGGATAACAATTATGCGAAATTGTACAAGCTGTGACTAAAGTTTCAAATTTAACATTTACAGAATTAAGGTTACAACGTTGGCCTAATATATCCCAATTCCCTTCTTTTTAGGGCCATCTACTAAATTATGATGTGCAATTTGTCATTAAATTGGAAGTTTATGATTAATTATTACAAGTTTCCCAAAGTTCTTTACTACTCATTATTTTATAACTTCTCTAATTTGGATGACTTTAGAGTGCCCTAATATCCAAATAAGGAAAATGAAAATTCTCTCTTTATCATCCATTGTCGACTCTTTCCTTGCCTTCCCTTTCTTTTTGTCTTTCCTTCCTTCCTAACTACCAAGCACATTATAAGAGAGAAATTTCTTTTCCTTTGTTGAAATACTTTAGACATCTTCAAAACTTTTCAAATTGTAGAAAAACAAAATAGTGAGTAATATAGGATTTTGGAAAATTTTGAAAGATTATAAACCCTTTAATTTCTTTCTCTTTTTAATTAAAATTCTTAAATAAAAAGAATAATATATATATATATGACATACCTTGCTCTTCTCTATCATAGCAAGAATATTTTAAACATTTTCAAAATTCTTCAAATTATAGAAATACAAAATAATTAGTAACACAGGATTTTAGAGGATTATAAACCCTTTAATCCCTTTCTCTTTTTAATTAAAACCCATAAATTAAAAGAATATTACAACATAATTTGTTCTTCTCCATCATTACCCTTCATTAACTTATAATGTAATTGAAGTGGATTGTTAATCTCACTCTAACAATATATTAAATATGTTCTTACATTTTAATTATATTTTTTGCCACTTATTTTAATATTAAAAGAATATTACAACATAATTTGTTCTTCTCCATCATTACCCTTCATCAACTCATAATGTGATTGAAGTGGATTGTTAATCTCACTCTAACAATATGTCAAATATGTTCTTACATTTTAATTATATTTTTTGCCATTTATTTTAATATTATGAGTGAAGAAAATAATAATAATAATAATAATAATAATAATAATAATAATAATAATAATAATAACTTTAAAAAAATATAACAGTCATCACCTTTTGATTATAGCATAACCACAATTGAAATTAGAAATCATAATTGCGTTGAACAGGTTAAATTTCATTTCAAAATGTTTTGCTCCTACAATGTCTATCTGAAAAAACAAGAAAAAAGTGTGAAAAATAAAGATTATGCCAACCCCCTTCTAATTTTCCAATTTTCCATGGTAGATGTTGTTTTTGGTTTATTTGAAAGCTCACGAACCAAAATGTTGTTTGAATATGTAATCACAAACCAAACGTGTCCTTCGTGGCAATAGAGGGGATTTTAGATTCCTCCAACAATATATATTTAAGATCAGCGGTGCAATTTTTTTTTTTTTTTTTTGGCTATGAATCAGCGGTACAACTTAATGTAAAATATTTGATATAGCAAAGAGATGATAGCTATATAGTATCAGGTTCCAGTTTATGCTTGTGCAACTGGTGTGTGCATCTTCAAGCCATCAATTACTCTTTTTCTTATTGCGGTTTTGGTCCCCCTTTTATTTATTTATTTAAATTTAAGTTCTCCTTAACATTATTAATGTTGTGGGGTCTGGTAATTTCCCCTTTATGGACTTTCAATACTTGAATTACTTGGTTTGTAGAAAGAAGTATGATGAATCCTCTAGGGTGATGCTTCACTATGAATTTTCTTGAATTATATCGAAGGGTAATCATTTTTAGAGTTTAGTACACATCTAAAAATTAATTTCATGAGTTTTCATGAAAATTTAACATAAGAATTTTAAAAGCTACCTATAACTTTTATATAGGATTATATAATTTTTTTTTAATTGAAGGTTGTAAGTGTATGTAAATTTCACGTGTAATAACTAGAGAAAAATTGGATCGAAATTTAAACATTAAATATGAATAAATAAAGAAAGTTAAGCTCGATTCTTTTTCACTCTCCGTAGTTCAAATATGGCACCTTTATAGTACTATGGAGATTCAAACTTAATCATTAGATAATTAATTTAATTTTTTATAGCAAGATTTACTTGCATGAAATGTAGGATAAATATACTCTCTTTATTTTTGTATTATCTTTCATATTTTAAAAAAATTGTCTATAATTTTAGATTTTCAATGAAACATTAATTTTTTTATTCAATTTTATCCTTTTTTATTAATAAATATTTTATTAATTTACATTTTTAATCTATTTGTATTTGTTTTATCATATTTTTCTATTTTTAACTATTTTAAATGTTATATATAAAGAATGATCTTGAAAATTTTATTAAAAATAAATAAATTGCATTACTTTCTTATTATCTATCGATAAATAATAAAGAATGGAATAACCTGGATCATATTTAAGCATGATACAAATTTGGCATGGAGACTTGAGTTGATTGTTTCATGAAATTAACAGACCTAAGTCAATTTATGGGTCCATCTTCAAATGACACAGCAAGGGGCATCGAGCTGAAGAAATCATGCTGACATGGGTTACAGCTTTAGCTGAGCAGAGCTCTACTTCAAACAGAACTTCGGTGCAGTGGTTGGTCAGCAACCATGAGCTCTGGTGCAGGCGGGACGGATCTACTAAGAGTTGTGGAGGCGATTTCTTTCAATATAATGGTGTGAAATATATTTTTTGGCCGGTTAAAAATTTGAACTTGTGCCTGAAATAATTATTTTCATTGAAGATTTTAATTTTTTATATAAATAATATCATCTAGAGTGAAAAAGTAATCCTATTTTTATTCAAATTTTTGTACGAGTTTACAATTTTTTATTTTTGGGTAAGGAAAAATGATAAAAAGGAGAGGTTCCCCAATCCTATTAAACGGGGTGCCAATATTATGTTAGAGATGCTAGTAGAAGACTACTTAAAAATTATTTTCAAGTTCAATTCAATTAATTTCTAAGCATTAGAAGATCTTTTTGAGAAAGGTTACTCATCAAGTAATCCTATTTTTATTCAAATTTTTGTACGAGTTTACAATTTTTTATTTTTAGGTAAGGAAAAATGTTAAAAAGGAGAGGTTCCCCAATCCTATTAAATGGGGTGCCAATATTATGTTAGAGATGCTAGTAGAAGACTACTTAAAAATTATTTTCAAGTTCAATTCAATTAATTTCTAAGCATTAGAAGATCTTTTTGAGAAAGGTTACTCATCAAGTAAGACAATTAGCGTAGAGTAAATTTGAATCTATGACTAAAGGAAATCATAGTAATCTTATTTAAATTCTTACAACCAATTGACTCAACCCACATTGGCAAATTGTTATTTATATTTGATGAAGTTTAATTGATGCTAATCTTAATTTTTAATTAATTTTAATTATCTATATACATGCACACATAAAAAGTAAGTGTACTTAAACACATACGCTTGAACATATATGATTATTAAGTAAAAATTTATTAACCTACAATGTCTTGTACCCTTATTACTAAGTAAATCTTATCACAATTGTTATCATAAAAAAATGTAGGAGAAAATACATAAAACCCTCATAAAATTTACACTAGTGTCAAAATTGATATATGAAATCTAAAATCTTACAAATCACTCCCTAGAACTTTAAAAAAAAAATGAAAATGTTTGTTTCCATCCAAGTTTAACAGCAAATGACTCACAAATGCCTTTTTTCTTCTTCTTCGGCTAGTCGTTAGTCATTTAACAACCTTTCTTCCTCATTACGCTTATAGAGAGCACGAAGATAGTAAAATTTCTTATGGTATAAGATTACTTGAAAACTACACATGAAATGTTTCTTTTAAGGAAAAATTTTCTTGAATCTAATATCAAATAAATTTGAAGATCTAGTAAGTGTTTGTGCTTGGAATAATGACATGGAAAACGGAATATGTAAATGAAGTTACAATATGGTTGTAGGAGTTAACACTACTTTCAACAGCAACAAGAGAAGAGACTCGGTTTGTGCAACTTGGATGCCAAATGGTTAATAATTTTATCCATGATTTACATTCCTAGTACTTTTTGTTATGTTTTTCTTGAAACTGTCATATTAACTATCCAATTTATTGGTTATGGTAACTGATGGTTTGTTCTTGCAACAACCTGGGTATAAGTGAGAAAATAAAAAGTTAGGGGAAGAGAAGGCCATCATTATTCGCTTTGTAACTAGTTACAAGTAGCTTTTTTTCCCCCCTTTGTGCTCTTATGGAAACTCTCAACTATGATCCCTTCTCATTGTATCAAATCATGAGATAAATTTATAAAACAAATAATAAATTTGAAAAATTCTTTCTTACGTCATTTAGTGTCACTTCAAGAGCCATTTTGGATAGAGCTATTGAAGCAGAGGACAGAAAATATAAAGATATCCTGAGGCTGGAACTCATTATGATCCTTTTCATCTTTTTGCTCCGACCCTGATTTCTAGTTTCCTTATGCTATGGGTTTTCCAATTTGTGTGTTTTGATTGTATAGGACAATGTTGAAGGATACCTTGAACTATCCATAAAAGCAAAGACATACTTTGCAATTACTGTTGATTTATGGGATGCTGATTTCTATGTCAAAGTTGATGATGATGTTCATGCAAATATAGGTGTTATATAAATATTTTCGAACTGAAATTTATCACTGTCTAAAATAAAAAATTTTAACTTCTTTCTTTCAGTTTAAAGAGCTGAGGTTTTCCATTTTGCATAGCATGTTTAACAATATCAAAATCTCTGTTGTTATTCTAAATTTTTCTTTATTTTTATAGGTAGAAATATCTAACTATCTGGTAATTGAACTACATCATAGGGGTTACCTAAGCACTCAACCTCATCATAATTATGTGAGTGATAATGTAGCAACCGTATGCAATAGTAGTAGTAATATTCTTGACATAAACACACACACACACACCATTCCTTCTTCCATTTATCTCTAAATGCTACAAATTTATTTGCTGTATATTGAACAGAATCAATATTGAGCCAAATGAACCACAGTTTTTAAGCATAAAACTTGGGTCAGTCTAATAATATAACCTAGTTAAATAGCTAATACATCAACTTTGTTGCTACTAAAGTCCAGAAACTAAAACTTCACTAATAGCAGCAGCCCATCTCATTGAAGATATCAAACTGAACTATAAATTATACTAGTCAAATTGAATGGGGAAATTGCTAAAATGACTGCATGGAGAGGGTTTTCTAAGCAATGTCAATGAAATGAAAACAAATGCAGGGAAGTATTATATCTAAACTCAACCAAGCGTCCAAAGTAGAACAGAATAGCTATGTGTGAGTCGTGTCTTCGGACTTAAACTGAAGCAAACCAAGGCAAATGTTTTCATTTATTTTTCAAAGTTTAAGGGGTGATTTGTAAAGTTTTAAATTTCATGCATCAATTTTGACGCTAATGTAAACTTTATGGGATTTTGGGTATTTTCCCCAAAAAATTATTTTGCTAGACTTAAAATCTTAAGAAATTTAATATCCTTTGAAGTTAATATTCTTGAACAACTAAAATAAACTATTAGATTTATAAAAAAGAGTAAACATCATATTTGGTTTTTCATTTATGAAAATGATAATTATCACATCTCTCAAATTTCATAACTAGTATTATTAATTCCTTATTTTTGCTTTCATTATAATTATTTGTCCCTCTCTTTACATTTAACACTAAAATAAATGATAAAACTAAAGTACATAATAAAAAAAGGTAAGCATATATTTAATATTGTTAAGGTGTTATTTAATATTTATCTTCAATATTTTTTATTTGTTTTAATATTTTAAATAAATAAAGTAGACGAATAATTATAACAAAAATAAAAATAAAAGACTAATAGTACTAGTTATAAAATTTAAGAAATATAATAATCACTACTCTTATAAACAAAGTACTAAATATTGTATTTATTCTATAAAAAAAATTTACATTTTAATCCATATGGAACAAAACTCAAACTTAGAAATTTTTATTGGATATGAAATATCTTGAGATTTAGCCTGTTTTCAATTAATCAATTAATTATTGGTAACAATAGGATTTTTTAGATAAAGGAAACTATTGATTATAATCTAAATAATTAAAATTACATTTAATAGAAATAATATTTTACTTAACATATTAAATAAAATTTACAATAAAAAATTATATATTTAACTTATTTAAATTATATATTGTCTCCATCACTTAAGTTTTTTTATTCCGCCCTTCAGTGTAAGTTGATAATTGAATCAATAATTATAAAATAAAAGTTATTATTATTATTATTATTATTATTATTATTATTATTATTATTATTATTATTATCAATAAATATCATATTTAATGAAGTACATAAACCACACATGGCTCCTTTCTCCGTATAAATAGAATATTTTCCACGAAATATATCTTTTAATAAAACATAGGAGGCTGTAAATCAGTATAGAATTTATAACGGTGTATATGTCGATCTAAGGAAGAGAATGGATAAGGTTAAAGAAAGAGTATAGGGAAATATTGCAATTAGAAAAACAATATATCTTAAGTCATAAATCATAATTGACAAGGCAATTGACGGGAAGAGGAAACTTGCACTCGAGGGGAGCATAACATCCAGACAGGTTTAGATTTAGGAAATAAAATATTTAATTTCCATAGTTTTACGCAATAAATTTTTAATAGTCTTAGGTACTTATTCATTGATTCACATTTATTTAGTATATATTTAAGATTGAAATATAATCATAACACTATATTAAATATGTTTTCATATATATCAAGATTCAGCATAAGGGTTTCATTTCTCACAAATAACTAATAAATTAATTAATAAATAATAAATTAATTAATAATTAATAATTGATTATTGATAAGTTACCTAATTGTTTAAGAAATATTTTATAAAATTAATTATTGGGATAACTAAAATTACAAAATAATATAAAAGAACATATTAATAAAAATAAATATATAATTAAAATAATTTATATTTATCTAAAAATTAAATTATATTAAAATAATTAAAAATTTTAAAATAAAAATATAATATATAATATTTAATTTTTTATATTTTTTAAACTTATATATTTATTTACTTATATAATTTTTATTTTATTATTTATAATAAAATTATAATTACTTAAAATATAATTAATTATATTTTATAATATTATATATTTACATACATATTTTTATATATTTATAATTTAAAATTAGGATATAATTATGTTAAATTAAATTAATTATATTTTATGAAAAAATATTTAGATTTATATTATAATAAATATGGGTTATAAATTAATAAAAAAATAAAAATAGATTTGAAAAGAATTTGAAGAGATAATAGTTTATAAAGTATAAGTTATTGGGCTAACTAAAATTACAAAATGATCTAAAAGAATATATTAATAGAAATAGATATATAATTAAAATAATTCATATTTATCTAAAAATTAAATTATATTAAAATAATTAAAATTTTAACATAAAAATATAATATTTAATATTTAATTTATTATTTTTACAAACTTATATATTTATTTAATTAATTTTTATTTTATTATTATTTATTATAAAATTATAATTACTTAATTAATTATATTTTATAATATTATTTATTTACATACACATTTTTATATATTTATAATTTAAAATTAGGATATAATTATGTTAAAATTAAGTTAATTATATTTTATAAAAAATATTTAAATTTATATTATAAAGAGTATGCATAGTAAATTAATAAAATGAATAAGAATATATTAAAAATAATTGAAGAGGTAATAATTTATAAATTATTAATTACTTTAGGTAACTTATTAAATCAGAATTTATTTTTTTAAATTAGTGTGAAAAAATTATCTAAAAATTAATTTATAATTTATTGATTAAATTAATAAATTACAAATTAATTTATTTATTATACGAAATGAAATAAGATTCGTATCATGTAAGTGGAAGTTATTTATTTGTTAAAATAAATAACACATCAAATCTTATTATCAAAGATATTTTTTTCTAAAATAATTTCAAAACTTAAAATACTCTATATTCAGATATATAATTTTTCAAATGAATTTTTATACATGTTTTTTTTTAAATTTATATTTGTGCATCGTACCAGACTTGAACACCCGATCTCTATGAGCGTCAATCTCGCTGTGCATGGTGGATTGATCAGCGTGTACGGTATATCGACCTGACGACTTGAACGGTCCATGCCGAGGGAGTCACCTTTGACGGTGAGTTCAGTTTTAATGTGGCCAAATATATATATATATATATATATATAAAACTCCATATAGACCAAAAATAATAATAATTGGAGTGACTATTTGAGAATTATCTTTAAAAGTGGGGCATATAAAAAATTAATTTTCAAAATATGGGCGTTATGGTTAAAAAGTCCAATAGAATGTAGGCAATTACATTTTAGCAATTCTAAGTTAATATAATTTTATCTGAAGTTTAAATATAAAAAGATTCCTGTATATTCTTTATTTTTGTTATAGATAAGATATATTATTCTCACATTTTATTTTTCAATTCCATCTCACATCCTCACAAAGAAATTAGTTCTCTTCTTAATTCTACACCTTCTTATTAAATATATGGTATTCTCATATTTATTTTAAAGAATAAATATAAATTACTTCCTTCATTTTGGAATAGTTACATTTAATACTTATTAATTTGTAATTACCTTTCAAAATTTATTTATAAGATTTGAGAAGACAAAAATATTTTTTATAATACGAAACTATGTGAAAAAAAAAAAATAAAGCAAAAGGAGCCCTTATAGCTCAAACTTCAAAGCAAGCTGGTTTGTGTAATATTTTTTTCAATTTTTATTTACGGGGTATTTTGCCTATTTTAATAAGATTTACTTGATTAATGTAAGTATGAAAGCATATGATCGCAATTTTTACATTTTTATATTTATATCAAAGTAATATAATGTTTAAATTTCACTAAGTAAAAGTTTTGAAAAAAAATACTTTATATGAATATAATTTATCAGAATAAATTTGGAAAGTCATTATAAAAGTCAACATTTATGAGTGTTAAATGTGGAGTTTTGCATTTTTATCTTATTTTAAAATGTAAGTTAGGATTTATTCTTTACCGGACATTCACCACATACATTAAGGGTTTGTCCCATTGAAAAAAAAAATGTATATCCATCTCTTGGACAAAGAATAACATAAAAGTATATTTAGATATATTTTTATTTTTATAATTTTAAAAATTATTTTTAAGAATTATTTTTAAAAATATTTTTTTATTTTAAAAAATTATTCTCAAATTAAATAAAAACAATAAATAAAGAGTAATCGATGTTACAAATAAAAAATATTTTATTTAATTATAAAATTAATAATTAAAAACAAAAAATAAGTTAAGAAAATAATTAATTTTTTTTTATTTTTTAAGTTACATATTTAAAATTATAATTTTAAAAATATATTTATAAACAATTTCTTTTATTTTTTTTAAAAACAATAAACATACAAACGCATGAATTCTGAAAAATGGGCTCTCACGATTTTGATGCGTCTATTTCACTCTTACGTGTAAAAGGTTCAAATTAGTAAAGTCAAATGGAGCTCATTTTCAATCAATCAAACGCATTACAAAATTGACTTGTATATGGATAACCTTTACCCCATCCAGTGTCTGATCTGTCCGTGTTGACAAATTATGTGCCAATCTATTTGAATATTATTTGCTGAAATTTCACTCCCTTTGACAATACAATAAATTGGAGACCAAAAAATTTGTAATAAAGATATATATAGAGTACTAAATTCATCAAGGTGTAGCACGGAAAGAATGGCTATTAACAAGTTCAGGTTTATGCTTGCACTCCTGGTGTGTGGTATGCATCTTCAAGCCACTAATAATTCTTCTTATTGTAATTTTAAGCCCCTATATTTTTGAAAATCTATGTTCTCGTCAACTCTATTAATGTTCAGCGATCTGTGATGATTTTCCCCTTAAGGAGTCTGAAACCACTAATAATTTCTCTTGAAGTACTTGTTGAAGTATAATCATTTTTAGGATAATGTTTTAGTATGCATTCAAAAATTAGTTTTGCAAGTTTTGATAAAAGTTTAACATAGAAGTTCTAAAACTAGCTATAAATTTTATCTAAAATCTTATAACTTTTCATGAAAAATTGTAAACATATATAAATTTTACGTGCAGCAAATATAAAAATAAAAATTGTAACTCCATTGTTAAAAATTATGTCAAAAATTATTTAGCATAAAAATTGCAAGGACTACAAATCTGTATGAATTATCTCAAGCAGATATCGAAGCATAACAATTCTTATCTTCCATCGGCAAGAGTTTGCTGAATGCCACCAACGTAGTTTCATGATTGTTTTGTTTGTGATATTGACAAGCAGGTGCAGTTCTACTAGGAAGCAATCTGGAAGTTGTGGGAGTTAAAGCTTGCCCCCAATACTGCTTTGGGGAAGCAGCATACATGACTTGTCCATCTTCTGGCAGTCAGCACATCACTCCAAAATGCAACTGTTGCCTCGCTGCCAAGGGTTGCACCATTTACAAAGCAGATGGAACTGCTCTTTGCACGGCAACTTGAATTACGGTAGTGATGTACGCAAATGTTTTACTTATGAATTTATATGAATAAATAGTTCGATGAATAAAACAACTGAGACCTAGTCGTCTCTGTTTTATTATTATTATTTAATAACATAAATGTCAATTTATTTATTTGCATACATATGACGTCCTAATTTCTAATTTTATATATAATAAAAAGTAAAATTCTTAAAATAACATTAAATTCTATTACAGCATTAAAACATAGTTGTCCCTCTTTTTATTAATTCTATTAATATGTTTTCTTGTTACTTTTCTTCTCACCACATATGCATAAACTGATTTGGTGAGTACACATGTTGGTGCTTTTTCTTCTGCGGAAAATTGTAGGCGGATATCAGATTTCGGAAATCATTGTTTGGATCATATTTTGATTTAACAGTTTGGTGCAGAGGAAGAGAGTGAAAAAAATTGCGTCGGAGACGTCGTTCTAACGTTTTTTTATTTTGCTAAAGAGGCCCATCTAATTTTTTTTCCTAAAAAAATTACATATAAAATTAAAAAATTTTAAAATTTAGCAGGCCATGCCACGTTGCCTCTAATTATATGGTAGGCTGCCCCCCCCCCTCGACTAAGCGGGTTGGATTACTATCTCGTTGTTACAGATTATAAAAGAGTAATATCCTCACCTTTCTTGAAATTTAACATTTTATACATACTATCCTTCTATCTCTTTAAATATACATTAACTTCCACTGCCATCAAATTTCCGTCTAACTATAACAGCATTAGTGGCCTCCAAGCAAATAGACAATTATGCCCTTATGAGTTTTAAAACATTCGTAAATCATCTCTTGGGCAAGCTTTTCAAACAGCTGGAACCACATCGAAAACCGCAAAGATTTCATTGCAGCATTGTAGAACATGGTTTCTAAGGGATACAAATTCCAAGTTTCCATCCAGTTAAAGAATAAGTTTTGTGACATGACTTCAAGCATCAAGAGGGCATTTTCACTGGTGAGTGAGTGTGGAATTTGCCCCAGAGAAGCCATGAAATTGTCTTCGGAGGCAATTAGCAGGTAAATTGCTTGAGATATCTGAGATAAGGGTTGTGAGAGTGTGAAAAGCATTTGTGTCTTTGAGAAGAGATGATAGAGCGCTTAAGCTTTATGTATTGGATTTTGCACCATTATTTTATTAACTTAAAATTTTATAATCCACAATTTACATCTTGTAGCATAGCATGAATCAAAAGCAAGATACTGATTTCATTAAGAATGAGAGATTAAGAAGAGAACAATTAATAAATACTTCTAATTGCTTGAATTCAATCAGCCAATAACGTTGTGTGTTTTTCCTTTGTAGAATCCCGATTCATTGTCTTCTATTTCAATAATGAACAAAGGAAAACAAGCCATAGAAGTCTCACTCGCTCCATAGAGACACATTGTATGTTCTCTTCTAGAAAGACAAACCTACTCATGATAGGATGAAAAATGCAGCAAATTATATCTTAGAGTTAGGAGGCTTCTTTTATTAATTGGGTTGGTTATAGATCCTACCCATTAAAGAATCAATGTTCAATAAATTCATAATGAGCCTAAATACCATATATAACCTAATAAATTATAGTTACCTAATGTATTGGGTATAAAATAATGTTAACACCAATGATGATTTATAAATTAATGTGAAGCCCATATATAACATTTCTAACAATCTTCCACTTAGGCTCATATTAATATATAAATAATAACCATTTCAAAATTAATGTTAATATTTAATGGTATTATTTCATCCATAGGTTTAATTAAGATTATAAGCATTTAATAATATTAAATATTATATCTGAAGAGATATTAATATTAAATATTTCAAATACCTACACCTTATCAACTAAACAATTAATATCAAATAGGGATATAAACATAAATATGCATACCAGGATTCAAATGACTTTAATGTGAACAAATGTGATCCTATATAATAGTCTCAACATTTGCTTAAATTGTTAAGTAAGAATTAATATTCTTAACATAGTGGTGAAACATGGTCTAAATGTCTTTAACCATATGTTATAACCCAAAATGTATACAAAATATATGATGATAGCATGAATATCTCATTATGAGTATTTCTATCTTGAGATAACTATGAGGTCATATCAAAACACTCCCACTTACTTAAAATACTAGAAGGCTTAGGCAATATTACATTATTCATATAATTATGCTTTATATTAACTCCTAAACCTTTAGGTAATGGATATGCAAGTATACAATCTATAAGAACAAATAATATGCTTGCATATCTTTATTTTTACAACTTGGTAATTCAAATTGAAGTCATTTACATGGGTAAATTTATTATCAATTAAAAAAAAGACTAGTAGTAGTATTATTCTGATATAAAAATGGTTAAGATTAAAAAAACCTTAACATACCAACTTGATAAGAACATTTATAATAGGTGGTATACTCTACCTCTATAATAGATGTTACTAGAAATAATTGCTCAATATTTTCCATAGCATAACTCCTTATAACATGTGTCCAATTATGGATTCATGATCATTTGGACAATTAACTAAACAAGTCTAAGTATCTTATACCTATAAGATCTCTCAATGAATCTTACAGATCAATCTATAATCATTTATACCATTTAAGTATAATACCAACTGTAATCCAAAATCACTGATCAAAACAAATAAGAAGTTACTTACAACTAACACTTATGAGACATTCCTTATCATTTATTTTCTTTGAAAAACATTGGACCTGACTAAAAACTTAAATAATAAATATGATAACACACCGATGTATTTAGCCTAATCTTTTTACTTCTAATTTGATGATATTGTCTCGACTAACACATCTACATTATTATTAACTTGTAAAACATTGCCATTTTGTAGAACCAGAATTACAAAAATACTTGTACTTATCATCAAACATTGGTTTGCCTTACTCTCCCCCAATTTGAGAGAAATTACAATCTCAAAATTGAGATACAATCATATAGATGGATATCTTTATTTTATAACCACATCAATAGACATCTTTATTTTTCTCTCTTAAAAATGATCTAACTATTTTATTAGGTCATAATTCAAGAAGGCTATTCTTTTCTCCAATGAACATAGGTCCCACCAAAATGAGTTGGTTTACACCATAAGTGAGTCTTAAATGTTAGAAGAAAGAAAATCATTTACGTTTTATGCCTTCAAACTACATGTAGTCTTTTGTTTACCAATTGCCCTAATCTTAAACCTACAATTTCATTTAAGCATAGCTTTTAAACTAATGTCATTTTTGTTTCTGACTTTCACTTTTTACAACATCTAATAGAACCCACTATCCAAAGATATCCTCTAAATGCATCAATTCCTCCAAGGTGTAAAGATAGTTTTAGAGTTAAGTTTTAAAATGGATTTTGTAAAACCTCAATATAGCCTATCAAAACATGTACCTAAAAAAACACATCAAAATAAGTTTTGTTTGTCGACAACTAGGCAAAAACAAGGTTTCTTGGTGATAGATATGAAATACAATATTTCTAGTACAAAATAAATCACAAAGGAAAATAACCACATTTAGTTCAAACATACTTTCAAATTATCAAAATTTAGGTGAAAACGACTCCAATGCATGCCAAGTTAGAAAGCTATCTTTATGTTTTACAAGCTAATAATAATTGATAAATTATATAATGTGCTTCTGCATTCTAATGACCTCATTATCGATCATTTTCTTAATCAATAACCCTTTCCCACTTAATTGAATTTCACATATTTTTCATAATTAAAAATAAAAAGGTCAAAGCATTCATCGACTCAAGAATGCTCTAATTGATGGTTCGGTATTTGGTCTATCATGACCATTAAACTAACTTGATTTGAGTACAAAATTTTTTCTTATTTCTCTTTTTGCCCCTAACACTTGAATCATTGCTAGATACAATTTTTAGGAATTAGGCCTTATTTATCATAACTTATCATATCTAATGTCTTTACAAAATTTTGTTACATAGAAATAAACTAAGGAAAATATCCCAATCACTTGATACATGTCAAGACCTTGATTATGCTAATATTTTTCCTCATAAAATTAAATTATGCAACCATATTTAGTATTATATTATAGGATTTAACATCGAAAGGGTGTTTAAAAATTCTAGAAATATAACATCCAATCTTACTCTCATTTAATTGCCAATATATTGTATTAATAATATAACACCAAAGGGCATTTAATGTTATTAATACAATCTTTCCATTATAATTTTAAAACTAATTTTTTCTTTCCAAAATTTTGAATAAAATTTTATACAGCTAGCCCCACGAAAATTGGTATGCAATTACACAAAATTTTTATACCATAATATGAGTATATAATAATTCCTATAAAATATAGTAATATTCCAAAAATTATTATATTATATAAATAACATCCAAAAATTGCCACAAAATTATCAGAAGTGGCTAATACTATAGAAACCATATAGGAATATTTTAGGTTTAAAATAAGATCATTTATATATTCAAATAAAATGGCCAAAATAATAAAAAAAATATTTTTATTCAAGAAAAATATAAAGAAATGCCCATTAAAATATTCTTGGAGAGTATAGCAGGATGGCATAAGTATTACCACTAAAAAGCCACTAGGATGGTGGTGTGCGACATACACTTACTGACAATGCATGTAGGATTGGTGAGGTAGCACTATTTAACTATCTTCTTTGCCTGTTTATCAAGAATCATGTCAGGCTCAACCCTATTCAAAACTTGCATGCAACCTAGACAATTTCTTGCTTATTTTGTGCAATTTTTTTGTATAAATCTACCTAAATTTGTTCCTTATCTCAAAATTCAACTAGTCTAAGTAAAATTTTTTAGAAAATAAGATAAAAAATTAATTTTCAAAAAATTCAAAACTTGAAGAAAATAACCCTAATGATTCCAGCATTTTCCAACTACATTTCCACTTTTAAAACAACCCAATTAATCCACAACACATTTCCAAAATAACATAATCTTCTATTTTTATCCAAAATGCATTAAAATGGTTTTTCAAAATTTTTAAGAAAAACTTCAAAATGGCTCCATTTGCCCTATGATTATAAAAGTGTTTTCCCTTCATTTTTAGCCTTAAACTGCTTTAACATCCAACAAAAGATGTTTCTCAATTATCTCAATTAATATTAATCCAAAAAATATGTTAGAAATATATTTTGATTTTTCAAAAATTTTCAAAAAAATCAATCTTAATCATGTCAGAATTTTCTACTATGTTTTTTACATCAAATAACTTCAAAATGACTTAGTATATTCTCAAATCATGTTTTCAAATTGTCACATTTGATATATAATTCCAAGATGTGCATTAACTCAAAATTTGAATTTTCCAATGTTTGGAAAAGCTATGTCCAAAAATCCTAAGTTTTCTAATAATTTTTCTAGCAATTGAATGGCTCCAATTTTCCTAAAATAAAACTTGTTCTCAACTAAACACAATCCATGTTTTGACTTTGTTTGTTACTCTTTGCATGACAAATTCTAGAAAAAAACTAATTTGTTTATTATGTAGGAACCAAATTTTCTCATCACAAGGGAAAAGGTTTACTTGAATGCCTAGTATCATATAAAAATTAGAAGTAGAATGTGCATCAATACATGCTAGCTAACTCACAATGCATATATATATCTAGTTGCATATTGCATATTCATTAGCATACAATGACAAAAATATGATTTAAGTAAACATTATATGGCCAAGAAATTCATATATTCAAGGATAGAAAAAAACAAGTTTGTTGCCCAGAAAAATTCATGTTAATTATCATACATTCCATTTGTAGCCTCCAATATAAACATGCATGCATTTTTTTGCACACATATAAAATGCAAAATTTAGGCTTTAAATTTGGCAAGAGAAAGAGAAGATATGCAATTTGCATAAAATTGCCCTAATAAAATTAACCATAATACATAATGTAACTAGGCTCTGATATCATTGTTAGATTTTTCACTATTATTTTATTAACTTACAATTTTATATTCCTCACTTTACATCATGTACTATAGCATGAATCACGAGCAACACATTAATTCCATTTAGGAGGAAAGATTAAGAAGAAAAGAATTATAAATACCTATAATTGCTTGAATTTAATCATCCAATTACATCTTGTATTTCTCTTTCATAGAATCCTAATTCATTATCTTTTTTGTTAATGATAAACAAGAGAAAACAGGTGATAGAAATCTTGTTACCTCTATGGAGACATGTTGTATGTTCTCTCCTAGAAAGGAAAACATATCTACATTCCTAATAGAATGAAAAATGCAATAACGTATATCTTTGGAGTTAAGGGATCTCTTTTATTAATTGAATTGAGTCATGAATCATACTCATCACAGTATCCATACCTAACTAATCGATAATGGGCTTAAATACCATGCATAACCTAATAAATTATAGTCACATAATGTATTAGATATAAAATGATACTAACATTAATGATGATTAATAAATTAATGTGAAGCACACATAAAATTTCTAGCAATGTGAAGTTAACCTATGTGGATTTGGGCTTCAACCACTTATTGGATTGTTAGTCATTACTAATGATGGTGGTGTATAGAGTGCTGTTGGCAAGGGGTTTAAGTTACTCAAACTAGGATTTTTAATGATGGGTTCTTCTAATTCTAAAGTGGATGGTGGTGCTATTGTCACTTTTGTAGTAAATAGAGAAGTATTCTTTTTATGATTTTCCTAAAACTTGTTCATTTATGTTTTTCTAAAAGTATTCTTTTTAGGGGTTGAAGAAATGGCTGGTGAAATAAATGTTATCCACCATCTACAATAAGCAAAATATATATATGCTTGATTACAAATTATATATATAATTATAAATAAACAAAAAAATCCTTCATGTTAAATATAATTTCAATTTTACACTTCTTACGAAAATTTAAAGGCATTATTTTTATTGATAACTTTTAAATTTTAGTTCAACAATATTTTATTATTCTAATTATAATTATGAAATTGAATGTTTATTTTATTTCTAATCATATCAAATATGATTATAAAATAATTGTTCCATCTCATTTCATTTCATTATATTTCATTTCATCATTTCAATTATAATTTATAACATTATAGTACAATGAAGATTTAATCATTTGATCTTTTATTAATTTAATTTTTATAAAGAAAGATTTATTTCTATAAAAAGAAATATAAACATATTTAAGGATAGATTGGATGGAAAATTAGGCATAATCCTGGGGAGGGAGACTCAAGTCAATTGCTTGATAAGATATGTGAATCAATTTAGGGATACACCTTCAAATAACTGCAAGTAAAGGTGGTAAATAGATAGATAGGATAAATTTGAATTAGTTTATTAATGAATATATTATTATTAACTTATTTATCTATTTATAATCTAATTAAAATTTTGTATGGATCATAGATTGATCCATGATTTGTACATAAAGAATCAAACCTAATTTATTCATTTTCTCATTCAATTAATATTGTCTTATATTATTCTTATTACTACTAGTTTTTCACTCTTATAATCTTTATTATTATTGTATTTTTACTATTAATATTAGAAAATAATTTTATCACTAAAAATTTGAAAATTATATTTTTGTTCCCAATTTAAAATTTTTATATATTTTTGTCACTTTTTTAAGAGTAAATATAAGTTAGATCAAGTTAAAATTTTTCTAAAATAAGTTAAATGCACTATTACAACCTTCTCAATCATAATTAGCAAGAAAACCTTTTAGCCAATTCCACAAATCTCACTTGACTTTGCAAGCACAAACATGATGAAAATATCTTTATTCTTGTAATAACTACAAGGCAATACAATTTAAAGAGATAGAATCTCCTATATTTTATAAACACTTATTGGATCACTTGTTCGAAGATGTAAACCTCTAGCCTAATTGTCAAACACTAAATTACCCAAATAAGGAACTAACTAAATCCATCAGAACATGAATTACCCATATAAAGAACCAACTAAATCCATCACAACATGACCATTTACACTTTACAACAATTATTAAAGACTTCCAACTGCCAAATTCTCCTAAGGCTTGTGTCGAGGACATTCCAAAGTGCAACACACCTTGAAAACGTTTTAAAAAAAAGAATTAAAAGTGAGTTATACAATTCAACGAGTATCTATTAATCAAGGGTTTATAAATAAGGTCATTTGAAAAATATCCAAAAATATACCAAAGGAACATAAAATAATTAGTCACCAAGCATCATACCTATCCATCTTAGTTGTACTATTTAACAGTTTTCTTGGCACCTCTATAATAATCATATCTAAATTCCCATAATAGATGGTTTATAATATCCATAAGAATTAGTAAATTTCCTAAAATCATGCATTTACAAAATATTTATACATGTTCTTTTCATACTACTATTATAACTATTTCATTCACCACATTAGTATAGAATTAAAATAAATAAATAAATTGCAAGGATAACAAATTAGAAATGAATTTAACCAACTTATGCATTCTAATCAACCTTATATGTCATAACCCCAACCTTCTTCTTCCAGGTATCTCATTTGGTACCAATTTCATTGGTTCATCAAATCAATAATGCATTGATTCATGATTTAGATTCTTCATAATTGAACTAAACAGTAATTAAATTATAGCAAACACAAATTGAATAAGTAATAACTATTAGTTCATTTTGTGCCTTTAAGTTTATCTTATCTGTCATAATCCCAACCTTATTTCTCTCAATGTAAATATGACAATCACAATCAAATATTTTGGATCTAGCATTTCATTTTAATTCATTATTTCAATATCGCATTCCATCATCAATTTATCATTTTCCTTTCTAGGTTCCACATCATCACGGAAGCCCAATGGACTCCACCACACCATACCATCATTTCACTTTCAATCAACAACACATCCTAAATATAGAATTGACGATATAATGAAATTATCAAGGATTGACTCATTCATATGAACATTATCCTCACAAATCTCATCTCAACATCAACTATGAGAATTGTATAAATAATGACTACAAACATATTACAGAGAAAGGTATGTTCTTATAATTATATAAAATCCACCATCAATAAATTCATAAGAGTATGGAATATCATTAACATTCATTGTTACGGCACTTCAAATATTGGTAAAGAAATAAAGTTTTGTAGTTATAACTGAGAAATTACAAGTTTTATAATTGGACCATAATCATAAGGGTATATATAAGATATAGATATATATATTTAGTTAAACACAAATTTAGCAAAATATCAAATTAAGGTGGAATATATACTCACCTCATAGGATTTCTTCTTCCAGAATTCTCGTTCCAGCTAGTGAATTATTTTATCCTTTTCTTCTCCCTAATATCAATTTACAATATTAAACTCTATCATATCATCCCTAACAATTTTCCACTACAAATTAATGTTATGTTCTTTCTAATTTAGTGTTTTAGGTAACTGAATTTCTTATACTTCCCTGTTATTTTAAAAATTTTCAAAAACTAAGAAATTTAGGAATTTTTCTGATCTTAGCTCTTATAAATCAAAATATTTAAAAGTTGTAATCTGGGCTCATTCATTATCTTTAAAGGGGAACGCCGGCGGCAACAGCAGCGCCGGAGAGGCAGACAGACGCATGTTGCCGTCGAAAGCCAGCAGAACCCAACGCCTCTGCACTTCGAAGCACAGGCGCGATGCGTGGCTGTTCCTGGGGTTTCGGCGTGCGACGCGGTTGCTGGGAGGCTAGACAGTGATGGCGACCACGCCCGGTGGCTGTGACGACGAAGCCAGAGGTGTTGTCAGAAAAGATGGTGAGGCTGAGTAGCGAGGGGGTAAATCCCGAAAGAAGATCCGGCAAAAATTAGGGAAGGGAGTTGGCCGGGAAAATTGAAAAAGTGGTTTGGGGCTTTGTTTGATGTCTTGCATGAAACATTAGCTTATTTCCAAACTAAATCCTATCCCCTTATATTTCTTTGGTCAACACCCTTAATCAAATCCCAGCCCTTCCATTTAATTACTATTCTTTCTAATCGTATACATTATAATTTCCACCAAATGCCTGTTTTCCTAACTTCCTCATAATAATTTAGTAAATATCAAAAACTTTAAGATAATATCCAAGAGCTCTAGAATTTTTAAGAACTCTATGTATTAAACTATATAAAAGTATTTGGTATCTCCTAATTTCACTCATAGTTATCGTAGAATTCTACTTGTACCAAACAAATAAATAAAATTCTATTGTTGTACCGGAGAAATGTTAAATTATTGAAACTCATTTTGAATGAAATAAAAATGTTTCAAATTGTGATTATCTCTCTCATTGATTTAATTTTTCAAAAATAGAATATTCGAAAAAATTTCTTGAAATTTAAACAATACCATTCTTATAAACAATTGCTTCGGAATTCAAAATTGAAAGAAATTTTAATTTAAATCAAAAATTAATTTATTATTAATTAAGATGTTACACACACATAAAAATTATTCGATTTAAATTAATCTATAAGATTATTATAGCCTACATAGGCCTAGTTTTTTTTATAAATTTTTTAAGATTTGACAAAACAAATTAGCTTCTTTAAGTATATAAATTATATAAGCCTCGTAAACTAATAGATTAGACTTAAATTAATATAGTCTAACTTATTCTGTAAAATAAATTAAAAGTTAGATTTAAACCTATTTTATTTTACAAATAAATCAATTATAAATAAGTCAAACTTTATATAATATACGTTAAGCTGACACTCCAACAAGAAAAGAAAAAGATTTTGCATCAAATAAAGTTGTTGCCAAAAATTCAAATTTTGTGGTAAAAGGAATTTGCAACAAAACAAAATTTGTTGGGGAAAGTTTTCCTGTAAAAAAATATTTACAATAATTATTTATATTGTGGCAAAATCTTTAACTTTTACAACAAAATTGAATATTAAAATTTAATAGTTAGTGCCTTTGCAAGGATATCATTGTAAAAAGTATTGTAATTTTTTCTGTCATCCTTTTTTTTTACAACTATATCTTCAACATTCAAATTACCATATTCAAAGTAGCTCAAATAAACTTCATACACATTGCAAAACTTATTCTATTAGATATAATTAAGTACGAAAGATTGTTCTAAATATATCATTTCATTGCAAAGTATTCATAACAATATCCACCATTTGTTAAATGAATAAAAAAAAAGTACATAAGGTTATAACACTAGTTAAAAACTTTCAAATAAAATACAGATCTTTTAATACAAAATTTTTAACAACTTGTCTTGTAAATTAAAAGAAAGGATGGTAGTAATCAATGGAGTATAGATGGAAAGAAAGTATGCACAATCATTTGCTACGATATCAATGCAAAAGCACATCAAACCCAATTGACAAATTTAAAGCTACTTAAAGTTAATGACTATGTGTTGATCCTAACATTAAGCCTTTTTGCAATAAAATAATTAATTCCAATTTCAAATGATAGTCAAGAGAAACAAGTGATTTAAAGCAAACATCCTATGCATAAAGAGTTTATTGCTAAAAAGCCTAAAGTATATTACTAAAAGGACATATCACATATCTTATCTTTAGTTTCTTGATCAACTCTAATGATACAAGTGAAAGCATAATTGAAAATCTAACAATGAATGAGGTTAATAATCAAATTATAATTTTAAAGCATTAAGACAAGTAAATGATGCTAAGTATTCAAGTACTATTTTTACTCTATTTCACTTCAAAAATGATCCAATAAAGAAAATCAAATAAAATCTACTAATTAGCAATAGAGAAAATATCACAAATTGTCTAATTTACCACAATAGAGCAATATTCTAACAAAGGGCACAATATCATAATTTATATGTGTGTTCATGTTATTTTTTATACTCAAATCCATATTATACTACACTAGATTCCAATATATTTCTAACAAACTATCAAGATTAAATGATGAGCATAACAATAAGAGAGTTAGGTTAAAGGAGTTTTGAATATTGATATAAATATTCTAACTTCTCCATAATTATATCTAAAGAACATGCATTGATAAATAAGATGTCCTACAATTAATTACTTCTAAATGATTATATTTAGAAATACATAATTATATCTAGAAACATACTAACTAACTTGCTCAAAAGATAGAATCAAAAGCCTAACAAAAATAATGTAATATAAAGTGATAAAAAAAGATAGAAGCACAAAATTATTTGAGGAATACAACTAGTGCTATACTTTAAGATGGGTTGGATAAGGCATGAAAAGAGATCAACCTCATAATATCTCCCGCCTTAAGCATGAAAGTGAATAGAAAGGAGAATGCCCCACTTTATTGACTAGATTCAAAAAATTTACTACTTAAAATACCAAATTAGTTCACTCTAATAAAATTTACTATAACATTCATTATACAATAGCCTATGCTCTTATGTTGGTAAAATTTTGATCAAAATAAAGAAAAAATCCATTATCTAAACTTAGATTCTTTATGTTTAATCATCAAGAATAATATTCTAGATGTAAAAGCATATTTCAATCTAGAAGAACTAATGTTATTATGGTTCTAGTGATTCTTAATATTCCAAATTGCTACATATGAATTTTAGAGAAGCTTTCCTCCTAATTTTCTAATGATAGAATATTAAAATATAAAACCTTATGTCCAAATTGGGGTCCATAACCACTTATCTATTTCTTAACTTTCCTTATTTCCAAATTCATCCATCATAAAT
Organism: Sindora glabra; assembly: GCA_020226215.1. Classification (NCBI taxonomy): domain Eukaryota; kingdom Viridiplantae; phylum Streptophyta; class Magnoliopsida; order Fabales; family Fabaceae; genus Sindora; species Sindora glabra. The sequence continues at coordinate 71,891,556 of CM035226.1, read as the reverse complement.
AAGAAAAAAAATTAAGGTCTCCACGTATAAAGGCCTACACTTAATAAGATGATTTAAACCCTTTTAACCTTAAACTTTATTAGATCATTTTAATTGAAGCTAAACCTTATGATAGCAAATAATATATAATTACTATTATTATTTACACATATATACAATATATACATCCATTAAAAAAATAACAATCTGCCACTTGCAGTACATATGTACATATATAGATAACACTTTATAATAGTATGTTAAAATATAATCTTATAAGCTCAAAATTACTATCATTACTAAAATCATTTATAATCATTCCGTTTTATCAATTATATCAACATAGGATTAAAACAATCTTTAGTATGTTTATTATAATTGGATCCATTAATGTTCATTTATATTGATATAACCAATGACATGGATCAAACATAGATGTGTAGCATGGAAATTACATGCAATGTGATCTCAATATGTTAATTTTTAACTAGTCCAATCTTATTCCTTAGTGAGATCAAACTAAATAAGATTAGAGTGAATTATACAAAATCTTTATAATGCAATAAATAATCATAAAGTATCTATAAAATATATTTACAAACAAAAGTACCCCATAAATACAAATTCCTACTAAACTAATATATCATAAAGTGAAACTACATCCATATGAACAATGTACTTATGAAAAATCTTGGTTAGTAAACCTTTAGTAAACAAATCCACAACCATGGAATTTGTTTCAATATGTTCTATAGATATTTAAATGCTATAAACTCTTTTTCTAATGATTAGAAACTTAAGTATATGTGCTCTATCTTTAACAAGCTCATGTTGTTGTTAAAATATAGCACTACTAACTTATTATCTTAGAATGATTTTAATAGTCTTTCAGTGCCATCCACAATTTCTAACCTAGTGACAAAATTCCATAGACATACTCTATGATTGGATGCTTCATAACATGCTATGAATTTAACTTTTATGGTGCAAAAAGTTATAAGTCTCTATTTGATACTTCCCCAAAAAATAGTTTCTCCAGTAAGAAGGTAGATGTAACATAAAGTGGATCTATAATTATCTTAACATCTTGCAAAATTAGAGTTAAAATACCTAATGATGTCTAATTGATTCAATCTCTTATATGTAAACATTTAATCTTTTGTTCTCTAAGGATATTGCATAACCCTTCTAGCTACTTTATAATTATCCATTCTTGGATTGCTTAAGTATTTGTCTAACATCTAAAAAATGTATGGATGCATAAAAACTTGAGCATATATCAAACTCTTTATAGCCAAAGCATAAGGAATCTTTTGTATTTCTTTAGTTTTAAAATCATTTTTAAGTCATTGATCAAGATTGAACTTGTCTCCTTTAGCAATAGAGGTATCACTTGGTTTATAATTTTCTATGCCAAATCTTTTAAGAACCTTCTCAATATAACTTTTTTGTGATAACTTGAGAGTACTCTAAGAGCAATCTTAGTGTGTCTATATTCTTGATAGAAATGAGGCATCGTTAAGATCTTTCATCTCAAATTTCTTTATAGAAACTTAGTTTCAACTAATAATCCAATATAGTTGCTAGCAAGCAGTATGCCATTGATATATAAAACTAGAAAAATATGCTTACTCCTACCGAACTTATGGTATATAAAATCATCAACTACATTCATCTCAAAACTAAAAGAGATGACAACTTGATGAAACTTGTAATATTACTAACAGGAAGCTCACTTAAGCTCATAAATGAATTTCTTTAATCTGCAAACTATCTATTTTGAGTCTCTCATGACAAAAGTTTCAAGCTATGCCATGTAAATTGTCTTATCAATGTCACAATTGAGAAATATTATCTTATCATCCATTTAATGTAGCTCAAGATCAAAACATGCAATAAGTACCATTATAGTCCTAAAAGAATCTTTGGAAGAAATCGAAAAGAAAGTTTCTATATAATCAATGCTTTCTTTTTAAGTAAAGTACTTAGCAATAAGATGAGCTTTATATCTTTCCATATTACCTTTTGAATCTCTCTTAGTCTTAGATATCCATTTGTATCCTACCATAGTTAGAACGTTTAATAACTTGATGGAAATTAATTAATTATCTTTCACTATTCCAATATTTACCTTATGTTCTTGGAGAAAGATGATGTAATCATTTAGAATTGCATTTATCCTCTCTCTTGTGGATCTCCTTAATGGCATTTGTTCTTGAAGTTATTGAGTTTAATTTTCAAGAATAACCTATAGATCTTAATCAACAAGATTTTCAACATTGTCTTATGATTCTGGGGTTATTTTTTGAACAATGTTAAGAATAAAAGCTTGATCATGGCCAATGACAACTATAAGAAAAGAAATTAATTCTTCTTCAAAGACAAAACCTTATCTATACCCTTGAAAATCAATATCATCCAAGAACCACACATTTCCACTCTCGAATAAGGACATAGTTATAGGATCATAAAAACTTATACCCCTTAAAATTATTCAGAGTACCTAACAATATAGCTATTGACCATTCTTAAATCTAGTTTCTTTTTATTTAGCCTATAAAGCCTTACCTCAATTAGGAAATCTTAAATATGTAAATGTTTGATGTTGGGCTTTTTGGTTACCCATAATTCATAAAAGGTTTTAGTTGTCACCTTGGAAATCTATTAAGGATGTAATTTGTAGTCTTTAACGTTTCTCCTTAGAGTGAATCTAATAAGGTAGTATGACTAATCATACTCTTCGCCATGTCATTTAATATTCTATTTTGTCTATTATCAACACCATTCATGTTAGGGCTACTTGGCATGGTATACTATAGGATAACAATGCACTTTTCTAGGAATTTGGCAAATGATCGTGGATGTTGCTTACTTAATCCATCATATCTACCATAGTATTCACCACCACAAGCAAACCTAATGCCATTAATCCTTTTGTTAAGTTAATTTTTAACTTTAGTTTTGAAAGCTTTGAACACATCTAGTGCTTGACACTTCTTATGAATGAGATAAAGATATCCATAATATAGGAAATCATCTATAAACATAATAAAATAATATTAACCATTCTATGAAACTATAAGGAATAGACCATAAATGTTTGTATGTATTAGTTCAAAAATGTTTGAAGATCTTTCAGTACCTAATCTCCTTATATTTATGTGCTTGCCTTTAATGCACTTAACATAAAATTCAAAGTTTGACAAATCAAAGGGATTAAGAATCCAATTTGCCATAAGTTTTTTCAATTCTTTGTTTAGAAATGTGCCTTAAACATTTATGCTAAAGTGATAGAGAATTCTCATTAGTTAATTCCTTTTTAATATAAAGTGAACTAATATGTAAGATTTCATTAAATAAGGTAACTATATTAAGCATGTAAAGGTTATTATATCTAGATAAAGAATTGAAACCCATAAGTTTTGAATCATGGAAAAAACTAAACTAACTATTTCTAAAAGAATAACAGTAACCAAATTTGTCCAATATAGAAAAAAAATTAAATTTTGTCTAAATGATAGTACAATCTAAATCTCATTCAAATCCAAATAAAATCTAGTCTTTAACAATAGCCTAAAGGTCCTTAGTGCCTCAGCTTTGACTAACTTGACATCACACATATTAATGTATATTTCATTATCACTTGGCTTTTGGTAGCTCAGGCAACTTTACATAGACACAGTTATATAAGTGGTAGCATTGGAATTTATCCACTAAGTATGTTTAAGAATTAAAATTAATTGAAATTAAATTAGCCTTAGATCAAACCAAATTAAGTGGTGTGCCTTTCTTTACATGCCAAGCATGATACTTGGTACATTGTTTCTTCTCATGAGAAGCACTTCTATGGAAGTAGCAAGCAAATTCCCTAGTTCACTCTTTTTATTCTTTATATTGCTTCTTGTGTGATAGAATAACCACAATTTCCTTATCCTTTTTCCTCTTCTTATTATTGCATCTTAGTCTTTTCTTTCTCCAATCTTTCTTCTTCTTATACATAAAATGAAATGAGCTCACTAAGAGTCCATTTCTCCCTTTAGCAGTTATAATTGACCTTATATTAATTGAATTATGTAGGAATAGAGATTAAAACTAAATACATAAGTAAGTCCTTAGACACTTTTAACTGTAGTACTTTTAGTTTTGACGTAAAATGAGACATTTCCATGATATACTCCTTAATGAAGCCTTCATACCTTATGGAAATAAGACTTCCTAGAAGAGTACTTATTTTTACCTTTTCATTGTTGGCAAAAAATTTATCAAATTTTTTAAGGATTAATTTAGCATCATTCTCCTTGGATGTTGTGCCCCTAAATATTTTTGAAATTATAAGTTTCATAATCACAAGACTCATGCAATTTGAGTAATCCTATTTCTTTAAATTATTTTTATCATTAAAAGAACTTGTATCTATAAGGGTAAAGGTCATTCATCCTAAAGAGTAAGGTCTAGACCTATGAAACTAAGAACGATCATGACATTCTTTTTCCAATTCATAAAATTTGTGCCATTAAGAAAAAAGATGAAGTTAATATTCGCAAATATTGAAGGAGCATAAGATTTACTAAATAAAGGAAAAAATAAACCAAGCAACAAATTCACAATCAAGATATGAATCTAACATGATTCATAAATTCAAATAATAGCAAGTCCCATTACAAGATAAATAGCATAACATTGACATTTAGTCTTTGGATAGAAAAATTAACTTATAAGTGGTACACTTGGTGTGGTAATCAAATATTGTTAATAAATTCCTGTTGAATATTAAGTCTTTCTTTGGACTGACTTAATGTTCACATAGAAAACTTAATAATAACCATATATTTATCACCAAAGGTGTATTATAATTTTAGCCAAATAACAACCTTCCTTTAGATTGGTCATTATTTAAATGAAACCTAAACATGCAATCATTTTAATACTTTAAATTAATCAATCTATACAAAAAGGAGATTACTTTGTTAACTTGTTACTTCAATCAATTAATTTAAAATATTAGACACCTAACATTTATCATCCTTATGTATGTGATATGCATTTATCAATATATAAGCTCATACATATGTTTGAATGTCTTTGTATGTATATTGCTTTCTTGAAGTTTAACACATAATGATTCATTTGCTAATACACACACACACACACGCACACACTTATGGATTTAAATTCAAATTTTAGTACATTTTATATATATATATATATATATATATATATATATATATATATATATATATATATATATATATATATATATATATATATATATATATATATATATATATATATATATACATACATATTTGATGTTAGGAGGGATGAAAGTTATAAAAAACATAATGATTATATATTAAAAAAATCAATCCTTGTTTAAATAATCAAACCATCAAATTGCAAGCCAGATTGATAAACTTGCTTCTCAATAATTCAACATAAGGCTTTAATACCAACTATTAGCAAAACTTTGATCATAATAAAGATAAAATCAATTATCAAAACTTAGATCCTTTATATTTAATCATTAAGAAGAATGTGTTAGATGCAAAAACATATCTGAATCCTAAGAACTATTATTATTGTCCTTATGGTTCTTGATCTTCCAAATTAATACGTATGAATTTCAGAGAGGGTGTTCTTTTAATTTTCTAGTGATAAGATATTAGAAATAGAATGATGCAACCAAATAAGGGACCATAATCACTTGTCTGTTTCCTAAGTTCTCTTATTTCTTTATTTGTCTATCATAAATAAGAAATAAGACTTTTCTCTATATATAAAAATCCACACTTAATGAGAAGATATAAACCTATTTAACGTTAAACTTTTCTATATAACTTTAATTTAGGTTAAAAATTATGATAACAAATAATATAAAATTATTATTTACATATATATAATATATATATGTCTGTTACATCTTATTCATGGCAATACCAAATTCAAGAAACATGAATCGAGCTAAAAATTCATAAACATACTAACAAATTCTTGTTACTCTAATTATAGATTAGAAATTTTTAGTAGTCTATCAAATTTATAACTTTATATATATCTCACTAAAAAATTCAATTTGACTTTTTAACAAGTTAAACATTAAAAGGCAAATTACTTAAACATCTTTTGAGGTTTAGGCTATGAGAAAAATCATAAACCTCCCATAATTTCATGCATAAAAATTGCACAATGGGCCTTTCCATTGAACACATAATTAATTTTCCTAACTCACCTGGGATTTAACCTTTAATTGCACTTTTTTATTTTTTGGACATTTTTACTATTTATACTCTATTTTTCTTCTTTTCCTTTTCTACTTGACCATCTTCTCTAACACTTCATTTTTTTCATTTTCTTTTATATCTTCTTCACTGGCATTCTTCTTTTTCTTTGTTGTCAGCTTCAATATGGACATAGTGGCTTTAATATGGAAATTTCAATAAGAAAAGGAAAAAAATTTTGTAAGGCAAATGGAAGGGTAAGATGAAATTTCCTATTATTAATACTTTTACTGGATATTGAATCCTTGGCTTCTTGCTTCATTCATGGATTATAACTCATCTAATACTCTAAAAATTAGCCTTTCTACTTCAAATAAATCAATCTCAAGTTTAGATTCCTTTTTTTCCTTTTAACTTTTTAAAATTTCCATTTTGAATTAGCAAAATGAATTTGAGAAGACAAACCTATTAATGTTGGCGTAGATGATGAAACCTAGTAGAATTGGAGCAAGCAATGGAACCTAAAAATTTGGTCTTACTCTTCTAAGATTTTCATATTAAAAGTAACAAGCTAGATCTGTGAAGAATGCAAACCTAGCAATTTTGGCTCAAATGACATAAAGATGATGATAAACCTTATTAAAGACCATAAACTTCAATAAGATAAAAGAGAAAAACAAGGGCTAAAGGATAAGGAAATGGTTTAAATGAAAGGTGAAAGGGAAGAAAAAGAGGTGAGGAAGGATGATAAGCAGAGAACTAATGGGTAAAATGCAAGACAAAGGTTGTTTCAAAAGGATGAAGCTAGTTTTAGGAAAAGAAGAGAAAATTGTATAGATAATATAAAAAAAAATGGGTTTTATGTAATATAATTAGATTAGATAATGATGGTTTATGGTAGTCTTAAAAGCTCATAAAGAAAATATCTTAACTGGGTGAATTGTTGACCATTCATTTTACCATTTTGGACTAATAAGTGTGATAAAAAAGTATATAATAATAATAATAATAATACCCACTAAATAACTAAAGTAATTAAACCATTATTTTAAATACATTATCATTAGTTTTTTTTATTCTAATTAAATAATATTATGAGATGATCAACTTAAGATTTAGATGTTGTACTAAAATGTGTTAAACAATATATTAAATAGTTGAAATAAATAACATATCAATCATTTAGACAATAATAGTTTATTTATTTTTCATGATAATTATTAAAAATAATTTAATAAATCAAAACACTTGGAAAAATTTCATTACCTTATTTAGGTTAACAACAAATTAAAGTTAATGTATTAGTTTCTTGTTCATTCATACAAACTTTTGAATTTTTCATCACTTATTTATTTCTTTCATTTGAGTATATAATTATTTAAGATTTAAGATATCATAAATAAATAATTTTTTATAACAAATAATTAAAAAGGGAAATGACATTAAAAAATAATGTTTAATTAATTTTATTAATTCATGAGAAAATAAACATTTTATTATTGTAAATTTTTATACTAGTAATAAATTATAATTTAATTATTTTCATAAGTTATGTTAAAAAATTATTTTAAATGTATACATTATGCACAAAAAAACTACTTAAATTGAAGTGCATTATTAAGAAAATTCAAAGCATTATTGAAAATTTAAAATCTTACTCAATGGATAAGGAATGATAAATTAAAGATTAAAATAAAATGAAGCTTCTTACTATCTAACAAATAAAAAGTTAAAACATTTATCATAGAAGCTGACTACCTCACATTTTTCCATTAATAGAAGGGTATAAATATCATTTTTAGTCTAACTACAAATGACATCAACCTTTGTTGGTGATAAGGGAGGTTTGTGATTTTTTCCAAAAAAGAAGGGAGGCATGCAAAATTATCCCAAATCTTAAATGAGGTTTAAGTAATTTGCCTAACATTAAATTCAACTAAAAAATGATTTCGTGCCATAAGAATGCATTCTAACAAAGTGCTTCAACAAAATGTTTTACCTACATGACAATGAAGCAACAATTCATAATAAAAATGAAAAAAATTAAAAAATGATGAAACAAAAAAAAAGCCTAAAATTATTGAACCATAGAAACTAAAATGCTAAGATGCATAATGTATACCCAATTTTATATCATTTAGTTGCAAAGCAATATAAAAAACTTAGTAAGAATACTAAAACCTAAAATTTTGGAGTCAAAATGTGAAAGACTTACAAATCTTACCACATTGTTGTTAAAGGATTTGCTGTTACTATTGCTAATCACCTTTCATTATGCTTTCATGCCTCTAAAGAATAATGAGGGTTTCTAAGTTTAAAACAAAGTTTGCATTCAAGCACTTTGATTTGATGATAAAAAATGGCATAAAGTTGAAAAAAATAGAGGAGATTTGGGTATCCTAGAACTTAGGGTTAGAAAAAATTAAATGATAGTTGGCTATGTGAAAAGAAGAAGCATATCAAGGAAGTAAAGGCTATCGGGATTGTTGTAGAGTAAAGAGGTAGGTTATATAAAATATGCTTTAAGGTATAGTAAAAGCCCTATTCAATTTGGAAATATTTTATTTCTTAAGCTAATCTTTTTACCCTTGTAATTTGAAGACGGTTCATTTCTTAAAGTTATTTTTTTCCACTACATGAAAAATGATTAATAAATTTATTATAAATCAATTAATTTAACATATTTAAAAATATTAATTGATCATGCTATTAACTATACTTAATATGTTTAAGAGAAGGAAAAATATGCAACATGTATTGAAAACAAAATATGTATAGTAACTCTAAACATGCATAAAATTGTAAATAATAAGTTAACTCCTTATAGTAACTTTTACTACAAAGTTACTAAAAAAAACCTTTTCAAACACAAAGTGTGAGAAGAAACTTATTATAATTGAATAATTATTAAACAATAATGATATTTTTTATTTTCTTTTATCTTTTTGAAATAACCTTTAAATCATACCTCAATAGTTATTTTATACATGATTTATCTATAAAAAATGTGATATACTAATATCACTATAAAAAGAAAGCAAGATTATTCATGACTTATTCCATTCAGATTTGTCACAAATTAGCCTATATATACAACATATTTTATAGAATGAAGTAGGAGATCAAGAATATTATAATAAGACCAAACCATTTTGACATATGAAATTATATATTTGAATTACACAACATGCATGAAACTATAGAGAAAGGTCCATATATTTACATTAGCAAATTTAGAATAGACCTATACTTGACAATAGGTAGCATGTGAATAATTACAACTAATCTTTAACCTAGAAGTATTAATTAAATTATAATTTATAACATCATTAGATCTTGAAAAGAAAATTTTGGTAAGTACTATTTGGGTTTTAATAAAGGATAGCGCATTAATTACTTATTAAAAATAAGCAAAATAGCATTTTGTAATTATTTTATATATAAAGTATGTTATATTATAAACATTTAATTGATAATAAAAAAATTAAGAAAATGAGTGAGTTGAATAGAGTTTCATTGAAAAGATTTCTTGCAAAATGTATATAACAATTGGTTATAATTTATAAAATTTTCTTGAATTAATTTTGTGTTGAAAATGGAAAGAATTATTCCCAAAGAAATATTTTTCATTTATCAAAAACCTAAAAAAATTACATGGACAAATATAATTATTTAATAAAAAAAGAATTTATATACTTGAGATAAAAACAAATTTCAATTTTATTATTGCAATCAACCATAAAAAATTTAATGTGTTCAATAAATAGAAGAAGGTTTTGCAATTCATGAGCTATAGGGACATCTAATAAATTAAGATTGATCCATCTCAAAGATCATAAAATTTTGTATTAAGGCATACAATAAAATAGATTTAGAGTTCTTGAGAGTCTATTATTGCTTTATAGCATGACAAATTAAAGTAACTTTGATTGAACTTATCATTCTCTAAGTCAATAAGCTTCAAAGCACATTGTAAATTATAATAGAAAATTAATTAAGTGTCATAATTTTAGAAAACTTAAAATCATTATTAAACATAACTAATATAAATAAAACCACTTGATAATCTTTTTGTTCTAGAAACATCATTTAGTTTTCTTTCCATTTAAGTCCAAGAAATTAAAGGTAATATGCTAAATTTTTAGGCCCTTAGAAGTTTGATAAATAGATTAATTGTAAATATGATCCTATAATGAACTAGAAGAATTTTCATTAGAAAAATCAATTAATGAAATATGACATGAATGAAGATAATTCTTTCAAATCTTAACCATTTTTTCTTTTCTAATAAATATTATCATTTTTAATTTTTCATTTCTCTGATTTAAATATTCTTAAGATAAGGATAGTCTTAGAAGCAAGAAAGTATTTGCAACTACCATAGTAACAAAGAGAGATATGACACCATATTAATAAGAAAGCATGAAAAAATGGTATAGTGAATGTAGATAATTAAGAGATAAATTTTACAATGAAACATCTTCTAGCAAACTAAGATCATCACAATGCTCCATCTAAAATCTTTCATTTAAGAAGAGACCAAGCTTACACAAATTTCCCATATGATGCATTAAGTTGTTTACCTTTTAACAAATTAAATTTTTTGTCATTAGTAACTGTATTCTTCCTATGAAAAATGCTGATATCTCAAATTTATTAAGAAATGAAACACTCACATTATGTCAAGGAAAACAAATTCCATGCTTTTCACCTTACCACCTATATAAAAATTCTCACATTAGAAGCATGAATGATTTTTCCAATTACATCTTAGAAAAAGTTATGTATTCTAGCTTAAGAGAAAAATGGATCCAATGTAACAAAGGTTAGATTTCATTGATATTTATAATAAGTGAAATTGAACACTAATTATTTACTATACAAATTCTGCCATAGAGAAGAATATCATCAAAAGGCACAAAAATCATATAAATTCTATGCAAGTGCAATAGGTGTCCAATAAGTGCTTCTTTGTATTCCAAAATCATTGAGTAATAAAAAACAATGTAGAAACCATGGTGGATTGTTTTATAGTCTAATAACTTTTCCTTTTCCTTAGCTATAGATTATCTTTATTCACTTTAACTTGTTTCATAAGAATTAATGTTTTTACTTTAGTTAAGAAAATAAACAATAAAAGGAAAAGATAAGTAAATAAATTATGAATGTAAAACTTAAATTTTTGACACATGTACCTAAAATTCCTTTCTAATAATCAACAAATTCATAACACTAAGAACCTCATTTTGTTCCTATGCACAAAATGGAAGACAAATCTTCAATTATTTGAAGCTAACTATATAAGACATATCAATGCATTTAATCTAAATTATAATTGAAGAATTTATGTATAAAATTTTTTATCCTAATAACATGTAGAAGATTCAAATCACATCTTTTTTGTTCTTTTTGGCAATGCATTCACATTGCACATAGCACAAAAAATAATAAAAATAGGAATAAGCTTATTAAATGAAAATGAAAGGTAAAGCAAGCAACAAAATTTCCTTAGAAATTCAACTTCAAATATACTCCTTGACTTTACAATTCCTTTAATTTAGTCTAAATATTTTAAAATAGATGCATGTATGATAATTCTAGTACTCTATCAAGCAATTCAAATTAAATATAGCTCTTAAGTAAGGTTCAAATAATCTTACATTTGGTTAAATTGACATTTGATGTTTGGATCTAGTATTTAAATGTAAGGTGAACATATAAAAAGGAAGGGTTTTTATATTACCATGAGAAATAAAAAGATAGAATTCAATATTATCTCTTTTCCTCCTTTAAAGCTTTCTTAATTTCAAATTTCAAATATAATGTAAAAAGATAAAACAAAATTAATTCTTTATTTATTTATTTTGCATTGAAGCCTTTAAGAAACTTCAGATAAGATGAAAGACAAATATAGTGAAAAACTTCATGTTAGCTTTTCTACTTTGCTTTGTGACTCTTTTAACTTAGAAAAATCTTATTTTCAAATAGCCTAAACTATTCAACTAGAAACTAAAATTAAAATCAAGTATTCAAGAAATAAATAGCAAGTAGATCCATAAATAAATTTAGATTAAGAAATTAAAAAAAATCTTTATACTTTTAACTTAAAATTAAGTACATCTTAAAAATTCATATGAAGATGATCTATAAAATTATATATAAATAGAGGATCTTATACTAGGTTAATGTTGTATTATGTGTGAATAATCATCAAAGGCAATTCATATCTTTTTTAATGAGACTGAGAAGAGTATCTACCTCATCACCTCAAAGATCAACTTGAAACATAAGTGTAGCATCCAATATAAGTACCATTATTTAAAAACATTAATAAGATGAACATGTGGATTTATTTAGTGAAACAAGAGAATGTGAAATGAAAATGCTTTAATATTTTAAAAAGTTTTAATAATGTTCTCGATTTCAATATCAAATTAAACTATTCAGATATATTGATTAAGAGTAATAAGTTAGTAATACTAACACTTATTGAAAATTTTTCTAGTTCTTAATGAATGTTCCTATAAAATAAAAAATTGCCACATGAACTCAACGTGCTTAATTATTGCCTCTATAATATTACATTATTATATTTTTATGCAAATAGCTCATGTAATTCAAGGTATATATATTTTCTCCCTTTTTGCCTAGATGTAAATTAATGCTATATAACTTTCTAATAGACAAGTGAAAGTAATTGGTTCCTTTTCAAACTACTAATTAACAAATGAAAATTTCCTTTACTCTTTAAATTTGAGGCAAACCTATGTAATAATTTAAATATACCTTAGCTTTTTTGTAGAAGGAATTAAGATTTTCAACATGATCCATAATAACAAGATGCTTGCTTGAATTATAACTATTAATGTCTACGATAGGGGCTCTTCAACTATGTCTTTCATCTCAACTTTCTCTTGATAGAGACATAGACAATAATCATACCTCCATTAATTCAACTTGAAATAGATTTAAGACCAAAATCATAGAAATAAAGAAAAAATACTATCTAATTTAGTTCATTTTGCATTACTTCTGTTAACTTTAAAAACATGGATAGTAACTTATCTTTTGATGACTTATACTCATCATTTGTTATTAAAATTCGAATAAATAAGTAAGATAAAGTTTAATTGGCTGAGTTAGAGACAAGTCAACATTTGCAATTTACTGTAGGAAGAAATATGCATTAGATGATATATATATGCTTTCAAAGGTCACAACAAAGAAGGGAATTTCTTAATGTTAATTAGGAGAAATTTTGAAGAGATCATAAGATCATCCTCAATGAAGGAAGAAGTTAATCATAAAAGATTAATATAAACACTTCTTCATCCTAACCTCAATAGAGAAGACAATCATATTAGAAAATCTATTAACATAATTGCTATTAATCTATTTCATTGACAAAGTTACTTCTAAAGCATAAAAGATACATCCAAAAATTTTTCAAATCTTGTTTCCTTTTCCTTAACTAACAACTTTTTAGCAACTAAATAAAAAACAAATCAAGAAAATCATATTTGAAAGCCTCAAATCATTTTATATTTATTTCATTAGAAAATACTAGGAAAATCTATTATTATCTCTAAAATTATAGAAAAGAAAGAAGAGAATATCAAAGATCTAAAACCTATAAATTTCTCAAGCAATATCAATAAACTAAAAAGTAAAAAGTTTAAAATTTTCAAGCTATAAGAGCAAACAAATTCAAAAATAGATTTAAAAAAAAATAAAAAACACATGAAAAAATTCACAAAAGTTTCAAGTTGAACAAACAATGATATCCAACAATTAAGCAAAGCAATCTTCAAAATAAAGGAAAACCAAAAAGAGCAAACCAATGTTAAAGTAACAACATTAAAAACAAAAATAAAGAAACAAAAGAAAAATATCACCTAATATATACAAAGCCATTGAATTGTAAAATAAATAACTTTCTAAAGGAAATCAAATCCATAAAATCTCCAAACAATAATTAGAGCCAAAAGCTATAAGCATTTGTGAAATATAGAAAAAGGATAGAAGGGTTGTTAGAAACAAAATTGCTCTAATCAAATATCCAAAACTTCAAAATTTTGTTCCTATGATTTCAAAAACAATAAAACCATAAATCGATCAAATTTTTCACAAAAACATATATATTAAGGGAAGGAAAGATTAGGGAAAAGAGAGTAAGGGACTAAAAAGTAAAAAAAAAAATTGAAAGTGTTATTTGATTAGTATCATCAATAATGACAATAAAGAAATAGGAAGAGAGGAAGTTAGAGAAAAGAAAGAATGAACACAAATTCAAATGGAAAGAATATAGAAAAATAAAAAAATATTAAGATACAAAAGAATGTATTTAGATAAGGAGAGTGAATAATAAAAGGCCTGAAAGAAATAGCCCATTCCAATAAACAAAAAAAATAAAAGGCCAATAAAGAAGCCCATTATAACAAAGTAGTAGGCAACATAATTAAGCATTTAAATAGGAAAATGAAAATTATGATGGCTAAAAAAAATTAATAAATCATCATAATGAAATACTATAGTAAAGAGAACTAAAACCTTATTTTAGTTGTTTAAAGGTGATTTGTTAAAAAATATCTTTACAATAAAATCAAATTTTATTATTACTGAAGGTCATATCATTTGCAATAAAAAATTAATTTTGTTATTGAATCATAAAATTTTTGCAACAAAAATTTGCTATTGTTGCAAAATTAGAATTTTTCTTTAGATTTGGGAACATAAAATTGTTTTGTTACTAATATCATAAGATTAGCAATAAAATTATAATATTAATGCAAATTCTTTATTAAAAAAACTTTTACTTGTAGTATAAGTCAAAAATTAGGTCAAGTCTATTCCATTATATGAATAAGTTAGGTTAGGTTGAAAATAGGTTAGGCCAATAGGACCTATTGCTAGGTGCCTACTTCTAGCTTTTTCTAGGAAGGAACCTTTAACTTGATGGCTTACTTCCATCGTTATTTAGGAAGGATGCCTTTTTAATTAATATTTTATATTTAATATTTCAAAACTTATTTTGTTATCTAAAAAAATTAATTAATATATATTATTTCTCAATTAAATACACAAACCTTAGACTCTACACAAGATTGATAAAAATAGAAAAATAAAAAGAAATAATAATATATTTATGATGCAATTAAAAGTATGAGTGAATTTTTAATTACCATTTTATTAAATATTTATTTTAATTATAGAATAAAAAAATACAAGGTAATGGATAATGGATATCCATGTATGGTCATGAATGGCCCTTTTGTTAATGGATAAATATTTCACCCATCCATTTAACTTATTAAAGATAATAGATAAATTTAGATTGACCTAAAAGTGGACCAATCATATAGATTCATGGATATCCATCCATTTTGTCACCCCTAACTATAAGGGAGAATCATCAAGCAAAAGAAGCCATATTGACTTGGCTCACAACCTTACTTATGCTGAACTCTACTTGACATAATGTTTTGATGCAATAGTTTTCCAACAATTGTTAGCTCTATGCAAGTTGGTGGCTGGTTTGATAATTATTAAAACAAAGTGGATTTTATCATTTTTTTTGTTAAGGAAAGATAGCATAGTTCTAAATTATGACTAACAACATACATTGTAGCATCCATTGTAATCATATCATACTATAATTATAATTTCTTAAAAAATCATATGTGCAACAGTGAATTATGATTATGACATTGTATGCTTATTGTTGTAGCCACAATAACATCAATACATTATTTTTTATAAATTAAAATTTTAATATTTTGCTTGCTCATAAATTTTATTTCATATGAAATAATATGATATTAAATTAAAATAATTAATATTAAATAGTATAAATCAATTTCCATTATATGATTTTAATTATATGTTGTGCAATCAAAAATTTTCATCACTACAATATTCATAATTTACATTTTTGCTCCTAAAATATCTGCAATCACAATAAATGTATTGCAATCAAGACAATGGCAACAACGATAATTTACAAACCTAAAAGATAATGTTGACAATAAAGAATTGGAAGAGATAAAAGGAAGATAAATGAAAACTAGTTCTAAATTTTATAATGGGTTAAAGAAAATGTATCAAGGAAGATTAGGATAAAAAAAATGAAATATCTTAAGTTGTAATTGTCAAGGTAACTGATACCTTTAGTATTAAGATAGAAAATATTTACTTTTCATAATTATTTTTAATAGTTTTATTTACATTTCCATTGCAATTGATATTCATTTAATACTCGTTAAACCTTGAAATATAATTAAAATAATATTTTATAAGTGTTTTGATACATCCCAAAATTCATCACAAGATAACTTTCTAATCATAAAATTAGGCATTTATTTATTAATCAAAATAAATAACACATGCACATCAAATTTTACTATCAAATATTATTTTTGTTTTCTAAAATAATTTCAAAAATTAAAATGCTCTATATATTCAAATATAAGATTTTTTTAAAATAAATCTTATATCATTTTTTACAAATTTCTAATACCAATTCTATGCACCTATATCCAATTATTAAGAAAAAACATTTTTATAAAATCATTAGATATATTTTATATGTTACATTGTCCATACTAAACCTAGTTTAACTATCATTATTAATGCAATGCTAACTAGTTAGGTTATATTTTAGAGAATGAAGAATTATATTATTTACAATACCCTAATCACTATATAAATTGTATTGGAATTCATGTTTATAGCCATATCCAAAGAGTCATTAGTTTAGAAAAGCAAATTAAGTAGAAATATTGAAAATTGTACTACTACGAAATTGGAAAATATTTTCAATCCTACTATAAAATTAAAATTTCAATGGTATTTCTGTGAACATTGCATTTTGTTTAAGTCACATCAAAGAATAGTTTAAAATTATATATATAAAAATGATAATCATTGAAAATTCCAAAAAATATATTTTAAGCATTAAAAATATTTTTTAGTAATTAGGCTATTATCTTGATTATGCAAAAATAAATGAAAGTTAGAAAATTAAAATTTTTAACTTTATCCTTTTTAAATTAATTAATAATAGAATTTTACAAGATATTTTATTTTTATTATTTTTAAGTAACTGATATAAAGGAGAAGATTTTTTTTATTTTTCATAAATAAAATAAGGTATATAAGAATTTACATCCCTCCCTAAATAAGATATGAGTTATATTTAAGCTAATTTTGATAACATTAATATTTGATTTGATAAAATAATAAAAATATTTGAATTTTTAATTAAGAAATAATAGGATTTCATAAGATATTTTATTTTATTATGATTTTTTTAAGTAACTAATATCAAGGAGAAGATTTTTTTTTATTTCTCATAAATTAGAAAAGGAATATAATTTGATTCAATATTAGGAAGAGGATTCACATCCCTCCTTAAATAGGAATAAGACATGAATTTTGTTTAAACTAATTTTAATTACATTAATATTTTATTTGATAAAATAGTTAGTATCTAGAAAGGGATTATTATCCATTCCTATTTAGTAAAAACATACTTGAATTTTGATTTTTTTTAAATTAGTATTAAGGAGAGGATTCACATCGTTGCCTAAATAACAAAAAAATAGCATTTGCAATCAATCTATTTTTAGTTTATAATTTAAAATTGATAAAATAATTCATATTAGGGAAAAGGCTTTTGTCCTTCCCCAAATTTTAAATAGGGATCATCACAAAGATGAAGGGGTGGTTTAGAAACATCATAAAGGGAAAAGTAAGGAATTAAAGGTGAAAATAAAAAATGAAATTAAAGAGAATAGAGTGAAATAGGGAAGGAAAAAAGAGTCAACTGAATATTGCTTTAATTTCATCGAAGATTTGTATATTATCTTGTTTACATAAGTTGATAAGAAATAGTTTATTAATTTTTTTGTGCTAATGAATAGTATTTATGAAATTCTTATTTTGGCTATAAACATATGTCAAATGCAATGTGTTTTTAGTTAAAGAGAATTGCAAAGATGGTTTCAAAAACTTATCTTATTTGTATGATGTTGATGTTGATTCACCTTCCTTCTATTTATCATTATAAAGAGCAATGTGAATTCTAGCCTTTATATTATTATTGGTTTATATAAGTGTAAGGTTGCAAAATAGGAGAATGTTGGTAGATTTTCTCATATAGATAAATGGTGAAATTCAATTCTAGGCTCAATTCTCACTAATGCTTAAAGTAGTTGCTATAATTTTTTAATTATATTATATAATTTTCTTATTTTGCACATGCATGACTATTGATTTTTCTTTTATAGAATTCTATTGTTTGAAGTATAATATACATATTGTATTATTTTAATTATTTCATATTTTGAAAGTCATCAGTGAATCATAGTGAAGGAGTATAATTTTAAGCAAATTAAATTCTTTAGAGGATTTCACATGCATATTTTGTTTATTTCAATTTCTTTTAGTTAACATTTTCATCATGCATTTAGAAATAATTATATGTTAGTAAGTTCGAGACTCTTTGACTAATGATGAGATGGTCAGGTGTTTAACCTTTTGTGATAGTCATGCCTATTCTATTTAGGATCAAGAATAGTGCTCCTAAAAGACTAGAATTCTTGGCTCTTCTAAGAAGAATCATAAGTTGCATTAGGATTGTATACATTTTTTGTTGTGATTAAAATTTTAATATATAGTAATTTCTAGGACTTAGCTTTAAATTATAGCATAAGGTAGATGGAATCAAAGAATTAAAATGTGTTATCATAAAGAAATGAGTAATCAAATACCTAGAATATAAGCCTTTATTTACTATTCAATTCTCTAATTCTTTATATTCCTGCAAAACTATTTGATCAATATTATTATGAGGACCTCTTTAAATAGACTGGATTGGGTCATGGATTTTACCTATCACAGGATCCATGTCTAACTTACCCATATTTGGGTTATAATATCATACAGGGCTATATTTCAATTGTCACTCTATCTAGAGCCTAATAACAAAATTTAACATTATCTTTTATTTATTAAATTAAAGTGAAGCCCATATTAAAAATTTTTAACAATCTCTCACTTAGGCTTATATTAATTTATAAATGATAACTCTTTGGAAAGAATTAATGTTAAAATGGTATTATCTCACCTATAGGTCTAATTAAGATCATAAGTATCCAACAACACTAAATATTACATCCAAAAGGATATAATGTAAAATATGTTGAATGCCTACATCTTATGGATTGAATAATTAAATGTAATGTATAGAATAGAATTTACATTATCTTGATATAACTGAATGTAAATTCCTTATACAATGGTCCCTAACATCCATCTAAGCTACCTTATGGGAACAAATATTCTCGACACATTAATGAAATAGGGTCCATATGTCTCTATTCATAATCATAAGACTGGATTGAAATGTCTCTACTTTCTCACCATAACCAAAATGTGCATAATATATGGTGAAGATGTGAATATCTCATTATAAGTATTTGACTTAAATATATCACAGGATATCAATGAGCTCATATCAACTAAACTCCCACTAACCTAAGACATCAAAAAAGCTTAGGAAAATTCATTTTATTCATATGATCATGCTTTATATTTATCCTTACGCCTTCTAGTTAATGGATCCATAAATATACAATCCATGAAAATTGAGTAATATACTCATGTATTTTCTCTCTTATAAATTGATACCTCAATTTAAAGTCCTTTACATAGGTAAATTTGTTATTGTTGAGAGAAAATCTATAATAGTAATTTTGTCACAACATAAACATGGTTAAAGTCAGAAAACCTTTAACTTGCTTACTTGATAAGGGATTTATTACATGCAACATGCCCTGCCTTTTAATAGGAGGTTATTGTGATTAATTGCATAATAATTCCATGACATAGCACCTCCAAACACATGTCTAGTCATAGTTTTATGATTGCTTGGATAACTGATAGAATGAGTCTGATTAACCTGTGCATATAAGATTTCCTAATCTTTTATAGGTCAATATGTAAACAATTATATCATATAGATACAAACCCATTTGGAGTCCATAATTACTAACCTAAATCAATAATAGGCTACTTATAATTGAGGCATAAAGGATAACCCTTATCACTTAGATAATATTTAGGCTTGATAATTTAAGCCTTTTGGATTAATTAATAGTGAAAGCACATTGACATGTTAGACTTTTTTGGTACTAAAAAGAGATAAGCTAAATACTCTTGGGATCTATATAATATGGGTTTATTACACAAACAAATTT
The DNA here is from genome assembly GCA_020226215.1 of Sindora glabra. Taxonomy (NCBI): domain Eukaryota; kingdom Viridiplantae; phylum Streptophyta; class Magnoliopsida; order Fabales; family Fabaceae; genus Sindora; species Sindora glabra. Next base: position 71,871,101 of record CM035226.1, on the reverse strand, counting down.
TGAGTTTATAAGCCCATTATATATATGCAATTATGAGCTTATTGCATTTTACTCCTAGGCCACTTTTAAATAAGTTTGATTTAATTCCTTTGTCTCTACCAACACATCTTTATGATGACTGACTTAGAAGAATGTCATCATCATGCACATCCCAAATCATCAAAATGCCCTAATTCATCATACATTGACCTACACTTACACTACTTTCTTGCTATTTGAGAGAAGTTACAATCTCACTAAACCTAAGATACAATTATGTAAATAGACATTTCTAATTCTTACTCTTAAAGAATTATTTGACTATTAAGTCACTAATCAAGAAGGGTACTCTCTTCTTTAACTAATATAACTCCCACTAAAACGAGTTGTTTTAGACCATAAATGAGTTTTAAAATATCAAGAGGAGAGAATCTTTGACAAAATACACCTTCCTCTTAAAAGTAGTTATTAGCTACTAACTGACTCGATCATGAACCCATAGACTTAAATGAGCATCTCATTAAACTTAAAATGATTTTTTTTACTTTTTTTTTATAAAATTTGATAGTCTCCTACTATTCTAAAACATTTTTAAATGGATTAGTCTTTTTAAGCCTTAAAGATGGTTTTAGGGTTAAACCATTAAATTCAAGTTTTGTGAAATCTTAAACAACCTTATTAAAAATATATGCCTAAAAAAACACCTTAAAATTAAGTTTTTATTTGTTACAACTTGACAACTAGTCAAAATAAATTTTTACTATTATTTTTTTATAAAATACTATGTTTTTCTAATGTAACATAAAATATAGACAAAACCCATCTCTAGTTTTGAAACATTTTTCAAGAAGTCAACTTAAATCCAATGAAAAACATTTAGTGTATGTCCAAGTAAAAAAAACCAAAATTTTATATTTTCATCAAATCAAACTATAATAATGTCCATAATGGATCTCAATAGCTATCCAATCTCATTATTAATCGTTCTCTCAATTAATGACCCTTTCCTACCTAATCTCATTTTACATATTTTCCTTATCCGAAAATAGGTCAGATATTTACTATGTCAAAGGATGCCCCTTTTGATGGTTTAGTTTAAAATGACCACCAAATAAATTCAATTCAAGTGCAAAAAAATCTTTTATGCTCTAATTTTACCTTATACCTGAATTTAAACTCATAATGAATTCTATACTCAAAATTGCTAGATACATCATCTAGAACTAAGCCCTATCAAACATAACATGTCCAATTCAGTATCTTAAAATTTTTATTGCATTAGACATTAAAATTTAGAAAATATCAAGAACATTTGAGGCATGTCAAAAAACATAATCATGCTAAGTCTTTCCTTATAAAATTATATTATGTAATATTAGTCAGTAAACATTATACTACAAAAACCTAACACCAAAAGATGTTATTATATTGATAATGTACTACCAAAGGGTATCAAATATTATCAATGTAGCCTCTCTTTTGTACATTTTATACCAAAATTTTTTATGTCAAAATTTTGTATAAAATTTCATGTAAATGGTCTCATAAAGGCAAGTATAAAATTACATAAAAATTTCATGGCATAATATGAGTATATTGTAATACTTAATTAATGTAATAGTCCTTTAAAATTTATTACATCATGCAAAAGGTGTCTACAAATGTTACAAAAATCATAGTAGGTAGCCAATAGCAAAGGAATTGCCCTTTAAAATTTTTAGCTAAAAATAATTTTAAATATATATCTAAATAAAGTAGGCAATAAGTAACAAAAAATATTTTCATTCCAAAAAAATATGGAAAAATGCCCATGAATATGTGCTTGAAGAGTGGAATACAATAGTATAATCATCGTTATCTAAAAATGCTCTCAGGGTGCGATGTGCACCATACATGCCATCTTTGCAAGTAAGGTTTACAAGCATTGCCTTATTCATTTTCATTTTCCTTTGGCAAGTTAAGGATTGGATCCTATAACCTTGTTTGTGACCTAGTTTGAAGCCTAGCTTTCTAAACACAATTTTTATGCCATTTCCCTCCAATTTGATTTAGAATCACTTTTAGATGTGATTCTTAACTAAGCCTATTCAAATTTTATTCAAAAGTTAAGCTTGAAATCACATCCAATTTTTTTAAAAATATTTCAAGAAAAGCACCATACCAAACTTGTGTAATTTCAAGCTACTCTTAAACATGTTTTTACCTTCAAATCATTTGAATTTCTTCATAAATCATGTTTCAAAATTAACCCACTAATAATTTGGTAAAAAAAACATGTTAAAATGCAATTTCAGAAATAGTTACTCCTTGGTTATGCTATTTTAGGAAGCCATACCTCCATTTTTTATTTCTTACTATTTAAATTTATAATTATATCCTAAAAAAGTCATAATTCTTGCTATGAACTGATTTTTTTTAGGGAAGAAAAGGATAAACTCAACAAAGACAAATAATTATGCAAAACTAGAAGACTTTAATGGCAGCACTCGCACAATATAAGAGGCAAATAACAAGTATACAAAATGATGCGAACTATGACTCTTCTGGTTTAAAGACCATAACATGCTATGAGTCACAACATAGTTGTTCAAGCACTCATCCAAAATATGCATTTATCACCTAGTATATACATGCAATAATAGAACTAGTTTAATGTATATGTAAACACATAACCAATCATAAGGTACCTCCCAAAATGCACGTCTACATCTCATCTCATTAATAGAGCATAGTCATGCATATTTCAATATGTTAATATTTCAAAATAAAATTTGTGGAGAGAGAGAGAGAGAGAGATGAATGATTCAACTTTATAAAATTGCATGAAAATTATCCTAAACTACTTAGTCATACTTTAAAGCCTCAACCTAGTTCTGATACCATTTACTTTAGTTAAGATTTTAATGTATAGTAATTCCTAGGACTTAGCTTTGAATTAAAGCATAAGGTACATGGAATTAAAGAATTCAAATGTATTATCATAAAGAAATGAATAATCAAATACCTAGAATATAAAACTTTATTTACTATTCAATTCTTTGATTCTTCTAGATTTCTATAAAACTATTTGATCAACATTGTTATAAGGTTGCTTCTACCTTTATCATAACCTTTCATTTTCTCTCAAAGAAGAGAACAAAATTGTTTAAGTACTAATAGGACAACATAGACCAAGATAGTTACTAGAGCTAAGGAGCCTTATTAAATAAATTAAGTTAAGTTATAGATTCTACCCATCATAAAATCCATGCCCAACTTATCCATATTTAGGTTTTAATACCATACAAGGCTAGATTTCAATTATCACTTTATTTAAAGCTCACATAACAAAATTTAACATTATTTTCTATTTATTAAATTAATATGAGGCCCATATTAAATATTTCTAACATTTTTATTATTTAATTTATGATATTTATTTTTATTAATTTATACTTTAAGTTTATACACTTGAAAGAATTTTGGACATTTATTTTGTTAATTTTTAAAAATGTTTGTTTGCTTATTTTTTAATAAATAATGAAAATAAATTATGAATTTTTATACATAATTTTATTCTACTTTTAAGTTTCATTTTTTCTAATTTTTAAGAATTTAAAAAATATTTATCTTATAAGATATTATGCTTAATTATTTCATACTATTTATTTACACAAATTTATTTAAAATTCCTAGTTTTATAATTCTTTTAAAATTAATTCACAATTTTAAATCACATCAACTTTTTTAAAAAATTAGTAAAAAATATTTTTTTCAAATTATATGGACTTTGATCCTTCTTTTAAAGGTATAAAAGCTCTACTCTTGTAAGTCATATCATTTTTTGTAAATATTTTATTTTATTTTTTTGAATTTAAACCTTTAAGTTTCTTTTTTTTGTACTTTTATAATATCTATAGTCTATTCTCTCATAACCTACAATAATGGCTTTAACCACTTCGTGAGTTAATTTTTGTTTATAATTATGATAGAATAGTAAGTAAATAAAATTGGGATATTTAAAATAACGAATATCAATGAATATTTTCATCAGTTATTATTATTTTTATTTGAGGGATTAATAATGTATTTTTTATCATAATATATTACATAGTTAATTTCAAGGTAACTTTTTTCTTAACATATGTTATGGGCTACCTAACACTTTCTCCACACATAATTACCATTTTTTTTTGTGAAAAGCCTATGCTTTTTTATCAAATTTTATTTCTAATTTTTTCTTTAAAAAACAAATGGTGACTCTTGTTTTCTATTTTTATGATTTAAATAAAATAGTTGTCACTTGTATTGTGGCATCCTTTGAGCATCTTGTAAAAACTTCCATTTTCATTTTGACAAGTAATCTATTTTGACATCATGATTAAGTAGTTCATAAAATTTAGGTGTGATTTACTTATTTATTAAAATGCAAGTGCAAGTAATATTGAAATTCTCAACACTACAATAGAATTAGAATATATTTCACAAAAAATGAAAATGTTATGCTTTAATTGATTTACTATATAAAGAAATACATGATTGTTAACTAACCTAGTGGTCTTTTAAAGGAATAAAGGATAATTAAATCCTAATGAGGACTATCATGAATTGTGGTGGTAGGGAAAGATTGTTGAGGAAAGGATTAATTTTCTTTAATTATCATCAATCATAATTTTTCCATTAAAAATATGAGTGTTTGTAGAATTAATGCTTGCAAAAATAAAATTAGTTTTGTAAGCATAATGATCATTTATTAGAAGTAATGCAAAACATAAAAAATATATGCTATCACTCAAGGGATCAAAGTATTATTAGATATCTCTCCCTCTAAAAAAGGTTATTTCTAAAATTTGAACTTTTACCTATTAATAGATAAAATTTATCTAAATCAACATATTTTCCACTAAATAAGCAATTTATTAATCTCATTTACATTTAAGATAAATATAAGGTCACAATCATTGTCATTTTTAAGAATAACATAGCATATTTAACCACAAATGTAACAATATTGCAATTGAATAATGTTAATAGCCAATTTTAAATTAATTTTTATGCTACTTGATATGGAGGTATTTTTTTTTCCAACTTTTTTATTATCTTTGATAAATGAGGCTGCTTCTTATTCCTCACACATATATGCAAGTTTCTTTTACTTTTTTATGTAGTACCTGAATAATATTTTTCCATTTTTTCTTATTAATTAAAAGTTCTTCAAATAGTTTTTAAATAATAAATTCTAACATTAATTTTAAATCTTAACAAAAAATAAATTTTATATAGTATTATAATATTATTAAATACTAAATCACTGCATTATTTTTTATACATTATTTTGATATTATATGATTATTTAAAAGTAAATTTAATCTATAAAATCTTAATTAAATATATAAAAATTCACTTAAATTTATGTGTGAAAGATATATAATAAATCAATTTATATCTAATGAACTAATTATGGATGTAATTATTATATCAAGCTATCCAAATATATAAGATCCCTACATTTTCATAAAATCCACACTAACATAGTTAATTATGGTAATAGCAACTACATTGAATCCATATCCTATTAGAATTTTTTATTATGGACCTCCCATAATTCATAAATATAAATTAGTGTCAAAATAGTTAGCTTAAAATTAATGACATAAGGTGTTGAGCTTTTATTGATACCTAGGCCTGATTTTGTAATTAGTAGGATTTAGATCTTATAATGAGCAGATTATGATCTAATTCATTAATATAAGATAAGTCTTTATCTCTCCAAACTAGACATGAACTATGTTCTTCCATCATAACTAGCAAAAGTATGGTCTCTAAGAATAAAAGTTCTAAGTTAAGCAAAAAAGGAGACTTTATCTAGAGTTTGATTATGTTTTAAAAGATTAATTTTGATTCAAGTGATTAAAGCATAATATTGGATAAAGTATAATGGATCCATTTACTAAATCAGGTAAAATTAGATTATTAAACTCCTTCACCATGCTTATATTATTGTTCTTAAAACCTATAATTAAATTATGTCATATAAACATAATTTCTAATTTAGTGTTATGAGAAATTTAATTTTAATTTAGAAATTGATATTGGAGTTGATCAATTTTGTTTCTATGGTTAATTAAATAAGCGTATTTGAGTGAATTTTTGCATGTTTTTCATTTTAATTCAATGATTTAGTATGTTATGAATTTTAAATTTATTTTATAGCCTTATGATTATTTAATTCATAATTATGTATAAGAATTCACGGAATTTATGTTTTATATGTGAGTTTTCTTGCTAGACATATATAATCTTTGCATTTTTTCAATTCATTTTATGGCTATGCATGAGCTCAAATTTTCAACATGAATTTATTTAATGAACATGCGTTATTGCTTTTGTCATTGTGTTATTTTGTATGAAGTTTGTTCTCCTTATGTATATATAAAATATAATTTTCTTTGCTAATATGATGGTTCTAAAAAGTATGAAATTTTATGCTTTGTGTATCTTTCATTACTAGATAATTCAGTGCAGTATGTTTCTGTGCTATCTTGTATATGTAAGCATAATATTTGGTGCCATTCATTCTACCATTAATAATTAAATGAGACATTTCACTATACATTTTTTTGGTTTAATTGGTATGTATTCTTAGGATGTATAGACTGTGTGCATATATATATATATATATCATATAATTCAATTTAATGCATATTATCCATAAGCATACTATAGTACTATACTTTTTACACTTTCATTTTGTTGTATGCATTTAAATATTGTTAAGAAGCTACATTTATTAAGTAAATTACTATTTGGAAGTATTTCTAGATAGACCCTTGTATCTTACTAGGGTATTGGTATGTGTGCTACTCAGTAGATTATTTGGAAGCTTTTTATTTTTTAGTTCAAGTGGATATCATAGACATTGTTTCGAAATTAGTTTCTATGAAACTTTCACTACATAAAAAATAAATCATTTTAGCTAATTTTATGCAATTGTTAAATAAGATAATTTAGAATTATTTTAAGCTTTTAAGTGCATTAATTAATTTAGATGGAACTTATTCCAAAATATTTTTAAAAAAATATTTTTCAAAATGGTAGCAAGCTTGGTACTAGACATTTTGGATTTTCAAACTCAAATTTATTCAATTTTTCAACAAAATTTTGTATAAGGTTAGTTGAAAGATAGGATTTGTGGAAGGTTGGATTGAGAATTATGCCAAAAAATTACACAAAAGAACAAAAAAAAAAGTGTTGGAATCATGATTCAGGTGGGGCAACTTGGTATAGCACTTGACCAAGGTTAGCTATGATTAATAATGTGTCCAAACACGTCAACTTGCGCTATCGATGGGTGACTGCCATGTGCTGCCTTCTTGCATTGAATGATAGTGGTAACAACACCATTGTGCTCTAATATATATGCATATAATTTTTTGTATTTTTTTCATGATTTTTTTAAATTAAAGATAATTATTATTTTTTCCATTTTATTTTAATATTTATTTAAATTTATGTTGCCTTGAAATTTTACCATATAATTCCTACATTATTAGCTGTTGTATGTAATTTTTGTAGCATTACTTAACATTATTTAGATAAGTGTACTAATTTTTAAGAAGTATTGAAGGTTAATGTTAGCATTATTAGTAGCTCATATTGTGCCATTAAATTTTATGTAACTATATAACTACCTATTGTGGAACCAATCATATGAAATTATATTAAAAATAAGATTGTTTCATGTATATCAAGGACAGTACTATCTTAGTGACATTAATACCATTTCAAGTATAATATTATAAACATAGTTTCTCAGCAATAATATGAATGTAAAGTTAGATACAATGTTACTAGAATCTTAAATACCCTATACAATATACAAGATCATTAAATAAAGTATTCTTGAGCTTCAAAAAACCAAGTCTTTTCTCAAATCTATTATTGTGAAATTTACAGAGTTTGATAGAGTTGAGAAGCCTTTCATTACTTCAAAACACAACATGCGATGGTGTTAATGGTATGCAAGAGCACATTTTAAAGCTAGGTTCACTATTATAACAAGCTAAAGCATGTTAATGTTGACTTAAGGGATAATATTTTGATCTAGCATGCACTATAGTCATTATCTACTTAATTTGATGTTCTAAAAATCTCTTATAATACACAAATAGGTGAGTGGATTATCAATAAGCTAATATCCATTATTAATTAGTAATGGAAGACATAAGAAAGTAAAAAGTTTAGATAATTAACTTTGTTTCTCATGATTTAACCTTAAAATATAGAATAATAATTCATTTTTGAAAGAATCATAAGAAATCAACATATGAAAAAAAGAATGGTTAAATGAAGAATAATCTCCTCAATCTTAAGAAAGTATAACTTAAGCGAAATTACAAGTTCTACAAGAAATATAAAGCATAAGAAAATAGTCAACTTCTAATATAAGAAATTAATTAAGAAAAATAAGAAAGCCATTAGGAAATCTAAGGAGGTCAAATAATGGAAAATTAATTAGTATGCTTGAAAATGGCAATAGAGTGTAAGCAAAACACATTGTAGTTATTTCTTTGCATTTATCTACTAGATTATCATAACCTACTTGTCTGTGATTATGTGGAACACGTTTCCTAGAGTCCACTAGGTTGTATAAATCCTAAACTTAGTATCATTATGTAGGTTCCTAGAAAATAACATATTTTATAAATGATTTTTCAAAAAATATTTACAAGAAAGGTTATAATGTCACATCATTAAGCCTTCTTACAAAGCCTAAAATATTTGTAGTTACAACTAACATCAACTATGGCTACTTAACATAAAGTAATAGGATGACTTTCACTTATGAGCCATTGCTAGAGGTGAAAAAGCTTCAACAGGCATATCTATAAAAGAGAAAATACTAAAATAGTAAGTTGAATGAATCGATAAGTAAATAATATATTTAAGTAAGCATATTCATCAACCTATATCTTTTCATACAACATTATATTGTTCTATATAACACTATCATCCATAATAATATCTAAGAATAATGAATAATATTAGGAGCTAATAATTAGGAAAATAATTAAAAAACTTTAGTGTCTTTCAAGTTATTCCTTATTACCTCAAACTCCATGCTTGCCCTTCTAAGGTTACTTTATTCCCTTATAAAATTTTTCTTGGATCTAATGTTAATTCACAATATAATTTATCATCTCCCCAATTGCATTACATTCTCACTAGGAATTTCATCATTAATATCATAAACTTATTCATATGTAATATATATTTATACAAAGCTCCATAACTCTTTATCTATAAGCCAATCATTTACAATTATCAACCAGGCATCAGAAAAAGGGCATTTAAATATAATAAACAAGTATGAGGTTCTAGAAGCAAAACTAAAACACATACTCAAGTATCGTAACTGAATACTACCATTTAGAAAGCTTCTTTTAAGGGGTATTTGACTGTAGTAATCGAATCTAGACATCTTAGGCATGATTTCCATGATCATGTTCGACTAACATAATTAAATATTGACTTCCAAATATGAGCTCTTTTAGGTGTATTTAACTATTATAGTTGAACATAGACTTGTTGGGAATAATTCCTAGGCTATATTTGACTACTATAGTCGAATACCAATTAAGTTTTCTAACTCTTCATTGAATTTCATTGTCTAAATGGTTATTTTCACCAAATGCATCACCCATTACATAGGCAAATCCAAAAATCACAACTACACAATATTCACATTCATTCTTCATCTCTATAATAACTAAGACTCTAACCAACAACAACTTTACACATTCAATCATCAAATTCTTTCAAAAAATTTACATGTAAGCTTACATAGTAAATAAATCTTATAAAACATCAACCTAAGTAGATTATCTACTTACCTAGGAATAGAGGAAGTAGAGGAAGGTTAGAGGGTAGCTAGATCACCATATACAACACAAAATCAAAAGTTTGAGATGATAATCCCTAATTCCCTTTTTACAACCTAAATTTCATAAAATCCCTTACCAATAGCTTAAGAAGTAAAGGAATTACCTTGGATTAGTTGAAGATTGTGAGTTGCTTTCTTGAATTTGTAGACTACAGAATATAACCTTGAGGGAGTTAAAATTGGAAAATGAGAAAGGAGAGGGAGTTGTGTATGCCTCAACAAAAGAAAAAATAAAGAGAAGGGATTTTGGGGATTTTGTGTAGCCAAAGGCAATTTAGTAATTTTTGAGTGTTTAAAGGGTTAAAAGAGAATAACAATTCCTAAATCTTCTTTATACACAATTACTTAATTTTAATTGTATACTAACTCATATTTAATATTTATTTTTCCTATTTATATTAGAAAATAATATTTTCCTTAATTAAATTCTTACCTTGAACTCATTCATAACAATTATGTAATGGTTGCATGCATTGTAAATACTAATAAAAATAAATAAAATATATCCTATTTTTTCTTAAAGGTGTAACATAGGCTTATACTAAAATTGAAAAATAGAATTTATGAATTTTCCATAAGGAGGAATTTGATTTCAACTATTGTATTTTATCTTGATAGATTTTTTTTATCATTTTAGTAATTAGAGATTTGATTTAATAAATAATTCATGTGTGGTTGGTTCTAATACATTGTTTCATATCATATAAAATTGGTTTTAGTCCTAGTTTTACTAATTCCATTAATTTAATGAATAAGAAGAAAAGAAACTTGATTTTAAAACTATCTTTAGGCTATTTATTTGCCATTTATTTTGAGGATAAGTTAAATATTGGGAGTTAGATACTGTGTATCATTACTTTTAGAGAAGAAACTGTTGCAATTCCACTAGCATTATAGCTTATTGAAATATTTTTTATTGTTCCACAATTTAATCTAATATAACAAGTAGCAAAAGATATAGAAGCCAAAGAATTAATTGATGAAATTCCCTTAAGGAGGTCTCACAAAGTTTGTAGGTTAATAATGTCTAATGACCGCTTAATTTATTTATAAGAATACGAATTTGATGTTAATAAGGATGCTTATTCCATTACATTTTCATAGGTTACATTCAATCTTGACTTTCTAGAATAGATCATTGTAATGAAGGATAAATTAGTCTTAATGCATAAAAAATAAGTATAAGATCTAGTTGAATTACTTGCGGATTGTAAAGTGGTAGGATACAAATAGGTCTTTAAGATCAAGCAAGATTATTAAAGGTCAAAGGTATAAGGTTAAGCTTGTAGTAAAATTTTACACTTAGAAAAAAGATATAGGACTATGAAGAGACCTTCTCACATGTATTAACTAAGGATTTATTTTGAGATGTTATGACATTGGTAGCTCATTTTGATTTAAAACTACATTAAATGAATGTTAAAATTTCCTTTCTAAACTGATGACTTATTAGAGATAATGTACATGAAACAAATAGATAGTTTTCAAGAAAAGGGCAAGGAACATCTTGTGTGTAAATTGAAAAAGTCCATATATGACTAAAAGGAAGTGTCTAAATTGTGGCATCTTAACTTTAATGAGATAATAACCTCTCTTGGTTTTAAAAAGAATAATGTAAACTAATGTATATGTAAGATGATGAATGTGGATAGTTTTGTGGTTCTAGTTTTATTTGTTAAGGAAATTCTCCTTGCTAATAATGATATGAACATGTTGGCAAAGACAAAGCAAATGCTATCAAAACACTTTAAAATGAAAGACCTAAGGAATATTTCTTTTGTTTTAGGCATTGATATTCACTTGTGATAGATTTCTAGGTATTCTTGACTTATTTTAGTGATCGCACATTGAGAGAGTACTAAAAAGGTTTAAAATGTTAACATGCTTTTATGTTTCACCAATTCAAAAAGGTGAGATTTTCTCAAAGGCATAATATTTAGAAAATGATGAAGAAAGAGAAAATATGAAAAACATCTTATATACATTAATTATAGATAATCTAATGTATTAGGTGTGCACACATGCTAATATAACTTATGTATGTGGGTGTAATAGGAAGATATCTGAGTGATCCTAATAAGAAATATTGGACTATTGCTAAAAAAGCAATGAAATGCCTGCAAATTATGAAAGTTTACATGCTGATCAATAAGATAATAGAAGATATCATAATTTTAGGCTACTTAAACTTTAATTTTATTGGTTGTCTAAATGGTCACAAATTGGCATCAAGACACATCTTTACAATGGTAGAAGGAGTTGTGTCATGAAAAAGTAATAAGCAATCACTTACGACAACCTCCACCATAGAAGTAGAGTATGTCATATGCTATAAAGCTCCTTGTAAAGCTATATGGTTAAGGATGTACATTTCTCAGTTTAATCTTGTTAATATTTGAAGACTCTTAACCATATGCTATGATCACATTATTACTGTGAACTTCTCTTAAAACAATAAAAGTTCTACTTATATAAAAATACTTTGATGTGAAATGCTAGTTTATAAGAAGAAGATAAATGAACATATTATTTGTATTAAGTATATTTTCATAAATTGTATGTTTGAGGATCCACTAGCTAAAGGCTTAGCAATTCACATGTATCATGATCATGCAACCAATATGGATCTATCCAATCCTTTTAATGTTTTGGGTTAGCGATTGTGTTGCATTTGATGTAACTATTTTGAAATTGTTTTTTTTATATTAAGATATGTTTAATTTAATGAAATATTCATGATGTTTCTATATATTATTTGTGCATATTTTTTTTGTTATGACATGTTATTATAAACATTTACATCCTTTATCATATTAAGATTATTAATTCTCATATAGTATCTTGGATAGATGTTAGGATTATTGTATGAAGATTTACATATAGTCACATTAAGGTTATGCAAATCTTATTATGAATATTTTAATTTAATATTCATGTTAGATATTAGTTCTTTTGGTTGGTGAGATATAGGTATATAATGTGAAAAGAAAAAAGAAACATATAATGTGAAGGTTGTGTGGGGGAGATGAAAATGGTGCAAGGTTAGAGGGTAGGGGATAGAGGCATAGGCTTTTAACTTTAAGGGCCAAATTTTGAAATTTTTTTAAATATATATGCATATATATATATATTTTAAAAAATTATTAGTTTAGCTTACTTTAAAAAACAAAGTAAATGTAAAAGATAACAAAATAAACAAATATATATTTGAAAATATCACTTTAGTGTTTAATTAAATAGGTTCAAACTTAAAATAAATTTTATTTTATTTTTTAATTTATTAAAATTAAATATAAAATTAAGCATTCAATTTATACGATTATCGCTTCTACTTTGATAAGTTTCTTTGAATAAATATATCCAATATTATCTTTATTTTTTAGATAAAAATTGATTATAAATATATATATTACATCATTTAATTTGGTATATAAATTAATTTTTAAAACCATAATAAAGGATAATTTTGATTTTTTGTAAGATTTGAATATTTTGTAATAAAATTTAAAAATTATTAATTAAATTTAGTACTTAAAATAAGAAACTATTCAAGCATTATAAATTTAATGAATAATAAATTTAGCACTTAAAATTCAAAGTTAAATGCTTTAATATTATCAAACTCATCCTAAATAATGTTATGTTTTTCTTCTTTTTTTAAAGAAAGGAAAAAAATCCACTTAAAAAATTAGAAGAGAGAGATAGTGTGAAAATAGAATTTACTAACATATTTTTAATTATTATTTGCTAAAAAATAATCATCTAACATATCAAAGCTTGTTTAATCTTCATTAAATTCATGTAATAATTAATCTCAAGTTTAAATTCTGCAAGCTCAATGAATTTGAGCTTAATCTCATTTATTTTTGTTGAGTTTAAGCTTGAAAATTCAAACAAATAAATGTTCAATTCAACTTTAACTTGTTTACAATTAAGATTTTTCACATTATCAAAATAATTTTTTTAAATGATCTTCATACCCCTCTAAATCATATGTATCTATAGAAGTAGGGAAATAAAACCATTCTATTTATGGCTTATTAAGGACAAACTTAGGATTATGGAAATTATGTTATAATTTTCACTTTACCAATTAGAGCCTTATAATGATTAAGATAGGTAGGGGATGGCTGTGGAGAGAAATTATTCCCTTGGTGTTTCTATGAGTTATTACCATTAGAGTACAATAGTCTTAGTGTTGTGTCATAAGTTAGTAACTTTCTAGTTAAAATCATGTGAAGCATATTTGCTACTTCTGATCAACATGCTAGCCTTCTTATTAAATCTTCGTGGCATGCTTAATATAGAGAGCAATACTCTACATAAGTTTGTAAGCTACACTTAAATGTTGTTAAAGCACCCATGTATACCAAGTAACAAGAATTCCCCACTCTTGAATCTCTAGGCACAACGTGTTGAAAATGGACAATTTTGAATAGGGAGAAAGATAACTTTGTTAGGCTTGATATATTTCTCATTTATAGTTTGATTGTGTAGGGGATAACCACAAGTTAACACTACTTAAGCCCCAAGATTAGTGCTAAATTACTATACCAAGCTACCAATACTCCCCTAGTAAGGATTTTAAACCAAAGCCTATTTGCTATAAGTAGACATAATTTTTATGATTTAACATAGGGTTTTTTTCCCCATACTCCAAATGAGATATCAACACTATCTTATATCAAAATAAAGATAAAAATGAAATGATTTTAATCATGTACCTTTAAAGGTAGCAAAAAACATGTCCTTAGATAATTTAATTTTCCTAACTTATATCATGCATCCTTACATTGAAGTATAGTAATAATCACAACATGCATTATGATTATGGAAAGGACAAAGAATTCAACCACCTCAAATTTCAAGTGAATATTTTATATATTTTTTAATCATTAATTTTTCAACCTATGGCATAAGCAGTTTCATTTTTTGTTGAAATAATGAATATGCTAATAATCTAGTTGATTTTGCTCTATTTGATTTGTTAGCAAATATTTTTCAAAGCCTTGTTTAAAAGAAAAGTTAATATTTTCAACTAAGCTTTCTATGTATAACATTTAGAAAAAAAATTAGTATTTTAATATTTTATAACAATGGAAATAATTAAATACATTAAAAAAGGAATAATTAGCAGTTGCCCTCAATATTAGCAAGATGTTATAACTCTAACTAAATTGATACATGTGGCTTTAAATTTATAAGCTTATGTGAGCTTTTTAATTCTCAATCGTTTCTTCATTTTAAGTTTTTTTTATTTTTTTTGAAACAATTTTCTTCGCATTTGTCTAGAAAGGCTTTTCTTAATTTTCTTTTACTTTACTATTCAACTATTCTATTAAATTTACAAGCTCATTTGTTAAAGACTTTGAACATGTTTTTTCCTATAAATTATTTGTTAATATTTCAGTTTAATTTCTTACTAAATCTATTTTTAATAATAATAATAAAAATAATAATAATATGTAATATAAAATGATGAATTTTTTATTGTAATTTAAATGTATATTTTTTACATTATGTACTTTAAAAAAAATAAGTTCAGAAAAGATCAATTTTATATCACTTAGTTTATACAAATTCTTACAAAATTATAAATATCTTAATATATTTTGATGAGATTGATTAAAAAGTAAAAAGATGACCTTGCAAAAACTATGAATCCTTCATATTTCACTATTAATATTAATTAAGATATTTATAATTTTAAATGAATTCTAGGTTACTTTCTCAATTGCTTTGATTAATGTAGTTTGGTATTAAAAAATATTTTTCCCTTCCACTTGCTTGTATAATTTATTTATTCTCTAATATTATAAGAAAGTAACATACAAAATATGATTTTAAACTAGCATAATGAAGTAAAAATGATTTAAATGAGTAACTATGTCCAAATATTTTTATATTTTAGTTTATTTAATTATTAAATTGATATTTCAAGAAGATATTTGGTAATCAAATGATATGAATTTGATTTTTTTTATAAACTTCTCTTTTTTTTAAAAAAAGTATATAGGTGCAAAGAATGCATTTAAAAAAAACTAAGTAGACATAACATTTTAATCAAGTGATTACCAAGTATTAGTAGTATAAACTTAAAAAATTAAAAAATCATAATTGGTAATTAAGTGACGTGAATTTGATTTTTCTTATAAACTTATCTTTTTTAAAAAATATATATATACGGAGTGAAAAAAATGCGTTTAGAAAAAAAGCTAAATGGACATAACATTTAATCTCTTATTTATATGGGATTTGATTGTTACATTGCTCAAATTTCATAATTTGCACTATTATCCCTTATTTTTACTTTCTTATAGTTATTCGTCTTTCCTTTCAAATGTAACACTAAAATAAATGATAAAAGTAAAGAATATTATAAATAAGTACTATACTCAAATGGTAATAACCTAAGAGACTAAGGTAACTCAATATTTGAGTATGGTACTTGAATACAAAGCACTCATATATTCCACCTAACTTATATTTGAGTATTATACTCGAATATTATTCAGACAGAAATAAAGCCACGCTTATATTTTTGAATAAGATACTTGAATATAACTTATTTTATATATGTATTCAAGTACTATACTCGAATACTTTCTAAAAAGTTCTAGAAAATTTTCAAGTTTTCTAGCTACCTAGTGATCACCTTCTTCCAACTTCTAAATCACCTCATAATAAATACTCATCAACAAATCACACACATAACCTCTAAGCCACATACTACTAACAATTATGAACATAAACATCAATTTGTACCTATTATCATTATTAGCACTTAAACTTATCTAGAAATCAAATAGATTCTTAGACTCAAATAGTATTAAGGAATTTAAGTAAGTTATTAACTTACTTATGTAGCCAAGGATTCTACCCAGAAGAAGGTGAACTAGGTTTTTAGTATTTACTCCTTTCTAAAAATAAATTCTATGTTATAAAGAATTTCTAAACTTAAAAATAATAGATAAATGATCATCCAATGTGAAAAATCAATTCTAGAGTAATTAAGAACAAAAATTAGCAACCTTAACAATTCAAAATAAAGTGATATGCAAAAAAAATGATAAGGATAAAGAAAATCAAATATAAAGATTTATAGTAATTTGGCCTTAAAGATCTAACACCTTAAGAAGTACATCTACTAATAAGCCTATCTAACTTGGATTTGTATGAATTTACTATCTTTTTAAATTTAAATCAAGTACTTGAAGAAGTCTCTATATCCACTTTGAATATAAGTTAATCCCTTTGAAATTCCTTACTCAAATAATAGTCTTCCAAAAGTATTGATGCTATTAGAAATCTTAGAGATACCTTAACCTGAAATGTATAAAATAAGTGTTTACAATTACAAAAATAAGCTTACAAACTGTCAAAGTTTGATTACATAATGAAAATCTAGAAAAGAAATTTTAAACCTAGTTAGTTAAAAGGATTGAAATCATTACAAAGCAAGAAATAGAGAAAAATGTGTCAATATAATAATACAAGCTCTGAATGTGTATTTGAAAATGTGTTCAAGCCTTTAAATAAGGGGTTGGAACCCTTAAATATCCATTAGACTCTTAAAAGATCCATTATAAATACATTATAAAAAATGAAGTACTTCGCGAAGTACTTTTCCTTCTAGCAAAAATTTGAATTACCAGATGAAGTGCTTCACGAGGCATTTCACCCTATAAAGGCAACCTTATCATAAGGTGTGAAATGTCTCACAAAACACTTTACTAGGGTAATTTGGAAAATCTAAGAAGGGCATATGAAGCACTTTACAAAGTGCTTTTTGAGCCTTTTGAAGGGATAAAGCACTTCATGACGTGCTTTACTACCTCTAAGTTTCAATCTAAAAAATGATTTTATTTTGAATCGAATTACAAGATATTCGCAATTATATTTTCAAATTATTTTAAACTATTTTCAAATGATTTATTTTAAATCAAAATGATTTTAACCTAAAATTATAGTTCTAACAAGTTTCATCTTATCATTAGCATAAATTAATTTATTTTGTACTATCTCCTAATAGATGATTAAAATAATTTGAACCTATATTGCTCTTTTTCAATTAAACCTAGTAAAATATAAAAGAACCTAATTAAGTTTCTTCATCAATCTTCTAGCCATCTAAGGTCTAATGCAACAAATGATCTTAAATCACATTTAAACATGTCAAAATATTTTGTTATCATTAAAATTAACATTTAAATAATGCCTAAGGCTAACAACTTAACCCTTGAAAAAGTTAACATAAGATGAAATGAACTTGAGAAATATCCTATCTTGCCATTAACAAATGATTTAAGGGTAAGAATTGTTAGTTTTTCTCACAAGAGATTCATTCAAAATCAATTGAAAAATTAGGTTTAGATGGATTTACCTCAGGAGAAGATGACAATGATGAATTTGCCAACTTTCCTTTATAAATTTCTTCTAAAATTCAACAATTTAAAGATGATAAAATTGAGAGGAGGAGGAAGAGAGTGGAGAAGCAAAGAAATGGGGAAAGAAATAGGGCAATTTGTGTTTTAAATCTTCTAGGGGCATATTAGTAAATAACATAGGTTGCCAATGGTAAAAACAAAAAGTGTGATCCTAAATCTTCTTCATATACCCCTTTTTCAAATTTAATTCCTTTATACTTTATACTTATTTATGATATTTTTTATATAAAACTTTATTTTTCTTAATTTAATTACTATCATAAACTTATCCACAACTTTCCTAATTATCCATAAAATTTTGTAATAACTAATATAATAAAAATTTCTAAAATATTAGGGGTGTTATATTTTTTATAGTAATTAGTTTTTTAGCATAAGATGATTTGTTTCTATGGATAATATTTTCCATAAATTATAATTATAGAGTATTAATATAAAAATATTTTATTTATTTAATATTAAAAATGAATAATTTTTGAAAAAGTATCTTCTTTTATTTTAAAAGTAAATTTACTTTCCACCATTATTTTAATTCTAGGTAGAGAAATTAATCTATCATCTATAGAAATTTTTATCAGTTAGTAGGCATATAACTTATATGCCTACTACCAATAGAAATTGAAATAAATGTAAAAAGGTAGATAATTGTAAGTATATTTAATTAATAATTAATGAGTGATAATTGTGTCATAAGGTGTGGATGATTAGTGTTGACAAAAAGATGCAAAAAAGGTTAGCAATAAAAATAGACAAAATGCATGAGTTCTAAAATATTATAATTGAAATAGGAAAGAAAATTTGCAATAATTTAGATAAAAAAAGGGAGAAGAATGTGAGTAGAAAACTTGTGGAGTAACACAAAAGTTAAAAAAAAAAACCTAAAATTTGAATATAAAATGCAAATAAAATGGAAAAAGTAAACTTGAGTGTAAGGTGAGCATACATTAAGAGCAAAAGTATGACCAAACAAATTCATAAAAGGCCAATGACATGCAAGGTAGAAAGTAGTTGTTATACCAACATAGTTGTAAACTACAAATGAAATTTAGGATAAAAAAATTGACCATAACATGACACCTGGGAAGAGAAATAATGTAAATAGTAAGATAAAATAAATTTTTTTTCTTAATAAGGTATTGATATCCATAATAAA
This sequence comes from Sindora glabra, assembly GCA_020226215.1. Taxonomy (NCBI): domain Eukaryota; kingdom Viridiplantae; phylum Streptophyta; class Magnoliopsida; order Fabales; family Fabaceae; genus Sindora; species Sindora glabra. Next base: position 71,851,600 of record CM035226.1, on the reverse strand, counting down.
ATAATTAAAACTTAAATTTTGTATTTTTTTGTTGGTGATCAATGTTACAATGATAATAATATATGGCATTAAATCATTTATATTTGGTAAAATAATTGTAATTTGATTATGTAATAGTTGTTGTAAGTTATAGTTTTTCATAGCTTGTACACACCTATTGCAATTAGATGGTAACCAAACCCATAAAGGTATTTAAGATGAAAATATTAATTATATCTTAAGTGAATGTATAAACTTGCAGTTATAGCTTAATGTCTTTCATTATTGTCTTATACTATGGAACGACCTGGTTAAGGTGCTTATTGTATAACCATCATTTAGATTATTGGTTAATACTATGCCATTTAAAAATGGTTAAAGTGAAAAATGGTAGGTTAAAGCTTTACTACGATGGAATGGTACCCTAGTTATAGGTGTGTATGCTAAACTATTGATGGGATTTTATTTTCAAGAATTTATATTTTCCTTAACACTAGTTTAAAATTGATAGTATAGCTAATATATTTCAACCTTAATATTAGATTAAGTGCTAAAGCAAACAATAACATCCAAGGTTTTTGAATAGAAACTGTCAATAGAAATACAAGATGACAATGAGAGGAAGGACATATAACATAAATATGAAGTAACAAGAAAAGCAATGTAGTTATGGAGAATCTAGAGATTGCATGTGACCTTAAGGTTTCAAGAGTTAAACTTTGGGTCTATCTTTTTCGACAAACTAGAAGCCAAAAGTGCAATACCAAATCCAATCATAATATTATCTAGCCATTCATCATTGCTTTCCTCATCCTATGGAAACTTCCATGGTCTAGATGTGGATGATGATGGGTGATTCCTTGTAACATCCCTATATGAGTGGTTTAAAACACTTTTCGATGATCTCATATATGAATATACAAATCCTTCATTTAACTATGATGCAGTCAATGTGTTGCCTTCCCAAGATCCTCTATTAACAAACCTATTCATGGATGTTGAACTTTGATTGTACCTAGAATGCAGACTAGGATCATGATGTGTGTGGATGTCACTACTTCCATATCTACTAAGCCGTTATGCAAAAGCAGCCTTAATAATTCCTTTGCCATTGAATGCTTGGTAAATAGTCTTGCTAATACCATTGGTATGACATTTCCACTTTGGCCAAGAGGTATACAAGCCTAATCAATGACCAACAAAGACAATATAGACCTTGCCATCTTTAAGCACCTCTATTATCGGCCAACCTAGTCTTAGCCACTGAATGTAAGGTACCTTTACTTGGTATTTTGTTGCAAAGCCTTGGAAAATGGCTCTATTGAAGCCATTAACATAAGAAGCATATTCAAACCAAGATGTGTATATTCTTAGTTTATGCCGAATAAAGATTACATTATAGTTCTTGGCTTTCCCATAGATTATCCTTTTCTAATGTCAAGCTTCCTTGTTGAATTTGGATAATGGTATTGTATTTAGTGAGAAGGTTGTTTATATAAGCCTTAATATAACCTTTGTCCATGTAGTTAAAGATTAGTCAAGGTGTCCTTGACAAACAATAGACCAATTCCTTTAATAAATGTGCCAAGAACTCTATTATGACACATTAAATTTCAAATAAAAACTCAAATGCAACTTTATCACAATGTATATTATAAAGGTATTGCATATCATGTTTCGATGTCAGATTTTTGTTATATAAAAAATGAGGTATAAACTAAATAAGCACAAGTTTAATCCAATCCCATCAATAATAATGTCATGTTGAATTAATTCACTTATTAAATGTATCAGAATGAATCAACTCATCGAACTTGTTTAATAATTTTTAAACAAAATTATATTACATTGATTATTTATTAAATTAATTTAGCAATTATTCTACACATAAAATATTTAAAATCAAAGATAAAATAATTTTTAAGACTTGTATTAACATCTCATTGAAAGTTGTATTTCTCTTTATTACACACTATATATATATATATATATATATATATATATATATATATATATATATATATATATATATATATATATATATTACTTTAATTAATAATTATTAAATACTTATCAAGTAATATTTTTGAAATTTGATTATAAACCCTTGAATGGGTTAATGTGCTTAACCATTGATAATCCTAACTCAATCTATTCATTATTCATCTTAATTAAGTTAACTAATTAACAACCTCAACCTATGTAATAAAAGATACATCATTGTTAATATGATTTTATATTATATTAATAACTTATATTTCATAATGTTTAAGAATCTACAATTTTGTATATTAACTATTGTCATTTTATTAATTTTTTATTTTTTTTTAAATTTGTTTCATTTATCCACAAACTGTCATTATAAAAAAGTCTAAATTTGATTCATGCTTTGTGTAAAATATTATATGTTAGTGAATGAGAAAAAGATATATCATTAAAAAGTATGAACACTTGTAAATGTTTAACTGCAACATAGAAGTTTTAATAGCTATTATTAACATGACAACACATGCAAAAATGATAATATAAAATTCACTCCACTAACATGTAATTAAATTTAAATTGCTATATACCTTCCCCTTTAAATACTTTCTTACACATATTAATTAACAAATAATCTTTTTGCTTCATGACTTTTATACATTAATTTATCTCTTCCTTTTCACCACTACTATTAATGAACATTATACTAAAGAATTCATTGAGTGTCTTTTTTTGTAATATATTATTATTGTCTTTCGTTACCTTATTTTTTGAATAATTTTTTTAATTGTATTAAATGTATTATTTAAATTCTTTCTCCCTAACCATATAAGTATTTGATTAATATATCTTTATAATTGCATGAATCACATATATTCCACTTTCAATCATAATTGTTGACAATCATTATTTTTACGGATATTCATCCTGTATCCATTGTTATCTACATTAATTTTGTTAACCCTTAAAAACTTCATGAATTATTTATATATGAAACATGGTTAAGTTTTTAAAAAATTTTAACAAATAATTTGTAAATTATTTTGAAGTTGAAATTCTTTACCAAATTACTACGTTGTAATTATTCATAACGTACTTTGGAACTTTACATATTTATTTGCAATTGTATTAGTGTTGAATAGGACTACTTAAACCTTTATTTAGCTTTCTCTCATTTCTTTCATTCCCCTGTAAGTAAACAATTTGCTCAAATCCTTACTTAAATCCAGTGACGTGTGATAATCCCATCTTGTAATATGGAAATGCTAGAAATTAAGGATTTTAGTGGTACTTGTTGCAATAAATGGTAAAAATGGCTTTAGTAAGGTTGTAGGACGTTTGAATTTAAGATTTTGTGATGTTTGGTTATGAACTAGGAGAACCATAAGCTTGATTTAAGTGAGCAATAATGTTTTCAAAAAAAATTATACAACATCCAAACTAATGGTTAACCATTACGCTTGTGGCCAACCAATAGTTTGTGAAATTTAGTTTTTAGACATTTCAATACATAATGTTCAACCAACATCTTTGCAAATAGTAAATAATCAAATTAAAAAAGCATAATATTATTCTTTAATTTATTCAATATTTTAAGGGTTTACATGATTTTCAAATTTAATTATATTTAATTTAGTGAAAATATATTTTTCAAAATTTAATATTTCAAATAACAAAATGTGACAAGTTCAAATAGAGATGTAATTATAAATTGTTTGCTCTACTAATGTGAATGATCATTTTTCAATTAAATGAATATTTCTCATCGGAGAATATGCCCATATTGCTAAGCATCACAAAATATAGCTAGGCCCAACTTCAATTTCTAAAATGAAAAAAGGGTGGTTAACACCTATAGCTTTTAACTCAAAAGTTTCATCCAATATCTTTGAACATATTTAAAGATTAAAATATTTTTATAATAAAATAATATATTATGATATAATTATAATACTTAGAAGTATTATTCTTTTATTTTTTTAAAAATGCTACAAATTGATATGCATTTATCTTGACTATAATACTCCAAAACTAATATAAAAATGTTGACATAATTTAAATAAAAATATATGATTTTTAATACTCAAATTTTATTATTAAAATATAAAATAAGTATTTATTTGATTTAATTAACAATTTTTATAACAAATTTTTAATTAATTAAAACATTTATAAATTTTCAAACTAAATTATAAAATATTATATCTATATAACTTAGTAATATTGATATCCAGAAAATGGAAAAATATGAAATGGAGCAAATATAAATAAGATACACCATGCCTAATCTAATAAAGAGTAATGGTTAAAAATAATACATAGAGTAAAGTAAATTAATTCAATCAAGAAAATTTTTTAACTTATTTAATATACTTTTATCATAATATAACAATTTTATATTATTTGATAGTATTTAAGTTGTAAATTATGGAGGTGAAATGAAAAAAAATGCACAAGAAATAGTGAAAATCTCGATTAATATGTATTTAATTTAATATATAGTATTTAAAACATAATATCAAGAAAACAATGACAAAACTTAAAATAAATAAATTTTATCTTAATCTTCATATAATGTTTTTGAAAAGTAGAATATGGAAGTAATTAATTCAATTTATAATTTTTATACCAAAATTTTAATTTATTTAAAATACTTATAAAAAAATTAGTTAGATAATATATAATATAATATATATAAGATTTAATGATATTAATATCTAAGTTATAAATAATAAAAGTGCATATGAAAAATAAAAAAATATAAATGAAATAAATATAAATAAAACTAAGAGAAACAATTCTTGAAGTATAAAACAAGCCAAGTTAAAAATAGTGTATATATATATAGAAAAGTAAATTAATTAAATTTAACAATAAAATTAACTGATTTAAAATATTTTTATATTACAAAGAAATTCTATTTGTTTGAATTTATATTACTCAATATTATTTAAGTTGTAAATAAATTGAATAAAAAGGAAAATATGTAAAGGCATGTGAAATAGTATGAGGTGTAAAGTCTTTTTTAAAATTTTAGTTGATATATATTTGATTTGACATACCACACTTAAAATTTATATCAAGAAAACATTTATAAAATTAAAACAAATTAATTTGATATTAATTTTTAAATATTATTATTAAAAATAGACTAATTGATTAATTAATTCAAATTGTTATTTATATTAGAAGTTTAATTTATTTAAAACATTCTTAAAATTTTAAAAATAAAATGTATAATGTTATATATAAATACATTATTTAGTGATATTCATATTTAAGTTATAAATTAAAAAATCAGACATGAAAAATAGAAGAATATAAAATAAAACAAATAAAAGAAGAGAGAAACAATTCCTAAGTTATAAAGTAATGTGAGTTAAAAATAAAATGTATAATAAAGTAAATTATTTTAATTATATAAAAATTTTAAATTATTTTTAATATTTTATTTTAAAAATTATAGTATGTTAAATTTATAATACTTAATAATACTTAAAGTTTAATTGTAAATAGTACAAATAAAAAAATAATTCAAAAGGATGCCATAGCATTGGTTAAGAAAATTTTTTCCCTCAATCCAACAAGTGACAAACAAAAGAAAGTATAAACTACCCTAAAACTTTACTTTTTTATTGTAGTATAGATATGTATTTAGAAGTATTTTAGGTCTTACAGAGTGTTGTATATATAAAGTTGTGAAAATGTTAAATGTAGGTATACTTTGATAATGTTTATAAATGTGTAAGTTTAAAGATATTCAAGTGATGCCATTAGGTTAATGGATTAAATTAGGCTGATGAAAATTAGAAAATAGGTTCCATGTTTATTATAGCCTTAATAGGTCATGGCATGTAATTTACCAAGAAAAAAAGTAGATGGATTTGAAACTATTGTCCTAACTTGCTTATGTTTAAGGTTTAAGAAAAGATAATTACATCAATTTCAATGAAAAAGTAAGAAATAGTGCAAAAAGGGACAATAAAGCTCCTCAAGTGGATAATGAGTGTGTTGATATATTTATCTATTATGAATTTGCAAAAAGGTATCTTTTTGTACCTTCCTTTTCCTATTTATACCTTGAGATATGAGCAATTGTTGTTCTGAATAATAGTTGTAAGCTTTTCAAAATGCATTCTAACCTTTAATGTGGCTTATACAAGGCATATTCTCACACTGAGTCAATTGCAAATTTGTTTACAATGTAAAGCTCACTTTGGCTAGTAGGATTTTTTACTTATAAGTGTTTAAGGCAAAAAAACTACTATGGTCATTTTTCCACCTAGTTCAACCATTTCTAAGCAAAATTGATAATTATAAATATTGTTTTTGTAAATTGTCTAGTTAAATTATATGCATATTTTGTGATGAAAGTTATAAATATTATTTTTATTATTTACATTATTTCTTTAACTTTTATTATCATATTACTAAACATTAATTGTTTAACCAAACATATATCTAACACTATAAAGGAGCTATCTTCACTCCTATATGAAATTCAAACTTTATATTTGACATAAACATTAGCATCACCCAGGTCCTAACACATAAAAGAACATAATTTCCATATAACATTAATATATTTAATTTTTGATATTCACTCACTTAATACGAAGTACATGAACATGAACTAGGTTTAAAGGAACTTTCCAAACTTACCTTAAATACTAGTCATATTGTTTAGCATAATATGCCTATAGGCCTCCTAGTTCAATCCTAAGATAGTGTCTTACACCAAACTTTGTCTACATACTCTCTTCATCACTTAAACTCATCCTTTATCTGCTTTTAAAATATGCAAGTGAAAGACCAACTTTTATCAAAAATTTCATCTAATTAAGGTAAAGGCATCATTATTCATAGGTTCTTTCCTTTCTCTCTTTCACCTAGGCAAGATTAAGGTGTTTGGTGAAATAGACTTAGGGAAATAACCATTTAATTACCTAACAATCTTTGGAAGTACATACTAATTAGGGTAAGAAGGGTTAAGTCTAGCACTAAATCATCCTCTTCCAACTATTTTAAATTGTTCTCACATGTTACTCATTAGAATCCAAACCTTAAACCTTACCAATCATCTATTTTCAATTCCTTTCATATTCCATCTATAGTTACTCATTCAATTTGTTTTTCCTTTGCATATTTTATTTATGTTTTAACCATTTTCTATTGATTATTTTGTTAATTCACTATCAAAAAGTCACAACCATAAAGGTAGTCAAGATGGGTGGTGTGTGGTGGGTATTTTACAGTTAGTGGTGGCCAACGATAGGCATGTATATAGTTAGTGGTGCCATTGGTCATCGGCAATTTGCAGTAATGGATGTTGGGCAGTGTTGAGCAATGGTTAATTAAAGTGGGTAATGAACACCAATAGTTAATCGCAATATATGGTGGTATAATTAAGTGTTAGGTGTGGCAAGGTCTTAATGGAAGAGTCTAGAAAATTTTCTATTAGCACTTCACAAGGATTCCTATGTCATAGGAGTATAGAATACACATTTTCCTATATGGGAATATATTAGGGGAAATATTATATTAAAAGCATTACTAAAAAATGTTCACTTTCATGTAAATATTCATTTAAAAGTTGATCCAATTGGGTAATCCCACATCATCTTTAATGGGGAAAAGATTCTGTAAACCATATGATAAACCTATTAGAATTACCCAAACTAAGGGAATGATAAATCCCCTCAATTTCTTAATGAATCCAATTGAGTTTTGAGTTTATCATCTTTAATATGCGAGTAATATTGATAATAAAAAATTTATAATAAAATTATTATACAAAACTAATAACAATAGCACATAAGAAACCTATTAGATTATATTAAGTACTAATAACAAAGGTGGAATAGTTTATTAATAAATATGTCAAATCAATAATAATTAAGCATAGAATATTCCAATTACAAGGATAGTTAATAAATAATAATTTATAACCAAACAATACTAATTGTAAAATAATAGTTGTAATAATTAATATCTTTAACAATTTTAAAATTAAGCCAATTACATTAAAATAACAAAAAATAAAAATAGTGTATTATTACCAACAATTAATAGTACAAATTATAAGGTAATAATAAAAAATAGTTGTCAAATATTGGATATAATGCTTATTGAAATAACTATCTAAACATTTTAAAACCTATATTGCAAAAATAATTAACAAAAGTAACACCATAATTCAGTGACTATATCACATTTTACAAGGATACTAGAAACATTATAAAGTCATAACTAGATTTATAATACCTCTATATCATATTTATTTATTTATTTGTAAATAACTTTTCGCAATCACATGAACAATTAAAATTGGGAATAATGGCCACAATGGCAACAAAACATGATCAAATAAATAAATAGTTGCATAGTGTCAAATTGATTTTATCCTGTAATTGCTTGGGCATTGTGTGCTCAAGCCATATTAGCGAGGACTTTCATTCATGAACTTGCATATAATAAAAAGTGTCTTTATATGACTAGGCATCATTGCAAGCTAACTACACTGAGTCAATTACAACTTTTTGATGACCTTTTCTCCTATATAATAACTATACTTTGTTAATTTTGACATTATGCATAGATGTACTTTTATATTTTCATCTCTATCTACAAAACCATAATTGCTCTTTGGGCAATATACATCTTATATAATTAACTATAATATAATTGCAATGAAGATGACATTATAGCTCACGGCTCCTTCATTTGTTTAATTTTTTTTTCATTGCTTCAATTTTGATGCCAGTTTTGACAAAAAGCCTAAAGCAAGCATCAAGTAATGTGCTTAGTGTTTTAATACAATTTGATTAAAAAAATAAGATGATACTAACTAGTAAGGTTATTATACACTTAAGAAGATAAATTAATGAAAGTTAAATTTTAGTTTGTATTATAATAATATTTTACTATTTAAATAATCAAATTAAAATTATAAGAATCACTAATATCCATATTCATATAGAGGTTAGCAACCTCCACTCTTTCGATTAGATAAAAAAATTATATTATGAATTTAAAATTAATAAAATAATAATAGGCTTTTAAATAATTTTCATAGAAAATATAAATATAAGAAATTTAAGTCAATTCTACTCATTCTTTTTTACTTTCACAATAAATGCACCTATTAATTTAGAGAGTTAGTAGTGGCGGCAAATTAACTTTAATAACTTTTATGAGTTTATTATAATTAAATTATTAGTGTAATTTTTTTCCAATTGAAAGAGTAATGGTTCCTAACTTCCACATATGAATATGCAAGTTAGCAATCTCATATAATTATTATTATGCTTTATATATAATTTTTCTTATATAGTTGGATTTTTTTAATCTTCAAAAAGCCATCAATCTAATTACTCATCCTATTTATAAACATTAAGATTAAGATGATGACAAGGTACTAAAAATGTCAAAAAGAAAAAAGGTGCTAAATAAAAAACTCTAACAGAGCACTACTACAAGTAAGCTCTATTATCCAAAACTTACACAAATCATTTATCTCTCTTCAAAATAATATGATTCCATGGTGTTAATGGGCCCCCTTTTTTTTTTTAATTCTATTGCTATGGCCTGTCCTCATATTGTGGGCATAACGAAATAAAATGCACGTTGCGGGCTTCTTCCATAAAAGGACCATCAAATAAGGCACATCTATGTAATGTAGTAATATCAACTAAAGCCTACTGGGTCGTAAAGATAAAATGTTATTAACCCAACAGAATATTAGCCTAAATGTTTATGTCTTTAATAGCTAAGTCAGTGAACACATTTCACGTCATGCAATCAGAATGCCTATGTGGTGCCATTCAAAGAGAAACAGTTACCCCTTGTTTGGCAATATTAAAAATAAGATTTCATTTTATTCTCAAATGAATTTTTTTAAAAAATGGCGTTTGACTTTAAATATAAAAGAATTTTATTTCATTTACAATTTCTATTTTAATTATATTTGTGCCATTATGAAATCCATCTAATTTAGCAAGAATTTCACTAGAATTCATTTCATTTGGCCAAAAAAATATTTTATATAAAAGTTTTACTCTCTTTCTAACATTATATTTATTATAATACCATCAAAATTTATTTTTTAATTATATTTCATATATTTTTAATATATTTTAACTAAAATAATTGATTTACAAATGAATTGAAATCATTATTTTTGATAAAATATCCAAACAATAGAATTTATTTATAAATGAATTGAAATTATTTCAATTGAAATGAAATGAAATCAATTCTAAAAATATTACATGCCAAACAAAGCATTACGAAAATAACAGCCTAATATTCAAATAACGAAAGCCGCCACCTATATGTGCAAATTTCAGCAAAGCAATGCGATATTTTCTCACCATCCATGGTTGATGTTGCTTCATTACAATCTAAATGGTATACAACTTACCATACCTCCATTGTTTTGGTGCAATAGATATTATCAAATGCATCATAAAATGAACGAAAAATATTATAGTAGATTATGATCTCACATTAACAATGTTAAACATAATATTTTTTAGTTATATTCTTTTTTTACTATTTATTTTAGTGTTAAAAATGAAGGGAGTGACGAACAATTATGATAAAAGTAAAATATAAGGAATTAATTATATTAATTATAAAATTTGAGGATGCAATAATTATCAATTTTATAAATGAGAAATTAAATTTATTTTTACTCAATTTTTTAACATCACTTTTTAAAACTAGTTTTACGCTTATTTGTATCCTTTTTTTCAAATGAAATGAGAAGTAAATTATTTCTCAAGCACATAAAATTTTTGGACATCTCTTGTTATTAAAAGTTGCTATATAAATATGAGTATAACTCAAATAATATTCTATGTTCTTTAAAAAGTTCTTGTCATTTCTTTGTATCCCAATTTTATTCTAAATTTTATATATGTAAATCTAGTGACTTAGTCACTCCATTGTAAACAAAAAATTAAAATAAAATTTGCTATTTGCAACATGAGCATAATCTCATTTGCTGCGGAGAGAATACTCTTGGAATCCTACATAGGAACCTATAATTTTTGAAGCCGCAATGATGTGATGCCATGCATGGCTGTTTATTACTCCCTCTATTTCTTTTTATATGTTATATTTTGAAGAAATTTTTTGTTTCTTTTTATCTATCATTTTAAAATTTCAATGAAGTATTAATTTTTTTTTAAATTTATCCTTTTCTTTCATTAATAAATATTTTATTATTTACACTATTAGTCAACTTGCTTTTATTTTTTTACATTTTTCTCTTTACTTGCAACTATCTTGAATTTTGTGCATAAAAGATAATATTGTAAAACCCATTAAAAATAAACAAATTTAACTACTTTCTTAATATATGTGAAATTAGTTAATAGCAGCAGATAAATAAGAACGGAAGGAGTACTGATGTAGAATATTATTTTAATTCTTTATAGTTTATTCTCAAATTAAACATAATTATATTAATATAATTTAAATATTACAACTAAATATTTTAGAACAAAGATGCCAAATATCCGCGCATTGCACGGGCTCACCCACTAATTAATTGACCGTTAGCAGCAAAGATAATTATTACGAATCACAGCTTGGTACAATCTGTTGGCTGGAAGGAGACAGTCTTCTTCTGTAGGTCATAACCAACCAAAATGTTCATCTGAGCCAAGTTTCCAAAAATAGCAGCACTTTGAGATGGTTTAAAAGCAAGACATACAACTCCACCTGCGAACTCAACAAAGGAATTGATTGCATTCAACTTCACGTCGGCTCCCTCAAAATGCGCCGTAATTGGCGGAATCTTCATTTGTTCCAACGTTGTTCTGTAACAAAGACTTAAAAGTTGTTCTGGATCTTCGGCTCTCTCTAAGTCAACCACATCTACTACTGCTGATTCCAACTTTAAGTATAGTTCCTCTGGCAGAAAAGTCACCGTTGTGCCTGAATCAATTATGATGTTCCCGTTTGATGTAGCATAGTCTATCCTGTTTTCACCCACACTTATTGCTTCCAGTGTAAGGTAGTAAAACGTTTCTGGGATCTTTTGGACTAGAGGAGTTGAGACAGATCCATGGCCAGAGACCACAGCATTATCGCCAAAGTTCAATCTGCTTGATTTGGTGGATCCTTGATAAATTGGTATCAAACAATAGGAGAATTTCCCACCTATCGATGAATCCAATTGAGAAATGAGGGACAGAGAGCCACCTCCAAGGCCAACTATCCCAGAACCTTTATCATTAAAGGTTCCATCATTGTTGTGTCCACAGCCAATCAGAGTTCTTGGGAAAGAGATTGAATTGCCATCAGTGGACCCCAGCGTGAGTGTGTCCAAAGCAAGATCACCTTCGGAAAACGAACGGTCCCCGTAATTAACGGAATATTGGCAAATTGGCCTGTCATTGGACAAGCAAGAAGCTCCTCTGAAGGCTTGACATTGTGAGGAAGAACAGGGGACATTTTCGTAGGTTTTGGATTGTGAAGGATTAAAAATAGGGGTTGCTTGGTTGTAACAGCTCTCGCAAGGCTTGCACTGGAGCCAAATAAGGTCACTGCCCGTGTCAGCAGCGCCAAGGATCTTGGTTGGTGGCGTCCCGACCGAATAGCTCATGAGGTATTCGCCTTCATAGTTCGTCACATCGGACTCTGCTGCATTCAAAGAGACCGATTTTACAGAGTTGAAATGGTTAGCACGATTGATTGAACGGCTCAAAGCATTAGCCACTCGCTGTGAGCGACTTTCAGTGGGATTGTAGAACGGTGATGTTGGGGAGTCACGGTGGATGAGTTCCACGCTGAAGCCAACAATGAGAGCCTCGGTAGGAGAGAGATTCCAAAGCCATAGGATGGAGTTTGAAGTGACGAATAATGCAAGACAGACCCGAGAGAAATGATAAGATTCCATGACTGATAGAGATAAGAGTGGGAGATTCTAGTGATGAGTGGTGGTGATTAAACTACGTGAGAAATGGGGTTTATATAGAGATGGGAATGGGAGGAAATTATGGCCTTGAAAGCGATGAAAAGGGTTTTCCTTTTCGTGTTTGGATTCTTGTGGACTAAAGTCTAAAAAGTCAATATGAATATGCATCGAATCTTCGACGGCTGGTAATTATACAATATGCTTTTGTTCTCAATAATTGGGATTGCTTCTATAATTGACACTAATATGGGTTATGGATAATTGCCAATCAAAAGATTAATATTACAAAAGAAAAAGGAGAGTTCAGATGTTCACATTCAAATGAGTGGCAGCGCAATACTGAGAATGGGACGGGCGTGCAACTAGGGATGTACTTGCCCGATAAGTTCGGTCCGAAAAAATAGAGTATTTAAATTTTTTTTTACTCAATAGACCTGATGAAATTTTTTTTATGGCTCGATTAATAATTGAGTCGAGCTCGGACCAAGGCAAAAAAGCTCGATAGGTATGGCCCGGTCCGATTATAATAATTTATTTTTAATAATATAATTATATATTAAAAAATATAATTATATCTAATTATTTTTAATATAAAAAATATTAATTTAACATATTAAATATTTTATATATTTAAATATCATATTATCTCTTTAAATATATATATTTTTTATTTTAAAATTTTATTTTTTATTAAAAAATAAAAAAATTTATGTTTTGGGCCTTTTAATTGAAAATTCATGGGCCGGGCCAAAAAATTTTAAAACATAAACAGACCTGGCTGGGTTCAGGCCTTCAATTTTTATGATTTGGCCCGAATAGCCTAATCCGAAACCCGCCCGTCCTGCCTCATGTACACCTTTACGCGCAACGTATACCATACTACATTACATGGTAACTATAATTCTTTTTTTAGTCGCAGATGTTGCGGTGAGTTGTAGCCTTAGTAATGTAATATTGCACACTATCACAATAACAAAAAAGTTTTTTTCTGACAAAATAGAAGAAAATATCAATATCTTACTATCCACAAATACATTGGAGCTACAACCAAAACAATCATAATATTAGAATATTATTCTGAAGAAACTCTATCTTATTTTTAAAGTAAGGGAAAATATTTATTTCAAGAGATAAATACAAAATTAAAAGAATAAGGTTTACAACAAGATGAGTTCCATGAGCTCCTCTCCTTATTTCTAACTCTCTTTCCACTTGAAATAGCACTGCTTTTCAATGTAAATTGTTTTAAGGTTTTGACGTTGGATTTTATTTGACGTATATATAGTAATCATTGTATATTAAATAATTCTATATTAATTTTTTAGCTGATGTTGAAATTAAAATAATATTGATTTTCATTATATAAAACTATTATCATTTCTTAGTGAAGATACTATATAAAGAATTTTTATTATTAAATAATATCAATTTCTATAAATAACTTATATGCTATGTCATTTCCCTTAACCCCATCCTAAACCCTAATGAACCCTAACTTATTACTATTCTCTTATCCTCTCTATTCCCTATATTTCCCACACTCTAATTGGACTAATATCTCCATCCCGATTTTAAAAATTTAAAGCAAAAAGGTTTGGAAATAATAAAAGGTTTACCTTAGTTAAAGATGGATATTTCATTGCATGTACCTGTTATTCAATATATAAAATTAACACTCTTTATAAAAGCACATCCAATACCTACAAATATAATAAGCAAAAATAATTAAAAATCACATCAAATGCCAAGCAAGATAAATTCAATCAAATTTCTTACTTGTACAAATTTATAAAAGTTGCATCAAATGTGAAAGACAATAAAATATGCTCAATTATAAAAGTAGAAACTAAATTGTAAGAACAAATATAAAATATAAAATAAATCCTTACATTTATATTTTATGCTTTTTCAATGAGTGTTAAATATCACATATTTAGTTACAGGTTAATGAAATTTTCAAGCCTACAAAATAACTAGTAAAATACAAAATTGAAAAGAATTATCTTAAGATTGAAAGAAAAATATACCTTATTAAAAAGAAAATCATTTTAAGGTTATAAAAACTTATTGATGAAATTTGCAAATTGGTTTATGACTTCACTTTTTTTATTTTCATTTTGCACCTTTGTTTTTACAATGTTGTAAGTTTACATGTTTGATTGTAAGGAAAAATTGACACGTATAATAAAATAAAATCATTTAACTATCAATTATTAAATAAAAATATTTTATTTTTTCATTATATTTCAAGAAAAAAAATTATAATTTTACAAGTCCATAGCATTTAAATTATTTTTTGCAATAGATTAAATAATCTAATAAATGAGAAATTATAATTTGAAATAAATAAAAAGTTTTAGTTATTGTTAATGAGAAACTAACAAATGATCTAAAATTATAAACTATAAATTTTCACTAAAAAATTATTACAAAAAAAGAGCGCAAAGTATGATACCTCTTTTTATAATTTTTTTTCTATTATTTGAGAGCTTTTGAGCTAAAGGATATAGATGAAATTAAATTAATGATAAATTATAATAAGAATAAGTAGTATAACTAATTTTACAATAAACTTAAAAAGTCAAGTCTTCATGTGTAAGAATGGTCACGCTAGCTACTTCTTCCTACTATAATTTCTCATTAATTTTCTCATATTTGCATTTTCTCCCCAATTGTGTTTCTTGAAATAGAACATAAACAATGGAGAGGGATTTAGAAGATGTAATAGTTGCCAACTAATAATAAATTATAATGAGAAGAAGCAGTATAACCAATCTTCCCATAAACTTAAAAGTTCAAGTCTTCCAATATAAGAATGGTTATAGTTTTTCTCTTACCACAATTTTTCATTAATTTGCACATTATTGATAAGGCATTGCCTAGATATTTCAAATGAAGAATGAGAATTAAATTTATAAGCATTATCAAGAGATTTAGACATCGATCGTTAATCAAAATTGACGTATTATGTATGTTTTACTTCACAAAGCTTTACTGTTGATATACTTTAAAATTTCATAATTTTTAGCGATTTCTTAGTACACATTATTAGTAAATGTTTAGTCTTTATGATCTATGTTTTCATTTCCTAATACAATGCACCTCATAAATTCCATCACTAATGTATTGGTAAATAGTTATTATAATTTAGCTAGTTGTTTGTGTTCCTTTAAATATCAGTTATGATAAATAAAAAAAAAAAAACTAACATGGTATCTACTTTGATTTTGCCAAACCATGTCAGTTTAAATAAATAACTAACATTGTTTAGCTATTTAAAAAAAATAACTTTTGCATCCTAATATTTTTCTAACAAAAAATAATACTACATTATCAACACTAATAGATATGATGCTCCATATTCTTAAAAAATAAGCATTTTATTATTGATACTTAAAGAGATATAATATTTATATTCATAACCACTTTGAATATTTATTGAAGAAAAGTGGTGATTTAGTTTATTTATTGATATATTAGGTTATAAGAATCAAGAGATAAAATGTTTTCAATTTGATAATGTTCATTGATATACTAAGGAATATTAGTCTTTTAATTTATCTATAAACAAACTTAATTATCACTTTTCTTCAACTAGTATTCAAAGTGGATATGGTTGTAAACATTATATCTCTTTAAGTGTCAATGACAAGATACTTAGTTTTTAAGATAAGAATGTGCAACATCATATTTGGACTTTTCCTTGACAAAAGTGACAATGATTGTCTTCATGACAGAGGGCATAAACATGGTTCCTCACTTTCTGTCTATTGTAATCCATTTTATCCTTATGGCCATTATTAGCTAACCATCATAGAAATATTTACTTTTTGTTGCTACCAATACTTTTATATTCATTCTATTAAGTTGGCAATACCAAAAAGAAACAAGGTCATCTTTATCTATTTTGAAATGGTAACTTGAAATTGATTGTGATCAATAGCCCAGAGCAACGAATTGCATCTTAACAATTAATGGTCAAGTAACATTGATTGTGTATTGTTTCTTATGACACTTAAATAAGAAATGGAGTGAAAGGAAATGGAAACTATGGAGGCAATTTATAAGCAATATAAAACTAATTACATTAATTATTAACATACAACTAACATCTTAATTCTATTCATATAGTTTTTAGACATTGATTATTTGAAAAATCGACACTATAATTTTTTATTTTGTGAATGCTATATTGCATTTTAAAATGAGCATATTGTTGAAATATAACTAATATTTATAGTTTTCAATAACACCATCAATATAAATATTAATTTGTTGTAAATAACCTTTTAGATATTGATTTTCAAATGCAATTGATGTCAAAAACATTAATATTCTTTACAATTTTCAATAAAATTGTATATACAAATATTAATTAATTGTTGACATTTATTTAGATGTCGATTTGATATACAATTATCATCTTAAGGTTTCCTATGTTAGACTTTCCATCCTCCATTGAAAAATAAAGCTTTATAACATCAACTTATTACTATAATTGATGTGCATTGCAAAAAAATTGATTTGGGACAAAATATTCCATCACAAAATTGGCAAATTTCCATCCCAAAGGCTTTTTGTTATAGAAATTAGGATGGAAAAAAATTATGTCTTAAAAATGCATGTCATAATTAATTTACAAAGGAATTTTTATTCTATACCAATAAAAAAATTTACTCCAAAAAAATTAAAAATTTTGTTAGTTTCTAAAAAGTTGGAATGAAAAATTCAATTCAAATATTTTTTAAAATCTTTCGATATATTCAAGATGGAAACTTCATCCCAAAATGTGAAAATTCCATTTCAAATTGGCAAATTTATTTTTTATTTTTTGAAAATTTTGGGACAGAAATTCCACTCTAAAGTGGAAAAATTCTCTCTCAAAATTGAAAATCTTCATTTTTTTTAAATGTTTTGAGATGGAATTTTCATCTCAAAATTGAAAATTTTTATTACAATTTTGAAAATTTTCAAAACAATTTTATATTTTTTTACATATTTTTCTAGCTTCTTTTACTATCTATACTTATACATGTAAAACTAGCTCCAATAGTCATAATTTCTCTATGTATAGCTCATTTTCTATGCAAGTTCATGTGGTTGCAAATTTGCCTGCTCATGAGCTTCGTTTCTTTTTTTTTTTATCCTTTAAGTATTTAAAGACTTTTAACCCAACTTAATTCAATGTCAAATAATTTAATATAAATTTTCTTATACAAAATAAAAAAAATTAATTAACCAATTATATTTTATAAAAAATAAATAAATATTTTTTAGTTTAATCTAATCTATTGTCCCTTCAAGTTTTGTATCTTTTACCATATCCAACATTTAATTATCGATCTTTATATATATATATATATATATGTTTAATGATTTTATCATTTCTATTGTTAACCAGTGAATAATTAATGCAAACTACATGTGGACTCATCCAGTTTTGCCCATTAAAGTTGCAAGTTTGTACAGGTGAGCCCAACACACCTATCCTATTTTTCATATCTGCTTATATAACTGAGCCATGTTTATTATTTTATAATACACATTTTATACATATTCAAATTAATATTTTACAACTAAAAACTACAAATATCAGTAATTAAGATTATATTCATATATAAATATCAATAGTTAAGGTTACATTTTAATGTATAAATCCACCGAAAGACACAACTTACTCCAAAACAACCTATATCAAATAGATACAAGGTCATATAGGGACTTAAATTAAAGACGATTAAAGACAGTCTAATCTTGATCTTCCCTGGGTATCAAGTTCTCCCGCTTTCATAACCATGTACGTCATCCTGTTGGCTTCATCTACAGCATCTTGTGGAGGTTCTGTTTTTGAAAATTTAAAGTCATCCATGAACAGAATATAGCATCAGCAAGGTCTCACTTGTTCCACTTTCTACTAGCACCAAAAGAATATCCTAGGATGTTTCCAATAGCCATCCATGAGCGGAATATAGCATTCACTGCATGGCGTTGATCAGGGCCTATGGGAAAGCAAAAATCATTATACCATAAATCTACATGAGAACTTATCAATAAAGAACTTTAAATCTTGGGCTAGTTAAGATAGCTCCATTTGGCTGATCAGTATATCGCCAGGCAAAACCCAAGCATTACAGAAAGCAACTTTATATTGCCAACAAATTGTGGAAAAGAGATAGTCATCTCATATCAAGTTAATTACCCCTTGCTTTAATTGAACTAAGGGTATCATCTTCATCAAGGATTCTCCCAGTGAATGGACAATGGATACTGCTTTTGGCCTAAAATGCTGCAAAATAACATTGATATTATAAATTAACCAATTTGAACACAGGCAATTAATAAAGCGAAGTCACTCAAATTCTATATATTTTATTAGTTTAACATGCATTTACTTATATTTATGAGAACAAAACTCGCTAGTCTTCACCAGCACAACTAATCATATTGACTGAAACGCCATATATCAATAACAACACCAGACAACTTAGATAACTACGCCCTTAGTTTTCTTGCCTGTAATTATCGTTAGCCATTAAAATAGCAGCAAATGAACAATTGAACCTTGCTTCATTTTACCATATAATAATATCTCACTCTGGAAATGGAAAATGAGGTCAAGTAACTTTGTAATTATCAATGGAAGGTGTTCGGAATACGGCAATTGCAACCGTATCATTGACCCAGCAAATATCAACTTGATCTTTGAAGTTAACAAAAAGCTTCTCCAGATTCATTGTCTTGGTGCTTGGTTAAAAGTCAGCTAAAACAAGAACATGACAAGTGCATATTTTGCTGGATCCAATAATAAAATCAGATCCTATAAGCTTTTTAACAAAAAACCTTACTCATACAATAGCTGAGGGTTAGAATGGAAACAAGCAATACAATAAAACTTAATAATATCAAAAGAAGAGGGCCTCCTATAGAAAGTATCCCGAAAGAAATATACCAAAAAGAAGTATCCTAATTTAAATACAATCTAGAAGGGTGTTGTAGGAGTGAGTTGCTAATCTTCTAGGCTATATTGGGTTTACGAATTGAAGATGATCTTTTTGGCTTCATAGGGGCAAGTTGGAAAGCTTTATGATAACATGTCCGCTTCTAGTTGCAGTGGCTGAAATGAGATATAACATTAAAGAATCAGTGCATTAGAGATCAAAGAAAAACGAAATAACAAAAAATAACCAGTCCTAAAGTTGATGACTTAAAATCCTTTCACAAGAACCCATTATACAAGAAGTGGATTTTCCGATTTAAACCAATTGCAAGAACATGCTAATGATCACTACTATGAATAAACAATAAACTAAAATCATAAGTTTGATAACAAATTTTAAAGTTTTCCCGATTTCAAAAATTACTGCAGAATACAAGTACAAGGCAAGGTGCATACGACACAACTTGACATTGTTATAGGCATAACAAAAGCTACCTCTGAAATAAACCAACTTGATATATTTTCACCGTTCTCAGTTAGACAACAAAGTGAACTGTGTATATGAAGAACTACATAAAAGAGTTCGAGTTTATACCTTCCCAGTGCATAGAGAAACTTTCTGAAGAGAGGACTAAAACAAGAAGTAAATAAATGGTTTAATGATGCATCATAGTAAACTTAACCTTGATATCTTCTTGAACGAATTGCATGGATAAAAAAGAATGTGATCAAGGCATCAAATTTTCGTTATTAATGCTCCATAAAAAATTTTGCATTAGATAAGGTTCCAAAATAACTTCACTTGCTCTTTTGAATTATAATAGCATCAGCTACATTCCCAATTTAACATTCAAATTTCAACTAATCTTAGATGATCACAATTAAGAATGCATTGGATTGAACACAAACAATCAAAAATTGAAATCTTAAACCTTCCCATAGAGATCAGTTGACTCAAAAACATATCATATGCAGAACTGTGTGTTCTAATTCTTGGCACAATGTGACAGAGAGAAATAGAGGGAACTCTACTTACAACCCAGAAAATATAACCCTACTGTATCCATCAATCCTTGTTCAATCAAATACACATCCAGCAACCAGTACATAAATGATGAAGATGCAAAAGACTCGTGCAGCATTTTTTTACAAAGGTTGGTACACGTATTCTGATATATGTTCATAATAAACAGCTAAAACAAATTTTATTGTTAGAATCTTGTAAACATATTCTGATATTTTTTGTGACAACCACATTGAAGGGATTTCAAAGAATTCGTGTTGTACAAGTTATCACTCAAACCAAACTGTATTATATCAGTAACTTTGGTTATTGCTTTACTCTTTCCATTCTTGTCTTTGATGTGTGAGATGGATTCAAAATGCATAAATTCTAACGCAGTTTAAGCAGCAAAATTATGTATTTATTCATTTATGACAACACGAACATTTGGACTCCACTTTTTTTAAGGACATTCTAATTTTTTCAGACCCATTAACAAATTTGGCCACAAGGGAGAGTAAAGCAATGCTGGTTGAAAAATATAGACGTTCAGCATATGCCAGAATATGATTTACTCTTTGAAAACCAACAAATTGATAATAAATTTCAATAAAATTTATAGAGGAAAATATGAGAGAATTGTAAAATCATCAAAACACAATAGACATAAAAGAAAAGAGAAATAAAATCATAAAAACAAAGATACTACGAATATCATTAAAAATTGAGAAATTAAGATAGGGGAAAAGGCTATATGCATTGTACTAATGCACATTGTTCAGTCAATTCTTATCAATAGCCCCTTGCAGGTTTGGGGCCATTCATTACCAAAGAGGTACAATAGAAAATAGCTTAACCATTTGATAAAATATATGATGGCTCCAGAGAAGAAAATGTAATTGACCACAAAAAACCACAATAGTCAAAAATAAATTGAGCTACACAGAAATATTACTTTTATGAGTTTACTAAAATCTGGCATCATAACATCTTCTGAAGAACCATCACCAGTAGAATCTCAGCAGGAAACTCTTCAACTTAAGTCTCAACACTCATCTCGTTAGGGCAATTTGATGTTTCAGGGTGGAAGTCTGGTGCCAGGATTAATGTAGAGGCATTACAAGAAATATTTTTGGATAAACTATACAATATGGTCAATTAAAATAAAAAAAAAATTAATTAAAATAAAATAAAAAGATTAATTACTAAGTTTAACACCTTGTTAGTTTAATGGTTTAGAGTGATGATAAACTAAACCCAATTAACAAAGAAGACCATAACAAGCAAACACAACCCCTGAAGAATCTAACCCGCTATACTATGGACTAAAAACTTATTAACAAGCTTGAAATACTATAACTAGCAAAAAGTACATGGAGTTTAGAGGATCTTTATTCCACTTCAATTTGTATGCTGTCGGCTGTGGTTGTCACCTACAAGCAAAAACCATTGCACTGAGAGGGAGCAGCGATGCAATTACGAAAATTTAAATTGCTCTGGCAGTCAAATTACTTTTGGTCAAATTTAAAACGCCGCAAGGCACAAGCATAGATTTAGCGATAAGCGAAGAAATCATTGGTAAAAGCAACGAAAAATAGATCAAAGCAATATAGCACATCAAAGTCAACTTCAAGCCTTTGCGTACTTCTCAAGAATCAAGGATGAAAAATTTTATAATTAATGAAATCGACTCTTAAAAATTTGTATTTCTCCAATTAAAAGTATAATAATTTCAAAATATATGATATTTAAAAATATAAATAATTAAATTTAGATAATTATATTCTTATTCTAAATAATAATAAGTAATTAGATTTTAGTTGGTTATAATCTTAATTATTCTAATTACATTAATATAATATAATCTTAAAATATATATAAATTAATTTACTTCATATATTTATTTATATTAACATATTTCTTTATATCATTTTACTTTATATATTCATTTATATTAATATATTTCTTTATATCATTTTATACTTTTCAATTAATTTAACAACTAAATTAATTAAATTTTTTTAATACAATTAATTAATTGAGCAACCTTCAATGAAGAGCTAACTTTTCAACGCTCAGTTAGTTAGTCTACGGATGCCCGTCATATTTACATACTATGAGTACGTTTTCAAGTTCAAATCACAATTTCTCAACTGGATTTACACAGGGTCATTTACCAATCACAACCTCCAGCAGCAGTTACGAAGGGGACTTGTATCGCACCTTTGTTTTGAAGCTTGAAAGGCTTGGATTCAGGTTTTTTTTTTTTTTTCTTAGTCTTGCTTTTGTGTAGAAATGATGGTTTTCATGTTTTTTTTCATTTATTTTATCACAAAATATTTTTCATAAAATATAATTATAAAATATTAAAATAAGAGAAAGTATTTTATTTGTTTAATATTAAATATGAAAAATTTTAAAAAATTTTTTTCTCCATTTTAAAAAAGAATTTACTTTCCTTCATTTTTAAACTATTAAGTATTATTTTTTTAGTTATTAATATAAATGATATATCATCCCTTCATTAATATATAAATAATGATTTCTTAAAAAAAAATACTCTTTAATGAAATAAACAGACTTTTAAACTGATACTAGATTTTGGCAAAGTAAAACATCCAGATGAGTACGGTTCTTTCCTAATTTTACCCATCAATTGTTGGTTGAAATATTCCTTTATTGATGGCTAAATTATATCCACTTCTCATAAAATTTAATCTAATTTATATTCAAATTATTTTGTTGCCAAAAATATAGACTTTATTTAATAATTAGCTTATTACATTAGTGGTTAGTGAATTTACTTAATTGTTAACTAATAATTAATTATATTAATTAATTTGACTAACTGATTGCATTAATTATGTGAATAAAGATATTTAATAAAATTAACTATATATAATTAGGTATTTGTATATAAAATGATATATAAGAATATGAATATATTTTATAAGTTATTTGAGTATTCTTTTATTTTAATATTTTAAATTTTCTATATTATTTAGTAGATTAAATTTTTCTTGTAAATAATATATCATTATAATTTATTATATATTAATATTTCTTTAAAATTAAATTAAATTAATAATTATAATTATTTAATTTTCATATAAAAATAAATATTATAATTTTTTATAGATTGAGAGTCGGAGAAATGGAAAGAGAGAAATGATTGGTTTTTTTTTAAGGACAAATTGAAAAATATAAAAATTAATTAAGAGTTATTTAGCCCATGTTTCGCAAATGGCTATTTAGAAGACTTTTAGCTAATTTGATCAAAATTGACTAATTGATTTCTTCAATTAACTAATTTTGATATTTGGTAATTAGCTAATTTTTGTATTTGACAATTAGCTGATTTGGATGATTAATTGTGAAATAATCAACCAATGACAAAATGTTAGGAAGGTCAGCATTTTGCATTTAGCTAATTCATAAATAATTATAAAAATATATAATTCCCTTAATTAATTTTTTGATTTTCTAATTTATTCTTTCTACATAAACTTGGACTAGTTAAATGGTGCTCAATCTTGCTATCCTTTTAAATCATATTTTTTTCATTTTTGATTTTTTATGTCAATTATATTTAGGCTCCATCTTATACAATGAATAAGCTAGCTTAATTTATAACTTATTGACTTAGTCAGTACGTTTTAAATTAGTTTTTAAAGATATTTCATATACTAACTTATTAAAAAATAAGTTTTGATTTAATAAATTACTTGAAATAACTTATAATTTATGAACTATTATCTTTTTAAATTATTTTCAAATTTATCCTTATTCATTTTATTAATTTATAATTCATTCCTTTTATAACATAAATTTAAATATTATTTTTTCATAAAATATAATTAACTTAATTTTAATATAATTATATCCTAATTTTAAATTATAAATATATAAAAATATTATATAAATAAATAAATAATATCATAAATATAATTAATTATATTTAAATAATTATAATTTTATCATAAATAATAATAAAATTATGTAAGTAAATAAATATATAAGTTCATAAAATATAATTAATTAATATTAAATATTTTATTTTATTTTATTTTAAAATTATTTATTACATTAATATAATTTAATTTTTAATAAATATAAATTATTTTAATTATATATCTATTTTTATTAATATATTCTTTCATGTCATTTCGTAATTTTAACTAATTCAAAAGCTAACTTATCAACTATCAATTATCTTGTTGCTACTAATTAATTTATCAACTATCAATAATTCATAAGTTATTCACATGAAACAAAACCTTAGTTTTGTTTGCTATATTAGTTTGTCTATTTAAGTCTTAATTACATTATATTGTATAGAAACTATATCATAATCTACTAAATTTTGATAACTATAATAAATTATAATAATATATTAATATATAAAAAATTATAATAATATATTAATATATAATAAATTATAATAATATATTATTTAAAAAAATTTAATTAGTTAAATAATTTATAGGATTTAAAATATTAAAATAAAAAAATATTTAAATAACTCATAAAATATACTCATATATTTATATGTCATTTCACATATCAACAGTTAATTATAAATAATTAATTTTATGAAACATTCTTATTCAAATAATTAATACAATCAGTTGCTCAAATCAGTTAATATAAATACCTAAACCCTAATAATTAATTAAATTAACTATCCATTAATGTAATAATATTAATATTTTTAATTTAATCGGCTCACTCGATTTAATTTATAAAATATCTCTTACTTAAAAAATATTGAATAGACTGAACTATTAGTCTACTTTAATTTATTTTATCATAAGAGTTCTACAAAAATTATATCTTAAAAATGTACGAATAACATCTTAAAAATGCATATTATAAAAAAAGCTAATTTCTTTATAACAAATAAAAATTAAATATATATATAGGGATGAGATAGCACAATACACAATGGAACTACTTATGTTGTCCCTAACTCTCCCTCATATATATAGATAAAAAAAAGATACATAAATAAAAAATTAAAAAAGAGAGAAATAAAGAGAGATGGGATGACTATAATAAGTATGCATGTGCTGTCTCATCCCTCTCCACAAATATTACCTTCCATTTTTAGTTAAGTACACTCTTTTATCCTTTTAAAACTCAATTATCTCACTTCTTTTCTTACTTCTTTTGTTTCTTGTACTGCTTCTCATCCTATCTTTGTCTTCTCCATTTAGTCAAGCATCAAGGCAACTCTCCCATAGATAAAGTTATATTTTTCAATTCTTTTCTTTTCTTTTCTTTTCTTTTCCTACTTCACTTCTTCTTTTTCTTTTTCTTTTTCCTTTTTTATTCTTTTCATTTCTTCTTCTTCTTCTTTTTTTGTTTTACTCTTGCTTGTTTTCCTCACAATAAAATTTTTTTAGAACAAATGAGAGGTATGATTTCAATCTACATAAGTAAAAATATTGCAATATATACTTTATGAATGAGAATGAGAGTTCACCATTTTATGCCTGCAATAGTATCTAAAGCTTTAGAGTGTAGAAGTTTTTAATAATTTCAAGTGTGAGATTTTTGGAAAAAGAGAGTAAAAGATGTGTATCTAAGAATGAAAATTTTTATTTTTTTTTCCTTATTATTCCTCTAGTTCTCTCCATTTATCTTTTTATATTCCTTCCTCTTTCTTTTTTTTCTCCTCTCTTTTCACAATGCTTCTAAATTGGCTTCCACTTCCCTTCTTATAGGGAAGGAATTAGGAAGCAAATTTGTACCAAAGGTTTCTTTTTAACTAGCTTGCTAAAAAAATTAAAGGATCATCACCTATTACTCATGCTAAGTTGGAAAGAAATGTTACTCAATATTTTACCCAAGAGGAGGGTGAATTAGGTCTAAAAACTTTTGCACTAAAATGGTAATATGAGTTGACAAATGATTCAAGAATGAAACTAATGACAAGTATATGGAAGTTTAGCACACCAGTAAGTATTATTCAGAAAAATAGAGTATAAAACAAGTAAATAGAGAGACAAAGAAGAGAAAATTTAAACACTGCTATTTATAGTGGTTTTAGCCTTGAAGATCCAATATTCCAAAGTGTACATCCACTATCAAGCCTCTCTAACTTAGATTTGAACTATAATCCACTATCTCTTAAAGTTTAAGAGCATTTGAAGAAGTCTCAGTACATGTCTTTACTTTTCTTCTAAAATCTTTTTGAAAATTCTCTCTCAAAGCTTTTATCTATCAAAAAATCTAACACTCTTGATATTCTTAGGGATATCAAACCCTAATATACAATAAATGAATGTTTTTAACATAAAAATGTAGCTTACAAACTCTAAAAGTTGGATTACACAATGAAACACTAAGAGAGAAATTTCAATCTAATAAGTTTAAAGGTTTTTCAAGTTTTAAATGAGGGAAGAAGAAGTTTCTTGTGTCTATGTAACATTGTAAGCACTCTTTTATATTTTTCAAATTGAAATGAGGCCTTTATATAAAGGTTAAAGAAGTAAAAAATCTATTACTTAGAAAATATAGTTGTTATGGAATAATTGGCACCTTGTGAATCATTTGGTGAATCGATTCAAGCTGCCTTCGAATTTTTGGAGAAGTTTCGATAAATTGATTCCCTCAACTATACAATTTTAATTCAATATAAGGTGAATCGATTGGTTAATTGATTCACTAGACCTTTAATTAGTTTTGTATGTACAAAATTAATTGGTGAATCAATTTAACCTTCTCAAAAACATTACTTATGAATAAAATTCACAGGATAATGAATAGTTCCATCAATTGATTCATAAAAAGTGGATTTTGAATTTTGAAACATTGAATTAATTGATGAATTTTTTCATTTTACCTATCTCTCTTTGGACCTTCCAAATCGATTCAAAATCTACAGTGTGCTCTCTACATGCCTAAAATTGATTGGTAAATCAATTTGGGTATTCTAGTTTGCTCTCTAGATGCTTGGAATTGATTGGTGAATTGATTCACACTTAGTTTTTTTAAATTTTCTAAGAAAGTTGTTTTGAAATACAATTGTCTTTTCTTAAAACATAACGCAACCTTATTTTTAAAGGATTTTTAGATACAAGATTAATCTTAATGATTGATATTTTTCATGAAAATCCTGAAACTCTTAATAATTAATTCCTCTTGCATAATTTCATCCTATGATCCTAACTAGAATCCTAATTAAGCTAATCATGTTCTTCAATCTTTAACCTCCTTTAATCTTCACTTTTTGCATTAGGATTCTAGTATATCAAATGACAAATCCAAAGGTATTAAAATGTTTTGTTATTATCAAAACCTCCTTAATGGGGCTAAGGTTAACAATTTTCCCCCTTTTTCAGTGATGACAAATCATTTTAAAATTAAATCATATTTCCACATATTGGCTCTGCCTAACTAAAATACTTCCCTTTAAATCATGCTAAAGTGAAGGATAATAGTCACTAAAAATATTCAATAATAACCAATAGCTAATCATCATTTAGCAAGTATAATAAGCACTGATAAAAAGGGTCATAGGCATAAATATCATAATAGCCAGCAAAGTAAGCAATTTGATAAGTGTATATTTAGAAAAACCATAAAAGCATAAGAGATAAAATCCAAAAGATTTAACAGTTCTTAAATGTAAAACCTAAAGGGTATAGGGCTAAAGGAATAATTATATCTAATTATCTACCATATGCTCTAAATTGTCCCCTTCTTCATTATTTGAAGCAATGGCTTCAAAATGTCCTTTTTCATCTCCTTCCTCCTCTGAGGGTATGGCCTTTTGCTTCCCTTTGGTTCTTTTCTTAGCTTCAAGGGAGAATATTAGTTCTTTTTCAGGAGAGCAATCATTTTCTTCCTCAACAATGTTCAATTTGCCTCTAAGTTTCCTGAACTGATACTTGATATAAGATTTTAACTCCTTTTCTTGTGTCCTGATATAGTGCAATAATGTGATCTTTTAGAGCTCGTATATCAAATTCTTTAACAACACCTTCTCTTTTAATGAAGTGCTAAACACCTTCTATCTTTTGAAAGGACATTTACTTAATATGTTTGGGTTTCAACCTTTTAAATTCCTTAAATTTTTCCACTTTGACCTCTTAATTAACTTGGATTTCAAAAACCTTAAAGAGCCTTGTAAGGATCATCCCATATGGAAGAAAGTCTCTCTTTGCATGTTAATGCATGTGGTGTAGAATATGGTAAGGAAAATTGATTGGAATGTTCTATCTAATGACCCACATTATGAATAACTAATGATCATTAACCTAAGTGAAGTTATGCCTCTTAGGAAGAATTATTTTAGCAATGGTGTAATACAAAAGCCTATTTTCTATTGATAGTTTTGTAACTTATAATTTGTTCTTTATGATTTTCAAAGAGAACGAGGCTAAAACATCCTTATAGTAACCACTTTGGAAAAATCCATAGTGTTCCCAACATTAGTGAAAGGTTAATTTTCATCCATGTCAAAAATTATAACCAATTCATGGATGCTAATAAACAACCTTTCACCATTAATAGTGGTGATTAATTCAAGTAAGCTTTCCTCCCTATTCTTCTTAAGATTGGTATAAAATTGATACACTAGGCTAGGATGGATGTCAGCAACATGTCCAATAAATTTAAGTAGATTCAAGTGTTCCAATATATGGTATATCTCTAAATTTTCACTTCTCAAAAATATTATATCCTAATAGTTTTTGGGTTCTATTTCTTTAGTTATGCATTATAGAAATTTTTCAAAAGCAATTACCTTAAAGTAGTAAACCTTTTCTAGAATTTGATTAGCAAAAGGTAAGGGTTAAGATTATGACCCTAAGGCTTCCTAGCCTCTACTTGATTCAACATGAGGACACTTTGTAGCCATGTTTTCCTTTCCCATAAAGATAATGATCAGTAGGATTTGTTTGGAGCAAGGGTGTTTAAAAATGGATTATAGTTAAAGGGTATTAGGTGACAAGGGTTGCATAAAAAAATTAATAATGTTGAAATTTTGATGCATTAATAAATATTGGAAAGATTAGAGAATGGCTTTAAATGATATTTTTAGGGGGGTTTTAATGAAAAGAAAGTGAAAGGTTATGATGAAAGATGAAAAGGCACAACTATTCAGCAGTTAGAGAGAGAAATAGGGGAACAAATGGCACAATTATCGCACAACAAGGTTTATATAAGGACCTATGAATTAATTGATGAATCAATTCATAAATGAATATGATCATCTATGAATCGATTGACCACTCGATTCATGACAAGAAAATTTTAAATTTTAGACTTCCTTCCACATGCTATCAATTAATTAGTGAATCTCGATTTAAGAGCCTCTAGAAACTAACATGCATTCTTGAAATTATTCACCATTTAATTCATTTCTTTAAACATGAAATTCCTGAATTAGCTAGTCACTTGATTTATCCTCTTGGAATCAATTCACCACTCCTATTCCTTATATATTGAAATCATTTTTCACATCATTTCACTTCTCAACTAACTTGTAATTCATTTTTTGACCCTATAGATGATTGAACTTTGAATTTGAGTTAATATTACTAAAGGAAAAGGATAGTATCTACAAAATAAACTTTTGGGATATCTCTGATACTTAAGTTAGTACATTAATCACAATATGAAAATAATGCATTAACTACTTTTCAAGAAAATTGATCATGCCCAATTCTTTTCTTATGAAATTGAAATAATCTTCATTAAGAGGATTAGTAAAGATGTTTGCTAATTGAAAATTAGTTTGGACAAATTCTAATGAAATGTCTCCTCTTTAGACATAATCACGAATAAAATGATGTCTTATTTCTAAATGTTTAGTTCTTAAGTGCATTATAGGATTTTTGGTTTGATTGATGGCATTTATATTATCACATTTTATGGGAATATTTTTGAAATTTAATTTATAGCTAGACAGTTATTGCTTCATCCATAAAAGTTGAGCATAACAACTACCTGTTGCTATATATCCTCCTTCAGTAATGGATAATGTGATACTATTTTGTTTCTTGTTATGTCAAGAGACTAGTGAATGTCTAAGAAATTGACGTTCTCCACTAGTGCTCTTTCTATCTGACCTGCTACCAATAATCCAAATAGCTTATTAGAAAATTTGATTTTTCTTTAGATAACCATAACCCAAAGTGATGTGTGCTCGCAAGATATCTAAAAACCTTTTCATAGCAATTAAATATGATTCTTTTGTATTAGCTTGAAATCTTGCTCATATACATATATTAAACATAATATCTAGTCTGCTAGCAGCTAAATAGAGCAAGGATCCTATCATTCTTCTATAAATTGTTACCTCAAACTTTTTGCTTTCTTCATCTAGATCTAGCTTGGTTGCTATACTCATAGGAGTAAGAGATAGTTTGGCTTCACTTATCTT
Organism: Sindora glabra; assembly: GCA_020226215.1. Lineage (NCBI taxonomy): Eukaryota > Viridiplantae > Streptophyta > Magnoliopsida > Fabales > Fabaceae > Sindora > Sindora glabra. The sequence goes on along the minus strand of CM035226.1, from coordinate 71,820,378 downwards.
GAATTTCTTTGATAGCTCCTTTGTATATTTAGTTTAGCTTATGAAGATTCCATCATTTAATTTCTTGATTTGTAGCCAAAAAAAAAATTTAACTTTCCTATCATGGACATTTCAAACTCACTCTGCATCAACTTAACAAATTCCTTGCATATAGACTCATTAGTAGCACCAAATATGATATGATTAGCATATATTTACACTAAAAGGTTATTTTCAAGTTTCTATTTTATGAATAAAGTAGCATCAATTTTCCTTTTAAAAAACCTTTTCCTATCAAGAATTTGTTCAATTTTTCATACCAAGCTCTAGGAGCTTCTTGTAAACTATATAAAGCTTTCTTTAATTTGAAAACATGATTTGGGAAGAAATAACTTTTAAAACCTGGAGGTTGTTCAACATAGACTTTCTCCATGATTATGCCATTTAGAAAAACACTTTTAAGATCCATTTGATAAAAAGTGAAACCTTTCATGCCTACTGGTGCATATATCTCATCATAATCAATGCCTTCCTCATGGTTATATCCTTTTTACAACTAATCCAGCTTTATTTCTAATTATGACATCATTTTCATCTAGTTTGTTTCCAAAAACCCATTTTCTACTAATAATTAGATAATTATTTAGTCTTCGCACAAGTTCCCAAATTTTATTTTTTTCAAACTAATTTAATTCATCTTGCATTGTTAAGACTCAATGTTTATCAATTATTGCTTCATTTATGTTTTTAGGTTCATTTTGAGATAAAAATGCTAGATGATCATAGATATTCTTACAAGAATTTCTAGTTACCTTTTGAGTCATATCACCAATGACTTAATCAATAGGGTGACCTCTCATCATCTTTTATTTTTTTTCATGTCAATAAGTTAGTTCTTCTTTTGCACTTTCTGTAGATAAAGCTTCTTCTTTGAATTATTCATTTTTTTCTTCATCTTTCATCTCCTCATTTGACTCTTTTTGAATCATCCATAAGTCAACGTGCTCCTCATCTTTATTTGAAACCTTTTTCATGCTAGAAGAAGAGTTATCAAATACAACATGTATGGATTCTTCTACTAACAAAGTTCTTTTGTTGTAAACTTTGTAAGCTTTACTATTAGAAAAATACCCAATAAAGATAGCTTCATCAAATTTGGAATCAAACTTTGCAAAGTCATCTTTTCCATTGTTATGAACAAAATATTTGCAACCAAAAATACAAAAATATGAAATATTTATCTTTCTTCTCTTGTAAAGTTCATAAGGGGTTTTCTTTAGGCTTAATTACAATTTTAGTCCTATTACTATGTAAATTGATTGCACTTGTTCCCCTTTAAATGCATAATTCAATTTTAGTCCCTCAAATTTCATAATGGGCCCAAAATGGACTAATTCACTAATTGATGTTAGATTTTTAACAGATCCCTTCTACATGGCATGTAGTTATCCAACATGGCAAATATTATTGAGAAAAAGTGGGGTCCACGTGGACCATATGGACCACCATGCCAATCAAGTGTTCAAGCTTTATTTTCCTTATCCAGCATGAGTTAAGGCTTGTTTCCTTAAATACCAACTATTTTTCTCCAAATCTATTGCATGTTACTATATGGGTAGAGAAATTGAAACCTTAAAAGTCTCTATCAAAAGAAGCAATTCATCAAAGCATTCTTACTGTGGGGAGGAAGTAGTGATGAAAGCATCATGGATTGATGACAATCCAAGTCATCATTTTTATGGTTGCACTAATGGAATATGCAACTATAATTTCTTTGCTTGGCATAATAAGGAGGTACTAGAACACAAAAAGAAAATAATCAAGAAATTGCTAATAAATGTCAATTTTTTAGAAAATAAGCAAAAATTGTATATTATAAGCTTATGTTTCACTAGCTTCATGGTTACAATATTGCTATTTTTGCTACTAAAAGTTGTAGCATAAAGTGGTAAGAGTGAAGGCTTAGTTGTAGGATGGAAAGGACTTTGTAGTTTAGGATCTATTTTTATGGAATATGCAATATCATGATAAAGTTTATAGGGTGCTTTGTTTTGCAATGTAATTGTAGTAGCATGAAAATGTAATGATGCCTTTCCTTGAAATGAAATTGTGATTTTTCTTAGCTAAATTATGTGTTCTACTCTCTCATATTTAGAATGCAAGTTTTACCAAGTTTTGATTGCAAGCTCTGAATACTACTATCAACTAAATAATACAATTATGTTTGATTTGTTATTATGGGATTAACCAAGCTTGGAATACTGATCTAACTTTGGAACAAGCTAGCTTGAGTTAAGCTTTAGGAGACCCATTTTCTTACTCCAACTAAAATCAAACTTCCAAGCATTCACTTGTAATTATAATAGGAAAACTAAAGCTACTTCTTAAAATACAATCCTATAACAAATCATGTATTGCAACTGTTTGAATTCTATCTTGGAAATGTATAATCAGTAATCATTGGTAGAATTGGACTCCATGTACTCAATATAAGCATCCATGTGCTTATCCTAGTTAGAAATTTTTAGGAAAGAATATACTATAGCATTATAACATTAACTTGGTCCTAAATTTAACTGATCTTATTTTATGGAATGGCTTCCAACCTAGTTATTACAAATTTTCCTGGGATTGTTTGTTGCCTCTTATTAGTATTTAGTGATAATAAACAAAGTCCTTAAGTAAAGACCATATGCAAATATGAAATTGTTGACCATGACAAAGAAAAAGGTAGTGGTAATATTTGACCTGTATTCAATATTGAAAGGCATAAATGAAGAACTTGGTCCTTTGCATTAAATGCAACCAAAACTAACAAAAGAAAAATATGTAAATCTGCAGAGACTTTAAACTTATTTATTTTCATCTACCAATATGTATCTTGAACAGAATGTACCAAAGCAACCAATAAAATAATGCCCATTATAATCGCTCACAGTTCTCTAATGTATCTCACATTTTAAATGCCAATTACATTGGCTTACAAAATATACTAGATATGACAATTGTTAAATCCTACATTAATAATGGTTACCTTTTCACCCATGTGGGATTATTGTGAGCAAATGACATTGTCAAGTTTCCTTTCGTTGCCCTCAGTTATGGATTGCAGTATTTCCTTTGTGACATATGATACTCCTTTCTTGGTGAAAGCTTTCTTTTTCTACCTAATCCCAAAATTTGCATCATTGACATGCTTTTTCTTTAGTTTTCAAGAGGTTTTTTTATTCTTAAACTTGCTACTCCAACTTTGGCCTTAACTTGTTAGATCTATTGCAGTGGGTAATGCAATAGAGTTTGGAGCTTGCCTTTTTATACTTGAGCCTTGTCCTTTTAAGTTGAACACCCTTCTATTACCTTTAACTGATATCTCTCTATTTACTTTTGTTTTCCCTTTATAGTTTTTAACATTATGACCAAATTCTTTACATTTAAAACACTTGTAAGTAGAATGGTGCCTTGGCAACTTGTTAGGGTCCCTTTGCTTCTCATCAGGGTCCTTCTTTCTCATCTTAGGCTTCCAAGATGTTATCTCATCATTGGTGGTTGAATTGGATTAATATCAAACTTTGGCAATAGCTTAGGCCCATTAATGGAATGAATCATATGTTAATAGCATTTCAGATATGTCTTTCTACTACAAGAAAAGAAATTTTCACGTGGTTAATATTAATATCATAAAAAGATTTAAATGCTTATAAAAAAATAAATTATTATGTCATGTACACCTATAGAATTGTCCACATAGTCCTCAAGCCTATGGTTACACCATGCCATTACTGCCACTAAGTGACAACATGGGATCCCAGTTAAATCCCAATGCCTATAAGAGAAACATTTGTTAACAAGATTCACAATGTATCTATCAGGCTTTTTCTCAACTTCAAACTGGGCATATTTATTGTCTCTACTTCATTTTAGTGTCCATTGATCACTTTCTTTTTTTATGGCCTCCAATTTCTTTTGTATGTTTAGACACATAGAACTTTTGCATCTTTTAACCCTTTCTTAATTTTTAATGAATTTTTCTATCGATAATGTCTAATTTCTTCAACTACTTATATAATAGGCTTGTCCTTAAACTCAAGAATGGCTTTATTAAAGGCTTCACACGTATTTTTCACTTGCAAGTAGTACTTAGGGTGAGTTGAAAAAGTTAACCTACTCCATTGTGAAGGGTGGAATTATTCCGTCATATATTTCCAAGCCTTACTATCTAACTTCCTAAGCTTTTCCATAGCTATCTCATACTTTGGAACATGTTTGCTTTAGCTGTCTCTCCTAGAGCACACTTTACATTATCTCCTAGGAATCTTTTTTTGAAATTAGAATTAAGGTGCTTCACATAAAGATGATGTTTTGTGCCTTCTTGAAGTCCTCCAATAGCCTTTTCCAACCCTTATCAACATGATTTAAGTATAAACAATTAAGTTACTACCATTGGACATCATGATATAATGGAAGGAAGATCATTAACTTGATTTGAGACTTAGCAAAGCCATTGTGCAATAATATTAAACAATGTTTAGGGAACATTCTCTTAATATGAAGTGAATCAATGTCTAGTAGCAATTTTGCAAAATTGTTCATACATATCCCTTCATCAAAGCTCTATGTACTATCATGATATTCCTAGTTATTTCCTTATTATCCAAGGTACTAGTTTTGAAGTCAAGATCTTAAAGCTCAAGTATTGGCCAACTAGAAGTACAATATGTCATTTTAACAAAAAAGGAAGGGGAAATTGTTATGTTATCTAATATACTCTTAAGCCTTTGTATTAATAGTTTTGAATTAAAATGCTAAAAAATATGTAATACTAAGACCTCTTGAGACAATGATAGATTTTATAATTTGATTACAATATAGCTATTACTAAAAAATGAAAAAAATAGCTACTATTGAAAATCCTTACTTTTTGCTGGTCTAAAATGAAAGACTAACCATACTCTGTAACAAGTCCAATATCTTGTACTAAATGCTTCATGAACCATGTCCAAGAATCTATGCATTTTGCTGCCACCACTAGAAAAGTAATTGGAAAGATGACATTATTTCTAACCTTTCTAACAGTTACAAGTAATTTCCCTCCATGCATCCCTTTTAAAAAATAACCATCCAAGCTAATCAATGGTCTACAACATTGCATAAAAGCATTTTTACAACCCTTAAAGCAAAACTTGGTAGCATCTCTAATGATGCCTATTTAGACTAATCACAATTGAGGACCATTATTACTCCTAAGTAGTTTCTTCCCACAACTCCATAATATCTCAAATTAGTCCTCTAAAGAACCCTTTACTAGTTCTATTGCTTTTCTCTTAGCCCTATATGCTGGGCCTTTAGGAGATGGACAACCTACTACTTTTTGGTTTTATTTTGAATTGTTTTGTAATCAATATTTAGATTCTCTCTCATAACATACATGAACTTCACTCCTAACATCTTTGCATTTGCTTGTGGGTTTTTAAACTACCTTGGACAAGTATGGATATCATCTAACCTTCTAACTTGTCATACTTGTATATGAGTATTTAGACTTATCCTTAAGTAATATGGGTAAACATCTTTGCACCTCACCGTTAGCCTTTTCTTGTCATCTTTATTAACCCAAATTAACTTCTTTTGACAAAGTCCATAATGATGGATAGCATCCTTTGCACTAGCCTTATTCGCAAAGTCAAATCTTACTTTGAATTTGATTTCTTTACCATTTTTTGCCATCTTAAATTTGGGAAATTTCTTGAATTTAGGCCTTGATTTGTCACATTCTTTTTTTGCTTTAGAAACATTTGAACTATCAAGATTATCAAATTCCACATCTTTATTTATTTAATCCTCATCAGTAGTTAGCAATTGGCTCCAATTTATGCTTCGCTTCTATTTTGTAACCACAAGTTTTTCTTGTTCTTTTCTACATTCCCTAACATCCTTACCGCTACTTACATCATAATTTAAATTTCGTTCATCATCACTCTCTTCTAACTTTGAATTGCATGTGACACTACCTTCCTCTATTTCATCCAAGTATTCAATGTCTACCTCAAACCTATCCTCATTCAACTCTACTTTAACCTTATCATTCATCTCAACTCCAACCTCACCCTTATCTTCCTCATCCACCTCAACTTTAACCCTATCATTCACCTTAACTCCAACCTTACCTTTATCTTCTTCACCTACCTTAACTTTAACCCTATCATTCACTTATACTCTAACTTCACCTCAACTTCATTTCACCTTAACTCTAACCTCACCTTCATCTTCCTTATCCATCTGAACATTAACTCCTTCATTCGCCTTAATTCCAACCTCATCTTCATCTTTCTTATTCACTTAAACATTAACTCCTTCATTCACCTTAACATAAGCCCAACTTCCCTTATTCACCTCCACATCAACTTCATCTCCTTCATTCATTTGAACTTCAACTATGTTTTGCTCCAAGTAATGCATCTCTTCCACTAACTTGGGAATATCCACTTCATGCTCAATAAATATCTCCATATATGCATGCCTATTTATAAAATTTGTTAAGTTTCTCACATCATAATCCCAATTTAACAATTTTCTACCACCAGCTAAGTTCTAGCTTGGCAACTTCCACCATAGTGCTTTATAGGATTTATACTTCAAATATCTTACTAGTTGAGCAATATCAAACAAACAAAACTCATCTACATCAAAGCTCTTCATTTTGTGCATTATTCCCCCAATATAGTCCAATGTAGGTTAGTTTTCATTAACAAATTTACCCCCATTATGAATTATAAGGTTGAATTCTTTAATTGAAGTAACTCTACAATACAAGAATGATTAAAATTTAAATATTATAAATTAAAAATTAGGATTATAATTGAAATTAAATAAATATAAATTTGTTAAAAAAATTATTTTTACATAATGTAAAACTTAATGCTTTGGTCAGAAGATGGAATCATGTAGAATTTTAACAAATAAAAAGATAATGTAAAGTAGGGGATCACTGTCTTAAACAAATTTAACTTAGAATCCTAAACATATGCTCAGTTATTGTACATAAAGCAAATATGCCCCACCTACAATTATAAAAGGCAATAAAGGAACCCACCTACCATTCAAACTTCCCAAAAAAATGCACCTACCATTCAAAATAGCATATTAACAAACAGAAGGAATATTGATGATGACATAAAAAATTAACACTAAAACTTCACCTTGATTGATACCTAGGAGGGTCTGTTGTCTAATAATCCCAGTGTCTCTTATTTGCCATTAAACCAACATGTAATAAATTGATAGTCACTAGTTTACACTTTTAAATCCTTAAACCTTTCTGATCCTTTTATTGTAGTACAAATTAGGAATGAAAATTTTTCTATAATATGAAATCGAGGATCAAAGGTTACACAAAATGAGCAATCAAAGAACTAAGGCAACATTAATACTATAGAAGGCTTGAATGCTTGGTTGGAATAGGTGGTCCAACATAGCCCATGTGGACCATACTTTTTCTCAAGCACTAATTGCCACGCTGGACAACTACATGGCACATAGGAGGGATCCATTAAAATCTAATGTCAATTAATGACTTGGACTATATTTAGGTCCATTATAAAGTTTGAGAAATCAAATTTGAATTATGTATTTAAGGGGGACTAAGTATGATCAATTCACATATTAGTAGGACCAAAAATGTAATTAAGCCTTTTCTTTAAAATTGGTCTTATAAGGGCTTTATTCATTACATAGTAAGTAGTATCCATTACTTTAGCCTAGAAAGATTTTGGAAGAGAGCTATCATTAAGCATGATTCTTGTCATCTCTTCTAGACACCTATTTTTCCTTTCAATAACTCCATTTTGTTAAGGTGTTTTACAAGATGAAAAGTTATGCTTAATTCCATTTTCATCACAAAAATAAGAAAAAAACATGATTTTCAAATTCTCCATTATGATCACTTCTAATGCTCACTATGGATATTCCTTTTTCATTTTGTAAAGATTTTTCATTTCTTTTGAAAGCTTTTTATGCACCTATTTAAATAAGCATGTTAGGTGTTAAAATATTATTATTCATACATCCCGAAAAACATAGAAAAGCCCTAGCAGCTCTCCTTGAACATAACCCTAGAAGGAGTGTAACTAGTACTGCAAGGCAAAGAAGGAGAATTCTAATTAGTGGCCATAGGACGTTCACTGGTGATTTACAAGTTCGTGTGGACACCTTAGAGTTTCAACCGAAAGCAAGTCAAAAAAATGATTAACAATTAAGCCCTGAATCATTTATAGAAGGTAATGATTAAATCCTTGTCCCAATCTAATCATTTCTCATGGATCCTTGATGAGGATCAATTAAATTCTATTGCAATTGTTTAGCTCCTGATCCGAACAACAAAAACATATGGAGCTTGTACTAAAATATAATTAAGAAAATGCCCCATGGTGTTAAGAATGTCCTAGTATAGATATTAGTTATACTAAGGTAAACCATCCTCAGAATCTGTAAATAAATAGTTAATAATAGAATGTGTAAGTATTAATGTATTTAGTGAGTGGCTATACCTTTCCTTTTCTAGCGAGTTCTCACTCTAATAAATAAATAAAAACATAATAATAAATAGTGTGAAATGTAAATATAAAACAAGTATTAATTTAATTCAACCCCACTATATCTAGTATAACCTTTCTATATAATAATCGCAAAATTCTTTCTAACAAGTAGCAATAGTTGATATATTGGTTTCTCTTTATATCTTTGGTCTAGCCATATCCCCCCACCCTAACCATTAAGCCTCCAACCTTATCCCTCCAACCCTTACCACTCTTTTCCTTTTCTATAGAGAATATAAATCTCCCCTTTTAAAAATTATTGTATAGAGTGAGTAATAATGAGATGTTGATCGTTACATTAATTACTCATTTCAAATTCATTAGGTATGGTTAAAATACTAACTTTTCAATAAAACCTAGCTATATTTATACACATTTATATTTTACCAATTCTTGACAATATATTCAAGAATAAGTTATTATCAATTTTCCAACAAAGTTTCCTATTCTCATGTATTTAGTTTTTTTAACCATATACTATAGTATTCAATGGTAATACGCCTAACTTTTTCATTCATATTAATAACAATATATAATTCTTATAAATAACTAACGACATGATTCTAATTTCATCATCTCTCCTATAAAATCAAATTCATTCTAATATCTTCAAAATTGTAATTCTACTTATTTGTATATATATTATGGTTTAATGCTCATATGAGCCTTCAAATTAATTCAAAATTTTATTGAAATTTGTCCTAACAATCCTAACATCATATTATACATGAAAAATTAATTATTTTGCAACATTTATTCCTACAAGTATAGTACATCCAGAACCCAAGTGGGAGTTTCAAAAATAGGACAGTATATGCATGCCTATAATTAGTCACTTTGAGAACCAATTGCTTCCAAACTTTGTCATAATATTCTTAACATATTGAATAAAGAATAAATCAATTATTTTGCAATTAATTTCATATTTTTACTAATGCACCAAATGCATGAACTTAAAGTTGCCAAATTCAAATAGCACTGGAATTATAAAACTAAAACTATCATTTAGGCAACTAGATTAACTCCAAATACTATCAAATTTTAACAAAACTGACCAATATCTTAAATAATATGCTTATAAAATTTCATAATTTCTCCCAATCATCTGATGTTATTAAAATTTCAAATCCAAGACTAACCAAAATAGGGGTTTGAAATGAGCAATTTTGAGTCTTTCACATATAACTTGATTTTTATTTATCTAAAATTTTCTAAAAAAATTTAATTTCTTCTATAATCATTCTAACACTAAATATGATCTTAAAATTCTAAGAATTTAAATTTTAATAATTTCTAATCCATACTTATAAAGAGAAATAAAACCATGTCATGGAACCATTCTCATAATACTTTAATCTTGGAGTTCTCCTATGATCATTTCTTAAAGAAAATTTTCATAAATTATCTCCAACTCATTTCAACACTATTATATCAACATAATATGATCATAATAAAATATATAAAGCTCTAAAATCTAACCATTCAGCATCACAACATATTACATTAATAACAACAATTCCATTAATTTTCTTCATCCAGTTTATGAAAATTCAATAGAATAAGGGGTAATTGCCACTCATGTCAACCCCTTAAATCCAACCTTATAAAAACTCTTTAGATTAGTATAAAAATAGCTTTAATGAAATAAATCAAAATTTGGAAATTTAAAAAAAGAAATAGGCATGAAATCTTAAAGAATAAAGAAGAAAACTATAAGTTACCTTGCTAGAATTGAAGAACCAAGATGAAAAACCCCTTGAGTTGTGTTGAAAAATTGAAAAAACATGTAACAAATGTTGAAGAATGCATGATTTTACAAGTACATAGTGTTAGTGTATATGCCCTAAAACCAATCATATTGGTGATTGTAATTTTGAATCATATTATTTTAATGGCAATTCCAATTATTATATTTATATATATTATCTGCATAATATATTCAATTATGATAATAACCTTAGAATAATTGTATTCTTAAATGTCCTTAGTCATATATCATTATGGATTAGGTTGCTTTGATATGTTAAGACTAGCATGTGTGAAGACTTATATGGGATATTAAGTTTACACATGAGTACAAGTTAGAGAACTTGTATACTGGACCGACCCATATTAAGAAAACTACATGGATCGTTATATAAGTGTCATGAGTAGTTCTTAGTGATTATTATTAATATGGTTCTTTGACTTGAGATCACCAAGGTTCCCTACATGTGAGTTTCATATTTTGATACTATTCTATGTCACTAATGGTTGAGTGAATGTAGGGTAGATATTGGATATGTCACATATCATGCGGAGGGATTTGTGTGATCAAGATGGGATTTGTCCCTCCTATATAGTAGGAGTAACATTTGTGGGCCCCTTGATTAAGTAAAGCTAAGAAAATGCATGGCCATACTCAGATGAATTGACATGGGATGTTGATTACATTTGTTTCAGTCAGCTTACTTAGGAATCAAGAAACCTTAAGATTGGGCTATACGGGAATGACACGATCCATGTCTCGTGCTCAATCTAGATGTATAGGATAAAAGGATATAGGTGATGATCACGTGTAAAGGTTTAGTCAAATCACCAACTTTCTCATTACTTGGGTAACAATGATGTGTTGCTAGACACCGATCATTGTTTATGATCATTAATATGATCAATGGTCATTGCCAACGTAATGAGAGCATGTAGGGTCGCACACTTAGAGCCTAGTGAATTTGGAATTAATGGACCAAATTGTTTAGGCCTAATATTTGGGAATTCATATTATAATTATAAGGCGCAATAGTAAGCCTATAATTGTACATGAAATAAAGCCCAAATAGGTTAGGTTTTTCTATGCACCTATTTAAATAGGCTTGTTGGGTAATATTAATGAAGATTATCATTATTCACGCACCCTAAAAAGGCACAAAAAAATCCTAGCACCTCTCCTTGACCAAAACCCCTGAAGAGGCGTAGCTAGTACTACGAGGTGAAAGGAGATCAATTCCAACCAGTATTTGTGTGGACATTCATCGGTGATTCACGGGTTCGTGTGGATACTTCAGAGTCTTCGGTCGAAAGGAAGCTGAAGAGGTGATCAACGACTAAGTTCAAGAGTCATCAACAAAGGTATTGAATGAACCCTTATTCCAATTTAACATATTGCATGGATCCGGTGGATGGGATCGGTTTATTCCACTGTGCTCGTATGGCTCCTAATCCTAACACATAGGGAGGAAAAATGTGCAAAATTTTACCCTAAAATCCTATATATATAAAACCCTAAAATATTAAAGTTTCTTTATTAGAAATTTATAGAATTTTCCTTCATGATAAGAAATAGATGGGAGCACATTTTTATTATTGAAAATCAGAAGATTTTGCCCAAAATCTAATGAAAATGAGTCAAATAAATTGTCTTTTAAAAAATCATTAATAAATGCCCTTTGTTTTGCACTTATTCACCAATTTACCAAATCAAATTTGGGCCTTCTTAAGCCTTATTATTTTAATCTAAAATTTTTTATTTTAAAATCATAATTGGACCTTAAAATGTTGTATTAAGGTAGCCTAAATAAATAAAAAATGATTTATTTTTAATTTGGGCTTAATCTCTAAGTTTTCAGGATAGTAATTTTTTAGTTACTCAAGATCCCAATTTCCTATCAAATTTCTATGAAGTTTTCCCAAGCTTAATGCTAGGCTTTTTATGATATTTTAACCTATATTAATATTTAATATAAGTTTGATAAAAATTCTAGATAGATATATCTTAAATCTAGCTTTATAGTTTGGCTAAATTTTACCCGATTTCATTATTGGGTTTTTATTAAGGTAAAATTTCTATCCAAAATTTCCTCTTAATTTTTTTAGCTTTATTAGGGTATTACATTTATATATTAGTTTTCCTATTATGGCTATGTCTACCTCATAAATGATAAGTCACAGTCTGTTGAAAATTTTATAATCATTAAAGCTTAGTTAAAAAAGTAATATGGTAAAGAGATTAAAATTATGAGATTTGATCGTAGTAGTAAGTGTTATGGCAAAGATGGTGATACAAGTCACCTAATAGAACCTTTTATTGAATCCTTGAAAAACTATAGGATAGTTTCCCAATTTATTATGCTTGGGACTCTTAAATGAAATGGAGTAATTGAATGACAAAATGAAGTGCCATGTATATCCTAAACAGAGTCCTTGACAAATTAATATGCAAAGCACTTTTTGAACTTTACAATAGTTAGAAACCTAGTTTAAACCATCTTCGAATGTAGGGTTATCACACTAAAGTAAAAATCTACGATCTAATGAGGTCAAAGTTGGATCCCAAAGCCAACAAATGTTATTTTATTGCATATCCAAGTGGATCTAAAGGTTGTAGATTGTATTGTCTTACTCACTAGATAAAAATAATTGAGGCATTAATAGCAATGTTTCTTGAAAATGATGTTTATAATTCTAGTGACCCTCAAAATGATGAAAATGTTTTAAAGGAAGTACCTATTGTCTTTCTTATGCCAGTTCTGCAAGAAAGGGTTGTGCATTAAATTGTTAATAGAATGCCTAATATGCAACATCATGTTAGTGTTGTGAATATTCCACGTGATCGAAAAGAACACATTGTGCCAATTATTGCTCCTATTAAACATTCTAAGAGGATAAGATGGTTTGTAATCTTAAATGTTGTGTGCCTAGGTGGGGTTAATTATGATATTTCCTAGACCATTGATCTATTAAGTTACAATGAAGCAATTTCTTGAGAATAATCCAATAAATGGATAAAGGTTATGCATGATTAGATTTAATCTGTTTATTCTAATGGAGTGCAAGTGTTTATAGAAATTCCAAATGGTTTTAAACCCATTAGTTGTAAATAGGTATTTAACATTAAAAAAGATTCTAAAGGCAACATTAAGTAATTCAAGACAAGGTCAGTAGCCAAAGGGTATATGCAGAAAGAAGGGATAGACTTTAAAGAAACATTTTCACTTATATTTTTTAAAAATTCCTTTAGGATTATTATGGCCTTAGTGGTTCATTATAATTTGGAACTCTATCAAATAGATATGAAAACAACCTTCTTGACTAGAAATTTATGTGAAGAAGTTTGCATGCAATAACAAGAGGGTTTGATTGAAAGTAGAAATGCTTAGTTAATATGCAAGTTCCAAAAATCAATTTATGGTCTTAAATAGATATCTAGGCAATGGTATTTGAAATTTAATGAAATCATCTCTTCCATGGATTTTTGTTAAAAATAAAGTTGATAAATGCATATATGTCAAGGTGAATAAGAGTTATTTCATTATTTTTGTTCTATATATGGATGATATTTTACTTGTGCTAATAATCTAGCTCAAAAGATCAAGACTATAGGCTAGCACCATATATTTTCTTAAAACCAAGCACAAATATGCACTTTGAAAAAGAATTAAAAAAAAATAAAAACCCAAAAGGCCCAATCTATATTAAATTAAAGGAAAAGTCCAAAAATGATTAAAGTACCCCAAGCATAACATGCTATTAGGGTCTGAACAAATAAAGTTCCATAGAAACTTAAAGCTAACAATTAGTCATCTAACTTAGCTTAAACTTTTTTATTAGGAATCATCGTAAGCATGGTTTAGAATGATTAGAGTGAAAGCATCACCTTCAATATATAAGAGCTTTAGGCATCTCATGCTTAAACCTTTTTATTGTGGATTTTATGAGCTAAGGTAAGCATGAAGGACTACAATAACTCCTTTAATGCCTTTTTACTAAGAAAACCTTAACTACTTGTGGCCCCTAGCATTCATTCTATTACATTACTTGTCCCATGTCTAACTAATAAACTCTATTAACTTAGGTTGATATTATTACCACCACCACATGGTTCCTACATGATTCCCTTTATCCATTATCACTTATAAATACCAATCTTCATCCCTATTTAAGAAGGTTACACATCAAATATTAAGCGCTTTTTGCTCTATTCAAACATCTCATGCTTAGAGTACTCATTCTTTGCACATTTAAGCCACTTTTAAGGATTCTATAACTGTACTTACACTTTCACTCTTAGAACTCATAAATCTTCCCCTTAAACATTAGGTGACTCCACATGGAAGTGTATACAATTATGGATTTAGGAAAATATGTGGCTTCTAATAGTGGAAATGACATCAATATTGCCTTATCTAGCCACAAAATAAGGAATACTTCATTAGTAATGCCTAAAAATTTTGTCCTTATAGAAGAGACCTTAACTAAACCTTGTAACTAGTAATAGGCCTTATTACCTCTGTTCATCTCTTTTAGCTAGTAGATCCCACCATATTAATTATGGGTTAAAGGTTAAGTGCTGGTATCATGACAATCGGACCAACATCTCAAGGTTTTGTAATAATATTGACTATGACTACCATGATTATAGTCTTTGCTATTACACTAGATTACCTAATGAAAGGTCATCAAGTGGGAATGGTTTTACCCAATGTTAGGCGAATTCCAAGCCTTCTTTTTCTTGAAAATAATAATTAGTCTCCAACTTCAATTAGCCCTTTTTTCATTTTAGACCAATTTAAAAATAGTTTCTTAATAGTGATCTTAAATCTTGGTTCTCACACCATCAACCTCATAACCTAACCTTCTGAGCCTTAGTTTTTCTAATGGATAATAAATTATTTTTTTAAGATGACCCCAAATCACTTTAGTTAGCTAATAAGCCTCTGTTGATACCATTATTGACTTTTTGGTGATTAAAGATGATATGCATAAATTCTTGAAGGATGCAAAATGCAAAGTTGTAGTAGAAATTGACTTTTGTCCACCCTTGTCATATAAATTATACATCTAACCTTATCCCTAATGCTATCAACTAACACCATTCAAAAATTTTGATAGGAAAAGGAATGCGAAGGAGCATATTCATCAATTTATTAATGATTTAAGGATCTATCATAATGATAATCACTTAAATCCATGTGAATTTTCTAAATATCATTATGGTAGAGCATACTTCTAGTATGCTAAATTGCAATCTAACTTAATCCTAACTTAGAACCATATAGTTATGAATTTTTTGCAATAAATTCTTCACTACTTAAAAAGATATTCATTTAATGGATCTGAGTTATATCAAATAGTGTGAAAGGAAGGATATCGTCTCCTTCATATGATAGTATAATAACATAGCTCAATATTACTAAGAGGAAATCTGAAAGCTTGCATTAGTGCAAAGTTACATTGTTAATATGGAAGACCCTATTATCCTATATTTGTATCATAAGGATATACACATTTTTAGGATTTAATTACTTGAATTGAGCATATGGTTACTGCTGGAAATCGCGCATCATACATGCATAGCAGAATAAAAATTTTTGCATGATTTCCACTAAAGATCCATGCGAATTTAGAATGCCATAGATTAGGGATTAGGGTTTATACCTTTCGGCCAAAATCTTCTGTCCGCTGCACAGCAAATCCGATTTGCTCTCCAAATCACGAACCGGAATAAAAAATCGAAGATCAGATCACTAGTACAACGTTTATATGGCTGCACCTCTGTGGTATCCACACGAACCCGTGAATCACCAATGAATGTCCACTACACACACCGGTTGGAATTGGTCTCCTTACACCTCGTAGTGCTAGCTACGCCTCTTTAGGAATTTTTGGTCAAGGAGAGGTGCTAGGATTTTCTATGCTTTTTTTTGGTGCGTGAATAATGATAGTAAATCTATTATTACCTAACAAGCCTATTTAAATAGGTGCATAAAAAAACCTAACCTATTTGGGCTTTATTCCATGTACAATTATAGGCTTACTATTGCGCCTTATAATTATAACATGAATTCCCAAATATTAAGCCCAAACAATTTGGTCCATTAATTCTAAATTCACTAGGCTCTAAGTGTGCGACCCTACAAGCTCTCATTACATTGGCAATGACCATTAATCATATTAATGATCATAAACAATGATTGGTGTCTAGCAACACATCATTGTTACCCAAGTAATAAGAAAGTTGGTGATTTGACTAAACCTTTACACGCGATCATCACTTATGTCCTTTTATCCTATACATCTAGATTGAGCACGAGATATGGACCATGTCATTCCCGTATAGCCCAATCTTAAAGTTTTCTTGATTCCTAAGTAAGCTGACTGAAACAAATATAATTGACATCTCATGTCAATTCATCTGAGCATGGCTATGCATTTTCTCAGCTTTACTTAATCAAGGGGCCCACAAATGTTACTCCTGTTATATAGGAGGGACAAATCTCATCTTGATCACACAAACCCCTCTGCATGATATGTGACATATCCAATATCTACCCTTGCATTCACTTAACCATTAGTGACATAGAATAGTATCAAAATATGAAACTCACATGTAGGGAACCTTGGTGATCTCAAGTCAAAGAACCATATTAATAATGATCACTAAGAACCACTTATGACACTCATATAACGATCCATGTAGTGTTCTTAATATGGGTCGGTCCAGTATACAAGTTCTCTAACTTGTACTCATGTGTAAACTTAATATCTCATATAAGTCTTCACACATGCTAGTCTTAACATATCAAAGCAACCTAATCCACAATGATATATGACTAGGGACATTTAAGAATACAATTATTCTAAGGTTATTATTATAATTGAATATATTACGCAAACAATATATATAAATATAATAATTGGAATTGCCATTAAAATAACATGATTCAAAATTACAATCACCAATATGATTGGTTTTAGGGCATATACACTAACAGTTACTTCTTCGTGCTAGCAATCATGTCACTCTAGAATTTTTGAAGAAAGAAAGCTTGAAGTGGCTACTAAAGAACTACCTAACAAGAGAAAGGCTTATGTATGGACTCGATTTTGTGGTAGAAAATGGGTATAATGAAATTTTGCCACTTAAAAGTTATAAGTCTTAAAGCTCAGAATCGAAACCTTCTGCCTGGAAGGGAAAGCTTCTTTGACCTTTTCTTTATCCCCCTAAAGAAAGTTCTTGTTATTCTCATCACTTAGGTGGAAAATAATGACATTAAGTTACGTTAGCCAAAAAGTAACTTTATAAAAGCTCAAAAGAAGGAATACCACTTCTACTACTACCATCAGTCTCTTATTCATACCATTATGGAATGTTACACCTTTAGAAAGATCTTTCCTAACAAAGCCAATTTAGGATAACTTCAATTAGGAAAGGAGACTATAGATTCTCAACCACTACTAGCCATGAACTAAATGTAATCTTTTATTCTGCTAATTGAATCATTAAGCTTCCAAATGAGGTTCATAGTGACATGCTAATTCCT
This sequence comes from Sindora glabra, assembly GCA_020226215.1. Taxonomy (NCBI): domain Eukaryota; kingdom Viridiplantae; phylum Streptophyta; class Magnoliopsida; order Fabales; family Fabaceae; genus Sindora; species Sindora glabra. The sequence continues at coordinate 71,802,509 of CM035226.1, read as the reverse complement.
AAAGTTGCTAATCCAATTATAACTAAAGCTTCATTAAAATCGCTAAACTTCCATAATTTCTTTAACCTAAGAGATTTTAACAAAGAATGTAAGTATTAAGCCTTATTAGCCATTATAGAGAACCTTAAAAATTAACAAGGAAACTATTATGCCATAAGTAACAATATTTAAAAGGTAACTAAAGCACAAATTTCTATTATTATCTTTTAAGACTTAAATTGACAAGTTTCATATGCAACACATAATATATTGCTATAATTAAAAGCCACTATCAAGGGATGGAAGGTTTGCTACCTGTTAATAGATTGTGATCATTGCTATAGTCTTGCTAAAAGCTTTTAATTTTCTAAAAAAGAAAATTCAACATGCCCTGGTAATTCTCAGTGCCTTTAAGGGATCTATTATTATAGATTTTCCCTTTAACATTACTCTATTTATGTTAATTGAATTGAAAATTAATGTTATAATGGTGTAGTAGCATTTTTATAAATAAGTGCAACTTATCATATCGGTTATATTAACAAGTCAATGTTACAAATCCTTATTTTCTTATAGGAGATTAGTGATTTAATATAGACAAATAGAAGATGATGGTTGTACATTAAATTAATGTCAAAAATGCATCACAACATCAATTCCTAATCAACGTTAAATATGCATCATAACATCAATTCTTAATCAACCTTCATCTAAATGAATATTATATGGAATATTTAACATCTAAAGAAATGTCAACAAATAATTAATTTGTATTTATGATTTTATTGGTAACTATATGTTATGTTAAAAATGATAGTAATAAATATATAGATTATGGATTAGTGTTAATTAAATTATTAGAATATTTGTTTTAAGCAATTTGTTTTATGTTTAACATTAAGCCTAAAATAGATTGGGCCTTCGTTCAATGAGTGTGATTTGTGATAGGTTAGATTATATACAATCCCATTTGGATAGAGGTCCCAACCTACAACCCTTTTGTAGTCAGTGATTTCCTATTATAAGTTTGACCATATAGAGAAAAGAGAATTATATATAATTATTTTATGAGTGGAGTTTTTACCTAAGGTTGTTAAATACAGATACATACTTTATCTCTCTTTCATTTTTCTACTCTAGATAACCTAAGGGGTAAAGTAGGTTATAAACTCTACCTATCATCATAAACCTTAGTCACGGTAGCATTAGAGTTCATACCAGGTATGTGCATAATTATTGACACTACTTTATACTGTTCTATATATATATATATATATATATATATATATATATATATATATATATATATATATATATATATATATATATATATATATATATATATATCATACTATCACTATATGGTATCAGAGTGATATTGATAGTATGTTAAAATTACTAATTTGATTATGAGTAATTTAATTAATTTTGGCAAAATACATAAAAAAAATTCCTAATTTTTCCTTCTTTTCACACATGGAACCAAACAAATTAAGGATTTTTATACTAAGACAATTTGGATCTTCTTTCTTTCAATTGAATAATGAATATTGTTCATATAGACATGTGGAATATCATACTGCTACTTGATTGCATTCAAATCTTGTTATCATTGTGGATTGAAGCTTGGATTTTTTAGAAAATTTATGGCCTTTGTTTATGCAATTTTAAACCCCTTTTCTTCCAATTAATACATGGATTTCTATTGAAAAATAGGCTAAATGGACTTTCTTGCATTAAAATGGCCTAAAAGAGCTTGGAAGCTCCATTAATGGCGGAAAACCATCATAGGCAAACTAATGGGAGCAAGGTTAAAGGTAACCTAGCTCCCACTGGTTCCGCATGCATGTAAACTAAATGTGCCAAGCCTTTTGACCCGCTCTTTGGCCCAACATCCTTAAATTTTAATTATTTATTTATTTATTATTTTTTAAAAAAATTTATGGCTAATAAATATTTATTTTGAATATTATAAGATTTATTCTATGTGAAAATGTATTTTATTTATGGGGTTTTGGCTTGTAAAAATTCATAAATATTCTTTACAATATTTTTGAACTTGATGATGAATCACTCTTTCTAGTTATAAGTCTAGCTATGCTTAATAAATTGTTAAACCTTTAATTATGCATTTTTTCATACATATATGAGTACCAAAATTATTTGGTTCACACCAATGGATGATTAAAATTATAATAAGGTTATATTACACAAATAAAATGTTATCCTTTTGGAAGGTTTAGGAGCATATTACATTAACAATGGATGCACCCTATGGTGTGATGTTGTTAATGTAATTGTATGGGTTTGGACTCTTTTATATAGACATGTAACATTTATAATATTTCAATATTTCTTGTACTTTTTCAGTATAGCTATGTTAATTACATCCTTATGTAGACTCTCATATAAGCCAGATCATATGGTATATGTAATTTTATTAGTGCCACTTTTTCATTTAGTTACTTGATTGATTTTTTATTTTAATTAGAAATCTTGTATAATAATTATATAGTGCAAGCATAATTAATATTGCCTAATTTTGTAGCATTAATCTCTGCCTTTCAGTAACTATCTGTAATGAGGACTCCTAACGGAACAAACTATAATGAATGGAAATAGTCTCTGAACATGTGCCTGACAATTTCTAAGAAAGATTTAGCTCTTAGAAAATTAAAGTCAGTTAATCTCTTGCTTGAGTCTAGTACTACAAATAGGACCTATTATAAGTAGTATATAAGTCACACCAAATCTATCTGGCAGTGATGAAGTTTATTATTGAGAAAAGAATTAAAGAGAGTATCCCAGACAAGGACTCTATTGTAGAATATATGAAAGCTATTGGAAAGAAATTCAAGAAACTTGACAAGACTCAAAAGGTCTACTACCTCTTTATACTTACTTGACAACACTCATTGTGATGGAGTTTCAGATGTCACGGAGCACATCATGAAAATGATTCACTATTATAATAAACTAAAATCATATGATGTTGATCTAAAAGAGGCACTTTGGTCTATAGAGTCTTTCAATAATTGCTATTAGAATATGAATACTTGAGAACTTCTTATAATTCATAAGAGGTAGAGTGGCCAATAAATTAGATAATTTCCATAGTAACTCAAGAAAAAGAAACTATGAAGAGTAACTCACAGCCACTTTTTTATGAATCATTTGTCCAAGGCTCCAATAGTAAATCTAGTGGTAATAATAAGAAAGGAAAGAGACCACAGACACAGATATCTAAAAAGCCTGGGTTCAAGAAAAGTGGTGAAAAGGGTAAAGGACCGTAAAGGAAATTTAAAGGCAAGTGCAATTATTGTGAGATCCTTGGTCACAAGATGTTTGATTACTATAAGCTAAAAAATAAACGTGAGAAGAAAGGTGCATATTCTATTATTGCTCTAGTGTGCTTTAAATCCAATAATCTTGAAACATCTTCTAATTTTTAGTGGTTGGATTTTGGTGCAACTGTTCATGTTGCAAATTCTTTATAGAGGCTTAAAAACTAACGAATCCCAAGTGAGAAAGAAAAGACTGTCTTAAGAGTAGTAGACAGTAGAGTTGAATAGGATTAGTTTCTTTATGTTTATCTTCTAGACATATTTGGGATTTGAATAATGTTATTTATGTGCCTTCTATAAAAGGAATTTAATTTCTAGTTTTGCTTTGGACAATTGTGGGTATTCTTTTTGGCAAAGAAATGGAAAGATTGAAATTTATTATTATGATTCTACTATTGTTAGTACAACCACTTTACATAATGGTTTATATTGTTTGAATTTGAATGATTATCCTATTGCATCTTCTAATGTGACTATCAATGCTATGATTGGGCATAAACGTCCTAGAATTAATAAGAATTTTTTCATTTTGTGGCATCGATGTTTAGGCCATATTTCTAGAGAAAGACTAGAGAGATTGATTAAGCAAGGTGTGATGACAGATCTAGATTTCTCATATTTTGAAACTTGTATCAACTGCATTAAAGGAAAATTTCCTACTAGAGCTAAAAACAAAAGGGCATGCAAGTTTGAAAACATTTTAGACCTAATACACACTAACATATGTGGGCTAATTACACCCTTAGCTGTTGGTGGTTTTAAATACTTCATTACATTTACAGATGACCATTCCAAATATGGTTGGATTGACCTTATACATGAAAAGTTAGAATCTCTAGAGGCCTTCAAGAACTTTAAGGCAGTGGTTGAGTTGAAAACTAGTAAAGCTATAAAATGTGTTAAATCAAATAGGGGTGGAAAGTATTATGGAAGATATATTGAGGCGGGTAGAAATCTTGGTCCATTTACTATATTTTTTCAAGAATATGGTATTAAGGTCCAGTATACAATGCCTGGTACCCCATAACAAAATAAAATTGCAGAAAGGCATAATTGTACTCCAATAAAGATGGTCAAAAGCATGATTACCCACTCCTTATTGCCAGAATTCTTGTAGGGTGAGGCATTAAAGACTGTGGTATATATTTTGAATCAAGCACTTAGTAAGTCAATGCCAAAAACTCCACACGAACTATTTACTGGAAAGAAGCTAAGTTTTAAACATTTTTAGGTATAGAGTTGTAAGGCACAGGTGAGACCATATAATCCCCAATTAAAGAAATTAGACTCCAGAATAATTGATGGATTCTTTATTAGGTACTGTATTAAATTTAGCAATTGTAGATTTTATTCTCCTACTCATACTACTAAGATCATCGAGTCTGATCGGGCATTTTATTTTGAAGATAACTTGGATAGTGGAAGTTCGATACTTAGAACTATCAATTTGCGTGATAAGAGCACCATTTTCACCATGCTTATTCTAACACCTACACCCATTGGAGGTGATAATGTTGAAATTTTGAATTAGATAGATGAAAAACCTCATGTCATAGAACTTGATAAACTAACCATTGAATTAAGGCGTTCTCAAAGAGTCCACAGACTTGTAATACTGAACGACAATATCATGTACTCACAAGAATTTGAATCAGATAATATTAATGGGATAAATCCTACATTTTTTTAGCAAGCAATATCAAGCCCTTATTCTTCTAAGTGGCAGAAGGCTATAAATGATGAAATTTCCTCCATCCATCACAATCATGTATAAGAGCTTATAGATTTACCATATGGATATAAACTAGTTAATTGTAAATGGGTTTTCAAAACTAAATAGGGCACCACTGGTGAAATTGGAAGGTATAAAGTTAAACTCATAGTTAAAGGCTGTAATAAAAAAAAGGCATTAATTACATAAAGACTTTCTCTCCTGTGTCTACTAAGGATGCTTTTAAAGTTGTCATGACTCTTGTTGCACAGTTTGACCATAAACTTCATCAAATGGATGTCAAGATTGCTTTTCTAAATATAGACTTGTATGAAGAAGTTTACATGACTCAACTGAATGATTTTATTGAACCTGGTAAAGAGCACTTAGTGTGTAGATTACGCAGATCATCTATAAGCTAAAACAAGCCTCCAAGCTGTGGCACCTGAAGTTTCATAAAGTCATTACCTCTCTTGGATTTATTAAGAATGCTTCAGATTAATGTATCTATCAAAAATTTGATGAAAGTAATTTTGTCATCTTAGTGCTTTATGTTAATGACATTTTATTGGCTAGTAACTCAATCAATTTTCTAGATGAGTCAAAATGCATGTTGTTATGCCATTTTAATATGAAGGATCTTAGCGAAGTATCTTTTATTCTTAGAATTCAAATCCATCGTGATAAAACTCGGGGCATTTTAGGTTTGTCCTAAGCTAATTACATTGAATGGATGCTTAAAAGATATAAAATAGATACTTGTGCTTCTGGTCCAGCTTCTACTTAGAAAAATGATACGTTATCTCGATACAATGCCTTCAAATTGATATTGAAAGGGTTGAAATGGACAAGATTCCTTATGCATTCACTGTTAGTAGTATTATGTATGCACAAGTATGCACTCGTCCAAATATAACTTTTGCTATTAGTGTGCATGATAAATACTTGAGTGACCCTAGGATAGATCATTGGAAAATGGCTAAGAAGGTAATGAGGTATCTTTAAGGTACTAAGAATCACATGTTGACTTATAGAAGATCTGATTCACTTAAAGTTATTAGTTATTTAGATTCATATTATTCCTCATATATAGATGATCATAAGCCAACATTCAAATACATCTTTATGATGCCCAAAGGAGCTATTTCGTGAAAAAGTGTCAAATAAACACTCACAGCTACCTCAGCTATGGAAGCAAAGTATATCGCATGTTATGAGGCCACTGATCAAGCTATATGGTTGAGGAAGTTAATATTTGGCATGCATTTGGTTGCCTTTATATCACAACCTCTAACAATTTTTTGTGACAATTCTTCTATTTTATACTTCTCTCAGAACCATAGGAATTCTAATCGTACTAAATATTTTGATGTTAAACTCTTGTTTGTTAAAGAGAATTATCAACAAGGAACATGTTGGAGATAATTAGTGCATTTGTTATTATTAAGATAAGAGCTTTCCTCCACCCTAGTTTCTTTTTAATATAATCATGTCATAAAAAATTGATTTTTTTATTATATTAGTTGATAACATAGTGAATAGTTAACTATTATTGTATTTTATCAACATAATGATATAAAAAAGTATATGGAAATGAATAAAATTGCAATTTCATACATATTTTTCCTTTCTCATATATTTCTTATCTTCCATTCATGATTTTTTTATGTTTGGATGGCTTTCTATTTTTGAATATATGTAGGCTTCAATGCATAATAGATTAAAATGTTATTTTTTCTCTTTAAAATAATTGTTTGATATAAGTTTCAAAGATTTTAATATATTAATCTATTTTGTGCATTCATGTGTGAAGGATAGAACATTTTAATAAGAATAAAATATTTTGTTATGATGTAAAAAAATAAATAAGCCACAACAATTGCTTTTTATGAACTAACAAATTAAATTATATTTCACAGGAAATTGTTCTCCGATAAAAAACTATAAAATCATATTAGGTGTTTGTATTGAATTAACATGGAAAGTATTATATAAGATTGCAATTGTTTGCTAATCAACATGTTATATTCACCATTAAAATTTTTATAGTAAAGATCGGATATTAAATGTTAGTTTTAGTATACAACCGACATTAATCCAATGACATCATTTTATTTTTCAAATAATTCACTAAAACAAAGCTGAAAGTTGAAATAGATGATAAGTTTTTTACTTTTAGCCAAAGTGCAGAGTGTAAAGTTCTTCTATCTTCCTTGTGAGATTCATTCTACCCTAAAGAGATACTTCTATCAAAGTTTAGAAAAAGACATGTTCAACTTCTTATTCATCCTCTAACTTGCTGAAGTCCTCTTCACTATATTAAAGTGCATTTGCAATGCTTATTTTTCTTTTAATCATAAGGACAAACTCTATAATGCTATGGATGTGTAGTTTTTATATTGAATTAGACATAGAAACTTTATTAAACTTTTATTTTGTTCATAATATTTAATACTTATATACATTTGTAACATCTTATGTATCTATTACATTTCTGTTTCAAATTGAGCTAAATCATGGATGGATGTCTGCTAATCATCTAACCTTGATGCTAAAGCAGTTAATGGTTTTATTAGATTTACTATAGGTAAAGAGAAAAAGGAGAAAATTGGTAATGAACTCATATATATCTTTGTTAAGAATATGTTTATCTTAGAATGCTCAATCTAGGGAAGATAAAAGCACATCTATTATTAGATGGCAAAGTAATAGATATAGCATAAGGAAGGTGAGTTGTCTAGTTTATCTCGAACTTACAAGGGGAAGAGAGGCCATGAAGATGATGACATAGATATGTAAGAGAATGATTGATTAGAGGACATAGTTAGAGTGACAAAAGCTTCAAGACATTGCTATAACTATTAAAAGAAATACATCTTAAAGGTAATAAGTTATAAGATCATACTTTTAAGGCTAAGAAATTCATATGTCCAATAGGTATGGAGTATAAAAAGAAATATTCTTTCCTTAATGATTACATATTATACCAAACTAAAAATAAAGATTTAAAGAAGTGTCCAAAATATAGGGCACCATGTTACAAACTAAAGAATAATAATGGCATTAACAATAAAAGGGCTCTGACTAATGTGTTATAATATATTCCAATAACACCAAAGTTTAAATGAATGTTTGCTAATCTAAAGAATGCTAAGAACTTAACATGGTATGTGAATCAAATATTATTTAATGGTAAGCTTAAATATGTGATTGATTTTCTCAATGGTGGACAATTTAAACATTATTCCCTGTATTTGGTAGTGAGCTAAGAAACTTTTAGCTATACAAAAGGTTAGGATGATAGAATCATTATGTAGAATAGTAGGGTTACTTTGGTGGCTTAAGTTATGCATGTGAGTAGTTCTAAAGATAGAAATCTTGTTTATAACAATATGTCATATTATATGGTCATTAAAGATATTTAAAAGCTTAATTACTTATAATTAGTGAGCTTGTGTTTTGATGTAAATAGGTTGAGAATAAGAATGTGATTTAAGTTAATAAGTTAGGATTTATACTAGTAGATCTTAATAAACAATGTCACAAAAATGAATTGTTTCTAATGGCATCCCAAACAAAATAAGTGTTCTATATCATAGACCTATCAAATTAAAAGTGATATGTAACTTTACCAAGGAAAAGATACATTATTGGTGATGAAAATGAAGAAGACTTAGCGGATGATATTGAGGAGACTTATTCTTTCTCTATAGAAATGCCTTCGACGGATGACAAAGGTGATATGGGAGTTCTATATGTAAGATGATCATGCTAAAAGGATATAGGTTGATGATACTCCTAAACATGTTAAAAAAGATTAAAGATAATTGTATTCATATTTCTTATACCCATATTTTTTGTATAATAGGTAGCATTTCTAAATTACTAATTAGTTTCTAATACATGTTTATAATAAGTAGCATTTCTATAATAATACTACTTGAATAATAATATAGCGGCTAAATTCTATGATTAGGATATAGCTTTAGGTGTAATGGGATATATGTGAATACAAATTGAAAACTTAATAATAAATAACATCAGTCATTATAAAAGACTACCATCTTTGTTATGAGAAATGATGTCAGTTATTTAAAAGAACTAACATTATAGGTCATATTTATACTATGGTTGAACATCAATTTTCAATGGCAACTTCAAAACCATCTATATTTCATGTCGGTTAATTATAGTGATTACATTAGTTATGCATTGAACTTGTTATTGATATTTGACGATTGTCACAACTAATCAAAATTTGTAGTATAAGGAAACAAAGCAAGTTAAACTCTTAGCAATCCACTTAATATATCTTATCGCATTGATTTCTTGACTAGGAACACAAAATTATTTAAGCTTTTTATATAATAAAAGTAGACAAAATAAATGCAAACAAAAATGAAATTTAATCTTGCACACTAAAGGAATTAAGCAAATAGTATGTGGGTAATATGCAAAAATGTAAATAAAACCAAATTAGGGAGGAGTTTTGATTCAAAATTAACCATAATGCAAGATTGAAAATAAACTACAAAATCATCAAAGAAAAATAGTAAAAAAAAATAATTAATTCACTTTCTAGTAGATTAATCCTGTGTCACAATATATTTGACTATTATAATTTATTTCCCAACTTGAAGTCACTTAGGACCCTTGCAATGATTCATGAATTCTAAACTAGATTACCATCTAGGATTTAATTAATTTAGATTATTAGAATTAAGCAACCACTCTAATCCATAAAGCTAGCTTTAAATTAATTTGAATCTAGAATTCAAATGCACTAAGGATTAAACCAAAAACATATAATTTAATCATTTAATCCTTTATTCTCCTATGAAGAATGACGATTAGTTAAACAAAATTCAATATAAAACCAAATGGAAATAATAGATCACATAAGTAAACATAGACTATACCAAATCTATATTTCATCTATGCAAATCCAAAAAATCAATGAAGAGAATAAACGAAGAGAAAAATCAATTAACAATAATTAATATTATAAATCAAGATCTTATAACCCAATCCAAGGTGAGCTTTAAAATCCTTGAATTAATATGATATTTAGCCCTTCATGGATAAGAGGAAGAAACTTTGAGAAAAGAAGAAAGTTATTTAGAATTATACTCTTGTCTTTAGAAGCACTAACCCTTAAATTTGACTTCCTATCCAACAAAACATATTGGGCCAAGTTAATATGCCTCCTAGGGTTACAAAGAATGGAGCCTTTCTAATTTTAAAAGCCTATAACCTAATTTATAATTTAATTTACCAATAGTATTTTACTGTAATATTTTTTCTTACTTAGCTTCCAACCTATGTTTGACCATTCAAATGACATAGTTTCACAAAACCCTAAACATGAAATTATTGGGCTAGATCTTAGGTGACTTTAGGCACTAGTTTTACCTTGATTAAGCCTTTGAAGCTCTAAATATAGCCAAAAAATCAAGACTAGTTTAGTTTAGATAAAAATAAAGTATTAACTTCATAGTTATAACTATCTTTGACCTTGCAAATGATTGAACTGGGCATTGGCCAAAACATAGAAGTTTTAAAGCTTCCTCTTAGCTTTTGAATGATATAAAAATTACTCAATTTTGACATCTAAAACTTAGGTTCTAGCTAAAAATTTGATACAATATAGAAATCCAGCATTAACCAAACAATTTCAAAACGTTAGAAGACTAACATCTAATCACATAACAAAGCCAATTCCATAAAATTAAGTGTAAAAAACACATTAAAAGGCATAAAATAAGAGGAAATAATATATTCAATATTTTGCACATTAAATTTTCCCACACTGAGCTTTTACATAGTCTCAAGCAAACATAATTTTATTTAAAACTAAGGAGTAAAAGACTTGCTTTCTAAAAACTTAAAAATCACAAATCCATAAGCAAGAAACAATCAAAGCTATTAAGAGACATAACATATCATGAAACAAAAATCTTGAAAACTTGAAATCAAACAATATAACAATTTCATTCAAAAAGAATAAATTAACATAGTAGATTCTTATAAAGTTCACTATCCAACTTTCAAGTGTTTAGGATAAATGTTTCGCTTAACTCATTCCATGAAATTGCTCTATCATAAGCTTATTTATCATCTAATCTTCACCACTTAAATCACATGCACAACACAAATTAAAAGAACTTTATTCAAGATTGTAGTGAGGCTAGGGAAAAAGGAAGAAAGCACTATTTTAGATAGTGAGAAAGCACTATTTTAGCTCTAATGAATGAACATAAAGTACTAATTTAGTTGTAAAAAATACTTTTGCAAATTGAATTTTTATATGATCATCAATTTTTACAAATTCTAAAACAATAATATTCTCATTACTTATAAATGTAAAAATCTTAATACATATATTACACCTATTATCATAATCAAAGCAAGTGCACTCATGGCCACTAATACATTCCATTAACTCAGAAATCTCATGAAAGTCAGTAAACATGTCAAACATATGTCACTAATAAATGTAAAATTTAGTAGAATACTTAAATAATAATGTAATTCATAGTTAGTAAATGATATTAATGTATGAATTAAAGTGAGTCCTCAGCAACAGCACTAAAATTTTAACGGATATCAAAGCCAAACAAAATTTTAAATTACTAGTTTAATAACAATTTGTAATATGAGGTAAAAAATTAGGTTGAACCCTTAGTGATCTGCTTAATATATCCTATCACATTAATTTGCTAACTATGAATATGGAATTATTTAACCTTTTACGTAATAAAAATAGAAGAAATAAATGCAAATATAAGTGAAATTTAATCCTGCATAGCAAAAGAATTAAGTGAATAGTATGTAGGTAAGATGAAAAAATGTAAACAAAACTAAACTTTAGGCATTTAATCAAAATTAATCCAAATGCAAGATTGAAACTAGGATACAGAATTATCAAAAAGAAATAGTATAGAAACACAATTGATCCAAGAAAATTAATAACTCTTTGATAGATTAGTCTTATATCACAACATATTTGATATTTACAATTGATTTTTTAGCCTAAAATCATTTGGAACCCCTGCAATGATTCATAAGTTTTACATTAGATTACTATCTAGGATTTGATCAATTCAAATTGATAGAATTAAGTAATAGCCATATTTCATAAAGTCTCTAGTTCAATTTGAATAAAGAATTTAACTAAATTAAAGAATTAAACTAGAAACCTCTAATTTAATCATTAAATCATATATTCCTACAAGAAGAATGATGATTAGATAACCAAAATTTAACATCAAACTAGATTAAAATAATAGATCACATAAATGAATACAAATTATGCCAAATCTGCATTCAATCCATGCAAATCCAAAAAACCAATAAAGAGAATTAAAGAAAAAGAAAAATCAATTAACAATATTTAACACTACAAATTAAAATCTCATAATCCAAACAAAGTTAAGCCTTAAAATCTTTGAATTAATATGAAATTTAGCCTTTTATGGATGAAAGGAAGAAACTTAGGGAAGAAAAAAATGCTACTTAGAATTCTATTCTTGCCTTTAGAGGCATAGACCCTTAAATCCAATTTCCTATCCTGCAAAAACTAATGGGCTAAGTTAATATGCCTCCTAGTGTAACAAGGAATGGGACCTTGTTAATTTTAGAAGCTAGTAACCTAATTTAAAATTTAATATAGTAATAGCGTTTTATTATAGTGATTTTTATCACTTAGCTTCAAACCTTTGTTTGACAATCCAAACAATATAGTTTCACTAAATCCTAAGTATAAAAGTTGTTGGTTGGATCTTAGACAACTTTGGACATTAATTTCACCTTAATTGGACCTCTAGAATTCTAAATATGACTTAAAAATTAAGACTGGTTCTACTTGGACAAAAATAAAGCATCAAGTTCACAACTATTTTAACTTTCCAAACATTTAAACTAGGCTTCAGCCAAAATATTAAAGTTTTAGAGCTTACTCCAAGATTTTCAATAGTATAAAGATCACCTAATTTTAATATTTGAATATCAATTTATAGCTGAAAACCTAATATAGTGTAGAAATCTAGAATTAACTGAATAATTTCAAAATATTGGAAAATCAATAACTAATCAAATAATAAGGCCAATTCTATAAAATTAATGTTGATTCGAAATTGATATTAATACGAAGAAATAATATAGTAAATATTTCACACATTAATATCCCATGTAGATTCAAAATTGATGTTAAGTATGCTAAATTTACAACTACACTTATATATACATCAAGTAAGAACTAACATTAAATGTAATATCCTAAATTTAAATTTAAAATTTTATGAATTTTAACATTTATGGATAGTTATTTAATTATTTATTAATATTATTTTTAAATTTATTTTCTATATTAAATATTCTAAAATATCGAAATGATACTTATGATAATTATTGATTTGAAATTTGATTAAAATAGTTTTATAAGAAAATTTCTCATATGTTAAGAAACAATTTTTATTACATTGATTTATGAAATGATTTGTGTGTATTCGATATCTTATTTTTAGGAATTGAAGAAGTTTTGGAATTAATTTATTTATAAATAAGCATTATTAAATTAAGGTTGGTTTAAATATTTTATGATAATTTTTCATATAATTATGAGTATAAATTTAATAAATTAATTGTTGGTATTTGATAAGTTTATTTTAAGAATTAAGAGAGACATAAAAAAATTAATAAATGAATAAATAAAATAAAATAAGGATACGAAGGATTAGGATTAATCTTTATGAAACACTGGTTTAAGAATGAAAGAAAGATGGGGTAGGTTGAGAATTATACCATATTTTAAAATTTCTCTCCTCCCCCTACATGCACACATATCCGGACATCCCCTCTCCCTTTTTTTTCTGGATTTTGTGCCTTTTTCCTAGTTGCTATTTTTCTCTCTCTTTTCTTTAGATTTTTGGAACTTTCTTGCTTTTATATAAAAAAAATACATAATAATAAAATGAATAAAAATTATTAGCTGCTCTCTTTTCCATTTCACAGTATAACTTTTTCTTCTCTCTCCTTCTTTCTTTTGCACGCCAGTCTTCCTCTCCTCACACACAACACCGCCATTGGTGGCACAGAGGAGCTGTGCAGAGCGATGATACCACAACATAGTAAACAAAGAACTCTGGCGCCATTCTACTGCTGGTGGGGACCCGACAAGTTATCCCGAAGAGTAGTAAGATGATTTTATCTTGGAGGCCCAATGTTTTGCTTATTTTGAGCTTAACCTAAAATCATTATACCTGCATTCCAGAAATGTTTTGATTATATAGTAATAAATAAATAATAATAATACAATAAAATATAAAAAGATAAATACAAATATGTATATATATGTATGCCGTAGTGTGCTAGTATGGAATGATTGAAGAATTAATAGAGCATTGCATTTTATGATTGAAAGGGATTAATTTAGAAGGTTTTCATATTTTCCTTATATTTTTTAAGTCTTTGATGAGCTTGGAAAAATACAATTTCAAACTATAAATGATAAAAGGATATGAATAAGACATGTGTGGGATGTTCATTCTAATTTATTAAATAAATCACTTGTGGTTCAAAAAAATCCTAACTATGTGAAATGTAAGTTGGTTTCTGAAATTGGAGCTAAAAGATATTATCAAATAAAGATATAAATAGGTAGGGGGAGGAAATTAACGTTTTCTAGTATCATCAAATATTAATACTTTGGTTAGTGCAAGCCTAATTCAGAAATCCCTATAAAATGACATTCTAAATTTCATGAGCTAGAAAAATAAAATATAAAAAGATAATAACTTAGAATATTAGAATATTATAAAACAAATTTGGAATCAAAATAGCTAAAAAGAAAATGAGAAATGTTTGCCTATTCATAATTTATTATATAAATTATGAAATAGGAAGATGAAAGTAAGTTGAACTTGCAGACTTTAAAATAAGCAAAATGGTGGAAGCCAAAGAATTGAGAATCTTTGAAATTGTGGGATGATTTCAAGTGAATATATATCTTATCGCTAATCTTATTTTAATATAAGATGATTTTATTATATTCTTCTTATTAATAATATAGACTTCATACTCATTATATGAAACTAGTTTTGTGATATAAGAGTAATTAATTATTGATAAATGATAGTTAATTAGAGTACACAATAAAAGTATAGATATGTATAGGATTGCAATGGTTATGCCATATGCTTTGATTGTGCATAATTATTGAATAGTTGTCCATATGAATTTGTATTGGATTTAGTGATATGAATAGAATGAAACTGATGAGAAAAATATTTATTATTTTATTTTTTCCTATTTTATGTCTCTTAGGTATTACATGTGCTTAATTTTATAGAATAGGTCTTGTTTTATAATTTTAGATTGATTTTACAAGTTTCTAAATTTATTCGGTAAATGTTGAATTTTGACATTGTTTTTATTTTTAAGTCATAACTTGGGCTTCAAATCTTGGATTGAAGCAAACTTTATATTACTAGAAAGCTAACAAAGAGATCTATAAGTTTTATGTTTTGGTCAAAGTTCAATTCGGACTCCTTCAAGCCTTTACTTGCCTGAGAAGCTAAAGCTCTATCTTTATCTTAACTGAACTTATTTTTATATTTGTTTCATATCTGGAGTTATAGTGGTTTGATTAACTTGAAACTAGCACCTAAATTCTTAGAAGACACAGGCATACATTTTCATATTTATGGATTTTCTAAATTATATTGATTTCATGGTCAAAATTGAGCTGGAGCTATATGAGGCAAACTTTATATTATTGAAAAGCAAAAAGAGAGATCTACATCTTTTATATTTTGGTTAAAGTCCAGTTTGGACTCTTTCAAGCCTTTACTTGGCCAAGAAGCTAAAGTTCTGTCTTTGTCTCAACTGAATCCGTTTTTGTATTTGGGCCACATCTAGAACTATAGTAGTCCAATTAACCTAAAATCAACGCCTAAATTCTCAGAAGATACAGGCCTAGAATTTTCATATTTATGAAATTTTCAAATTACATTGATTTCATGGTCAAAATTAGGCTAGAAGTCATATTTACGAGAATTCCCTGATGTAACTTCTAAAAATTTGATAGTTTCTAGAGATTTAATTTAAATAAGTCTGAGCTTCTAGAAATTCTAAAAAGTCTTATTATTATAATTGTAATTCTAAGAGATATCTAAGCCTAGTCCAATAAAATTTTAGGCTAATTAAGTTATATAAATAAACAAGAGAGCTAAAGAGAATAATATATTCAAATACATAGAAAATTCAACAACATAACTCTTCTCTTCTTCTTCTAGCTCTCTTTTTTCTTTATCAATGGAAGCCTAAATTTGTGGTTGATTCAAGGAGTTGAGACTCTCATCTTGAGAATTATGATATCATGATTTGTAATGTTAACCTTTCTTAATTAGTTTTCCTTTTTTGTATTTACTTGTATTAAAAGTCTTGAGATTTCTTATGTTAGATGTTAATTTAATATAATTAATATTCACCCTTGTGATATTTCTTTGCTCTTTTTTTATGAAATTATGATTGATAAATCATAATTTTATACATAGGGATAGACGGTTGGGGGATTAATTTAGAGATTTCTAATTTAACTTCTTAAATTAACTGAATTCTATTCATAAATTAATTTCAATCTAGTTTAGGGATTATAACGATTGTTTAATTCAATTAATCTTAATTGATCAAATCCTCAGCGATTGTCTAACGTAGAATTCATGAATTATTACAAGGATTTTAGATAATTCAAGGTTGAAGAATTAAATAGAAAAAATTAAATCCTAATTAATCTATAATTAATCCAATTTAGGGCTCTCAATTCCCTTGAATTAACTGTTTGATTCCACTGAATTCTCTTCTGTTTTATTTCTATTTTACTTCTATCTAGTGCTTAATTTCATGCTATTACATTGTTTAAATTCATGCAACCAACCCTCCCCCAATTCTAATTCCAGTTTTGTATACATACATTATTGCATTTTTCATTTTGATTCTGTTTTTGTTTCTATTTCTATTTTTGCATAATAGCATTTTGTTTTCATTACATTATCATTCTGTTTGCATTAATTCTTCACGTTTTCATTACATAAATAATTCAACAATTATGCATATATTGTTAGAAACCATTTAAGAAAAATAAAATTAAAGGATTATTAGGGGTATGACCTGGTTGTACCACTATACAACATTATCTTATAGCACACCAATTTTAATACAATTTTGGTGCATTGCAGCGTACACATCAAAAGCTCTAGTCAATTGACTATATTGTGAATTGAGCTTCATAAGGCATTGGAAGTCATGAAGTGTGTTAGAGCAATGATCTTGAAAATTGCAAATAGTGATGGATAATGTGAAAGTCGGATAGAGAATTTCTAGTAAATCATTATGAAGGATATAGATTCAATATGAGAGTCAGATGAGAAATTCTCAGCTAACAATTAAAAAGAATATAAGATGGATTTAAGAGCCGGATAGGAAATTCCTAACTAATAGTAGAGGGAAGTATAGAATTGATTTTGATACTATAGAGCAACCATATGTATGTTTACTATATTTGAATATCTGATATAATATGATTATTTATGATGACTTGTTTGTGTTTAAGCTTGAGTGGCTATTTGAGATTGTGTTATGTACTCGAAATGGGTAGTATATGTTATGATGATGATGATGATGCGAATTAACAGATAATTGTAGATTCTATGAATCATATTATGAGATACAAGATTTAAGTCTTGTGCAGGTAAACTATCAATTTAGGACATGATTGTACTTATCTCATAAATTCAAGAGAAGATTTTGCAAACATTGTCCAGTTTGATATATAATTAACTTGTTATTATTATTTAAAATTAATCACTTGCAAGATATTGGTAGATATATGCTTACTAAATTCTTGTAACTCACTTCATTCTATCTTCAATATTTTTAGGTTGTGGTGAGCATATTTGGGCTTGTTACATCTGTGGATATCCCAAACTTCTTTACTAAAGAGTTTTGAGTGTTGGATTAAGATTAGAAGTAGAAATAGAGTTTTCATTGTTTCAACCATTGATATGTTGAATCATTTATCCGCATATATATTGTAATTATGCAATATTGTATATGCTATGAATGTTGTTGTAGTTAAATATAAAACAAGCTTCATATTATAAGACGTGTGGCTTTTGAGAAGTATCTAACAATAGGAGACTTTTGTTTATTTTTCTATAAAAAAATTTTATAATGAATTTTAAGTTCCTCTGAAATTTGGAAACTTCCATTAGATAGAAAATGTGAAAAATTGTCAAGGTTTGTCAAAATGGGTAATAGGATTCACATCAATTACAGTCAGGATAGATCGTTACATTAAAGCCTTAAAATAATTGACATTGAAGGAGCATTCTGTAGTAGTGATTTCTCATTGAAATAGTGGGTTATGTACAGCTTAGCTTCAGAGTTAGCCTCATCAAGACTTTAAACAAGTTTTATGTGATAGAAAGCTCTTTGAGTCATCACATTTTACTAAGGAGGTCGTGGGTTTATGCTTATAATTATGTTCCTTCTAACATGTGTTAGTATGCCAAACTTAATTTTAAGGATAAGGATATCAAGCTTTTTGTCTAAAAGATACCATTTAATAAAAATGAAGGGCATTTTTACTAATGCAATATTCTTTGATGAACTAGCAAAGAAAAGGACAAGTGTAAGCATAAGTCCATTTAGGGTACTAATCAAAAAGTAAGGGAATAAGAAGGAGAAGGTAAGAGAAGCCTTGAAATAGAAAGACTAGCAAGAATAATGGATTTTCAACCGGTTGTTAAAAATACTAAAATAAACTTAGGTGATACTAATTTACCAATCATTTTGCACTCCAAAAATGTGAAAGGCATGATAGTCTACAATTTCTAATAAGGTAAGGGTCTTAGAAGAAAAAAATAGAAAGAGACAAGTTATAGTAGTCATACCGTAAACCTTGGAGTATTAGAGGAGTGGGAAACCCACTTTCCAAAGGAATTAAAAGAAACCTCAGCTACCTTACAGGATATGCCAAAATCAATGGATAAAAAGCTTAAGATAATTAACTTAGGTGAAGAAGGGGCAAATAAACCTACTTCAATCAGGGCTAGTCTAAGCACAACATTACTAAAAGAATTACATAACATCTTTGCTTCATATTACCATGAAATGCCAGGATTGATCCCTAGCCTAGTATCTTATCATCTAGCAATAAATCTTATTCAAAAGCTAGTAAAGTTATAAAGACCTAAATCAAGGCAAATGTAAAGAAACTCCATGAGGTTGGATTCATTAAACAAATTAAATAATCCACCTAGTTATCCAATGTTATCCTTATTAAAAAGAAGAATGAGAAAATCTAAGTTTATGTAGATTTCAAAGACCTCAATAAAGCTTGCCTAAAAGATGACTTTCCTTTCCCACACATCAATGCATTAATTAACTCCATTGTCGGTCGTGAAAGATCCTCCTCTATAGATTGCTTTAGTGTATATAACTAGATTTTGATGCACCTACATAGATGCCATAAAGACTGCCTTCAGAACTCCTTTAGATAACTTTTACTACACAATAATGCCTTTTAGTCTCAAGAATGTAGGTGCAACATATTAAAGGGTCATAACTACTATATTCCATGATATGTTGTATAAATTTGTTGAAGATTATGCAGATGACTTGGTGATTAAGTCCAAAAAGAAAGAATATCGTCTCAACTACCTTAGAAAGGTTCTTTGAAAGGTGCAAAAAATATTAAGTGATATTTAATCTAAAAAAGTATACCTTAAGATGTCATAAAAAAATTCCTAAGTTATAAGGAGCATAAGGAAAGAATTGAAATGGAATGGGAAATTTTCAAGCAAAAAGGAAAATGCCAAGATCAACAAGCTTCAAAGAATTAAGATGTTTTATAGGGAAAATATACTATGTTTGGAGGTTTATTGCAATATAAAGACTTTATATAGATGTAATATAATATGTAATATTTTTATTATAAATTTTTTTAAAAAACTTAAACTTCTTAACTAGATATTCTTTTTTTTTATGATAATAAAAGTAGTTAAACCATTAATATATGCATGTGAGGATTAGGGATCTAAACCTAGATGTAAAAAAAGACAAAGCCTTCATGAGATATCAAATACAACTTAATGACATATTTTATTTTTTAACCCTTATATTACTTAACAACTCTTCCATTATTTCTTTTTTTTTAATTTACTCTATTGTATGTTTTTCCTTCTTCATGACCACTATTATTGTTTATAACTTAAACATTAGTATCATTAAGAAGTATATACATAACATGATATACTTAATTTTTTTTTATTTTAAATAAGTTAAGAATTTAATTTAATTGAATTAATTTTTCATATATTCTATTTTTTAACTTTGATATTACTTTACAACTCATCTATTGTTTCTCTATTTTTTATTTATTTCATTGCATATTTTTTTGTCTATTACATATATATATATAACATGATATATAAATAATTTTATTATAATAATATTTTTAAAAAGTTAAAAATTTAATTTAGATACTATTAATCGATGTATATAATTATATATTCTATTTTTAATAAAATATAAAAATTAAATTCATATTTATTTTATTAATTTTTTGGTATATTATTTATATTAATTTTCATATATTGCATTTCAAATCTTCAAATTCAAGAAAAAGAGATCCTTTTTATTTTTAAAAGATATATAAGTGAAACAATCAATTTATTAATATCGGAAGATGCAAGAGAATTTTTTAATGTATCATTTTTGGATCCAATGGACTTCATAGGTATCAAATAGAAAATTGTTTATTTAACTATCTTTTGATTATTAATACAATATATAAGAACCATATTAATTGGGATTTTATTCTTTTACAACTCACAAACTATTTCTATTTTTTTATTTATTTCATCATATACTTTTTTCTTTTTTTTTTCTTTTACTCATTTCATTACTTACTTCATGTATTTATAATTTAAACACCTTTAAATAGTATCAATATGTTACAAAATCTTTTATTATAAAATTTTTAATAAATTTAAAATTTTAATTTAATTGAATTATTTTTATATAAAATATTTTGTGACTCTTATATTACATGTTCAAAAATTATTATTTTAATATTTTTTAATTTTTTATTATATAGTTAATATTTTTATACTAAAAAAATAAATATCTATATATATGTACGGTCTATAAGCTAGTATTTTAAAAAAAAGAATGTATAATTAGGAGACGTTTTTACATAGATAGATAGAAAATTTATTTTTTCTATGTTATTTGGTGTCCCAAGGGCCAAAGCAGCCACATGTTCTGCTCGGGCTTTCTATTTGCCACCAAGAAAAATATTAAAAGTTGGATGGATCGGACATGAATATTTTTATTATTATTAGATTATTTTAACCAAAAAGAATGATGTACTTGTTAGTATATAATTCTTTATTTATTAAAAAATGTAAAAATGAAATATATTTAAAAGAATATATATGAATTTTTTAACGAAAGAAACAAAATTTAAAAAAAAGTTAAATTATGTGCTTAATATAGTCTTTGTGATTGAATATTACACTAATAAATTAATTTTTAAAAAACTCTTCATAATTAAAAATATTTGATTTAGTAATTAAAATTTTATTTTATATGATTAAATATAATATATAAGTATGGAATTGTTTTTTCAATTATATATACATGATCAATTTAGATGAATAAATCTCTCATTTTAATATATGAACAATTTCTTTTAAAAAAACTCTCAATAAAAATAATAATTTTCAATTATATATATGTAATAATTAACTTATATTTAATTTTTTAAATATAATAGAATTAATTGTAGCATTATTACTACACACATTGGTTTTTATTTTTTATTTTGTGGGTTTGATAAAAATTAATACCATATATCCGCTGTAACATGATTTTTATACAATTCTAAAATATAGTATTAACAATCACAAAAGTGTCTAACCAAATTTGGCGTAGCCAAACATGAGTATTGTCCCTTTAACTTACACAAACTAATTACAATAGGCAAGCCCTATTTAAACCTTTAACCTGAGCCAACCTAATCAATATTGACTTATGTCATGATCCAGATAATAAGAATCTTTCTTGAATATCAGCCATCAATGTAAACATAGGCTAAGGTCCCTGCATCATGCTTGAAGACCTATTATAATAAGCAAGGCTTCAAGTCCATCCAACTTCTAAACTACTTATAAATGATGATAGCCTTATAAAAAGACTTCAAGTAGACTACTATAAGCTAAGATGCATTCTATATATCTCTTTGCCTACACTTCTACTAACTTAAGTATTGAAGTGTGTTTAACAGGCTATTCTTTGTTGTGTATATTAAACCTTTTATTTCCCATATATGCAAAGTCTAACTCAATTGAATCATACTAGTTTGGTCAACTATAAGTGGAATTGTCATTTGGGGCCATTTACGAATTTTCCAACTATTATGTCCTATAGTGTATGCTCTAACTCTTTGAAGTCTTGCATTGAGGTAGTGTCCAGCCAATCTCATTGTCAAGACCTTACATCTTCAATGTGATAATGTGAGCTAGTGGTTGATGATCGTGCCCCTTTCCTAGCTAAATGAGATTGCATCACACAATGAAAATAGAATCAACATATAAAGGAATAACTAAGTCATATGAAGAGGAAGAAAACGATAGTTATTCACATACGAATTCTTAACGTTCTTAAAATCCAACAATTTCATATGCAAAGAATTCTTATTATGTTTAGAATTACAATTTATCATGCAAAGTAGAGATAAGAATATATCTCTAAGTTAAAGCATCATCCACCGCATTATCTTTACCATGATTACATTATTTGGCATATGGATGGGTTTAAAGTAATTCTTCCTACTTGGCTTTTCTCCTAGTCACACCATTTTTATGGATTTAGGTTGAATTTCCAAAAATGGAGTATACTTAATGCTCTATTCCTTTCAAAAGTAGTACTTCTTTTGAATTTTCCCTTGGAAATACTTCTTGAAACTTCTATGAAACAATATTAAAAACATTTAGCAAAACAAATTTAATTTAGTTAGTATTTTCATAAGCTTCCTTATGCAAGACAATCGACTTAAAAATATATAAAGATTTCCTCATAACACTTATTTTGGCTATCACACTCAATTTTTCTCTCATTTTTCTTCTTTTTCTTTTCACCCACATTCTTTTTTTATTTATCATTTTCATTCTTTTTCATATTGCTTTTTTATTTTTATTTTTTCTTTTTTTTTTGCATTCTTATTTACTCCTTATAAACTTGTTATGGGATTAAAAGCTTAAGAGTCATCTTTCTCCTATCTTTTTTAAATTGATACTTATTAAGAACACCATCATATATAACCTTTTCAATCAAATTACCAATGCTTTCTAATTAAAAGATGGCAACACACATAGGAATAACATCATAAAGTATCTTATCTTAGTATTTTCTAATGAAAAAAGACACCAAAACATATTTTGTCACTTTTATTTCCTCATTCTCATTTAACCATTACAATTTGTTCAAAATATTATCCAATAGAAAGTGTAGATCGCTAATAAGATAGTTCAAATTTGGAGAGGTAAGAATAATTAAACTAGAATCAATGGAGGATGTAATAAACAAAGTTAAGGTCTTATGGAAAGGCTTCACGCGGCATAAGACAAGTAGAAGGCTTATGCTAACACATGTAAATGAGGGAATTCTAGAAAGGTGAGTGTGTGTTTCTACAAGTATCACCTATAAAAAGGGGTAATTCAATTTAGTAAGAAAGGGAAATTAGCACTGCAATATGTTAGACATTACCTAGTAACAAAAAATAGTTGGTAATGTTGTATATCAGTTAGATTTACATTAATACATGAAGGCCATACATCTTATCTTCCATGTGTCAATGTTGCAAAAGTATGTTCTTGATGAGTCTTATATCCTGAAAAAAGAACCAATAGATAGATCAAAAGTTGACCTACGTTGAAAAGCCAATTAAGATAGTAAATAGATAGGTGAGGAAATTAAAGTTTAAAGAAGTACTCATAATTAAAGTAGTCTAGGAAAGACATATGAACAAGAAGCAACATGGGAGTTAGAAGTAGATACAAAAGATAAATATCCAAAATTATTAGGTTAGATTCCGTAAATTCTTATAAAGGCTGATAACAATGTTGTAAAGCTCTATCTTGTTAGTGGAAAAATTAGGGATGAATTTAAAAAGGGAGAATTGTAACACCCAATAAAAATCCAATAGTTAGAATCAAATAAAGTTAAACTAGACAATGGTTATTAATGGGTAGTTAATAAAAATACCCATTAATATTAGCAAAAGAATATATTAGAATTAGTAGACTAAAAAGGAATTTCAATAGGAATTATCTAGGAAAAAATTCAAGTAAAATAAAATTATTTAAGATCCAAAATTGATAAATCTTTTGAATAACTTGGTAATTGTACTCAAGAGCATCCTATAGAAACTTGAATGTGTCACAAGTGTAAAGCAAGGTACATACAAGGTGGTATGCACGATTTTTAGGACAAGAAAGAGAATATAACTAAGTTAGGATAAGAAAGGGAATATAATTATGTCTAAGGGCATTAATGGAAAAATTAAGCTAAACCTTTAATTAAAGTCTTCATGGATGATTGGGAAATATGATTATATTAAGGAATTCTTTATTAGTAACTAATTAAGGTTAGAAAGTGATAGGAAATTTCCTAAGAGAGTTAATCCATAATAAGTGATATATACAATGACATGAATTACTAAATGACATATGCCATGATATAAATTAAATAAACTAGGACTAAAAGACTAAAAAAACTTGGAATTTGTATAATCTTTTGGCTAAAATTCATGTAGTCTTATCTCCTTGCAAACTATTTCTTCTTTTCTCTTATAAATAGCCAAGCTTAGCTCTATTATTGTACACACACATACCCTATGGCTAGAGAAAAAGTGAAGTGAGAAAGAGTGAGTTTTGAGTGTTTTCTCCATTCCTTAGTGAAATTCTATTTGAATTCTTCAAGATTGTTTAAAGAAAGAATTTCCATTGATCTTCTAGTTTAAGGTATAAGCTTATAAACTTCCATAGATTTATCTCTTTTCATGATTCTTTCTATGAATTCCTTACTAATTTCATGTTATTTTAGATGTCATACTTTGAATGTTAGGTGAGGGAATTAAGAACCACAAGCCTTTTTGAGTGAGTAAAGACATACTCCTTTTTTTCTCACTTTTCTATTTGGAAGATGTTTATTTTAAGATGTATATGGGATTATTGTTATGTTAAAGCCATGAAACTCATGATAGATTATTTGTAAAAATGTTTTCTTAAAACTTAGAAAAGGATTTTAAGGAAAATGGTTTTATATAAACCATAGGTAGTTCACAAGTTTCCTTATTTTCTAAAAGAGAAAAACTTTGGTTTTTATGCTAAACCACAAAACCACACATTAATATTGATGGTTTAAAATTATTACATGAAGGATTTCAAGCAAAAATTATCATGAAACAAGCTTAGAAGGCTCACATCATCTTATTGTCTAGTGTAGGAAATTTTCTATTTTTATAGGAAAAACTTGTGGAATTAAGTTTTAAATTATTTTGAAGATGTTTATTAACATATGTGCTAATAGTTTATAGCAAAAAAATATTTAAAAAATATATTTGGAAGCTTGTAGGTTAATGCTAAAAAACTATTTTCAAACTAATGCTTTAAATGGAAAACAATTTCTTACTAGTTTTTTTAATAAAATATTTTAATTATGTATAGAACATGTTTTATGGTTAAAAATGATTGTTTAATGATGTTTTAAGCCTCTTAAACTTGGTTGGAGATTTTTGAAAAATTTCATGAAGATTTGCACATAAAAAGGATTTTTGGAAACTAAAGAAGCCTGTTTTAAGATGTATTGGTAGTTTAAGTTGTGAGAAGCTTGTGTAACTTATTTTAAGTATAAAAATAGTTCAAAAATGATATTTTATTAATTATTAATCATTCTAGGATTTTTCATAAAATTTTATTAGAATTTGATAGTTAAAATGAATGTTCCACACTAAAGTTGCATTTTTTTATGTGCCTTGTATGACTTATTTTGGGAATGCAAAAATCTTAATAATGTTTTTAAATGCTTAAATATAAATTATGGAAGTTTTGATTTAATTTTAATGAAACTAGGTAACACCTTAGAATGCTTGAATAAGTAAGGAGAAATAATTTTCTTACTTGTTAAAATTATACACAAAGTATAAGTTTAAAACTACTTAGTTTTAGAAGCTGCAAAACTTGGAAAATTAAGTTGTGCTCCATAAGGTTTTGCTAGAAAAATCATAAGGTACATGTTTATTTTATAATAATATTTGTGTAAATAACATGTAATTATGGAAATATTGCTTTAAGGGGTCTGTAATGAAACTTTGGGCATACTTGAAATGTTAGTGCATGAAATTCTATTTGAATTACTTTATAACTTATAAAAGATAAAAGCACTAATGCATTTATATTAAGAGAATACTTATGATTAAGGTTTATGAGAATAACTAGATGTCATTAAGCTTTTGAGAAAGTGAAACAATAATCTAATGTACAAAATAAAAGCATCAATATTGCTTATGGTCATTAAAATTGTAACAAGATAACTATAAATTTTTTTTGCTAAATTCTTTTTATGATACGCTTTGGTTATAGTTATGGTTGGCATCTTGACCTTACCTTATTATATATAAAATTATGGCTATACACTAAGTGTGGGCTATATTATTGTATCTAACATTATGGGCTTGAATGCCATATGGCATATGACATGATTACATGATTACATGATTTTAAAATCTTGTGGAGAGTTTTAAGGATTGGTCCAACACCCTGACTTTTAAATCACACAAAAAGATGTGTAGGATAAAGTTAACCCTAAAAAGATAAGATTGAGATACATGTAGAGTAAGGCTTATCAGGAGTAACAAAGAAGAACCTATATGCCTCAATGCCACATGTTATATTTTGAAAAAAAAATGATTTAGATACTTTTGATGAAAAGTCTTTTGATATATGTCTTGTGTATAAATGCTTTCTAAATTAAAACTAATTAAAAAGCCTAGCTAGTAGCTATTTCACTGAGTAATTATGTTATTTACTCTATTTGTAGATATATTTTTAAGATATTACTCTGATATAATCCTATTAAATTGTTGATGTGTGGTGGAATGTTTATGTACCCTAAATGGCATACACAAGCAGGAGTTCCATTTTACTTTACAAATTCATAAGGATGGTAGTATCTCCTATCATGCTAGGATAAAGGTCATGCAGATCTAGCCTTAAAAGCTAAACCTAGTATACATTTAGTTAGAGCAGCATTCTATGGAGGGAGGCTACCAAATAGTTTCATTAAATCCACCCTTTGACAAACTTATCCTTGTGGAGGAAGTCATTAATGTATCTTATGATGACATACCTCTTGATCCTATTGTTTTAGCCCCTGATCTACTAGTTATACCATTTATTTTTCTTGCTTCATTAGCACCTCTAGTATCTCTTCTTGTACAGGCTATGGTACAGACCCTACTATATGTTCTACTAGGTCTTTCTAGTTATATTCTATCCTTTAATAAAGTTTGATATGGACATATATTTTGATGCTTCTATTAACAACTATTCTAGTTGATAGTAGTTGACTAGTTTTATTTTTGTTAAAATCCATATAAATTTTAACTAACTTGTAGCATTAGTAAAAATAGGCTAACTACCAAGTATGGTAAAACCCTATAACTTTTGTATAAAAGAAGACATATGTTTGATTACAATAATGTAAATATGATGTATTTTACTATATATTTTATTTGCTTACTTGACAAGTACTATTTTCAAGGGAATATTTGAAAACAATACAAATAAAGGTTTTCACAACATTTCAAAAGGAAGGAAAAGAACAACGGTTTTCTTCAACAATCAAGGTAACTAGTGTTAAAAAAATGTGATTTTTCTTAGAAAATATTTTTACATAGATCTCAGAGGAAGAAATTCAATATTTGATTTTAACGTTATCTCGATAGTATTTTCAAATTAGGATAGGATTAACTAATTCACTAAATTTTACTACTTGTTCCTGTTCTATTGTGTCTGTTTCTTGATTTATCCTCTTGATATCTTAAGCAAGTTTCATTAAACCCTTTGTTTCTTCTATTTGTTTTAGATAATTCCTTTGTAAATTGCCAAATTGAGACTTGGTTGGAAGTAAGACAATTATTTTCTAACAAAGGGATATTTTTCTAAAATTAGTTCGTTAAAATTATGTTTCAACTATTTCCTAATCAAAAGAGTAAATTTATTCTATGATGATTTGGATTTTGACTCCAAACAAATTAATAGATTTTTAATTTCAAGATTTCCTTCAAAAAGAAAGAAAAAGAATTTCAATGTTTAAAAGATTGTACTTTATTAATTGTGCACGGTTAATTATTGAGAAAAATTTTAGTGAATTTTTCAATCTTGCGTTTCTACATAATACAAGTTTTCATAAAAACAACATATTAAAGAAATTATTTTGGTTTAGAAAGACTCATAAAGATGTTTAATTGATGACTTTACACAAGTCACAATAGTTCAAAATTGGGTCATAAAAAATTCAAAATATAAGAATGTATTTTTTGTTTCTATTTCTCAAATATTCACTTTTTCCATTTTTTGATTTTTTAAGCAATTTTTTAAAATATTTTTGTTTGTGTATCCTTTATGTAACTTCTAACGTTATATTTGAGTTTTAAATATTTATTATATATTTAATAAAATGTTACAATAGAAATTGAAGTAGGCAAAACAATAATTAGAAATGGAAAAAAATAAATAAAAGATTCATGAAAATAGTTATTGCTCATAATTCAAGGAAGGTCAAAATGCCTTAGGCATTTTGAATATGGATAGTTATCGAAAAGTTATATAACATTTACCCCAAAAATACAACTAAGTTGAAATTATGCATATTCAAAGTTTTTAATTTAAAATATTTTTTTTTTGTAGGATATCAAGTTTAATCAATTTTTACTATGAATATTGAAACTAAAAAATGTCATTAAAAATATTTTACAAATATTTCACATTGACTTTTAATTAAAAATCAACATAAAATGTAAAAAATTAAAATATTTTGAAAAGAAAAGATATCAATTTGTTTGGTAAAAATCCAACATCATAAAACAATGATACTCGATAGAACAGAACTGAAAATTGATGTCACTAAGTAGCCAACGTCTACTAGCAATTATAGAATAGTTTTCCAAAGACACATTAATCTTTGGTAAGTACTTTTTAAATTTCGTATCTAAACACTAATGAACTTATTTTATATAATACTTATAGCAAATACTTTTTAAATTACGTATCTAAACACTAATGAACTTATTTTATATAATA
Organism: Sindora glabra; assembly: GCA_020226215.1. Classification (NCBI taxonomy): domain Eukaryota; kingdom Viridiplantae; phylum Streptophyta; class Magnoliopsida; order Fabales; family Fabaceae; genus Sindora; species Sindora glabra. The sequence continues at coordinate 71,773,047 of CM035226.1, read as the reverse complement.
CTTATAGCAACAAAGCTTATATGAAAAGCTTTTTCTCATATAAGTTTAGGTTAAAGCTAGCAAGTTATTTGAACGGGATTTAAGTAATTACACTCATTAAAAACCACTCTAATAACCCACCAAAACAGAGCAACCACCTTTGTAATCCCCAAATTTTTTTTTTTTAAAAAATCCACTTGTACTATAGTCATTTCCCGTGATCTATCAATGCAGTTAACTTCTCTTCCATTATAATGAAAAATTTCGAGATCTATGATACAAAATAGATGAATAATTATAAAAATGATTAATATTAAATGATGATTTTTTGGCTTTCCTCAAAGCTTTGAAATTTTATATTAACTTTTAATTCGAATAAATAATTATATTTATCTTGTTCATTGTGTAAATTTGAAAATTACCCTAATATAAAACTGCACAAAGAGGATATAGTAATGTCTAATTGAATTATAATCATGTCATACTCCATTTTATTGAAAATTTTTACTTTTCGATAAGAATTGCGAAAAAAACATTTTATTGGCTGATGAAATAAAATTTCAAAGAGAGACATTAATTTCTTGAATTCGGGAAACCAGGAAGAGGAAAGGAGAATTAAGGACCAAAAAAAAAAAAAAAAGGCAGATTGCCCTACTAACAAGCGAGAATGTTGATAATTAATGCATTAAAATAGTTCAAATCAAACTTTTATCTCACCTTCAACAATATGTTGCTTTGTATTCACATTATTTAATGTTAAATTTGTATTCTGGCATTATAGAATTATACTTTAAAAGAAATTTACGTACTTTGTTTAGTGTTGTTATTGACGTAAGTTACTCATCGTTTGTTAAAAATGAAACTATCAAGTTACCATTAGACTTTCAAGGAATTAGTGGTAGATTTTAGAGAAGTTGCTCACCATTAAAATATGGTGTGTGGTATGTATTTAAATACATGATTATCTTCGCTCTATATTTTATAAACATAAATGTGTATGTATTACAATGTGTAATTCATTTTGTAAAATATTGTATTATAAAAAGTAAGTCATAGAAATTTTAAAAATTCATATTTGTAAAAAGTAAATTTATTTATTTATGTATTTAAATTAAAAAAATATAAAATATCCTTTTCAACTTTAGAACGATTAGATTTTGTTCTCTTCAATTAGAATTTTAAATATTACCTTCTTAAATTTTATTTAGAATTAAACTTATCATCAACTTAATTTCCCATTTATCAAATAAAGTAAATTTTTATGAATTTTTTAAATAAAATTATAATATTTTTTAACACATAATTCTATAATTTATTTTCAAGTATTTAATTAAAATTTTATATATCTAAATTAATTTTTATTAATTATATAACATAAAAATTATGTAAAAAATAATGAGATAAATCAACATGTTATAATATTATGATTCTTATGTAAAAAATTTATGAAAAAATAACACAACTTGATAAAAATAAGAAATTAAGTGAATAATAGATATTAATTTTAAATTATATATAATTTAAAATAATGATATCTGAATTTTTACAGCGGAAATGGTAAACTCCATTCAGCCAAAAGTGAAGGATATGTTTTATATTTTTTTTTCCTTTACCCCAGATTTCAACGGGAGAAAAGAAAGAAAAGATGACCAAAAACTTTGAAATTCAAAAATTTTCATTGCTTGAATTGAGGGAAGAAGAATAGAAGAAAAAACTTAAAAAGTAGAATTTGTGGTTAATATTATATTTCAACATAAATTTTTTAAAATATTCTTTCTTATTCATTTTCTTCCTTAATTAAAATTAAAAAATTTCCCTTTCTTTCGTTTTTCTCACTATCAAACATATGCGGTGTTTGGTTTGCGAAATATTTTTAACATTATCAGGAATGTTGTAGGAAAATATTATATTATCTTATTTAGTTTAAAATTTGAAAGAAAAAAATATCTAAAAATATCACATTTTCAAAAATATTTTTGGTTCAACTTTCTTCCAAAATATTCCTATGGGGAGAGATGGGAATATCAGATTCCCAAAAATATTCTCATGGGATATGAATACTAATACTAATACAAAAAAATAAAATTATCTTCACATTTAATTTTTTTTCTTATTTATCACTTTATTAAAATTTTTTTAATTTAAACTAAAAAATAATTATCATTTTATTTTTAAAATATTTTTTATTACTAAGAAATATTTAATTCTTTGACTATAATTTTTTTATTGTTCCTAATGTTTAGAAGATTATTTTAATATAATTATATATATAATTTTTTTATTAAAAATAATACAATAAGCTTGGAGTTTCTTTAAAAAAAAGGCATATTTATACATAATAAAATAATGATATTTTATATTAGAGAAGAAATTATAATGTAAAATTTAATACCAATATAAAATATAATTGTAAAAATAATTTAACAGTGAAAATTTATAATTTTTTTAAAAGAGAAATATCAAGTATATTTAATATTATGATAATAATTTAAATAAATCATGCTTACTTTATTTTGAAAATTGATCTAATAATAATACTAATAATTATAGTAATAAAATATAAAATATAATAAAGTATAACATATAAAAATATAATACATTAAATATTTAAATATAGTAAAGTGTAAGATATCTTTATATATATTTTAATGAATTTTTAAATGTTAAATATTGAAATTTAATTTATTAAGTGATAAATTTTTTTAATTATTTATATAGTTTTAAATAAAAATATGATTTATTATATTATATTTTATAATAAAAAATTTGATAAGAATATTTTTTGAGACAATCTCAAGTTTTTTAAGAATATTAAATATGAATCAAATATAATAATATAATATATTTAAAAATATGATAACATGCTTTTAAAAAATTTATAATAAACTAAATATAGGAATATTATATTCTTATTAGTTAAATTATTAAAAATTATATTTCCAAAAATATATATGTTTTTAAGAATGTAAGATTTCGTTGCTATAGAGTTAAATTGTTATAAGGAGCAAGGGGAGGCAGCATGATTGTGTGCGCGCGCACAGTGAGTAGAGGGCGGAGTTGGGGGGCGTGGTGGAGTGGGAAATTCGGTGTGCATGCGCTGATGCCACAAAGTGGCGTGGTGCTAAGAAAGGGACCCCGGCCAGTCCCAACTAGGGGTGGCAATTTTTGACACGACACGATAACACGACACGAATTAAACGGGTTAGGGTCGAGTTCGGGTCGGGCTTAATTGGGTTCGGGTCATAAAAGGGTTGACCCGTTTGACCCGAATAAATTTCGTGTCGGGTTCGGGTCAACTCGTTTCAAACCCGTTTAAGTTACACGGGTTATTAAACGGGTCAACCCGACCCGTTAACCTGTTTAACCCGTTATATAATATATAAATTTATTAATTATTAATTTATATAAAATAAAAAATTAATATAAACGGGTTGATAAACGAGTTCGGGTTGGGTTAAACGGGTTGTATTACTATTTTATAAGTATATTTTTTATATTCGGGTTATACGGGTCGTGTCGGGTTGACCCGTTTAATAAATGGGTCGTGTTAGGGTTGGGCATAAATGGGTTTGGGTTATGCCCAACCTGACCCGAACCCGACCCGTGAACTCGAATTGCCACCCCTAGTCCCAACCACGAAGTTAGTGACGTAAAGCCGTAAATGGAGAGAAAATATAATTATCTTTTTCTCTATACGATAAAAAATAAAATAATTAAAGAATTTGGTTTTTTAGATAGACAGAAATAAAAGAAAAAGAAAAAACAGTCCAATGGCTATGAAAAGTTGAAAACCTAGAATAAGAGGGACATTCTAAGGTACTCCCAAAATTTTTAAATTTTGGATGGTGTGGTATAATTTATGAATGAGATTATTAAATACTTTAAACTCATTCATTGGATGAGATTACGCCACACCACCCAAGGTTTGAAACCCTGAAAGTCCCACAGTCTTCCCCAGAATAAGGATGCTGTGAAGTTGTCGATTGATAGAAGAAATTCTCGTTTGGAACCCACGTGGCGCATAGTTGCAGCTGTTGGTACTGTTGAATCACCGTAGGCAATCAGAACCATTTCCGTTATTATTATTATTATTTTTTTTTTCTTGGGTTTAACTATTATTCCTTCATCTATGTAGGTGGAGATTCAACATTTTTCTCTTGATGCTTTCAGAAAACGAATGAAAACAATTTTGCTTCGAATTCAAGAAACTTCATATTCTTCTCTAGGTGCAACTCGAATTCAAATCTGAATGAATTAATCGCTATTGAATTTCTAGGGTTTTCATTTGATTCAGACGATGATGAGTGACAGTAATGGGAACAGCAGCAACCACGACCACTGCCATCAAGATCTCGCCATGTACTTCTTGGAGCTTGCTCGTTATGGTTCCTCTCGGGGGCCATGCGAGATGGACGAGGACGAAGAGGCACCGACGGAGCTCAACACCATCAATAGCAGTGGAGGTTTTGCAGTAGTGTCAACGGATAAGCTATCAGTGAAGTACACAAATGTGAACCTCCATGGGCATGACGTTGGTGTAATTCAGGCCAACAAGCCTGCTCCTACTAAGAGATTAGTGTACTACTTTGAACTTTATGTGAAACATGCTGGAGCGAAGGGTCAGATTGCAATTGGATTCACCAGCGAGGTCTTCAAGATGCGAAGACAACCTGGGTAGGGATTTCTCTTTTGTTTTAGCGGTTGAAGCAAAATTGTTGCTCTTAAATAATGCAATGTTAGAAAAATTCATTGCAGGGTTTCAAATACCTCAATCCATATTTTCAGAGTTTCACAAACTGCTTCATATCTTGGCATGCATAGCGTCTAAATCTTATAATCCTTTTCGAAATGGCGGTAGCTATCAAAATTTATTTTCCCTCGAAAAGGTCCAGGTGATAGGTTTCAAAAGGAAGCTTAGTGTGCTGATATCAAAGCATATATGGGATGGATAAAGAGGCTGCTTATTGATACATATGTGATTGGATTCAGACTGGGATGCTGCAATGTTATTCCATTGTACTGACATAAAAATAAAATTAGATCATTTAATGTAAAGATTCTAAAGAAGATAGATGCAGGGATTTCAAGGGGCAGGAGATGATTATTTTATATGGGTCACCTGAGATGATATAAACTCAATATGACATGACAATTAACGTAAGGAACTACTGAAGCGTGAGATTATGCTTATGAATCAATCCAATTTTGAAAATGCAACTTATAATTGCAAATTGTGTGTTGCCATTGAGTATGTAGTTGTCATACATGTATAGCCGTTGGTTTATCAAATATAATGCCAACGTATGCCTGTGAATTGAGTCTTATTGTAAAACCTAAATTAAGATTATCTTTATACTTGTTTTTCTGTGTCTTTTTTTGTGGAAGGAGGATGCATAGTCTTTGCTCAGTATTGCATGTATGCCCTCTGTGAAGAAAATTTTGCCAAATTTAGTTGTCTAAACACATGAACGTGGCAAAACACATTCTGCTGATTGTTTCTTAGTTTGCCTGACTGGATATTATTGTGGCTTTTCATATCTTTTCCTATGTTTATGCTAGGTGGGAGGCAAATAGTTGTGGATATCACGGGGATGATGGGTTTCTTTATCGTGGACATGGAAAGGGGGAGACCTTTGGTCCAAGCTATACATCTGGTGACATTGTTGGTGGTGGAATAAATTACGCTACTCAGGAATTCTTTTTCACGTATGACACTTCGTCCAATCCTCCCCATTAGTAAAAGGAATATTAATTTATGTCCATTACTTTATTTTCTAAATACCATGCCTTAATGGTCTAATGGCACTCTGCACAATGATAATAAATTGAATTGGAACATCATGGATTGGAAAAAAGCCAATGGTTGCTTGTTACCTGGGTGCCCTACCACAGAAAGATCTAAAAGCACAGGAATTTATTCTTTAATTCATTGTTCCAAGAAACTTGTTTATGGTTGTCTGCATCCCCTGAAGTTAAATTTTTTGTGTTTGATGACAGTAAAAATGGACAAGTTGTAGGGACTTTTTACAAGGATTTGAAGGGTCCCCTTTATCCAACTATTGCTGTTCATAGCCAAAATGAAGAGTATGCTCTATTTCCTTTAAATTCCTATCTATCTTTTGCCTTACATTTATTGCAGTGGGCACGTGTATTTATTTACAGTTTTCTTGAATACCACGGATATATGTGTAGTTTGTATAATTGTGTTTCAAACATGTAACACTTGATTTATTCATATCCGAGTTGTGCTGGCTGGATACTTGGGGAAGGCTGTAGATAATATGATGTGAATGGTGAATATTACATTCAGAATATCATAGAATATATAGGACACTTTGAGGAGTTGGTAAAATTTTCAAAATGTTGGTTTTTAAACTATTGATATTGTTGTGCAAGTTAGGATGGTGCTACATTGTACAAGTAAGTGACTTAAATTTGTACACTGAACTTGAACAACTTATTCAACTGATCAAAAGGAGAGTTTGACTCATTTCCCTGGATTTATGTGATCAAACAAAAGGAATTATCATGCAAAATGAATTTGAGAGCTGTTCTAGATTTTGCAGATAAATAGTCATAGGAAAGCTGTGGCACACAGCAACATTTTCCACCCATCATTAGTGCATGTGTCATTTTACTTTTGGGACCAGACTTTTGGATCTCACATAGATATGTTCCATAGACAGTGATTTTATTTTATTTTCTTTGATTCTATTTTCATGTTTTTGGCCTCTTTTTGATAGTAACATTACTCACTGCTGCATAGTTTTCATAGCAGCTCCTTTTGATCATTGTTTGAGGTATGTTTTCAGAAGAATGTTTAAATTATTCTTGCAGGGTGCATGTCAACTTTGGGCAGAAACCATTTGCTTTTGACTTGAAAGTAAGTTTTCTCCCAATAGTTAATAAACATGTTTTGGTAGTAATTTTTTTGGTTGTTTTGCTGCTTAATAAGGAAGATGAATAGTTTTGTACTATTGGAGACCAGACCTTTAAATTTGATTGCAATGCTGTAATTTCTAATTTTTGCAAAACTATTTCATGGGATGGAGGTGGGATAAGGCGTTGTTAATGTTGTACTTCATGAGATGGAAAAGTTTGTGTTTCTTCTTCTATGCTTTAAACTCGAATGCTTGCTTTCAATTTTTAGGTCCATTTCTCATCATGCAGCTCCTGGACCAGAGGCTTGTTGGATGTTGAAACTTGTTTTTCTTTTTATTTAGGCATATGAAACAGAGAATAGGTTACAAACCCTTAGCAACCAGCAGACTAAATTGGACAAATTCCTTCAAAGAGAAAGCTTCTTGCATTAAATTTGATTCCATTTTTTAACTTAAGTAACATAGTTATGTAGTGAAGTTTTTTATTATATATTTTTAACGTATGTGCTTATTTCCTTCTTTCATATTTATGTCATTGGATAAGGAATTTGAAGCACAGGAAAGGATAAAGCTGCAACTGAGAATCGAGGAAATACCTCTCCCGCCAAATGTCAGTTATGGGTGAGTTGGCCATTCCTTATCTTTCTCAAAATCATATTATTCAATCTCATTTTAATATACATTTCCTTTGTTCACAACTAAATATCTTAAAATTTTCTGGTGGGCTGTGGAGCCACAGTATATGATGCTCTTTTTGCTGAACTGAAGCCTACTTCCATGAAAACTTGATTATTTCATTTTGAGTTTCAAATTTTTTGTGAGAGTATTAAGGATATTTTAGACTATCAGGATTTGACCATTGCAAGCCAGAATTTTCCACTCAAGGGGACCAAGTATCAAAATATTCGTACAACATATATAATTTTTAAATTCTTTTCAGGGGGAGGAAATCTAAAATTACTATATATAAAAATGAAGAAATCAAGATTTTTGAAGGGGCTGGGGCTGCTGCTTGCTCCCTTTTGGTTCCACCACTGATATCAAAGAGGATTCTCCAGTTCTTGTATTTAATATAATAGAAAAATTTACAATTTACTTAATTTTGTGGATCATTGCTGAATAAATTTTACTGTCTTCAACTTTTTACATGGCATACATAAAATTATAGATATTGGGGATGGCAGAACCCAAGTGATATTACTAATTTTACTATCAAGGTTTCAATCATAACTGATGTGTGCCTGATGGTGTATTCAGTAGCTATTGAGAAATTTATTACTCTGGGCCCTAGACTTTATGAGTTTGAAGCTTCAAAGACTTAATGTACTGGAAGAAATGGAAATTTAAAATATATACTTTTGAATAGATATATAAGAAATGTGGTAATTGAATATTACTTGAGTCCAAATTGATATCCAAAAGCAAATTTTCTAATTAAACATGCCTTTATCATGTGTTTTATTGTAATAGAACTTGAAGGTTTACCAGTTATCATGGATCTGGATTTAGGTTTCTCTTGTTGCAGTTATCTACTAGTCCTATTACAGTGGTCGTTCTAGTGGTGAAGCCATTGTCATAAAACTGCTTTATGCGATCTATGGACTCTTAGGTATCCTGTCCAAAGGCAGAGAGTTTCTGTTGACATCCTTAAGGTTCAACCTTCCTCTCTAGGTGTCTCTGATGTTATTCGAGTTCTATTTATATTTCAGGAAAAGTGCACCAGATAATTAATCACAAATTTTATTTATGGAATTTCAACTTTTGTCTCAAGTTTGAGTTTAACCTTGCTATTTAACCTAATGTCAAAGTATTCGAGTCCCCGTTTTGTTTTTTAATTTCTGGTAACTATTGGAAGTACTTAGTTGCCACACCAGTGTTTTTTGGGCAGCACTTCTATTGTTCAGTCTAATATCAATTTTTGATTGCTTGAAGCAAATTGGATCCACTACTTCTTTTTCTTCTTTCCCAGTTCCTGCAAGTTAGCATTGTCTATGATTTTTGGTACAAGACTTGAATAGCAAAGCAATGCTAGTTGTGTGAAACAGATTCTGTAACATATTCCCTAGAGACGTCCCCAGATTCCAAAGTATTTGTATTCAAGGTTCACTATAAAACAATTTCTTTCTCTAAGGATGTGGAAACTAATAAACAATTAAAAGATTCAAATAGAGGGAAATTACATGGCTGGGTTTCAAAAAGTTGCTATACTCTCATTGGAACAGGAGTTTGGAGTTTCTTGTAATTGTTGGTTGTGCTTATAGACCATTATAGTTTTGATAATAGGGTTTTATTATGAAAGAATGGGATATTGTTTTGTCTTCAGTAGTGAACTGTAGATATGAATTGTCTATAGAGATAATAGGGATACTTGATAGGAGAGTCTTGTATTTTGAGAATTTTCTTTTGTTATTAGAGTTGGATTTTTCATTTTTCCTTTTGATTTTAAAAAATGTTTAGAAAGATTATGCATTGTAACGTTGATCTGCAAATATAACTACAGATCTGACAAATGAATAAACTTATTTGACAGTAGAATATGAATTGGCTTTGTTAGGAAGACTATGTAAGGTGACTTTGACTGACCAAAATAACTAGAAATTAGAGACACTACAAAGATTAGAAAGAGTTTATGACATTGACTGACAAGGTAACTAGAAACCAGAGACCTGAAAAACGTTAGAAAAATTGTGTAGGGTGACTTTGACTGTTTTAAGCCAGAGTCTTGTCTTTGATGAAAACCAAGAAGTCAAATTACTAGTGGCTTAGCAATTTTCAAAGAGCCCTGTTCTTTCTCTACTCTGATTCCAATGTTGGAAACTGTTAATTGGGGTCAATGGGAGGTTACTATGAGAAGTTGGATGGATGCAAATTTATTCTATGATTAAAAGATTGCATACATAACCATAACCCTGACCCTCAAGTTTATATGGAGGTGCCATGGCAGTCAGACCTATACCCTTCACTTTTGGCTACAACTAAACCATTAATAAGGTCATCCTTGAAGTAAACTTTATTGTCTGGCGTTTTTATGGGGGATAAAACTAATCCATGTTGATTGGATTGCTCTGTCATCCTGTACTTTCGCTATCGTTAATGCTATTTGGTAAATAATAAATTTTGATCAATATATTTTCATTTTTGGTACATTAGATATATTTTTTCATGATTATTCATATCCTTTGTTCTCTGAGTTATGTCAATTGTCTTACTTGTCAGAATTGTTCGTTCCTACCTGCTACACTATGGCTATGAAGACACGTTGAATTCATTTGATGTGGCTGGTAGAAGTAATGTGCCTCCTGTATATATAGCTCAAGAAAATGGAACTGATGACCAAGAACTTACATATGCATTAAATCGCCGAAAGACTCTACGACAGGTATGGCATTGTTTCTTTTATGTGGTTTCAACAAGCATATAATTAGCAGTTCCCTTGAGCACTCAAGCTGTGAAATGAAATCAATTACCTCAAAAATAAACAATGTCATATAATTACAAGTTGGGTTATGTGTTAAACAATGTCATATATAATTGCAAGAAAAATTAGTATCATCTTGAGGAAAGAAGAAATGATATTATTATGTAGTGAATAGAGAGAGATGAGAAATATATGGGAAATGAACCTTAAAAACACAGGCTCTACCATGCAAGGATCCTCCCTGTACCGAAAACTATTCCCACCCCCTATAGAAATTTGAACCAAGGAAAGGAATGAAAATAATTCTAGAGATGAATTTTTAGGGGCTTCCACAGGTCATGTTATTCTCGGCCAAAGCATCCTAACCATTCTGTCAAAGGCCTTACTTTGAATAAAACTATGCCATGAAGAATCTGTTTGCAAAAGGAGGACCACAGGTCCACAACCAATTAGCAACAAGAGCCAAGTTCTTGGAAACTAGATTACTGAGACTCACCTGAATCTCCATGTTTCTTAGGCTATGAGCTACTTCCCGACTCACCAAAAGGTCCCTTTTAGAATAACTTGTACCATAGCTTCTATTTGAATTCTTTCTTAAAATTATTGTAGCTATCATATATTGTGTTTATTAGGTTGTAATATTGTATTATATTTAGAATTGGTTCATTGCTATGTGTTAATTTGTCATAATCTATCATGAGTTTGATGTACTTGCATATGCACAGGTGTAGTTTTAGTAGACTTGTAAATGTATTTTCCCATTTAAGTCATCATAAGTGTAATATTATACCATCCTATTTTAGATGTGATATTTCTGTTTTTATGAAAAAATATTATACCATCCTGTTTGCATATGCATATTAAGTGCTTAAAGGTTATCTGTTTTGATGCGCACTTATAATGATTTTTAGTGTTTGGATTAGCACATGGATCTAGTTTATTTATCCAAGTAATCATATTTTTAAGCTACTTTCTATAAGCTACAGCATAAAGCTTATTGGGGAGGAAAAAATGGCTCTCTTGAAAGCAGGAATCAGCTTAGGCAAAAGCTGTTTTACAGTGTTCAGACAAAAATTCCCTCTCAATGAAAGAATAGTTAAACAGTACTTATTTGACTATGCATCCCAACTCAAAACAACTTATTTTAGACTTACTGGTATTAATAAAGGTCATATGAAAAGCTCTCATCGTATTAGCTCTTATTGAATGTATAAGTTCTTTATCCAAAGGGGCAAAGTCAACTTCTATGTCTTCTGTTCATGCATTCAACCATCCCTGATTCTTTGAATAAGGAAAGGTTATTTGAAGTATGCCCAACTCTAGGCATATGAATCCATCAACAAAGACAAAGAAAAAGACTGATGGCATATATCTTTGTGGAGAACGTTGAGTTAAACAAAAGTGAGAAATGAAATGGAACATGAAGTTAAAGAAAGGAAGGAATGGTAAGAGTATTGTATTATTTTATTTTTCCCATGTCCTGGTCAAAATGAATTTAACTTCGGACCAGGAAATCCATATTCCAAAATAATTGGAAATTGTTATTTATTTTTTCTCTGCTTCTTACAATTGGGTTTAAACAGTGCTGAGTGGACATCTCATCCATCGTATGGAAACATGTATCACTAATGTCCCTTCTAACGGATATATACATGCAACATCCATTCTTTCCTTTATCTTTCATTTTGCTTCCACTTCTCCATAGATAGCTTCCCTTATCAAAAAAGTTTGAATTTTATTTAATTTGTTCTCATCATTTAGTCTAAAATATATGATCTTCTAGCCCTTATTTTCCTTGCATTTTCAAATTTGTTCTCTCAGAATGGGTATTATGGTAGAGAAACAACCATCGAAACAGTGATCTTAATTTATTGCTTCCAAATCTAGCTACAAAGCAATGAAAAAGAATATGAATATTATGATGAATGTAAAGGGTTGATGGACTCTTTAATGTTTGATTCATGTAAAATTAGGTAATGCATAGTTCCTATCAAGTACAGAGCAACATGCAAAGCAGGCTTAACAAAATTGTGTTCTATGACGTCTCACCAATTTTCTTTAGAATTGTAGATGTGTTGTTGGTCAAGTCTGTGAAAAAAGAAGTGAAGACTGTTGTTTAAATTTCTTACTTTGCCTTTAAATTCTCAATTAGCTTCGAATTTGAAACTCAGCTTCATATTCAATCAAGGTATTCAACTGTCTTCTTTCATACTACATTGACTTTCTGATGTTCCACTTCATGGTTTTTCATGAGGCTTCTATGAAGAAATGGTACATGTGTTCAGTTTCCAATTACCCTACGATTGAGTTTCAAAGATAGATTTTCCTTCCAATCAAGTCATGGACCCAATTATCTGCATAGTCAAGTGACTATGTTGCCAGGGATAATAAAATGTATGCATAAATGGATTGGGATGTTAAACTTGAGAATGATTATATTGGTAGCCGTGTGACAAAAAAAATGGCTATGTAGTTTTGAACTTGGGAAGGCTAGGTTGCTGAAATGATCAAGAACCTTTGCTTGCAATTGATGCTGAAGTATATTGATGGATGACTACCATGGCATAAATATAGTGTGTACTGGGTACTAATAAACCTGATCAGAGAACTGCCGGCGCCCTTAGTGGTGCAATGACACCTAATGCTGCTTTAGGGGCTTTATTCCCCTCACGCTGTGGTTTCAAACCCTCAAATTTATGCACGTGTGTTAAGTAGATTACCACTCATATAATTACTTAAAAAAAGAAGAAAAAAGGAAACTGATCAGAGAACTGCTTGCTTAAAGAGAAGTTTTGGAAAGTAATTTAAAGATCAAGATAGCCAAATTTCTTATAAATCAGTGAAAAGCAGTACCTGGATGTATTTGTTCCTTTCGTTTACCTAGGTTGAGGACATCTTTATACATTGGTAATGTGTTATAATTCTGGCATTTGGCATGTTCAACATTGTTCATAGTTATTTATATCAATTGTTAAGTGTCCGTCTTTCACATTCTCATAAATAATAGAGGCTGCAAAATGGGGGTATATTGACTGTCACAAGCTGTTGTTAAGTATCTGTTCTTGCTGAGAGGGAGAATGAGAAGGTGATCTTATAATATATTGTGCATGTGTGATTTCGGAGTTAATAAACATTGAAGGTCTTTTGTCCCAGGTTTTATTAATTTTGGTTTAATATCCTGTCTGCCTTGTTTATTATATATGTTTTTTGATGTCTGCTTTGTAAATTCCTTATTAACAATCTTGTTTTGATGTCCTATGATGAAGCTAATCAGGAGTGGGGAAATTGATGCAGCATTTAGTAAGTTACATGAATGGTATCCCCAGATTGTTGAGGTGGGCTGTTCTCCAGATTTATTTTTTTCACTTTGTACAGCTTTATGGATCTTTGTGGTATATGCTAATACTACCTCTGCAAGTTTACTGATTAAGATGTTAATAAGTCAGTCTTTTACGGAGTATGTACAATTTCTTTTTAATTATTTTGCAGATAGTTTATTTTGAATTGACTTCCAGTGAACAGAATATCTGTAGCAGTAGTTGCTGATAATGACTTGACTGCACTTGGCACTTCTTTTGTCAACTGCATCATGTTTTACTTCACAATTGGCACTGTAATTACAAGAAAAAAGATTGCAAATTCTCTTGGAACAAAGCTAAATTACTCAAAAAAGAAAAAGAAAAGAGAAAAAATAATATTGAATCAAAAGAGCTTTCCAATCTATTTGCCAGTCCACTAAAGTAAACCCCAAGAAAAAAACTGTGAACTGAAACCCAGAGGAAGAGCACATGCTGTCCATTGTTTCCACTGCTTGACAGTCTGCCTGTTTTGGTGATGTTTAAAGACTCATCATATTGGAAATGAATTTTGCTTATTGATTAGAAACCAAAACTTATGGTGAGATGGAATTGACTTTGTTACTTTCCATAATATGTAAAACTAAAATTGATAAATAGAGCAAATAAGTTAATGGGGCCTTCTGGTCCAGTAGTTTCCATCTCCAACTGTGGAGACCCTTGTTCCTCTCCCTTCCCTGGGTTAATGACCTTCTATGTAACCCAAATAATAATAATAATAGTGAATAAGTAATGGAAGAAAGGCAGGAACTAGATCTTTTGGGATTTCTGTCCAAAACTGCTACAGTAGTTGATTTGACCATGTTTTTCACTGTGAACTTCTATGGTTTTAAAATTATGCCACCTTTTTTCCTCCTTTGTGCCAGTAGATCCTAATACCCCCCCCCCCCAAAAAAAAAAAAAAATAGGGATGGATATGATTACTCATGGAAGTCTTGTTTTGACATTTCACTTGCGTGATTCATTACTGTTGCCACTCTTGTCTTGACTATCCATTTTTTTTTTGGCAGGACAATACTTCAGCTACATGCTTTCTCCTTCACTGTCAAAAATTTATTGAATTAGTCCGGGTATATTTCTTGAATTTTGAATTAAAACCTTTAATGTTTGGATGTCTTATCTTTTGCCATTTTTGTCATTTGTACTCTGCTTGCAATTTGAATAAATTTCCCCTTATATATATAAATGTAGATGTGAGCTGATCTTCCCTTGGTGGTGCTTGTTATTCAATCAACCTTTATAGAAATAATTTAGTTTTGGTTTTATTGCAATTTTGGTCCCCTCAAAAGTTGCAAAGTTGTCTCCTTCAATTGCAGATATTTAGCCCTGCATTTAGCCTAGAGTTTTGTTGCTAATGGAAATTGATGTGGCAACAATTGACATGGAACTTGTGGATTGACATATGGCAGTCCACACACTGCATCTCGTAAAACATTGGCCTTGTGCCAATCAACACAGTTACTTACTCATATCAAAATCCTCATTGATTTGCTGTAATTGAAATTGAGGGAAAGAATTTGCAAGCTAAAAGGACCAAAAGCACTGTTTAGCTTGCAAATAAGCAAAGTATCGACCTTCTTTTTTTTTCTTTTCCTTTTTTTTTTTTTAGGCTAGGAAACCAGACAGGTAACTTACCTTTATTTATATGTCCTGTTATTACCATAACTGAGGTTGAATAACCCCTACATTTTAGCAAGAATTCAAGTAAATGATTATATTTGTGCCAACCTCTAGGTCGGAGCACTGGAGGAGGCTGTCAAATATGGAAGAGTAGAACTGGCAAGGTTTTTTGGGTTGCCTGTCTTTGAGGATCTAGTTCAGGTAAATTCTAATTCTGAAGCTGCACAAGTTCTATTATCCTGCTGGTTCCATATTTCTGTGGACTTTGCATATTTGTTGCTTAATAGATATGAACATGCTGATCATATTGAGCAGAAGTGGTCTGTACTAGAATGTGATTGTGCAAGTTCCAGTTTTGCATGTTTGATATAGTTGCCCTCATTTTGTATTATACTTTCTCATCTGTCAATTGCACCTTATTTTCTTGTGTTTGTGCTCTATTTTTGGCTCTTCTAAAATGGCAATTGATTGATTGGGGGGGGGGGGAGGGACTTTTAATTGGAACACTTTGGTCAAGGTGAGGATGTTCCATCTAATTTCTTAATGGATTTGCCCTCATGGCTTACCATTTTTATTATAATGTCCTTCCAAGTTCATCAAAAGATGTTCCTCCATATCTTGGTTTGAATATTTGGGAAAATTGTCGGCAAAAATTAGATTTATGATTACTCTTGCATTTTATCACTTTAGAGGAAAAACTAAAGTAGCCGCTTTTTAAGATAAATGCTGTCATATGGGAAAATGATGAGTTATGCAAGTAATTTCATGTGCAATTTGACTAGAATTGTTCCAATTACAGTTTTAAAGGACCAAAATTACGATTTATGAATTTTATGGTCAAAATCAGTCAATTTCTAAGCTAGATTGACTGAAATTGAATGTAGGCCTATGTTTTTCCATTTGTGGTTTTGTTAGTAAATACTAATATATCTGAAATGCCGTCGTATGTAAAACTCCAGGACTGTGTTGCTTTGCTGGCATATGAGCAACCTCAGGAATCTTCTGTAGGTTATCTTCTTAAAGACTCGCAGCGTGAAGTTGTAGCTGACACAGTAAATGCCATGATATTGTCCACAAATCCCAATGTGAAAGAATCAAAAAATTGCTTACACTCATATCTTGAGAGGTTACTCAGACAGCTTACTGCCTGTTGCTTGGAGAGACGGTCCTTGAGTGGGGAACAAGGAGAAGCATTCCAACTGCAGAGAGTGCTTAGCAGTGGTAAGAAAAGCTAGTGCCAGCTGATGTTATATTGATCTTCTCACTCTGCTGTTCATATCTTCGATCCAAAACAATGCTGAGTTTTCAAATTGGCCTTGGAGGCTTTTGTATACCAGAGTCTCCTTTCCGTTTACTTGATGCACCTAGCACCTTCAATTGTCTTGAAGAGGGGGTTCTCATTATCAATGTACTTGTGAGTTCTCATTGTTAAGTGGAATGGAAATAGTATATGTAGTCAGGTAGTACATTAATTGTGAGAAACGGGATTTAGGAAATTAAAAAATATTTGTTATCAAAGAGACCATGTTTAGATGCATGTACATTCATCGGAGCATGCCTATGTCGCAATGACTTGCGCACTTGCACCAGTCCCCTACCTATCGGATTCTTTCGTCCTCATTTTCAATTTGCATGTCATAAATATGTGGATCGTTACTAGCCGTTAGAGCTATCAAAATGGATAAACTTAATCTTACTAAATTAATTTAATTAACAAAAATTTTACATTGAGCTAGTCCTAAGTCAGCTTATTTTTTTATCAGGTCGGATTTAAATTGAGTTGTTATAATATTAGTTTCAGGTTGATATTTATTAGGTGAATTTTTATAATTTGTTATATTTTATTATTATTATCATATTAATTAATTTAAAATTTATTATTATTTATTAAATATAATTATATATTATTTTAACTTAAAATTTTATTATATATGTTAATAAGTAATATATATTATATATGAAAATAATTATATATTATTAAATATATATTTAATAAAATAAATATATATTATTAAAATTTAATAAGTTTATGAATTTATAGTTAATAATATATACATTTAATAAAATAATTTAAATTTTATATTGATCAAGAATTTTATATTATATATTTATTTTATTTAATAGAATAAATATATTTAGTAATTTATATACAATAATAAAAAAAATAATAATGTGTTATATTATATATATGTATATAATATATTTAAAATTTTAATATTAAAATACTAATTCAAATTTTAATATGATTATTTATTTTGGTAAACTTATATAATATATATTTATAATATTAAATATATAAATTAATTACTTTTAATATTAAAAATTATTTAATATTATTCATATATATAATTTTAATATTATATATATTAAAGTATAATTTTAATATATTAAAATTATTTTAATATTTATATAAAAATTAAATATAAAATAAATTAATTATTTATTATTTACTACTATTATGATACTAACGGATAAATGAATAATTTAATGAGTTAATACTTATCAGTTTCAATTTTTTATCAAGTTGGATTAATTAGTTACAATCTTTTATCGAGTTAGATTAATGTTATTGTTCTTTGTACCAATTTCAAGTTAAGTAAAACTATACTAGTTCAAAGTTAAGTTGTTAAATTCAATTAATTTTGACACCTTTATTGGCCATTTATTTTATTCACAAAATAAAAACAAGAAAAAAGAAAAAGGAGGAACACGATGCAATCCACTTTGTGTAATTGTTTGTGACCTTTTAAGGATCCCGATGGCATTTGACTTATCCCGTTTGGAGAAGCCAGTATATGGTCCAGCTCGCCAGTCTTAAATCAGGTTCTCGTCAAAGTGATTCCATGGCGAACCGAGCTTCATGACGGAGGGCGGGGCATGAACATCATCCAACTTTTTTTTTCTAATCATCACATTTTTTCTTTAAAAAAAATTGCAAAACTCTTTCCTTCAAATTAAGAATGGTTGAATTTTATCTCCTTCGATCGTAGAAATTTGAATATCATTTTTATAAACTATATAAAATTTAATATTAATATTTATTATTAATTTAATTTTCTATTTTATTAAATTAAGTAATTTTTCATAAATTTTTAAATAATAATTATAATATTATAATATATTGATTTATTTGGTTCTTTTTTCACACAATTTTTATCTTTCACAATCAATAGAAATTAAATTATATATGATCTTAATTTTTATTAAATAATTAAAAATGAGTTG
This sequence comes from Sindora glabra, assembly GCA_020226215.1. Classification (NCBI taxonomy): domain Eukaryota; kingdom Viridiplantae; phylum Streptophyta; class Magnoliopsida; order Fabales; family Fabaceae; genus Sindora; species Sindora glabra. The sequence continues at coordinate 71,754,568 of CM035226.1, read as the reverse complement.
CAACATCATGTGGGAAAAGTATTAAAATTACTCTATTTTATTATATTATAATTTTTTTAAAAATTTTTTATAAAAATTACTTAATTTGATAAAATGAGGAATTAAATTAATTATGTTTGTTAATTTGAAACTTTATATATTTTAAATGAGTGATATTTAAATTTTCAAAAATTTAAGGGAGTAAAATTTAATCACTTTAAAGTTGAAAGGAATATTTTATATTTCTTCCTTTTTTTATAGAAAATTCAGCTGCCTTAAAGTTGTAATTACTTTTATATAACAAGAAAGGTTTTTTTTTATGCAATATTGAATGGAGTTTTAACTATTTATTTATTTGTTTGCACACAAAATTTATATACACTTGCAATTTATTACAAAATTTTATAAATTTTATGATAAATTTAAAAAAACACAAAATTATCAAATATGTACGAAGGCATAGTATAAAATACTTGATTTGAATATTTAAAATTTATTTATATTTTTAATTGAACACCCGTTTTAATTACTCATTTAATTTTGTTAAAACATAATGGATTGCAATGAATGCTCTATTTTACTCATAGCACAAATTGAGAATTTCAATTAATATATGAAATATGTTTACGATCTGAGAAACATAATCTTAAGAAAAATTATTCTTTTGATTATATCATGTCAATTATATTTTATTGATACCTCAGTGTTCTTATTTTTTGTGAAGTTAATGCCATAAAATAATTTTTTTTAATTTTATTATTTATTTATTTATTATTTTTATCTCATTTTAAAATTTTAAAATTAAGAAACAAAAAAAATTAAAACATCAAATCTTAATCACATAAACTACAACCACCATTTCTATCTTAAATTTTACAATTTAATATTTCATTTTTATTTAAATTTTTCTATTTATTTATCTTTAAAAATTTTCTTGACTTGAAATTGAGAGAAAAAATAGAATAAAAATTAAAACTCTAAAAAATTCCTAAAATTAAGATTTTAATTTTAGATTTATTATAAGTTTCTAATTTTTATTTTAATTTCATTTTTGTTGTGGTTATGCCACATGAATATTGATAATGCCACAAATACATACTAACTCTAAGAAATTCTAACATGAAATCATCTTAAAATTTGGCAAATCAAGACTAAAACAAAAGGGTAGTCATGCCGCGCACTAGAATAGTGAGAAAGGAAAGCAATAAGTGATGAAAATCATGTTACAAAGGATAATTTTCCTTTGATAAGTAAGAAGAGACACCATAAAAGGTGAATTCTTTTGATAAATCTCAAATCTAAATTGTTTCATTTGGAATGTGGAACAAACCTCTTCATATAACTTGAAATATGCTTAAACTGATTAAGCACAAAACTAAATTCTAATTTGAATGCAATGAAAAGGCATTATAAGTGTAATAAAGTAACATAGTAAACAAATCAAGATGAAATAGTAAATAAACAAGCCAAACACTATTATTACATAAAAGACCCAAATATGATTTAAAACATAATAAAATGCAAATAAGTCCAAACATAGCCAAAGTGGCAATAACATGGATCAAATTGGGATGATGTGATCGGTGATGTAGCACCAAGGTGATGATAATGTGGCACAATTCCAATACATTTGACCAAGCTCTACTTTTTATGTGCACAAGTCTCTTAAATCTCATCCCTAGTCCTTTTAATTTCAGTCTTTAAGTTTGCCCCCTATGATCACATCAAATTCCCAAATTAATTTTAATAAGTTTCTTCATATTTTTGCACATCGTAAGAAAAAGTAAGGAAAGTTAATCTATGTTTGTTCTTCTCCTATGAATAGAGATGCACTCTTATCATTCCACTTATCCATTGATTTTACTTCCATTATCTTGTATTACACACTTTTTGTTGACCTAGTAGTATTACACTAGCTAAAGTCTTTTTTTTTTTCTTTATAAAATCTTATCGTGGGAACTTTCCAATTTCCCAACCTTTTTTTTTAAGGCCACCAAGGAAGGTAGTTGTTAAGGAGGGGGGAGTTTCTATATCTAGAGAATGACGAATCTGATTATGATTGGTAATTTATTTTGTTTTGAATTCCTCATTATTGTTTATATGAGATGAAATGATGAGAAGATGCTTCATAACCTTTATTGTTAAATTTTTGTTTCACTTAATTATATTTCTTGAAATCAATAAGAGTTTAGTAATTTCTACCTTATGTCATATTTAACTATTATGCAAGATAAACTAGTCAACTTTGGATTTTAAAGTGAATACTATATTGTGAAACAAAAAAGCATAACTTCTAACATTTTAGCAGTAATCTTTTTACTGATTTCAAATGTGAACTTTTAGTTAAAGAATAAGTCTTGCAACTATCCTATTTTGGAGGTAGAATAGGACCCTTCCCATATAGCAATTTTTATTCTAACAGGCTAAATTATGTATACTTGTAGAGTTGAATGCAACCACATGTTCTATAATCAGGCTTTTTACTCTACTTGATATGACAATAATTATTTCTATAATGTCAAATGTTCAATTCTTTAGTTTTCCTTCATTTTTATTTACATGTGTCACTTTTGCTTTTGTAGTTGTATTGTTGTTTTTCTTTATATATTTGGCCAAAAAAAATATTCATTCTCTAATTTGTCTCTAACGACAATATTATGTAGCTGGTACTTGAAGTGTTATCCATGCTTTCATAATGGGAGCTTTGATATAAATGATAATTGTTTTGCTTTCTTATTTAAAAACTTTGATTAAAAGATTGATTAGTTCAATTAACACATGGCCTCGATATTTTAGCTTTGTTTCTCATTCCATCCATTTTTTTGATGTAGTTTGAAGTACATCTTTTTATCAAATTTAATCATTTTTTGCAATATATGATCATCATGTAGTTGGAAGTTTGTACCGTAATTATGATTGAAGTTTCCTTCATAGATATTGACCATTATTTTGAGTGACAAGAAAATAGAAATGTTGTATTTAATACCTTAATACCTTTTTGAATTATTGAAGGCTGAGTTCCATAAATACATAGCCATGTGTAAAATACTTTCTCAGGAGTTTGTTCATATGCTTAAGTGCATTTTCTTTTATCAAGGAATTTTTTCTTTCTAATAGTGGCAATTCTTCTAATTTTATCATTTTCCAATGTTACAATTGACACTATATTTTCTTTTCCTTTTTTAATGTAGTTCTTTCTAGGGCTAGGAACTTTGAGTTAACCGAGCCTAATTTAATTAACCTAACTTGTAGAAAGTCAATCAAGGTTAGGTTAACACAATAGATTGGTTGGGGTTAGATTAAAAAATAAGTCTATTTTTGCATTTCGATCAATTGCAAATCAATGTAATCCTACCTGAATGAAATCAAACCTACCTGACCTAAAGCTATATAATGACATCATTTTAGTTATAGAGGACTATTCCTTAAACCAACCCACCGAGTAGAAGTGGAGAGCCTTTCATTCTAAATTTCTGCCCTAGGAATGCTCCAATTGCCTCTTTGTCATTGAAATTGCCATTCCATGAGCAAGATTCTCCAAATTTCTCTCTTTGCAAGCAAGCTCCACTCTTATTCATCTGTTGTTAAGGAAAGGGAGCCTTGATTTGAAGTTGCAAAAAGCAAGCAAAGGAGAATCACTACTCACAATAAGCTGTCATCTTTCACTTTTTCTAATTTTTTCTCTTTAATTGCTAGTATCATGCTAAAGGTATAGTTGATTATGCATTCAAATGTTATTAGAAAGGTTAGGTTTAGTTTAGTTTAGGTTTGGGCTTCTACTTTGCTTGTTTTATGTTTTGATTGTTACTATCAACCTCTATTTTTTTTCTTTTTTTTTACTTGTTTCAATTTTTTATTATGCCTTTGTGAAAGTTAGTAGATATGATTTCTATTTTGTCATTTGTGTGAGAGTTCCAAATCAGGGTTCTTTGTTTTAGTGGAAAATAGGGTTTCTATTTTTTGTGAGTTTTTGTAAAAATGTATTATGATTTAATGAAGTTTTAAAAAGAAACATTCTAATTGTCTAGTTTTCCCCTTTCTAATATTATCATTTTTTGTATTTGAATCAAAATTTTCATATATTCTACTTGTGTCATCTTTACAAGTAAACTAAGAAAGTATAACAAAACCAAAAAAAAAAAGAAAGAAAGAAAGAAGTAGATAAGCAGAATATATGAAAATTTTGATTGAAATATAGAGAATGATAAGATAGAAAGGAAAAAAAGTAGACAATTAGGATGCTTCTTTTCAAAATTATGCTAAATTATAATGCATTTTCACTGAAACACAATAGAAACCCATTTTCCATTGAAACACAAAACCCTAATTCTGAACTCTCTTATAGATGATAGAACGAAAACTGTATCTACTAACTTCCACAAATGTATAACAAAAAATTTCAATAAAAGAAATTGAAACAAGTAAAAAACAAAGGTTGATATTAACAATTAAAACATAGAATTAATAGAGCAGAGACTCTAACCTAAATTAAACTAACCTTAACCTTTTGATAACATTTGAATGCATAATCAACAACTCTTTCAACATGATGCTAGCAATTAAAGAGAAAAAATTTAAAACAAGAGAAAGACAGAGACTTATCATAAGTAGTGATCTTCCTCTGCTTACTCTATGCAGCTTTAAGTTACAGCTTTCTTACCTCAATAATAAATGAATAGGAGTGGAGCTTACTTACTAAGGGGAAAATTTAGAGAATCTTGCTGGCGGAGCCATGATTTTGACTGTAATGAGGCAATTGAAACTCTTATAAGGCACAGATTCAAAACAAAAAATTTTGGAAAATGAAGGCTTTTTGCTCTAGCTTGATGAGTTGGTCAAAGGAATATACCTCTATAACTAAAATGATGGCATTTTATGACTTTAGGTCGGGCGAGTCCCATTCGAGCAGGATCTTATTGATCGATAACTAACCAAAATTCTAAAATGAACTTATTTTTATCCATCCCTAACCAATCCACTGTGTTAAATGGCCATGACTAACTTTTTACGGGTTAGTTTGGGCCAAATTAGCCTAAATTCCTACCTTTATTGATTTTGTACAAGCATAAAACTTTATTAATGATGTACTTTACCTAAATGTATATGGGCATCTACAGAAACTAAAAGAGATGGATCCTATAAACATTCAGATGGTAATTTTTTTTAATGCTCAGTTAGATTGTTAGATAACTAATTTTTGGTAGTCAACATTCTATTTAATATACTTTATTCATTGGCATTCTCTAGGGAATTTGGAAATTGAAGCTTCACATATCATTTTTGAATTATCGTGTTATTAAGTAATATAAAGGAGCTTACGCTTAACTTTTTTCTTTTGTTTGAGGATGCTTGGTATTCGTAGTTGTGTTGGGCTCCAATTAATTTGGACTCGAGCTAAATTAGACCCAATATGATGGCAAAGTTTTTCTTGCAATAATTTTCTCCATTCACAAGGTTCAAACCTAAGACTTTATTTAAAAAAACTAGAACTAACTGATATTGATTTACACTTAATTTATTCTTATAGCTTTGGCTCTATCCACGTGCTACTATTGACAAGAAGCTTATCTATAGAGGTGCAACTAAGTTAACACGGCCTACCGGGGGCTTATAACCTAACTTATTTAAAACTTAATTTAGCCTACCCTATTTATGCAAATAAGCTAGTATTAGGCTAATAAATTAACCTATTTAAATAAATAGATTATGATTTTTTCTTTAGGCTTGATCTGTAGACCTATTAAGCTAGCATATTTAATTATAAATATATTTATAAATAATATAATATAATATATATTATACATACAAATAATATAAATACTTTAATACATATATATATGTATATAAGCCTAATTAAGTTATTGGACAATTTTAAATTTTAAGAAAATTTTAATTTATTAGCAAATTTAAAAATTTATTTATACAAAAAAACTTTTAAATGAGTTAATAGGTTAAGATAGGCTTTTTTTAATAAGTTAGGTTGGGCCTAAATTTTGACCTTATACAGGCTAATAGGCTAATATACATATATATGTATATAAGCCTAATTAAGCTATTGGATAATTTTCAATTTTAAGAAAACTTTAGTTTATTAGCAAATTTGAAAGCCTATTTATACAAGAAGGTTTTTAAATAGGCTAATAGGTCGCGTTATGCTTTTTTAATAAGTTAGGCTGAGCTTAAATTTTGACCTTATATAGGCTAATAGGGTAGGCTCAAGTTAACAATTTAGAAAGCAAGTTTATCTATACAAGAAGGCTTTTAAATAGACTAACATACCTAGTTAGGCTTCCTTAATAGGCTAAGTTGAGCTTAAATTTTGGCTTTATATAGGTTAACAGGTTAGGCTCAAATCAATAATTTAAAAAGTAAGCCTGACTTATTTAGGGTAAAACCTAACTCAGCCTAACTTATTTACACCCTGACTTATCTTTGAATTTAACAAACCCAGACTTTAAGGTGAGGGATGGCCTTTGTTGAGCAAGCTCTCCATGTCATAGTGCATGCTTGTCTAGTAGATGGCTAAAAGCACTGCAAGTCACCATCTTGGTTAAGTATTAAGCTATCTTTAAGCAAGTTCCCCCATAACTTTTTTTAATCATAAAATGAAAGTAGTTAGTAATCTACTTTCACCAATATCTAAGTGTTCAAGTTATTAATTTACATCACCTTTTAATTGCTTAAATTTGAATATGTTAGTCAATCTTGTAATGATTGTGCATGGTTGAAATACAATACTAAGAATGCTAGTTTCACGCTATGAGGTGGAACTAGATATGAAGCTATATCAATGTAGATAGATCCATGCATGATGACTAGTTATACTCTGTTATAGCAAATGGTTTTATCTTTCTGTTGTCAAGGAAAGTGTTTCACATTCCTCATTATTTTGAATGATAAAGTAAAATACCATGGAAAGGCCACAAGCTAAGTGATTTTAACGCATAAGCTAAGTCAAAAATGCTTTGTTGAAAGAGTTAACGATCATAAAAGAAGGGAGAAACAATTATAGATTACTTTGGTGTTCAAGGTTATCTAACTATGTAGTTTAAATTAAGTGGATAGATGTCACAATATGATGCCAAGCCAACATTATAAGTATCTTTCAGAAGAGCTATGATAAATTTGGTTAGTTGAAACAAACAAAATAAAAAGTGAACATACAAGGAAAATATGATATCAAAAAAGGTAAATTACCTTAAACTTATGGCATGATATAGCTACATCAATTATCATTAAAGTAAACATTAATTTTTCTTACACATTCATTGACACAAAAGTAATCTTTGAGAGCTCATTGTTCATAATTTAATTAAAGAGAAAAAAAATGACAAAATTAGATATTTGGTAAGGAGGAATTATGCATGTCCCATAGAAGTGGTTACCATTGAATGTTGTGTTTGTTTATTTCCTTCTTGCTTTACCTTTTGAACTTAACCAAATTCTAGGATCTCTTGCTAAAAAATGTTCACCTGGTAAATTATCTAGTAATATGTCAATTTTTATTGATTTTGTGGAGTATTTACTTATCTCTTAGATCACATATTTTTCTTTCATGAAAGAAATTTGAATCGTGGGGTCTTTCCTCTGTTGGAGAGAAGCTACTTCAGCACATTTTGTTAGTGCATTATATATAACAACATTAGCATAATATTTTTTACTTTGACATACCATTTTGAAAAGATCAATTTTAATATGCCTATTAAGTTTTAATGTAACCCTAAAGTGGTATCCTTATTTTGGACTCCATAATAGATGCAATTTTGGTTATCAATTATCCCTAAGGGAGAAAGGAATTAGAGTAATAACACAAAGAGTATCCAGTTGTATTAGTTTTTGAACTACTTGATAAAATGGCTCTACAGAAGATTGCTACCCCTCAATCTTTTGATTTGGCCAAATTTGTGGATGGCCTTTGTCGAGTTGTTTTAAACTTTTTTATAGCCAAAGTCACACATATAAAACCAAATGATCATTATATTTCTTCATATAAATTGATATTTCACATAAATTTTTGTTGGATTGGTCATTTAGTTCTTTCATTTCAAGGCTGTTGTCACATTGAACTTTGCATGAGATATCATTTCATAAGTTTAAGTATTTCCCTTGGCCATGCAAATGTTCAACCAATTAGTTGCATTTCAATTTTCTAGCAATCCCTTCTTGAACATTATATGGCCTTGCTTGTCTAAAAATGTTACTAGCCTATTACTGTATTTTTGTCCTAAGTTGCTAATTATTCATCACCAACCATTCATTACTTATTAAATTCTAACTTTCAATACTTAGTAATGGTTAAAGTTGATTTCGTTTGCAAAGAGTATGATTCTAAAGATAGAAATGCTTATTTTTTCTCTAAAAGTTGTCATTCAATTTATATGGTATAATTTACTTGACTCACTTCTAATTTTTGTATTGTATCAACCTTTTTTTTAATTATATGGAACATATCAATCTCAGCAAAATTGCAAAAGGGACATGAAAAATGAACATGCATGTAGGTCAAGTTCTTATATACAATATACACAAATTGTAATATCATGATTATGCTACATAGTCATTGGAACATAATTACTCCTAGAAAGATTAAGAACAGAGATAAAGTCCTAAAGTCCTATATATCTTAGATGATTATAATTATAATTAGCTATTTATTATATTGTTATCTTCCACCAAAATGAGTATATAGAATAATTTTCATTAAATATAAAATTTTCACTTCTAATTTTTGTATTGTATCAACCTTTTTTTTAATTATATGGAACATATCAATCTCAGCAAAATTGCAAAAGGGACATGAAAAATGAACATGCATGTAGGTCAAGTTCTCATATACAACATACACAAATTGTAATATCATGATTATGCTACATAGTCATTGGAACATAATTACTCCTAGAAAGATTAAGAATAGAGATAAAGTCCTAAAGTCCTATATATCTTAGATGATTATAATTATAATTGGCTATTTATTATATTGTTATCTTCCACCAAAATGAGTATATAGAATAATTTTCATTAAATATAAAATTTAGAAGTAGGATAAATTGTTTTGTTCAAAAGTGCATCTTTATTGGTTTAGGCGGAGCTTACAATTACAAATAGCATAGTCTATGAAATTGTTGGCCACAAAATTCAATTTATTCGATAAATATATTTTCATTCAGATACACAAGTAGGTGTCCTGATGATAATTTTTTTTTTTTAATAAAGAAAAGACCATAAAATCGAATTTTTTTAATACTGCAAATAAAGTTGAAAGGTCATTTGGTAGCCTAAAGGACTAAATCCGATTACTTATAAACTGCATACTTTTCATAGACCGAAAAAGCCACAAAAGTGGATAATCAGTATGCATCAAACTGTTAATATCTATATAATCATTTTAGAGGATAATGTCATCTCAATAACTCTAATGTAGCTTCCACTGAGAAAACATCTTGGTTCCAGCCAACATGATTGCAAAAGAAAGAAAATATTGCCACAGAAAATGCTTCATTAAAACAGCAGAAGGAAGGAAAGTCTTGACCTAAAAAAATCCTTAAAAATACCAACACTCCCCCAATCTTTCTGTACAAAGGAAAAATAAGAGACATTAGGTGACAATCAACTAATCAAACTATAGGCCAAAATTGGAAATTGCTGAAGGAAGCTTATCACTTACCAAATTACAAGGTACTCAAACCCCATTTACCATGCCAAGAGTATGATTGATTTCCTCAACAGTCATCTTGTGCTTCCCACTTTATAAAAAATGGAAAAACTTTAAGCTATTACCTGTCGCAAACAAGTTGTATTCCTCCATTGGCTGTCTCCTGTTGCAAGATAGATATATCCCCAGCATTTTTCGCTAATATTTTCAAGCAAATAGGTTCAGCACTTGAAAGATCTATAGGCCTGCCAAAATGAAACAACGAAAAGCTACTGTCACTCACCTATGTTTTGGCAGAATGATCATTTCGAACCTTTGCATTCAATCCCCATTTTTTTGAAAAAAACCACCCTTTCTGCAGTATAACCATTAAGATATTCTTGCATTAACACAGGCTTAGATATTTGAGTCTGTTCCTCTTATTCAAGCCCTCAGCTCTGGCAATTGGCTAATAAACTGAAACAATGGAAGGATTGCATAGGCGTGTCTGATGCTATAAAGTACCATACTGCAAACACAACTGCGAAACTTCATTTAAACGAAAATGCAAACTCAAGTGTGGCTCAGATACAAACGTTAAGAAGTGGGATTGTATCTTCCTACTAATTTGGACAAATATATACGAGTCATCTCCAAGCACACAGAAGCAGGATGCCACTAGTTGAGGAAGTTTATAAACTTACTCTAAGAGCTATTAGGAACATATTTATGCAAATTGAAGAGCGGTTAACACATTATTAGTAATGTTGTGAAAAATGCTATAATTCACCTTTTTCACACGTTTGAGGATCATGGTAATCCATTTTTCATTGTTTGTAGTGTGCACACCTTCAAACACCCCGTTGTATTTTCCCCTTCCTACCTTCCTCACAACTACAAAATCGTCTTGCTCCCTAGAAGTCATAACAATAAGCATCACAAAAAATGAAATTGTCGAACCAGAGCCTGAAATGGCTCTTCCAAACTAAGTCATGGACATTGTAAATAAATAAATAAATAAATAAACAAATAAAAGTCAATTTCAAGGTTAAAAAATTGCTTAATTATTTCTTTGAGATGACAAAAGCATAAATTGATAAGCATTCCATTAGTTCAATTAACATTAGCAATAATTATCATACCAACACAATTTGCCTTTGAAATGTCCTGCACCTAGCAACGACTTCATGAATGTCACCGCAACTTGTTTTGATACCTTCGGGAGTCCATTACTTATGGCAGTAGTTTCACGAGTGGCCTATCACCGATATCATAAAAAGCATCATTCAATAATATGAATTAGCTTCTTCCACACGTTCACAGAGCAAAAAGACAATTATCAACGGATAATCCTAAAAGCTTAGAATATAGAGGACATACTACACTGTGACTGGTCTCTTTCTTGATCGTAAAATGACATATGACTAAAGAAAGAAGCCCAGAATCTAGAGGACATTGTACACTGTAACTCGTCTCTGCCCTAATGGTAAAATGACATCACTAAAGAAATTACATGATAAACAGGCTCATTCTGTGCAACAGACTCAACAAAATGTCATCACCATTTTTATTTTTCTAATACAAGTATTTTGTGGTTTAACATAATAAATGTAAGGAAAAAAAATTCTTTAAAATCCAAGCAGTGTTTTATATCTTATAATATCGGTGGACAAGCATCTGAAAAACATACAACAGCACACTTATCTTTGTGCAAATTTGCACAAGAATCAAAATCTTCTTAATAAATTCCAAATAATATAACTATCCTGTAACAATAACCAAATAATTAAGGAGAAAATTGACTTCAAAATAGATATTTAAATAATATTAGAGTAATAAAGCATGCAAGTATATAACAAAATAATACAATATTCTTCCTAATCTTATAAATAATACTATTATGACAAAAATAAAAGAAAAAAAATAAGGTTTCTAAAATTAGGTTTTTTAAAATTTGACTCGATTACATTACAATTTGATTGGAAATCCAAGAGTCAAAATTGACCAGATTGCATGAATCGTAAGATATATGTAATTCTGGTTAAGATTTTGAAACATAATAGATTCATATGAATTACTTGAATTGTTGGGTGCCTAATTTGAATTGAAATGCATGTATTGAATCATGAATCATCTGACTGTGTTTCAGATGTGCATCAATGGGCACGAAAAGTTCTCGCTGTTAAATGCAAAAAAATAAAAATGAGGCAAAGAAGAAAAATGAAACTAAGATTTACAATCCACCAATCCGAATAAGAGGGAAAACACAAAAACATCAAATCAGAAGCATTAATGATCCAAAAAATTAAAAATTAAAACAATTTGAAGCAATTATGCACTTCAGTCCACAGTTAACGTCTATATGTTTTTTTTTGCCAAATATGTAATTGTCGTTGATACAAACCTTGAATCTAATTAACCAATTTGAAGCATCTGGTCAAGGAATGATGTTTACCTAGTCATCGTTTCCAATAACATGTCACTTCAGCCTTCCGTGTAGCACTTATTCAACGGATAGATCCCTCCTCCTTGAAGTAAATGCCAAATCAATCCTTACTCTTCAACGATCATCAACAAATCGATCTTATCATGGAAGAGAAGGTTTTTCTGAAACATTTAAGAGTTTAGAACTTAGAAGAAAGTTTAATTAGAGAAATTATAAGGCAATAAATACTCTCCATTTAAACAATAATGCTGACCTTTAGTTATCAATCACTTTTGTTTCAATACCATTTTTAATATTATATTGAATTTACACTTTCATGGAGTAGAATGTCTGGGTATATAGACCCCAGCATATGAACTATGACAAATCATTTTGCTCTTAAGACTCCTCAATTTTGAAGTTAGATTAAGCGCAGTTCAACACACCTTCAGAACAAGAGGCAATAATTGTGCTTCAATCCACGCTACCATAGCTGGAAGTAGTCCCAAATATAATAATTATAGCCTTTTCATTCACTTGCTACTTTTCTCCATTAAAAGTTTTAGGTTTCTCTTCTCCATACATATAAAATGAACAACCAAATAGAGTGTGATATGCCACAACAATAGAGGATGCATCATCAGAAAATACAATTGCTAATTCTCTAGAACTTGCAAAAAGGGTTAACAAAATAAAAACTACGCATCATGATTATCATTGAGTTCGTATATGTAAGTGTATCAAAAAGGCACTTGGAAGTCACATTCTTGAAACTTTTTGCTTGAAGCATCATCCAACAAGAGAACTCTCACTATTCCATCAGCATAAGCTGTTTTCGAAGACAAGTATAAGAATAAAAGAAATAGTTGCATATTCCCATAAAAATTAAATTGAAACAATACCTACATGAAAGTGAACATAAATGACAAAAAATAACAGAACAATAACATGACAATTAGAGACAATACGCACTTATACCTCTTTACTTTGGATAAGAAAAAAACTAAATAATAGACAAAGCAGAAGAAGAGGAATGCATCAACTACAAAACAGAAAAACAAAACAAAAGAGAGAAAGAAAAGCAATGATAATTATATACAAGATATAAGAATTAAAAGATGTCACTTCTCACAATATAAATTTATGAAGGACATTCCCCTTGTGAAAAATCACCAGCAAAACGTTATAGCACAACATGCACGTCAACGTTAGAAGGAATTTCATGTTAGTGACATCAAGAGATGCTCCAAGAAAATATGTATATTCCAACAAAATGCTCATCAAACCATAAAACTGTGCAAACTTTTATGTCCAGAACCTTTAACGCTTAAGTCAGTAAGAACTAAGACTGGTTACAAATTTTTAGGTAAAGACTAAAGAGCTAAAACTTTGCAGATAGTTCAAGATATTCAAAAATCTATCCAATGTAGAAATACAGATTGCGAAAATACAAATCAACTGCACAAGCACCGCACATTGATTTAAGTGCACTGAATGCGAAACACCGTTTGGTATTACATATTAGCCTGCAAAAAGCTCCATGAAAACTCCTAACTTTGAAGAGCCACAAGTCATTGAATTCATTAGTTTTCATCAACGATCAACCAAAAACATAATCACTAAAAAAATCAACAAATTACAATGAACATGCTAAAATAGTGTACTGCCATGTGATTCGAGGAAACAAATATAGACATGTGTATAATCATTAGTAAAGCGCCCAAAATAATCTAAAAAACTTGGTAAAAGCAAAATAATTAACACTTTAATTATCAATGCGCCTCAAGTTAGGAACTGACATACACTGGACCTAATATAACATTTTAATTCTAAATCAGGGAAGAACATATACCGCAATAAATGACTGAGCTTTCCTTCAATTATCAAAAAATTAAGTATATATATATATATATATATATATATATATATATATATATATATATATATATATATAATACTCAATTATGTTAGTGTGACAGCCATAGTACAATTTTGTTGAACCATAACAAAAGTTTAGAATTATGAAACTCCACAGTAGCAAAAGACTTCATTTTTTAAAAAGAAAAAAAGAAAAAAAAAGGTATCATTGTAACACCTCGTGATTTTTACTAACAATCCTGGCAAATTCCCTTGAAACTACATACATTAGAACTTCAGTGTATAAATGAAAAAAGCCTCGTAATATGATATCACTTTTGTCAAATCTTTGACATTATACAAATTATCGTGACTTATCAAGACTTTTAGTGTTTTATAGAATACAATATGACAACTAGTTCAATAAAAAAACAAAACTAAGCGACTCAATATTTAAGAGTATATATTTTTACCGAACCATTCTAAATAGAAAGAAAATAAGGATGTAGATAATAGAGTTAATATTGGCTTGATGAATTGTTGTATTTTCTATTGATCACAACAGTGGTATAAATATAACCTTTGAGTATGACTAAATCCCTACAAAAAGGGAAATCATGATAATGATTAGCTAATAATAACATAATGATAACATAATCTAGTAATGATAACAAAATCTAGTGGAGGAAATAAGTTAGGATTTTGTTTTAACTCTCCCCTCAAACATAGGGGTGTGACACATACACACCAAGTTTGTCTCTGAAGTTCTAGAATTTCGAGTGAGATAAGGACTTGGTAAACTCATCTGCTATTTATTCAAAGGTAGGAACATAAGATATGTTGAGTTGTTGAGTTAAGACTTAGTCTTGGACAAAATGAACATCTATCTCTATGTGCTTTGTATGTGCATGAAATAGGGTTATGGGCTAAGGTAGCTACACTTTGATCATCACACCAAAGGACAGACTTGTGTCATACTAGTAATCCAATTTCATGAAGCATAGATTTAAGCCATATCACCTTAGCAGCCTTAGGTTCTGTATTCTGATTCTATGTTGGATCATGCAATAACGGACTGATTTTTGAAGGATCAAGACACAAGAGTATCTCCAACAAATACATAAAAATTGGACATGGACTTCCTATCCCTAGGATTAGTTGCCTAATTTGCATTTGAGAAGCCGCTAATGTGCATTAGATGGAAAGGTTTGATGTGCAAGCCATAAGTTGAGGTGCCTTTAAGATAGCGAAGGATCCTTTTGACTACTTGCTAATGTTATACTCTTAGGGTTGATAAAAATTGACTTAGTTTGTTGATTGAGAAGGAGATATCAGGATGTGTAGTAGTCAAGTACTGAAGGGCCCCAAAAGCATTTTTATACATAGTAGGGTCACCCAACAATTTACCATCTTTAGAAAAAAAAATTAAATTGGTTACCATTGGAGTAGGACACGAAGATGCTTTTGCCATTCCATACTTCTTGAGTAGATCAACGATGTACTTTCCTTGATGAAGATAGAGGCTTATTTCATTTTGATAAGCTTCAATGCCTAGAAAGTAATGAAAAGGACTAATATCTTTCAAAGCAAATATACAATTTAGTCAATGAATGAACTTCTGTAGTAAGTTTTTGTCATTACCTATAACTAGTATATCATCAATGTAAATTAATATGAAAATAACATGGGACCTAGTTCGGTAAACAAAAAGAGATGCATCACTTCTTATTCCTTAGAATCTTTAACTGAGTAGTGCCTTGCTAAGCTTTCAAACCAAGCTCTTGGAGCTTGATTTAAATTATACAATGCCTTGGTAAGCCTGCAAACATGGTGAATCCTCAAAGCCTTTTGGTTGAGTTATAAACACAGTCTCATTGAGATACCCATTCAAGAATGCATTATTAATGTCTAATTGTTATATCTCCCAATCAAAGTGAAGTGCAATACTCAGAATTACCCTTACAGTTATAACTTTGACAATTGGGCTATAAGTTTCACCAAAATTAACTCCAAGATCTTATTGGAAATCTTTTACTACCAATCTAGCCTTTTTCTGCTGGATGGAACCATCTGCATTATATTTAATCTTGAATACTCATTTTGAGTCAACGATGTTTTGTCTATTATTGAGTGAGACCAAACTCCAAGTATTATTTTTCTTTAAAGCTTGAAATTCTTCTTCCATAGCTTTGTGCCATCGGGGATCCTATAATGCCTATTTTACTGTGTTAGGCTTTTTTTCATCATTGACTTTAGCTATGCCAATGAAAGGATACTTGGGTTTGAAAATTCCATTCTTGCTTCGAGTTGTTATTAAATGGCAAGGCTATGAATTTTTGTTGCACTATTGTTGTGGTTCTACTTGCGATTTATATGCCATAGTCGATACATATCTTGAGACCTCAAGTGTGTCACCCATGTAAGGTTGATATACAATTGGTACATGGCTTAAGGTTTTAGGCATGTTATTAGATGTTTCACCCATGGCATCTCTAAGAGTCAAGTCTGGCTTAACTATTTTAGTAGGTATTGGCTGATTTGTCTCAATTTTTTCAAGTGCTAGACTATTTTCTTATTGCTACAAAATACTAATATCATTTGGTAAAAAGAAAGAAATAGGTTTTATCATTTCGAATGGCACTTATTTTTTGTTTAGAAATCTAGTTTCAAAGGGAAGCTTAGTCTCATTGAAAACCATATGATGCAAGATATAATTTGTACTTGATTAATTCATGCACTTATAACCTTTGTGGGCTATATTGTAACCCATAAAGATGCACTTGGTAGTGTGAAACTCCATTTTGTGATTAGTGTAAAGTTTAAGGCAGGGAAAACATGAGCAGCCGCAAACCTTTAGAGAATTATATTCTAGTTTATGCTTGAATAAAACCTTAAAAGAGGACAAGTTATTTAAAACACTAGTTAGCAAATAGTTGATAAAAAAT
Organism: Sindora glabra; assembly: GCA_020226215.1. NCBI lineage: Eukaryota > Viridiplantae > Streptophyta > Magnoliopsida > Fabales > Fabaceae > Sindora > Sindora glabra. Next base: position 71,737,731 of record CM035226.1, on the reverse strand, counting down.
ACAATGGAGCTAAAACTTTCCCACTAGAAATACAAGGGTATATTGGCTTGTGCTAGAAGAGTTAAGCCCGTTTCTACTATGTGCTTGTGTTTTTTTCAGCTTTTCCATTTTGAGCTGAGGTGTAAGGACAAGATTGCCTAAAAATGATTTCTGCATCTTGAACAAATTGAGTAAAGCCTCTGAACTCTCCTCCCTAATCACTTTGATGTATTTTTATTTTCTTATCAAACTAGTTTTTCATAAGATTTTTGAACTATTTCAAGGCTCTTAAGGCCTTTCCCTTATGTTTTAAAGGGTAAACCCACATGTGTCTACTAAAATTATCTAGAAAATGTATATAGAAATGAAAACTTGAAGTTGAGGGTAATGGTGTTAGCCTCCTTAGGTTAGTATGGATCACTTCTAGTGGTTCACTTGCATGTGATTGCGATGAGGGAAATAGAAGAAAATGAGACTTGTTGTATTGACATGCATAAAAAATGAAACTTCTTATTAACTTTAACTTTGGCATTACAAGCTTTTAGAATTAAATCAAGGACTCTCAGAGATGGATGTCCAAGTCTCTTGTGCCAAAAATCTTTATTAGATGCTTATTTACTAATGATTCCTTCATCCAACATGGTTGCATTATTGACTACAGTTCCAGGATAATTCATTTAGTAAATTCCTTCACTGAGATCCCCTTTGAGTAGCACCCTTTATGTTTCCTTGTCTTTCACATAACAATTTTTAGCTGAAATTTAACAAACATATTATTATTTATAGTCAATCTTGATACGCTCATGAGATTTTTAGTAATTTTAGGAACATGGAATATTTCATTTAACTTCATATTGGAACTAAGAGAGGCAGTACCAATTTTTTCAATTTTCAAATTTTCACCATTACTAATAGTTAATCATTCTTTACCATGGAAATTTGTATAGGTTTGCATTTGCTTTACATCATTTGTCATATGATGCCTAGCACCATTGTCAATATACCAAGAAACATCTCTCACAATGTTTGGAGTGGCAATAAAGGCTAATGGATCTTGATTAAAGTTCTTCTCTAATCCAATGTTGTTTCTATCAAAACGATAGAAACATTTTATTACCACATGACCCATCTTGTTGCACACTTGACATATGGGCCTGTTTTGCAACCTTCCACCTCTTCCTTTAAAATGTCCACCATGTGAGCCTCTCTGACCTTGCCATCCACTACGGTTGGTGTCTTTAGAGTCATTTTTCTGAGCCATGTTAGTAGAAGGTTGTCAAATGCTTACATTATTGAATGAGTTAAGTTGCTCTAACCTATTTTCAAAGGTCAACAAAATGGCCTATAACTCTATCCAAGTTAAATCTTCCTTTTTAGATAATCGAACAATAACATGATTATATTCATTGTCAAGGCTAGTAAGTATTTGAGTAGTGAGATTAAAAGTAGAAAAAGGACTTCATGCTAAGATCAAATTGTCAGCAATACTCTTCATTTTACCAAGATATTCCTCCATCTTCATAGTACCTTTCTAGTTCATTGGAATTCACTCTTGAGAAAAGTGATTCTTGATTTGGTGTTGGAATTGGACAATTCCCTAGTTGTTATCCACAGGTCTTTGGAGTTTTGGCAATGAATCAATTAGGAGGCAACATCCAATGTCATGTAGTTGAATAGCTAGCCTAAAAGTAGCTAGTCTTGTGCTACCCATTCTTCATATTCTAGGTTGATTTTCTGGTTGTTGGTATCATATAGAAATTGAGCAGGGCACAACTTTGCACCAACGATGTAGCTTTCAAGTTTGTGGCCTTGGATTGTTAGGAGAATAAGAGATTCCTAAATGAGAAAGTTTATCTTGTCTAACTTAACAATGACTTGATTCAAGCCGTTGAAGATTAGTGTTGTTTTCTAATTTTCCATGGCGTTAGTCTAAGAGCTTTGATACCAAGAAAGAAAATAAGGACATAGATCATAGAGCTAACATTGGCTTAATGAATTGTTGTATTTTTTATTAATTACAATAGTGGTATAATACAATCTTTGAGTATGACTAAATCCTAATAAAAAGGGAAATCATGATAATGATTAACTAATAATATCAAAATCATATCATAATATTAGAATGATATCATGATAATGATTAGCTAATAATAACAAAATTTGATGGAGGAAATAAGTTAAAATTTTGTTTTAACTTAAACAAACTGTAAAGTGATATGACATTGTCAAAGATACTAGCCTCATTTTGTTCGGCTAAACTTTTGAAGTTTCTAATCAAACCAACGACGATAGTTAGCTTTAATATTGTTCACAATAACCTTATTTTCAACCTTCGTTTTCTTCCTCATTCAACTGGTTAACTCCTCCTCGAAAGATATCACTTGTTTAACCTTAATTTCTCTTCACTTTTCCATCTAAAATGATGAACTTTGAGCATGCCTAGCATCCCATGCAACAAATTTTAATGTTTTGCATAGTAGAAAGAGCCTTAGAGAAAGATAGTCAAATGTTTATAGAGACAAAAATAAATTAGGGTTGAAAAGACAATCAATGTCTGACTAAGAGCCTTTCATTATTAGATGGGTTAGAAGTAAAGTGGTGTCAATAACATTCTCCAAATTTGCTATTGGGTTTTATATTTTATTTGAATTCATTTTATACATAAGAGAGGATTTATTCTGTATTGCTATTAAAATAAGTGATTATATTAATTATGCTATGTAAGTTGATCTTTGTATTTGGCATAATTTTTATTAATAATTAATTTTTTGAAGATAATTGATATTAAAATTTTTAATAAGAGAAAAATTACAATTAAAAAATAAACTATTAAACATAACTTATTATTTAATTGTGAATTTTCTTTCATTAAAAGTATTTAAAACTAATTTTATCTCAAAAAAATCAATTATTATTAATAGTTGTATCAAATGTAAAATCATGATATATATATATATATATATATATATATATATATATATATATATATATATAATTATTCTATCATTATATTGAATAAATCTGGTATCTCTTTCTTAGAGTGTGATTTAGTTAATTTTTTTTCTGAGTAATGCTATTTTTATTTTCTCAAACTCACTCTTTGTTCACTTCTTTTTCATAATTTTTTTATATTCACGGTATTATAAATCTCATAATTTATAAAAAGAAAGTGCATAATTCATTCCCGAAGGTGAGTGCATGGACCTTTTTTTTTTTTTTGGTACAAAGTGCATGGAGCATTATCTTTCTTTGGTAATGTTAATACATAATTACTTCTCCTAACGAGGAGCTCTCCTTAAGATTGTGGGTTCACGTTCTTTTTCTAGGTGGTACTCACGAAAAGAGAAGTGTTTGTGTATTCAATCGAATAATTTTTTGCCAAAATGAAAAAAATATCTCCAACACTTCATGTATTCGGGCTGTCATTCTAGAAGTGGCTATAATATTTGAAAAAGATTTATATCATGTTCTTCGGTTCCATCATTTTAGTGTTATTTTATGCGAAGTCTAATTAAATTTTATTTTATGAAAAATAGATACTGTTTAGTTTATAAGTTAAGTACAAGAAAAAATTTATAGTATACTACTAATATAATAGTACACCCATACATCACAAAAATTAGTAACAAGTCATCTTCGCATTATATTCCCAGATATCTCTCGATTCAAACAAAGCAATTCATTTCAATTTAAGTTCAATGGTGTGATATTTTCTTTTCATGTTTCACAAGACATTGATGAAAGAAATATTAAAAGGTACCATCTCTAATTTCTATATAATGATTTCCTGATTGTTATAGAGCCTCTTCATGCCAAATTCAATAGTACATTCTAATAGGCAAACGAATGATTTGGGCAGAATGGTTTAACAACCAATCAAATTCCATAATCCTTAAAAATGCGAATCAATATTGGTGCTTAAAACTATATTTTTAAATAAAAATAATCTTTACAGATACAAGATTAAAAATACCAGAAAGATGAAGCAATCATGGTTTGCCTCTTCTCTAAACATAGGATCACGGTAATACGAAACAATAATTCCATGCAATACTGTTTTTAATATATACTGAGTTCAAATTTCACTCTAAAAACACGGAGTCTATTGTTTTGTGCAAATCAATATGAAAACCAATCAGATCTTATAAATACAAATTGTGGATTAAATTCCGTGCTTAAAAAAATATAAATTTCTGAAAGAAATTTTCATAGCACATGAATTTGAGAGCAATACCAATGCATATACTATTAAATAATTTTAAACACATAGCTATGTAATATTATAAGACCTCGCTTTGATATCACTATTGAAAAATTAAATCAAGAATTGAAAAACCTATAATTGGATTGTATTCATCATACAACATATAGATTTGTGCATAACAGTTAATTAGAAAATATGTTAGAATGAAAATCATATCTAATTGTTAATTTGATATCCTAATAATGAAGCTAGCAAATTCCACAATCAAGAATTATTATTTCATTTCAGATTCATTTGGCTTTCCTAAATACAAAAGATAAAGAAAATATAATAAGAGGTTAGGAGAAAGTTGTCCAATTCTCATCCCTTAATATATATATATATAATCTTGTGTTTCAGTGGAACAACCAAAGTATATATAGAATGAGACTTGGGACCATTCCTTAGTGGGTTAAACTGAGTCAATCAACCTATTATAAAATACATAAACTACTACTTAATAAACTGCTTAGAGTCTTACGGTATATTAAATTAGTGGGAGTATTCATACATGATGCCTATTATGCATGTATATGATTTATTTTATGCGTCAGTGTTGTCATATTTGTAAAAATCGCATGTTAAGGTTTGATATCTAAAGACATTTAAACTCTATTTCATTTATTGTGTTGAGATTATTGAATCTCATTTGACATTTTGAGTGGATGCTTAAACTATAAAATTGATATACATATTTGATCATATATATATATATATATATATATATCGATCACTCCAAATCCGCTTTTGGTTTTGGTTATTAAGGTGTTAAGTCTTGATATGTATAACATTGTTATCTCTATTAGATATAATAACCTTCATGTTAAAGGCTTATGATCTTATTTTAGACTTATAACTATAATAGTGTCATGCTCATTTTGGTATTATTTATTGTACTCCTGTATAACTTTACTCATTTGTGGGGCCACTTGTACCCATTGAATTCTACCTTGTCTTTGTAAATTTCATTTAATTTTGTTAAATTGTAACTAAAACTAAAGGGAAAATCAATTGACAACTTCATTAAAATATATCTTTTGAGTCCAAATGACCAATTCTATCAAAAATTAGGGAGATAATGTTTATTAACATTACAATTAGTTAAGATAAACTTAAAACAAACATTGATTTCTACTTAGTTATCAATTTAAAAGAAAGCATACATTCTATTACAAATATTTATTAATATCATATTGAAGTGATATTCACAAAATAAATATATTCTTTTATACTAAATTCAAGAATAAGGGAATTTAATATCTATTGATTATATTAAAAATCTACTTAAAATTTATTGTGAAATATCTCATATATTCCTCTGCTTAACTTATATAATATAATAATTCATTTTGATGATACACATAAAAATAAGTACTTCATATTATTTACCTTTCAAATACTTTGACACTTAGCCATTTACCTTTCTTTTTATAGTTCACCTTACTCATATGTGTGATTATTAAAAACGTTAAAAGGAATCACATAAAAATAATAATTATAAATTAATACTAAATATTTTATTATATTACCTAATACACACATTAGTACAATTTATGAGTATATGAGAATATTATGCTTATATCAATCTAAAATACATAAATAAAAATATTGTCCCCATCAAGTGATGGGTCCTAGGTATGTCATTAGTTTTACTCATTCTTCCTTATCTAGTATTTTTATTTCAAAAATAACTTTTAAGAATAATTACATTATTTAATCCTTTATTTTAAATGAATAAAAATATTAAAGTGTATTGTTAAATCTTATCTTAATAATGTGAAATATATGTTTGCTTTTTAATTATATTTTTTACCATTTATTTTAGTGTTATAAGTAAATAGATGAATGAATAATTATAACAAAAATAAAAATAAAGGATTAATAATGTTAGTTATGAAATATGAGAGATATAATAATTACACCTTCAAAACTCAGAGACCAATTATTTTATTTATTCTAATTTTTAATCTTACAAATTCTAAAATATAAATTATACAAAATTGATTCTACAAAAGCTTAGATGTAAAAGAAATTTATCAAAAAGCCTTTGGATATTGATCATATTACATTATGTGTGAGTGAGAGATGTAGGATAAAATCAAATAAGTTACAACCCTTTAGAATTTTAAAATTTTATCTCAAGTAAAGGAAAGAAATTAGTGGGTGAAGAAGAATAAAATTAATAGGATGAGCATAGGCAAAAGTAAAATATAAGAAAAATATAAGTTATGGGTAAATAAAATTACTTGGATATGTGTGCAAGAGATTTTTTTACAAAAGGTGAATATGCCATCGTGTTATATATAACTTAAATCAACCCCTCCCTATTTTATTTTTTCCTATTTTTCCTAAAACCCCCACCCTACCTCTTCTCTTCTCCTTCTTCAACTTTTTCCCTTACAATTCCTCATCAAGCTATGGATGAAGAATATAAGATTAAGTTAGATTGTTCTAGCGAGCAAGGTAAGAATCCTTCAACTATCACTAATCTTGAGTTTCTTTTTCTTTTTCCTTCCCCTTGTGTTTAGTTGAAGCTATCTTTGAGCTAACAATATAGAAATGGAAACCTAATAAGAGATCTTTAAAACTATGGATGACTTGGGTTAGAGATGATAGATTCAACCTTTCTAACCTTTTTTCATGCTAGGAACGTGAATATCATAACATAAATTTCAAGAATTTTGAATAAATGGATTTATTGATAAATTTGAGAGATTTATAGATTTATTGTAGCAAGGTGCTTAAATGGTGAATAAAGTGCATGTAAGTAAAAGAAAGAGAGTTAAATAAAGTTTCTTTAGTATGAATTGACATTTTAAAAAAGAGAAAATGAGTAAAAAAGTAGGTAAAAAGGCATTTAGGTTACAAATGAATAGTGACTTTCAAGAAGGAAAAGTGTAGAAACCTAGTAGAATGGTAGACCATTAAGCCTAAATAGTTAATTGTTATGTTAGGCATTAGTAAAAATTTCTAGTCAATAGTCAACAATCAATCTTTTGTGGCCTACCAGTCAACTGTTGCACCCTTGTTGCCTAGGAATAGTATGGTTAGTCAATATAATAATAACCTAAGTTGTCTCTTGAGGAAAATAAATGATATATATGCCTGTATCATCTTCATGAATGTATGAGATAAGTTGAGTTACAAATGATATTAGTAATGAATTAACTAAGATTATGGATAAATTTATGAAAAAAATATAATTGATGATTATTGATTATGAGTGTATACTTTACCTAAGGATAACATACTTAAACTTTATATTTCCTTACTAATGTCTAGGTAAACATATAGTTAAACATATTTATGAGCATTGATTGTTTGTGAACATGGCATACTATTGAAACTTATTTATTAGTATAATCTTTAATTTAAATGTTATTAGGCATATTTGGTGTGTTGAGAATATTTGTGCATATATTTAAATATCTTATGAGTTGAGGTGAAGTGCATGCTTGTGACCATCCAATAAAGGCATACTAGTGTGGATTATTATTATTGTTTGATTAAGACTACATTGATATGATATATAAGGAGATATGTTATAATTAGCTTGTTGCAATGATATTGATGTTAATAGCAATTTAATGGTTATACTTTGAATTGTGATTTCATGGCAAATATGATGTTATAGGCATGACTATGGATAATGAGTTGGGGGCACATATAACTACATTATGATATTATGTATCAAATTTGCATGCATATTTGTGATGGGATAAGGTTAAACTTGGAGGGAGTAGGATAGGTTTATGAAGGTACAAGATTAACCCAAGAGCCACAAGGAGATATACTTGATATTTTTGCTAATTTGTTGCTATATATTTAGCATATGAAATTGTTGAATATATAGATATGAATAATGGCATCAATGAGTTTGGATAATTATAAATGAGTGGAATTATTTCTAATGAAACTTGTGTTGTGAAAAAAAAATGCAATTTTAATCGTATATGTTTTCAAAAGGATAAATCTAATAGATAAGTTATTAATATTATTTTATTTAATTTTGTTAAGATATTTACTCACTAACCACCAAACTTACCTTTTCATGCATTGTGTTTTATAAGCCCTTGGAATGATCGATTGCCACCACTTTAGATAAAGCTTCCCAAAACTCATATAGTTTTGCTTTAGTATTGGATTACATGGTATAGAAGTGTTAAGGACTTTATTTGTGCATATTATAAAAAAAGGTAGCTAATGATGGTTATATCATAACTCCATAAAGGAGTATGTTATAATACTTTTATCATTTTATATATTTTTTTACCTTTCTTAGACATTTTATAATGAATCTTTTATAATTTTTACAAAACTGAATAGAGGTGAATCTTTTATAGTTTTTACATAAATGAATGGAGTAAATATAGGGTCACATTTCATGCTATGGAAACTAGATGGGGGTTCCTCATTAGTCATGACTAGGTTAGATCATGACAAAGTTAGCATCAGAACATAATCTAGGTTTCTAGTAGGATAAAGTCTTTAAGTTGTGTTTATATGCTAACTATATGGGCACTGACCAAAATTGTACTAATGGTATATGTGCACCTAGGATCGTGTACCATTAGTCTCATTTTGATGGACTTTATTACACTTGTTAGTGATGATGCTATAGTCCATTTGAAATAGCTTTCTGATGTTAGTTCTAAACTACTATTTAACTTCTTGAAAAGTTTTGTGTGTATTATAAACATGATAGCAATTATAAGTTAAGTGTGAGCATGCAAGATTCTTAATTTGGTGATTGATTATAAGCCTAGAGTGATTAATGTAATAAAGGAAATAATAGCTAGAATGTTTTTTAAAGTTGCACATTTTATTGTGAGTCATGATAAGGAGTCCTATGATCAATTTGTTGAAAGATAGAGGGTGCAATTATTTGCCACTATAAAAGTATAAGTTCATTATCATTAAGGAGAGACCTTTGGAATCTTGACTAACTAGTAAGATAGGATGCCTATTAATTATGTAATGGAGGCAAGAGAATGAGATAACAACAAAGAGGGAATGGTGAGTAATACATAAGGGTTGCTATTAATAATATAGACAAATTTGAAAATGGCATGGTTATAGATTTGATCCAATCAAGATAGTTATAAGATGAAAATTGTAAAAGGTTATTTTTTACAAGTGTGCAAAAGGAGAAGTGGAAATTGGTATAAGTATTAGTTAGCTAAATAAGTATAAATGGGATTCCATTGTATGGTTATTTAATGGGTATTTTTATAAAGGTTAAACTAGAGTTTGAGTGTACAAACTTAAATGACAACTAGGACATTGGGTTGTTGAAAATTGATAGCAATATCGATGAGTATATCTTAGTGGAGTCATTAAATAAACTATTTTTATTTTTGTATGGATTATTAACCTTATTTTCATTTAAATCATTACCATGATAAACATGTTTTTCCCTCTTGAGACCTATTAAATTTTGCATTCAAATTGGAAGAGGAGTTATGTAAGTGCAAGTTCATTAGCTTTTCTTAATGTCCTATTTTGTTTTAGACTTAGTAAAGGTAAATAGATGATGGTTGCTAGCAAAATAATTGATCATTTGGTATTGAATAGGGAGGCTTTACAAACCTAGGTCAATGATTGATCATTTAGAATTAATAGTGGACCATTATGTACTTGATGGAAATACTGAATTTATGAATTTAGCAACATTTTTCATAAATCTAGGATTCCTTTATTTTGTTTTCTTTCCCTTAAGTGCTCCAATCTTTATCTCTTACCCTTTAAACACCAAAATCTTTCAATTAGACCTTAACTTATTCCTCCCTAATGCTAAATCATTAACTTTTACTAATTGAAATCATGTTTTTCTTAAGATTTTTAAAGATATAAGGTTTGAAGCTCCTATTTAGAAGTTTTTTTTGTTCTAAAGCCAAATCCCACCTTTCTTTTTCAAAAATTTATGATTTAAATGTTTAGTTACTTGTGGTTCAAGCACACTTGAGGTTCTTCCTCTTATTTTCCAAACATTGTTAAGGAAAAGATGAATGTGCATAATAACATGGACAAATAGTTCTCTATGTATGAGCAATCGAATAACCACAAGGCAAATTATGAAGCAAAATCCATTATTAACTATAAGTGTATTGATTATGATTATATTAAGAAGCAAAAATTTCCATGGTATCTAAATATAAGTGCTTTAAGTTTCCAAACCTTTATTACCTTGAACATAGTGTAATATGGATCAATTATGTAGTTAGTTTGTGCCAATATGAAAGTTTTTACAAATCATATAAGGATTGAATAAGAAATTTCAAGGCAATAGATTCACATCATTGTAGAAATTTTGATAAATTGTTCAAACTCAAGGGCAAGGAAAGGATTAAGGTAATGGATGTTACTGTGGATTTAGAAAAGAGCAATAAGATTATAATAGGAGGAGCAAATTGATACTGTTACTCCTAATAAGAGTCCTTTTGAAAAACTTTTGGTAAATGATCTTAATGCTTCCTTACATTGTTGAAGACATCATGCTGAATAAGAATGGAAATTAGGACAATATGAGTGAAGCTGAGTTGTACATAATATGTACAATTATGGTCAAGCATCCTATAAATATTCCTTATTTGATTATAAAAAGTATGCCGAATATGGATTGCTGCTCACTGTTGATAAATGCACAATTGCACTTAAATTTTATGTGTTTTATCACCTATTTACTTAGTATCTTGTGCAAATTAATTGAAAAAGGGTACTTAAATGCTCAATATTTTATTTTCAGGTTTTGAAGTGACACATTTGAGCAATAGAAAAGGATCCAGAGCCAAAACCATGCAAATTGTGGAGAATCGAAGCAAAGTTGCTCACTTGACAAAGAACACCGGGTATGGGAATCCCGTGTGGAAGGCCATGTATCTTTCTGGAATGCTTCGAAGCTTCACTGAGCTGCTCACAGAAGAACACGGGGTTAAACACGGGCCGTGTCATACCCCGTGTACCATACTGCTTGACACTTCATAAGTAAACACGGGGAGTGTCATATCCCATGTATCATGCTGCTCAACCTTCGCAGAGAAACACGGGGTATAACACGGGCCGTGTCATACCCCGTGTACATTACCCATATAAGTTTTGTGCGAAAAATCAAGCAAGAGAGGAAGGGAGAACCAAAAATTAAAAGGAGGAGCCGTTAGTAGAAACCCTAGGAGAGACCCAAAGTCACTAAGGGCAACTTCTAACCTTGGATTCAAGCAAAGGATTGAAGATTCAAGCAAGGAATTTATAGAGCTTCATGACTAGTTTGATTTTCTTCTCTGTTTTCTGGTTTTCTGCTGGTTGTGTAATGAATTCACACTAAACCCTAGTGCTCAACTGGGGTAAACTTGTTCATGGATTTATGGAATTGATTTTTATATAATCTAGCTAGATTTACTATTGATTTATGATTTGATTATGCTGTTTTGTATTTCAACAGTTCAATACTTCCGGGATATTGGATTTTTGTAAAGGATTAGTTGATTCTAGGTTGGAATGACCAATTAATTAATCAAATCTTGCATAATCATTGGGAATCTCCATTAGACTTAGGAATTAAGCTAATTGGATTCTTTTGCACAGGATGAAATGTCTAAAATTGGATTCTCAAGCCATGTTAATGCAACCTAGATGAGTGATTACTAGAGAAATTCTGGGCATTTTATCTTTTGGTTAGTAGCTAGTAGCCTTGCAATGAGGTATAGTTTATTTTTGGTAATCTAGCAATCTAAATTAACAGTAAACCAAGGTAGAGGATTATCTTCATTCCATAATGAAATGTACAAGGGAACCCTAAAGTTGAGTACACTTCCATCTCATTTGAATTAAATCTTTACCTAATCCATAAGCTTTGTTTTGCATTATACCCTTAATTCACAATATCAATCAGTACACCTAGATAATTTACCTTGAAATTCAGTTAGTATTCAACATTCAATCCCTGTGGAGACGATATCTTTTATATTATAACTCGACTAAACCCGTGCACTTGCGAGACCACGTCAACTGTCACTTTTTCCTTACAAACATCTGATACCACATATTATAGAAAAGCAGAATATTGACATTTTCAAGTTAGTTATGGATACTAAATTTTCATTCAAATCTAATTTAGGTAGTTTAAGATGAGATAGTGTCACACCCTTAGTATTTTATATTTTTATTTTCAATTAATTATTTAATAAATATGTAAAAGTGCAAGTAATTAAAATTATTATAGATAAGTTTAAAGTAAACGATTAGTTATAGAAAATAGATTTTTTATAAAATTAGGTGGAATTAATTTAAATGTAAGTTAGTGTAAAATTAGAAGTTAAATGAAGCATATGGAAGAAATTTAGGATCATAACTAGATTGAAACTCGTGGATTGCATAAATTGTAAATTTTTTAATGAAAAAGAAGAAATAAACTGCTATATGATAATAGATCATTCACCTAATTGTAATTAGTTGAAACTTACTTTGAATAAACCTTAATGTTTTGCTTGAATTTAAAAAAAGAAGATGAATTAAAAATACACTTTCATATTTCATAAAGTTTGGAAAAACTTCTTTTAAAACAACGTTAGTGGTGACACTTGAATTTCCATCTTTGCTATCTTAAGTCAATATTTTCAATCCTTCTCTACTTCTAACGCTAGATATAGTAACATACAATTGACCATTGTGAAACACAAGTTTAGCCAAATAAAGTCCAACTCTTTTTAGTGATTGTCCTTGGCTCTTGTTGATGGACATTGCATAAGAAATTGTGATGGGAAATTGCCTCCTTTGCAATTTGAAAGGCCATTTAGATTGGGAAGGACTACAAACCATTTATGGAATGAAGACTTTTGAACTAATGTTCATTCCAATTAGAACTTTAGCTTTTATAACATGGTTGGTCAATTGAGTTACTACTAGTTTGGTTCCATTTCAAAGGCTAATGTATTGGTATATATTCCTCATTAGTAATATAGGAACTCTAACCATGAGCTTGAGATTATGATTAGGCAATCCTGAAAAATGAATCCCATTAAGAACTTTTAGTGTTAACAAATCAACTTGGTATAATTTTTTTAAGCTTGTTTTACATATTAAATCTAAACTCAACTATTCTCTTTCCTCATTACTAATCAATGATAGAACATAACCATTCACTTCATTAACAATGTTAAGTCTTGGACAAATAACTACGGAATCACACAACTGTTCTTTGTTGTGCAAATTGTGCATGAAAAAAGGATATGTTGATTGAACAATAGCTTCAAGAAGTTCAATGAAATCTTTAATCAATAGATCTTTTGGAATAGTTATTGCAACCTTTCCATCATTAGGCTCCTTAGGCTCTCCATCTTTAATTTTCAAGATTTATTCCAAGAAATCTTGTAGTTGTTTGATTCCAGCTAAAGAAGTTAATAACCAACCAAGGTCCTCAAGGAATACATAATAAGGCTAAAATGTGAAAATGAAAGTAAATTAAAAAATAACATAATTCTAATTTAATAAGATTGTATTATATGAACAGGTTTCACTTACTCATTGTATAGTTTATACATAAGCCTTGGAAAAGGAGTAGCATGAGTTAAGTGGATAGCTGCTACACCAAATTGAAGGATTTGTTGAATATAAAATAAAAATTCATTAATTCCTAGAAGGAAAGCTTAAAACTATTATATTTACATCCAAAATTTTTAATACAACACAGCTGAAATATCATGTAAGTCCTTTCAATAGATATATACTTTATGTGATTTAGTACCATATTAACTTGGAATTTCCAAAGCATAATTTTCATAGATGAACCACTGTAAAATTAAACATACACATATTAAGTATCTAATTAAATATTTAATTTTCATTAAAGATTCAAGTTAGTGATAAATGAGTACTCATAATATATCCTTCAATATAACCTCAATTCACATAATAAATCTGCCTTCAAGAATCCCATTTTGTAAAGGTGACATATGTTGGATTTCTCCGATCACATCTTCCAAAAAATAATGGAAATACTTTTAAAAGAAGGAAAGATATATAAAGTGCTTGGATAAACTATAGTAAATTAAAAACAAAAGCAAACACATACAAAGCAAGCAATTTGTAAGAACACGCCTATTAATAATCTTGGAGAAAGGTATGTAATAGAAGCCATTATATGGAATCCTACCATTAAACTTGATCAACACAGTACGCGGTGTGAATACAATACAAAAGGTATGTTAAGTCACTCTCAACAACACTAAATTATCAGTAACTTTAAACTCTTCAATACGATAACATTCACTTTTAATCAAATTACCTTCATAATAATGAATCAAATGGCCACCAACTGTTGCTTGTATTGTATTACATTGGAAAAAAAATATCATAAGACTACACTACTATTTAGACAAAAAAATATAATTTGAATATTTGAATACTATAAGTAAAAGTGATTAAAAGAGGACCAATCGATCCATAAAGATTATCTTAAGAGACTGTAATATATTCTTTGAACTAGGCCTTATCACAATCCAAACACTATAACATGATCGATGATTTTCCAATTCATCCAAGATTTATTAATATTAAGTAAATAATCTAGTGAGCCATCTATAGGAAAAGCTACATCAATGATAAAAACATGAAGGAACCAATTAATCATGGTACACACAAACCCTACATACAATGTTATTTGCATTTACTTTGTATTAGCAAGACTTATGATACATCAGTTGACATTTTTGCTCCTCATATTGAAGTATCATCATATATAACCTACTTCTAAATGGACCACTACATATCAATAAACCAAAGGAACATTCCAATGAAACATACCATATCTTTTTTTTATTGTCTTTTCAAAATCATTAGTTAAAAAAGCAAATACTAAAAAGTTATTCACTAATAAGAAGATGCTAGGTATCAACACCTTCAAGTTTGTACTACAACTACCCATAATATTAAAAAAGACATGAAAGCAAATTGAAAAATTAATTAGTGTTCTAATATGTCCTATAAGAAACTTTAGGTATTTCACCAAACTTATATCATTATATGGAAAATAACAACTATTGTTTTCTACTAAAGCACATGCAATTTAAGAAATATAAAGGATACCAATAGGAAAGAACATCTACAAAACCTCTTTCACCATAATACTTAGATGAAATTTGAACAAAATATGCTTAGGATTTCCTATATGTCATCACATAGACAACATTTACAATTCAATCAACAATCATAAATTAGGGACTGTAAAATTTAAAAAGTAATTTGATAAGACAAAAATGAAATCATGTTGTGGAATAAAGTCCTAACCTTAGCATGCCAATAAACCAAAGGAACCATCCAATGAAACATACTATATCTTATTTTATTATCTTTTCAAAATCATTAGTTAGAAAACTAAATATTAAGACCTTATTTACTATTAAGTACAAATAAAGAGAATGGAATGATGGCTTACCTCCTTACAATAATGGAAAACAAGGCAAATTAAGATAGGCACATGAGAAGATGCTAGGTATCAACACCTTCGAGTCTGCACTATAACTACCTATAATATTAAAAAGGACATGAAAGTAAATTGAAAAATTGATTAGTGTTCTAATATGCTATAGGAAACTTTAGGTATTTCACAAAACTTATATCATTAGATGGAAATAACAATTGTTATTTTCTAGTAAAAAACATGCAATTTAACAAATATTGAGGACACAATAGGAAAGTAACATTTATAAAGCCCTTCTCACTATAATAGTCAGATGAAATTTGAAAAAATATGCTTAGCATTTCTTATATGTCATCACATAGACAACATTCATAGTTTAGTTGATAATCATAAGTTAGAGACTATAAAATTGAAAGAGTAAATTGATAAGGTAAAAGTGAAATCATGCTAAAAGACTATGAATTAAAGAGATAGATTAGTAGACATTACCAATATAGAATGAAACAAATGATCCATAATTGAATAAACAAAACATAGATTAGATCATATACAAATCACAACATCTCAAAGAGGTTATAAAATGAGAAATAATGAACCATAAATAATGATATCATTTCCTCTAAAGAAAAGAAATAAAAAAGAAATAATAAAGAATAGGATCCAAAACAAATAAAGAAAATAGAATGCATAAAGGTACCTTGGATACAAAGGAAATAAATAGACAGAGGAGGAACAGAAGCATATTCAAAAAATAACTACTGGAAAGTAAAATTCAAATCAATAATTTTGAATTCCAATCCTAATTGAGACAACTTGACCTTTTTGTTAACCACATTCCATAACTACAAACAAAATGCAGTCATCATTAAATTTAAGGGATGTAAAAGGTTAAATTGTCTATAAACTATGCTTTAAAAAATGTGAATACATACCAAATCAAATAAACCCAAATTGGATTGCCTAGGTTAATTTAAGGTTTATAAGATTTGATCATCAAAATCAATTCTATCATAATAAAGGTATCCCTGGCTACAATAAAAAAATTAGTGTATCAAAGTGTAGAATCAAAATGTTAACAAAAAAGAAATAGACTACAAACTTTGCTAAGGTTTAAAAAAGGATAATACAAAAGAAATCTATAATAAAGATAAAAAAATCAAAATAAACAAGAATGGTAAAAAAAAATTGTGTATGAGAATGGGAAAGCTAAAAAAGGGGCAACGGATACTCAATATAGTAAACAACAGATCCACTAAACATTTAATTTTCAAAGCAAATAACATAAACAATAAACAACACCTTTGGAAAGGGACAAATACAAGAGATAGATAGGGAAACCACTATGCACAAAATAGAAACAAATTCAAAAATAAAATCAACCAAAAAAGTAAATCATAGAAAGCTAAATCAAAAAATTGGAACCTCTACAAATCATTAAATGCAAAGACAATTGCTTAAATATAATGGAGAAAGAACAGGAGAAGAAGTAACAATAGCAGCAAAAAAAGCGCCAAACAAAAGAGGAGGACTCCAAAATCATTAAATGCAAAGGTTGCTAAGTTATAGAGAAGCCATGCAGATGTGTTGCAATTGTTGAAGGAACCAAATGGTGTTATTTCTAAGAGATTTTGTATATATTAGATACCTAAAATGCCCTTGGCTATTACGCTCTAAATTATAAAATTACACCTTTTATTATTAAAGCCTAAATTATAACTATTCTTTCTATTTTTCCTTGAAATTACCATCAAACCTTCCTCCTATCACATCCTCTCTTCAATATTTCTTCAAATTGCAAGTTAAATTTTTAAGGAAATCAGCTAATTTCTTCAATAATCACTATCAAAACACTCTCTAATCAAGTTATAGCCCTATAAATTATGATTTTAAATCTTTAGTTTTCTAAATTTGATGATAGGAAAGAAAATTAGGGATCTACATTTTAAACCTTGTATATTTTATTGATTAGTGTGATCAAATCATTTCAATTTTTTCCTAATTATCTCCAAACCCTAAGGTAAATAGATAATCTACTTTGTTATTATAACTTTTTGTAATTGAGAAAACTTAGGAATAGGTTATAGATACCAAGGATTGGATTTTTTTTATTGAATTTGAAGTAACAAACAAATGTTAGGATGGATTGGCTATTGAAATAAGTTTAAGTGTGTGAATGGTAATTATGTTAAGAATTTAAGTTTAATATGAATGTTGATGAATCAATTGGTAGTGGTGGTTGTTTGGATAGCAAAATTCAAAGCTTTTAGAAAATTCTAGAAGGTATTTGATTATTGTAATCAAATGCATTATGATGGCTTCACTTTTGGAGTATATAATTTAAATATAATACTTACTTATAACCACACCAAGGTCTGTAATCAAGTATTGTACTTGAATACTAAAAATGAGGATACTCTCTATAAGGAAATAGTCAACTACTATAGTCAAATATAGGCCTCCTAAAAGCCTCATATTTGATTATTCTAGCCTAGTACCCTTATTAAATATTTTGTTTTATATATGTGATAGAATTTTATGCTATTATTGGTTGAGGCAACTTTTATATTAATGAATGCAAACATTGATGACTAAAATATTGAATTCTAGGTGATGATGTATGGAAATATAAACTTGTCTATATATATAGTTATACATTGAAATTTTTTAATATTGCTTTATATGGAAATATGTTATTATGTTTATTTTAAATTCCAATTGTTTAAGAAAATGTGATCAAAATGGAATTATTTATTATGTGATGATGAATCCCTATTAAGTGATGTGTTATTGATTTGAAATATAAACTAGAAGGACTAGTGTGAAAATTATAGAGAGAATGATATTGAAAATATGTGAAATGTTATGAAATCGATAATGTTTAGGAACAAATAAGGTGCTTGGAAGGACAAGAATGGGTTAGTGAATAGTTACTAATAATATGAGGCATAAAATAGACTAAATATGCGTCATCCTTTATTTATATATTAATTATCATATACTATTGTTAGTGCATGATATTATTGTGTGATATATGAGTTAGAAATGTAAAGATGATTCAAAATTGCTTTGTTTGTACACTTGCATAGTATAAACTAATTGAATGTGATTTTTTATATTGTATTAAGTAAGTTATCTACTTATTGAGCCATAGTTTTACTATTTTTATTTTAAACATTTTACAAATACTCAAGTTAAAACTCCTCTACCACCGTTAGCTATCTAAAAGTAGGGTTCTTTATGATAGTGTGTCCAAGCAGCCATAATAGTGATAAAAACATAGTGAAAAATGGGTGATAGGCCTATAGATAGTTGATGAACAAGATAACATAAGTTTTTATTTGTATATATTGGACTTGATATAAAAATCAAATGATTAAAGAAAATCAAACAGTTAGTAATTATGTGAGAATACCAAAGAAGGTTTAAACAAGCTTGTGGAAACTAAAAATGGATTCCATACAAGTCACGACCAAGTGAGACATGATAGTTAAGTACAAAAAGATAGATGGAAGGTGGCAAAGAAAGGCCAAATTTGATAACCAAAGGAGAATAAAGGTGGCAAAAAGGTTTAAGCGAGCTACATTGCAAACTAAAGGTGAAGGTGTGTCATGACCTTCCTAAGTTGTGATCAACATAGAACTCAATAACATGTTTTCCATTGGCCTAACCTAGCTATTTTATTTGATATCAAACACAAGATTTACTGATAATTTAAGATTACTTATATAGTAGATGGAAATTAAGTCTATATGTATAATGCTAACAAAGTAGAGAAGTTAAATCTGCTTACTTATCTTAAGGATTTAAGGGTAAGCTAGTTTAATTAACCCTAACAAAGCATAGCATTTCTGTTTTACTTACGCTCCATCTACATACTGCAAAGCCCAAGGAAAGGCATTCTTATATATATGCAAAAAAAAAATCTATTATTGCTTGACATAATAAAGAGTGCTATAGTAACTACTCTTGCTATGATGATGATGGAGGAGTTTTTATAATGGACTCTACTAAATTAAACAAATGAAAGAGTAAGTCTAAAACTTAGTAAGTAAACAATCTACTTAAATTTATATAAAAAAGAATATTTACAATATATGTAAATAGTAAGAATTCCATTTGAGTAGATAATGATATGTAAATAAAGTTAGAAAGCATTTAAATCTCTGTGACTCTTGGTCAGCTTTATCCCTTCATGAACCTAACCTTATCTCTCTATAGTCTACCTTAACTTTTCATAAATATTTTTCATATCTAAATTCATATCTCACATCACTAATTTCATCTCTTTTTTAAATAATTCTCACTATAATAGGATCTCATATTGGGATTTTAGCATTAGAAATCAAATATAAATGCATTTATATGAAAAATATGTAAATATATGAACATTTTATGAATACATTACCATAAAATTCCATAAATTATGCAAATTTGGAAGCAACAAGATAATAATCAACTATACAAACAACTATAAGGATTCAAAGGCAAAATCTAGACCTTATAGTTGACTATAGACATGAAAAAAGCTAACTTTTTTAGTATAGTCGACTGTAAGCCCTTTAAGACTAATTCTTAAGGCCATAGTTGATTATGTGCTAGGTTTTGCAAATTTAGATTTTTCTACATTTTCATTATTCATTCATAACCATAACATTAACTTATCATAATATATAGCCTCAAACCCAAAATTTGCATTAAAACAAGCCTCCACATATATGTTCAAGCTAAACATAATACGGATGTCATACTATAACATAAATTCTTATAAAATTTTCATCAAATCCTTAATATTCATCTTCTTTAACTTAACTAGGTTAAAATCAAGCAAAATTAATGTAATCTATGTAAATCAATTACTTACCTAAGTATGAAGGAGATGATAAAGGTTTCGAATTACTATTAACTTGCTTTATTCATTCAAGAATTCAAAGAATTAGAAATAGATGCCTAAAATCCTAATTTCTCATCCAAAGTTAAATTTCAAGGAATAACCATTCAAAGCTTTGGATTAAGAGAGTCTACCTTATTTTAAAGAAGAATTATTGATATGTGCTTGAAAATGATAGCTTAATCTTACTAGATTAAATGAAAAAAGATAAGGAAAAGTACAAAGGGAAATGTTGAATGAAGTTTTGAGTTTGTTAGAAGTTTACATTTGGAAATTATGAGATATATTAAGGGTTTAAAAACATTAAAGGAAATAAAAGAGCAATTAGGGGCAAAATTTGAATAGATCATTCTAAATCTCTTTCATACACGCTTATTTAATTCTAACTCTACTTTAACATTTAAATATTTTATTTCTTGCTATCCTTTCTAACTCAACTCACTTTTCATAACAAAAATTTCTTTATTTCTCTAAAATTGGTATTTTAAAAGGAATTAAAATAATTAAATAATTATTTTTATACACAAAAATATTCTAACTATTTTTAATTTATTAAGAGGTGTAATAAAGTGGATCCTCCCAAGTGCTTAAGTAGTAAAGTGCTCCTTCGGGTGACCATTCTACTAATTGTGTACCAGGTATTAGCTATACTCTAGAATATACAAACTTCACTGACCAGATACATTCCCTTGAGGACTAGATATGTAAAAAGATGTATGGTTTAAGGTAGAGTTTACATGCTTCGATGATTAGATTAATCTTGGATCATCTATTGTTCTGGTGAACATTTTGTCTAGTTTCCTTTATTTTATGTTGGCACATTTATATGATGTGTCCTTGTGAACTCTTTTGGATTATGACATTAGCTGGCTCTTTTATTTGATGTTGATACATTATTATCTTGGAACTTAAAGGTTTTATAAACCCTTAATATTATAGTTTGATAAATATGACTTTTGCAAAAAAATTTATAATATGAATTTAGTATGATATGTAATTTTGGATTTCTAAATTAGTAAATGTAGCTCATAAGCTTATTTTTTCTCATAATTTGATAGGATTTGATTTTATGAACCTATTTTGTAAAATCCTATATATGAATACACCTAAATATGGTTTAATATGCAACTTGAATTGTTAGTTATTGATTTATGGATTTAACCTTTTAGGCATAAAATGAGCTATTATCTAGATAGATTTATTGTTATTGAATTAGGGGTAATTAATAAGCCCACAGGATAAATAGACAATCTTGAATGAGGTATATGTTTGTTAAGACGGATACTAATGGAAAGGACACCCAAGCCCTATGTGAGCCTATTAAATTTAAAAGAAAAATGATGTTATGAGGAATGAATGATTGTTTTTTTGAAAATCTAGTATTGCTAGTAGAATAATCAACCATTGCAGGCCAAATAGTCAACTATTATCTATCATACCCTTGCAAGT
Source organism: Sindora glabra (assembly GCA_020226215.1). Taxonomy (NCBI): domain Eukaryota; kingdom Viridiplantae; phylum Streptophyta; class Magnoliopsida; order Fabales; family Fabaceae; genus Sindora; species Sindora glabra. The sequence continues at coordinate 71,715,759 of CM035226.1, read as the reverse complement.
TTGATGGCAAAATTTAGGACCTTTTAGATTGTGAATATGATAATGCTCTTATTTGCCAATATCTCCTCGTAGGTTTAAAGGTTTTGTGTTTTTATAAAAGCATATTTAGAAAATGAAATAGGAATAAGTGTCTTTATTGCATAAGGTAGACTTAAAATGCAAAAAGCAGTACTTAAAAAAATTATACAATTTATATAATATTGTATGTTAATTTTATACTCTGTTGGCAGCACCAAGTAACTTTTCAAACATGGAAAAAATGCATAAATATAATGGTATTAGTTATAATGTATATAGTTCATAATGAAAATGAAAAAAATATGCATTAGGAAATAGTAAGTTCGAGAAAAGTGTTGGTTATTATTTTAAGTTTATTTTGAAAATCTAATTAAGTTTTTAGAATTTGATGATAAATTTTTTAGGAGGGAATATTGTTAAGCCCTTTTAGAATTTTGAAATTTTATCTCAAGCAGAGAAAAAATTAAGGGGTAAAGCAAGTATAAAATTAATAGGATCATATGGGCAAAAGTAAAATATAAGAAAAACATAAGCTATTGGTAAATGAAAGCAGTTGGATAAGTGATAAAAAAATATTTACTATTTTATTTTCTCCTATTTTCTATCTTTTAGTGGGTTACATTTGCTTCATTTCACTGATTAAGTCTTATTTTATAATTTATAGTTAATTTTATAATATTCTAAATTTATTCATTTAATGTTGAATTTTGACACTATTTTAGTGCTTTAGATGTTAGATTAAGAAAAACTTTATATTGTTAGAAAGCTTAAAAAGAGATGTATAATTGTTATGTTTTGGCCCAAGCTTAGTTTAGATGTTTTGGAGGTCATATGTGGCTGAGAAGTTAAAGTCGTGTCTTTGCCCTAGCTGAACTTGCCTCTATATTTAGGCCATATTTAGAGCCATAGTAATCTAATTAACCTGAAATTAGTGCCCAAATTCTCACAATACATAGGCCTACAAATTTTATGTTTATGATTTATTCAAATTACATGAATTTCATGGTCAAAAACTAGTTGGAAGTTAGACTTAGGGAAATTCACTAATGCAACTATTGGATTTACTTGACTTGTAAAAAATAGGTTTGGGGTTCTAAAGATTAGGAAATCCTTATTATTGTAATCTTAATAGTCATACAAACAAAGTCCAATAGGATTTTATCTTAATTAAGTCAAATAAATAGGGAGAACTTATTAGACTACTAAATGCAACCACAGACTCAGCAAATAGTTTCACTCTCCTTCTTCTTGTTCTCTCTTTGTTCTCCATTAATGGAAGCTTAAAATTCAGAGTTGATTTAAGGATTTAAGGCTTTTCTTTTAAGGATTATGAGATCATGAATTGTAATGTTAACTTTCTTTAATTAATTTTCCTTTTCCCCATTTACTTGTGCTGAATTCTTGAATTTACTTGTGTTAAATGTTGATTTGAGATAATTGATATTCATCCTTATGATTTCTAATTCTTTGCTATTTTGAAATGAAATTGTGGTTAATAAATCACATTTTTACATAAAAGGGCAGAGGGTTGAGGGATTAATTTGAAGATTTCTAGTTTGATTCCTCAATTTGACTGAATTCTATCATTAAATCAATTTTGATTTGGCTTAGAGGTTATAACAATTACTTAATTTAGCCAATCTTAATTGATCAAATCCTAGATGATTATCTAATATAGAATTTATGAATTATTGTAAGGATTTTGGCCAATTCAAGGTTAAAGAATTAATTGAAAAAAGTTAAGTCCTAATTCATCTATTATTAATCTAATTAGAGTACCTTCCTTGAATTAGCTATTTTGCTACAATGAGTTTTCTTTGTCTACCTTTTGCTTTGCTTCTATTTTATGCTTTTTTAGTTTATTGCTATTATTTAATTTTGTGCAAACAACCCTCTAATCTTGCATTCTATGTTCTGCATATAACATAGAACATGTTGCATCCAAACTATTACATCATTTTGCTTTATTGCATTTGCATTCTGTTTGCATTAGTTTCTTTCATTTTTAGTACATTGATAATTCAACAATTATATAGATATTGTTAGGAATTCAATTAGAAAAGATAATATCAAAAGATCACTAAAGGCAAGACCTAAGCTATGCCACTAACTACATTATATTTATAGCACACCAATTTTAACTAATTTTGGTGCATCGCGATGTGTATAAAATTAGTGTGCTATAAGTATAATGTAGTTAGTGGCATAGCTTAGGTTGTACCCCTAGTGATCTCTTGATATTATCTTCTCTAATTAAATTCTAACAATATCTATACAATTGTTGAATTATTAATGCACTAAAAATGAAAGAAACCAATGCAAATGCAAAAAGCAAAATGCTATAATAGTATGGATGCAATATGTTATATGCTATATGTAGAACATAGAATGTAGGATTAGGAGGGTTGTTTGCATAAAATAAAATAATAGCAATAAACTAAACAAGCATAAAATAGAAGTAAAGTAGAAGGTAAACAGAAAGAACTCAATGTAGCAAAACAGCTGATTTAAGGAATTAAGGTACTTTAATTAGATTAATCATAGATCAATTAGAATTTAACTTTTTTTAATTAATTATTTGACCTTAAATTAACTCAAATCCTTGTAATAATTCAAGAATCCAATACTAGATAATTATTTAAAATTTGATCAATTAGGATTAGCTGAATTAAGCAATTGTTATAACCCCTAAGTTAGATTAGTCAAATTGAGGAATTAAACTAAAAATATCCAAATTAATCCTTTAACCTTCTACTATTTTATGTAAAACCATGATTTATTAACCATAATTTCATGTTAAAATAGCAAAGAATTAGAAATCATAATGATGAACATCAATTATATCAAATCAATATTCAACACAAGTAAATTTAAGAATTTAGCACAAGTATAGAAGGGAAGAGGAAAATTAATTAAAGAAATTCAAGCATTATAATTTGTGATCTTATAATCCTTGAGAGAAAAGCCTTAACTCCTTGAATCATTGTTGAATTTTAAGCTTTCAAAATTCAACACAAGTAAATGGGGAAGAGGAAAATTAATTAAAGAAAGTTAACATTACAATTTGTAATCTCATAATCCTTAAGAAAAGAGCCTCAACTCCTTAAATTAACTCTGAATTTTAAGCTTCCATTGATGGAGAACAAAGACAGAACAAAAAGAATGAAAGTGAAACTATCTGCTGAGTCCATGTGTGTATCTGGAAGTCTAATGAGTTCTCCCTATTTATTTAAGCTAAAATCCTATTGGACTTTAATTTTATAACTCTTAGGATTACAATAATAAGGCTTTCCTAATCTTTAGAAGCCCAAACCTATTTTTTACAAGTCAAGTAAATCCAATAGTTGCATTAATGAATTCCTATAGAACTAATTTCCAAACAATTTTTGACCATGAAAGTCATGTAATTTGTATAAATCATAAACATTAAACTTGTAGGCTTATGTCTCATGAGAATTTGGACACTAGTTTCAAGTTAATCGGACTACTATAATTCTAAATATGAACCAAATACATAGGCCGATTCAACTAGGATAGATACATGACTTTAACTTCTTAACCATATATGGCCTCTAAAATGTTTGAATTGGGCTTGGGTCAAAACATAAAAATTGTAGATCTCTTTTTAAGCTTTTAACAATATAATGTCCTCCTTAATTTGACATTCGTAGCTTAAGATATAGTTGAAAAATTGAAATAGTATCAAAATCTAATATTAAATGAAAAAATTTAAAATATTAGAAAATTAACCACAAATTATAAAACAAGGCTTAATCAATGAAATTAAGCAAATGTAACCTAATAAGAGACATAAAATAGGAGAAAATAAAATAGTAAATTTTTTCTCATCAGATTCTCCCACACTTAGCTCTTACATGTTCTTAGGCAAGACTTAACTTTATTCAAAATAAAAGACTTTACCTTCTAAAAGCTTCAAAATCATAAATCAACAAGTAAGAACTAACCAAAGGCAGCAAGATACATAACACATCTTAAAGAAAAATCTTGACAAACTTGAAAATTGACTAATAAAGCACCTTAATTCTAAAAGAGTAGATCAATATGATAGATTCTCGTAAGATTCACTCTCCATCTCTCAAGTGATTAGGATAAGTATTTCACTCAAGTTCTTTCTATGAAATTGTTCTTCCATAAACTTGCTGATCATCTAATCTCCACTACTTAAGTTACATACACAACATAAATCAAAAGGACTTTATCCAAGGTTGTAATGGAGCTAGGGAAAGGAAAGCAAAAATAAAGATGTAAGAAACAAGGAACTAAAGAAATTAATAGAGCACTTGAATAAAAAATAAATGGGTAAATCATAAACAATTACAACTCAACAAATCAAGCCAAATTCAAATTCAAACTCTCAACAAGTTCTTTATTTTTTCCTTTTCCTTTTCTTCTTCCCTTCTTTTTTTACTTTTCATTTTTTTCAATTCAATTCAATTTTTTGTTTCATCATTTATTTTTCCTTTTTTTTACTTTGATTGATTTTTTTTTCAAACTAACCTTTGATGATGACTTTTCACAATACTTAAACTCATACACCCTTACACTTATTCAAGAGTTTATCTTATAAAAATTTAAATACTTTATTAATCCCTAAAGTTAGGTAAAATCATTTATTTTTCATTGGAAAAATTATGCTCATAGGTTAATCAACAAGGAAAAAGCAATAAAAGCTCAAAAGAGCTTAACAATGATAAACACTTTAAGGTTAGCTTTATGGCTCTTGTTTAAATGAAGAAAAAAAATGCTTTAATCATATTTTGTACATACATGTGCAAAATGTAATCTGAAAAAGATTTAAAGTAAGTTCTAAAAAAACAAATCTTAGAAGAACATCATACAAGAAGGAAAGACATTATCATAATATAAATTTTTAATAAAAGGCTCAAAATCTCACAAGATAAGTCAAGCTAATAAGTTGAATTTACCAATTTAAAATCCATTACTACATCAATCAATTTAAATATTCATTAATAGAAAGCAACTAAAAAGGACTCATAAATAAGTGAAAAAATAAACTTTTTTAATTTCTATTTTTTTTTAAAAAGGCATAAAATTGAAAAACACATAAACCATTGAAAGAAGACATAAAACATAAAGTAAATCCTAGAAGTCTCCCCCCACACTTGAATTTTACATTGTCATCAATGTAAAGCATATCAATATTATCAAGAATAACATTAAGAAAGACAAACGCCATGGAAAATAAAAAAGAAGTATAAGAGAAACTAAATCTCAAAAATGGCTTAGGTTACTTTCTAATAAGCACCTTTTTTTAATGTCTTTGGTTAGACATCATTCTAAAGCTCCTCCATCAAGAATAAACTAAGATCCCTAACTCCATTGTTTCTACCACTTACTCTTGAAAGCCTTCATAGAATAGTTTAAGCCTAGGCCTATTGACATTGAATACCTTATTGTTATCCACACTCTTGATCTCAACTACACCATAAGGAAAAATGTTAGTGATAAGAAAAAGTCCATCCCAATGGAAACGAACTTTACCTAACATCAATTTAAGCCTTGAATTTAATAACAAAACTTTTTAGCCAATCTTAAAATTTTTCCTAAGAATAAACTTATCATGAAATGCTTTTATTTTCTCTTTGTAAAGCCTAGAATTCTCATAGGCTTCAAGTTTAGGTTCTTTCAATTTTTGCAATTGTAATTTCCTTTCCTTTTCATATATTTTCAAATCTATGTTGCATCTTTTTATAGCCTAAAATGCTTTATGCTTCAATTCCACTAAAAGATGACATGCTTTCTTGAAAATAATCTAATATGGAGACATTCCTATAGGAGTTTTATATGCAGTCCTATGAGCCCAAAGTGTATCATTTAATCTAAGGCTCCAATCTTTTCTATTAGGCTTCACAGTTTTCTCCAAGATTGACTTTAATTCTCTACTAAAAATTTTTACTTGCTTATTTGTTTAAGGATAATATGGTGTGGAAACTCTATGACAAACTCTATATTTCTTCAACAAAGTCTCAAGTACTCTATTGCAAAAATGAGTCCCTTGATGACTAATTAAAGCATGTGAAATGTCAAACCTGCTAAAGATGCGAGACCTAACAAATTCTATAACAAATTTGAAATTATCAATTTTGGTGGCTTTAGCTTTCACCCACTTAGAAACGTAATCAATAGTAAGAAGAATGTAAACAAAGCTAAAAAAATGAAGGAAAAAGACCTATAAAATCAATGCTCCACATATAAAAAACTTCATAAAAAAGCATAGGAGATTGAGGCATCTCATATCTATAAGTTAAATTACCTATCTTTTGACATTGTTTATAATTTTACAAAAGATGTACGCATCATGGAATAAAGTAGGCTAATTAAAACCATAACCTAGCACTTTCCTTACTATTCTCTTAGGTTTAAAATGAGTTCCATAAGCATGATCATGACAAAATATAAGTATGGAATGAAACTTAAAGTTATGTACACATCTCCTAATTATTTGATCAGCATAAAATCTCCATAAATAAGGATCATCCCACACATAATACTTAGCCTCTCTCTTGAACTTATCAATTTAAGATTTCTTAGCATATCTAGGTAACTCATTACTAACCAAATAATTCACAAAATTAGCATATCAAGAATTTTTATCTAGCAGTTGAAAAAGCTACTCGTCTGAAAAGGTGTCATAGATGGGAAGAGTGTCTACATCTCTTAAAATTTTACTTAAATGACTAGCCATTAAGTTTTTAGCTTTACTTCTATCTCTAATCTCAATATCAAACTCTTGCAAAAGTAATATCTATTTAATCAAGCGAGGTTTTACCTTAGGCTTCTTCAAAAAGAACTTTAAAATTACATGATCAGAAAATATAATCACTTTAGAACTAAGCAAATATAATCTGAACTTATTTAAAGCAAAAATAATAGCTAAAAGTTCTTTTTCTATTGTAGTGTAGTTTGCTTGGACAACATTTAAAGTCCTTGAAGCATAGTAAATCACATGTGGTTGTTTTCCTACTCTTTCTATAAGAACAACACTAATTGCATAGTTAGAAGCATCATACATCAGCTCAAAAGGTAAATCCTAAAATGGTGGCTGAATGATGGGAGTGGTAGTAAGAGCTTGCTTCAACTTATCAAAAGCTTCCTTATAATGTTGATCATAGTTGAATTCTACTTCTTTTTAAAATAGCTTGGATAATGGAAGAGTTATCTTACTAAAATCTTTAATCAATCTCCTATAGAAACTTGCATGATCAAGAAAAGAACGCACTTCCTGCACAAAATGGGGTAAGGTAAAGTAGAAATCACATTAATCTTAGCAAAATCTACTTCAATGACTTTGCTACTCATTATACGTCTTAAAACTATGACATGCTTTACCATGAAATGATGTTTTTCAAAATTCAGCATAAGGTTAGTTTCAGTGCATTTATTTCTACATGTTAATATTCGAATACTAAAGGATTTTATATAGTATTCTATTGCTTTTATGTTACTCTTACTATTTATTATTGGTTTTTGTTTAAATCCAAATTTGGTTCATTATTATTCATCAATTATAATGTCTTTATTTTGTGTCTGCATAATTAGTGTTGTTATTCTTGTGTCCTTATTTTATTTTTCAATTTAATCCAATCTGCTTTATTGTTAATTCTACTTTTGTGTTTAATTATTGTCTAATTATTTTTATTCTTAGTGCTTTTCATTTACATGTTTCATTTCTTGCAAACCCTTTGTCAAACTATATTTGAGTTCAAGTTATTTTCATGCATCTAGTTTAATTTAGAAAGCTACTTTGAAATTATTTAGTTAAATTTTAAAATTGTGAAGTCTAGCTTACAATATTTGAGTACTGTAATCAAGTATTGCATAAAAGGGTATTCAACTTCTATAATTGATTATTTAAAGGTAAGGAGCACTAATTTTTGTGGTATTTGAATATTGTATTCAACTACCCTTCAAAATTTGATAGTATTTGACTATTATGGTCAATTAGTTGAAGGAAAAAGCTACTTAAATCATTAGTAGTCAATTACTATAATCTAATACTTTTCTTTAATTTGAGGTATTAAAAAATTATAGCTAATAGCCTAACTCTCATTAACATAAAAATGCAATATCATTATTTAAAGGTTCAAATTAAAAAAAAAAGTGAATTGAAAACAAGAAAAGCAAAAGAAAAACAAGTGAAAAAAATAAAAAGTAAGAATTCAAAGGTAAATAAAAAAAGAGGAAGAACAAAGGAAGAAAATCAAAAGAATAAAAGAAAAAAAAGTGTAAAGATAAAGAACAACAAAAGAAGTTTTTTGACAATAAAATTGATTATTCCTTATATGCTTTATTTCATCCTTTAAACTTCTCACTTTGAATTAACATTTTCATTGTTTCTTTCATTTAATTAAAGTTTTCATTCTTAATCTTTAATTCCTAGTTTTATTTCCCTTGATTCTAATTGTGTCCTTGAGTCTTAGTTATTCCATTTTTTAATCCTATAGTGTCATTCTTCATTCCAATTTGTTGATTAGACTTTGATTTATGATATTGATTGTTACAATTATTGAATCTTATTAATTATGCCATCTTGGTTCTAATGAACCATAAAAAGGAAAGACAAGCATGGAAAGAGGTAAGAGCGTGTAAAATCATTTAAGGGTAAAGCCTTAAATTAGAAGGCAAACATAAGTGTGAGTTCCTCTAACCCAAGTGAGAAATGTGCTCTTATGTAGTCATTTTCTTTATCTAACCTTTTATTGCAAGTTTATCTTTAAAAGATGTTAAAAGGAAGTATGAATAATGAAATTACATTTGCATTGAGAGAATTATGACAACTAGTTAAAAGCATAAATATGAGACTTGGTTGAGTGGAGGGTGGTGTACACCATAAAAATTAACATGGTGAAAGAGATACAAGAAAAAGGAAAGAGAGAAGGAAAAATTATACATATGATGAGAAGGAAGGAGTAAGTAGTAATAGTGGACGAAGTGAATGATTTGATGAATCAAAAAAGAATGAAAGAAGAAAAGGTGAAAAGAGAAATGTGAGAAGATGAGGTGATGGACCAAGAAGGGAGAAAGTTGATGCCAATCTTGATAACCTCAAAAATGAAAATCCTTGTCTTTTCATGGAAGGAATGATTTAGATTTCCACTTCAAGTGGGAAAAAAAGATAGATTTAATATTTAATTGCCATAATTATTCAGAAAAGAAGAAGGTAACACATATCATCATTGAATTCTTTGAACATGACATTGCTTGGTTGGATCAACTTATGATAAATGTCTAAAAAGATCATGAAAAGCCTATTAGAACTTAGGATGATTTGAAGCTTGTCTTAAGAAAGAGGTTCATTCTTAACCACTATCATAAAGATTTGTGCAAAAAATTACAAAATCTCACACTTAAAGATTACCATAAGGAGACAGAACTCACCGTATCTAAAACCAATGTGGAGGAAGATTAACAAACTATGATAGTTATACAAAATCTATGGATTAAATTAGGACATTGCTAATATGGTGGAGCTAAAACACTATAAAAGGATGAAAGAAATGATTTATATGGATATGAAAGTGGGAAGACAATTCAAAAGAAAGACTTCTTCTAAAAATGACTCCTATTTAAGTTAATCATGGAAACTTTGAAAGAAAAAGCGAGAAAAGAGGGAAGATAAGGGGAGAAAGCATAATAAGGAATCTTCTTCCAAACAAACAAAAGAAGACCATAAAGGTAAAAATAAAATTGGAAAGCCCTAAAAATATTTAAATATTAAATGTTTTATATGCTTAGGACATAGGCACATCGCTAATGAGTGCCCTAATGAAAGAATTATAGTCTTAAAGGATGGAAATATTAACTCTACAAGGGAACTTGAAAACAAAGAATCCATAACATATTCGAAAAAGAAGAGTGAAGGAAGTACAAGCTTTTTTGATAGAAATGCTCTAGTAATTAGGAAAGCATTAAATGTACAAGCCAAAGAAGAAGCTGAAAAGGAAAAGGAAAAAGTTTTCACATTAGATGTAACATTAAAGGTAAGATGAGTAATATTATCATTAATGGTGGTAGTTGCATTAATGCAACTATGACCATCTTGGTAGAAAAATTGAATTTGCCTACCTTGCAATACTTTACCTATACAAATTACAATAGTTAAATGGGAGTAGGGAAATAAAGGTGATAGAGCAAGTATTGGTATCCTTTTCCATTAGGAAGTACCAAGATAAAATACTTTATGATGTTGTTCTTATGCATGCTTGCCATCTATTGTTTACAAGACCTTGGCAATTTAATAGGAAAGTTAGACATGATAGGGTCCTTAATAAGTAGAGGAAAGTGACTTTTAAGCCTTTAACTCCAAAGCAAGTTTATATGGATCAAATAAGAATGCAAAAGAAAAAAGATAAAAAAATGAAAAAAGAATATGAAAAAGAATGAGAATGATAAAAAGAAAAAGAAAGTGATTGAAAAGAAAGAGAAAAAAAATAAGAAAGTTAAGTGCTCAAAGTAAGAAAAAGAAAAATTAAGTATTTTTGGAAAAATGAGTGATGTGATGAGTGCTCATTATGCATCTAGGCCAATGTTTATACTCTTGTACAAAAAATCCTATGTTAACACTAACTAAGAAAGTCTTATTTTATCAAGAGTAATAAAATCTAGGTTATAAGAATATAAGAAAGTGTTTCCAAATGATACTCTAAGAAAGTTACTAGCAAAAAGAGGAATTGAGTATTAAATTGATTTCATTTTGGGATAAGACTAATTTGAAAGAAGCTAATGAAATATAAAAATAAGTGGAAGACCTCATGTGTGAAAGCTATATAAGAGAAAGCATAAGCTCATGTGTGGTACTGGTTTTATTGGTACTAAAGAAAGGGGGTCATAAAAGATATATGTTAATTACTAACTAATTAACAAAATTATTGTAAAATATAGATACCTTAGTTCTAGGCTTGATGACATGATTGATGAATTACATGAGCTTTATATCTTTATAAAAATTGATTTGAAACAAAGGTATTGCCAAATTAGAATGGGAAAGGGTAATAAATGGAAACAATTTTTAAAATAAAATATAGTTTATATGAATGGCTTGTTATGCCTTTATATTTGTCGAATGCACTGAGTACTTTTATTAGATTAATGAATCATGTTTTGTGCTCTTTCAATATAAAGTTTGTTATGGTCTATTTTAATAATATTCTTATTTATAGCAAAAATGTTAATAAAAATGTGCACTTGAGATATGTATGCAAGCTTTGAAAAATGAAAAATTGAATGCCAATATGAAAAAATATTCCTTTTGCTTGGATAAAATTGTGCTTTTTAAGCTATGTTATGCGTAGCAAAGGAATTAAAATGGATGAAGAGAAAGAAGCAATTCATGAATAGCTTACACCTAAGAATGCTAGTAAAGTGAGAAGTTTTCATAAGTTAGTTAGTTTTTATAGAAGATTTGTGAGAAATTTTAATGCCCTAGCTATATACTTGAATGAATTATTAATAAAAATATAGAATTTCATTAAGGAGAAAAGTAAAAGTAAGCTTTTAATTTGTTAAAAGATATGTTGAGTTCGGTCCCTTTACTTCTTCTTCCTAATTTACTAAAACTTTTAAAATTGAGTGTGATGTATTAGATATAGATATTAGAGCTATTTTAATGTAAGAGAAGAGACTAGTTGCATATTTTAGTGAAAAACTAAGTGAACCAACTTTCATTTTTCCTATCTATGATAAAAAGCTCTATACTTTGGTGTAGGCTTTGAAAACATGGTAACACTACCTAGGGTAAAGGAGTTTGTCATCCACACCAACCATGAATCATTGATATATTTGAAAAAATAATGAAAATTAGATAGGAGGCATGTAAAGTGGATGGAATTTATTAAAACATTCCTATATAGGATCCAATATAAGTAAAGTAAAGATAATGTAGTTACAATATGTATTCTTATCTCTAATTTGCAATCTAAATTGTTAGGTTAAACATATTAAAGATTTTTATAGAAGTGATTATGATTTTTTTCACTATTTTTGAATCTTATGAGATAATTATATTTGAGAAATTTTACATGCATGAAAAGTTTTTGTTTAAAGAAAATAAACAATGTGTGCTTAAAAGATCTTTTAGGGAATTGCTTGAAAAAGAAGTATATAAAGGAGGCTTGATAGGGTATTTTGCATAAAGAAAACTCTAAACATTATGTGTGAACATTTGTTTTGACCTAATATGAAGTACGATATAGAAAAATGTTGTGCTAATTGTATTATTTACAAATAGGCTAAATTTAGAGTTTTGCCACATGAACTTTACACTCCACTTCCCATTCCTAGTGAACCTTAGACTGATATTCTATAGATTTTGTTCTCGATTTATCAAGGACTAAGAATAGAAAGGAATCTATGTTTGTTATTGTTGATAAGCTTTCTAAGATGGCTTATTTTATTCCAAGTCATAAGATAGACGATGCAATAAATATAACTAATATTTTCTTTAAGGAAATCATAAGATTACATAAAATGCTAAAAAGCATTGTGTCCAATAAATATACCAAATTCTTAAGCTACTTTTGGAAGATTTTATGAGCTAAGTTAGGGACTAAGCTAATTTTCTTAATACCTTGTTATCCTTAAATTGATGAACAAATCAAGGTAGTGAATAGAACTTTAGAAACTTTATTGCACTCCATTATTCAAAAGAATTTGAAAGAATGCTTGTCTCATGTTAAGTTTTCTTATAATAAAAGTGTTCATTCTATTATTAACTTTTTTCGTTGGAAATTGTTTATGACTTTAATCCCCTCACCTTTTTGGATTTATTGCCATTACTTGTTGATGAAAGTTCTAGTTTGGATGGGAAAAGGAAAGCAAGTGATATAAAAGTTGCATAAGCAAGTAACTAGGAACTTTAGGAAGAAGACCAAAAAAGATGTTTAATATACTAACAAAGAGTGAAAGAAGGTTATGTTTGAGCCAAGCATTTAGTTGTAGGTTCACATGAGGAAAGGAATATTTCTAGCTCAAAGGAAAATCAAGTTGTATCCAAGAGGATATGGTTCTTTTTCAAATACATGAAAAAATTAATGATAATACTTACAACTTAGATTTACTAGTTGAGTAAAGTATTAGGGCAACTTTTAATATTTTGGACCTTTCTCCTTTTAGTGTAGGTTTTGAAGATTCGAGGACAAATATTTTCAAAGAAAAAGGAAGCTATGTGATTTCCAAGAGTGGAAAGGAGCAACTACACTTTTTGGAAAGTCCAATGATAAAAGCTAATGTCAAAAGGATCAAGGAATTGCTTTAAGGGTAAATACAAGAAGCTTAGATGTAAGAGGAAATAGAAGCTAGATTAGAGGAACTTGGGTTATGTGCATTTCTCCCTTGGTAGACCACACATGAGTAGTTGAGTACCATACTCAACTATGAGGCTTGAATTTTGTTTCTACCTACTAGTATTTGAAAACTAAATAATTTTCCACAATATTTGAATATTGTCTTCCAATACTTGGCAATCTAGTGTACACCTAATTAATTTGCTAATTTTGTTTCTTAATTTAAGTTATTTTGAGCCTTTTATTTATGTGTGTATTTTTGGCCCATTATTTTTTTCACTTGATTTTGAATAATATTAATGGGTTAATTAGTCTCTTAGCTCAGGTATAATTAGTCCATTAAAGCCTAATTACTTTTGGTTAACTTTAGATTTTTTTAGCATATTTGAGGATGGTTGTTCCTTATTATCACAACTTTTGATAAATTTGCAATCTGAGACTTTTTATGAGCTTTCTTTATTAGTTCTTGCAAGAACTTCTAACTTATCAAAGGAGACTTAACTTTTGTAGCAACTAATTTCACTTATCAAAGGATCTATATCCTTTATGGCAGGATTCTTCATCAATAGTCGCTTTATTTCTTCTTTAATCTTAAAAGTGGTATAATATCCTTCTTCCTTAGTTCAGTTTCTAAATTTTAGGACAATCTATCAATTGAATTCATCGTCACTTAATAAATTAGGAAAGTGTGATAGGGTTACTTCTAAATAACCTAGGCCTATACATTTAAATGAATTATCGAATAAGGATAAGAATAACTTTAGAGGAAAAAAAGTTAAATTACTAAAAGGGATAAGGATGAATCTGGAGACAAAAGGTGACTTGTATGTAATTTACAAATTTATTTCTATTATAATATGATTATGTTTTACATATATGTATTATTTACTTGAATGTTATGGCATGAACCATATGCATGGGCGATGTTGTTATCTCCTTCTAAAGTAAAGAAAGACCTTTTTAAACTCATAATAGTATGGATTATGAAAAACAAAGGATGATTTTCTTACAAGTAATATCTAATTTATAGGTTATATATGAGTAATAATACCACCAAGTGAATGTCTTCTCCATTTATTGAGCTTGACATAAGCTCTTATATTTCAATAATAGCCACTAACAAGTAAATTGTATGTCACTAAGTGCCATAACTCACATTTTCATGAATTAATTTGTTTAGAACCTTAAACAAATGCATAAAAGTCAAAAGATGGTTGGTAGTTAATGTATAGTAGCAATTATGTTATTAACTAATTTCCATAACCTTTTGATATTTATGCTTACATAAAAAAAGCATATTAGTTGATAGTTGGCCTTGTATTAGTTATTATAAACATAGACAAATATGAATATGTAAAATTGAACATTCAATTTTCATGTAATATATGTACGTGAGAGAATGTGTGTATAAGAATCTTTTAAATAAGATTCCAATGGGTTTTAAGCAAGAGCACTTTCAAATACACTTAAGTTTATTAGGTGCTCCAAATGTATGGTAAAACAAGGTTAAATCAATGTCTTGTGATGTAAGTTAATATAAGAACATGTGTAATAGGCTTGTGGAGAGTTGAGAATCTATTGGTTTTCCATGCAGGTCATAATTTAGGTGAGGGTTATAATGTTTATTTTTTTCCTAGAAACTTTAACATGGTTTTTGTTATCATATCTTCATGAAAAAACAAAACTTGTATATCATTTTGTTTTTACCTACAACTCAACAAGACATAATATAAAGTACTCTTTCTTTTTCAAGGTTCTAATATTTTATTTCCTTTCATAACCTAGGAAATAATTTCTTATTTTGAAACCTACTCAAAGACAAAGGAAAACAAAATGGGTAATGACTTAAGCAAAAGTATAAGTAAGAGCATAAGCAAACAACATAAAGAATGAAAGTATTCTTAGTAATAGACAATAATTAAGAAGGATGAAGGAGCTTTCAAATAAGCTAAAATAGAGAAATTACTAACTTACAATAGGCTAAGAACAATTATTATTCAAACTTTTGTAGAACAAGAATAAGCTCATAGAAATAAAGTTCTTCAAAGGGTGGTTAGTGTCATGAAACTAGATATGAATGAAAGATAACATCTTATTGGTAAGGTTTTTAAATTTGTTAGGGAAGATAGTGAGAAGTTCTTAGGAAAAAAAATAAGAAAGAGAGTTTATCAATAAATTTGTTTTCCTTTCCTAACTTAACTTTCTTAATTTAGTTCAAGCTTCTATATAAAGTAATATTAAATTTAAAAGCACTCAAATTTCAACTCCATATTTTCTAAAATTGAAATTTTTGAATTTAACTTTTTCCCAAAATACCAATAGATAAATCAAAATGAAAAACTTTTTTTTAATAAATGAAAGGGACTAAAGTCAAGAATTAGAAAACAAAAATACAAAAGAATAGCTCTAAGGTATGAATCCCAATAACATCACCTAACATCAACATATGGAGAACTAAAGGGAGCCTAATGAGAGACATTAAACCCAAACCATGGTTGAGACCATAAGACACTACCAAATTCTTGCATTTGTTCCTTTCTATAAATATATAGGAGATTGAAACCTTCAAATTCCTATCAAGTAGCCTTTAACAATGAGTAAATAAAGACCTAAATGGCAAGTTAGTGATATTATTAGTTGACGTGATCCCGCAAGTGCACGGGTTTAGTCGAGTTATAATATAAAAGATATCATCTCCACAGGGATTGAATGTTGAATACTAACTGAATTTCAAGGTAAATTATCTAGGTGTACTGATTGATATTGTGAATTAAGGGTATAAGCAAAACAAAGCTTATGGATTAGGTAAAGATTTAATTCAAATGAGATGGAAGTGTACTCAGCTTTAGGGTTCCCTTGTACATTTCATTATGGAATGAAGATAATCCTCTAACTTGGTTTACTATTAATTTAGATTGTTGGATTACTAAAAATAAGCTATACCTCATTGCAAGGCTACTAGCTACTAACCAAAAGATAAAGTGCCCAGAATTTCTCTAGTAATCACTCATCTAGGTTGCATTAACATGGCTTGAGAATCCAATTTTAGACATTTCATCCTATGCAAAAGAATCCAATTAGCTTAATTCCTAAGTCTAATGGAGATTCCCAATGATTATGCAAGATTTGATTAATTAATTGGTCATTCCAACCTAGAATCAACTAATCCTTTACACAAATCTAATATTCCGGAAGTATTGAATTGTTGAAATACAAAACAGCATAATCAAATCATAAATCAATAGTAAATCTAGCTAGATTATATAAAAATCAATTCCATAAATTCATGAACAAGTTTACCCCAGCTGAGCACTAGGGTTTAGTGTGAATTCATTACATAACTAGCAAAAAACCAAAAAACAGAGAAGAAAATCAAACTAGTCATGAAGCTCTACAAATTCCTTGCTTGAATCTTCAATCCTTTGCTTGAATCCAAAGTTAGAAGTTGCCCTTAGTGACTTTGGGTCTCTCCTAGGGTTTCTACTAACGGCTCCTCCTTTTAATTTTTTGTTCTCCCTCCTCGTGCTTGATTTTTCGCACAAAACTTATACGGGTAATGTACACAGGGTATGACACGTCCCGTGTTGTACCCCGTGTTTCTCTGCAAAGGTTGAGCAACATGATACACGGGGTATGACACTCCTCGTGTTTACTTACGAAGTGTCAGGCAGTATGGTACATGGGGTATGACACGGCCCGTGTTTAACCCCGTGTTCTTCTGCGAGCAGCTCAATGAAGCTTTGAAGCATTCCAGAAAGGTACACGGCCTTCCACACGGGGTTCCCATATCCCGTGTTCTTTGTCAGATGAGCGAGTTTGCTTCAATTCTCCACAATTTGCATGATTTTGGCTTCGGATCCTTCTCTAATGCTCAAATGGGTCACTACAAAACCTGAGAACAAAATATCAAGCATTTAAGTCCCTATTTTCAATTAATTTGCATAAGATACTAAGTAAATAGGTGATGAAACACATAAAATCTAAGTGCAAATGTGCATTTATCATTAGTCTTAAAAGAATCCACTAATGCTTTGGAGCCAAATTCAAACATAACCAATTAATAGCCTAAATTTTAGCATTGAAGGAGTTGCATTAATCCAAATTTCTCACATAATCACCAAGTCATTTACCTTTGTCATTTCCTAAGATATCACCACAACCAAATCTAATTAAATTATGTTTAGTAGTTCCATTACAATCGATCTTATCCTAGTTAATTAATGGTAATCTCTAAGAAATTTATATACTTATTAAATTAGGAATAATCAAAATGCTTTGTATAGTTAAAGATGATGTTTTAATTTGATGATCATAGTTCACAATTGTTTGTTTTGGATTATTATGTCACTCTTTATCACATAGTGAATTTCAAAGAAAAAAATCAAAGAAGAAAAAAGAAAAGCACAAGATAAATGGAGCACCAGATGCTTTAACAAAAATTTCCATAAAGAATCCATTATAATTTGATTAACACAATGAGATTTTTTTCATGAAAATTTGCACCCATTTTTCAAGGGATTTATAACAAATATTTTGAATTTTCAAACTGAATTTCAATGGAAATAAATCTGGTAGAAATAGCAAGCAATTTAAATTTCACTCTCCTCGTCCTCAACAAATACTTTTTTCCTATTGGCATATTTCTTGCAAAAATAATGTTGTTTCTACTAGTGAAAACTTAATATATATTTGAATATATTTTATTATTAATGTATTTAAATATTCCCCCCTTTTATGATGACAATCATGCAAAACTAAAAAAAATTAAAAGGAAGTATGGAAAGATATTATGTAAAGATCTAAGTTCTGATTTTAAAAACATTTACCCTTAATTATAGCTTTCTTAAAGTACTAGAGCCATATAAAATCAAAGAAAACAAATATGTGTTAGACTAAAGAAAAAAAATACTATCTTTCTATAACAAATGCCTTAATCCTTTAATTTGATCTTTCAACTTACTTTTAAATTTATGAGCTTATATTTTTCTCCTCTTTTTAGCATCATTAAAACTTAAAGCCAATAAGTAAAGGGAAATAACATAGCCCAAAAATACCATATAATACTTAACATGCATATCAAAATAAAGTTTAAGTCAAGCATGCATTAAAAAAGTCAACAATGCAATTAAATCTTACAAACTAGTTATAAAAATAACATAAAAATATAAAAAATAATAAAAGAGTTCTAAAACATTAAGCTGGCAAATGACAATATCAGAATAAGTAGAGAGAAATAACACAACACAAACATACCATGTGATACTTAATATACATATCAAAATAAAGTTTAAGTTAAGCATACATTAAAAAATCAACAATGCAATTAAATCTTACAAACTGGTTATGAAAATAATATAAAAACATAATAGAAGAGTTCTAAAAGATTAAGTTGGCAATTGACAATATCAAAATGAGAGTTAGTGGACAAAGTGAAGAATGTCCCATTAATTTTAAAGATGGCACTTCATTTGTTAGACTTTCCTTGGAAGAAGTGATCTAGTATGCATTCAAATATATTTCCTCTGTTTAATCCATCTAGGCTTTTAGTATGTAAATAGCTTCCATGACATAATTAGTTTAGTTAAAAATGAATGTAGAGGTGCTTCCATAAACTAAAGCATGTTCCTATTATCTCTATACTCTTTTAGGGTTTATTGATCCAAAGCTTGGTCTTGGTGCAATAGTGTCTTTATTAATCTTTTACTTCTCAAATTGATCCTTAGCAAGTACTTGATCTTTTGAAGGTTGATCTTTCAAAGGATGATCCTTTGGATTCTTTTTACAACTTTTAAAGCTAGAGTCATAGCTATTTTTAGAGAGTTTGCTAAAGGGTTTTACATTATTTTGCTTCTAAGCCTTTTTTTCTCCTTGATAACCATTTCTAATAGCATTCTTTAGCCAATTTGCAAAAGCTCATTAACAAATTGCTTCATGAGTTCTTTTACAAAGTCAACCATTACTCTTTCAATCTTAATGGTGTTTGGCTTATCAAATAAATTAAAAAAAGCTTCAAAACCTTTCTTTCTATCATTAGTGAATATATACTTCAACCTAATATAGATGTGCATGAGTGTCTTATTAGATGAATCAAAAAAAGCTTCAAAACCTTTCTTTCTACCTTCAATTTGGTCATTTAACTTAAAATTCAAGTCAACACTTAACTTTAGCTTCTAAAAAGATCCTTTATTAGCATATGGATATCCAAAGGCATATTATTGATCTTTAGAAAAGGTTTGGATAGCAACATTCACAAATAGGTCCAATTTGTTATCAAAATCATCATTATCATCATCATCACTTTTAAACGAATTAATACTACTATCAACAAAAGCCTTCCCATTTTTCATCTTTTTTTTTTCTCTGAAATTTCTCCTAAAAACTTCACATTATTGTCACTTTCCTTTTCACTCCTTTTCACATTTCTCTTTCTCTTTTTAGTTTTTCTTTTTTCACTCAAGATTTTCCTTTCTATGGTTATCCATTTACTTTTTATACATATATCCTCAATGATAAGTTCATAAAAATACATATTGGATTAGACTTATTAGTGATATTTCTTGGATTTATGATGTACAAATGTGTTACTATTGCACAATTATTTCATATATACAATTATTGATTTTTTTATCCTAATTTCAAGTCAGAGAAGCTAACTTAGCCATGTGTAAGCATTGATCTAGTCAAGCTTTTATCTACATACATATAAGGGATTTGTAAGTTAATTTTAATGGAGAAAATTAAGTTATTAATCGGTTGTTAACTTACAGGTTCAAACTTGCACCTAGCCTAAGTTTTGTCCAAGAGTATGATTTAGAAAATTAAGTAGCGATTGTGATTGAGAAAGTCAAGAAAATGATTAAGCTGAATTTTATAAATTCTTAAACAACCTTTCACTATAAATTGATGTAACATCCAGTAAAAATTTAGTAGTATAAACATTGATAAAGGTAACTTAAATGTTTATTAATGGGTAACCTATTAAAATACTCACTAATATTAGCAAAAGTATTTACTAAAATTAATAGATAGAAGAATTTATTAAAATTATCTAGGAATTATTTATAAAAAACCCAAGAAAAATATAAATATTTAAGATCTAAGGCTGATAAAGCTTGGAGTAACTTAGGGGTTGCACTTGTATCTTATGAAACATATAAAGTGGCAAAAATGAAAATTTAGGCATTATATGGAGGTACATGGTTTCAAGGAAAGGGAGGGGAATATGACAAGTTTTAAGGGCATTGATGGAAAAATTAGGATAGGAAACTTCTTACCAAGTTATTCAAAAACCATGACATATGTCATGATGCAAACATACAATGACATACACAATGACTCAATTATCAAGATTAAGAATATGACAAAAGGACTAAGAATAGTAAGGGAAGACTAAAACATAGAAAAACACTTATCATTAACTTTTTCCAAGAGCAAAATCATGTGCCTTGGTTCTATATATTCTAGTGCATTTCTTTCTTTTATAAGTAGTTAAGTTAAACTCCATTTGATGCACATAAAGACATAGCCCACGATTAGGAAGGAATTTTAGTGAGAATGAGTGAGTTTTTGTCATTCTTGTTGAGATCTTGTTAGTTTCATTAGAGTTCATCAAAGTTGGTGGAAAGAGCAAGTTTTGTTTATCTTTTTATAAAGGTATAAGTCATTAAAACTACCATAAATTCATTTCTTTCATAGTTTTTGTTAAGAATTCTATATTAATTTTATGATATTTTGATAACATGCTTTAAATGATAGGTGAAGGAATCCAAGGACCCCAAGTTGTTTTGAGTAAGTAAAGATATTCTTTTTTTTTTAGTTTTCTTCTTAGAAGATGTTTATGTATAAGATATATATCTAAATGTTTTGGTTAGGTTAGAGCCATGAATTCACATGGTGGGTTAGTGAAAAACCATTTACTCAAAACTTAAGAAAAGATTTTGGAAGAAAAATGTTTTATAGAAAGAATTACTTTTAAAATTAGCAAGGGTTTTAGAAGCATGATTTTTACAAATAAAGGGAAGAAAGTTATGGTGAACATCCTTAGGATGTTTCACTTATTTTTCCAGCCAATGAAGAGAAAAAGAATGATATTCTACAAGTAAAATTTATTTTAGACAGCATTAAGTGCTCATAGATATGCTATTATTTGGTAAGAAAAAAATAATTTTATGAAAACAACTTATTACATCAAGTTCTAATTTATTTTAGAGAAGTTTATTAATATTTATGATAAGCTTTTATAATGAAATCATGTTTTAAAATATGTTGGGAAGCATGAAGATTTATGCTGAAAAATTATTTTCAAAACTATTATTACCAAGTGGAAAATGGTTTCCTTCTAGCTAGTTTTTCTAGTAAAATATTTTAATTATTTATGTAACATGTTGTATGGATAACAGTTATTAAATCATATTTTAAGCCTTAGAAACTTGGCTGAAAATTTTTAGAAAAATTTATAAGGATTTGGCCATGAAAAGAGTTTTTAAATGCTAAAGAAGCCCTTTTTTTTATATATTGGTGGATTGGGTTGGAAAAAATTTGCATAACTTATTTTGAATCAGAAAATAGTTTTAAAATAATATTTTTATGATTTATTATGTATTCTAAAATTTTTTTAAAAAAATTATTAAAATTTGGCATTTAAAATGAATTGTGTAAGTTAAAATTTTCTATTTTGATGTATTTTAATAACTGGACAAAAGGAAATCATGTATGACTTGTTTTGAGTATGGAAAAGCTTTAATGAGTTTATTAAATGCCTAAATATTAATTTTGTATGTTTTCATGAAATTTGAATAAAATTTGATATTTCTTATTGGAATTTATAAATATCAGGGTGATTGTTAAAACTTATACTAAGATTGTGACTGTTTTCCTAGTTTTTAATGTTAAGGTTTGGTGGAATTGTGCAGTTTATTGCCACTAGGTAGCATCCCAAATTACTTGAATAAGTGAGGAAATATTGATTTAAAACTACCTAAAAATAGAAGTTTTAAAACTTTAAAAAAATCCAAGTTATGCACCATACAGTTTTATTAGTAAAACCATGGATGACATGTTGATCTCACACTAGTATTTACATGGATAATATACGTGGATAGTCTAAATGCATGGTTGATAGTTCTATTAAAAAAATGAATACTACTTTAAGGATTTCATAGTGAAATAATAAGTAGGTTGGAAAGGTTAGTAGGAAACTTTCTCTAAGTTATTTCGTAACTTATATGTGCACTAATTTGTTTACATGAAAATAATACTTATGAATAAGGCTTATGAGAATGTCTATTTAAAGATGAGTTGTTGAATCTAGCATTGAAATGGAAGTACAAAAAATTATTATGGTCACTAGTAATGGAATAAGGCAATTTTAAATTTTTTCTACTAGATTTTGCTTTGTGTTATACTATGGTTATGGCTTTGGATGACATTTTAACCTTACCTTATTATGTAAAATGGACAAGTGATAGCCCAACATGAAATTGACCTTATATTGCGTATGATACTATGCTTCATGCTATATATTGACTTTTATGTTGTACATGATATTTTAACTTGAATACTGTATGTAATGTGTGACATGATTTTATAATTGGAAACCTCATAGAGAGTTTTAGGATTAGTCTGGCACCTTGACTTCCAAGTCACATAAAAGATGTATGAGATAAGGTTAACCTTGGAAAGATAAGGTTAAGATATGCATGAGATAAGGCTAGCCAAAGTAAAAAGAAGGAACCTTTATGCCTTTTTTGCATTTTTACTAGACATCTTAAATGCTATATCTTGAATAGCTAATTTATCTAATTCTAATGAAAAATGTTTTGATATAAGTTTGGCATATGAATGTTTTTTAAATTAAAATTGATTGGAATATTTATATGGTACTTACTTCACTAAGTGATTAGATTATTCATTCTACTTATGGATATTTTTTAGGTATTGTTCCAAATGGCATCCTACAAAGTCATTGGTGTGTGGTGGCAACTGTATCGCACTCCATATGGCATGTGTCAACAAGAATTTCACTTCACTTTGTTGATTGATAAGAATAGTAATGTTTCATAGCAGTCTAAGATGAGGTGGCACAAGTTCATCCTAAGAGGCTGGATCCTACATGGATTTTCTTAGAGCAACAATCAATAGAAGGAGGCTATCAAGTAGCTTTATCAAAGCCATCACCTAACAATCCTATTTTGGTTAAGGGAGTGATCAATATCCCTTATATCAGCCTGCTTCTTGATCTTACTATTTTGAGTCTAGATTTACCTGCTACACCCTTTATTTTCCCAACATCTCCACCACCATTAGTCTTCTTGCTAGTACTACTTATGGTATAACCCCCATCATGCATGCCACTGAAACCCTCTAATTCCATTCTACCTTTCAATAGCTATGATGACGAGTTTAATATAGACTTGTACTATGATATTTTCATCAATAACTCATCTAGTTAATACCGATTTTGTTTTTTGTTTAAGTTTTAACTAACTTATGGCATTTTAGTAAATGTAGATTGATAATAGGTATGGTAAGAACTTATAATCTTTGTATAAAGAAAAAATATGTTTAATTATAATGATGAAAATAGGATATATTATTATTTGCTTTATTTACTACTTAACACTATTTTTTTTAGAATTTTGTTGGAAACAATATAGATGAGAATTTTCAAAACTTTCTAAAAGAAAGAGTAATGGTTTTCAACAACAACAGAGTAATTGGTTTTTAGAAAATACATGCTTTAACTTCAAAGCTATTTGTATTTAGTTTTCAAAGAAAGAAATCCAATATTTGAATATAAAGTTATCTCCAAAGTATTTTAAAAAATACAATATCATCTAATTTCACTAAGTTTTATTATTTGGTCCTATTTTATTGTGTTATTTCTTGATTCAGACTTAATTTTTTAAAGAATAAAAAAGGTTCTTCAACATTATCTTTTTGAACATTTCCATTGGACTACTTGTTTTAAACTGTTGACTTTAGACCCTACTAGAAGTAAGCTAACCACTTTCTAATTTAGAAAGTATCTTTTATGAATGCACTTCATCAACATTATGTTTCAACTATTTCTTAGTCAGAAAAGTAAACTATTAAATCCTTTTAATATCTTTTGTTATCCAAAAATGGGGGAGATTTTATTGAAATTCTAACTACTTTAATTGGAAATTGTCACTTTATCAATTATAGTCATTGATGTCTTGGTCATGTTTTATGTAAGGCTTAACAAAAATCTATTAGGCTTGCAAGAGACCACTCCATAGAAAGTTACTATGCCAATCACATTCCAAGAGTTGGAGCATGATGATATTAGTATTAGGGTTAAGAGTGGAGTTTAGATACATGGTTTCAAGGTTTAGTAACATGCTCTAAAGGCCTCTAGCTATTCATATATAGCTAGATGTGCCTTGTTCTTGACAATGTGCTAACAAGTAATAAGGCCAAGGTTATGGTAAATGTGTTTAAATAATTGTGCCATAATTCTTTACGAATTCACCATAAAATGATTCTAACATATTAATTCTAATTTTCTTTAGGATGTTTGTCATTGAAGCTTGAATTTGAATAAGAGAATAGTGAAAAGAATGATTCATAATAAGTAGTCAATCAAGACCTTTGTTAGTGTAATGGATATTAACTATTAGGTAATTTGCTTGGACAAGTTTTAAGTTGGTAATGAAAAAAAAATCGTCATTAATATTAAGTAAATGGGGAGTTGAAAATAGGTTGTAGTACTTAAATTTTGAAAAGGATGAAGATCTTCTTTATTTTATCTTCTTGATTTTTTAGAATGTTTGTCATTGAAGCTTGGATTTGAATAAGAGAATAGTGAAAAGAATGGTTCATAATAAGTAGTCAATCAATACCTTTGTTGGTGTAATGGATATTAACTATTAGGTAATTCATTTGGATAAGTTTTAAGTTAGTTATGAAAAAAAATCATCATTAATATTAAGTAAGTGGGCAGTTGAAAATAGGTTGTAGTACCTGAATTTCAAAAAGGATAAAGATCATATAAATTGAAATGAGATAATAGTTTCACTAGGCATCCTTAACTTGATCATGCTTGGAAATGATATAAATTCATTCAAGTGATATTTAACTATTGTAATTATAATAGAATTTAAACCTGAAAGGAAAAATGATGTCACCACTTCAGTTTGATATTTGAGTTTTGACCTCACTTTTAATTTGAATTAGGAACTTTTCTGGAGAGTACTAAGTTCTCTTATTAGTCATTTATTGTTATGATATATTTTTCAATATGACAACATAGTAAAGGAGCTGAAAAGATTCCACTATTGTGTGGAATAATTTTGACCTTGAAAAGATTCTTATCAACTTTTAGTATGTTTGGTCATCTATTTTTTCAACATTTGATAATTGATCCTTCACCCTTGTCAAGGATTAGCTAAAATTAGAAAATATCCACACTTGTAAAGTATTAGATAAAATGAATCCTCTAATTTTGAACAAGTGCTACTACAACAACTTTGCATGAGAGAGAGAGACATATGATTGCAATTAAATATTTTAAAAAGAGTAATATTATGGAAAACTCCACTTCTTAAGAAGTTGAATGTTTCAATTTTTAAGAAGTAAAAACCTTTCATAACATTATCCTTCTAAAAATAACAACTTTAAGAGAATCTGACTTTTTTTACCACATAGTAACTAACAAATCATTATTTAATTAAATTTGCTTTATCATCAAAACTAAATATGTATTTGAAAATTTTTACTTTTTATTACTAAGATACCGCAACAGTAATTTTTCATTCAATTTTAAATAATTTTAACGTTAAAAACTTTAAGAATATGATTAATTTGCAGATTAGGCTGGTTGGTTAAAATTGATGAATGGTTGAAATTATAATCTAAATTTAATATGAGATAAGATGATGACGCATAACTTAAAAGCATCATAGGCTTCGGTTTCTACCCCTAGCGTTATAGGAGTGCACTTTGGAACAATTTAGGAATTGAAAAATCATCAAACATTCATAAAATTTCAACATCTTTTCCATAAATCTTTAACTAGTGTAAAACCTTTTACCCAACTTTTACTACATCAAATATATAATTTCAGAGCAATCTTCATGGTATTGTCTCTTTGATTAACAATCTAGTAATATGGTTCTTTAAAGAAGATTACATATATGATGCAACATATGGCAAAAATAATGATGAAAACATCAATAGTGAGAGCAGTCGCAGCCTGGTCGCTTAGCTTCATATTTCTTCCACCAAGTCGGTCAACCATATCAGGAACAGATTCCCAGTTCCTTATTTCTTGTTCATAAGGATCCTCCAATCTCATCCTCATCTTTTCCGATTGGCGGCTTGCAGCCTCTTGAGCTAGCGTCCAGTCGTAAAATCTTCGACTTTCGTCATTGCTTAGAACATTGTAAACTTCTTTTAGTTTCAAGAATTTGTCTGAGGCAGTTTTCAGTGGGAGAGAAGTTGTGTCGGGATGGTATTCCTTCGATAATCTCCGATAGGCTGCTTTTATTTCTTCTAGATCAGCTTCAGCTAACACTCCTAAGAATCTGTTTGGTTTGAATATAAGTTAATAAAAGACAAAAGAATTATTTACGAAGTTGCTAAAACCAGCAAACTGAATATTCAACTGACATTTTCTTCTTTGCACAAGTGATTCAAAAACTGAATTATTTAAGAAGTTGCTAAATCACTTTTGCAATGAAGAAAATGTCTCCCAAAGGGGTCAGTATAGCAAACAAAGCTTGAATATCATCCAGAAAATGCCAAAAACTGTGATTCAAAGCGATCATCTTACACACAATTTTGGGCTTGTTATAGGTGACCAAAAGCACTAGATATTTCAGGATGAAAGAGATCGGATTGCAGGGGGGAGAAAACAGTTCTGAGCCCCCAAAAAGAAGGGCACAAAAGGCTTTGTAACATTGAAATTTCATTGCAATACACTGAACACTCTTTTTGGTCCCTCACTGCCTCAATTTCAGAGAATTTCAGCATGTTTATCCTTGTTAAATGTTAAAAACTTGTTCCACGTTGCACCCGCAAATGATATCAATCTCGTTTTCTGGTATGCTAATTTTTAACAATTTTACATCAGACCAAATCAATTCTCTAGGAAGAGAGATGCAGAACTCATTTTTAAGAGCCTTGTATCTATATGAGATAAAAAAATAAAGAGTAGTAACGGAAGTACAGAGTAGTAAATTGGATTCCAAATTTGCAATACTTACTCATAATGAGAACCAGAAGAATCGCTAAGCAAATCAGCAAATTTTTTGCCCAAAAGATTTTCGGGATCTTCCCCAGAATTGGGTTGCTGCTCTTTACTGCGATTGCTGCCTCCAATCCAACCTTCATCTTCGTTCTCCCAATGGATTCTAGTGTCAACTCCAGGGGGTGCTCTCGGACGCTTCTTACTGTTGGGCCCCTGAGAAGCATAAACTTCGAGTTTAATGCTTTGAGTTTTTGTGCTTCCGATTGTTCTTACTCTTCTTGTTTCTCCAAAATTATGTAAGAGGGGATTGTATAACAGAACCCGCGGAGGAGCAGCGGAAGCCATGGGAGGAGAAGAAAGAGGAGGAGGAGGGAGAAACTGCGTGGTTTTGACAGCTGACTGAATACATTATTAGGTGGCCCTCATAAACTTGCAGATTTTGTGGCTCAGATTCAGAAAGCCTTTGTACGGAAACGAAAATTGACCTCCCTTCTTGTAGGGTATTGCTTCTCGAGAGAAAAAAAAAAAAAAAAACTTCAACACAACCGTCTAATAGCATGAGAATCCATTTTATTCGTAATTAATTAAATATAAATAATAAATTAATTATTTATTATTAACTATAATATAATAAGAGAAAAGATTAGATTAATTTATAATTAATTATTAAATAAAATAAATCTACATAATATTAATTGATAGTATTTAAATAATAGTATGTAAATATAACGTAATAATCAACACCTGCATAAATATTTCCCGTTGCTCGTGTGATACTCTTAACCAAAAAAGCATTTGCGAATTTTGGCTTTGTTAAAATAAAGTTGTCAATTTATTTTTAAGTAAATTTCCTTTTTAAATAGTCATTGACTTTAAGTAAAAAAATCATTTTATTTATAATTATAATTTATATTTCAATTATATATATGTTATGTGCTGCTATAAAATTTATTAAATTTTATAAGAATTTCATCAAAACTTATTTTATTTAGCCTGAAATACATATTATATAAAAAATTTATCATCTTTCTAATGTTATATATATTATGATATCATCAAATTTTATTTTTAAATTTAATTCTATACACTTTTTAATATGTTTTGGATAAAAAATTTATTCATAAATAAATTAAAGTTATTTTTATTAAAATAAAATTAAATCAATTGTAAAAATCTTTGATACCAAATGAATCCGTGTAAGGCAAAGGATCAAACTCTTGTTGTAAAAAAAAGATATAAAAATTCTAAAAATTATCAAATATCATTTGAATGAAAAAAAACCTAGCTTACATCAAGAAGATTTGAATCTAGTATCTCAATATACTACCCAAGTATCAAAGGTGTACATGGATTAGACGACCAAGGCTGGTCACTTGGCCTAATGAGCTCTGTTAAAAAAAATACAGGATTTTGATTCTTTTTTTTTGTTTGATAGGCTCATCAGAACCTTTTTTATGATCCGATTAATAATTAGATAGGCTCAGGCCAAGAAAAAAAAAAGTCTGATAGGCCTTGTCTAGCCAGATTCGATTATATTAATTTATTTTTAATAATATAATTATGTATTAAAAAATAATTATATCTAATTATTTTTAATATAAAAAGATTAATTTAATATAATTAAATATTTTATATATTTAAATATCATATTATCTATTTAAATATATTTTTTTTATTTTAAAAAATATTTTTTACTAAAAAATAAAAAATACGTTTAAGCTATTAGGCCAGTCTTTCATGCTTTCATTTAAAAAATAGGGCCGAGCTGGGTGAAAATTTTTTAAAATGCAAACAGGCAGGTTAGGTTCGAGCTTTAAATTTCATGTAATTTGACCTGACCTGACTCATATACACCTTGATCTGATACTTACTAATCTATTACCTAATGACCTATTATGCATAATCTATAATTCAATACATATAATAAATAATAAATTAATATAATTCTTCCTAGCATCATTAAATTACATACATCTTTAACTACAAATGAAATTTATAGTAATTATTATTCTTTGCAATAACAAAAATGATAAACCACTTGATATTTTTATTTTAAAGACACCGAATGTGCAAGTACAGTGGTTACAATTTTAATTATTGAGAGTTACTTAATCAATAAAAAATTATTTAAAGAGCTATTTACACATTTATAAATTGATTTGAAATTTGGTAATTAATAAATATTTGAATTACATAATATCTTCTACTTGATTAATTAGATGTGATGTTTATTTTCAACCCTATACCATCTAAAATATATACAATATTTTAAGTCTAAATTCATATCACTGTAAATCTTTAAAAAAAACTTTAAATATCATGGATACATTTCTTGGTTATGGATGCTAAAATTTAGTGTGATTATTTATATTGAATCATTTATAGCTACATATTAACTTTGAATTTGGATGCATTACTCGATTATTAGATCATCGGTTTGATAAGTAACCCAAAGTAGTGTAACAACAATTGATTGATTAAAAATTAAAGCAATAGTCACAATTGTTGCACATAATCAAGCCTTTTATACCTTGATTTTTGCTTAAGATGACAAGTTTGGCCTATTATTATTAGTTTATTACTCCACTAAGCCAAACTCTTTAACCTGTTGATTATCATAACATGCTACATTTCTTTAATTTTTTTTGATTGTTCCAAATCCACTCCTGTCAATCAAACAAGAGTGGGTAAATCACTTTCCCTGCATATTTTTAAATTTAATCTATTTATAATTTTAAGGATTAAATTCATTTATACTTTAATTTATAATTTTCACCTAAGTTAGTTTTTATTCTAAATATAATGAAAGACATACATAAAATACACATGCTCTCCATTTCCATAAATTGGCCTAATATAATACTTAGTTTTAGAATCAAGTTATCTGTCATGACCCTAATCCAATTGTGATTGGCATGGAATCCCTTTTCGGTTTCCACAAGTCTATTCCTAATTAATTCACTTGCTTTAGAATAACAAATGCCATACATTTATAAAGAATCTAGCATTTCAAAAAGAAAACATTCAATGAGTTTTCTACAAAAGATGAAAAAGTTAAGCATACTTATAACCCTCTTAAAATGAGGATAAGCAAGCCTATCTAACTTAAGAGGAAATCAGTTCAACATTCCCTTTATCTAATTCTATGACAAATAAGAGGTTCAAAATATTTTATATATATAAAACTATGTTACCAAAATACCATCAATAAGTTCTCATAAACTCTAGCTTTGAGAAGATGAAAGTGAAAATGGAAGCGGAGGCTCAACTTGGGAATCTATAAAATAAAACACAAAGGAGTGAGTTTAGGACTTAGTGAGTGAATAATTTATAAAAATAATAATAATTTACAATAACTTACCTATTAGACCATCCTTCTTTAACCAATCATATCACAATTTAACATATTAGAAACTAAGAACCAATGTTAATGAAATTA
Source organism: Sindora glabra (assembly GCA_020226215.1). Classification (NCBI taxonomy): domain Eukaryota; kingdom Viridiplantae; phylum Streptophyta; class Magnoliopsida; order Fabales; family Fabaceae; genus Sindora; species Sindora glabra. Next base: position 71,684,768 of record CM035226.1, on the reverse strand, counting down.
ACACATGATTATTTCATTTTTCAATGTCTCATATATAAACACCTAAGGATAATTATAATCAAGTCACATCTCATTTGGAACAATAAGCAATTAATAGAATACAATCATCCACCTTTTATCTCCTAGGTTAGCCTTATACCCTCCACAAGCTTTCCATCCTTGTCCCTATAAGGTTTGTCTTATAACCTTCACAAGCATGTCATCGAAAATTTTCGATTCAGTACTCATAACATCACCTTTATCACATTTCTTATTTTCACTACCATTCATGGCATGATTCAGAATTATAATTTCAATATTGGAGCTCAAGCTCTATTCAACATAGTCACAATTTAATTTCAATATACATTATAATACTTATCAATATCATTATATCCTCTAAAATAGATATAAGCATTCATCATAGTACTCAATTCATAAAGCATTTCTCAATATATATATCTCATTCCATGAGTGATGTAAAAAGTTCATTACATCATATATTATATCACGTAACTTCTACCTCTTCATGTCATGATCATTTAACCTATGTATCATCTTACACTTATCATGAACCATAGTATCTTTCGTGTTTAGTGACAAAATACTTATGTTGGGTAATTAAAAGTTATGAAAACAGAAAATAGATGGGATATATGTTACTATACGATCATCTTAACTATGACCTTTGAATAGTCTTCTATAAATAACTTAAAAATTATAAATATAATATCCATGAAACTTATTTCATATGAAAATAGACTCAATAAGCTTTTGATAGACTAGTTTTTTGCCTAAATTAGTTAAGTTTTGAAATGATTACACCTTTTTGAAAATAGACGCAAAAGCTCCATTTTTAAAATTTGGAATTTTTTTACCTTTGTCCACTATTTTGATGATATCTCAAAATATATATAATATTTTGATTTGAAACTAATTTCATTTGAAATTAGACTCAATTATTTTTAAAATAATAGATAATTTATTTAAAATAGACATAAGATGAAGGAGTTATGTCTCTTCAAATTTGGAATAAAATTCTACAGTTGATGAATTAATTTATCCTCCTAGTTTTTGCCTTTGGACTCTCAAAATTGATTGATTACTTGATTTTTAGGCCTAATTTCACCTTCAGATCCCTAGAATCAATTTATGAATTGATTCATCAACCCTTAGACCCTTATAACTAATTGGTTACTCAATTTTGAACTCCAATTTATTTGTACATGAAAATCTTAGTTTTCTATGAAAAATTCACTATTTATCTAACTTTGAATAACTCTTAAACTTATATATTATACATCAAACCTCAATATGCTCATCATATAACCTCAAAATTTATAAATTTAGCTAGATTATTCACTCACCTTATATGGAAGAGGATGTTAGAAGATTAGTTTGAAGATCTTTCAACCTTTACCACATCAAAATCCATGGTTTCTAGAGTTAAGGTTTAAAATACTCAGCAAAATCAAATAAACTTCAAATCCTTCATCAACCAAGAAGAAATAGGAGGAATTCTTGATGAAAGCAATGGTCTTACCTCGATTAGATAAAAAAATCAAGAAGATTTGAAGTCCTTTTGCTTAATTGATGGAGTGGTGTAGATATTGTCTAGAGAAAGTGGGAGAAATTCTTAGAGAGAGATGGAAGATTTGGAAGGATGAAGTGAAATGAGGGGAAAATAGCATTTGGGGCTGAAATGGGGGAAAATAAGGCCCTAGGGTTTTTTTTTTGAAAAGTTACTCCTAAACTTTTTTTATACTCATATGCTCACTTATATTGGAATATAACTTTATAATTCATGATTCTAATAAACTTTTCTCATCAAAATCTCACTCGAATCACATTCCCATATTCTTACTTTTATTAATTCTATTTTATTTCATATTTTATATATAATATTCTCAATTCATTTGAATTTACTAGTTGCTTTAACCATTCTTCCTTAGATTGTAATTTCTAATTTATTAATAATTAAGGAGAGTGTAACATTATCTCTGCAAAAACTCTAACTTCAATTGGAGATTTCATAAAATAATTTGTTCTAAAATTACGGAAGATGATAGTCTTAGCACAACAATGACAACCTCAAACATAAAAAATACATAATGGGGGTTTGATAAAAGAAACGTAGAAGTGCTTCAACAAATGGAATTAGAACTTGTTTTCACCTAAAATTGGGTCTCAAATTAAAAATAACAGTTTTAAACACAAATTATTGAATTCTTTTGATAAAGAAGGTTAAGATCTTTTTTATGTAAATTGTTTCTAAAATTGGATTTCAAATTATATTTATTTTTTCATGAATTGGAAAAAAAGAACACATGCTTTACATTTGTATACGTTGTTACTGTTAAGTTTTTTATGAAAAATAATTTAGATAAATAAAAGATTATTCATAATAAAAAGTATAAATTGATAAATTTCAATTTTTAAAGATTGTTTGATTAATAAAAAATTATATAAGAAGTTAGGAAGCAGAAGATATATGAATTATTTATTTGAACATTAATTACTAAAATAAAATTTTAATTTTTAAAGAAATTTTATTTTTTTAAAAAATAAGAGAAATTACTCTCCTTTAATTGAAAATTTATCACAAGAACATTTAATTGCTAATCAAATAATTTTGACCATCTTCAAAATTTTTAAAAGAAAAAAGGCACGAAATTAATTAAGTGAAAAATGATAAATGTGTGTGTGTTTGTATGCGCAATTTTCCCCGGAAAATAAAAATAACAAACTCCTGCCATTCGTTCCTCTATTACAAAACCTCTTTTCCTTTTCCACATTTAAACCCTTCACATTTTGCAAAAGCGGGCAGATTCTTCTTCGCCCATTTCATCTTCCTGATACTCTGGGGGTTTGCCGGAAAAACAAAAGTCACACTGTGAAATGCTTAGAAGGAGGGATGCAGAAGCTACTTCGAACAACTTCTTCAGCTCCAATTCTCTGTACAGGGGGTAGTGCGCCCTCTTTTCCGTTCAAAAAAAACCAAACCTACAATTTCTCCCTCCCTTTACGTGCAAACTATCTCAAAGATTTTCACCTTATAGCATCCTTCCACACCCTTTCTCTTTCTTCATCATGGTTTTCTACAATGGCGGCTTCTGCTTTTCCCAACACTGCTACATCTTCCCTGGCTTCGTCCATCACCAACAAACCCTTTTCTGCTATGTCTTCTCGCTGTTGCCGCATTTGTAGGTGTGCAGTCGATAATAGGGCGAAGTCTCGGGCTTGGGTTGTGCTTAAGGATGCTAGAAATGGGTCACGGGCTGCGTGGTTGCATTCGGGTTCAGATGGGACTACTGAGGGGAACAGAACCTCGGAAAATGTTTTTGGTGATAATAATGCTGATGGTAGTAATATGGAGTCTCCTGTGGAGAAGCCATTGAAATTACATAGGAGGCAAAAGGGTTCTTCCGGCATCTCTGGGCTACCATCAAATCCTGACTTATTGACCATTCCGGGTGTTGGTCCCAGAAATTTGAGGAAATTGGTTGAGAAAGGTATTGCTGGAGTTGCCGAGCTAAAGCAACTGTACAAAGATAAGGTATGCGGTTCTTAAATTTGGCCGCAGTGCTGTTACTTTGTTTTGTTACTTGGTAACCTTCAGCTGTTTTAGTGACTGGAAATTGAAACATAGGCTTCACTGAAGGTTACTTTGTTTTGCATCTATGCTTGAACGATGTTTACTAGATCTATACCTTTAGCCGCTTCTGTACGCGGTTGTTTCTGAACTATTATGTTTTGTTTGGTGTTTTTTTCTGTTGCAATTAAACATAAGCATCTGCTAGGGGTATCCCCCCCCCCCCCCCCCCCGAGTTCTAGGGCTATTAATTTAAGTGGATTTGCAATAGAATGGAGTGAAAGTTATATTTCTGTGTCGGAGAAAGTGATATTTGTATTATAGATGGTTTAGACATATTTTTGGGCTTGATGTTATTGAGCTACATTGACCTATTATAATAGTTCCCTTTTTTTTTTTGGGGTCTTTTTTTTTTTTTCCAGTTCTTTGGAAAATCCAGTGATAAGATGGTTGAGTATCTCCAGAGTTCTGTTGGAATTATCCACAAGAACCATGCTGAAAGTATAACTACATTCATTAAGAAGAGTGTGGATGAGGAGCAGGATGATAAGTCCTCAGTTCAGGCTTCACAGAAGAAACGGATTACCCTCTGTGTAGAGGGTAACATCAGTGTAGGGAAAACTACTTTCCTTCAGAGAATAGCCAATGAAACAATTGAATTGCGTGATCTTGTTGAGGTGGTTCCTGAACCCATCAACAAGTGGCAAGATATTGGACCTGACCATTTCAATATTTTGGATGCTTTCTATGCTGAACCCCAAAGGTATGCCTACACCTTTCAGAACTATGTATTTGTTACAAGGGTCATGCAGGAAAGAGAGTCATCTGGTGGAATCAAGCCTCTTCGGCTGATGGAGAGGAGTGTTTTCAGTGATAGGATGGTAAGTATCAAGTCTCCTAGAAGCTTTCTTCATCTTTTTCTTCTTCTGTTTCATATGGTAGTGGTAAATGGCTTTTGAGAATAATTTGTACATTTTGTGTTTGTTTCCTTTTCTTTACATTTCATTTTCTATCTTTTGCTGGATTGCTATAAACATGTTCAAAAGTGATCTCAATTGATGGATTTGAAACTTTGCAGTTCTTTCTTTTTCATGTTTGATACGGTTGAAGAGGAAGAAAAATATTATTTTGAGAGTTGAAAGGCTCATGCATTTTATTATCTCACTGTCCAATAAAGGTCTTTGTACGTTCTGTTCATGAAGCCAACTGGATGAATGAGATGGAGATCAGTATTTACGACTCATGGTTTGATCCTGTTGTGTCGTGCTTGCCTGGACTAATTCCCGATGGTTTTATCTATCTTAGAGCAAGTCCTGATACTTGCCACCAGAGAATGAAGTTAAGGAAGAGAGCAGAGGAAGGTGGTGTTAGCCTTGACTATCTCCGTAACCTCCATGAAAAGCATGAAAGCTGGTTATTTCCCTTCCAAAGTGGCAATCATGAAGTGTTATCGGTCAGTAAGATGCCCCATCACATTGACAGCTCTTTACATCCTCATATAAGAGACCGTGTATTTTATCTTGAAGGTGATCATATGCATTCAAGCATTCAGAAGGTATTGTACCTATAGATTCATTTCTGACTGATATTTTGTTATTAATCATAATTTTGCTTAGCCATATTCAATTATGAACAGGTTCCTGCATTGGTTCTGGACTGTGAACCCAATATTGATTTCAACAAAGATATAGAAGCAAAGAGGCAGTAAGATTACTTTCTCATACCCAGATATCTAGTTGACATTTCTATATGTCTGGATTAAACTTTTGTCCCTTCAAATGCTGGCTTAGGCATACATGAGACTTTTTTTTTGCATGGCTTGGGCCAATCAAGGTTGACAGTTGGATGGTTATGCTTTATTTCCTCCAAATGTGGTCTGTTTTATTTGTTTGAGTGGGTACATTTCAGAGGAGGGTGTCTTGTTTAGCCACAAAAATGGAGAGGCAAATGGAGGTCTGTGAATCTTCATTAATACTCTAGCAAATAACTGGTTATTTGACAGGCTTCTGAACTTTTTAAATGGATGACCCCAATTTTTCTTAATTTACCCTTTTGTGGAAGGTTCTAAATAGTGTATCACATGTTTATTCAATAGCCATAAGCAGGGTATCTTAAATGCCAGTGTTAGGCTTCTTGCCCAATGTTTGGTTTAAATCATTAAATATTATATTTGTTGTTTGCCACTTTATTGTAAACAACTGATGCATAACTGCTGACAAGCTAATGAAGTACAATTGCTCTGAAGCCTGTATTTCTCTTGTTTCCTTGATATGACTGGCTGTTTGGTTGTATTCTAGACTGGGCACAGCATCTCAATGCACTGCATAGTTTTCCAAAAAATTAGCGTAGGAAGGGCCATACTTCCTTTGTGATATATAATGGAATATTCTTACCATCAGACTGATATCATTTTATGGTCTAACGAATGACTAGTCTGCTGGATTCATTGATATTTGATTTCCTAGTCATTGTAGTCATCATGATTTGATGTTATTACCATCATACTGATATCATTTTATGGTCTAGTGAATAACTGGTCTGTTGGATCAATTGATAGTAGCCTTCCTTGTCATTCATAACTTGAGCCCTGGTGCCTGGTGGGTACTATCTCATAATTCCCATCTCTCGCAGCAGCCCCACTTCCCTTGCAGATGAGGAAGGAAGGTGATTGTATATTTAATTGGGAAGTAACACAGTCAATCTCAAAGACTAGTTATGTCTTTAGGCAATGTATACATGAGTGCAAAACAAAATGCTGCTGAGTGGGGCATTGTTTCAAGTGCACTCAGGTACTAAAGGCCCTAGAGTTGCTAGGATTGGTTCAAGATGTATGTTTTATCTATCATGAAGTTAAAGCTCATAAATTACATTAAAATGAGATAGTCTCAACTAATTTACTATTATGGGGGTCAAGTACAGAAAAAACAAAGATATGTGCATTTATCTGATTCTGTGTGAATCTCCCATCTTTCATATAAATAAATAGTAAAGCATAAATTACAAATTTCTAGCTTCTGAAGCATAGAACTTATATTCTAAATAGTAAATAGCGACTTATGTATAAACCAATATAATTTTTTTTTTTCTGTATCCATCTTAATATTTTGTAATTCTTTTATTGTGATTTGTTCATATTTATAAAGTTAGCTTTACTTCGCATTTGCCAATCCTTGACCTGCAAGTTTTTACTCGTTAGGTGGATTTTGTCAACTACACTCCTGATCAGGAAGTAGATAGCTGAATAAACAAAATTACGATGTTGTTTGCCAATGTGTCTTGGGTTTTTTTCCCTTATCATCTCTCTCTCTCTAACGTAGAATTGCCAATGCTGAATGGAACTAGTTTTTAAAATTGCAGTGGGTTTATCCATCATGTTTTTATGGTTTTTAATATATCTGTTGTTTTGTTCTTGGTGAAGATATGCATCGCAAGTTGCAGAGTTCTTTGAATTTGTGAAGAAGAAGAAAGAAGTTTTATCCAAGGAAGTCGTTGAAGGTGAGAGAGATAAGCAACCACAGGTCCATCTGCCCCACAATGGTGGATTATGGGTACCTGGTGGTAAGCACTTCCCTGAATCAGCCCTCAAATCTTTGGATTTCAGACGGGCAATGTCGCTCATGTCTGGATAGCAGTTCATGAAACTTGTCGGAGATGAATTGCGTGTTCCACTGGACTCGGATTGTAGATTGACTAATTGTTGCTGGTTGACTTGTTTATGTTTTAATTCGTGTAAATATTTAAGATGTTAACACCGGAACCTGACTAACGTATGTAGCGTTAGTGTAGTGGTTGTCAAATGGATTATTAGTAGTAAGGCGATTGGTTGTAGTTATAATGTACTTAAATTTATTTTATTGGGAGATGTGTTTTCCAATATGTCATACTATTTTGGGCAACTCTGAGATTTTATGTTCCTTTATTTTTTTGGTAAGATAGAAAGCTAGCACAGATCACAAAAGGGTAGACATAATTCAACAACAGTACTACAAAAATGGCTAACCTCACACTCCAAATTGGAGGTGGGTGTTACACACCTTCGAATAAAGAGTGTAGAATTAGGGTTTAATTTTTCCTCTGAGAGGACCTGAAGGTGGGTGTGGGGTTAGGGTTGGACAAATAACCACTAGCCGATGCAAACCATCCACTTGAACCCAAGAACAGGTGAAGGAATGTAATCGGTTGACGGCGAATTACGAGGAGTTTTTCTTTGTTGCTGATCGACTTTGGATGGCATAAACTTAAACCGCAACAAAGCAATCCGAAACTCGGCGGCCTTTATTACAAAAACAACGCTGTTTTAAGTTATGGCGCGAAAATTTCGTCTTTTATATACCGTTGCCACAAATATAACCCATTCTCTCACTCATTTTCCCCAATTTCCTAATACAAACTCTATCAAAGCATCTTCTTCATTCGTTCGTTCTGTCACACTAGCGTTCTGTAAATCCAACCAATTTCTTGATGAAAGAAAACATTCGATTCTCCGTCGGGCTCCATAATTCTTTATTAAAGTCACCGTTTCTGATGCGTTTGAACTTAGGAACTTGTCGATTGGATTAATTGGTGTAGCCAACCACTAGAATTAGAGTTTCATCCAAATCAAAAGTCATTGGAGAAGGTCAACATTTTCGAGTAATCCAATTGCTCTTCGGCCGGTAAGAAATGAAGCATATTGCGCAATACCCCTTCCCAAAAGCATTTTAATTTGCAGGTTTGTTGTACTGGACTTCTACTCCTCGTGGGTTTTAAACCGTTTTCAATCAAGTCAATCAGATCAAAACCGTACAATGCGGGTAAACTCGGATCTAATGTCTACAACGGTCAGATTTGGCTGATAAAAAAAGGATAACAATTGAACCAGCCAGTTAATCAAGATGTCCAAAATTGGCACAATTCGACCAATGTCCATCCCATGGTGGGAGAATGGAATTAACAAAGTCATAATAGCATCCTTTAGTTTGAAGTACCCGGTAAATTACATTGAATTTTCAACTACTTTGGATTTAAGTTAAATTCCTTTTTCTTGATTTAGGGGAGAGGGTAGAAATTTCATTCACAAGATTCGAATCTTGCTTAAATGGACCAAGTTCACAACTCCTCGAATCAATCATCATTTTGCAAGAATTTTTTTACAAGTTTAAATTCTTATATATTTAAATTTTTTATTTTTATTTTTGAATTTTATGAGTCATTGGATTCACATATTTATATAGAAAGTAAGTTTTCAAGACAAACCGAATTCCCTAAAAAGTAAGTTTTTTTTATTAACTTATGGGAAAGTATTAAAAGTTATTTAGTTAATATTAAATTATTTCTTAAGAATTAACTTTCTCAACTCTGAATTTTTTTATTAAGTATTATTAAAATGACTAATATACTATTGTAGATTGTAATATGAAAAATAATAAATATTAATAAAATTTAATTATATCTAGTTATTCTTTTTTTAAACTATATTTCTAATTTTTTTCTTCAATTATAATTTTTCCAAATTTTTAATTTATTTTTTAATTTATTATAAAAAGTAAAATAAACTTATATAAAAAAATTAAGATGTCATACATATATATTAAATTATTTTAATATAATTAAAATAAAATATATTTTATGAAGAAAAATATTAGTTAAAAATATATCAAATTTATATAAAATAGATAAAAAATAAACATTTTTTATTTTTATAAATGAAGATTAAAATAATAAAGAATAAATATAATAAATATAAAATAATAAATAAAATGATATAATAGATATATATAATAAATATAATTTTATTTAAAATTAAATTTTTATTATAATTATATTTATGATATAATATTTAATATTTATTTTATATAATTTTATAAAATAATAATCTTATTCATTATATTATTAATAAAACAATTATATTTTGTTATATTTATTATTGTTTTCAAACTGATACTGAGGATAAAAAGTTAAAATGATCATTACATAAATTTACTAAGGGTAGTTTTGCATTTCTACCTACAATTAACATAGGAGTTCTTCTTTTTAAAAGGGTGTGGGTAAATAATTTATTAGAATTTGTGAGACATTGAACTTCCTTCGTTTTAATAACTAGTGGCCAACCAAATAATTCAAAGAATTTCTATTTTTTATAAAGTTACATTTTCCCTATTATTTCTACTGACCAGATGACCTCCTAATGATAATTGTAAAATTGTACTTTTTAACAAGTATTGATGGATTCCATCATAATTATTCCTACAGTAAAACAACATCCAAATAATATTATCAGTTTCTCTCCCTCATCAATTTGTAGCCTTTGCTTTCCTTCCTCCTTTAAAGCATCGTAATTTATCCATGCACACTACCAACAATAGTCTTTTTTATTTCCTTTCACATGTTTATGGCTGGTACATATATAATAGGATCATTCTGTAGGAAGATCAAACTTTTTAGAAATCAAGTGTGATCATCATCAAATCACTAATTTCACTTCGGTATTTGTATTTAATAGGTGATCTAACAATGGTGACCTTTTAATTGATATTTGTTCCTGAGCTGTGTTGTTATGGACTCAAGTCTTGAATTTACTTTTAACCTAACGAAAGCTTCATGTTCAAGTATTGGAGAAGTGGTAATCACAGCTAATGCTGTTTATGATGACTGTTTTAAGGTTTTCAGGAGATTTTACCTACCCTTTCAAACAAAACTGAGTGTAGTCGTGACTTCACAGGAAGCCGGAGGGGTAGTGCCAACTTTGTGTGGCTGTGGTGGCAGTAAATTTACAACAATCTGAGCAAAAGCAATTCTAACTTAACATGTATTCCTATCCAACCATCTTTAGATGTAGTTAATCTTCAACCAGAACCTTCATACAACATCAGGCCTTGCATTTCGACCACTAGTTATAGTTTTTCTCATTTTTCCCTCACTGGGGTCATAATGATCTTACCAAGCAAGTGCATTGCTAAGTTCCAATTCTTGGCTGCAATCACGTAAGTACACCACGGGCAGCCTTTTAGTTTTTATTGCAATATATAACCTAAAAAGGAGATCACCAAAATCCTTTCAAGGTTTTATCTTCCTTTGCAATTTTAAATCGATCCTAGATAGTCCAACCATAGTCCAACTTCGGTTAGAACATGTACCGTTCTCTTCTCCAGTTACTGATTGTGTCTGCCTTTTAAAACATTAGTAAATACTATCACCAAACCAAAAACATATTCAGATGTTTAATATTCAGTAGCACTAGGACGCATTGACTACAATGAAACTTATACAGTAGATGGTGCATACAGAATTTCCACAGATGAACTTCAACTGTATATCAACGAGATATTCATTCTTGGACAGAAAACCGAAGACAGAAATATTTTCAAGAAAAAGTTAAGAAGCTTTCAGTAGTATAATGGCATGGCCTTTCCAAAGACAGAAAAGTTTTCAAGAAAAAGTAAGACGCTTTCAGTAGTACAATGGACTAGCCTTTCCAAAAGTACTAGGACATCAAAGTGGATGCCACAGCATATGATGTTCTTAAAGACTTTAACTTCTTCCACATCCTGAATTCAATTTCAAGACTTTGTGTATATGGATCCCTTGCGTATAACAATTCAGTGGTTTAATCATTCTTGAGGCTGATGTGTAAGTCTCAATACCATAACAGATACCTTGATAAACAAGAGAAAAATGGAAAAATAGGGCAGGTTGGGAATGAGAAAAGCATGAAACTCACATTTATCTCAGTTTTTCTTCATCTTTTTCACATACACCATGGAATTATTAGTATCAAAAACAAATATCAATCGGAAATAACTAATAGATTACAACAACACTATGCATACGACTATTCATAAAAAAATAATGACCAGTTGATGATGAATAGAGATATTATTTGAATTCACAAGTTTAGTGTTGTTCTACGGTGATGAATAAAAGCATACTAGAACACTGGTAAGAAGATAATTTTTAAGCATACATCAAGGATCATAAATTAATAAAGTAAAATATCTTAAAGGCGCCTAAAACACCATTAAAATCCGTAAGCACCTTTGTCCATTGAAACTAATCTTCAGTGCAGATGTCGTCAACTGGCACCAGACTCTCTGTATAATTCAAAACAAGATACCTACACACAACTCTACGAGCAGGGAGGTTCTTCAATTCATTACTCCTTGGATTGTACAGAGATAAAGCACTAATTGCCTCATTTTGATCATTAAATTCTAGCGTTTCCACATCACAGACAATTTCATTTCTCCATGTGCTCAATGGATGTATTATTCTATTATAAGGTCCCATAGTAAACTGCTTAATCCAACTCATCCCAGTTGCACATATATCCATCACCCATAAATCAATGACAGAAGATCCAAAGTCATCAATTATAAAGTGAGAGAACAAAGCAAGTGACTCCTTATATACTGTAAGTTTATTGCCAGATGATCCAACAGCTGAGGCAGGCAATTTTGTCTTTGTAAACACTTCCTCTCCTATATGAAATGAAACTAACAACTCAGAACCGTCCAACTGATCCATGTCACCCATTTCAGAGCCCAACCAAAACATCGCTCCATTAACACTCACGGAGTCTTGTTTAAGGTATAAAGTTTTCAAAATCTCAGCTTCAACTTCTTTCCATGATCCAGTGCTTAGTGAATACATTTCCACACGACTAACACAAATCTCATCAAGAACCAGAGCCTCATCCTCATCAAAATAGTCACGCAAAAGAATTCTTAAAATTTTGTAATCATTGACAACGGAACTAAAACCAAAACCCACATAGCAAATGCCCTCGAAATCAATTATAGTTCCTGGTACCTGTTTAACTTGCCTAGTAGCTGGGTTCCAAACTGAAATCAATTCAGAAAGATCGTGATCAGCAACATATCTAACACAGAGCAATCCATTACAGGAACCAACAATCCTTGCTCGAGACATGGAATTTATAAACAGCGGGTTATGAACTTCAAGCTGATTTAGATCATTTCCAAGGCAACACAAACTCATACGTTGAAAAGAACTTCCAGGGTATTTGCGCTGCAAGAGAAGAGATGGGTTTTTTTGGGCAGAGTGGCGAAGATGTTCTTCTATGAAATCTGGGTTTTTGAAGAGTCTGGACCATCCTTTGGCAACACACTGAAATCGCGTGAGAGATTTCACTGGCAACCTCGTAAGAATTTCTCTGATTATTTCAGGTGGCATGCAATAGGAATGAAACCGGACATCCATTTCACCGGAATTCATAATGTTTTCTTGTTGCTCTCATCAGAGAGAGAGAAGGTTGGAATTTGGGGTTAGGCATCCCATGCTTGAGACTGAAAGAATGTCAGGGAGAGGTTTGGAACATAATTCAGCCCGTTAGATGGTTTGGGATTAGAGACACGTGTATCCCTTCATCCGTAGAAAATAAGAAGTTTTTATATATTTATTCGAGAATTCACGGCATTGTATAATCATAATAATCCCCGACTAATTTAGAATTGAATTGGGACCGATTTAGCTCTTGTTTGGAATGAGAGAAGTAACGGGCGACGAAAATAAGGAGAAAGAAGTTAGGGCGTCCGTACGAAATCTCTCCGGTTTGGAACGGTGGAGAGAAGTGAGAGAAGAAAGAAATTTGAGGCAAAAAAGTGAAGTGGGTCCCACGTTTGCATGAGTTCAGACTTCTCTCCAAAAATGGAGAGAAGTGAGAAGAAGTTGAGCTGAGTACAACGTCTTTCCAAAGCTGCCCTTGGAACCAGAGAGCAACCGGAGAGAGATTGCCACCGCAAGCCACCGCCTCCAGCTTCCTTGTCGCAGTCGCGCCTCCAACTTCGGTGTCGTGCTCGCGCCTCAGCCACCATCCACGTGCGCCGTCGAGTTGCGGTTCTGCTAGGGAAATCGCCCATCGGTTGAAGCTTCGACAGAGAGCTCCACCGTTGTCCTGCTCCCTCCTCCCCAGGCGTCGTCCCTGTCGCGGAAATCATCACGTCGTTGAAGGTGAAGGATCCCAGTCACGGTGGCAGGCGACAGTGGAGGAAGAGATTATGCAGGAAGTTAACGCCGTTAACGGCGAATCAAGGAGTAAAGTTGAAGGTGATGTGAGCTTCGATCTGAACGCGAGTCCTCCACTTGAGTGATATTTTTACTTTTTCAGATCTTTCCCTGATGCTCTTTTTTTTTAATTTTTTTTCCTACTGTTATTTTATTATGAACCAAAGTGAGGTGAATTGTCGACCAGGAGTTTTAAAATTTGAAATGTTGCAATGATTTGATGAATTATTGAATTAAAATGATTTAATTATATTTATTAAAAAATAAATAATTATAATTGAATATTTTTAATTTAATAATATTAAAATTTATTATGTAACCTGAATTTTAAATTTTGAAACACTGTAGCATGAATTGCCAACGAAAAAAATTTTCTGATTTGTTTTAATTTATTTTTTCACAATTATAACTTGTATTATGCGTATAATTTAATCTAGAGCAAGTGAGTTTTTTTTTTCCCTCGGAAGTAAAAAGTATACTAACAAGTAAATCATGGCTACAGGCATACTCATGATACTGTAGGATGGACTGCTTCATTAGTCTATGCAAGTGAAAATTGCTTAATATCACCACATCAACCACTAATTTACAGCTTCGGAGAGCATGTGAAAAAAAATTCAGATAATGCTTTTGTACTTTTTTATTTTTTATGAAAATTTAAAAATTTAAATTTTTATATAATATCTTTTTACAAAATGATATAAGTGTGTAGAAATTTTGTATGTGATAAGTACATAAAAAATTGCAATTTCATCCATCATATTTTTTAAATCATTTTTATATAAGGAGTTACAAATTTGAAAAACTTGCCAAAAGTTTGAAATATTTTACAAAATTTTTAAGTTATATTTTTGTGAAAATTTTTCTCAAATTTTGATATTGTTCGGTTCGAATAGGATTATATAATAATTATTTGAGATAATTTTGATATGTATTTTATAATAATTATTTGAGATAATTTTAAAAGAATAGGATTATTTTATAAAATTATATAAAATTTTAAATAAGTATGCAAATTTTTATATAATTACTTGAATATGTATTTGTATTTGATTTTTGATAATTAGATTAAGATATTTTATTAAAATTGAATTTATTATTAATTTGTCATTTATTTATAGCTATTAAATTAAAATATTTAATTACTAAATTTATTGTTAATATGATATTTAATTTAATAATTATAATTATATTTTTTAAGAATATAAAATTTAAAGTATACACTTGAGTTCAAATATTATGTAAGGGTACAAAAGTCATTTTACAAAAATACAACTTCTTTCTCTCCTAACTTCTCCCTTTCCAAACAAAAGAAATCACTTCTATTCTAATTTCTTTCTCTCCTAACTTCTCCCTTTTCAAACAACACAAAAGAAATACTTCTTTCCTTCTACTTCTCTCTCCCCCAACTTCTTTCTCTCCTAACTTTTTTCTCCTCTCACTTCTTCCCCATCCAAACAAAGGCTTAAATGTAAGAATAAAACTCTTACGGTAATAATTTTTTTTTCAAAATTCAAAATTTTATTTAAGAAGACTTCACTCACAACCACTTAAATTAACCATTATTAATTATATACTCTTATTATAACAAGCGGTTAAGCTCACATGAATTTATCAATTTTGCTATTCATATTCATGGGAAAAAGAAAAAAAATAAAGACTCACGTCAATTATTTTTAGCGTTAGAAATTAGAATTATTTTCTTCCTATTGAGCAAGAAAAATGGACTCTCAAGTCCTAATAAGTAAAATTATTAAGTAGGCACGTCTACCATGCCACTTTTAAATATTGATATTTAAATATTACTTAAAAAATATGAATTCATTTATATTATTAATTAAATATAAGTTAATATATACCTTGTACATATCCGACTTGATTTAAATGACATTCACTTCTCTTTTATCATGTTTACAAGTATTTAATTGTTAATTTATTATTTTCATTTTGGTATACTAGTTTAACTCTTCACAATCAATTATTAATAATTTCCCTTTTTTTGGGAAATCAAAATAGCCTACGTCCAAAAACAAAAAACTTTGAAAAAACAACTGAATAGATCTTGGAGATCTCAAGATTAATAACAAGAAACAGGCTAGATGGGCAGGGGATCTGTGTTAGATATGAATAACTAGATGAAGAGAAAGGTTATAATTGGTTAGTCAATTAGCAAAAAAATTACCTTTTTAAAATTCTATTTGTTTTTTAAAAGATAATTTTCATAAAAAAAATCTTATTCTTTTGCACATGAGTGAGAGTATTATATATTTTTATACCCTATGTGAAAGAAGATAATATTCTTTTTAAAAAAGAGAAAATTAATTTTCATTAAATTTATTATATTTAATATTGAACATATTAATTATTTTTTAATATTTTAATAATTTATAATTATATCTCTATTAAAAGTGTACATGGAATGGGGTGGATGGATTTTAAGTCGGGTCATCCGGATCGAATTACATAAAATTTAAAGTTTGAACCTGGGTAGACCTACTTATATTTAAAAAAAACTTAACTCAGCTCAACTTGATTATTTAATTGAAAAATCTGAACTCCAAAAAATATTTTTTCATTTTTTAGTAAAAAATAAGATTTTAAAATAAAAAATATACATGTAAAGAAATAATATAATATTTAAATATATAAAATATTTAATTATATTAAATTAATATCTTTTATATTAAAAATAATTATATATAATTATATTTTTTTAATATATGATTATATTATTGAAAATAAATTAATACAATAAAGTCAGGCCGATCCTATTGAGTTTTTTTATCTTAATTTAAGCTTGATTTAATTATTAATCAGGCCATAAAAAAAATTTCAATGAACTTATCAAGCAAAAAAAAAATTCAAATTTTTTATTTTTTTTAAACTGAACTCATCAAACTGAGCATAGCTCTAATATCTACTAACGGTGATTTAGATCCCATAATTTAGTCAAAATATGATAACTTATTGTGATTATCACGCATAAGAACTTATTATATATTTTTCTCTCTCTCACAATAAATCATATGTAGCTTTAATTATTTATTGATGAAATAATGCTCCATTTATTTTATTAAAAAATATTTTTTTATAAAAAATATTATTTTTATATATATTAATAAAAAAGTAATATATTGATATACTTATCTTTATAACTAAAAAAATATTTAGAGTCACAAAATAGAGAAAAACAATTTTTTTTGAAAAAGAAAAAATTATTTTCTTCCAAACTTTCATATTCAATATTATATAAATGAAATATTTTTTATTTTAATATTTTATAATTATATTTTATAAAAAAAATTTCTGTCAACACAAATTGTGCCTAATTAGGATTAATAATTTATTGGTTTAAATGACTAGATAAAGTGTAAAGATAATATTGATTGGCTAAATAAGATGATTTATTTTAGATTTTGTGTTGAATCCCACGATGATTTCAAAAAGTGAATGCAAGGACTTGTCTACACTTGTAAGTCTGGCCAGGTAATGGCGTTGTTTTACAGCACCCTGATAATCACATATATCACAATTTATATTGGGCTTATCCTATTTTGAAATAGAAGAGGTCGATTTAATTGAGACGTACGTTTACAAGAGTAAGTTGCAAGATTACAGTAGTCTAAACGCGCACGCGCGCGAGAGAGAGGGAGAATCAAATAATTAAGTGTCTAAAATATTTTAATCACCTAACATATCAATTTACAAACTAAGAACTTCCATTAAAAAAAAAAAAAGAGTTACACTACTAAATAATATTGCAGATTTTTTAAAATTTATGAAATAAAATTGCTTCAAATAGAATTTATAGTATATGATTCAAACATTATTGAAAATTAGAGGATAAAAAAATACACTTTTACCTAAATTAATTATTTTTTGGCCATTGAATTAATTATTTTAAAGTTAATTAATTTTTTATTATAATTTATTTAGTCTTGAATTATTAGTTTGGTTGGAGAATGTTATAAATATATGATTCTAGAATATCCATTTGTAATTTAAGGCTTAAAGTTGTTTTGAAAGAGTTTAAAATAGTTTAGAGAGAAAAGTTTGTGGATCAATTTATTGGTATGTAGACCATAAGTTTTAGAACTTGGAATCTCACTTGAATAACTCAATTTTTACGAATCCATTTAATTCGACCTATTTATGATAGATCCACACAAATCAGCCCACAAACACATTAGACACATATATTCAATATTTCTAGTTTCATTTTTAACTCATCAATTGAATGCTAAGGAAGGCTCTAAATTATGCTTTAATATTTATAGTAGAAATAGACAAACCTACATTTACGTGAGTGTAAGCACTTGCCTATAGAATTTGTTTTATAATTTTATTACTATTGTGTTGATTTTGTGATATAAAAATAAATTTTTACACATTATTTTAGCACACTCACTCAATTCTAAAATTAACATTATTTAAAAAGACATATTAAGATGGACAAAATCTATTATGCAAAGGGTAAAAATCCATGCGTAGGTGCATTGGGTGATGAGGCAAATTTAAGGCCATACAAATCAAATGTGGGCTGACAATGACCATTAATTTGGAGTGATATGAAAGGAAGAAGATGAAATAATGGAAAGCCCCTAGAAAATTCAAAATTTATCAATGAAGTATTAATGAATGAGAAAGCTTGTATTGCTTTCCAAGCTCTGAGTTTATCCAAAGAGAATACGAGGGCAATTGGGTTTAGATATGGAATCGTCTCTCTATTAGAAATTTGCTAAGCTAACAAACCTTATTCCTAAGCTTTCATTGTCAAGGTTTGAGGAATCTCATAGTCTTTACTAAAATCAATAAAATTTCATCAAGGAAAATGCAATTGTTGTTCTCTTAGGGCTTGCTTCTTCTGGAATTGCATTGGCCTAAGAAAATGCGATTTGTTGTTTGTCTAATTTGATTTTTGATGATGAAGATTTGCAACTTTTAATTGTTAAGGAAAAAAGGATTGAATGCTTGAAGAATTTCTGGGAATTTACTCCAATAATTTGAAGCCTTGAAGTCACTGTTAAGCTACTAATGCACTCAGCTTCAAATACACTAATTGCTAAAACTCTCATTTTTTAGGATTTTATACAATGACTTGTATGTTGGGTTTCACATACACTTAATTATAGTGAATTTTTTTTTTGAAAATTTTGTTATGTGAAACCTTTCTAGAATTAATGCACAAGAATATAGATCAAGAATCAAAGATTGCTTTTGAATTGTAATATGAATTATGAGCATAATTAAGTGATAGTGCTTCTATGATATCTACACTGAGTGAATGATGACTTTTCAACCTCTATGAATCTACTAGGAAATATCTCTCTCACAAGAAACTAGGGTTTAGTGTGGTTTTAGAATTTTTCTAGTGGTTGTACATATTTTTCTCTCTTAAGAAGTGACACCTTCATGCCTCTTTATAAAGCTAAAGGCACATGATTTTCCTAGTCTTACTAGGAAACTACGTTCAATTTTAATTCCACTCAACCACTAATATCTTATCCCTATCATGGTGAGAGTGAGGAGCGATAAGGCTTATCTATTAGTTATCTAATATTACCTTAATATTAATAGCTAAATATTATTAAATAATAATATTATCCTATAATATAATTATCTAATATCAAATGAAATAATTATCTGATATTACTTTAATATCAAATAATATGACATAATATACTATATATTACATGAATAATATATATATTATTACTTTAATAATATGTATGCACTAAATAACAAACTCAATTAATAGGATTTTAGTCTAAATAAAATTCAATTAATTATTATCTCATTTCTATCCTTTTTGTATAACCCTGTAGGTTCTTACTATATTAGTAATAATTTATTTATGGACCATAGACAGTGAGTGGCATTTGACAATATATCACTATCACCTAAGTAGTAAGAATGTTTGTGATTTGATATTCATCTAATGTGTTAACAACACTTTGTAATACAGTCCCTTTTATAATGATATCTAAATTGAACTAAAGGCATGGAATTTGTCATCCTCATTAATGTTCAATCCATATTTTTGATATCGAGTAGACTAACTTAAACAAATGATTAATATTACATATTGATCCATTTAAGCATAGCTATATATTTCTTAACCTCACTCAATCAATGGGCCCAAGGATATCCCTCCTCCTATATAGGAGGAATAAAATCTCTTTTACATTACTCACATCCCTTTGCATAATTTGTGATACACCTAATTAATGTCCTATATGTTATCCTGATTAAAGGTGACACAAGACAATATCAAAGTGTATGACTCCTCATGTAGGAAACCGTAGTGACTTCAAGTCAAATGACTATGTGTAGTGTGGTCATATAAGAATAGCTAATGACACACAATAAATTATGTAGTATTCTTATAGGAGATCAGTCCAATACATTTGTTCATTAATGATGTACCCATATATTAACTTGATATCACAAATTCATAATTCATAATCATCAATCACTATACATGATAACTTCAATGTATTATTGCTATCTCTTTTATAATAATACTCGATTATGGACATTTTTGGAATAGTAAAATTATTCTAAGGATAATTATTATATTAAGTTATAAATTGTACAAATATTAAAATAAAATAGAATATAATAATTGCATTGTCTAAAATAAAATATAATATATTGTGCATTATTATAATCATCTTATGATTGACTTCTAGGACATACATACCAATATTGTAGGTATGTTAGAATTACCATAACTTAAACTATTTATGCTTTGGAATTTATCAATATTAGGATGAGGAAAAAGATAGGTGAATGCAAATGTATTACTCTATTGATAAAAATATTGAATGTTAAGGTTACAGAAGAGAAAGAACATGATCAAAGCCTTTTATAGATCACTAGCTAGCAATTACAAGTCTTTGCTTCTTGATAGCCTGAGCTTTACCACCTAGAATTGCTTATGAGGTAGTTTCACATAATGAATGAGTGAAGCTTCTACTAGTGATTTATCTAATCTAAGTCTTTACTAATAAATGCCTAGAAGGATAGAGATGATTTGGCTTCTCCAATCCTAGTAAATAATCCAACCCGGTAATTAATTAATACTTTAGGGAAGACTTCATAAATTTAAAAATATTAAAGGGTCAAATCAAATAAGTTATAGGGCTTACAAATTACATGTGTGGACTAGTTTCCTTTTACCATGTGCCTTATGTTTTAGTGCACCATATTTTGCTAATTACACTATAGACAACACCATTAAGAAGACTTATTTTTTATGAGAAGACAACTAATATATTATGCAAATTATATTTTTAGTTTAAATTTAATCTACTATTAGCATAAAATATTTACACTATAAGTAAATGAGAAAAAGACACATTATTAAAAAATAGTAATTAAGAACTTTTAACAATAGGAAAGGAGTTTTAATAATTTTTTATTGATATAACAACATATGGGTGTACAATAGTATAAATTTGATTTATACTTTTACATTGACAGTAAATAAAGTTTAAATCCTTATATTTTTGCATTAAAGATCAAATTAAAATATAATTTTAGGTCACACAAACTATTAAAAATCTCAAAACATTGTGATTTAATTTAAATCATTAAACTATGTTTAGTTATTAAAATTTAAATACTCTGACAATAATTCACTAGTTTAACAAAATTAATCATATCACTTATAATTATTATATATTAGATATATGCAAATATATTAATATAAATACATAAGTTTTTCAATTTTTATACATACTTCAATAGCTTTATCTTTTTTTTTTGAATTTTTTCTCTTTTGGTAACTTAGGATTTTTTATTTATAATAATTATACACAATTCTTATTATCATTTATATTTTTTTTTACTAAAATGCCATAGCATATTATTTTATGGAAGATTCCTACTTTTTTCAATGTAGTTGCAAAACTAAAAAGAAAAAAAGGAGTAGAGTAAGGCTTTTAGGGGAGACTCCAACTATTACACCCCTAGAATGAAATTTTAATTATTCAATTATATGTTACATTTTCTTTAGAACTCCCGAACTTTATGTTGTAAAGGAAACAATTAATTAGTTGGTTACCATGTTAAAGTGAACTAAATAGGTTTCAATAAAGAAGATATGGAAGATATATAGGGAAAAGAAAATTAATTAATTAAATGAGTTTTGAGTATAACTTGAGGGTAAATAAAAATAAATTATTTGAATTAAGCTTAAAAAGGAAAACTTGAAAGGGCTATTTGTATAAAAGAACATTGAATAAAAGAATTTAAATTATAAGTGATTAGAAGTGAGAAAAGGAGTATGGAAGAGATTTATGACAAAAAGGATGAAAATTCCCCTTCCCCTATTTAGCCTAAACTTTAACCCTCATTGGCACTGTTTCCTATTTTCTTAAAAATTTAGACTCTTTTAACTCATTTCTTCTTTTCCTCCTTCCCAATCAAGGCTTTTCTACAATCAAGCAATTAGGGAGTAATTTTTCATTAAATTCTTCACACTAACAAGATAAGATCTCCTAAACAACTAGATTTCTTTCAATTTTTTTGAGATTTGAAGGAATTATAAGAATGAAATATAAATGGGGAGAAATGGAACCCTAGCTTAAGTAACCTTTGATTCTTGTATGATTAAGGTTAAAAGATTTTGGATTCACTTTCTAATGACCTCCTCCATATTAGGTGAGTAAATACTTATAACTAAATCTTAATGATTTGAAGGTTGTGAGAAAATGGCTTTAGTTCTAGGTTTTTCCATGTAGTGTATGAAATTTAAGTGATTTGATATTTTTTGATGATGTTTAAGTTGATTAAGTGATGAGGTTGAAGTATTTAATGAGTTTTAAAGGCATATTTATGATGAATCAAAAGTTGGTAGTGATTTTGATGCATTAAATGTGTATTCATGGCTAAATCAATAGTGATTTGCACTAGAAAATTTGAAATTTTCAAAAGAATTATCAATCGTTAAGTCCAAATGACAACCATTGTCTTGGAAAGTTTGGACAGTTAAGGTCTAGTACTAAATGGTTAACCATTTGCTTACTAGAAGGACACTTTGTTAAGAGTGAATGATCAACCATTAGGCTACCAATAATAAACCCTAAGTTCCCTTATTTCACACACTTGTTGATATGGAAAATAACATGGTTTAACTGGCATGAATATAGATTAACATGCAATAAGCATGACTTTTATAGAATAAAATAAGATGTGGCATCGAGTATGGGTAGTTAAGTTTAATATCTTTAAACCTTATGCTATCACGTGAGAGTGTAAAAAATATATAACTTTATATAATTGAATATTCATATGTATGTACCTATTTGTGAATATGGAATGTTCCTTTCATGATTATTTGATTACTGTATAATAATACTCATATGTAAAGTGGTAGCATTGTTATCTATTACTATTATAATTATGATTAAATTATTATGTTGTTTATGGTACAAATTGAAATGTATAGCCATGTAATAAGCCATGGATTGATTGTGAATGAGATATGTGATCTTATTGAGAAAAAAATGTAATGAGACATGAGAAATGTGATGGAATGTATTAACTATTTCAAACTCTAGATCCTATAATAGCTTGTGGAGGGTATAATATTAAACAAGAATGGGCTTATGAAAGGTGTAAGGTTAACATGAAAATCATAAGGATGTTCACTTATTTCCTTTTATTTATGTGCATGACAAAATAAGATTATGACATGAAACATTGTATATGTTTAGATGATGACACTAATGAGTGTAGTTAACATATTAGTGAAGGTGATCTTACTAATACAAATTGTGTTATAAACAAGAAATAGCTTATAATGTGATGTATAATCACTAATAAATTATGAGTTAAAACCTTAGTTAAGACCCTAACATATGTATGTGTGCATGTGTTGTATTTTTTAAATGGATAGGTCAAATTGCTTTTTATTTCCCTCCCTTCCTTGGCAAAGGTATGGAAGTCCATCTAACTATCTTGGATATAAATCTAAAATGTCTTTTTAGGATCCAAATTTGATTTTCCCTATACTAGTACTAATATTTGAATCTTAATAAGCCTTGCTCAATTTTTAATTATTCATTAGATTTCCAAAAAAAAAAATATCTCTCTCTTTCCTTTTTTGCCTTCTAAGGATATTTCCCCTTAAGTGTTTATTTATCACTAAATAGGATGAAAGTGGCTTGCTTAAGAATCTTGATGTTGAGGTATGTGTTATGACAATTAGAAGAAAATTTGTACACTAATTTTTTAATCCATTTCATATGCAAAAATTTTGAAAATCACATACTTTGGAAAAGTTTTACATGTGTATATGAAAATCTTACATTTAGAGCTATTGAAGGAAAGATTGGTAGGTTATTGCCTATAGAAACTTTCTATGCCGATCACATGCCCTAAGGATGGATCATGATAAAGTTAGTATCAAAACATGATCTAGGACTTAATGGTGCATTTTGATTGCCATGAAGTAGAAATTTCCAATTGTTCAAGTGGATGCTCTAAAAATACTAAGTTTGATAGTAGACTGATAACTATCAAGGAGGGGCATAGGCAAATTTGTTATTTACTTTTCATACACCAAAATCTCTATAGGCCATTTTCAATCAATGGTAACTAAAGATAATTAGAATTAGTGCTTTTCTACTTTTGAATTTATTGTCATTTTTCAAATTTGTTAATGACTTTTTACTAGTGATTGATGTATTTGATTTAGTGTAAGAAAGAGGTATAGATAATTAGTTTGAATTAGTAAAGAAATTAAATGGCTAAACCTATTTATGTGATTGCGCATTAAGAATTCTTAATGAATATATATGAGATACACACACACACATATATATCTTGCTTATGTATGAGTATGCTTAAATAATTCTAGTTTTACATTGGTCGTAGGGATGTCCATTATGATCCTCTATTGTCATGAGATGTTAAATTGATTATTGAAATTGATAAATTCTCAATTATGAATTTATAACCTAAATAATAAAAGGTAGAAAATAAAAAAAAGTAAGGATGTAAATCTTGATAGGAAAGTTAAGAGATTATGAGGCATATAAAGTTTGTTAGTTTATTAGCATATCATAATAGGACCAGAGGGATATATCATGTGTGAGACATTAGATATGGCCTTTCTTTTAGTAGTAGTAATAGGTCATTAAGTTATAGTATTAATATAGAAATTGATATAGCTTGATATGTGTGATTAGGAAGACTATTTAAGTGAGGCTAATTTGGTAAGATAGAGATTTTTGAACATAACGAGATGTGAGACTTCAATTGAAAAAGATCAAATCTTGGAAGAGTATGAAGCACGCTTGGGTTTAAGTATAAGCATGGCAAAGTTAAATAATGCTTCGGTAAGTCTGCTATTTATTTGAAATATACAAGCCACATGTCTCGTTTAAAAGGTATTATTAGCTAGACATTTAATTATGTTTCGATTCAAGTTAACCTAGCAATTTAAAATAGCTTAGTATTAGGCTAATATCCATAAAATAATGCATGAATAAACCTGAGTGGTTATCAAATCTATGAATAAGGACAAAGTATTGAATAAGTGAAAGTAACCATGTTTTCATATGCAACTATAAGATTTATGAATCTCAAAGATATTGTGCATGCTTATTCACATAAAATGAATTTGAGTAGTAATCAAAATAAGAGATCAGGATAACAAGAGTTGGTGGAGGTGATTATACATACATAAGAGAAAAAATTGTAAAAAATGGCTTGGTGTGTTGTGGAACTTTGAAATGTTATATCTTAAATCTTGTTTAAACAAGTGAATAAAATATGGCTTTACTTAAGAGCATATATGAGAATATAATTAGAGCCAATATGGGACACTAATATCATATGAAGCCCCCGACATTTCTATACCTTGTTTATAAGGATAAATCATTTATGGTCTTTGTTTATGATTACATGGGAGGAAGGATAGGTATAGATTAATTTTATTATGTCGAGTACAACTTAAAAATTTTAGTTCCTATTATATGTTTGAATTAATGAATCACATTTACCTTTGCATATATTTGTACGTATGAAGTGTGAGGGCTTTTACTATGGAACTTGAAAATTTAAAATGCTTATTTAGATATTGTTGATATTGTGACTTATTTAGTTTATAAGTGTTACATGACATTAAAAGGACGTCATAAGACAATGTTTGAATAGGTAATATAGGAATTTAGGAATTTCATGATGGAGATCATAACAATGAAGGAATTAACTAGTTATGATAAACTTGGATAATTGAAGTAGACGCAATTTGACTATTTCGGTTGAAATGAATAAGTAAGAGCATAAGAGGCTTACTGGGCAAGATATGATGGTTATTCTAGTAACTAGTTTACTTACAGTTCTGAAAACAATAACAAAGTATAATAAGGATAATGGGTAATAAAATTACATGAAAATTGATAAGGGATATAAAGATGCACTTAAAGTCAGATAAATTAGGGTAAGTTATATTATAATTTAAACAAAATTGTAGAGTAATGATATTTAGCCTTTGAAATCTTAGAAAAGGATAGTATAAGGCGGTGATGTGCAATCCATAAAATTCTTGCCATGCCAAATTAGATGCTAAGTATCATGAAAAATTTTCCAACTTAGGGCTCTAATAGATTTGAATGAGATAGGATCATTCTATTAAAATAACATATAGTGACAGTGCTTATTAGATATGGATTAAGTTTCTTTAGTGCAGTTTGTGTCAAATGGAAGGTGCTATAGAGAAAAACTTTAGTTTTTAAATTCTATACAATATTAAAGACTAAAATCCATGGTAAGAGCTAATAATTCTATTTTAGACTTGTAATTGTTGTAACTATATATTGTTTGCTTATCCATACACTTGTACTAAAGTGTTTAGAAAAGGAAATCTATGTTAATATGAAACTACTACTAGTATATCATGACCTTATAACAAGCTAGAAAAGTAACTTAGGGAATTTTCTTTCTTCATAAATAAGAATTAGATTTGATTTCAAAGGCATTTTGCATAACTTATGACTTTAGTTAATTTATTATTTGGAAATGAATTTATATGAAATATTGAATTAAAATTGTGTATTTTAGAATTGTTAAATGCATTAAAGTAGATAAATGAATGTATGTCAACAATGTTCAAGTTTTATTAATGTTACTTTTTTTATGTGTATATCCATATTAAGGTGTGATTTGGGAGTGTGAAAAGTTTGTCATAAATTAGAATTTCATGGCACTTATGTAAAAGGAAGTATAGTTCATGCTAAAGCTTATAACTATATGCTTCATGGTAGATGGACTTGAATGTTTCATGATGAAGTTTGTGATCATATCAAAAGAGTTTATGAGATGTAGAATGATTGTTGTTGAAAAAGAATACTTGAAGACTCTTCTAATTGAATACATTTAAAATTTGTGTTCTAAGGTTGAGTAGTTAGTAATAGTATTAAATGTGATTATCACATACTAACTAAAGAAATAAGGTATTTTTACTATGATAGATATCTCAAGAATTCAAGGATAAATTCTTTTTTAAGGGGGAAGTATTGTTACACCCTTAGAATGAAATTTTAATTATTCAATTTCAATTATATGTTATATTTTCTTTAGAATTCCAAAACTCTATGTTGTAAAAGGAACAATTATTACTTAAAATTTTACTTAAGAGAAGGGTGAATTAAGTTTTAGAATTTTACATAGATTAAAAAGAATTTAATTAGTTTAAGAAAATTTCAACAATCAATTTAAAGTTAGAAATAATAGACTAATTATTATTCCAAGTAATGATCAAGATTGTATTAATCAAGGATGATAGAATCACTACTTCAAGTAGAAAAATAGACTATGATGCAGATAAATAAAGAGATAGAGATAAAAAGAGTCAAGCCATTCAATCGTCAACAATTGAAGCACCTTATGAACTAGCTCATTATTCATAAGATTTATGCCGAGAAGACTTAATTGGTTAACAAGAACATTGAATCTTTGCATTATATCTTCAATGAATTCTTTATCATTCATTCTAAATTATTCATATTGATAAACAATTGCATGTATTTTGCTTTCTTTAACTCATATAGTTCCTATATGAGCTACTTCAAGAACACTCCACATTTCTTTTGTTGTTAAACAATTTAAAACTTTCATATTCATTTGGTCATAAGGAATCTAATAGAATTCACTTAACCTTGGAATGAAATTGATATTTTATTTTATTATCTTCACTTCACTCAACCCTTGGCTTTAAGACATCAACATAATTTTCTTTCTTGATTGGTAGATTGTATCCATTCCCAATTAATTCCCACATGCCAACATTAATGGCTTCTATGAAATTTTTCATCTTTTATTTTTAATATATGTAATGTTGTCCATTAAAACTTGGAGGTTTTTTCAATGGAGGACATTTGGGGCAAGATATTAAAACTATTCACATCTATAGGATCCTTTTGAAATCATAAGATCTTGTCACAAAAACTAAGCTTGGATATCAAATGTTACTCAAAATTTTACACAAGAGGGGGTGAATTTGGTTTTATAATTTTACTTGGATAAAGAAGAATTTAATCAATTTAATTAAACTTCAATAATCAATTTAAAGTTGGAAATAATAAACTAATGATTATTCAAACTAATGATTAAAATTATATTAATCAAGTATGAGAGAATCACTACTTTAAGTAAAAAAAAATCGAGTATGGTGTACATAAATAAAAAGATAGGGATAAAGAGAATCAAATACAATGATTTATAATAGTTTAGTCTTGAAGATTCAACATTCCAAGAAGTACATTTACTACTGAGCCTATCTAACTTGGATTCGAAAATAAAATTAACTATCTCTCCAAGTTTATAAAGGAACTTGAGGAAGCCTTAACACAATCCTTTGATTTTGTCCAATTCTTTTAAGATTCCTCTCTTAAAGATTAATCTATTAAAAGATTTTACATTCTTGAATATCCTAAGGATACCTTATCCTAAAACACAATAAATGAGTATTTTTTAAAATCTAAAAGTAGCTCACGAACTGTAAAAGTTTGAATATACAATGAAGAGCTAAGAAGAAGAATTTTTGACCTTGTGGGATCAAAGAATTTGCAAGATAAATAAGAAAAGAAATAAGTATCTTGTGCTTATCTAATAGTAAAAGCCCTTTCTTTTGTTTTTAAATCGAGTTTAAGGCTTTATATAGAAGTTAGAAGGTTTAAAAATTTGTTACACATAAAATATAACCTTTATGAAAATGTCAAAGCCTGATAAATTGATTGCACAATCAATTTACTTAGGCTTCATAAATTTAAAATCATCTTGGTTAATCAAGTGTGTAATTAATTCACCCAATTGTGGAAATCATTTGAGCTTTGGATATATAGAATTGATTATACAATAGATACTGTAACGGCCCTACCGTTAATAAGTAATATAGAATCGTTATAGCATAAGGATACGGCTAAATAGTTTTGATATAAACTTAGGATTACCTTAAATAGCCTTAAGCTAATTCTTTACCAACTCGTTGAAAGGATTTAATTTGATTTATATTCTTGTTTAGCTTAATTTTATAGATAAAGTTAAGTCTGTTAGAATTTCAAAAATTTTTCTGAGTGCCTTCATTAGAGGGTTATATGAAATATGTATTATTTGAAAATAAAAAATCCTGATAATTGTTCCTTTTGTATTTTTGCATCAAAGAGTGATTTTTAATGAATTTTTGGAGACCTAAAAGAATCATTTTGAGAAGACGCTATTTTTAAAATTTTTCAAAATTTGACATTTTGAACTAAAACTCAAAATCTAGATTTTTATTCTTTGGAGTTTTAATTTTTTAAAATTTTTTTTGAATCCAAATGGGGGGTATTTCCTTATTTACATTTATGTCTTAAGTAAATGGAGAGTAAAATGTTAAAGGGGAAATGAGGACAAAATGTAAATAAGTTGCTAAACCTGTGACTCAGTGTGCTAAAGCCTAGACCCACAGACCCAACTGAACTCGTGAACCCAGATTTAAAAACATACCCGATTTAAACCTTAACCCGAGACTAAGCAGAACAGAAACCACGAATAGCAACAAAATAGAATACACGCACTCTTCTCTTCTTCTTTTTCCTTCCCTTCCACTTCTAATCACACCAATAACTCCTCCTCTTCACATTTCCACGTGTTTTCTTCCACTTTCTCCATGTTTCTTGCTACTGTATTCATCATTTCATGATTTGTCCCTGTTGGTTCTAAATTTGGGGGTTTTGGATAAAAGCTTCTAAATTTATTCTCTTTTGCTTAATAAGGTAATTCCCAAGCTTCGTTCTCTTAATTAGGAGTTATAATAGCTTAAATTAGTTAGTAGATAGTAAAGATTAGATTATTTTAGGGTTATGCATATAGTGTAGATTTTTGGGAGTTTTATAATAAGAAGCTTGATAATGTAATTGGGTGTTAATTTGTGTTTGAATTGTTGTTTGATTGCTTGCTCAAGGTCAAGGAACACTTCCTAGTGGCATTGGTGGTTCAAGAAGTGGAAAGAAATTAACTTGAGCATTTTAGCCATTTTATGAGTAGATAATGTGTATTTCCACATTTTTATATACTTTCCAAATTTTTCTATACTTTGAAATATTAATTTTAATTTATTTATTAATTGTCATTACTTTTTATGCATTTTAATTCCATATATGTGTAGAGCTCTAGGCACTCTTGGGACAAGCACTTTAAAATTTTCTTAAGCTATAATGATTGAGAATGATACTAAAATGACTCTATGATGAGAAAATTAATTTATTTGAAATGGTGTATTGTTGGAACTAATTTCATAATGCTCTTTGAAATATTGTTGTGGATAAAGTGATAATGTATTGAAGTTTCATGTATGTTGTAAAAATTGATTTTTTGATAAGTTTGGAATGATATGATATTGGAGATGTTGATTACCATGATTGAAAACCTTGGTAAACTACACATAATTGAAAAGAGTATGGTTTGAGATTGTTTTAAATTGTTGATGTATGAAACTGTTTATTTCAAATAATTTCTCATATAACTGTTATTTATATATATGCTTGGTGTTTTGCTATTTTATAAATTTGTTTTGGGAGAAGACTAGTTAGAAAACTATAGCTAACGGCAGTGATAATGTTAGCCTTGGTGCACCTTAGTTCGAATCCCAGTTAGTAGGGGAGTTGCTAATCTTTTGTGTCATCCAATACATGTGAATTGATTTATGGTAGCTTGATAGGTTGCCTTAGAGCTGAGAGCTCTTTTGAAAGTATTAATTCATGAGTGGAATGCTCATGTTTGTTAATCATAACTGGAAATCTCCCATCCTAAAGTGTGATTTTAGTGGTTTATGCATTTTTAAAACTCATTAACTTTAATTATGATTACTTCTTTATCATGAATATATTATACTGAAATTTTTTTACCATGATTCTATATCTATGATAATTTCTCATGATTCAAGAATCTATTATCTACTTCTTAGCTTGAAACTTATGTTTTAATATTTTACTTCTAAGGGATATTTTAATTGTTATTTTATCAAATATGATTGCATAACTCTTCTGATATCTTTTTGATATTAAAAAGTTATTTAACTATTTTTAAGGAAAAGCTCGTACCATGGCTTGTCCTATTTCCATTAGAAATTCATATTATCTATTCACTGAGTCCACGACTCACTCTATTACTATTACCATTACCATTAGCAAATATGGTGTCATTATACTTTTTCTTATACTTAGAAATCAAAACCTCAATTTAGAAAGCCAAGTTTTAACAAGATTTTAATTTATGCCAAAGCTTGTAAAGCACACTTAAAAGGATTTTCTATAACAAGGTTTCAAAGAAAACACTAATGGAAGTATATGAAAAATAAAATCTTATGTTTTGGCAATTCTCTATTCTAAAATCAAGTTAACTACTTATTACACTGAAATAGCGTGTAAAAATAAAAAATGTTAAGCATTCATTATATCAAGTTAATGCATAAATTCTCTATTCTAATAGGGAAAGCAAATCATCCATCTAATCCATAAAATAGAGCTTTAGACTTTTCATAAGTAAAGAGGAATAGTTTGAGCATAAAATCATTAGCATGTATATGCAACCTAAATTGGTGTAAATTTATAAACCAGAAACTTTTACAAGTTAAACCATTTATAGCTCTTGAACTTTTATAAAGTAAACTATCCATGGTAATGCATGCTTTTGAATTAACCACGAAAATTGATGTAGTTGTGATTTCTATAGTTAAATTGTGATTCAGTGCACAAAATATTGTAACATGCTTCTTTAGGAATTTTGTCAAATAGTTGGTATGCTTCTTTCTAGCATTCTAGCATAAAATTGATACACAATCAAGAATCCATCAAAAACCATAAACAATTGTATTTATTGATCATAAATATGAAATGAATTTTGAATTAAAGTTATTTTTGAGTTAAGATGAGAATCGATACCTTTCCACATATACTTGCTTCAAAGACTCAAATGGTGAAGCCCTTAATTATGACTTGTAGGTTAATTTTTTGGATTTGTTGGAGATTTTCCATGTTCTGTTATGGTCCTTAGTAGCAATTCCAGGAATGATGGACTAAATATTGTTAATATTCTATGGACTATATATTAATTCTCTAATAAAAATATTATTGTTAATTAAGCCTTGTGTAACATTTTTTAATGGGTAAACAGAAACACATGAAAAATTAATTAAGTGCTTCACCAAATAGTTAAGACTAGTTTGTTGTAGTTCTATCACAGCTTCAATATTCAAGTTCAGCTTTGTCTTAGGATAATTGTTTGAGATTATTAATAGCTTTTAAAGTTTCTTCTTGATCTAGTATATTCTCCCACTAAGGTAATCCCTCAAGGCCTGCTCTTTGATTCTTCTTCTTGTTACTATGTTTTCAAAGTTAATTGCAAAACATTTTGTTCATACTGTAAACATGATGGATAACTAAAAATTTTCTTTCTTGAAACATTATGGAACATAAATCTCCCTCAAAATTGTTATGGATCCATGAAAGCAATGATATATTATTAGCTAGCAATATTTCTTGTTAATTTTCAAGTGCAGTATACTTGTATAGGGTGATTGCTGGTGAGTAAATCATGAATAGGGGTGCACCAGTAAAAAAATAAAAGAAGAAACAAATATTAAAATCAAAAGAAAAAAATCAGAGTACTGGAGTGTTTTGTAGTTAATTAATTTAGTGATGTTAGCTTAAGCTTTTTTATTATGTGAGAAGAGTTTGCAATCAAAACGAAAATGATGCCTTGTCATATATAGCCTATAGCCTTTGAAATGGTAGCAAAAGGAGCTTGTTGTGTTGATAAGGTCTTTTTCACAAATGTAGATAGAAAAAGGTAAGAAAGAGAATGTTAAGAATGATCATTTTGTTCTAAACTAGTGGTTTTCTTAGTGTAGCCACATACAATGGTATTTTATTTGATATCGTTCTATAATTATCTCATTATGTCTATCAATGAACTTTTATTATTCTCAAATTAGCCAACATAATGAATTAGCTAACCTATTGAATTATTATGATAAAGCCAGAAAAAATGAAAAGAACAATGGGAATGATTCAATAGATAATATTAAAGGAATTTTGATGCATTATTCTTGTCTTTCTTTGCAGCTTTGCTTACCATTAAGATTACTTTTCAAGCAATCAACTTTTACTCAAGAGAGAATAATATTAGAACTAGTGACCCTATTATACTTAGCAATCAAAGTACTATTTATATTAGGTGAAACATTGGTTAACAATTATCTTTTTTATTACTTATAACATTCTTTCATGTTTTATTTATTTTCTGAAGAATATTGCTTTAATTTTTTGAACTGTAGTAATCGTACAATGATTTTATTTTTCAATTAGGCTTAGTCAATATCTGAAATGCAGATCTCTATCAACTTCAAAGTATAAAGCTTTGATTGAGCTGGATCCTACAATCCACACTGAAGTAAGTTTGATGGCTTCATCTTATATGTGCTGAAAAACTTTCTAAACCTTATTTGTGCTTACTACTTGCTAAGTTGACTATTGGTTATTGTTTTAGCTTGGTTTGAAAGATGCTGAAAGCTTGTTCATCTCCAAAGTAACTTAGTCAAATCGTACCTTTCAAAGGCTAATGATATTTTTCTAGTAAGTCTTCCATATGGTTAATGTCCCTATCGTTCATGGAAATCCTGTGCTTATGTGATTTTTTGAGGTTTAGGTATAGGGGCTAGATCTTCAAATAGTTATGTTAAGATAGGGTTTAATGCTTTTGGATCTCTAGCCTATTTTTATGATGTGCTGATTTGTGCTTTTGGATCTTGGTCTTACATAATAATTCTTTATTTTAAATTGACAGTTAGAGAAATGTGAGAAGGTTCATGATGTTATACTTTTAGGCTTTCAAGTTGATCCATTTAGGTACTACAGATGTGGAATACTGATTTTTTTTTATTGTACTTGCTATTACTTTTATCTGTTTTTCCCATGTGTGCTCATTCATATGAATTTTACTTGTTTCTATTATCATATAGGAATACTCTTCACTATTCTCTTAAAATCATGGACAAAGTACTATTAAAAAGAGTTGCCACACTAAATAATTTGGCATGCAAGGTATTCTGCTTTAAATCTTGTCATGCTTATCCTATTTCACTTGATATAGACTAGTCATTTTCTTAAAAAGTCTCAACCGTTAAACCTTTAGGGTCTGGGGAAGATAACTGGAATCCTTAAGAATTCTTATGTAATTTGGATTTTGAAATGATTAATTCAAATAGACAAGAAATATTAGTAATAGTATCCTTAAGACCTGCTATTCATAGCTTCTTTTAAAGAATTTATGCCTAGTGGTGTGTGCTATTTGTGACTATGTTGAATGTAAATTAGATTATTAGAGATGTCTATCTTGTTCACTTAATCCTTATTGGTTTCTAGCTTAGAAGTGATTTATTCCTTCTAGTTAGATAATTGACTTCAATTCTATGTGTATACTAATTGCAATCTCGATTTTCCATCTAAGGCCTTTCTTGATGAATGTGTCTATGTGTGTATGTATCTATGATCTTGCCCAATAGGGATGTGCAAGTGTAGACAGGATGGCTATAAAATCACATAATACTAGTTTTTTCTTGTTAGAGGTCTTATATATGCATTATTTCATTGCTTCTTCTTTTTGGTAAATGGGTTTGCAATCAGTGCTCTGGATTTGAATTTCTTTTTTCTGGCACTTAGCAAACATTATATGTAAAATTATCATGGAGTAACTTGGTGCCTTGATTTGGTAAGTGATAATTTTAGGTAATCTTATATTAATCTATGCTAAATTGCTAACTATTTTATCGCCTATAATTTGGTAATTGGTACTCAACTTAACAATGACACAAGCAGATATGGTTTTCTGAATGAGGATATGATATCTTCTTGTTAGTAAGTAGGTCTAAGGAGTCCATTTTAGAATATCTTTGGTTTTAAGCTTATGGCTTATATTTATAGTACCATAAATTTTAGTCATATGAGCTTACTTTAATAGAACTTCTGGAAAGCTAAATGTTATTTGCAATCGAGATTTATCTAGTTTCAGACCATAATTGAGACTCAACAAGGGCTGAAAATGCCTTCACTCCTTTATATGGCAATGAGCCAATTGGTATACAAAAGGACTGGAATGAAGAGCT
Organism: Sindora glabra; assembly: GCA_020226215.1. Classification (NCBI taxonomy): domain Eukaryota; kingdom Viridiplantae; phylum Streptophyta; class Magnoliopsida; order Fabales; family Fabaceae; genus Sindora; species Sindora glabra. Next base: position 71,649,540 of record CM035226.1, on the reverse strand, counting down.
TTAATCTTGTTAAGAATTTCCTCATACAACTTCACAGGAGAGGCATCTATACTTTCCAAGCTAAGATTATATGATTGGTAAATTTGACATGGTCTTTAGGTAAATCATTTAGTTTGCAACCTTTATCGCATAGTTTCTAGTTTTATCATATATCTTTCTATCTTAATACTATTTCTTCTATTCTTGGGCAGCATGAGAACCTGTGTCATTGCAAGGATGCTGAAATTGGTAAGTACCTGCCACTCTCTAAATCATCTCCATGCATAGACCCTTTTATTATGTGATAGGTTTTCATCTAAAATCAAATTATAATGTGCTATGGCAAATGCATTGAAGACTACTTCTTCCTCCCTCCTCCCTCTACTTTCAATTTTTTGATCTAAACTATGTAATTTTGGACTCTCCTTTCTTGTTTTAAGATGGAGATGAATCTAGTTTGGATAGAGAAAATTTTGATTGGAACACAAACAACGAGCTATAAATAGAGAATTTTCAATCCTCATCTTTGTGTTTGGCAATTCAAATGTAGAGGTTATAGTTGTATGCTTCCTATGCATTGCACATTTGTACTTTGTTTCTCCTTGTGAATGGTTAAATAATCAGGATTTCTCAAAGCCTATTAACATAATTTTTTTGTGAAGGGGACTTTGATGGCAAGATGAACTGTAGATTTCATAGATTAAAAAATCCCTAAGTTCCAAGGCTATAATATTTCTCTTGGCTGCTTGTCATCTGAAATCTTGCTGATGGAATGTTTTATAAGCACAATTTAGTAATGTGATATTACTCAAATATGATCAAATGTAAGCATGGATCAAGCATGTCCTTTTTCTATTTCACTAACATATGATTTCTTTTTCTACTTTTGAGTAAGTTCCTTTTTCGATTTCGCGCTTGTGCCTTAGTGTTTTAACTATTTGGAGCTTGTTTTGATGTCATAAGGAACAATCAGAATTAGTGGTTAGTTTTGAGACACCATGAACTTTGTTATTATTTCATGATGATTGCATGAATTATGTGACTATGGGTTGGAATTAAGCCGCCTATTGTAGGTAGTGGTTAGTTTGTGATGTTATTTAGGAAGAATGTACCTGGAGTGTGCATTTCATGTGGATGTTGATGGTTAATTCTGCATTTATGTTTTAAGTGAACTCCAATCAAAATATTAGTGTGAAGATTCATTTGTGGGATTTTCAAAATCATTCTATTTACGATTTAGTTAATTATGATTGAATTCCAATCTATGAGTAAAGTTCAGGGTCATGTTTAGGTTTTGTTAAGAGTTTGGGGCTGGATTTACCTTAAATTCACAGTAGTATCTTATTTTCTATTATTAAACTATTTGATTTTCTGGGAAATTTAGTGTCATTAGGTCAAATGTATAATTCAAATACTCTGATTTGGCATATACTTCCTCTAAGAATATTTGATTATTTAACTTTGGGCTTCGCTTTGCTAAGTTGATCAACTTTCCTTTCATTTGTAGAAAAGGCATAGCTACAGAGCTGCTGGAGATTGAACCCCGCCAGCTAAATTTTGTATGTAAGTATTCAGAGTAAATAATAAATAATTTAACATATGGCAGATTTTAGAAGGTTAATTCCGTACTTCATATTAGAGACAGTAGGATTTAGTTTTTCTCTTTTTCTGGGGTCTCTTGAGTTGAAGGAACGAAGTTTGTGCTTGGTTCAACTTAGTAACAAGTATGACCAGTATATTGCTTTTAAGGTGCACTTTTTTACCAGTAATGGTGGATCGCACGATAATTTTCTTTCTACTTATTCCCATAATATTTTCTATCTGTAGTGATTTCTGTAATATCTACTCTTTTTAGTTTGTCTCCTTGCATAGGTCTTCTCGACCAAAATGCATCATTTATGAACTAATTCAAAAGTGGTGAAATAGTTGTATAATAAAGCACGTAATGGCAGGTGAAAACGAGATCACCATATAAATACTGTACGAGGCCAAACAATGGCATCATCAAGCTAAAGGAAAATTGCAAATTTACTAGTATTTGTCTGTATATCTTCTTCTCCGATGCCAAATCCATTGACAATTTTTAGATAGATTTTACATTTCACTTATTTTGGGTTGTCTTTTCCCCTATCTCTGTGGCTAAGCATGTGTCCACAAACAGAGATAGATGCGTATGTGTCATTGGCTAACATTATTTTTAGTTAGTTGCAGTTACTATGCAAGCTCAGTGTACAGCATCACCTGGTATGCAATGCAAACACAAATTTTTTATTCAAAGCACCGTTATCCCTTTTAGGACAACAGAAGATGACATCACATCTAACATGGTAGGTGATATATTATTACTTATTTACTACTATTTCTTTATTTTCTAGGTCTCCTCGAGTAGGGTGCCTAAAAAGTTTACATTCACTAAAATTGTCCTTCTTTTGTCCCTTCATATTTTTCTTGAACGATAAAATGTTCCCTATACTTTGACAGTTTGCAAAAGATAAGGGCAAGTGCATTGAAGAGAAAAAACTAAAGGTTTAGGTTCAATCGGCCTACCTTCTTCCCCAATATTGATTCTTAACGGAGTAATAAAGCAAATTCCATGCGATGAAGTCTTAAGCAACAGTGTATTGGTAGGAAGCGAAGTTGAAAACATTCCTTCCCCTTATACTGTGAGCTTCTCCCTTTCCTTCTTCTCGTTACCAACAAAACATGACCTCCCTCTCTTTCCCTTACCCAACCATGAGTTTAATTATGAAGAAGACATGCTAGAATTTATGTGTCATTATTTAATTCCATGTACCAGGTTGGTGACGATGCTAAAAGGTTGGAAATTGCAACTGGTTATATGGAAGGATAGAACTGCTAAGGATATTTTCTTAAGACCTAAGATTATGGAAGAAATGAAGCTTGCAAAAGACACTGTACAAGATGATTTTAGCTTAACATAGTATACCATGATTGATATTATTTACATTTTCTGTGCTTGATATTACATGAAGAGTCCTATATATATATATTAGAAAATAGAAATATTTTTAAGGTTTAAGTTGTCATGCTGGTGAGCTTCTCCCTTTGGGTACTCCTGCCTGACAGATTATATAGCTCCATTTAATTTCACATACGAGGTTACTGAGGATGTCAAAGGTTTGGATGCAACCCAGGACATTGAGGACGATACAATAGCAGATGATATCGTCTCAAGACCTGGTGAGAATGTGGTAGCAATGAAGCTACCAGAGGAGACTGTACATTCGAATTTAGCTAAAGATTCTAAGGAAATGATTTAGTCCAAGTATATCGTGTATGCAAATAAAAAGTTTTGGATTGGCCATCTCAAAGCTGCTGGTTAAGGGTTTTGGGGTTGATGTTGGTAACTTCATTTGGAGCCATGGACTCCTTACAAGCTGCAAGGCTAACTACGATATATCAATTAAAGTCTGATGTAAACTGTTCTTGTATGTTTATACAATAAAGGATTTAGGTTGTTAGCCACAACACAAAATAAATCGAGACAAGCAATGTCATTTTCTGCAATTTTTTTAGCTATTTCGTGTTAGGTTTATGGCTCTTTCAAAATTACGACCCTATTGTACATTTGTTAACAAAAATGTATGCCCCTTGATAATATCATTCAAGCCATGTTTACTTAGAATTTATGCTCTAATTACCCGTGCTGGTCTTTTTCTTTTTAATCTCTTAGCAAAGGGTAGTGTCCATCCAACATTCTTTCAGGTCTTATGCCTGACCTTGCGGGAAAAAAAATATAGAGAAACTTCGTATGGAAACCTTAATCATTGAATGTGAGTACTTTAGAATGAGGGAACTAACGTGGGAAGATTCACTTGCTATTTGAACAACCTGTAATTGCTGTTACATATTGACACACGTGAGTCTAATTCCATTCGTTAATTATTTAACCGAGGCATTTGAATGTTAGTTTTCTAGGCCTAAATCATGGAATTGTGGAATGGCTTATCCTTGAATTTAGTGTCCGTGTAGACTAAAGCAACAATTGCATTTATTTTGCATACTTATTCTACAACTAAATCATGTCCACTTAGGACCAATCTCTCCACACTATGCAGCATACATGCCTACATCAATTGGCATACTACTTATCCATGTAGCCTACTATGTCTTTTGGAAAGAAAAAAGATAAAAACAAAAGACCCTGATCATTACACCTATACTGTATCCGCACTATGCATTGTTGCATGAAAAGTTAGTATTTTCCTTGTCAACAGTACATCTATGTACGTAATTATGAAGACCATGTTTGATATATATTTGATAATAAAACTTGAAGATTATAATTATTCCAAAACTAGGTTTGATACATATATTTAGTTCAATCTTAAGAATTCAAAAATGGAGTTTCCATTGCTTGTTTCTAGAATGCCACTTCTGATAACCTTTCAATTAACAACAAATCATTGAGTAGCAAAAGAATAGTACACAAATTTTGAATCATAGTGTTCATATTAGTTGATACACTGTTAACTCAAAGTTGAAAAAAATAAGAAAAGTTAATTACCACATCCAATCTTCACATGTATCATAAAAAATAAAAAAATAAAAATAGAAGCAACTTAAGTTAATTAGCATACCAAACTTCACATATACTTGAAAACCAAATGAAACATATTACATATCAGAGTGAGATTCATACCAGCTTCACACTTTATTTTTTTAAAAAAATACTCTTGGAGTCATATTGCTAAGCTTTTTCTTGATTAGTAGATCAATGTAAACTTCATGCACTTCAAAGTGATCATCCAGAAGACAAAGAAGACATAATTGGTAGGTTATACCAAATAGATTACCACGCCACCTATGTAAACAACAAATACAAAACTGTCAGCAAAGTTCGTGGTGGTAAACCACGCATATGAAGCACTATTTTACACATCTTACACATTATTGCATGTAGTTAAATAGTAACAGTCCCCAATTCTCTTATATGTGGTTAAACAATAACAATCCCTAATTCTCTTACAAGAGTGAAATATTTAGGCCTAATTATTTAATTAAAAGAATTGATTCATACATATTTGAAGGATTGATGTAGGAAAAAAAATTTATGTGGCTTAATTCCATATAAAAGTGAACCTTTGATATAAAAATATTATTTTTTATTATATTTTATATTATTTTCCTTGACTGTATGACACACCATCGGCCATGACTGAGTCAGCTACTAACATTACAGTACTGACTTAGGCATTGTTGGTTTCCTGTGCAGGGATTCGCACTACCAACTTCTTTCTCAACATACTCTAAAGTACTACAAGAAAGGCAAAGAGTATTCAAAGGTGCCTCTTTATTTCAGGCTTCACTGTATAGAACTCACCCTATCATTCTAATCCTTGGAGGTGTCTCTCTTTTACTCTTACGTGCTCAATAGACAGTTACAAAGAATTGATTCATACATCATTGTACAACTATAGTGTGGGGGGGAGCTCGAGCTTCAATACCACATTTGTCATTTTCTACTCATTCTTTTAGATCAAGCCATTGACTTTTACAGGCTAAGGAAGAGTTGTAAAAGGAACTAGGATAACAAGAAGAAAAAGGAAGCTCTTTTGAATTCATTTGCATAGGCTATAAAGTGTTCCCCTTTTTATGAATAAATTTTCGCAAACTTCATGCATGTTTCATTCTACTTTCCTATGGTTCCCATTTCTTTTACTATTATTTATGTAGCTATTTCTTTTAGTGATATGCTTGAGAACCTACATCTTGGCCATGTCTATGCAGTTTACTAATCATAACTCTGCTCTCTACATTTTTGAATCTAAATATTGCAAACAATAACATACTAGGAGGAAGATTTTGAATTGGAGGTATCTTTTACACATATTAAACTTGACATGGGTCTAGTAACATAGAAATTTGTGCCTCTAGCATATTATTCTAAAAAGTAAGATTATCCCTTCTTATTGTGTTCCTCTGTGACCTTTCATATGCCATTGTGCTCTTAGTCACTCTTGTGAATTAAATGCACTTGTTTATGGACAAATAATGTTATGCAAACTTTAGTTTAGGGTTTTTTAACTACCTAGTTTCTTGATCCTACATAGTTATCTACACATTCCATGTTTGACACTTCTCCAATTATTTACTTCTCTATGCAGCCAGTTTACTGGTGTAGTGGTCACTCAAGCACTTAATTGCACATTGTATGCCTCGAAAAATAGGAAGAATCCAAATGCATAATGGTGCACACAACACATAAGAAATTAATGCAATCGACATTGTGAAGGTCAATACAGAAGGCATGGAAATCCAGCCTAAAGTGGGCCACAGTGGAATGGATAGCGACTATGAGTTAATAGCTAACCAAACAAAAGAAAGTGTGCTGGGAATGAAATTTGTAACATTAGAGGATGCTGAGCAGTTCTATAGGAAATATGCACATGTGAAAGGGTTCAGTGTTAGATTAGATGATATATACAGAAATCCTATAGGAGAGGCCCAATCTCAGAGAATTGTTTGTAGCTATAAGGGGAAGAGAGATCCCATATGGATTAACAAACCTGAGAGACAAAGAGAGCATAAGGCTTTGACTCGAACAGGGTGCAAAGCCAGCTTTAGAGTAAGAAAGAACAAGGAAATTGGGAAATGGGAAGTATTTCACTTTGAGGATGATCATAACCATGATACATTTGCACTTAAACATACCTCCATGCATAGATCATATCAGAGTATACATGGGTTTGATGTTGCTCACATAGATATAATATAAGCATATGGCATAAGAGGGTCCCATATATATGGATACATTATTGGTCAAAGTGGTGGATATGATAAGGTGGGATTTACAAGGAAGGACATGTACAACCATATAAATCAATGCCACAATGAAATAATAAAGAATGGTGATGCAATGGCAGCTATTCACTACCTCAGTGAAAAAGGAGAAAGTGATCCTGACTTTTTCATGAAGCATAGCGTAAATGCTAGCGGTCACTTACAACACCTGTTTTAGTGTGATGGTTGTAGCAAATTAGATTACAAATGCTTTGGTGATGTTTTGGCCTTTGACACCGCATATAAAAAGAATAAATATAATAGACCCCTCATCATATTTTCAAGACTAAATCACCATCGAAATACCATTATGTTTACTTGTGCACTTGTAGCTGATGAGACGAAGGAAACTTATAAGTGGGTGTTAACAGCTTTACTAGACACAATGGATGGGAAAGAACTAGTATCCATTATAACAAATAGTGATAAGTCCATGTGAAATGCAATCAAGTGTGTAATGCCAAAATTATACCATCGATTGTGTGCATGGCATTTAAAGAGAAATGCCACAAGCAACATTGCAGACACCCAATTCACAAAGGCATTTAGAGATTGCATGTTTGCTAATATTAATGTCTCGCAGTTTGAGTAAAAATGGAATTCCATGGTTGAAAGCTTTGCAGTTGAAGACAATAGGTGGGTGCAAAAAATGTACAAAAAAAGATACATATAGGCTGCGGCCTTCCTTCATGGGAAGATGTTCTTTGGCTTAAAGACAACTTCATTGTGTGAAGGCATAAATGCGTACATCAAGAAATTTGTTAACCATAGTCAAAACTTTGTTGAATTTTTACATCACTTTCATCGTGGCCTTAACTACCTTAGATATAATGATATTGTGGTTGACTTCAAAATAAACAATGGGAAGCCTATTTTAATAACTTCATTGGAGTTTATTGAAGCCAGCGGTGCTAAAGTCTACACATAGGAGGCATTTTGGGTCTTTAGAAGAGAAATAAAGATGGCTGGAGCATGTGTTAAAGCTAGTGCAAGCAACGATTAACAACTAGAACATACAAGATTCATAGATTCATGAAGCCTAATGCTTACTAGAGTGTTCATATCAATAAGCACAACGACGTGCAAATCACATGTGATTGTGGGAAATTGCAGTCATTTGGAATCTCTTCCTAGCATATAATTTTTGTAATAGTTTAAGAAGAGATCAACAAATTACCCCCCATGTGTAATTGTGGCATGTTGGACAAAGAATGCAAAGGATGTGAATGATAAAAACCTTAGCCTTGTGGATGATGATGGAAAATTGTCCACCTTATGATTTGGTAGCCTCATCTAAGATTATCGATTGATGTGTAACTATGCTTCAAGGTCCTAAGAGTCATTCCTCTAAGTGCGGAAGCAAGTTCGGGGTATCGTGGCAAAACTAAAGGACAAACATGAAGCACTTTTTACAAGTAAGGCTAGCAAGGCAACAAAGCAGCAAGGTAGAATATTGGACCTTTGTATGGTTAGGGTCAAGGGGAGGTCATCCTCTGTTACCATGAATACAACAAGGAAAAGGAAACGTTGTGCTATTTGTCACATTGAAGGACATACCAACATTACGTGCCTACAAAACAAAAATATTTTAGCAAGTGATGTGAACATAGAGTATGAATCAAGCAAGGGACTAAGTGAAAGTTAACAAAGCACACAGCCAATAATGCCCTTTGAGGGTGTGGTTGAACACTACTTAGGCCACGTTGGACATAATGCCATGGAGGCTTTATAGGTTAGTTGCAGTCGTGCTTACTTTGTAGATCATAGTGCATCATACATATTATTATCATGGTATGATTATCCTATTTCATGAATTTTTTTCTTTTTTTAATGTAGGTGTAAGACATCAGCTTAGCAATGAGTGCACTGCCTAATTTTTGTTTTAGCATCGGGCCTTGGGGTTGAAGGGGATGCCAAAGACACTGGAATTTGGACCCTTGATGGTAGAATTCTCCAAGCTAAGGTATGCCACTTGCCGTGGATTTATTTTTTAGTTGGAGGATTCCCTACTTCCTAGTTAGTTTTAAATCTTATATATGGCCTTTATGATGGATAAAACAAGTTTAAGTAGACTTCTAATTTGTAAAAATGTTACTTAAATGTTGATCCATCATTATATCCTTCCTTTCTAGTGTAGTGTATGATTTCTAATATGTTGCTTATCTTTCATGGAACAGGAATGATACGATGGTGGTCACATATTTTTCTATGGGGACAATGATACAATGGCTGACATGGTTGCTTGGTTATTTATGGTTTGTCAGGCATCTTGATCAGGCTTATTTGGTAATTGTATGAGATTTAATTACTATCACATTGCCTTCAAGCTTTCTAGCTGTAGCCTTCATGGGAAAATGAATATGCGACTGTAGCCGGTATAATTTTATAGGTTATCTAGGCTAAATGTAGATCTTTTAGATGTGGGACTTGACTTTGACCAATGGTAGTGTAACATTAAGGCTAATCAAAACAGGTTTTTTTTGTTATTACATTTTACTAGACTACATATGTTTATGATTGCTATTGGAACCATCGTCCAAGGTTGTACATTTACCTCTAATTCCATGCATCAACTGTTTGTGTTAATCATAAAATGTATTGCTTTTGCTGCTTTAACTCGATAGTCCCCTGTCCAATATACCAACTAGTTTAGAATTGAACTTCAACTTTTCCCTATTCCATACTTAGGCCAAAACTTATCTAGAGTGTGAATCAGATACGTAATCATGCATAGAAGACACTTCAAGGTTTTAGCCAGATGTATGACTTGTTATAATGCTAGGAAGTGGTGATGGTGTGATTGTTCAATAAAAAATTGATAGAATGGACTACCTAGTACACTATTATGAAATTTGAGACTTGTAAATTTAGACCAAATGTATTATGCTAATTACAAATATAGAATTTTATATACTTGTCCTCGGTCAAAATCTAATAACTATGTGTACATATAATGGGTCAAAAGTAACTAGCATTCGCTCATTTCACTCTAAATGGTTGAAAATTCTTTTTTTGGGTAGGTTTGACTAAATCTTGAACATGTCATAGAAGTCTATCTAGGCTGAACCTTTGTCAAATCATTGCATTTGTGCATGCATCTTCTAGGACAGAACTATGAACTTGTTTAAGATTGCTTCCCATACTTACATGTCAGTTGAACTGTATATATATGTATCTACAAGACATGCAGTGGAATGACTAACTCTCATTGCAATTAGAGTTGGTCCAATCTCCTATGATAATAGCTATGGTGATGAGACTTAACTTTAGATTTTTTCATTCTAAATGGTGATGGCAAATTCTGCTCATTTCACTCATCTATCATATGTTGTGCCTCAAAGTTTCTTGGTCAACAAGATACATGGACATAGATTCATGAACATGTAAGTTTCAACAAATGTTTCATGGTCAACCATCTTGTTTAGTTAAACTAGTATTTGTTCATGCTCTTCAATCGTGCCGTGCATTGCATAATGGAGTTAAAATAAGACTAGCACCTATTTCATGTTGGTGAAGCTGTTGCAAATTTTGAGAATGGAAAAGACCTCCAAGCTAACAAAATTGGGTAAGATGCATAGGGTAATGCTTGGGTTGGAAGTGGAAAATAACATAATGAGGTGAAAATAGATTGTCTCATATGAGAGTCATATATTTCTTTCCATTTATCTGGTGACTTCCTTTTCAGTAAAAAAAAAAAAGTTGTCTCCAAAAGTTTTCAACACTTGTCAATTGGTAAAGATGACTTGGAATTGGAAGCAGCTGAGTGAGAGTATGACTTCAACCATGTTGTCTAGCTAAAGAATGGGACTTTAACATTCCTTCGACGCTAACTACAAGAAGATAATGAGGCTTAGCAGTGGTGTAAGTGTGGACAATCTAGTCTTTAAAAGGAAGTTATTGATCTTGATATTTTAGGGATTGTTAGTAAATTAAGCAACAAATATGATACATATGAAGGCATGATCAATGGGAGAAAGAAACAATGGCATCAGTTAGCACATTGATAAAGCTAGCTGGGTACATCCTGTGTGCTTCATCACACTTGGACATAAATTTGGCTGGAAAAAGTATATGAAATTTATAAGAAATGTAGGTAAGATAATGATAATCTTCCAAATAAGACAATTGAAACTGTCAATGCAAAGTATCTAATCAAAAGATCGATGAAAGTAAACAATCTACATGTTCATAATGAGGATATAATGTGTAAATAAGATATCTGAAATTTTGTTTGAGAGAGTTGAAAAGTTTCCACATTTTGGTTGCTTGTCTTTCAAAAGGTTTTATCAATAAATTGCAAAGAATTAGGTTAAGAAAGTGCACTAATTATGAACATCATACAAATGATATATATTATTCGATCTAAGGGGCCATATTCAGGTGTCTGCTTATTTGACTGATTCCATGCATCAATTGTAGAGGAGTGACTTTGATTACCATTACTGCATTTATCCTATACCTAGGTAAAAGGAGAAATAATGCTTGAACTTAATTCATTAACAATCATGAAACTCCAAATCACCTAGGAAGTATGTGATAGGATAAGCCAACAGAGAGGAAGTAGTGATTGAATTTGTTTAATGCAAATGATAAAACAGTAAATTTCCAACGGCTATTTATGAAGGATGCATCTGATGTGTCTTACAACCAAATTTATATTGTACAGGTTAGCTTAGAATAGACCATTAACAAGTGGCTTAGGCTAGAAATCAATAGTAGTTGCAAAAATAGGAAACTTTTATTTGAATTGAATAAGTACAATGAAGAATAGGTGGCTTCCCATTCATATTTGATCTAAAGTTATATGTCTCTGAAATACTAGTTCTTCCTCCCACACTACATGTAGTTCTTAGTACACTACCATGATTGGCTACCATCAATAAGTGCATGGATGGATAATGACTCAACTAGCCTATTGTTCAAAAGTACATCAATGACCTCTGTTGATATGTATCATCAATGCTAGTTGACATTACAAAAAAGAGACATAGTCGTGTGAACACATTGCACATGCACCATGGGTCGACCACTTCAACATCTAAAGAAGCAGCGGGACTTGTAAAACACTAGGGGTTGATTGTTTCAAAAATTACATGCATACTTTTTTAGGATCCTAAAAAATACCATGTAATATGGATCACTAAATGGTGATATTGTTCTCATACTTAAGCCAACGTGCCTTTGCAGCTACAATGATCTTTTCTTTCTTCACATTGTAATTATCATGCATAATGTCCAATGCTAACTGCATGTGGCCACAGTCACCCCTTGGCTAGACAAAAAAGAGACATGGTATCAATCAATCTAAATAACATTAACAGCGTAGGTGTGATATGCAGAAGATGTTACCCAGTATGCAACTTACAACCAATTTGTAATCCCTCCAAATGAAACCTAAAGTCATCCACCTACCAATGGAAACACTACACTCATGACTAGCAAAACCATACAAATAGCACATTATTAGTACAGACATGTTCATAGAATACACAAAATTAGAGAAAAGAGCACAACAATAGTTTTATTTACTCATTTTTTTGCTTAGCAACTCCAGGTGGAGTCATTATAGGCCATGTTGAAATAGTAGGAATAGGGCTCATTGAGTGTTATGAAAATGGTCATCCCTTAACAAACATTCCACAAACTTTGCTTGCACGAGGAAGAATAACATTGTTACTAATATAAATTGATAATGGGTGCTTTGAAAAAATAATAGCCAAATACACTTGCCACTTGAATGACTAGGCCATGATGCTCTCTTGTATGTCTGAACTGAGATTTGAATCTAAGTACCGCAATTTTCCTTCCTTCATGCAAATTATAAGGAGGAACTAGTGCACATTGTTCTGATTTATGGGTATGTAGATCTTACTCAAATTGTTAATGCTTAGCGACATATATTGGAGCATATAACCACGCATTACTTTTTCTACTATCAAGGTCTGGTCAAGGACTTGCTGTTGCAAAAGATTTAATTCATCATCGGTATAATGAATGGAATATACCATAGTTACACAATACATCTTACAGTGGTTAGTATAACTAATGTGTTTTTGTAGTAAGTTTTGTTAATTTAAGCCTCTAACATGTAGTTTGCAAATTTGCTACGCAGTTTGGAGTGAATGTCACACCATCATATTCCTACTACGTTGTGGTTTGCCTAGCCATGCACTTTCATTTCATCTAGATTCAAAGCATGCTATCAATATATGTTTAAAAATTTGTTACACAATCTAACAAGTCACAAGCATGGTTTTATGCTAGATAGTTTTTACATACCTAAGATGACAAGGTAGGAGTATGCCAATTATCCATCATGTCAGTGAAATAAAAAATAGGTTACACCTATATCAAATGATATCAACATAAAAAGACTAAGAGCACTCACTTAAGGGAACTAGAAAATGGACTAGTTACTCTATAAAAAAAGAAAGGCATAAAAAGGCCATAATTTGCTATTAATATCCTACGAATGAAAACAAGACTCCAATAGCAAATAACATTATGACATATGCAAGACTCTATTAATTTTTACTCTGATGTCATTCATTTTACTTTTTCACCTTCCTAAGATTCTGACTCATTCCCTGGAAACACATGTGGGCACTAAGCAAATAGTAATATAATAAATTAATTTACATTGTTTTGGTGACCAGTAGTATTAAAAAATATGACATTTGTATAGTCACATAAGTGGAATGTGTCAAATAAATTTGCAAAATGAGATATACACCTATGAAGTAACTAAAATGCATTAAACTTGGTTATTATAAGGAGATTCGTGTTGCTTACAAAATAAGGTTAGCATTCTCTACCGACCTTGGGCAAGACCATGCAATACCCTCTCAACAAAATAAAATAGAGCATCTCCCATTATTACAAAGTGTTTGGGGTCTCCATAAGAGTGGGCTTGTAATAGTTATGCATGATTCACTACCTTACTGACAAATACATTTCACACTTACCAAAAAGATGGGGGAAAGATACCAAGACGAGGTTGAATCGTTGGTTCTTTCATCATATGTCAATCTTGCAGCCACCATCGTTAGAACCTGGAAAGGAACATAAACAAATTAGATCCTTTCCTCTGCAATTCTAGTTCTTAAGATTTAAACAATAAGGTAAGATCATTCAAAGCTTACTTCCCCATACACCCAACACAGAGGGCACAAGGATAACATCTCCCCTCTTGTAATCTCTTTAACTAAGCACTTAGCTAAAAACTCCCTACATGCATAATAACCATCGCATTATAATAATACCATTACATTATTTATTTTCAAGTCTTTACAGATAATAGCTTATTTGTCTAGTTTGGTGAAGGAGAATATATATGCTGCTACCTTTAATTCAATATCCGAAAGTCCTATGCACCTAGTAGGGTGAAAGCGCACCTCCATACCCTCGAGCAATTCAACTCTCTCATCCACCTTATATGAAAAGTTGGCATCAGTACATTCAAATGAGTGGAGAGACCTTCTTAGCTGCTCAGTGCTTGCTACCTCACTACATTCCTTGAAGCTCCGCCTATGGAATACAACAGCTTTCACACAAACACTATATTTTAATAGCCTTGTCCATCATTTGAGAAAGATGCATTCTTATGTTGTATTCATGTAATAGAATAAAATTAAAAATTGATGCCTAATATTTTTAGCTCACCTCTAGTTTTGCAAGTGTACATTCGAAGGGAAGCTTGTAGTCACTACATTACCTTTTCTTTAGATTATTCAAGCACCTCACTAGCTTTTCTTTTGTGTTGATACCCACAAAGCCTTATGTAGAAGATGGAATAGCAAATTTCAAGTTAGTACGTGATATTGTATCTTTCACCTTCTTAAACTTAGTCAACCCTTTCTTGAGTGGAGAAGCAATTGTGGTCATGTCCCTAAGCCATTTCAAGAGTTCCACATTGAATGACATTTGATCATTCATTTTATCAGTGATTACATGACGGAGAAAAATAAACTTAGCTTTCAGTTCACAAAAGCTAGCATCTAAGGCATCCATGCGCTCAACTAATGACTGCAAATGATCACAAAAGGTCAATGCTACAATGGTAACATCATTCCAAGTTACACTGATAGAATATAAAAAGACTATGCATTTAAAATTGGTAACATGTCACCTGCTTTCCAATTGGCTCGCTGGTAGCATTTTAGGAAATGAAATCCTCATACTGACTGGAGTTGTACATGTTTTAGCCTGGGCAGCATTTTTGTACGCTGGTGTTAATGTTTAAAGGAGGCTTGCAAATGCACTTAATGAATAGAGTCCCTTTGTAAATTTATAGGTAACATGCCTTTCATGTTGCTAGTTGAATTTAAAGAACTTCAGTAGTTAGATGTGTCCGAGCATCATCCACGTCATCCGTTATATGCCAACTAGCATCAACCCTCACCAAATGTGGTCAGTAGATTGACACACCACTATAGGTCACTGTCTTAAAGAACTTCAGTAGTTAGATGTGTCCGAGCATCATCCATGTCATCCGTTATATGCCAACTAGCATCAACCCTCACCAAATGTGGTCAGTAGATTAACACACCACTGTAGGTTGCTGTCTTAGTCACAGTGGGCCATGGACTCCCACCAATTTGGATGCACTATGTACAAAGTAGGTTGTATTTGCTCTATCTAGAAGAAAGGTCCGCAAATTTATCAAAGTGGGTCTGAAGGAATGGTTAAGTAGCTTCAGACCTCCACCTATTAGTCATAAGACACCATCATCTCTTAAAATGTACTGGAGTACACCCACTTAAATTTGTAAAAGTCTAACTGCTAGGCAAAAAGCAATTTGCCACATACTCATCCTCTATACCGGCATTAAATACAATCCCGTGCGCTTGTATCCTCCGTCATTAGAAATAACACTAGCATCAATAGTTTTAGGTGAGTAGGATAAATTTCTACTATAATTGGATTCGGGAAGGAGTCAAAACTAACTTCCATCAATTCCTACACTTAGGCTTAACAAAAGTGAGATCAGTGGCAACCCTTACACAATAGGCATATGAAGTTCAATATAGGTCACAGATTGTTCCTAAGGTGTGTTGTAATATGCAAGTGGGAATAGAGCCCTATTAGGTCGTTTATGGCTAATGTTTCCATATTAGAGTTTTATGTGTAATATGCAACTAGAGTTAGAGCTCTTACCTGTGGCTATCTTTTTCTAAGTTAACTTCATTTGATGATTAATGCAGCCATATCAGATCCTTTATTCATCTAGGTAAATAAACATACAATGAAAAAATCTAATGATCTAAATTATCCTAAAAAAAATTCTTCATGTGGGAAAATAAGTGACACTTAGAATGTCATTAAATTGAGGAGATACATAGTACAAAGATGACCTTTCCAGAGCTATAAATGATAAAACATGGTGCATGTTTAGGTACACCATGTGATATATTGGATGACAAGGATAATTCAACTCTTAAACCTAAGTACCATGTCTATCAATAGATAAATTTGCTTGCCTTAATTCTAAATGTTATTACAATAACCTGAATAAAAGAGGGGGAATTCTCTTTCATTTAAGAGAGATACAATAATCATCAAAATTTAGTTCTTATATTTTTTGGGTTCATTGAAATAAATTTTATAGAATTTATTATCATCAAATATTTAATAACAAGCTTTAATTTTTCATTAAAAATCTAAAATAACATTTTAGCTAAAGATTAAAACATAGGTTAGGGAGGGAGGAAAGCACAATGGCTTAGGATGGGAGTGAAGATCAACACACTGAAAGAGATCTGAACACATGAAACACATATATATCTTTATTACCAAAGAACTTTATTTATCTTTGGTGAACGTACACTAAAATGGTAAGGTTGAACTACATCAAACCTAACACCAAATGTTAAGAGAACAGCACCAACTAATTATCCTTGGCTGTAGTTCTTTTATCTTTTTTGGCACATAATCATACAATATCTAATACATCAGACTACATATGGAGATGGTATCTCGTATGC
Source organism: Sindora glabra (assembly GCA_020226215.1). Lineage (NCBI taxonomy): Eukaryota > Viridiplantae > Streptophyta > Magnoliopsida > Fabales > Fabaceae > Sindora > Sindora glabra. The sequence continues at coordinate 71,632,774 of CM035226.1, read as the reverse complement.
TTGCTCTTTGCAGTAAGGAAGTCCAGATCCATCTTTCGACATCAACCTTGACACCCCTTGACTAACAACTCTTAAGATGGCAATCTAGTGCTTTTAGAGTTACATAAATAACATGTCGTCCTCCATGTAACGGACTGATTCTGGGCACCATAATGGGGTTGATATAAACTCCACTCTAATAGCTGTCATATCACCAGGCTGCTAAATTTTATCATTCATTCTCCAAAGATTCTTGCAATTGCACCTTCTATAGGGTTAAGAGTAAAATTGCATATCATGAGGGGTTTGCATTAGTTGAAGGAAAGAACTTACACACACAAAGGAAATAAGTCAACAAAACCCATCATCTAAATGTTTTACCATTGGCCTGAAGCAATGCATGACAAAACCCATGACTCTTTGAATCTTAAACTCTAGAACTCTGAAGATACTCCACCAGTTCCTCTTTTATCATACATATAATTCAGCCCTCTTATTCCATCAAGAATTGAGCCCTCCACTAATGTAGTTGCCTGTCTTAGTCACACCACTGGATAGACATTTTGTTTATGTGTATGGCATCCATACGTCCAAAAGGCTACAAAATCTACCTCATTTTAACCATGTCCACATAATAAACATAGAGCTTTATTATTCTACATATTAGGAACAACACACATTTAAATCTAACTACTTGTTAACCTCGTCCAATACATGGATTTGTGATGATCTCAAGCATACAACTCAAAGCGACATCAAAAATCTTTTTTTGAAGTAATGCACAGTTAATCCTAATATTATATTCATTTGATTAATGACATCCAAATAAATGTATTAGATTGTGTTCCTAACAACTTTTTCATAAATGCTTCGAAATAGACTATTCAGAGCAACATTATCAATTTAGTAGAAAAAGGAACTCAAGGATAGCAGGAGCTACTACCTCGATGGAAAATTGTCCAGTTAAATTTGGTGGCATTGTCTTTAAACAAAACCAAGTTAAAGCTTTCACTATGTAGTAAATTGAAAAGAGAAAACATCATTACAATTCCTGTCTATTCATGAAAACTATTATATTGGGTTCAAAAACTAGATCAATTCATGTTACACAGATCTAATTCTCTATAGCAACCTAAACACTTATTCATAGCAGAACTATACCTATAAGTGAACTGGTTGTAAGTGATCTCCCAAATGAATTCATGAAATTAGGGAGAAATAGTAATGGTTTCATCATATACAAAACATAGAGATTTCATAATAAAACACTTGAGATTTTGTAAGTCGTTGTAAACTGACAAGATTTTTCAACCTCAAATGCAAGTTGTTAGGTTTCGAATTAACATATGCAACAAAATTTTAAAATTTTTTTTTATCTAAATCCTTCCTAGGATCCATGCAAAAGTCATAAACTAGTGTTAGGGTTTTACCTTATTTGTGCTTATATTCTTTTTAAACGAATCCTTGAGAGACCGAGATGAATCAAACGCTGACCGGAAGTTACAACATCTCTACGGTATCTACACGGAGTGAACAATAACTTCTCTCCTCCACGAAGCTGTTAGGATTCATCTCTCTCACTGAGATTGGATTGGGCATTTTCTAGAGTGATTTAAGGTTTAATTGAAGCTAATGTGTGTAAATAATGTGCTTCCTTTAAATCCTTTTATAGAACTAAGGCATATTACAATCCTAATCCTATTAAGATTATGTTGCAAAAAATTCTAATCACATTAAGTAATTATTACCTTATCCTTATCATAGAGAGAGTAAAGAGAGATAAGATTTATCTATTAATTATCTAATATTAGTTAATAATATTATCTCATAATATAATTATCTAATATCTAATAACATAATTATCTGATATTATTTTAATATCAAATAATATCACATTATATATATATGTGATATATATTACATGAATAAATATATTATTATCTTAATAATATATGTATACACAAAAATAAGTCTAATTAATTGAGTTTTAGTCTAACTAAAATCTAATTAATTATTGTCTCATTCCTACTCCTTTTTGTGTGACCCTGTAAGTTCTTACTACATTAACAATGACTCATCTTTAGGCCATAGAGAGTGAGTGATATTTAGCAATACATCACTGCCACTCAAGTAGTAAGAATATTTATTATTTGACATCCACTTAATATGTAATTAACGCTTTACATCATAATTCCTTTTGTAATAATATCCAAATCGAACTGGAGGCATGGAGTGTGTCATCCTCGTTAATGTTCAATTTATATTTCTTGATACTGAGTAGACTTAAAATAAATGATCAATATCACATATTAATCCAATTGAGTATGATCATGCTTTTCTAAGTCTTACTCAATCAAGGAGCCAAGGATATTTCTCTTTTATACAAGATTAATAAAATTCCATCTACATCACTCATTTTCCTCTGCATGATTCGTGACACATCCAATCAATGTCCTACTCGTCATCCTAATTAAAGGTGACATAGGACAACATCAAAGTGAGTAACTCCTCATGTAAGGAATCATAGTGACTTCAAGTTAAAAGATTATATGCATTTGTGGTCATATGAGAATAACTAATGACAAAGCATCCATACAATATTCTCGCAGTGGGTCAGTCCAGTACATTGTTCACTAACAATGTACTCATGTATTGACTTGATATCATATATCCATGATTCATAATCATTAATCACTATACATGCTGTCTCGATATATTATTACTATTCTTTTTTATAATAATACTTAACTAGGGGCATTTTAGGAATAGCAAAGCTATTTTAAAGACAATTATTATATTTAAGTTATAATTTGCGCAAAATGAAATAAAACAAAATATAATAATTGTATTACCAAAATGAAACATAGTACATTGTGTAATATTGCAATCATCTCTATGATTGGCTCTTAAGACACACACCAACACAAGTCACATTAAAGGTGAAGGAGTTCTTTACCTCGCAATCATAGTTGACCACCTGTCTTTTTACTCCCCTTTAATGAAGTCAATCCACTAAGAGGTAACTTTTTTCTACCTTTTCTGCATCAAAGGGCTACCATAGTTTTGCCATCTCACACACCTAACTATAAATAGAATAGAGTTGTAGTTAGAATTAAACTTGAGACTAAAAACCCATTAAAGTTTCAAGAAAGGGGTCACTATTATTAAAAGGGCATACAAAATATCGTTAGATTGTCACATGTAAACCTTAAAATGTAAACAGCTGGAAAGACAATTGATATGAAATGTCAAAGCAATAAGAAAGAAAAACTCAAAAACAGGCAAAAGACTTCATCGATTGTCCTTCTTCCATACGTGTCAATTGTCAATTAGGATGATAGGCATGGTTTTCACACTTTGCCCATAGTCAAAAGCGCTGAATTTGCATTGGTATACCAAACATTTAGTGAGTTCTTCCTATAGTTCACAAGTTAATGGAGATAAGTAAACTGATTATACTTACAAACATGAACATCTTAACATGAACAATAAAAGAAATTGCCCGAAATAATAAAGTATAATTTAGTATATGCTACCTCACTAAAAATATCTCAATAATGCAACTCCTTATTATATACGGTATTATCTTCCAATTGAAGGTTCAAGTACCAACCACTACTCTGCATACAAACAATACATTACCATGTTCCAACTAAAGGAATGCAAGATCCAGTGTTAAGTAGCACTCAACATATGGAAACTAGGCACAGGTATGCAACTTTAATTTAAGGCTTGTGTTGACTACTTAGATACTCGTTTACAAACTATACTTTCAGTGGAGACACCTTTTAGCTATGCAATCATCACTTCTTGATCCTTAAACATATTGCTATTCCCTAAACCCTAAACTATGCCTCTTAGTTTTAAACTCTACATATAAGAAGATCACTTGCAAACACTTGTAAAAGTTTAAATCTTTTTAATTATATTATTATAGGAAGTAAAAGAAATGCAAGAGTTCTAAGATCATTTCCCCATGACATTGTATCATCATGCAAGAATGAATGTGGTTTCACATTATGTGAGAACATTAACCAGGAAACCAATTTTTATTTAGGAAGAAAAGCATAGTAAGCATGCGAATATTATAAGGAAAATTTTAGAAATTGAAGAAAGAGGACAACCAGTCAACACCTTGAAAATGATGAAAGATACTTGTTTCTTCACACATTGATCCTCATTTTGTCATGGTCTACAAGATCACTATATTTGGGCTTTACAATATGCTCTACAAGATCTTTATCTCATGCCACCTGGCAGACCACATGCTTTCAATTACATTCAAATGCAGTTAGATTTACCAAACCACAACATCCTATATTCCTAAAAAAGTAAGAGTGAGAAAGTACGTGTGGCTAACTTCAAAGTAACAAGGAAACTAAAACATTTATAATAGTGTAATAGGTGGGCCTTAAACTTCTCTTTCTTTTTTTGTGCTCTTTTTTTGTCAGTTCCTCCTTCACTATCTCTCGCACAATCTAATGCCTTTTCAACAAATGGATCCCTATTTTTGGTCCAGGGTTGCAAACTTTAGGGACTAACAACATATAGTGTCGTCTTCAACCTTGGTACCAACTTTGGGTCAAGATCTTTTCCCTTGATGAAGTTAACATTTAGTGAAGTGAATCTATTGAAAAGCACTTGAATGGGAACAAAGAGAAAAGCCAAACCAATATCTGCAACCATATTTTCTTGAAAAAGTGAAGATTTGGGTAGAGAAATGTGAAGTGATCGCAATTTTTGTACTGTTACAAAAGTTTACAAGACATTAGAAGAGTGTGACATGAGATGAATGGTTTGCAACAATATATTATATGAATGACTAATGATAATGTCATAATGAAGCATGTAACAGGTAGAAAGACTCAAATAAGGACCATTGGATTAGTTTATCAGTGGTTATTACAAGTCAAGGTCTTTATTAAAAAATATACATATAATATTAAAGTTCAATACTTGTTGGTCAACAATAGGCTGAGTATAAAAATATGTAGCATCGAACAACTTGTACGCTATTTACAAAAGCAATGAACAATCATTACAATAAAACATTTAGGCTTCAGGCCTAAGTTCAGAATGGAAAATGAGAAGAAATTGCTGAGATGTTTTAAAATAAAATTAAGGAAGAAACTATAAGATGTGATTAAAGCATCAAATACATATTTTTTATTCACATTCCATTTTTTTAGCTACTTTCACTACTGTAGTATTTTAGACAATTAGTAGCTATGAACTTGAAAACCCAACTAGTTTGTGATTTGCAAGATTACTGGTAATCACTTCGTAAGTGTAAGAATTACAGATAATATTTTTATTGATATAGATTGGATTGGGAGATATTGTAAGTGTTTTAAATTTCTTTACAAAAAAAAATAAGATACATGGACCTTTCAATGAAAGAAGAGATTTAATTCAAAGCCAACTAAGTAGACAAGAAAATAGTTTTAGATATGTCAAACAACAGATTTTCTTTTAATGTCAATCGCTAAAATAATGCCCAAATTACTTCAAGTTAAAAATATTAAGGAAAAAAATAAAATAGTAAAAGCCATCCATAGCTAAACTTACCAATAATTGGATACAAGCCAAGCCATGAATTAGTTGGTAAAAAAGATGGCACATTTTCAAAAGGATAGGTAGTTCCTCTCTGATCCAAAGTTTCATGGAAAGCTTCAAAGTTGAACACTTAAGTAAGTTTAATGCCAAAGCTAGAAAAATTTAGGTCCCCACAATGATTTAATTGCACTTCATTACCTCTTTTGAATTTAGGACTAATCTTTTGCAAGAGGGTAACAAGCGTTTTCGCTTTAGCTTTAGTTAGCCGTGGATCAAGGGTGTTTATTGTGCTTAAGTTGACATAAAACATCTTTGTACTCCTTATGATGCAAAATTTATTACCCTCCAAAGTTACCACATCCAAATAAATCAAATCTCCAATAAGCCTGTGGATCACAGAACAAAAGGCTTAAGGCCTGTGCATGGAAACAGATGCCATATTCTATAAATTTATTTTTTAAGGAAGTTTCTCGAGTCACCTTCTGTAGCTTGCAGGAGGATTGCAGGATGAAAACACTAAACTTTCCACACATTTAATATCCTTCAATTAAGCCAGCCTTGCAAATTACCCAGTGCACTAGAGACATCCTCCATATAAACAAGTCCATCAAGCTCAGGAACTAGAGGTTGCAAGGCATCTACTATTCCAGGAAATGCAATAGAAAAATAGTAATTACATATTTCCAAGAGTACAAAATAAAATATAGCATGATTAAATAAGAAGCAATGAACCATCATTCGTAAAATAACCAAAGAGCAAGAGAAATTAGTCCTTAACTTACAATTGTAAATGTATTAGGCGTGATCCGTTTCATAAATTGATAAAATTCTTCACAGGTAATTTCCCAATCAAGGTTTACATCACATTCCTGTACATTGTTATATGAATTAAATGACATCAAAATCTTATCTATACTATTTATTAACAAAATAAAAAAAAATTCATCCTTTCGATTAGAGTTATCAGTTAGTGCACAAGTCTAAATAACAGTCAAGTACTAGTTTCTTTTAATGAACAAGGTATTTAATAGAAGAGAATGTGAAAACGGTAACTAGTTAGTCAAATAACTTATCTTTTACATCTGGACAATTTAATGCATGAAATAGAAAACACAGTTCTACCAATATCTAGCATCCAAAAGTTAACTTAATCAAACTTAGTTAGCATGGTAACAAATAGAGTGAGAGATTTTAGTACCTTAATGACATCAATTTGTTCCCCAAGACTAAGTATGTCAATTTAAGTGGAAAGAAAATTTTACCCACATAATCTTATATATAAGATTATTTACCAAGTAACTATGATTTTTGTTTAACTATTGTTTTCCTTAAGAGCTAAAAATACTGTAATGAGGCATTCTAATTGTTTTAATGTAGAAGAAAAACCAATGCTCAAAGCCAACACTACTCAAAGTTACCTATTTGAAGTGATATCCTCGAAAATAACTATGAATTCAAGCTTGTTTCGAGGAAGGGGCCCTGTAGTGAACAAACTCTTCTCCCTATCAAAAGTAAAGTCCCTTCCATCTAATTCTGAACTATATGTCTCCAGCATCAGATGGTGGGACTGGAAGCAAGCGTGGTAAAGCATCACTGTTTCCATTTCCTTCTGGTTCAAATGAATCCATATCCTACGTTAAATGAGAATGTCAATCCATCTTTACATCATCCATTTCAATAAGCTAATGAATAATTTCTAGAATCACAAAACTTAAGATAAAAAATGAAATAGCTTAAACATAAAGAGAATAGTAGCTAAGTTAAATCAATGTTAAAACAATTAGAATGCCTCATCATAGCATTCATGGCTCTAAAGGGAAAAAAATAGTTAAACAAAATTCATAGTTAGACCAATTAGCAATTACACCAGTAACTTGTCAAGAGAGGCTCTAAGGAACATAATCTTAGTAATTATAAACACAATAGATGACTAAAAACGAGCTTAGTAGAAAAAAAGTGGGAAAAAACGCATTAGGTCAAACACGTGCAACATCAGAAATACATTTAGAATACATCACTAAAAGCTCGACAATTAAAATGGATAATACTTCTTATACTATTTTAAAAGGAAAAAAAAAGAAATTCTCCTGTCATAGAGATTGTCAGAGAACAATTATTAGGGGAAAAAAAAGACAATCAAGTAGAAATAGCAAGTAAAATGCTAATTTATGAAAAAAAAACTAACAAATGCTTAAGGTAAAGAGATCAAGCTTCAATACATGCAAAACTCACAAAAAATAAAGATCATTGTAATAATGCATACTAATAATTTTGATCAAATGATGAAATATTCAAAATGCATGACAATAAGGAAGCAAAGAAAAAAAATTGGAATTCGGCAAGCTTGAAATTAAGAAGGAAAATGCAAAAACAACTCAATAGGTGAACTATAAAACTCTATTATGGAGTAAACTTTGGCAGAAGCAAATCATTGAATATGCATATCGATGATTAACAACAATATCAGTAAAATGATCTTGAAAAAATAAACCCATGTGTATAAAGCAATGTTACCTTTCTCTTTGATGGGGACAATGAAGATGGTGACAAGGTGGACAGAAAGGGAAAGGCGCTGAGCAGAGGGCAAAGACAGAGATGAAGAGGAGGACCTATTCAGGAGATGCCGCACAATAATGGCAATGGAGATGGGGGCTTCAAAAATAATTCTTAATCTCTTGCTGAGTGCCCTCATGGCTAAGGGTACATTTCATGGATGGCTTTGGGCACGAACACAAGCGAAGACGAAGAGGAAAACCGTGTTTGATCCTGAAAGCGTCCAATAATGGTGTTAAAAAGAAGGGCTTCAGAAAGATCTCCTGATTAGCGGAGAGTATAGGGACACGAACAGAAAAGAAGAAGATGATCCAATTCGAGAGGCCGGGAAAAGGAAAAGGGGGATGTGAAATTAACTGAATTTAATATTTAATATGATATAATATATATTATTATTTACATTGGCAGCAAATGGAAAAAGAATATGATAAAGGATGGTTTGGTAATTTTAGTTAAGAATATGAAATTGGCCTGAAAGTCTGCTAGAGGTAGTCACATGTCATCATCTAATTGGACCACCTATCCAAGGTGAGTTACCCATGAATAGGGCCCGGGTATTGTAATCCAACCCTAAAAAAAATTCCTATAAGTGATATAAAGTTTTATATGTCTACAAAGTTTTTATATAAATCATGTGCAACTGCATTAAATATTTAAGAGTTAAATGATGTATAGGAATAGTAGTAATAATAATAATAATTGCAATAATAACAATAATAATAAAAATTATTTGTCAAGATTATTTAGTTCATGCGGCATATAATGTCCCTAAAAGATTTTATATTCTTTTGCATATTAGGTTCGACTTTAAAATCTTGCATGTGTGTATTTATTAATTTAGACCATTCTTATTATTATGAGAAAAAAATGGATCTCATTACAGCTATTGCATAACTTTGTACTTTACAACAACAACAACAATAACAATAATAAGAAGAAGAAATTATACTTTATTCATTCGTGATTTTGCCATTTTTCACTTAACTTATTGTTGTAATTTATCTATATGTCCTTTCAATCATTAATATTTTACATCTAAGCTATTTTTTTTTGCCTAAAATTTAACCAAAAATTCATATACTTTGCATGTGATCTTTATTTCTTCTAATTTTAACTTAATTTAACATCCATTTAAAATTAATTTCCTCTAAAAAATATAATTTGACATCTTCTATTCAACAATCATAGATTAAATTGTAGAAGAAAATTCTTCAATAAGATTAAGATTTTTTTGAAATGTAATTTAGTTCAAAAATGAATGTCAAATTAAATCAAAACTTAGAAAAGTAAAAATTAAATGTAATGCATGTATATTTATTAAATTTTGGATGAAAACAATTTAGGTGAGTAAAGTGTTAATAATTGAAAATATAAGTTTATAAATTGTAACACTTAAAATTATAAATGGCTCAAGTTAAAAAGAAAAAATCACATGTAGGTTATATGGGTAAATGTAATTTTCTCTAATAATAACAATATATCTTACATAAAAATTGTTCATGGTCCAAATGATAATCCAAATTGAATTAGGTGTGATTAACAAGTGTTTAATCAACCTTTTTTATATATATAATAAGGGTAACCAATCACTGCTAGTGATGAAACCTCTAGTTGCGAAAAATTTTTTCTATGTTTTTTGCATTTTTAACACAAATTCATTAGATTGTTATAAATTTTTATAATGAATTGAACTCTAGCCCCTCAAATATTTCTTCTCTAGTTTTATTCTTGATTGCAAGGATATAAATTCCAATTCAAAATGTAAAGAAAAAATAAATTCTTTCAAATAATACTACTTCAATTAAATGCTCACATTGTCACAATTCTTGCTTATAATAAAATAAAAATATCTTTTCATATTAATAATTCATGGGTATCTTTCATTTTTATTCTGTAATTTTATCCATCGTCTCTTAGTAAAGGGCATGCAACACTTCTTTTCTATTTTTTAACCAATTACTTTATAAGTTACAATTACATCATTTAAACATAATATAAATAATATTCGAATAAAGCTGTTTAAGACAAAAAATTTTATATATAATAAGTAAAATTAAATAATTTAAAATAAGTGAGGGTAATGTTACGCTTTTATGTCTTTATTTTATATAACATGATTGGATTGATATATATATGTATATGTATACATATATGTATATGTATACATATAAGTATATGTATACATATATGTATATGTATACATATAAGTATATTAATGACATTGATAATTTGTTGATTTTCTAATGATTCCAACGTATAAAATTTTTTCAAACACATTTATAGCTCATTACTTTTATAATATATTTTTATTCTTCAATTGATATTTGTTATTATTAAAATTTGAGAATGATACTTTATTATATATTAAAATATTTGCAACTGTTTATAAATGTTTAGCATAAAATTTTCAATTTTTATATGAAATAAGTTAATTTTTTATAAAATTTACGACTTTATTTAAATTTTGTATGCAACAAATACATAAAAAGCTTGAAATTATATTAATCAACATTGTGTAAAAAATTTTCAAAATTTTATTTTATAAAAAATTACTCTAAATAAAAAGTTGTAAAAATATAAAAGATTTTCACAGAAATTACAAGAATATGTATCAAAATTATTTAATACTTCCTAAAGCAAAATTCTAAATTTAAAATTAAATCTATAAATTATAATCTACCCACTCACGTCAAGTTATTGGCTCCGCCGCTATTTACTTATTAATTTTGTGGTATTCTTGTCCTTATTCACTTTTCTGGCTCATTAGTTCACGTTAGTTTGATTTATCGACTAATAATTCTTTAATATTTCTTAAAATTTCTTGAATTTTTTAAAAAGTTTAATTTATTCAAGTACTTTAGGTGACCCGTTCATGTAGCTTTTTTTTTTTTTTTAATTTTTTTGGTCTTTTTCTGTACCTGTGAAATTCGTGGTCGTAAGCGTGAAGTTCATCGTTTGTTATTGTAGTCCTAAGAATCAAAGGTATAAATCATAAATAATTCACATGATAGGACCACAATTTTACAATTACAGCACGTTACAGTTATATTTTGTAATGGAAGGGAATTTATTAATCATCGATTTTTCTCTGTCGATGTGACTGCTACAATTGTAGTCAGAATTTGAAATTCTTGTTATATCTAACTCGACAATTGATCTAAGGTGAGTAGATTAAAACCAGGTTGGTTCAATTAGTCGGATGATTGAATTGATTGCCATATTTTTATATATAATAAATTATATATCATATATATACATATATTTTATTATTATATTTTTAAAATAATAAATAAATATCAATCTTACTATAATTACATTAATCTTCAAAATAATTTTGGTTCAAATTACAAGTAAATGACAAAAAAATTTTCTCTAATTCAAAATACTTTTACTTAAGTTTTAATTTTTTTAATTGTAAATGATAAAAATATTAATTTATAACAAAAATTATTCATGCTAATCCTTATAATTTACCAATAATCAAGAAATTTTCTTTTTCCTTTTAAAATTGAAGAATTTTGAAACTCTATTAATCCATTTTTATCAAAAAAAATTAACATTTTTCTATTTTTTGAAAAATTAAAAAAATTTCAAATAGTAAAATTATGATTACTGATTTTTAAATTCAATATCTTAAAATATGTATTTTATTTATCTTGCTACACATATGGGATAAATTAGATAATTCATTTTCTTTTTATATCATAATTTCTTACTTAAGATTTTCTTAATTTTTTTTCTTTTTTTAAAATGGATTTTCATGTTAAATTAAAGTTTGACTTATCATTTTAGGAACAGTTGATCGAATCACCAATTCAACCTTAAGTTTTACCAAGTTAGATTAGGCCAATTCGAATTTTTAACAAAATCGAATTTTAAGATTGAATTAGGCTGTTTTTTAGTTTGGATACTTGTTTAACCAATTGAACGGATTGCACCAGTTTGAATTTCAAAAAAATGATAACAACTACTTCAAAAAAGTCTTGGTACTTTCATAAATATCAAAGTTATTTTAAAGAAGGCTAAAAAAAAAAAGTAATTTGTTTCATTGGAGAACATTGATATTATCTAATATCGCCTAAAATTTCTAATTAATCATAATAAGTAAATGAACATTTCTACTTAATTAAGAAAGAGTTAAATAGAAAATTGAAAGAAGAAAATATGTGAATCCCCCAAAGTGAAGCTCCTGCATGCTTTGGAGTTCATCTCTCTTACAACGAAGTAAAAATTTCCATTTGCTCATGGAATCGATTAATGTTGACTTTGAGGCTTTTCCTCCATCATATCCTAGGTTCAATTCCCGTATTAATTTTGCATATGTATATTGAATGGCTTGCCACTCCCGCTACTACACCAAATATATATATATATATATATATATATATATATATATTAATGAAATAAATGCATAATCACAAAGCTGTGACATTGATTTTTAAATTGTCCTTCACTTCCAAGATTGCAATGAACTCACTCATTCGAATCTTCCCAAGTTCCACCTCAACTTCAAAGCCGCCTTCTTTGTCTCTGCGATCGGAAAGAGAAATGGAATCTGGAAAATCAATATGAACAGCTTCACTTTTCTTGGGATTTACCTTTAACTAGCTCTACATAATTTGACATCATTCTTTAGCTCCCTACAAAGCTTCACTCTATATCTCTAACTTGTTTTCCAATAGCTTTCACAGCCTCAACAATCCCATTTTCACCCACAAGCTCTCTCCTCTTCAGTCAGTGCATGTGGTTAGACAATTTCCAAAGTATCTTCAAGGTATTAAAAGCTCAGAATGGTTACTGCGGTCTGCATAAAAGATTAGGCTTTTATTTTTTTTGGAGCAAAATTAGCCTTGCTCTCTTCTGACTTCGCCATACTGACCCCAAACAAAGAACATGCCACCATAAAGATTGATATGCGAAATCGCTAGTGCACACAGAACAGATCCATTTCTTTAGCTTCTCAATATCAGCATTGGTGTCTTACCATGCACAGCTTCTCAGGTTTCTTCATTATGTGAACAGATTCTGAGCTCCAGCAAATGTCCAAGTTTGAGGTGTCTGGAAACAGCTCGTTGTCTTTGCTGAAGAATTCATCATTCCGCTGCTAATTCTAGTAGTCACATGGTCAGGAATAGATTGCACCAATAAATCAAACTGTCGTCCAGTTGATGTTTAGCTCGCAGAGAATGCCAGCAACACAGTTAGGCATCCTTAACATTATTAGAAATTTAGCAGAAACTCCGTAAGAAATTCAAAGTGATGATCACTCACAAAAACAAACACTTGTGACAAGAGAAAACATTCACAGCAAGTCCAGTCACTTCATATGAACTATCTTGCCAATCTTCAATTGCAGTTAGGCCATGAAAAATTTGACACTTCATATACATGTATTGTATCCTTCTGGGAAGTGAATAATGCATCAATAGTTATAACTAAAGCCAGAACCTTTATAACTTGCGATTGTCCAGGCCACCATTACTTTGACAGTAGAGCTCCATATCATGAACTCATCACCATAAAACTAAGAAATGATTAGCTTACTCAGCTACTCCTGTTATGATGAAGAGATCATGTATGGTTGAGATATCAATCTGTGATTAGATTTCAGGGACTGAACACCTTAATGCCCCCAATGTAAACTAGGCAGAACAGAAATAACAATACAGTAGAGCTCAACCCTATCCAATAAAAATAAGGCCAACTGGGCCCTACATTTATGCAATCTTATAACCTTATAGTTAACTCAAGATTTGAGTATCAAGCCTACACTAGAATCAAGCTAATAATTTATTATACATAAGCTTTCTAAAGCTGCATATAAAGGAGAAAAAGAGTTTCAAGAGTCTTGGAAGCCTTCCTAGGCCTTAACAAACTTCTAATAACTCAAACTACAGTATAAATTTCAGAAAAGGCTCTCATACATCCAAAGTTCGAAATTATATTTGAACCATTGGTAGTTCATCTTACAAACAACAAATCACCAGTGTATAATATTTTGAAAATTGTCACCGTATTAAGAGAAAGAGTATTAAATGAATAAAAATACTTTTGCAGAATCAAAAGAAATTACCGGTCATACTGTGTTAGTAATGGATAATAATTATGATAAATAAAGGACAGAAGTCAATTATATCACTTCTGGATGTGAAATAAAAATCTTATATATAATTTGTATTGCATTGCTAACTCTATTTGCTATTTTACATGATGCATATACACACAATAATAAAAGGAAAGTGCACTAAAATAAAAAGCAATTAATCTATCAATAGACTAAGTTCATGAGGGAAGCACATCAGCAGGATTGGACGTTGCTTGCACTTAATATACTGTAATCTCGTGTTTTCTGCTGCCTGTCTTGTGTTTCCTTCACAAATCAGAATTACGATTCTTCAACAATGGAAGAGTTGCAGTTAGGTCCCCTGCTGGCTGCGTATCCAATAAGACTGCGGCGCCACCTATTCCTTCCGTAGCCTTCTTTGCCTAAGCAATGAGAACATGTCAGTTAATGTATATAACTTCAGTCTCAAAAACGAGTCTCCATGGTGGGATGACTTACTTCTTTCTCCCAATTTGTACACAAGGTGATGAGAAAAAGACACAACACTTGCACGATAAGTGCAAGAACAATTCCCAACCACAGTCCCTATGCGTATGAAAATCCAGGATTATTAGAATTTAACTAAGAAATATGAACCCGGACTCAGAGGAATCATACAAATAGGTGGCATGATCTTTACCTGTCCCTTCATATGCAGCACAAAAGCCAGCACAACAGAGGAAGGAATGCCCACAATATAATATGAGCCAAGATTTACGACTGCACCTAGCTTTTGCTTACCACATCCTCTTACAACACCTTAAATAAGCAAGAAATTAACACATGTTTAATCAACATAAACTGCTTACACTTTTTCCATTCACATATTTCATGCTTAAAGATAATAGAACCATCAAGTCAGTCTCATATATTCAATACCTAACAGTGCTGCTTGAATTGCGTCTAGAAAAGCATTGGCTGCAAGCAACGGCATCATTGATTTGATGACTATAACAACTTCTTCGACATTGGTAAAAGCACGGCCCCAAACACTTCGTATCAGCATCAGAGTTGTGGATGATAGTAGCCCTTCAATCATGGACATACCAAAGTTGACTTTCACAGCTAAATAAGCAGCTCTGGGACAACCAGCTCCCAGTTCGTAAGAAACCCTTGTACTGTGAATGGCAAATTAATGACATGGAAACTTATTCAGGCAAATAGCACCATCAATATTGTCCATGTTGTTCTGATTAGTAAATTAAAACAAATTTGAATTTCTTTTATAGACAGGACCTGCAGCTAAACCTCACTATTAACGTGTGTTTGTGCTTAACCTTATTTGGCAAATCTAAAAATAAGATTTCATTTTCATTTCTAAATGAATTTTTTTTTAAAATAATGTTTAACTTTAAGGAAAGAGATATTTCATTTTATTTATAATTCCTATCTTAATTAAATTTGTGCCATTATAAAATTCATTAGATTTAATAAGGATTTTACTAAAATTCGTTTCATTTTGCCTAAAACATATATTACATAAAAAAACTTGCTCTCTTTTTAATATTATATTTACCATGATACCATCAGAATCTATTTTTTAATTAAATTTCTTACATTTTGCACTACATTCAAAATAAAAGAATTCATTTACAAATAAATTGAAATCATTATTTTTGACAAAGTTTCCAAACAATAGAATTCATTTGTAAATGAATTGAAATTATATCTATTGAAATAAAATGAAATTAATTCTAAAAATTTGTGATGCCAAACCAATCTTATACATACCTTGAAGCAGCACCAAATCCGAAAGCAATCATCCAGAATATAAAAGTTGTATTGATGCTGGAAATGGGATTAATCCAATTCAGTTAGTGTATTGTAAAGAGAAAATCAATATTGCAGCATGTCCATACAAAGTCTAGAATAAACAAGAAAAAAATTAACCTTATAGAGAGTACTGAAGTTTGTAGTTGTGGACTAGGAAGAATACCAGACAGGAGCACTGTTACTTCAAACATCCATGATTCTAAGCTGTCAGAGCATGAATAGCATAGAAAAGCCATGATTGTATTATTACACAAACCGTTACCAGGGAAAGTACAAGTTCTTGCAATAGGGACAATGAAAGCGGCAGTTTAAGAAAGAAAAAAAGCTTATAAAATGTCTAATTTTTGAATGGTTCAATGAGAAATTGCTAGATACAGATCTAAAGAGAACAAAATAAAAATAAAATTCTTAAACATACCAGAACATGACTGCTGAAGCGAAAGCACGTGTGAGAAATCTGGGAATGTTGTGCAATGATTCTCTTGAAAAGCCAGTCCAAGTGCTTTTGCAAGAAGGAGAAAACTTGATATAAAGCACTAGCAATATCATATTAAGCCAATTAGATATGCAGATTGCCATGGCAGCTCCTTTGCTACCAATAGCAGTTTTTATGACCAAAAGCCAACAGACAAGGATGTGCATTAAGGCGGTAAACCCAGATGTGTAGACCATTGGAAATACTATATTTTGGTTCTGTAGGAATCTGATACAACACTGAAGAAGGCCATAAGCAGAGAGGCCTGGAATCATGTGACGGGCATATGCTTCAGCTTTTGCTGATATCTCTGGATCTTGATGCATAGCAATCAGAATAGGCTTCAAGTTAGCCCAGAAAATGGACTGTGGTATTGTAACAAGTAACAATACTAACACGGCTCTCTGCATGTGTATGCCAAGCAAATGAAACTGCTGCGCTCCAAAGGATTGGCCACAATATGTATCCAATGCAGTTGCCATTCCCATCTAAATTAAATCACTAAATAAATTATAAAACATGGGTAAGAATAGATGAATCATATGAATCAGACCAGATTTTAGATGGGGGGGAGAAGATAGTGTATCTGAACCTACCAAAACAACGAAACCAGTGACATTTGTCAGGGAAGTGGCAAGTGCAGCCCCAGAGAGTTCCAACTGACCGAGTTGCCCAACAAACATGAGAGAAATGACTGGTATACTGAACGTAAAGAGACTAACTAGAGTCATAGGCACTGCAATCCATAGTTGCTTCTTTGCTTCATCAACAACGTTGTATCTCAGTGTAGCGCCAGCCATTATGCCCTCTCTCATATTTCTTTCTCAACTCTAATGCGCTTGATTTCCCAGTCCCCAAGCTAGCAAATAAATGTCTTTGACCTCTGTAATGAGCGATCAGCGATGATACGTAGCCCGATTCTTTTTCCCACTTAAGCGCCCAAGGACAGATAATCATACCAAGCTCGCCATGTCCTCACGTCATGACAATCAAATATCAATAAACAATTAAAATTTTCAAACTCTATATCTTAAATTCAAATTTTAAAATTCTATATCTTAAATTAAAACCTCTATAACCTTACATCCTATTTTTATCTTTTTTGGTAAAACCTTACATCCTACTTTTAGAATCTTAAAGGATGAGTTATTTTTATACACGCTTTGGCTAATACCATGTCTTATTTAATACAAGACTTTTAATTATACTAGATTATCTTTTAATTAGATAAGACAAAAATCAATAATAATAATTAGGATCGGACTCCTCTAAAATATTAGATATACTTTAAATGACATCTAATTTATAGAATTATACATTCTTTGGAATTTCAAAATTTTTGGGAATGTGATTTCCAAGAATTTAACTATTAATAATATGACATTACTATATTTAATTTATTTAAAAATATTTATAGTCATGTTATAATATTATCTTTTAATTAATTTGTATATTTTTAAAAATATTATTAAATTATAAAAAATATCCTTACCAAAAATTGAATAATCAATAATTGTGAATAGCAATGAGAGATGGTCAATAATAGTAAATGCTAGTTAATGATTAATGATAGTTATCAATAGAAGTCATCAATAATGGGTGTAATGATGGTAATCTCTAGTAGTGGGTGATAGTTAGTAGTGATCATCACTAGTCAGTGGTCAATAATTGTGCATAATAACGATAAATGATAGTAAAATGAGGTATTAATAGTGACGAAGTCTTAATAGAAGAGAAGGGCAAATAATTTATTTATATCACTAAAACATTCTCATATTATGTGAATATAAAATATATTCAGCCCCTATGAGAATATTTTGAGAGATACATTCCTAGGAATGTGAACAGTCTTAGGAAAGTTTTTCCAAATTTTAATCAAACATATAAATCTTATATTTTCTTAAAACATTTATAAGAATGTGGGAAAGATTTTATGAACTAAACATTACTTTAAAACGTAAAGTGAGATATCACATTTCTTAATGAAAAAAATTAAAGGTTCAAAATTTAATAAATAACGACAATTTAAAAAATTAATTAAACTTATAATTTCTAACTCTCTTTATTTTTTGTCAAGGATTGCAATATGTCACTGTAACCTTTAAAGTACATTTTACACTTTAAAAGAGCTTAATCAAATAATTAGTAATTATTGTACATATTTAGAAGTTAATTATTTGTATAATTAGGTGCTTTGTAAATTATGTTTAGCATATATAATTTTTTTTGGTAATTATAAAAGTAATTTGATATGCATGTCACGATGTACCAAAATTAGATTAAAACTAGTGTGTTAAAAATATAATGCTATATAGTGGTACAACCAGATTGTACCCCTAGTGATCCTTTTAATTTTATCTTTTCTAGATGGTTTCCTAACAATATATACACAATTGTTATTTATTGATGCAAAAAGAATGAGAGAAATTAATGCAAACAATATGTAATGCAATGAAATAGAACGCCAAAACAAAAATAAAATTTAGTATGTTGTATAGACAAAATATAGAATGAAAATTATGTAAAATTAGGAAGGTTGTTACACAAAATTGAAATGAGAACAATAAGACAAACAAGCACAAAATATAGGCAAAATAGTAAGTAAACAAAAATAATTCAATATAAGAAAACAATTGATTCAAATATACGATAGCCCTTAATGTGGGTTAATCCTAGATCACGAAATATTTAATTATTTCAATTGATTTTTCAACTTTGGATTACCCAAAACCCCTGTAATAGTCCACTAATCCTACACTAGAAGATATTTAGAGTTGGGTCAATTAAGATTAGTTGAATTAAGTAACTGTTATAACCCTTAAACTAGATTGAAATTCACTTAAGGATAGAATTCAATTGATTTAGAAAATTAAATTAAATATCATTGAAGCAATCCCCTAACTCTTTATCCCAACATGTAAAACCATGATTAACTAACCATAATTTCATATTAAAATAGCAAAAGAATAGAAATCATAAGATTAAGCATCAATTATCCCAAATCAGCACTTAACACAAGTAATCTCGATAATTTAGCATAAATAATTAGAGAAAGAGGAATATCAATAGGAGGAAATCAATATTACTAATTAAGATCTTATAATTCTGGAAGAGAAAAGCTTCATAATCCTTGAATCAACCAAGAGTCTTTAATCTTCCATGGCTTAAAAATAAGAAAATAATAAAAGAAAGAAAAACTCTATTACTAAGTCTTTGTGTAAAGTCTCAAGTCTAAAGTCTAATGAGTTTTCCCCTATTTATTTAACCTAATTAAGATAAAACCTTATTGGACTGGGATTGTATAACTCTTAGGATTACAATAATAAGGTCTTTATAATTTTTAAAAATCTAGACCTATTTTTTATAAGTCAATTAAATCTAACAGATAAATCAGTGAATTCCTGCAAGTCTAAATTCCAACTAAAATTTGACTATAAAATCAATGTAATTTGAAAAATCCATAGATATCAAACTTGTAGGCTTGTGTCTTGTGAGAATTTGGGAACTAGTTTTAGGTTAATCTGACCATTATAGCTCCAAATATGGTCCAAATACAAAAATGGGTTCAGATGAAATAGAGACACAAGCCTCAATTTCTCAACTATATATGACTTTCAAAACGCTTGAATTGAGCTTGGACCAAAATGTAAAAGTTGTAATTCTCTCTTTTTGCTTTTCAGAAATATAAAGTTTGCCTTAATCCAACATCCAAAGCCCAAGATATGATTGAAAAACAAAAACAATGTTAAAATTCATCATTTAATAAATAAATTCACAATGTTGTAAAATTGACCATAATTTATAAAATAAGGCCTAATAAGTGAAATTAAACAAATGTAATATCTAAAAGATATAAAATAGGAGAAAATAATATAGTGAATATTTTTCTCATCATGCTTATACTATTAGACACATACGTACGAGGATTACATATTGAACTTTGGATATAATGAAAGGCACAAAGTCTTCAAAGGATATTAACTGCCATTTGAATTAAAAGCTCCTGGCACATATATAAGTTATTTTAGATTTTGGATTTTAGATTTTACTTGTGGTAAAAATG
Source organism: Sindora glabra (assembly GCA_020226215.1). NCBI lineage: Eukaryota > Viridiplantae > Streptophyta > Magnoliopsida > Fabales > Fabaceae > Sindora > Sindora glabra. The sequence goes on along the minus strand of CM035226.1, from coordinate 71,612,272 downwards.
TCTTTCATAGTTTGATTGTTTTAAAAATAAATTTTATAAAAACTTATATTGAATATTTTCCTTAATTCTTATTATCTATTTGAAAATAAAATTTACCTTTTAAGAACTTTGTATGGAATGACTGGGAAAAAGGAAATTACGGGAAATGAGATATTTAAAGGCTAAATATGTTTAAAGGTGAGTATATGAGTTTGGAAAAGATTTTAATTACTTTTTTCAAAATGCCCTTAATCATAACCATTTAGTTCCCTAAAATTTAGCCATCCCTCACATTTTTGCTAAAACACCTGATACTTTCAACCTTATTTTTTCTCCAAACTTTTCCTCTTCCTCTTCCTGATCAAGGCAAAAGGAGTTAATCTTCATTGAATTTTTCATACAATCGAGGTAAGTCCATTTAAATCTTTATTGGTACTAAGCTTTTCTTCATTTTTCCTTTGACTTTAATAGGATTTAAGTTTTTAGCTCAAAAGCAAGCTTTTGAACCCTAACTTGAATCTTTGAGGGTTTTTGGATGATTAAGACTAAGCAAAATTCAATTCTACCTTCTTGTTATCCCCTCCATCCTAAGTGAGTGAGCATTTTATTGATAATTGCATAAATAATATAAGTTTGTCTAGGAATAGTTAGTTTTTCTTTCAAATGTTTGATTTAAGAATAATGGTGCAAAATAGTATTTTATTTTATATATTCTCAAGTTGCATTGCCTTTTTCACCATCGCCATAAGGATTGATCTTTCAGGAGCTCTCTTAGTGTGGCAGCTATCAACAATTGATATTTGGTTATAAATAGATGTTTTAAGCTTGAACTGTATAGGGAAAAAAGGATAAAAAAAATTAAACTTCTCTCAATTAGGATTAGGTAGGCCAACTTATCCTTTAATTAGAATAGAATATAAGTAAATGTAACTTATTTTCATTATAGAACTATTTTGATGATTACAATTATTACTCTTTTTAATATAGTCTTTCTTAAGAATTTCCTTTATCATCTTATGCATGCATGTGTATGCAAGGGAAAATATGTTAGGTTAGTGGAAACTAATTGATTAATGTCCATGCCGATCATGACCAATAAAGTAATGTGACAAGGGTGGTATTAAAGCATAATCTAAAATTTTCTAATAGGACAAGACCTTAGGATTTGATTAACTAGGTCAATTTTTTATGATGCCATATAGGTGTTTACCAAAATTATATTCGTAGTATGTGTGCACCTAAAATCACATATCACCAATACTATTTTGATGAACTCTATAATGCTTTCTAATATTAGTGTCCAGAGTTTGCTTTTAAGTGAAATGTTTAATGTTGATTTGATTGTTATCCAAAGGTTTAGAAAATTTTGTAAATTTGGAAATAGTAAATATCAACAAAGAGTTTTCTATAAGTTTGGAAGCTTAAAGCAGTTAACATAAGGAGGAAGAAAATAAACCATAGTTTCCTCCTTATACAGCAAACTTTATGCAACAAATTATCAACTAAGTGACAAAAGCTCTTAATTAGAGTTAGAGGCAAAACCAATGTAAGAGGTTAGGAAAATCATAATAGGAACCAAGATCATGATACTGAGCATGAATGTAAGCATACCCTTTTTGAAAAGGATATGGTAAATAGGCTTCATATAGTGCATGAGTTCTTAAAGTCAATGTCCTCAATATTTCGGTACTAATCTAACAAGTAGATCCTTAGAAGTATTGAGACCAAATTAAGTGGTTTGGTAAAATACTACAAGATCCAAAATCATTGCTAGTAGAACTAGTAGGATACTAACTAGATGATATTACTCACTATTGGTTTGTGAACAATGAAAAAAAAGAGAAGGATTTTTTAGTAAAGCTCTTAACTTCGGTAATTTTCTAAAAAAAATTTCATCAATTGCTTCTTGCCTCTAAACGTGTGCTAAGCTAAGATTTAAAAGTATGAGTACTTGAAACAAAAGAACCCTTTTTTCATTAAGTATGATGCTTAGTTTACTTGACTATATAGGTATATGGCTTACTTGGTAGCTGCTAAAAGGGCCAAGGTTAAGAGATTCATCCAAAAACCTTCATGATTTCTATTTTAGGATGATCCATATGGTTGATGTGATAATCTATCAACAGGTATTAGATCAAGTATTAAGGCTTAAGTTTAGAATAAAAAAGATATAAAAGCAAGATTTGTTTATGAGTAGCAAGAAAAAAAACTAGTTAGAAGGGCTAAGTCAAATGCAATGTTCTAGAGAAATGCCTTCCCAAGGAAGTACTAGTAGAGAAAGGAGTGGTCCCACTTCAGGGCCAACAATAACAACAATATTCTATAGTGCTTATAATAAGCCCTTATTTAGGAAGAATATGAAGAGCCTAAAGAAGTCATTAATCTTTCCCTAAGCCATCAACAAAATCGCTCCTTAGTTATTAGTAATGTGAAATTTAAGGTGCCATGGTGTGCTTAATGTCATTCTCACAATGATAGTCCATGTAACCAATTTGGTAGGGTGTGTTTGAAATGTGGATGTGAAAGGTACAAGGCTAAAGAGTTCCTAGAGAATTTTGTGAACTAAGGCGCCAACTATTATATGTCTCATAAGAATATCCCGATGCCTCTACTAATGGTAAATACTCTAAAAATTGATAACCATCCTATTAGAGCTAACCTTCATACAATCTATTATTTTAAAAATATTTGTTGTTTCTTTAAATATAACCCCCTAAATATGAGCACATCCTTGATTGTTATAAACCCAATTGAAAAATATTTACAAACTACCCATATGATAAAGCATGTCTTTTATATGTAGATAAGCAATTTAATTCTATTACAGATTATAGATTAGGATGTGATTCTAAAAATGCATTCATTATCTAAATATCATGCTTGTATGAACTATTTTGATAAATTTATTACCTTTTCCATAAATGGGTTCCCACAAGTTAAATTTTAGGGAGAGAAGTTAGTAGAAATTATTGGCTTGATATCCAATATCAAGGTAGGAAGGCTTATTAGGAAAGGATGAATAGCTTATCTAGTCATGATTGAGGATTTAAACTATGCCATTCTAGATCTCAACCATGTTCTAGTGGCTCAAGAGTTTCCTATACTACCTAATCAAGCAGTAGAATTCTACATTAATGTAGTGCTTAAAACTAAACTAGCGTCCATACCTCCATATAATATGGCTCCAGTTAAAATAAGGAATTAAAGGAACAATTTCCATGATTTAATGCATAAAGGTTTCATTTGCTTAGGATTATCACCTTTGGGAGCTCTTGTTTTATTCGTTAAAAATAAAGATCTATTCTTATAACTATGTATAAACTATCACCAATTGTACAAAATCATGATTAAGAATAAGGATCCACTTCCCTAAATAGATGATTTGTTTGATTAACTATAAGAAGCAAAATGCTTCTCAAAGATAGATTTGCATTATCATCGATTGAAGATTTTTAAGGAAGATATTCCAAAGATGGCTTTTCAAACTTAATATAGTTACTATGAGTTCTTGTTCATGTATTTTAGATTAACTAATGTCTAGCTACTTTTATGGATCTAATGAATTAAGTGTTTAAGCCATTTTTGGACACATTTGTGATTGTATTCATCAATAGCATCTTGAAGTGTTTGAAAAGTAAACACCAATTATATGCTAAATTTTTAAAATATAAGTTTTGGATAACTAGTGTCAAATTCTTAAGGCCATGTTGTGTAGCTAAAAAAGGTCCAAGTAAATCCTTAGAAAAATAAAAGCCTTGGAGAATTGATTTAAGCCCACAGTATTCATTGAAATTCAAAGTTTTCTTAACTTGGCAAGATATTACAAGAGATTTGTTAATGATTTTTCCAAAATAGTTGTACCAACAAAATTGATGCAAAAATGAATCAATTTTTTATGGATAGATACTTGTGAAAATAACTTCCAAAAATTGAATACATGTTTGACAATTGTCGTAATTTTAACCTTGCTTTCTAGCTCATATGGGTACATAGCATATTGTGATATTTTAGGAATTGTTCTTAGGTGTGTTCTGATATAATATGGTAAAGTGATTATGTATGCTTTATTAATAGAGTGAATAGATTTACCTAACATATGACTTGGAGATAGTAATAATGATCTTTGCCTTAATGATTTGGAGACACTATTTGTATGAAAAACTTGTAAGATTTACATGAATCATAAGAACTTGAAGCATATCTTTAAGTAAAAAAATTGAAATTAAAGTAGTCAAGGTGGATGAAGCTTATCAAAGATTATAATTGTTCAAATTTCCTATCATTGTGGCAAAGCCAACATGGTGGTAAATGCACAAAACTAGAAATTTGCAAGAAAGGCAATAGAAACATCTTCTAAAAAGTAAAAAGTGATTTTAGCCCAAGTAGTAATTTAGTCTATGTTAATGGAAAGGATTAAAGAAGTTCACAAGAATGATTCAAAATATTCAAAAATGGTAGAAAGTGTAATTGACAATTTAAGAACTAAATTCATTGTTGATTATGAATAATTCAGAGCCAAATTTGAATTTGGGTTCCTTTTAGTGAGCGAAACAAATTGATGCATCAAGCCTATAACTTATCCTATGTTATGCATCCTAGTACAACTAAAATGTATTATGATCAGTAAAAAATTTTCTAGTGGAAAGAAATGTGCTTAATTATATGCTAAAGTGTCTTACATGTCAACATGTGAAAGTAAAGCATTAACGGATGACTAAAATGCACCAATTACTTCCATTTTTGGAATGGAAGTGGGAGTATGTAACAATAGATTTTCTAATAAGACTACTAAGATCTTAAAAAAGGTATGATTCTATATAAGTCATTATGAATTGATTCACTAAGTCAGTACATTTCTTGCTAATTAAGATTACCATTTTAGTGGCCTAATATGCCTAGGTATAACTTGACAAGTATTACATTGAGTTATAATCACTATTATATCTTATTGGCATGCAATTTATAGCTCACTTCTAGTAGTAAATCTGGTAAACCTTGGGTACTTAGTTGAGGTTCAATATAGCTTTTCATCCTTCAACAGATAGGTAGTTAGAGCAGACTATTCAAATTCTAGAAAATATGCTTAAGAAGTGCACCCTTGAGTTTGAAGGGAATTGAGGAAGTATTTACCGCTAATAAAGTTTTGCCTATAATAATAACTGCCAATTAAGCATCAATGTGACTCTATACGAAGCACTCTAGGGCAAAAAATGTAGATCTTGAGTGAAATCATCTAAATTAGGAGAAGCAAGATTCCTAGGATTAGATTTGCTAACAAATGCATTGGAGAAAGTTTTAATTATTAAGACTAATTGAAAATAGCTCAGGATCATTAGAAATCCTATATAGACAAGAGAAAAAAAGAACTAGAATTTTAGGAAAGAGATAATATTTTCATTAAAGTTTCATCCATGAAGAATAGGATATGGTTTAGGAATAAAGGAAAGCTAATGCATTGTTTTATTAAACCTTTTTCAATCACCAAATGAATAGGAGCTATGGCACATTATTTAGAATTATCAAATAGCTGGCATGCTATAGATTTAGTATTCATATCTCTATGCTCTAAAAATACATACTAGACTTATCCTATGTGATCCAAAATAAATAATTACAATTAGACCCTAAGTTATCATATGAGAAGCAATCGGTTGAGATCTTGGATTATCAAATTCAAAAGTTAAGATCTGAGGAAGTGCTTTCATAAAAGCTTAATGGGAAAGACATGGAGTTAAGGAAGCCACATGGGAGCTTAAATTAAATATGTAGTTAAAATATATCTATCTATTTAGTAAGCCCTAAAGTATAGAGTTAACTTCTATACATGTTTAGTAGTTTAGCATGTAGCTTAAGGACTTGAGTACAACTTCTTCTATAAGGGGAAAGCATTGTTACATATTCTAAAATACAGAATGGCTTGTTTGAAAATAAATAATTTATAATTTATAATTTGAAATAAAATTTATTTTTTGAAAACTTTTCATAGAATGGTTGAGAAAAGGAAAATTAGGGAAAATGAAATATTTAAAAGCTAAAGGTGTTTAAAGGCGAGTATGTAAGTAAGAAGGAATTTTGATCATAACGTCTTAGTTCCCTAAAATTTAGCCACCCTTTTCATTTTTACCAAAAACATTTAATACTCTTATCCTCATCTCTTCTTGAACCCTCTCCTCTTCCTTTTCTTGATTAAGGTAAAAGAAGCTAATCATTAATTTTTTTCATACAATTGAGGTAAGACCATCTAGACCTCTATTAGTACTAAGCTTTTCTTCATTTGTCTTTTTAATGGGATTTAAGTATTTTAGCTAAACAATAGAATTTTAAACTTTCACTTGAATCTTTGAAGGTTTTCAGATTATTAGGATCAAACAAATTTCAATTTTACCTTCTTACCATTTCCTTTATACTCGATGAATGAGTATTTTACTGATAATTCCATAAATGATGTGAGTTTGTTTATGGATAATTAGTTTTTTTGGGAAATGTTTGATTTGAGAATAAGTGGTACAAAATAGTGTTTTTCATAAATTTTTTAGCAATTTTGAGAGCCTATGATGTTGTTTATACATTAAATGACGCTTTGATTGAGTTTTAACATATTTATATAAGAATTTGATGCATTTTCCCTAAGAGTGGATATAATTTTTTTTGGAAAAATGTAAAAATTCACATGTGAATCAATTCTAGAATCGATTCTTTGAGCCCAGAATATAGAAAATGCAACCATGAATCAATTCTAGAATCAACTCACCCCTTCTATAAGAAAATTTTTAGGAATGACATCAATTCCAAATTAATTCAGCAAAAGGCAAAAACCAATTATCCTTAAATAAAATTAATTATAGAATCGATTCAAGCTTCTAAAATTGAAAAAATTTACTCAAAATTAATTCTAGAATCAATTATGAACTTATAAAAAGTTATAGAAGGTTTGAAATCACCTCCAAAATTAATTATTTTAACTAATTTTTTTCTTTTTTCTCTTAGATCTAAATTTGATTGATCATCTTAAGGTAGGGATTTTAGCCCTTCTAAACATATGAATAGTTAGTATGCATTAAAATTTCGTTGAAAAGATTATTATAACTAAGTTAAAGTGTAATACCCTTAAATACTATGTAAAGTTTTATTAGTTTATATGCTTTGAAATATTTAATATCAGCAAGGATAGTTAAATTGTATTTAAGTATTTAAAGATGAAATATGAGCATTTAAATTTTTTGTTGTGTAATATTAATATGATTTTATATAATGAAAATATTATCCAAATATTATTGTGATCTTTAGGAATTAAGAGTGATAAGTTTACAAAAATATATGTGTCAATTTTGGTAAATGGTTTTATCCTTAAATTGATAAATTTATAGTAACATTTTAGAAATTTGGGATATAATAAATTATGACATATATGTATGTACTTATAATTTAATAAGTTATTCTTCTACTATTTATAGAGTAATAAATTATTATTATTATATTAGAATTTTAATTGAGACTTTTAATAAAGATGGAAAAGGAAAAAAAATTATAAAAGAAAGTGAAAAGTTGAGATTTAAAGAAAGGATGAGCTTACATTGTGTGGGAAACGTAGAATCATAACCCAAGGCTTATTTTAAATTTTTCCTCACCCACTTTTTACTCCTCAAGTTTTCTCTCTCCCCCCTTTTCTTTTATTTTCCAATTATCTTTTTCTCTCTCCTTCTTTTTTCTTTTTCAAACACAGCTTTCTCTCTTTCTTAATTCTGCTTTCTCTTTTTTCTCTGCCCCTCCCTTATCTTTCTCTAGTTCTCTCTGTCGCTTGCCTACTAAAGCTGCAACATCGCCTTCCACCATATCGCTATGTCATTAGCCACATGTAAGTTGCCAATCAATGACAAAAGCTCATTGACAAGGAGTTAAATGGAGCTACTACTACTCTTATTTTCGACACAGTAGGTGCCATTTCCAGTTGTTAGTGCCGTCATTCTTCTTCTAACACTTATGTGTGCCTTCATCTTGCCAATGGCAGTTAAAGGTAATGGAAATGAACTGTAAGGTATGATGCTCACCTAGTGATTAGAGTAATTGTTTTCCTTCTTGCTTCATTGGCGATCTAGTGTGCCTCTAACACTGGCGAGCTATCACTAGACACCTTAAATCATGGTAAGACCTCCTATACATCACACCTTCCTTGATTTATGCTATTTTAAAGTTACTCTAAAGAAAAACCCATTTAGGTGTTTCTAACATATAAAATGATAAATATGAAAAATATGATTTTTATGTTATAAAATACCAAAATAAAATGATTAAAATATAGATGGAATATTTTATTCTATTACTATGAAAGATTCATACATGATTTAAAGAAACCTATTTTGCATGCTATTATAGATTCCTCATAATGCTTCTAAAAAATAATATCATTATGCTATAGAGTGATAAAATAATATAAGTAGAACCTCTCTAGAGTTTTACATTCTTAATATTATAGAAAAGTTGAATTAAATTCAAAGAACCCTTACTTTATTTCCTTATTTGGGGTACTTGGTATAGCATTGATATGATTAAAATTAACTAGTATGCTTAAAGCATATTCATATCATCAAGATCTAATATTTTAATTGTCTTACACTTTGGATGGGAAAATTTGTCATATACAAGAATTTTTTATTTTCAAAAATAAATTTAAAAATAAAGAACACAATAGTCTAAGATGAATAAGTAGCATTAAATGAGCCTTTTTAAAGCTTTGAACTATAATATTTTCACATGTGTAAGTTAATTTCAAATTACCATGTAATAGTATATTTTTTATTTCCTGTGATTAATTCAAGAAAGAGATAATAGAGTTACAATATCAAATATTGAAATACCCTAATTAGATTTCATAATAGTGAATTGAGAAGAAAATAGGTGAATTCAATGTATTTATAAATTATTTTTGCAAATCATGAAGTAGAAAGAAATAAAAGATAAAACAAAATGAAAGCGAATGCTTAAAGATCTTCAAAGCTAATGAATGCTACCAGGTAAGGATATATCCTACTCTAAATTAATGTCTCAATAATAAATTTTTTAAATGTTATAATTTATAATCCATTTTATAAATGGTATGGATCATATGCCTATTCATATGTGAATCTTTACTAGTGTAACTGCAAATCATTGTATATTAGTGAATCACCCTTATAGTTATACATAAGAAATATGGAAATAATGTCTATGATAAAATAGTGATTGTTGGTTAATTAGATATTGATTGACTGTGCTTAGAAAGCATGAAGGTACTATTATTGATGATTGATAGATTGTGAATGAGTTCATAATATTATCCATATCTTGTAAAATGTAGTGCAAACTATACTAAAGTGTGAATGATAATTATGGCCATGTGAAAAGGCATAAAAACATTATATATATATATATATATATGCATATTATCATGTGTTCTGATATTATCTATGATGATGGAATGGTTATTTTATGTTGATATTGCATCAAATCTTATGATATGTAAGGATGAGCTCTAGTAAATTTATTAAATTATGAATTATGCCATGAGTGACATTTGAAATGAAAAATGTGACAGGGATAATAATGTAAAAGTTAGATGGGAAATTCCTAGTAAATAACTTATGAAAGGTAAAGGCTGACCTGAGAGTCAAAAGGTGATACTTTTTTTTATTATATATATTATTTATTATTGTGTCATGAAATGGAAATCTAGTTATCCTTGAATACCTTCATTTGATGTGATTGTGGCAATTTGATTGTGATTAGCCTTGTCAACCATCTAAATGCTTGATGGTATTCGAATTTGGTTGAATATGATTTAATATTGGAATTTCATTTGTGCTTGAATAGTTTTTTTAATATGATTGCAAAAACTTAATGTGATTGCAAAGACTTGATTGTGATTGAGTTTTAATGACTATTTATAAATGAGATGGTTACCCAGATATGGGTTGTGTGTGACATGATAATGATATCATGTACTAATGAAGAGTAGAGATTACTATTATTTGTGATGTGAAATTTGAAACCTAAATTATGCATAAGTGAACACTCAATCTAAGGCTTGGTTTTGTATATGTCAGAGATCCAAGAAATGGGTTTACTATTAATTTTCTAATTTAATACATGATTAGCCTTTGAGTTTTGTATTTGCATATATAAAACTAATCTCCTGCAAGGTTGTAGTAGATATATGTTCACTAAGTTCTTGTAACTCATTCCATTTTATTTTCAATGATACCAAGTTGAAACAAGTATATTTGAGTTTTATTGCATCTATAGAGATTTAAGACCACTTGGTTAGAAGATTTGATAACTAGGATTCTCTTGGATTAGGATCAAAATATAAATTAAGATTATGTTAATTTAATATTTAATGTGTTGAATCATTTATAAGGTTGCTATCGTATAAAAAAAGTTCATAAGTTTCATGGTTTAGGGTGAGTGACCTTCAGGAAGTGTTTAAAAACAAGAGAGACTCTATCCATTTTCTAGTAAAATTAGAAATATTTTTTTTATCCCTCCAAAAATAGAGATTTTTAGTGGACGAAATAGGTAAAAATAATGCTAAGGTTGGTGGAAACTAGATAGCGAGATCCACACTAGTGAGAATCAAGTTTAGGGTTATGATATAAAGGTTATTGATTGTGTATCTTAGGCCACACAAAGAAAATATAGCAATGTTGCCACTTGTGGAGATTTAGATAAGGGCATATTGACATTGTTTTTTAGCACCAAATTTGATAACAGTTTATGAAGGATAAGGTTAACTTGGAAGGATGATAGACTTATGAAGAATAATAATAGATAGGAGTTATAAGGGGATTTACTTGCTTTCTTTTCATTAATATTTATTCTTTTGTTATGATTTGGATATTATATACATATTTATGAGATTGTTGTAAGAATACTAGTAAGAATATATTGTGAATTGTTTGATAAGAGTATTTAGGTAAATGAGGGTAAATTTAATTAGTATGAGTCTAAATAGATTTTCTTATGCTTTGTATTTATTAGAATGGTTACTTATTAAGCCTTAGACTTACCCTTCCATATTTTATTCTATAGATTTTTAGGTTGAGCTACCTTCCTTCACCACTACCACAAGGATAGATATTTTGAGAGCTTTCTTAGTATGGCAATTAGTAGCAATTCATATTTAGTTGTAAATAGATGTTTTGGGCCTTCAAGAAAAATGGATAAGACAATATAAACTCTTGTTAGCTAGGGTTAGACCAGCTTATCCTTTAATTAGAATAGAATATAAGCAGACTTAAATTCTATTCATTATAGAACTATTTTAGTGATTACAATAATTGAAAGCCTTCAATATAGTCTTCCTTGAGAATTTTCTTCATTGTCTTATGCATGCACATGTACATAAGTAAGGGAAAATAGATTAGGTTGGCAAGAACCAATTAATCAAGTTCTATGCTGATCACGACTTCAGAAAGGTCATAACATTTACTTATGATTTAATTCAGTTCAATAGATTTTATTTATTTAATCATTTTTAATTTTTCCATTAATGCATCATACATTCTTCTATTTATTATGATTTTAATAATAAAGTAGGTAACATTTTTTAATAATGCATCAAGTATTGTTCTTTTATTAAAGGTTTTCCTACCAAAATTAATTTTTGATTAAATTTTATATAGTTTCTTTGAATTTAAATGTGACTTAATTTTAGTGTAAAGCTTTTTATACTACTAGTAAATAACAATATGACTCATTATTTAAAAAATCAATAATTTTTACTAACAAGAAAGATATTTTAACAATTTTTGTTGGCATAGCGATTCATAAATCAATGATAGTGTAAAATTAATATACACTGACATTAGATTAAATTTAAATCTATTTTTATATAAAATATAATTCTTTCAATTATATAAAAATATTTAAATTAAATTGAAAAATATTGAGGTATACTATCATATTATTATCATTATTGTTAAATATTTTAAACTTTAGTTTTTCGAGATTGTCACTCTTTTGCAACAAAAAAATTAATTAAAATTTTCAAATTTAGAAACAAGTAAATTTAATTTGCCACTTAATTTATCATGCTCAAAGGTAATATATAACTATGTTATTTTATGAAAAAAAATATTAACTTCTTTCAATGATATAGTGATATTTTTAATATAGTCATTTATATAAATTGAATTCATTTTTATATTAATATTTTAGATGTCATCAACATATATTTAGTGAAAACAATATAATTAAAATTATTACATATTTCCTCCTCTGTGCATAAAATAAAAAAGGGTTAACATATTTCTGTTGATAATTAAATAAGTAATACATGTTAAATGGGGGCATATAAAATGAAAGGAGCAATTTTATATAAAAGGTAAGAAAGGAAATTATGGCCATTAGATCTTATATTTAATGGTTAAGATTAGAACATGATTAAAATTTATATATTCATTTAAAAAAGTTATATAATCACTTAAAAAAACTATATAACTTACTACTTTAATCTTAAACCTTCAATGAGAAATCTAATCGCCACAACTCACTATTATCATTCTTATATAAAAATAATGTTCTCACTTAATATATTTTTCCAAGTGACATAAAGAAATTTTTATAGCTTTCAATTTGAAGAGGTGAATTCTAAATTGAAAACTTCCATCATATCTACCTATCAATAATAATTTTACACATATTTTTTTACTATTTAACTAATGGCCTACCTCTTGGAAACATATTCTCCTATAAAAGAAATTTTATTTAGGAGTGTAATATATATTTTTGTTAATATAGATAGTGAAATTTACAAAATTATAAATTGTGCAAGTTAGGAGGGAAAGTAATTTTAAATTTTAAAGTATTTTAAAAAAAGTTACACTAAAACATACTCAAATTTTGTTTGGTTAGCTCATAAGATGTAAAATTATATTTCGTATTCAAATTGAATAACATTGAAACTTATCAATGATATGAAGCTACTCCAGTAAGGTAAAAGAACTAGAACCTTCTTAGTGAATTTTCAAGGTTTAGTTAGAATGTAAGGTTAAAATTTTTATTTTTTAAATACATGGTAATAAATAAAAATAATAAGATATAATATATTGATAAATAATATGGAGTTAAATTTTAAATTTTATAAAAACTTGGAACATTAAGTAAATTAAAAATTATCTTAACTTAAACATATTATTATAAGATTTAGGATTAAAGATTTGACTAAATCTAGTGATTGTCTTGCTTCTTGTCAATTCTAAAATTACAATTGAAGACAAAATAGAGATTTTCTTTTTTTTTTAAATTTCTTTTAAGTATTGTTGGAGTTGTTGAAAAGTAATATAATTTTGTTGGGATTTGTAAATGATTTTTTTTAGTATCTCATAAAGCATTACTTTTTAGTTCATTGGAATTAGTAAAAATAATAAGATGAAATTTTAAGAAAAGAATAGAAGTTTGAAAGGTCAAATTGGGTTTGTGAGAAAAAGATAATTTTTTTAAAAAAGAATAGAAAAGATTATTGATAAAGACATAAGCCTAAGTAGTGAAAAAATAGCAGAGTAGATATCTATTTTTCAAGAGTTATGCCTACAAAAGTGAAAGATTCAAGCTTGTTTCAATTACATTCATATTAATATAACACTAGTGAGTAACATATGTATTGCACAGGTTGAATTTGTAAATTTTTCAATTTTTTAATAATTATTATTAGGTAAAAATTGATTATGCCACTAATATCATTTTTTATATTGAAAAATAAAAGGCAAAAAATAATTAATGTAATTATTTTATTAAGATGGAGTATGGTGCATTACTATAGGTTATGAAATATTAAAAATTACTTTTAAGTTATAATATAAAAATATAAAAGTATAGTAACTCTATCAATGATTACAAATTGTTAAAATTAATAACTAAGATGATGATATATTAATACATATAAAACAATTACATATGAAACAAAATATTCTCCCATAACAATCAATTCTAATGAACCAATGAACCATAAGTAGTGCATGATTTGAAATCTCATATAAAAATATTTTGTAATTAATTGATAATTTACATTCAAGTTGCACAAATCTCTTTTAATTTGTGTCTTTCAATTTTGATTTCTTCTCCTGCCATTCATTTTTTATGTTATAATTGAAAGTTAATTAACTCACTTTTTAATAATTGGATGCTATGATTAAAGTTCCACACTAGCTTGTTTAAATTAGATCTAATATAACTTTTAATATTTATCTTGAATTCTCTCTTTAAGGTATTGTGATAACATTGTACCAACTTAACTTTGCTTCTAATTTGTTAAGAAATCTTCCATGGAATCTTCTATTTGATACCATTTCTCCCTTATTCATATGAACGCCTCATTTTTTTTTTGTCTATAACGTGTATACCATTCGCTTTGAATTATTCCCACCTATATATTCTACAGCATGCTTAACTTATCCTCAGCATATGTTTCTTTGTTACTTATATATTTTATAGCATATATACCTTATTTTTTTTCTTTGTTATCATATTGTGATGATAAGGAACATCTGCCTAGTAACCATCCTCAACATGCAAAAATACTAGAGATATTGCAATAGGGAGATATAAGGGGTGAAGCTTATTAATACATTTATCAGTACAATCTTAGCTCTTAACTATTATATCTCTATCTCGATAACTAACTTCATCAATAATCAAGGTAGTCATTTCACTTATAGTTCAAATGTTATAATTCTAACTTTCACTTTCCCCTTTGTTTGTGAGATGCAATTTAACATTAATAAAGTCCCTTAACTTGAATTTATCATTTACTATTTAAAAATATTTAAGTACTAGGTTGACCTCATCAAGAATATGTTGAACATTGGAAATAATGTTAAGATTTAATAGTGGACCAGATGAATTACCATTGAAAAAAGAAATATGTACATTTCAATTATAGCACAAAGCACAAAAAAAATTTAAGCAAATATAAATTATAAGTGGTAGTTAGAATATATCTTGTAGTAATTATTTTATTATGCATTTCATTTTTCCTATTAAAGATATAAGGCTTCATAAGGAAGTAGGCTTTTCATTAGATGAAAATTATAATCATGTAGACAATACACATTAAGCCATTTCCTATTATTAATAGAATTATCAACCTTGCCACCCAATAACATGAAAGAGTACATGTTATTATATAACCTTATATTATCCTTGAAGTTCTTGAACTTATGCAATGTAATGTCAAAGAATAACTTTTTAAAATAAAGTGGTGGGTCTTTTATAAAAGGGAATCCAACCTTGCCCTGGGAATAATAGAGTGAAAATTTAATAGTGGATTGTTTAACATCATTCTTAACTCTCTCATTATAGCACATTAAATTAAAGTGCCACCATATTCACATTAGTAGTCATTATCCCTAATGGAATTATAAGATAGTAAATAGAAATATCAATATAATATAAAACTTAAAAGCCTTTCTAATAACATTGCATTAATGAAAATACACATGGACAGTGTTAATGTCATTACATGACATCAATTACAAAATCAACAAGACAAAACAAAATACAAAAACAAAAATAACCTACTTCACATAAATGAAACCACATTAAACACTACTATAGTTAGATGAAAGGCATCTTACTAAAATAAATTACTACTAAATTCAACATGATTCTTTAAAAGACATAAGAGGATATGCATTGTTGGAAGACATAAGAGGATTTGAATTGTCATTCGCAACTACGTCTCCATTGACCTCACAAATAAATGTAAAAATGATTCCTAGGTCATTATTCAACACCAAAATAAGGTAGGCATGCCACACATTATGAATGTTATGGCTGTCACACAAACTTCTGCTAGAAAGAGTTAGCCAAGCAAAATATCCGCAATTTCTAAAAGGAAAAACAAGGGCACATAAACCCTTATCTAATAAATAAAATCATGTCAAAAAATCAAAAATATTCAAGTATATTGAATGCAAAACTATAGAAATACAAAAACATGCAAGAAAAGTATAAATATAAATAAATATATAATATGATGTAAATTTAATTAATCATGATAATAAATTTTGATGACCAATAAATAAAAAAGATCTCTTTATACCTATTCAATCTTATTTAGGATTGCTTCAATTTTCATTCCAATAAGTCTAACTATTTCATGGTTAAATATTATAGATAATCTCATCATTTTCTAACTTAATGTGGACTTTGAACCTATGAAGTATTAAAAAAGTTCATACACGTAATGGAAAAACATAGTTGTAATAATAGGAAACAATAAAGATGAATGAAAAAACCTTAATATATATATATATATATATATATATATATATATATATATATATATATATATATATATATATATATATATATATTTCAAAGTTATAAATTGATAAAACACCTACAAATAAAATCATATCAAAAGCTATTACAATGCATGTACTTAAGATCATTATCCACATACTGAACCAGCTTATTACAAGCACAATAAAAATGGTAAAACCAATAAAGCTTAATGGAAACTCTTTCAACTTTGCTAAGAGTACCACACTTGCAAGGCTACATAAACACCTAACAAAAGATGGTATAAGCAATCTAAAAAGTAAATCATTATGTCAAAGATTAATATAAAATTGAATATAGAATTCACCTCAGTAGAATAAATAAGTCAAAGAGGGGGTTTCGATATAAATAAGGTGTTTACTATTCTACAACAAACAAAATTAATGATAATTAGAAAAGGAATAATAAGAAACCAAATGAAATGTTTATATGGCACTATGAATATAAAACAGATTTCACAAAGGTCATTGAAGATTTATTGTTGCTAAAATAGTTTCACTCTAATGAAATGGATAAAACAAACAAAAACACCTTCAAACTAGTATGAAAAAGAGATCTCCATTTTTTAGTATGGTGAAAGATGAAAAAACTTCTATTTGTATCCGAATTGTTAATGACCTCACGTCAATAATCTTAATAGTCTACCGTATTATCATCCATTGCATTAATAGAATTCAATTTTTTAGTAACAAAACCATAAAATAACGCTTTGACAAATTTTAATTAAGTAGTAAAAAAAGTTCAATTCATAGAGAATGAAAATATGTAACATAGCTTTTGATGTATGGAATGAATTAGACTAAAATGAACTTTTGCATTTCATTTGTTTGACTCAATTTGACATGAATTAAGAAATATTAACTTTAATTCAATTTAAATCATAAAATCTAATGCAATGATTTTTATTGAATTACAGCCTTTAAAGCATTGGATGAAATAATCAAAATGAAAGTAAATTACATCAAAAAATAAATATTGCAAGAATTTATAAAACATAGCTCCTTGTGTTTGGATATGCTTAAAAAGAATTAAGGTAAAACAAGCTCTTACCCTTAATTTATTGAACTTAATTTTCCATAAATTGAGACAAGTTTCTATTTGTAATGTGATATAAAGGTTGTTTCCTTTATATTGTTTAGCTCAATTTAACACAAATGAAGAAATAATATTTAGTTTATTGCATTTTATTATACAAATAAACATAGTCATATGCAAAATAGTAAATTTTTTTTCATACAAGTAGGAAAGGATTTGATTGAACCTAACATTTTCTCATAAGGAAGTATCAATAATAAATTTTGGTTAATTCAATCTTTTTTGATAGATTTGACTGCAAGTTGATATTTTTAGATGCCTACACAAAGTAGCAATTTCACAAATTAATATTTTTGGAGGCTTCTTCATTTAATATTATTGCAATGTCCAAATTGATAAATTTTGCTTAATTGGTATTACTTTATAACATAGGTGGAAATGACAAAATTGAATAAGGAATTAAATTAAATTGATAATCAATTTAAATTTAAATTGGTATGAAGTTCAATGACTTATATTATTCATGATATTTTTACATTATCAATCAATATTGATGAATAATAATAATAACAATAATAATCCATTATCAATATCAATAAATAATAATAGTAATAATTATTTTATTTAATAAATATTATTACTATTTCAATTTATATTAACTATCAATTATTAATTGTCAATCTTCGGCTATGTTAATAATATTATTTACTACCAATCAACTCTCAATTATTAATATCAATATCAATTTTAGTTATCAACTCTCAATCAATATCAATTATCAATTAATATTAATAACAACTATTAATTATCACTGATGATTATTATCAATTACTATTATCAGTATTTAATATATTAATAATATCAAAATCAATATCAATCAAATATTTCTCAATATCAATATTATTAATTATTAATAATTATTACTATTAATTATTAACATATTGTTAAATTACTAAATTTGACAAATATAGTAAATGTAATATTTATATTTGTCTATTATTTATATCTATTTTCTTTAGATTTCACTCTTTAAAAGTGCATCTTGCACTTTAAAAGATAAAATGAAATATTACAATCCTTAATGAAAAAATCAAGGGAATGAAAAACTATAGATTTAAAAATTACTTTTGTAATTAATTATTATTATTTGTTAAATTCTAAACCCTTAATGTTCTTCAATTGTGATATCAATGGAATTTTCATCTTGTAAAGAATTAATGGAGATCAAAATGTCATTGTTTTACTTATTATCTACTCCATAACTACTTTTTACTTTATATTAAATCAAAAGGGAATCTCAAACCCAATTCCCATTGAAGAGAATTTGTTGTGCTCTCATTTACCTTTGCTCTGGAATGACTTTTTCTCTTAATTCATTGAGCTATTGCTATTCGTTATCTCTTTTGCTATTTTGCAATTTCTCCATAATTAACAATTATTGTTTGCACTTAACCATTTCATTGATAAATTTCTAAGTTAATTTCTCCTAATAATTTTTATTGCTTCATCCTAAATAAATTAGATTCAAGCATTTGTTTTGTATCTTAACTCCTAAAAATAGTATGTAGAGTGTGTTAAATGACCACATTTACAATTAAAAGGAATATGTGCACTATGTAAGACTAATTTGTTAATTTTTTTTTTTGAAAGAAAACTTAGATAGGTAAAATGCTAATAGTTGAAAGCACATGTAGGTAACTTGAAATTTTTAAAATCACATGTGGCTAGAGTAAAAAAAAAAAAGTAAAATCATATATGGATAAAGAATAATTTTTTTTTAGTTTAATATGGGCACTTTATTAGAGTTATAGAATAATGTTATTAATAATGCCATGCAAATTAATGTTAATAAGTATTGGCAAGAACATGTAAGGTTTATGTAAGGCTTTTACTTAGTGCTCTTAGCGTTAATAAGAACATGTAAGGGATACTTATTAGTATTAATAAGTATTGGTAAGAACATGTAAGATATAAGTAAAGCATCTACTCAGTGCTCTTCACATTGATCATGGTAGGGATAAGAATGAGTCATGATAGACCTTAAATTTTAAGAAGTATGTACAAAACCCTTGAACTTTATAATATGAACAAATTACAAAAAAAAATTAACAAATGAGTAGCCCTCCATTTTTTATCCTATAAAATTATTTTTTTTATTTTTATCCTTACAAAATATTTTATATCAATTTTATCTTCATGAAATATTAATTTGTCCAATTTTATCTCCCTCTAAAAATAAAATTAGGCAAATTAATATTTCATAAGTATAGAATTGACACCGGATCTTTAATAGGAATAAAAGTGAGAAAAAAAAATGCAAATCACCTTTTCGATTATGGAGTGATTGGATTTTATTCTCTTAAACTTTAGAAATTTGGATATTACCCTCTTAAACTTTACAAAACTTAAAAATAATACTCATATTCCGACAAATTAATCATTTTATCAAACTATGTAATTTTTTTAATGAAGTTTTCAAACAAGAATAAGAATATTATAAAATATCAATTCATCTTATTATTTTTAAACAATAATTGTGCACCTGATATACAAATATTTAATTAAATTTTTTTATATATAATTTAATTTTTATTAATTATATAATATTAAAATTATGTATGAAAAATGTCTAAAAAAATTAACATTCTATAATTGTTTAAAAAATTCATAAAAAATATATAATTTAATAAATTAATTAATTAAATAAATGATTAGTGTTAATTACAAATTTTATAAATTTTAAGGATGTAATTTATAATTTTTCATAGTTAAAAAGGGTAATATTTAACCACCTTAAAGTTAGAAAGATAATTTGTATTTTTCCTTAAAAATTAATTTCAAAGCAAGATTACTCTTTAACAAATTGATGCATTTTCCCTTGTATAAGTCCAACAAAGAGCTCAAATTACAATTTTTACCATTTAGAATGACAAAATATCTTGAACCAATTATTTAACTTTCGGTTTGATCCAATGATAAATATTACTCTAATAAAGAAAAAAAACTAGTTGAAGCAAACATACTTTCTCAATTAAGCTTTCTTAGATATGGGTTTGAATATTTTTTATTTGTATTATAGATTTCTTTCCTTTTGTGTGTGATCTGCATTATTTTTTGTTTGATTCTTCTGAAATTTGTCATATTTATGCATTTTATATGTTGCTTTATCATTTCATACCTAATTCACTTTTTGCAATTGCTAAATTTGATTATTTGCTTTTTGATTTCTTTTATGTTGAAATGTTTGAAACCTTAATCTTTCCTAATTTGATTAACTTTTTGTAGTTGCCATAATTGTTGATATGCTTTTCAATTTTTGATAACTTAAATTGCTTGAAATCCTAATTGAAATTATTGTAATTTAAACCCTAATTGGAGTATCTAATTATCATATTCCTCAGTTTTTGAAATCTGGTATAAAACCCTATTGTCCCTATTGTTAATTATAAATTTAAATTAGTCCCAATTTTTAGTAGATATTTTCATTAATTTTGCATTATCATCTTTATTTTATAGATTTAGAATAACTAAACACTTATCATGTTATTTTAGAATTCAGACTACCTTGTCTCACAAAAAAATATCATTTTCCCTATTTTGTTTAATTTCCCCTCTAATGTTCCACTAAAATGTGTGATTGCTTTTTTGTTCATTATATATTCTGTACACTTTATACCTTTGAGGTTCCTTTCTATTGTCAAATCTTAACGTTTCTTCCTAAGTATATTGTTTATTTTAGCATGTATGAAATTTGATATGAATCCTTCCTTTATCTTACATTTGTTTTCATTTGACTTTTATTAAGTATTATTGAACTTATTCACTGGCTTCCAATCTTCTTTATTGGATTGAGGTATGTTTGTACTTTAATTTTATTTAAGTAATAAGTAATTTAAGTAAGTATGTAATTTTTTTCTCTTTTTTAACAACAATCAAAGGTTCATGCTTTGTAATTTTTTAGTTATGAAACCTCTTTTTATTTATCAAAAAGGTTCTTCTAGCACTATTATTGAGAGCGAGGTATTATTTCTAGATATTCTCTTTATATATGTTACTTTCTATGTTTTGGTTATTTATGATTAACAATTAAGAGTGAAATAAAATAAGGATTCTATTGAAGTTTCGTCCTTGTGTATGTTTTATTATTATTGTGTGTATGTTGAAAGTTTATAATAAAATGAAATGCATCAGATTACTACTATCTATGATTTTTCTATATGCATTCTTCTTTCTTTGTTGGTTGTAGTCATCCTTTCTATTATTTGAGCTTGGTATCTTGTTATCTATTTTTCTATTTCTACATTTATGGAGTTTCATATGAATCCATAGTTTTCATTTTTGCCTATATTTTTCCAGTGAAGAACTTTATGTATATATTTTGGTTTTTATTTTTGATTTTTTTATTGACATTTGACAATGAATTAAGAACTATCAATAGGTAACTTCACATTAGTAATGAAGTAAGTTCCTTACTTTATGGGTTATTCTCTCTTATAAGATTTTTTTCCATGTGTTTGTGTTCTTATTCTTCTATGTGTGTTAAGATTTAACTATAAAATAAAGTAGGCATTGTTATTAACTATGATGTTGTTCGCACACTTCTTTTTTTTATGCTAGTGGATTTCATATCTATTATTAGATCTTCATAGGTCTTCTGAATTTTTATTGGCAAATGAGAATGAAATAAAATAGATTGGCTTTTGAAGAATGTATTTTTCTTAGTATTTTTCATTGTGAAACTTGTATGTTATTTCTCCTTTTGTAGACACTTTCAATATCAGATGCTTTATCGATTGCTATTAAGTTAAAAAGACCATTCAAGTTTCAAAAATGTATTTCTTCATAACTTTTATGTTAAGTTTAGATATGACACTAATAGTTTTAAAACTGCTATTAAATTTTCATCTATTTTGTCCATATTTCATTGTTTCAAATTTTTGCATTATGTTTATTTTTCATTTTTATTTTTGTAAAGTGTTAGCATTATTTGCTTTTATATCTTACATTTATCTATTATTCTACTATTTATGTTATTTCATCTTTATTTATTTTATGTTGGTTCTTAAATATATACTATTCTCCTAGAATAGGAGTAAATTGTCGTAAAATATAATATTCCATAAACTATATTTCCAATATGTTTTAATATTATCTAATATCTTATTCATTGTCATGATGTAAGTGCCCTCTTTTTGATAAAATATGCTATCAATTGAATTTTATCTTTAAAATAAGAAGTACAATTTTTTAATGTGTAATTTTTTATACTTGTGGTCTTCTTATCTATTATCTAACTAGGTCTTACTGTGTTTGTTCTTTATATTTGCATTCATGATGTTTCATATAAACTTATAGTTTATTTACTTTCTTTTTATGTTTCCAATTGGTTGCTCTATCTATATAATTTGTTGTTTATGTTTTTTTTAAGTAAATGAGAATGAAATAAAATAGAGTGGCTTTTGAATTTTTTTTACTTAGTATTTTTCTTTGTAAAACTTGTATGTTAATTACCCTTTTATAAACACTTTCACTATTAAATGCTTTCCTATTGTTGTTGACTTAAAAAGACTATTTATGTTTCAAAAAACCAACTCTTCATAACTAGTATGTTAATTTTAGATATAATGCTTATAGTTTTAAAAATTTTATAAATTCTTGTATAATTTTTTTCATCATTTGTAATTCAACATCACTTTCTTCTCCATTAATTTCTTTGTTAAATTTAATTTTTAAATATTTTGAATAGATAAATTGTATAATGGATTCAATTCATTCGACTAACCAATCTATCCATTCAAAATATTTAAAAATTAAATTTAACAAAATTAAATTTAATTTAAATTTTTAAATATTTTGAATAGATAAAATGTACAGTGGATTCAATTCATTCAACTAACCAATCTATCCATTCAAAATATTTAAAAATTAAATTTAACAAAATTAAATTTAATTTAAATTTTTAAATATTTTGAATAGATAAAATGTACAGTGGATTCAATTCATTCAACTAACCAATCAAGAACATCATGGTTGATTATCAATCATGTAATTTGAGTGTGAAATGAAATGAAGCATGGCAATGATAATGTCATTAATTTCATTAAGATGATTTTGATGGACATGTAGGTAATATTTTTGGGTTGCATTCAAAAAATAAGCTAATTACATTATTTACAAAATATTGAAATAGGTATTTCTAGTTTGAATTTGTTTTTAACTCTCAATATAATCATTATTTTAATTTTATTTCAATTATTTTTGTAGAGGAATAAGATTTAAGCTAGCATTGATTCCAATTTAGTTGGATTTTTTAAAGTAATGTGATAGAGGGATTTTGTTATTGTCTTTAGGCCTTTCATGTCATCAAGAACAATGGTGAATTGCGAGAAACTCATTATAGTTTTCATATCATTTTTTTCCTAAGTACTAAGCTTACTAAAGTCAATGATTATATTCCTTCAAATGGATTTGATTATATTTCTTTTTTAGAAATACGACAAGGGCATATTTTGCCACACTATTTGCTTAGTATGTTATATATAATATTTTCCAGCCAATTTATGCATGTTATTTCTATTGTGTATTATATTTGAACTTCAATTTCTCAATTATTTTCTTCAACTTTACAAATGTTATTGGAGAAATTATATAAGTTTGTCTTGTGCAAGATACTATTGTGAATGGTAAACTTATTTGCCATGTTGAGATCACTCTAAAAGATAATTTATAAGTTAAGTTCATTTCCTAAATATTTAGCTTACTTCTCTTAATTATTTTTCTCTACTAACTTAGAGACTTCTTTGTCAATTATCTTAGAGGTTGCTAAATTAAGTGTTTACTTTGTAATTTCCAAGGTGACTATGTTTTAAATCACATGAAATATAGTCATGATTATAACAACATGATGATTTTCCAATTTGCTAAGATTAAGACATTTAGTGGTAAATGACTTCAATTATATTATTTTCAATGTTCCATTCCAAATTGGTTCCATGACAAATATTCAATTTAATATCACTTTGTTTTTTAGGCACTATTCACTTGATGCATGTTAGCAATATCTTTCAAGTTGTTTTGAATCCTTTTGCTCGATTTACTAAGAAGTTACAAAACTAGTGAGTCCTAATCCTTTATTTTTTTCATAAAAATTATTTCATTTATAGTCATTTATTGAATATTGAACAATAATATCTATATAACTTACATTCCCTTTACGATGATCATGTACTTTACTCCAACATTATTAGTTCCTTTATTTGCCAAACTCTGATTGCTAAGTCCATTTTTAAAAAGTCTTTATTCCATTATTACATGTAACCAAGTCAAATTTTTTCTCTTTTTTTTATTGATTTGATTGTCAATTTTAATATCAATTTGATGAATTGATTAGTTTACTGATATATAATTTGTTAGCAGCCTAGCTTTTGTATTAATAATGCCACAATTGTCAAGGTAGATAGTGAATCTCCTTGGTTTTATGATTCTTATCTTAAATGCAAGTACAAAGTGCAATACCAAAGTAAAGGATCATATTGTGACTATGATGATGTTCCATTACCTTATTTTTCACCTCAATAAGTACATTATTACTTGAGATGATCAATAATTATATCTTTTTTACATGACCTTTTATTTACATAGCTTTAAGGATTTTAACAAGTAAAGTTACTTAGAGATGAATGATAACCTAGATTTTCAAAAATCAACATCTTTAAAAGAAGTAAGATGTAAACATATTGAATTTAGAAGGAATCAAAGAAAAGGAAAGCAATTATTGTTTAAAGGTATGAACCTTTATACATGAATTTAAGTAATAAATTTTGTATGATCCTTTAATACTTTATACGAATATATATATATATATATATATATATATATATATATATATATATATATATATATATATATATATATATATATATATATATCAATTTGTAGAAATACAAATCTATTAAATTGGTTATGTTTTAGAGAGGAGAACATTGACAGATCAAACACTTCAACAATCAAAGGATTCTATGATTATATTTAATCCAATAACATCAATTTTAACTTCTTATGGTATTTTACAAGATATATTTATCTTTTATTTATATTAATTCATTTCTATAAAGGGTAAATGCATTACATATTTGAAATATAACATTTTCTATTAAAATATATTTTGATCATATTATGTTCTTTTTATGAAGGAGATTGTATTAGAATTGAAAATATACCTATGACCAAGAAAGAGAATGTTTGCAACATTGAAGGAAAGAGTTTTTGTAGTTGAATTAAGAATATAGTAGCTAATAGCACCATGCTAAATTGTTATGTTTCTTTAGTAGAGAATGAAGACAATATTGGTAGAAATAGATGTTGGGGTTTATGTGACATATTCATTACTATTATTAATTTGGAAGATGCATTCAAATCAGCTAATATCATCAATGGATTTGGTAATTATATATGGACCTAGTGCTATTAGTCTTTATCATATATTTTTTTAGTGATTGGATAATAACCTTTTAATACTTTTTTCTTCTTTGGTAAGGTTTAAGCAAGGATTCTTGAAAGAAAAAAGAAGAATAAGTGCAAATGAAAATGCCTTTAAAATGTATTCTATAAATAATAATGATATATATGATAGAGTTTCTCCTATTCCTATTCTTTGGTAAGATTTTACTTCATCTATTCTAACATTTAAACAAATTGGATATTCCAACAAAGTCCAACCCAATATGATGATAAATAGTACCTAACCCAATATCAATGGTTAGTTCTATTTTTTTAAGAAATAATAAATATTTAAAAAAATTCATTATCATAATATATATTGATTATTTTTATTCATATTATTTTGAAGATATAAGAAACTATTCTATTGCAATTAAAGATCCACTACAATTAGACACTAATTGAAGATGTTATGTATACTTTTCTTTCTAAATATTTATGAAGTTTATATAAAAAAAATTTATGTTTAAAATCCAAATGAGTCTTTTATGATGATGTTTGAATTGTATGTCTACTTCACTTTTTATAAAATTTTTAGATTATTTTTAAAAAATTTGTTTTTAAATAAAAAAGGTGATTTCTAATTTGATTATATTTGCAAATCTATAAATTTCTGAAATCAAACTTAATAAAAAATTGTTTTGAATTTTTTTATTTTTTCTATCAAATTTAATTAATGATATTTTCACCATATGTTATTATGTTCTATATAAATTTGCCACATATCACTTTAGAGGCTAAAGTTCTGTCTAATTTTGAAACAAATGAAAATAGTAAGGGTAGATTTATGCATTCATAATTTTAAATTAGTTTAATTATAAAAAATAATTACATTAAATATTATTTAAGTAAAACTTTCATTTAAATTTATAGGTTATTTAGATATAGGCAATAGAATCTATAAATGTGAATTTTGTGGAGCTTAAATGTGGTATGAAAAGCATAAAACAAAACTTAGAAGACATTATAAACTAAAATTCACTCTTTATTATTCTAAGTTTAACTTCTATTAATGAGAGAACTACCACAATTGTTGAAAATTCTTATATTAGATCAGTATTATGCTAAAAGCAAGAACTTCAAAGACAATATTCATGTCTACAATATTGTATTTGCATTCACATTCATGGGTGGTAAATTTGATAAGAAGTTCAACAATTTGTATAGTGTTTTTATTTATCAAATTTATGGTTAAAATTATCACAAAATTGATGGTTTACTTTCTTCTCTTAAAAATGCACCATATTTTGCTTAACTATATACATATATATATGTAGACACACAAATGACACTGAGAATGAAATAAATAATCATTTGGCTATTGTAAGGTAAGTTTAGCAAGACTAAGCTCTTTTCAATTCTTATTTTCACAATTTATGTATGTTTATATAGTTATTGTCATATAATTTTTGTAATTGGAATTATCCTTTTTTTTGCAATGGAATAGATGGATTTAATAATAATCTTAATCCAATTTTAATTGAAGATTTGAAGACGCTGCTAAATGAGATCAACCCTTTAGTTAAATCTTTTCAAATGGTAAAGAAGAGATATAGAGAAAATGATTTTGTGGATGTCAAACTAAGATTGATTAATGATAGAGAAAAAATGGATGTAACTACTATACACTCCTACTACTAGTGAAGTAGCTAATCTTATTATTAGAAATATTGATTGTTCAAAGTAAGACACAATAATTGAATACCAATTAGGTAAAGTTCAACATATTAGGGAACGGCATTCCTCTTAATAACCCTTTATCTTTCCTTATGTAAAAGATAGATATAGAATTGATATTTTTTACTATTAATACTTTGTTAAAGATGATGGAACTAACTCTTATGCATCAATGCATCAATTTCTTGCTTTTATACTACAAGATCGATTAAACAAGTTTTCAATGTTAATGAATTCAAGGCATTTATTACAGCAATTCATTGTTGATGCTTACATGATGGTGAATCAAAAAGATTTGGTTATATTCAAAATAATTGAAAAAAGGCCTTTGAAATGGATATGTTTAATTGTTTTAAGGAAACTCATTTGAATGGTGAAATAAATCTTGCATCTAAGAGGGAAAAGTATATTTCTACCATTAAGTTTCATTAATGGTCCAAGATATTTAATTCAAAATTACCATGATTTAATGGCTATATGTCATTAGGCTAAATATCCTGACATATTTTTTAACTTTCACATGTAATCCAAATTGGCTTGAAATTACTCGAATCATTAATCCACTTAGCTTGAAATCTATTAATCAATGCAACCTAATTTGTAAAGTGTTTAAAATTAAGTTATGGTATATGATGCAAGATTTGACAAAGGGTTCACTCTTTAGGAAAGTTCTCACAACTAAGTTCGAATTCTCTTTCTCATTATTTATAATATATTTTGAATATGATATGATCTTTTCTAAACAATTTGCTTGAAAATATTAAAGTTAAGTTCTTATTTCATCATAGAATTGTTGACTACTATATTATATTTCTTTTCAATAACATACATAGTTATGTTTTAAAAAATAGGTTTTCCTCTTGCATATATAATCATTTTTTTATCTCCTTAACATAAGATTCTCAATGTAGAAGATGTTGATAGGATAATATCTATTAAAATTCCAAATTAAAAATAAGATCATGTGTTGTATAATTTAGTAAAGAATTTTATAGTACATGGGCTATGTGGAGTTTCTAATCCTAAATCTCCATGTATGGGAAGGGTAAATGCAATAAATATTTCTTAAAGAAATCTATTGATTATATTTCAATTAATGATGGGTATCTTATATACAAATATCGCAATAAAGGAAGAGAAATTGAAAAAAATCCCTTCATATTAGATAATTAGTTCATTGTACTATACAATCCAAAATTATAGTGAAATGCATAGCTTGCCCATATCAATGTAAGATTTTGCAATAAAAGGACATTGATTAAATGCCTTTTCAAATATATCAATAAAGGTTATGATCATATAAATCTTCATATCAAACTAATCAATAAGGTGAATCATCCAATAATATTGATGAAATCAAGTGTTATTATGATAATAGATATTTATTTACTTATGAAGCATGTTGGAGACTTTACGATATTCATCATAAGGCAGCCTCTAATGGACAAATTGAAGTATCAACTTCTTGATCAACAACATTTAGTTGTTGCTAAAGATAGTTCCATTGAAGAAGTATTTAATCATGATTCAAACAAAAATGCAATGTTTAATGCATGATTGAAAAAATAATAAAGATCCATATGCTAGGAAGTTGACTTATATGAATTTTCCATCAAAGTAAGTTTTCAAAGAAGACCTTCATAAATGGATGAAAAGGAATCGTGTGCAAGTTATTAGAAGAATTAATTTTGCACCACCATCAATTTGAGAATTGTATTACTTGTATATATTTTTAAATAAGGTTAGAGGACTAATATGTTTTGAAAATGTATGCACTATCAATGTGATCCTTTATAATACATTCAAAAAAGCTTGTTATGCTTTAGAATTGCTTAATGACAATAAAGAGTACATTGTTACCATTAAAGAAGCATCTCTGTGAGGATTAGGTCAATATCTAAGAAAACTTTTGCTACATAATGTTGTTTTGTAATTGCATTGCAAGGCTTGAATTTGTGTGGAAGGAAACTTAATGATTGTTGAGTGAAGATATTCTTTACATTCAAAGAAGACAACTTCAAATTGAAAGTAAGTATTCTATAATTCAAAATGAAATAGGTTGCTTCAACTTATACTAGTCATTCATTGTTATGTTTATATTTAGCAATTATTTATAATTTTTAATAATATGTTCAATGAATTTTTTGTTTTAACAAATTTTATACTTACAAAACACCAATTGCAAAATTATGTTCTTATTGATATTGAAAAGATCTTGACGATTAATGGT
Source organism: Sindora glabra (assembly GCA_020226215.1). Lineage (NCBI taxonomy): Eukaryota > Viridiplantae > Streptophyta > Magnoliopsida > Fabales > Fabaceae > Sindora > Sindora glabra. The sequence goes on along the minus strand of CM035226.1, from coordinate 71,582,535 downwards.
GGAGATTTTCCTTTAATGCCTATTCTAGATTTAAATAAACTTAAGAAAAGACTAAACTGTTTGGTAGTTGATTAGTTAAATTATGATAGGAATGCATTGAAATTGGAGGCAACAAATTTAATGAATTCAATGATTTCTGAGTAAGAAAGAAGTTTATTAGACACTAATAAACATTGTTATTTTTGGAAATGGAGGTGTTTTCTTCATATATGTACGGTAGTACTTGTAAGGCTTATATATAGAGAATTTTAACTTCTTTATTAAGATCTAAAGGTTGAATATTTTTAAAGCTCCTAGTGGCATAGCTTTTGTTTTACTTCTTAGAGGACACACAGCTCATTCAAAGTTTGTTATTCCCTTAGATGTCAATGAAGATTCCACTTATAATATAAAATAAGGAAGTCCTTAAGCATAATTGTTAAGAAAGATTGATCTAATCATATAAGATGAAGCTTCAATGGTACACAAATATTTTATTAAAGAACTTAATAAAGCACTGAAAGACATTCTTCAATTTAACAATTCAAATAGCTTTAATTTACATTTTGGAGGAAAGATGATTGTATTTGTGGTTATTTTCAACAAATTCTTTCAACCATCCCATGAGAACACTTTAATATTGTTAATGCAACTATAAATTCTTCTTATCTTTAGGATTATTGTTACATTCTAACTTTGACAAAAAAATATGTGGTTGCAAATAGATTTGTTTTCTCCTACTAAAGTATAAAGGTTGAAAGATTTTTTTGAATGGATAATAGACATTAGAGAACCAAATGATGGAGAAGTTGATATTAAGATACCATAAGACCTTCTACTAAAGGACTCTTCTAATCTTATTGAAGACACTGTTCACTCCATATATCCATTGTTAGTATATAGTCTTGATGATAAAAAAAATCTTATGTGATTTAGCTATTCTTTATCCTAGATTTAGCATTATTAATGAAGTCATTTGTTACATGCTATTATTAATTGACAATAAGAAAAAAGAATACGTAAGTTTAGATTCAATATACAATACAAGCTTTAACGAGTCAATCCATATTAATTTGTTGACTCCAAAAGTTTTTGATAGTTTACAACATTTTAGATTGCTTAACCATAATTTGAAGCTCGAGGTTAGTGCTCTTATTATGCTTATAAGAAACATAGATTAATCTACTAGTTTTTGTAATAAAGCAAGATCAATAATGACACAATTAGCAAATCATGTCATAGAAGTTGAAATTTTAATTGGGACTAATATTGGATCCAAGGTATTCATACCTTGAATGGTCTTGAATCAATTTCAATCAAAGTGACCTTTCAAATTTCAAAATAGATAATTTCCAATCATTTTATTATATGTCATCTTTTTTAACAAGAGCCAAGAAAACAAGTTATTCTTTTTTTACCTAAACAAATATTTACTCGTGGTCATTTATATGTGGTTATCTCTAGAGTTAACAATAAAGAAGTTTTGAAAATACTCATTCATGATAAGAAACATGACAATTCAAATATGACTACTAATATTGTATATAAAGAAGTGTTTCAAAATTTGTGAACAATTGTAATGTATGTGTAACTTTTATTCATGTTTCAATTTATTTAAGGTATTACAACCTATAATCTAGTTATTATTATTATTATTATTATTATTATTATTATTATTATTATTATTATTATTATTATTATTATTATTATTATTATTATTATACTAAAATAGGATTTTGTTTCCCCTAAAAAATGACAAATAACAACCTTTCTAACTTCTATGATTTTCATTTTCCCATTTAAAGCTCTCTCATCTTCGTTTTTTTTAATTCATTCATACATTTATTTTTTTCACAATCTCTTTTATTTGTATTTTCTTTATTACTTTATTATACTATATACATATTATTTCATTTTTATCTATATTATTGTATTTTTTTATTCTCATTCTTACTATTTACAACTTAGACATCAATATTATTGAGTAGTATGATATAATATAATATATATTTCATGTTTATTATAAAAATATTTTAAATAAATTATTATTTTAATTTAATTGAATTGCTTGGATATATATTTTGTTTTTATCTTTCATATTACTTTTCCCACTTCTTTCTATTTACTTCATTACACGTTTTCCTCATTTTTTCTATTACTTCTATTATTTGCAATTAAATGCCATTAACTGCCAATATCATCAAGAAATATGTATTTTATTTTTGCTATAAAAATATTTTTCAATCAATATCATTATCATCATTATCATCATGACCATATCATATTACTACTAAAATAAAGTTTTGTTTCTCCCAATAAATGATATATATCTACTTCTCAAATTTCTATAATTTTCATTTTCTCATCAATAGATCTTCCCCTTTTTACTTTCATTTTTTTTTCTATTCATTCATGCATTTATTTGTTTCTTTTGCACAATTTTTTTATTTTCTCTATTACTTTATTACATTATATACATATTAATTTTTTATCTATACGATTGTATATTATTTTTATATTTATTCATATTATTTACAACAAAAATAGTCATATTATTGAGTAGTATGTTATAACATAATATATTTTATTTTTATTATAAAAATATTTTTAAATACAATAAAATTTTAATTTAGTTGAATAACTTAATTATATATTCTATTTTATCTCTTATATTACTTTACCCATTTTTGTTTGTTTATTTCATTGTAAGTTTTTTTTTTATGTTACTTCTATTATTTATGAATAAAAGCCAATATAATTAAGAAGTATATAATTTATTTTAGTTATAAAAATATTTCTAATAAATTAAAAGATTTAATTTAATTAAATTACTAAATTGTATATATTTATATATTTAATTTTTAACTCTTATATTATTATTCAGCTCAACCATTATATTTCTTCTTTATATTTACTCCATTATGTGCTTTTTTTTATATGTTCACTACTATTACTTACAAATTTAATGTTAATATTACAAAGTAGTATACATATAACACAATATATTTAATTTTATTGTAAATATATTTTATCCATTTTTGTCTATATCTATACAACTAAAAGAAAGTTTTGCTTCCCACTATTATATTATTTCTTCAATGTGATGTGTCATTTTATTAGGCCATGACTGAAATTTTTTCTGCGTAAACCCTACCATTTATGTGTTAACAAGTATCTTACAATTTACTACAATTTGCTTTGCCAAATCAACCATTTTATTGGATATTTTTTTAAAAAAAGGATGAAGCACCACAACCATTTATTACAATTTTAAAAATTGTTTTACTTCACTTCATTGCAATTAATTGAAGCTCAATTCCTTTTTTATTTTTACATATTTTTATTATTTTTATATTTTTATATATTTTCTCTTGTTTTTATTTATTTTATTATTTCATTGCATTATATACATTATTTCTTTTTTTATCTATTTTGTTACATTTTTTTATATTCACTCATGTTACAACTTTGATGTTAATATCATTGAATAGAAATATAATATAATATATTTTTTTAATATAAAAATATTTCAAAAATAATTATTAATTTAGTTAAATTATACTTAATTGTATACTTTATTTTTAACTCTAATAATTTTTCATGTTCATTCGTGATATTTATTATATATTTTAATTTAATTATAAAAATATTTGAAATAAGTGAAAAATTAATTTAATTGATCATACTTAACTCTATATTTTATTTTTAACTCTTATACTACTTTACAACTCATGCATTATTTCTGTTAATTTATTTCATTGTGTTTGTCTTTAGTTTTTTTTTTAACTTTTTTCATGTCAATTACCATTATTTATAACTTGAATATTAATATCATAAAATACTATAGATATAACATGACATATTTAATTTTATTACAAAAAAATTTTAAATAAATTAAATTTTTGACATAGGAGGTATTAATTGAAATAATTAAAAATATATACTATTATTTGATAAAAAAATTTAAAATGTAAAATCAAACTTATTTATTTAATTTTTATAAATATTTTCTTGATATAAATTTTTAAGTATTATATTTCAAATAAAATTACATCAATTTGTATTTTGTTAAGGTTTCACAACTCACATTGTTTCATTTCTTTTTTTTCCTACATTATTGTATATTATTATCATGACTAATTTTATTATTTCTAACTTAGATGCCGATCTCATTGAATAGTTTAAATGTAATATGATATATTTTGATTTGTTAATAAAAATGTTTTTAAACATTCATAAACATTTATTTTAATTGCAGTACTTAATTCTATTTTTTACTTTTATATCATTTTACAAAACATCCATTATTCCTTTTCTATTTATTTGTTCTATTGCATTTTTTTACAATGCAAATGTTAATATGTTAAAAAAATTTGTACAACATGATATATTTTATACTTTTTGTAAAAATATTTTTACAAAATTTAATGATTTTATTTAATTAAATTATTTAATTAAGTAATGTAATTTTAGTTTCATATTTCTTCACAACTTACTTATTATTTCTTTTATTTTTATTTGCCTGATTGCTTACTTTTTATGATCATTATAATTATTTATATCTTAAATATTAAAATTATAAATTAGGTAAATAAAGCATGATATATTTAATTATGATAAAATTATTTAAATAATTAAAATTTTAAAATTAAAAATACTAATTGAAAAATTATTTACATAGAGTATTATTTATTAAAAATATTTAGAAATTAAAATCAAATCTATTTATTTAATTTTTTTAATATTTTCTTAATGCAAGTTTTTAAAATCTATGTTTTAAATTAAATATATATTAATTAATATTTTGTTAAGATTGTAAACTCACACAATACTTCACTTTTTTTAGAAAATTTATTTTATACTTTAGATGTTTCACTTTTATTTTTTATAGCTCGGATACTAATATCATTAATTAGTATAGACATGATATAGTATACTTTATTTTTATCATAAAAATATTTTAAATAAGTTAAATATTTATTTTAATAGAATTATCTAACTATATATATTCTATTTTTATCTCTTATATTATTTAATATAATAATTATAATTTTTTTATTTGTTCCATTATATATTTTTCTTTTTATATTATCAATCCTATTATTTATGATTTAAACATTTATATCACTAAGGATTGTACATACAAAATGATATGTTTTATTTTTGTTTTAAATTAATTAAAATTTTAATTCAATTAAATTAATTTACTATATTATCTATTATTAACTCTTTTATTATTTTATAACTTACTAATCGTCCCTCTTTTTTTTATAAACTATGGCACATTTTTCGTTTTTATATTTGTTACTATTGTTTATCACTTAAACATTAATATTTCAAAATAGTATAGACATAAAATGATAAATTTAAATTTTTTATAAAATTTTTCAAATAAGTTCAAAATCCAATATAAAATTTTTCAATTGAAATAATTAATTACATATTTTGTTATTTAATAAAATATTTAAAAATTAAAATTAAATTTAATTATTTATTTATTTAAAATTTATCAATATTATCTTGATATTATTTTTATAAGGCACTATATTTTAAATTATGTAAAAATTAATTAATATTTTATCAAGGCTTTATGACTTATACATTGTTTCACTTTTTTATTATTATTATTTTTATGTTATTAATAGTTTATATGTAAGGATTTAAATTTAATCTACTATGAATATAGATTAATTTTACATTATCATTAGCCAATATTTTGTCATAAAAAATAGTTAAAATTCTTTTACTACTATTGAAAACTTCTAATTACTATGAATTTTTAATAAAATATTTTCTTTTTATTTATTAATAGCATAAAAACTTTTTACATACCAGGTTGATAAAATGTGGACTTCATATGCTAATATCACTAGGTAATATAAATAAAATAAAATATATCTTATTTTTATTATAAAAATAATTTGAAAATAATTTAAGAATTTGATGTAATTAATTTTTTCAATTACATATTATATTTTAATTCTTATATTACTTAGTATCTGAGTCACGTCATTTTCTTTTTATGTGTTCCATCCTATCTTCTTCTTTTTTTTTGAAATAATATCACTCATGTTATTTATAACTTATATGTCAATTTTTGTTTTAAATACGTTGAAGATTTAATTTATTTGAATTACTTAATTATTTATTTTATTTTTAATCTTTATATTACTTTATAACTCACCTATTATTTCTCTTATTATTTGTTATTACACATATTTTTTCTTTTTCATGTTTATTTCTATTATCTATAACTTACACGGTAATATTATTAAACTCTGTGTGTGTGTATAGAGAAAGAGAGAGTGAGAGGATCAATCAATATCACTCTAAATCATTCATTTTACCTTATGCTAATTCGTTATAATATAGTTAATCTAAAAAAAATTAACCTCTAATAATGAGAGATAAAGTAAATATAACACTCGTTAATTACTTTTGCTCTTGCAATAAATTTTTTATCATCTTTTTCATTTTTCTCATGTTAACTTAAACTATTATTAAAAAAATAACTTTTAAATAAAATGCATAATTTTTTTGAATATTTATCTTTTTTAACTCCAGAAACATAATAATAGAAAATATTTATTAAGCAATTCAATAAGATAAAATTAAAATCAATAAAAATTTTGGTAATAATTCAAAATAATATTTTCATTGGAAACATGAGAATATAATTATTAAAAAATATAAATATTCAAAACAATAAAATTATGCATTTTATTAAAAAAAAACTATTTATCTTTTGTATAATAGTTTAAGTTAGAGATGAAAAAGATTAGCAAAAGATTTATTGCAAGAGAGAAAGTAATGACTATTGCATTTATTCTCTCTCTCTCTCTCTCTCTCTCTCTCTCACATCGTTGGAGGATGCTTTTAGTTTTAGGTTGATTGTTTTTTAAGCATTACATTAAATTAAAATGATGTAAATTTGGTGTATGTGATATATATATATATATATATATATATATAAAGAGCAAGAGAGGAAGTAATGACTGTTGCATTTATTCTCTCTTTCTCTCTCATCATTGGAGGATGCTTTTAGGTTTAGGTTGATTGTTTTGTAGGCATCTCCTTATGCATTTTTTTAATCTATTCTTGTGAAGAAAATATTACATTAGAATTGTAATATCTTTATGATTCAATAATTTTTATTTAATACATTAATTGTGTGAGAAAGAGGAAATTATATGCAATATAAAAATAATTTAAAATAAATTAAACTTATTTTTTAAATTTTGATGTGATTGATAGACTAAATTTGGTGTAAGTCGTTTTAACTTACTCTATTGTCGATAAATCACTCCTCTCATATGTGTGTATATATATATAAGAATTTCTAACCTCCATATTCATTAATGAAGTTACGAAACTTCGCTCTTTATTTAAATAAAAAAGGTATATTACTAATTTAATAATAAAATCAAAAAGGTATTTAAATAATTTTAATGAAAAAATATTAATTTCAAATATTTAAATCAACTCTATTCATTCTCTCTCATCTTCATAATTAATACTCTCATTAATTGAAATACTTAGTGATGATGACAAGTTGACTATTCATTCTCTCTCATCTCTATAATAAATATTCTCATTAATTGAAATAATTAATGATAATAACTAATTAATTATAATATCTTTCATTATTTTATTATCATTAAATTACCAATAAGGATTTTTTTATCCAAATAAAAATATGGAGGTTAGCAATCCTATATATATAATATGATATGATATATTTAATTTTATTATAAAAATATTTTAAATAATTTAAAATTTTAACTTAAAAAGTACTAATCGAAATATACAATTAAGTATTTTACTTTTAAATAAAAATATCAATAAATTAAAATGAAATTTATTTATTTAAATTTCATCAATAATTTTTATAACAATTTTTAAGTATCACATTTCAAATTAAATTAAATATATTCTTAATAGCTCATATACCATTTCTATCCACTTCATTACATTTTTTTATATTTTCATGGTTGTTACTATTCATTACAACTTAAACATCAATTTCATTGAATAATATCAATGTAACATAAATTTTTTGTAACTTACAAATATTTCAAATAAATTAAGAATTTAATCAAATTACTTAACTACATATCATTTTTTTTACTATCATGACATTTCATAAATTTGTTATTTATAAATTTGAATATATGGTTACAAAATAAAGATGATAAACTTAATATTAAAATTTTTATAATTTTTTATTATATAATTATTATTCTTCCTCTTATGTTAGATTTAAAAAAAATACTCGTACATTGCACGGGTTGAAAAGGCTAATTTTAAAATAAACGAGGTCAACTTAATCCAAATTATAACACATTTATAAGAGCAAGTCATAAGAATATAGGAGGCATAACAATCTTTCCCAATTTCATTATTCAGCCAGCATTCAAGCCAGATTCATCTAAGACAACATTTTCATCCCTAACTGGACAACAAAATGACGGAGGAGTGTGGATTATGCTCCAATGTCGTGGATGACAGACGAAGACCATATATCCTCTATAATGTATGAAATATAGTATTTTTCAGCATTAAAATTAAATGAAACATTTGCATAAAATTGATGGGGACCAAATGTGTTTTCTTCCTTATGTACATGAACTTCACAATTCACTATACAATAAATTACGTATGCATTAAACAATTTCAATTCTGTATCAGAACTTGATATAGTTCTTGTAACCTCACCATATCTTAGTTGCATCAATGGAGTTCCAATACGGAACAGCCGAGCAGCATTGATGATGATTAGGATGCACGTTCCATAAATTTTTATATCCCAAGATCAAATGAAGGAGAAGTGAAATGGTTAAGGTTCTGTGATTGTGAATGGTGAACTCTGTCCTGCTTAAACGAGAAATCTGACTTCTGTTTCAGAAGCAAAGTTGCCTGTGCCTCCAACTCGTCAAGGTCAATGCCATCGTATAAGTGATCATCACAGAGAACATCCTCATTCGTGTTGGCATCCAAGGACTCTTTGTTTGATTGAAGTGCAAATTCTTGATCTAGATTAATATATGGAAACTTTTCTGAATGATTATATGTCAATTTTCGTTTCAGACTTTTCATATCTGTAGTTCTGCCAAGGGAAATACATGAAGGCACAGCTTCTGAGGCTTTTCCATTTTTGTGAACAGATTCTGAGCTCCTGCAAGTTGACTGATCTGTTGTCTCAGTTCGAGGTGTTTGGAAAGAGCTCATCGTCTTTGCTGAAGAGTTCCTAGTTCCGCTGCTAATTCTAGTCATGGGAGTAACATGATCAGGACTAGATCCCACAGAAAAATTGAACCGTCCTCCAGTTGGTGTTTGGCTCAGCAAAGAATGCCTGCAGCACATTTGAGCATCCTTAACATTATCAAAAATTTATTGGAAACTTCGGTAAACTCAAAGTGCCAATCAGTATCACTCCAAGGTCCAAACAAAAACACTCGTGAATATATAACAGAGAAACCATTCACAGCAAAGCACATACACGAGTCCCCTAACTTCATATGAACTATCTGGTCAATCTTTAATTGTAGTTGGGCCATGAAAAATTGCACTTCATATACATGTAATGTATATTGCATACTTGATCAAGATTTTACGTCCACTCAATTAGCAATTGATATATGAATTATCTTTTACTATTAATTAGGGAAAAATAGAAAAACTATTATCTTTTACCATTAATCAGGAGGGAAAAAAATTATTTGACATCCAATCCAGAAGCTCAGATTTCTAATGAAATTATAATTTTTTAATGGCCAAAAATAAAGTTATAATCATTAAGAATTTCCAAGCAATCATTTATTTTCTTGTCGGGGTGTACTTACTCAGTAAAAGGCTGTAAATTTTACTGGCCTCAAAACTTGAAACATTCAATTGTTTATCCGACAAAAGTGATTCCAATTCGTGATCGGTTAAAAACAGTACCTTGCAACCAATGTTCTGGTACTTGCATCGTATGACTGAGGCAAGCCAAACGTAAAAGCACAAAGAAATGAAAAAACAAAAATACAGTAACATTTTACAATTGAACAAACATAATGACAGATTATGATCAATATGTTTTAAAACTAAACTACTATCTTGAACCAAATTGACACTCAAAATGCAGGGCACATTATGACAGAAGAAATGTCTGGTGCAACTGTTCTTTCTCTCTTTATTTTTAAAGAGAAAATAAGCATTACATAAGATAAAAACTTTCCATTCTATGTCTAAATGTCGAGGATGGTAGGTCAAATTAATTTTAAATTTTGAAAAGAGCTAGTACAAGCATGCTTTTTGATTACTCACTTTTCTAATATGAATCTTAGTTTGTCAATTTCTAATTTTATGAAGGTTCCAAATAATGCATCTCTTTATCCTCAGTATTGAATTTTTTCAAAAACTGATGCTCTCATATTTAGGTAAACAGATAAATAATCACAGAAAGATGTTAGCCCCTCAGAGCAATTGCAGTCACAAGATGAGACTTACGAAAAATTTTAGCAGTTTTTATATACATGTAGAGGCAAACAGAAGCAGACAAGGAAGAGAGAGAGAGAGAGGGAGGGAGGAGGAAGAAGGGAATATCAAAAACCTGTAAATTGCCATCATGTCTATTCTACTAGCTCCAGGCTGACTGGTTGATGTAGGATTCATCCTCTCATCTATGAAACTATCAAATGAATTCTCATCCTCATCATCTTCATCATTAGATGCATCGGCTTCTGAAGATACCCTGAGAATATTGAACAGTTCACAAGATGAAATAACCTCTCTTAAATCCATCACATGCGAAGTACTTTTGTTCCATTTATCTCATATCGGCATTAATCATGCATATTCTGAGTTATGATGGAAATATTTACCAATTAGAAAGCAACATGCAGTGAATATTATTAGTAACTTACTCAGCTTCCTCCTCAATGAAAACTCTGACATCATATACTGGTTTCCTTTTACCTAAAAGTAAAAATAAAACAACAATGAATTCATTTGTTCAATAAATTGTAAAAGGTTTTATACTAATTTAGAAGCAAAGTTCGCTTGAATACTTGCCAATTTGGTTTGCAAGGAAACAAGAAGATCTACAAAACTTCAAAGGAAAAAAGTGAATGCTTCATAAATACACTAAGAATACCTTGGCCATTCTTATCTTTAACAGGGTTGGCAACAGATGATGATTTCACGAGATTTTCTGCTTGGATAAAAGAATCCTTTGTGGTTTCCGTATTTTTATTGCTTCCACCATTAGCTTTACGCAACCTTTTAAATTTGCTCAATGGTTTAACACTTTCAGACATTTCTCCACAACTGATATGTGAGTCTTCGCTGAAGCTATGATATGTTGGGTCTGCTACAAAAGTTTGGCCTTCCTCAACAGTTTGAGAAAGGACAACACGCCCTTTGGTAATTGCACAATTCTTCAGCTCAAGTAAAGGAGTGTGAGTTTCAGTATCAACTGGAGAATTGGATATACTATGGTTAACAGTGTCACAATCAATAATGATTTTCTCATTTGGACTTAAGGAGTTAACTTGTTCAGAGTGCAGTTTGACAGGTGATATCTGGTCCCGAATAACACACTTCTTTGTTGACAGCCCTGCAAAATTCAATTTATTTTACAAGAAAGGGGAAAAAAGAAAACTTCCCAATGAACAGGTTTCTCAAGAGTTTAACTTTGAGTATCACCATATTATGACCTGGAAAACACTTACTGTTCTCATCAATGGGAGACTCTGGAACAACACCACTATTTATGAAATTAGTTAAACGAGGACTTAGCTCAGTATCTTTAGTGTCACCATTGCATGCGTCCACCATCAACAAAGTTATCCTGATCTCTGCATGATCAGGTGTTTCGACAAAATGATCACCTTCATTTGACGTACTCTGGCCAGCAGTTGGAGAATCAGGAATTGTCTCATCATCCTTGCAGATTATTTCTTGATGGTTACTTAAGTCATAAAATCCGGATGATGTTAGAGCTTCATTCTCCATGCCATATGTCTTAGAAGATCTTAATGCTTTGATGGTATTATCTTGTACGGTTAGATCAACATAGTCTGCAGGTTGCATTCTCAAACCAGAGGCATCAATTTCACTTGTTTGCCTAGAGTGCAACTCATTGTCTAATGAAAGTAGAAGCCACAAACAATATGGACTGCATATTAGCAAAACTTTTCAAAAAATTATAGCTTACTCTAAATTTTGCAATTTATTCACACAAGTTAAGAATATTCTTCATAGAAAGACATTTACTACAAGCACAAACACCCTTCAAGGTGAAGATAATTTTTCTGAAAAATTATGATAGAACATTTGGCAACAAATGCTTCATGCTTGCACAAGTAACTAATAGTTCTTTTAGACAAGAGGGATATAATTAAAAAAAAAAAAGAAACTGCAACTGATCAGCATGCAAAGTATTTAAGGTTAATGAAGGATGATAATGAATTGCAACAACCAAAAAAATGAAAAAAGAGTATTTAAAACTCTATAGCTCATCAATAATATTAATAAAAGGAAGGGCACAAGAACCTTGAGTATTACTTAAAAATCACACTTCTATGTTTCTCAATCACAAGTTCTCAGAAATCTCAAATCAGAAAATGAAAAAGAAACAGGTCGCAAGGACCTTGAGTATTATTTAAAAATTACACTTCTATGTTTCTCAATCACAAGATCCAGAAATCTCAAATCAGAAAATGAAAAAGAAACAGGGCAATAGATTAACTGCAACCATCTTTCATTAGATTCCGAAAAAAAAAAATTCTTGAGAAACTGAAAATGACATAACCTTTTATAGGTTTGGGGAGCTCAGTTTTGTCAATTATGTTGCTGTCCCCTAAATGCAGATCACCCTGAATTAAACAAAAAGACAAATAACCATACAAGTTTATGGGATACAAAAAGTAGCACTAGTCTTAAAAATGATATAGAACCTGAAGAATCATTGTTTTGCTATGTCCTGAAAATGATAATTGTCCATGTAGACGCTGTATTGTATCAATAAGCATCATTGTCCTACATGAATGTTTCACTTTATGCACACTTGAAGGAAATGTCTGGAAGTGAGGAAAGGCAATAAGAGATGGTCTCCAAGTACTCCCATGAGCATGGGGAAAGTACTTTGAAAGTGAATCAATCTCGGAAGCAGTAAGTTTGTCTTTAAATGCAGGAATCTGAGGAGGGTCATCTTTCACTTTCTTTTCACGAGGAATGAATTTCTCAATTGACAGCTCTAAAAATTGAACTTCTGGTTTTAAGACATGAGGAACCTACAAATTGTTTAGCAGAATTTATCAGATACTGATCCAGTACTGAAATTAAGAAAAAGACATAATAGACACTATCAGGACTGTTCCAACCATCCTTGGACTAGGATGAAAAACGAAGCTATTTATGCCCCCATTTCGCATGTGTTTACTTATAGCTTTGCTCTTTGCTTGTTTTCGCAAGTAGCCCTTCAACTCTGTCCCTTCACAAGCTAAAACAAGTAATAATTGTCAAGGAAACACTTAAACTTTAAAGAAGAATAAAAAGCTATTGGTGCCCAAGTCTAACATTAGTAGAGGGCATTCACAGTTAATAAATATTTCATCTTTGTCATCAATAAAATTCTAAAGCAAATTATCTTGAGAACCAAAGGATATCAACTCGTCCATCATGTTTTCTTCCAGTTCTACCCATGCGCTGAATCATTCTTAGTGGTGACACATTAGCATCAAAAGATATGACAAGATCAACTTCCATGATATCAAGACCTTCTTCACCAATTGATGTAGCAACAATGACATTGTAGGCACCAGATCGGAATTTCTGTTGGTCAAAAACATTAGTATACGCATGGGGCTAACTATAATACAAAATGGAGCACATACCTCCAGAACAGCCTGTTGAACTTTTTGTGACTGACCTTTCATTGTTTTCCCTGCAACTCATCAATTTTAAAATCTTTTACTATGAAATGCAATTTGAATGAAGATTTCTTTATGAATGCATTTAACTGGTTTTTATATTTATTTTTTATTCTAATAGTTTGTTTATATCAAGCCAAAACTTAAGCTTATATAAGATTCAGTTTAAGGGAGTATTTAAGAAAGTCTACTATGCTTTAAAAGTATTAAAGGTTTCTTTCAGAGCACACTAAGCAAAGGGCATATGAGTGTTTGTCATGTGTTTTCTCAGCCATGAATACAGAGACTCTTATACCCTTTACTTTGGGTTCAATACAAGTAAACGAACAACACTTTCTTCATTACTTAAAAAGCCTTCCTATGTACTAAATTAGACACATCTTCAACAGTCACAAAAAAAGTATGAAATTAGAATGATTATATACCTGAACTTTGACCAATAAATTGCATGGCCCTAACTACTTCCCCAATATTTGCCAGTGCATCCATAATGTCCCTGTTTTATTACCACCATCATAAGTTTTCAGATTCAAGTTTGCAGCAATCAGATAGATTAGATGACAAATTGACTGAATTTTATTTACCTGACACTTTCTCTATAATTGGAGAAAATGATAACCCTGGAGTTTTGAGGATCATTGATTTCTGCAGGCACATTCAAACCTATCAGTTGCTAATGAATATTAGATCATTCTATTTATATCTGATTTTAAAAACATCCATGATTCATGGAAGTAGCCCATTACAAACAAAGAAAAAAACAAAAGATGATGCCATAAAACCAAGTCCATCTGAGGCGAGAGATGAGGAAAAATTTTAAACTACAGAGCCAATTTGGAACACAATTGAGGGAAATTCACAATAACAGTTCTTTAACAGAAGGCAAATGGTATGTCACGAATCTTCTGATATTTGCTGCAAGTTAATTCCCATGCCCAGAAAATGTTGTCAAACATAATATCTACATATATCTTTCCTAGGAAGTCGATGCTTTCTTTTATCACCCCGCACAAGTATTAATAACTTTTTCTGTAAAAGCAAGCAACAGAAAGCAAATATTCAGCACTAAAGAAATATTATCTCATACTGAAATGTTCCAGAAGTATTTCTAGCATTTTGGACAACTTGGGACTAGGTGCTCCATGGAATAGGCTTTGCTGCATTAAGAGCCTTGCTTTGAGAAGAACTTCGTTTTTACTCATATATTTTGCAAAAAGCCTGAAAGAATTTATAATTAAACAGAATTACTGCAGACAAACTTTTAGCATAGAACATTATACAGTATACAGAACAGTAATCAAAGCAACCACAAGATGTAAGCAATAAAAAGAAAACAGTAGTCGACAAGCATAATACAGATAAACAGTTTATGGTCCATTCAACAATATCGCAATAAGTTGCGAAATATGTTTTTACATATAATAAAATGTTGATTTTCAATCAGTTTTCTACTAAACTCATGAGTATCAGAAGGCATTGGGCACTGTCTATAAATTCCACTTTGAACTTCAGGAAACTATTAACCAAATGAAGGCTCCTAGACAGTCTACCTGCATACACAATGGCCAAAATTAATCAGGAAGTCCATTAAATGAACCCGTTCAGTTCGCATGCAGACCCATATGGGGACTAGTTCATGCAAACCCATCACAGATCGGATAAAACTTGTGACAAAACTTGCATATAATCAAATTAGCCGTGCACTAGGTCCCCGAACTAAACAGGACTGGCTCGCAAAAACACCCCCCTCCCCTTTTTTAAATATTTTAAATTTTACATTCTAGAACAGTAAATTCTACGCTACTAAAAGATTTTAAAACTTAAAAGTAATATGCGGATACTGTTAAATTAAAATTATTTAATTATATTTATTAAAAAGTAAATAATTATAATCAAATAATTTTAATTTAAAATTTCTAAAATTTATCATATAACTCTAAATTTTGAAATTTTAAGATATCATAACTTTTTCTAATATCGTTAATGCATAAAAAATCTGAAGATAATCGAAAAAAATCAAAGAAAATTGGACTATTGGGTCCGAAGGGAGTGTGGCGGCGCCGTGTGTGCGTCTTGAGTGCGAGGCTCAGAAAGATGTTTAAGAAAATTTAATGTTGGACTAGCGGCATTGGAATTTGCTTTTGCTTTTGTCCAAAGTAGGTAGAGTTTCTTTCTTTTGGTCCAGAGTGGACATTACATTTTTTTTCCCTTTTGAAAGCTTATAATAACGGTGGCTTTACTTGCTGCAATTGGCTGCTTGTCAGAAATTTATAGTTAACAATTAATATTAATAAATTAATTAATTATATTATAAATATTTAGTAAAATTAATTATTGAATTAATTAAAAATTATAAAATAATATAAAAAAGATATATCAATATAAATAAATTTATCAATTAAATTAATTTATATTTATTTTAAAATTAAATTATATTAATGTAATCAAAATATTCCATATAAGAATATAATTTTTTAAAATTTAATTAATTATATTTGTAACATATTATATATTTATTGTTCAAATAATAATATAATAACTTAAAGTTTAATTTAAATAATTATATTTTTAATATCATATATTTACTTACTAATTTTTCATTTATAAATATTAAATTGATAAAAATATATTAAATATTTATTTATATAATTAAAATATAAATTATCATGTAATTAAAAGAAGAAGAATAAATTTAAAAAAATTATTAACTTATAAATTGCTTTAAAAGTATCATCAAATAAAAATTTATGAATTATTAACTTTTTGTATGTCAAACACATTTAAAAATTAGTTTATAATTTATTAATTAAATTAATAAAATATAAATTAATTTATTTATTACGTCAAATATATACAGGCCGAAAAAGAAAGTTAAAGTGAATCAGTCCAGGGATGATTGGATTTGATCCGCCCGAACCGCAGACGGACTGGTTCAGATTTGTATTTAAGCGGATTTCAATCTAAAGATCGCACCTTTTCTTTTTTTTTTTTTGGGGGGGGTGCAAATTCTCTAAGCATTTGTGGATGCTCCTGCATCTTTACTTGACACTTTCTCTGAATCTCAGGGTGTTTCTATAATCAAGTTTTTCCTTTATTAGGGCGAGAAAATATCAGTGCGGAGATTTTTGTAAATCCAGAAGGGAAAATTAGGGTTTCTCTATTTACTGTTTTTAAAAATAATTTTTTATTTTTATGTTTTTTAAAATAAAATTTTCTATTTACTACTGTTTTCATAATTTATTTTTTAAAATTATAACTCCAAATATATAATTTAAAAATAAAAAATAAAAATAATTTTATATTTTTTAAACTTATTTTTTATCTTTAATATCAATTCTGTAATTAAATAAAATATTTTTTATTTTCACTTTCAAACACTTCTTATTTTGTATTTTCTTTAAATTCGAAAATAATTTTTGAAAATTTTTTTTTTCAAAAACTATTTTATAAAACATTTTCTGAAAATTAAAAATATAAAAACATCTCCATATAGGCCCATAGTTTCTAATATATTAACTAATATACACTGCATATAAGAAGCATGCACAAAGACTTACCCTTGTTTTAACTTCCTTTCAAGCATCTCGTATGCTGGCCGAATTCCATGACTTGATAGTAGCTTATGGATATAGTAAAGAGTAATAAGAACTCCAAAATATCCTTCTACATCTCCATAGCTAACCTCAGAAACATCTAGTGGTGGTGCTTGACGAAATTTTTCCCTTATTTCAAGTAATTGACAGGGGCTCAGCTGTCCAACATAAAAAATGTAAACAAATTACATACTGTATGATATTATCAAGTATTACTATCAAAAGTGATATGACAGTACAAACCAAAAGCTAAGCTAAATAATGTCAACATAACGAATCATCAAAGCAAAAGCTAAAATACATCACAGAAACAATCGAGTCTTACTCATGTAGAGCAGAATAATAGAAAAGAGATAAACAGGAACAGGCATTTGCCTTCCATAAAATGCTAGCATAAAGGTAATGACGAATATATGACCCCTACAGTACCATAAGCAGACTTACTGTTACAGGTTCCCATATGTATTATATATAACATGAAGACTCTCACATTCTGGTCCCATCGTCTGCTTACATTCATGCAGAACTTTGAAGTTGATATGAGGCTTGTACACATGAGGATAATGAAATACGGAGTGATACCATTGATCAATCCTTTGGCCTCATAATTATTGTTAGGGTGGCTTGAAATTATTGGCCAACCCGTTAATGCTAAAAATGACATTACCTCTTTAATTCTACCAAAAAGCCAAGACAAGTTGGTTGTTAGAAGGAACATCATGCAATTCTAAAAGGGATTTAATTTTGATGGACAGACAAGATAAAAGTTTTACAGCATTGCTCATCCATGTATTATGATGTCAACGAAAATGTGTTAAAATTCTTACCATGCATTTTTAATAGTGCGGTACATTCCTGTTAACCAATGTTATATGGATCAAATTTATACTCTTCTAGAGTACCTATAAGTGACAAAAGTTAAAATCTAACTATGGTTGCTTTATGGGTTCATTTCTGGCCAAAGAATTCAAGCCACTTACGAATTAATTTTGAGTATTTGAGAGTTATCAAGCCACTTATGTGTTCCCCTTTTTATGCCAACAAATGTTGAATTTTCTTCAGTCCATCGTTTTCCCTTCTCTCTCTCTCTATTCCCATTAATCATGTCCTGGTTGCATCACTCCCAACAATTATGGCCCCGGTTAGAGTTACCAACAGTCAGGACATTCAAGTATTCATCATGTTGGGCATAACCAATCCACCAAACGACATTGCTTCTGTAAATATTAAGTTGACAATGGACAAAACAAATGGATTGCATTCTGAATTCTGATTGACACAAAACAGATCACACGGATATAAGAAAACATAATGACACCTATATCCCAAGACCTTGTTTTGTTTTCCACAAGCATCTCAGGAGTAAATTTACCTTATCAATTGTTCCTTGGCTTCCAATTGATTACTTGGTTACATACATTATGTGAACTGTTGGTGAACATATAAATGCAACATTACTGATATTTTCTGAACAGGTGATGAAAAGCCACTAAGAAGCTTGGGGGTTATATATGCCCAATGAAGAATGCAAGTTTGTAGATATCCTAAGAAATCGTTATAAAGCTATTAAGTTAACAAGTGGCAACAGGTAGAGCAATCAAAAAATTCAACTAAAATGATCGAGGAAAAAGACCACACCGTGCGGTAATCTCTATTCTGAAGAACTCCCATTGCTGAAAGCCTTGCTACAATTGGGCGTATTACTTCCAAAAACATGCTGCTTATTTTTACAGCATCTTGGCCCATTGCAACCTGGTAAAATCGCAACAAAGATTTCTGACAAAAGTAACCAAATAATTGTAGATTTCAATTTCCAAAGAAGAATTCAACTACCTGAATTAACTCTGTCTTCCTATTGTGAACGAAGGACAGCACATCATTATCACTTTCATTGCGATATTCAAGCGTTGAGATATGCAGATTATCAATGACATGTTGAACTGTCTGCTGCTTTGCTGAAATATCAGTTAGAATTAGAACCCAAAATTTCATAAATAAACTTTAAGAAACACTACGAGTTATCAATAACGTACATCCTGGTGTTGCAGTTAAGGCTAGGATTCTTAGCGGCACTGGTACTGCCATTAACTAGAAATATAAAAATCATCAGGGTTAAGAGCAGATACTTCAGTGTACCTAACTTAGATGAGTATATATCAATAAAGATGGTCTAGAAGTAATTAAAATCTGTCTAAGAAAAGGTGAACCTCACGAACTGCTTCACAATAGGAATAATTTCCCATAGCTCTGTGTGCTTCATCAATCACCAAACACACCAAGTGTTTCACCAAGCATTTACCTGAAACAAATTTCATCATGATCAAAAAGGAATAATACTGAATGGACATATCAATAAGAGGCATCATGTTAACCATTTCCGCAAGGGGAAAAGTTCAGTATAAATGATCAGCAAGCGATAAAAGGGAAGGTTGTCATAAAATATCCATTCGAATAATATTAAATATTCATTATAATTTCTGACATGAAAAAACCATTCCAAGCAATCATAGGAGTGACTAGCAGACTCAGATCAGCAGATGATGCCACCTTAGTTATATGACATCAATAACGGCAAATCACATTAATACCAAACAAGTCCCATTAGATGGGATTTGCTACATGGATCAGTCAATGTCATTATCCTCAATCACAGACCACATCATCAGCAAAACCATTAACCATTTAAAATAAGGTTGCTTTTTATGGTTTCTCAAATCTTTTAGTCAAACTATCCCCTAATAAATGAACTTTCCGACTAAAGCATCCAATAGTCTCCTTCTTGCATGTCCAAGCCACCTTAATCGTGCTTCTATCATCTTCTCATCAATTGTTTCTACTCCAAGTTTCCCTCAAATGCATTCATTCCTATTATTATCTTTTCATTGCTCACTCACGCACCTCAGCATTCTTTATGCTACCACACTAACCTTTTTTACTCATGTTGGCTTTATGATCTAAGTCACTAACACAGTATTGCTGGTCCTACAACAATCCAATTGATATCCCACCCAATTTGAATACAATTTACAATTTACAATCACAAATAAAGCTCAAAGCATTTATCTATTTCATCCACCCAGTGTGGATCCTATGCATGACATTCCCACCAATCTCCATATCTCATTGTAAGAGGGGTCCAATATACTTAAACTGTTCAAATTTTAGTATTTTTTTATGGAAAAAGAAAAATTTACAGAAAGAAGAAAGATTACAACAGGAGAGGATAAGGAATCCTAAAAAAATTAATATAAAATTGCAGTCCAATTTCTCTGCAAATCAGACAAGCTCAACCCTCTAAAAGCTATTAGCTTTCAACCAAATAGAAGCAGCAAACAGAATCCCATCCCATAGAGAAAAAATTGACCAACTCTAATTTCTAAATATTCTAGCATTTCTTTCCAACCGAATTCACCAAATAACCACAAAACAAGCACTCCGCAAAGGGCCTTCGTATCCTTACCCCCCCCCCCCGAAGAAAAATAATTTGGTCCAAAGCTCCCAAGCCTCATCACAATGCAAAATCAAAGGATTTTGGTCTCTGAGTTTTGATAACACAACACACACATATCTAGGGATAGTGTCTTATGGGGCTGGTGAACCTAAAGCATATCATTTGAACTGATCTTATCTAGAACAGCAGCCCAGACAAGGACTGTAATCTTAGAAGGAGATTTGATCTTGCAAAAAGCCTAAGGAAAAGGTAGAAATTGACTAGAAGGATATTTTACCAAAAGCTCAGGAAAAAAAATATGGATTTTGACTTCCAAAGCATATGGTCACTTTCTAAACTTGCACTCCATGTACTCTTTAACCAGAAACCCTTTGATTCCAAAGTCACTCTCCATATCTCAAGTTTAGAATTTACCGTCATAAGGCAAATTAAACTCTTTCTAGATCAAACTTTTATCGCAATCATTCACTTCTTAACGGGCATTATTTTGTATCTTTGTAGCTTTAGCTGCTACATTATTTTCTGGGCATCTCATTTATGATTTTAATTTTCACTGCAAAGCTTGGATAACTGCTGACTGATGCATAGGGTATTATAAAATATAATATGAAATGTAATATATGACTATCCAAAAAGTTATGAGAAATTCATTCAAAAAATTACCAGAATGTATATCCTTTTCCAACACTTGCGGAGTAACAAAGAAAACTCGTTTCGTTTTCCAGAAATCTGCTCTTCTGGCAGGACTTATCTGACCTGTCATATCAATCGTCCACTCCTGCATTTAACTTTACTTAGATATTTCTTAAATTTTGCAGCAATATCAAAATAGAAAAGGTCCAAACAAAAACTGACAATTCAAAAAACCAAAAAGATGGGCAAGAATAGTTCTCACTTGAGGTATTCCTACAATATTATGGCATGCTTCTATCTGTTGCATGACAAGTGGCCGAGAAGGGGCAGCAAAAACTATTTTTCCTGTTGCAAAAATCAGACTAAACTGAAACACTAAATTATTAATAGACATGACATTTTTTCGCTGCAGATACAATCCCAAGCCCAGGAATTGAAATGTAAGACTAAAAGACCCTTGCCCAATAAATTAACACGGAAAGCTCTTAAAGACTTTCTGATTTTCATAGGCTCATAATAATAGACTTGGGCTACTAAAATGCATGAAACTCTGAAGCAGTCAAGAGGAAGTACGTCATTAGTGCAAAAAAGGTGAGCTGACCTGAAAGTTTCTACTTTATCTATTAAGCAACTATCACACATGACATTTAATTTGTTCTCTTCTCTCTTCTAGATGAATGTCTGAACATTCAGTCAAAAACATTTATTTTCTTCTCTGTTTTTTTGTTTGAGTTCTTAATTCTCTTCATATGAAGAAAGTTAGGACAGCCCAAAAAAACAAGAAATTGAAGGACAAGAATTCCAAGTAAATGATTGATGGCATCCACGTAATTTAATTGACTACATTGAATGGCCATCAGCACTAATGTAGTTCAAAGAGGATGGGAATACATGCATATAGATGGTCTCAGGTAGTTGAGTTCTGACTCAATTTTAATCTGACTCATATGAGTGATGTCATTCCTAAAATTAAGGTCCATTTGCATCTGAACATGTGCTTTATATCATCCGCCTTGAAATCAGTGATGCTTTCGCATAGTATATATTTTGGAGCTCTCAGCTCGATTAAAAATATGTTTGGGTCTGAACCTGTTCAGTTGCTTTCAATACCTTTGGGAAACCATCTAAAGTAGTTATACATAACAACTGCAGCAATGAGTGTTTTCCCCAGTCCTGTTGGCAACGCCACCAATGTGTTTGAAAATAGTGCTGACTTGGTGATCGAAAATTGATAGTCACGAAGTGGAACATTAACTGAAAAATATAGAAGCAAATTAAAGAAGTCTTAGTTACGTATCTGTACGATATCACAAGCCTCTAGTGGCATCACATGCATAATTGAACTTGAAGTAAGAACTGAAGGAAGGAAAAGAAAAGGAGGAGCATTATTCAGAACAATTTCCATAATTCAGTGAGAATTTCAACAGCAATTCAGCAGCGAAAAATTATTCCTGTCAAGAAAGATTTGCTTATAGTCTAGGTATCACAGTTTCACATTTCACACAAGACATCAAAATATAACTGTAAATGTTCTATCATATTATATTTATTTTCGAAACAAACCAATGTACTAAAACATAAACCATGATTAAAAAATTGAAAAAACAAAGAATGACTGGGCAAATAAAAATATCTCAATTCTAGCATCTTAAAAGTACAATTTTTCCTTGGATATAAGATTCAACCGAGGCTGGACAACACATTTCCATGGCTCTGCAAAACTAACCATATCAAATATACCTATCGACTGGCCTTAACCGCCCAAAAGGGGAACAAATTTTAAATTTTTATCAGAACCTGGGTATATCCAAGTTTTCGCTGCCTCAGCATCGATGTCAATGCAGGTCACCCCTTCACCTCCTACGCGATCTCGATCTTGTTTGCTAAAATTTGGCTCATGGGTTTCAGTCTTACCCACAAATTGATCTAAGGTGATTTGCCGAGAAGGCCCAGGTTTCTTTTCTTTCTTAAATACTTTAGCGTAATTGGAAGGTTCCGCGGTATGTAAGGAGGATGGGTTCGGCCTTGGGCAAGCAACATAAATTTCTCTGGAAGCTGCTTCCCAATCAAAATCCTGAATTGCAAGAAAGAAACACTGAGGTTGTGAGAAGCGAGAGAGGAAATAGTCGAAGAAAGGAATATACTCACATCGTCATCGACGTCGACGATTTGGTAAGGATTAGTTGAAGTCATGGAATTGAAAGGAGGAATGAAATTGAAATCTGAAATTCAGTGTAATGGTCGGTGTTGAGATTGCAGGAAGGTGGAGGGGAGGAGTGAGGAAGAAACGAACTCAAAAAAAAACCTTGACCAGTGAAATTGAGACGGACATTGGCGGCAAAATTTGAAATTGCGCCTCGTATGGGAAAAGGGTGAACCCATGACCCTACCCGACCCAAGTTATATTTAGGGGACTGCCATGGGCATTTGTGTAGGTTTATCTAATTAACTCTTAAAAGGAAAAAAAAAATTAAAATTATGGGTCCCTTTTAGGGGTGATCAAAATCCTTCAAACCGCTCTTAACCGACCGACCGAACCCGAAGTTGGTCGGTTAAGAGCGGTTAATGTATTATTATCGGTTAAAATCGGAAGAAAAAATTTGTAAATTTCGGGTGGTCGGTTAATTTCGGGTGTAAATTGTTAACCGCAATTAACCGAACTTAACCGACATTAACAAAAATTTATATTAATTTTTTTATTTAAAAATTCATATTTAAAATTTTATTAATCATTTTTATATTTTAATACTTAATTATTTTTTATTATAGTTATATTAATGAAATTATGATATTAATATATATTTATAAATTAATTTTAATATTTAAATCAATTTATTTAGGTATTTTTGAAAAAAAAATTTCAAAATTTTAAACCGTTCTAAACCGAATTTAACCGACCGAAACCGAAATTTCGGTTAATTTCGGTTAAGGCTAAGCAATCGGGTTTGGTCGGTTGAAAAAAAAGACTTTTCGGTTAATTTCGGTCGGTTTAAAAAGCAGTCTTAACCGCTATTAACCGACCGATGATCACCCCTAGTCCCTTTGTTTGTGTTTTCGGTTTTTTGTTCTTGAAATTAGTTTTATAAGATAGGTTTCAAAAATAATTTTTAAAAATAATCAAAATAAGAAAATATTTGATAAATTATTTTGAAAATAATCTTGAATTATGAGAATATCATTAATGAAGTATATTTTGAAGGAAAAAACTTAAAAGGGTTTGTTTGTTTACTATTTTAAAAATAGTTTTCTATTTTTTTGTTTTTAAAAATAAAAAAACTTGTTTGCCAATCTATTTTTAGGATTTATTTTTAAAAATTATTTTCTAAATGTATAACTTAAAAATAAGAAAATAAAAATAATTTTTAGTTATTTTGAGTTTATTTTTTGTTCTAAATGTCAGTTTTATAATTAAATGATATATTTTCTTATTTATAATATCAATAACCCTTTAATCTTATTTTTTTAATTTAAAAATAATTTCTAAGAATAAGAAAATAACTTTTAAAAATAGTTTTTGAAAATACAAAAATAAAAACATATTCAAACACATCCAAAGTTGTTCTTGTTTTATTATTTTTAAAACACATGTTTTAAAAATAGTTTTTAAAACTAAAGAAGGAAAACATTTAAACAAATAGATTCTTTTGTTCTTTTATTTTTAAAAACTAAAAACTATTTTTAGAAATATAAACCAAATAGAATTTATATTTTTTTGGGTAAATCCAAAGAGCCTAAACCCAAAATAGAAAGAAAAGAAAAATACTAACAAAGAAAAGAAAATTAACATGAAACCTTTGTAATCAAAAGGACCTGTATCACATAAGCAAAAAAAAAAAGACACTTAACTTCAGGAGGATAGGCTAGCATCTTAAATTCATAATTTAGCTTCATTCCCAAATTAGTTTGTCAAACAATACATCTATTTCCCTCATGATAAATATAATGAATACATATCCTTTAATCTTTCTTTAGCAAGCTTCTCACCACTTTGATAAGTGCTAGATCCATCCTAGAGTTAGTTCCTCCTCCATTTAATCCATATAAACATTTAATAAGAGCTAAAGAATTGCATTTTGAAATAACATTCCTTAGATTGAGATCTAAAACTAACTTCAATCCTTCAAATGCTCCTTATAATTCTACCTTTGTTGCACTACACTTTCCTAAACCTTTGGCAAAACCATATAATCAATATCATTACTTCCTCTAATAAGCCTTTTACAAGCAAATTGACTTGAATAAAGTTTGGCTGCACCATTAAGGTTCCCACCACACCAATCATTCAAAGGAGAACGTAATAAATAAAAAGAGATTCTTTCTTACTCTCACAATGTTACACAACAATTTTATGAAATTGAATTTCCTAGGCAACCTTCAAAAGAATGTAAGGGATATTTTTTTGCTTTATAAAGCTTATCTCATACATCCTTTTATTCCACCACTCTCAAAGTCTATGCATTATCACTCCCCACAAAATAGTCCACTTCAACTCATTATTGTTAGATTTTTATTTTAGACTTATTAATTCAATTATAAATAAGATATAAAAATTTTGACTTAATATTAAAGTAACTATCTAGTGTAAGCCCAAATAACAATCTAACCCATTAAGATGCTAATGGATAGTTCTCGATGATGAAGTAACTTACTAACTGCAACAACTTATAACTAAAGGTCACTACTCTTGAATCTTATGTTATCCTATTCACTCTCTATTAATGACAAAATTTCCCCCTAAAATATTAATTAATAAGTAAGGTTAATAGAAATAGTAATCCTTATTAGGAGTTCATGAACAAGGCAAATCGTAATACAATTCGTGATTCACATATTTCAATTATCACAATGAATTCAACAAGTATTTCTTATCTTTTCGTTTAATCTATGTATTAATACTATCTTTTTCACATAATTCAATTGGTAATATAATTGTTAAACTTTTCTTCAATTGGCATCAAAGCCAATGAATCATGTGAATTGGATAAGTTATTATGTGAATTTAGAAATATAATTTTACTTTGAATAATTTTATTATGTGATGAATTTTTTGGATTAGCATTGCTATGAATCCCAAAATAATTTCATAACCCTCATTTTATTTATTTTATTGTCATATATATGTATTAATTTTATTATTAATAAAAATGCACATATCATATATGTGAGAAATTTGTGAATATATATATATATGTGTGTGTGTGTGTGTGTGTGTGTGTGTGTGTGTATTAAATTTATTTGTACCTATGAAAATTCTTCTTATGGTTTATACCTTGGATTTATACTATTTTCAAGTTTTACCATTATCTAGGTTTCTTCATGTTTATAAGAAATATGGCTTCCATATATGAAGATAACGTGTGAATTACAATAAAAAATTATTATAATTGCTTCAGTATATTTTTCAAAAGTTCCTAAAAACTAATTTTCTTTTGTCAACAAATTCTTTATGAAAAACAAGCATCAAGTTTGTTAAAGGCATAATATATTTTTCCAATATACATACAAGAATACTAGATATTGTTATCGTTTTTATTACTAAAAAAATTTCAATTCTTAAAACGAAATTTTTTTAGCCAAAACTTTAGTAAGGAATTGTTTTTCATTAAATGTGAAATGTATTTAAAGTTCAAATGACCTCTTTTAGCATTTCTTTTAGTTATAAAGCATAGAGAGCTAATAATGGAGTTTTTTGAAAAAATTTCAATTCATTTAAATAGTTTTTAATGCATTTTTTCTAAAAAAAATTCATTAAATGCATTAAAATGTATCAAAGAATCATTATGCGTGAAAATAATATTAAAAAAAGTGCTTAATAGGTTTTTTTTTTTTGTATTAGGTCACATGAGTCTACAATCAGGTCACTTAACCTAAGTTGTAAATCTGGTTTAAGCAAGAAGATAATGAATAGTGTCACTTGGGCAATGCCCACACATAATGCTAACATGTGTAAGCCATGCATCGTAGTATGGTGACCACATTTTGGGCATTACTCTCTGAGCTAAATTTTTTAGGTATTTTGTTAGATTTTTTTTGGAATTAGAAATATTTTAATTATTTTTTACCTATTTAAGTTAAATAGCTAATTAATTTTGTTTTAGACTAAAAATTTTACTATAATATTCTTACATTTCAGGCTTACACACACACACACACACACACACATATATATATATATTTAAAAATTTTTGGATACTGTTACTTATAGAAAAATATTTATAGGAAATTATTTGAGCTTATATTATACTATGAAATTTTGTGTAATTGTAAACCTATTCATGGTAGGCCCAATTACATAAAATTTAATTCATTTTTAAGAAAGTCATAGTTAGATTAAGGAGAGTATTATATCAATAATATTTTAATACTTTATCAGTATGATATTATTAAAGTGATTTGTTAGTGGTAACATAAATGGAAGAATAAATAGTGTTTGTAAACTTTTCATCATCATATTTGTGTTAGATTTTAGGAATGTGCTATTTAATCTCTGTATTATATTATAAAGCCTTTAATACCCTATCGGTATTAGGTCTTATAGTATAATATTAAATTTAATTACATAGTTTATTGAGAAAAATTTTTAGTATGATTAAAGTTAAACATACATTAATATTTTAAAATTGTTTACTCGGCTTCTTTACTTATACAATTAAATACGATTAAGACATTTAATAGAATAAATCAGGAGGACTAGACTAAGTCATTAAAGATATATCTTGTAGTCTCCAATCTTAAGTTAGCAATTAGGAGACATAACCTCAAATTAATGTTGAATCTTTAATAGACCAAAGAAGTCACTATGAAAAATGGATCCACTCTAACAAAGTATGTTTAATGGTGATAAAGTATACGATGGACAAAACTATAAGAGAAAGTATCCTTGACATAATTAATGCAAAAGTATTCTTAGATTCTATAATTGAAAAACATAAAAAAAAAAATTAATAAGGCTAAGAAAGGACGGTATCTTTTGTTACTTAAAAAATCTATATATGATGGTGTTAGTAAGGGTTAGAGAGCATATTTTAAGATTGGTTAATTATCACAATAAGTTGAAAACTATGTAAGTTGACTTGGGGGAGAGTTATCTAACTTAGTTATGTTAGAGTCTCTTTCTGTCTCAATTTCTAAAGGCATTTTATAACACTTAAACAACTAAATGGACTATCAACAAGCTAATTTCCATCGTTGCATAGGTTGAGGAAGATATAAAAAAGGGTAAGGCTTAAATGGTAAACTATACATCACATGGCACAAATTTAAACCATGGTGCAAGGGTTAATAAGAAAGAAAGCATAGGTCAATACAATCATGGAAGGAAGAATGGTGATGAAGGTGAATTTAGTAAAGAACAACATTATAAACCCAACCAGGTCTAATTTAAGGGTAATTACTAATTTTGCAAGAAGTATAGGCATAAAAAAGTAGGCTACTTCAAGTATAAGAAATGAATCAAGAAGAAAAAGAAAAATACCCATTTAACTATAATTTATTTTAAATTAAATATTATTAACGTGCTGTCAAACTCTTAGTGGTTAGATACTATACAATTATTGATATCATTAATTATTTTCAAGTACTAACAAATCTAAAGAAGCCAAGTGAGAGAGAGCTGATTATGAGACTTAAAAATGGAGATAAAGTTGAAGTGAAGCATATAAGATCAATGAAGTTAAAGTTAAAGCATGAACATAAGTTGTTATTAAATAATGTAATTTATGTACCTTCCATGAAAAGGAATTTAATTTTAGTTGTTATTTTGGATTCTTTTAGATATTTCCACGATTTTGGTAATGAAAAAGTTAAATTATTTTATAAATCTCCTGTTATGGACTTTGTTTCTATATGTGATGGTTTATATGGAATTGATTTAAATCCTAATTTTATGAATTTGATACCTTCTATTATTAGTAAGAAAAGATGTTGAATCGATGAAAAGTCCTTAATATTGTAGCATAAATGACTAGGACACATTTCTCAAGAAAGAATTCAAAGCCTTATAAAGGAAAAAGTACTTTTTAATTAAGACTTCTTAGATGTAAACTTACAACTAGAATGAGAAAAATGAAAAGAAGAAAAAAAAATATTCTACAATTGACCCATACTAACATCAATGGTCTAGAACACTTAGTGCTATAGAATGCTACAAATACTTTATCATATTCATTGATGATTACTCAAAATTTAGTTAGATGGAGTTGTTTAGTGAGAAGTCAGAGTCATTGGAAGCCTTCAAGTTATTCAAGGTAGCAGTTGAGCTAAAATTAGGGAAACAGGTAAAATGTGTCAATTTTGATAAAAATGGTATGGTAAGTGTACTGAAATAAGTAGAAATCCTTGCCTTTTTGCAAGATATGTATAAAAGTATGGAATTCAAGTTACACCATATCTAGGATACCAAAGTAAAATGAAATCATAAAAAAAAAAAGAAATTAAACTCCTATAGATATGGTAAGATGCATGTTAGCCTATACTTTACTACCAGAATTCTCATAGGATGATGCATTGAGAATGATAGATGCATTCTTGATTAAGTTCTTAGTAAGTCAATTTTTAAAACCCTTTTATTAGTTATTGTATGATAAGAAGCCTAGTTTAAGACATTTTTAAGTTTAGGGTTGCAAAACTGAAGTAAAGTCATACACTCGATCCATAAGGAATCTTAATTCAAAAATTGTTAATAGATATTTTGTTAAGCATTATAGTAACTCAAGAGAAAGCAAATTTTACTATTCAACTCACATGACTAAAGTAATCAAATTAGATCGAGCTATCTTCTTTAGGGATGAGTTAGATAGTGGGAGCTAAATACAATGTATCACAAATTTCACTAAAGATAGAATAATTATTCCACTAGTAACAATATTGGGAGAGTCATTTTCTGTTGTTTTGCTAGTTGATCTAGTATAACTAATGGCAAAAGATGTCAAACTAAATAGGATGAATGAAAAAATTCCATTGAAGAGATCTTATAGAGTTCATAGATCATCGATTCCTAATGATTACCTTATGTATCTATAAGAGCATGAATATGGTAGTAATGATGATATTAATCCTATTTCTTAAGCCATATTTAGTTCAAATTATTTTAATTAGAATGCCATGAAAGATTTGGCTTCAATACATAATAATCAAGTGTAGGATCTAGTAGAGTTACCTACGAGTTACAAGTTAATTAGATGTAAATGGGTCTTTAAGACTAAGAAGGATGTTCAAGGTGAAACGGAGAGGTATAAGGTCAAATTGATAACTAAAGGCTACACTCAAAAGGAAAGTATTAACTATAAAGAAAATTTTTCATAGTTTCAACCAAAGACTCATTTCAAGTTATCATAGCATTACTAGTTCACTTTGATTTAAAGGTATATCAAATGGATGTAAAGATGAATTTTCTAAATAATGATCTATCAAAGACTATTTATATGAACCAACTAGATGGTTTTCAAGAGAAAGAAAAAGAGCAACATATGTGTTAACTTAAAAATTCCATATATAGCTTAAAACAAGCTTTTACACAATGGTACTTCAAGTTTGATGGGTTAGTAACTTTTCTTAGGTTCTAAAAGAATATAGTAGATCAATGCATTTACATGCTAAAGAATGCAAGCAATTTTGTTATACTAATACTATACATGGATGACATTATCCTTACAAGCAATGATGTAAACTTGTTGACTTAGATAAAACAAATACTATCTAAACATTTTGATATCAAAGACTATTTATATGAACTAGCTAGATGGTTTCCAAGAGAAAGGAAAAAAGCACTTTATGTGTTAATTTAAAAAGTCTATATATAGCTTAAAACAAGCTTCTAGATAGTGGTACCCTAAGTTTGATGAGGCAGTAACTTCTTTTAAGTTTAAGGAGAATGCAGTAGATCAATGCATTTACATATTGATGAGTGCAAGTAATTTTGTTATACTAGTATTATATGTGGATGACATTCTTCTTACAAGTAATGATATGAACTTGTTAACTAAGACAAAATAAATATTATCTAAATATTTTGATATGAAGGATCTTAAAAATGCATCTTTTATTTTATGCAAAAAGATCTATCATGATAGATCTCAAGGTTTGCTTGATTTATCTTAGCATATGTACAATCAACATGCTCCCAACTTTCCACATCCATTTTCAAAAAGGAAATCTTCTCTAAGTTTTAATGCCCTTAAAATGATGTTAAAATAGAAAGAATGAAAAATACTCCATATACGTCGATTGTTAGTGGCCTGATGTATGCTTAAGTATGGACATATCTTAACATAACTTATACCATTGATGTACTAGAAAGGTACATAAGCAATCCCAGTTAAAGATATTAGACTACAACAAAAAGAGTCATAAGCTACCTGCAAAGTACAAAAGACTATGTGTTAACCTATATGAGATCGAGAGATCTCATGATTATAGTTTACTCATATTCAAATTTTGCTAGTTATCTAGATAATTACAAATTGACATTAGGATACATCTTCATAATGGCAAGAAGAGTTAAGTTATGGTAAAGTACTAAGTAGTCTTTAATAGCAACCTCTATTATAGAAGTAAAGTATGTTGTATGCTATAAAGCTACTTGTGTTGTTATATGATTAAGGAATTTTATCATTAGTTTTGAAGTTATTGAGAGCATCTTTAGACCTTTAACCATCTATTATGACAATATTGCTACTATGAACTTCTCTCATAATAAGAAAAATTCTACCTATACAAAGCATTTTGATATAAAGTACTAGTTTATGGGAGAGAAAGTATATGAGCTTATCACATGTAGTAAACATATTTTCACTAATTGTATGCTTGTGGATCCATTGACTAAAAGCTTAGCAATAGGAATATATCATGGTTATGTAATCAATATATGATCAACGTTGATATTTTGGGTTAGTAGGAATACTATAATGTAAACTATTTTTCTCAAGATATATATTAATAAAATATTGATAAAGAAATACTCATGTTTTGCTATATATTGTACATATTTTTTTGTTATGGTATATTTATATAGATGTTTATACCTTATTTTAACATTATGTTGAGAATATGGCATCTTAGGCAGATGTTTCGACCTTGTGTGTAAAGATATATTATTACAATTTTTATGTAAATCTTATTAAGCACAATTTTGTTATGTATATCCCTATTAGATATTGTACTTGGTTAGTGAAGTATGAGTGTATAGTGTGTGTTTTATTAATATTCCTATTGATACTATGTTATATGTTATTAGATACTTATGATTTCAATTAGACTAATAGGTGCAAGGATGCTATAATTTACTTTTATATTTTATTAAAATAGTCATTATTACTAAATTAAATAGTCTAAGTAGGAGATTGTTATATTTTTATTTTAGACCTATTAATTCAATAATAAAAAATATATATAAGTTTTAATCTAATATTAGATTAACTATCTAGTTTGGGCCCAAATGACAATCTAACCAATTAATATGGTAATGGATAGTTTTTAATAATGGGTTAACCTATTAACTATTACAACTTATAAATAGGGGTTATTATTCCTAAACTCTATATTATTCTGTTCACTTCCCATTGGTGATGGAGTTTTTCCTTAAAATATTAGTTGTCAATTAGGGTTAATTGGAGCTAATTCCTAGTCGAAAGTTCATGGTCAAGGTAAATCATAATACAATTCATAATTTACATTTTCAATTATCATAATAGATTTAACAAGTATTTCTAATCTTTTCATTTAATTTATATATCAATATTATTTTTTTCATATGATCAATTAGTAATATTATTTTTAAACTTTTCTTCAATTATAGCATCCCATCTCTTATTGCAAGCTAAGCATCAACCATTCTTCAGCATTATGAGAAAAAAAAGCAAGCCATCTCAATAAGCTTTAAGAAAAGCTTCCAAATAATTACTACTTCTTTACAATCTCATAAGACATGCATCATAGTCTTCACATGGTTTTCATAATAAAAGTATTAAAGGAACTCATTTTTGCCATTTACTTTTCACCTTATTAGTTAATAGTCTATTAATTAAGGCTTTCCATAGCATCATCCTAACTCTTTTTAGACCTTGCCACTTCTATATTAACTTCCACTTTGGATAGTTTTAGCTGCTAGTTATAAATCTATATATCTTTAAAAATCTCAGTAAAATACATAATAAGTACCTATACATTTATTTACAAAAGTGTCATTGTGCCAAATATGTTTTTGACATAACACATGTATTGCACACATAAGGCATGTATTACACAAATATTTATATGTATCTTAAAAAATATTTTTTGTTCTATGACATAACTCTGACACATCTCTAACTTGACATTAACACATTGAAACTTTGACACAATTAACTAAATTTATCAAAATTATGTTTTAAAATTATTTTTAAAAAAATATTAAAATTATCTTAATTACTATAATGATATGCTTTATTCTTTAAAGTGTATTTTACACTTTAAAATTTTTTTTAGATAATAAGAATGATTAATCTACTAAACTCATAGGTAATTACCTAAGATCAAAGCTAAGATAAAAAGGAAAGGCAATGCCTTTTAAGAGACATTTGGTGTCACTTAAATAAATGCTTATGGCCCCTTAAAGATAGTTAAATCCTTAAAATTTCTACCATACCTATAAGGAGGTTTCTTTGGTAAAAGTAGCCTTTTGTTATATTGTATATGACATAAATCTAGTTAGTGTTTTGATGACAAGTGAAAAGGATTATTTTGTGAAAAAAAGTATTCACTAGTTAAGAAAAAAAATAAGAAAAAGAGTAGCAGATTGTTTCTTGGAAAACTTATGTTTCATAATGCATTTAATTTAAGCAATAGTGATTTAAGTGATTAGAAAAAGGATTATTTTTCATGTTGTAGTTACATTTTTCAATAGATATTGGAAATGAGGCACATATACCACAAAATCACCCATAATCACACTAAGCACCATAAATCACAATCACCATAGTCTCAGAATTACAACTTAATATAAATGATCAATAATCTCATAACCAAAAATTGAGAAAAGACTATCACAACCCTTCTACAATCATAACTAGTGTGAAACTACGTAATTAATTTTGCAAGCTTACTTTAAGCTTAATGCTAGTTTGACAAAGTAATAAAATAATAGATTTCTTAGAAACAAACATAAAATTAAGCTCAAAAATTAGTGAGCATTGTCCTATACATTTTATTAAACTCAAAGTATGCATAAGCTAGCTTAAAAAAGAAATTAAACCCATTTATGAATCTAAAGTTCTAAAGAGAAAGAAGTTAGTCTAACTAAAATCTCATACTAAGCATCCTATGCAGTACTTATCTATGACCATGGTCCCATATTAGAAAGTTTAATTAATATGCAATACAATCATCAAAGTTAAAAATAAGAAATGATTTCTAGCCCTAAAAGAATAAAGGATTTACACTATGATGATCCTATTTATTATGGAGGTGGTGATGGTAAAACTTCAACTTGAGTATCTGAAAATGTAAATGACAAAAAAGTAAGTCCAAGAGCTTAGTGAGAAACATTCTAATTAAATAAGTAAATCTGTGCAACTATATTCAATATTCATTCATCAATTCAATCATGGAAATAATAAGCTCTCGGTGTACATTTACTTTTAGGTAACCCTAAAGTACTACTCACTTAATTGCTATCACAAATCCTAGTGTATACTTACTTATGGGTAACCCTACACTACTACTCACTTAATTACCATCATAGATAATGATCCTACTAAAGATATTTAACACAAAACTTTTATAAGAAAATATATTAGTAAATAAAACCATTAAATCTATATAGGAAGTTTTGAGATGGAATCTCACAATATCAACAATTCATATAAGGTAACAAGATAAACAATCCTTTTTCTATCTCCTAGTCATCCTTATCCCCTTACAAACTCCATCTTAATTCCTCCAAAGTTAGCTTTATCCCCTCATAAATGAGCATATAGATTTGGTGCACAAGTCATAACATATGTATCAATGCCCTCATATTATCATTCTCACAATAACATAACCATCAAGATAATTATGATACCTTAACTTACCTTTTAAATTTATAATCATAACAAAAGTATTCATACATATATAAAAAAAAGACTAAAGTTAGCTCATAAATTCAAGTATAATGTTAGAGTTTAAAATTTTTTGAGTTTATATAGTTTACTAAGGCTAAGTTAGACTCATTCATTCATTTTGTAATCATAAACACATTTTCATACTTATTTTGTCCTCAATAATTTATATCAAAACTATCTATCTTCATATTATATATAGGAGATGACACAACGTAATTGAAATTTGTAAAACATATGAATTTTGGAAAAGGAATTAGAATATAATCCATTATATAGTCGATTATAGGCATCTAACGAGCAACTTTACAAGGTATAATCAACTATGAAGGTCTAAAGAGCAATTCTGCTAAGTATAATTGATTATGTCTATCTAAAGAGCATCTTAAGTTCAACATAATTGATTATATTAGCCTAAAGAGCAACTCTATTATGCATAATTGACTATTTCATCATGATCTATAAATTTTATTATGAAATTACTATTCACTTAATACAATATTCCTTAAATCTTGCTCATAACCTCATATTTCTCAATCAAACCATCAAAATTCATGAAAAATACCTAGAAAAACTAGAACCATAATAAAAATCACAATTTCCTAACCTAAAACACAAAAATAAATTAAATTCTTTTATAAGCCCATAATAGTTAATATCTAAGAAAATAAATGAAATTAAGTTATAGATTAAGTAGAATACTATTCATAAGTTAGAAAAGGAAGGTTTGAAATGGAATTGATTAATGGATTAAGCAATTAAACATTAAAGAGGAAAAAAATTTGAAGTTATGGCATAGGATTTTTCCAAGTTTTCTTCTTAAGTAAATTCTTCAAAATCTTTTAAGAAAACAAAAAAAGTTTTAATAAGAAAACCTTTGGAGATTGAGGAATCTAGCAATCTCTTACCTTGATTGCTTGATTGAACATGAAAAATTGAGGGAAGATGAGCTCTAACTTTCTTATGCTTTTAATGGCTTTAAAAGAGAAGGAAATAAAAGGAATAGAGGGAAGAGGAAAGCTTTATTAAGAAAGGTTCAACCTTTCTCGGGGTAAAAGAGGAAAAAAGAAATGTAACACCTCCAAATCTTATTAATTAATTTATCTTATCTTATTTCATTAAATTCACACATACCCTAACTTTACTATTGAGTGGTACCTTTGATTTACCTTATCATGTCTTCTCCTAGAATACTTAGTTTATAAAGATTCAACAAATTCATAAGCCAATGAATAAACAAGTATAGTCAAATTTTGAATTCATATCATAACGTCAAATGTCTTTATCATCATAATTTAATCTACCTCAACTCTTATATATTTAAATGCAATTTAAATAAAAAAAACTAATCATAATATTAATAAGTGTAACAGAGCCACAAATTTATCATTGAACCTAAAAAACCTTAACTATCAGTGTAAATCCTAAAAAGTGCAATCTTACAACAAATAATTAACCAAAGATTCAAAAGAACAATTTTAAGAAGAAAAATTAGCCATTGAAGAAGAAGTTGACTTACTAAGAGCAACAATTCTTCACTAAGTGAACTAAGTAGCTAGCAAGCATAAGTCACATTACAACTAAGGAGGAGGAAAAAGGGTATTGACAAAGTAGCCTCGTTGGAAATTCTAGTTAGTGAGTTAGCACAGACAACAAAAAACCTTGTTGAAGCACTACTAGGGTTTGCTATTGATGAAGAATATTGAGGGAGAAAATAGATGACTCTTAACTGTTAAAGTCAATTTACAGGGCTTAAGGAGTTATTCTCCTTTTAATTGAAATGATTGTGTCTTGTGTCTTTGGTCGATTATAGGTTTAATAATTAAACCCCTAATAACCTATCATCGACTATAATTGCCTAAAAAACCATTTATATAACTCAATTTTAGGCTTGTTTAAGTATGAAGCTTGTAACCATCTAGCTATTTTTTTTACCTTAAAATTCAGTAGTAAGTGTAGGGTCAAAGCAAAATGGCCACCCCTAATTAGTGAGGTCAAACTTTAAACATTGATCATTTAACAAATTGATATCTAAAAATATATGTATCATTGAAATTTAACAGTGTAACAAAACTTACAATGTCAGTTCTTTTAAAAAAATAATATTTTTGTGATATGCCAGGTGTTAATTCTTAAAATGATTGACATCTAAAGGTGTAAGTTGTGCATTATATTTATAGATATGAGTTAAACATTAGAAGTCAATTGTAAAAGTTGTATAGAACTAACAGGGTTAATTTTCAAAATTAGTTTGTTATTAAAAAGTTAGCATTGAAATTTCTACCCTTTGATTTTTTATTTCTTTCTTCATAAATCTTTCACTTCATTTTCTCTCAATGACACTTTCTTACGAGCCTAAGACCCTTATTTTTGATATTTTTTATTGATTCTAGTGGTTAATTGAAATAGCACTATGTTTTTATGTTACACCTCTAAAATTTTAAAAAATCCATTTTAATTTTTATAACTTATTTTGAACTTTAGGCATTAACGGAAAGGAAAATCGTAAATTATAGAAATGAATAATATAAGAGGTATTCGAAATAAATATGTCAAAAACTCTAGCAAAAGAATGTTTATTAAATTCTTGGAAACTTATTTATGGATAGATAAGTATAAGAAAAAAAATTATGAGTAAACTTACATGAAGGTAGTAGCAATTAGAAGGAAATAAATAATGAAGATAGTTTGTGAAATATGCTTTCCCTTGTTTACCCTTTTAGCCAATTTCCTTAATCCTCTCATAAAATGCTTATAACCCTTTATTTCTCAATTCCTCTCATTTCTCATTTTACCCACTCACCAAGCCCTGATACTTTTTTTAAGAGGATAGCACGATCTCTTTCAAGTATCTTCTCAATCAAGGTAAGAATTCCTATCATCCTTAATCCTTAATAGGTTTCATGACTTAATCACTCATCACTCCTCTTTCTTCCTTTCTTTAAAGATAGTTTTCTTTGAATGAGTAGGGTTTGAAATGGAGGAAATCCTAACCTAAAATCCTTGTTTTTGATGTATAGAGGTTCAACCCTCTTCAATCTGTAACTCCACTTCCTTTTTCCAAGCATTGTGAGTAACATTCTATCCAAACATCAAGTTAAAATTCATTATTTTGCTTAAATTTGGTTTTCATAGGGTTTTAGAAGAAATTGTATGGAATTATGATTTAAGCTTTAAAGTGAAGTTTATTTTATGGATCTTGTTGTTTAGGTGTAGTTATTAGAAATTTTGATGGTTTGGTTGTGAGGTTGTATGAGAGGAATGAGATTTGAGAGTTGGTTATGGTGGATAAATATGGATTTTACAAAAAAATCTATAAATCATGTAGCTACAATTGATTATGTAATTATAGTTGCTTTCTAAGTTGATGTAATTAACTACACAATCGATTATAACTCACAAAATTAATCTTTGTATAGATACAATTTATTACATAATCAATTATACTTAATAGAGTTGTTCTTTAGTGTTATATCCCTTAAGAAATCAAAATAATTATAACATTTTATTGTGTAAGGGAAATAATTAATCAATTTTGGTGGTGAAAATTTTAAAATGGAAGTTTTTTTAGGAATGAATAAATTCCAATAGGAAAAGTGTGAATGAGATATTATATAAAAAAGAATTAACTAATTAATTGAGTTTGAATAAAACTTTTAGGTAAAGGAAAATAAGTTGTTTGAGTAGGTTTAAAATGAGAAATTTAAAAGGTTTAGCTAAGGAAAAAGTTATTGGATAAAAAAAGATTAAAGGTAGAAAGTTTTTATATGTGAGTTATCACAACCCTATTTTGAATTATTGTAATTGGTGTAAAGATATTAATATAATATCTTTACAAGCCTTTCGAAAACTAACCAATTTTTAAATTTAATTATTATAAAAAATGCATATGATATAGAAAATGCCAAGTTGAAAATTTCACTAGGTTTTTTTTCTTTGCAAATATTTTTTCTAAACTCTTTCTTCTTTTAAAAAAAAATGAAAATGAAATAAAAAATTCATTATTCACAACTTATGAAGTTTAGTCCTTCAAAAATATTTCCCTGAAAACAATAATTAAAATTGATAGATAGAACCTCATTGATAGATAAGTAATATTAATCTAGACTTAGTCTAAAATCAAAAGTGATGAAAACCTTTTTCCTCTTTTCTTTCTTTCTAAAGGAAGTGAAGTAATTTTCTTTTAAGTTAAAATTTAAGTTAAACATAAGAATCTTTCTTTTCTATCTTAGGAATAGTTGAAACATAATAACATAGAAGCAAAGGCTTCTTAGTGAAGCAATTTTAGAAAAATATTTACTCCATCAAAATGTTATTACTATTTGTAGATTTTCAAATAGACAACTTCTTTAAAAAAACATTTTCAAAAAAGATTATTTATAAAAAATATAGACTTGAAATAAATTTATAAAACTTGTTTGAATATTATTTCCTTAAGAAACTAGAAAGATATTTAAGATAAAGATTTTCTAAAAATTGATTATTAAATCATTTTGAAAGTTTCAAAATCATGTTGTAAGACTTAAGGAATTAGCTGAACCTTTTTATAAGTACTTTAGAATAACTTACTTTCTTTAGAAATTGATCCTAGAAAATACTTTATAAATATAGCCATATTTTCATAAATATTTGGCAAACATTTGTAGGGTAGTATTTATTTACCTTTTAAAGTGGAAAACCTTTTCATTTGCATTACTCTGGGTGATTTGAAAATCTCTTATTTTGAATTAACTAAACTTTTCTAAATTAAATGTAGTAAAAGAATTAGATATATAATAATATTGTCATAATTAAACATTCTATACAAATATTTTAATTAATTTTAAATTGCCATAGTAAAACTCCTAGCCATGCAGTGTTATTAATCACCTTAGATCACTTAAATACAAATGTTGCTAAAAAAATGTTAAGAGGTAGATGTACAAAACTAAATGCAAATAGTTATTAATTAGATTAATTGTTTGTTGATGGCTCAGAGGAGCCTCCAATGCCCTTTAAGGCCTTAATAGGCATCCTAATGTTCGCTGGATCCATCAATAATAACCTATAGGTATATGGATCCATAAATATAGAGGGGTTAGAATTTATGACTAGGGCATTTACTAAGGCTACTAGTTGAGCAACATAAAGTTCAATAGGTAGATCTAGAAACATTACTAGTGGATCAATATGAGAAGTAATTGGGCAATCAATAACTAGTAATGGAACATAGATTGCCATTGGTGAAACTAGCAAAGCATTAAGTAACTCTAAAGGAATTGTTAGGTTAGGTACTACTATAGGCTTTAATAAAGGGAATAGATTAAAAAACTAGATTGGAACCATAATCTTACCTATCTTAAGGATAGGCTCATCAAGTATCTAACCCTGAATAAAGCTGTTACCTATAAAAGGAGTATCAAGATCAAATATCGGAGGTGCCATCCTTACTGTATGAAATTAAGCAACCTTTACGACCCTAACCCTATCAATCTTTATGGGAAATTGAAACTCTATCCAAAACATGGGAATGATATAACTCTTATCACATATCAACAATCTCAACAAGTATCCTAAATAAGTATCTAAAAAGTATATCCATAAGTAGAGTAAGTAATATAATCACCCTACAAGATAGCTATCACATAGATTTTTTAATGAGTTTTAGTGTAGAAAATTAATCATACATAAGACATATATTAAACACATTCTTACTAGAATATATTTTCATATTTATTTCAAATATTTTTATATGCTACAAAATTAAGATATTAAACACAATACACATTAAGCACAAAAAATAATTCATTATCAATATAATATCAATCTAAATAATAATTCTTTATAACTACTTTAAATGTTAAGGAGGCATAAAAGATTTCACCTTGTTACTTTGAGTTAACCTTAATCACACATATCTTAACCTTATCTCCCCTTCCTTTACCCTATGTCATTCTATGTGACTTAGAATACAAGGCACTAAGCTAAAACTCCTATCATTTCCACAAGTCTATTATTACATATCATGCCAAAATTTCACATTGTCATATGGGCATATAAGCTTTAAAATTACATAAGCATGGCATCAAGCACTTATTGATTTATTTTTTCTTCCCATATAGAACACTTACTGGCCCGATTTTTCACACAGGGCACTTATTAGCCCACTTTTCACATAAAAAAGGTATGGTTAGCATTCTAAGTAAACGAAACATAATAATATAACATAACTTATAATCTAGCAAAGTGTATTCACAATTACATTGTCATTTTTCTAGTGACCATAAATGAAGAAGGAGTTCATAATACCTTATCACTTTACAAGAGATCACAATAAGCATTCTTATTTCCATTTGCTAGATTATCACATTGTAAATCGATGTAAGAGTTAATTATCATTTACAATTACCCTTACACATAAAAATCATCAATGCATCTATAACACATTTCATAAATTAATTCACAGTAAATGCACTAATATTAAGTCAAACTCACAATTTCAACATAAAACCCATGAATTGCCATTTGACTTTTTGCAACATTATCAATAAAATTTCATACTATTAATTTCATATACTAACATGCTCACTAGTAAGATTATATATCAAAGACCACATGATTTTTAACAAACCATGGAGCATTCAAACTTGGATTATTCTAAGATCAATAACATTTAAACCTATGCATATTTAGACCTATAGTCTATGTTTTATTTTAATAAATTTAAGAATTATTTTTCCATACTTACAAAAAGGAGTTGATACTTTAATTTAAAAGTAAAAATAATGTAAAAATTACTTCACTCATGCACCTTGAAATTTCAAATATTCTTACATGCTTCTCAATTGGGCTTTATTAAGCATACTAATTTTGGAAAATCCATTTAAAATACTAAACTTTGTCAAAAATTTATGAAAGACTACAGATTTGCAAAATAACTTCAAACTTTATTTCTGAAAATTTTACTTCTTAAAAACAAGCCATAAAAATTACGTTTACACTCAATTGTTAAAATAGTTTTAAGGAAGCATACTTTTCTTGAAAATTCCATTTTAAATACCAAAATTTAATAAAAATTATCCAAAATTTTCAAAATAATTTTAGAGCCTTAAAGCATCAATTTTCATTAATTTTTATACTTGAAATAAATTACATAAATTATTCATAACTCAAACTTTCAAAATAGTTTGAAAATAAGTTTCATTTGAAAATTCCACTTTAGACTTCTAAAATATCCAGATTTTTTTGAAAAATTCTAGAGTTGTTTTTAAGGTTGAAAACATCATTTTTAACTCCATTACATGTTGAAAACAAGTTGTAAAGATTACCTAGATAATTACAAATCAAAATAGTTTGCAAAAGATAAAATAGTATTGCAAAATCATTTTTTTTGCACTATTTATTAGTGCAAAATCATCCCTTATCTTAAGTTGTTTTCACTTTGAAAGCTTGATATAATTGCATACTAATATCATATAAATAGTTTAGAATATAATGTAATAATTTTTTGTAAAGGAAACAAAATTTTTCTCTTTTGAATTGCTTGAAACCCAAGAGCCTCTAATTAGGGTTCAAAATAAAATTTGATTAAAAAATTTAATGTAATAATTATATAATACTTGTAATAGATTTTGAAATAACGTATATCACATTTTAGAATAAAAATAAAAAATTTGCCATGGATTTTCAAAGAAACCCAAAAATTTAGTTTATTTTCTTTTGAAAGAATTATTTTAACTTTTCTCATGAAAACTAATTTTCAAATTTAAATTATTTTGAGTAGTACATAGCGAAGATAATTTTCATGCCTCCTTCAAGATTATTTTTTTAACAAAATTGCATTTTTTTCAAAAATAATAACGAAGCAACCAATTTCTAAATTATCTTTCCAAAATAAAACTTTGAATTTTTTTTTTTGCAGTTTAAAAAAACCACTTTTACAAATACATCACAATACAAATATAATAAGCAATCCACCATAAATACTTATAACTTCAATAGAGCAACCAATAGTCATAAAAAAAATAAATATATATCTCATGTATAATAACTTTCTTAAAAGAAAACTAAAAAAAAGAAAAGTATATCTCTATTCACCCTAGTATACTAACAAAACATCTATTTTTTATCTAGCATTCGAGATCTAATATTCAAAATAATATAGAGTTAGTATGGAGCTTTTAGACGAATTTAGAAAAATGAATAGAAATAGGGTTTATGGAATTTTACCTCTTCCTAGAAAATCTTAATATCTAAAACTCAAGAAATATTTTTACTATCTTACTAAAAAAGTTAAAAAAGATAAAATGTGTGTGAGATTGCAAATTTTTTTCTTTCTTCCTCTATTTCTCATTAGGGCTGTGGCTTTTATGGCTTGGTAAGCAAAGATTCATGATCATCTTCATCTATTTATAGTGAACATAAAAGGATGACATTATGCTTATGTCATTTGGCTTCCATCATCATAAAACATCACTTTGGTGACATCACTCAAGGGATATTCTATGTGATTTCTTAATACCCACTCCTACTCATCATCTTATCCATTTCTTGATTACCTAATTAACTTTAATTAATCTATCTATTCCTTAATTAATTCATCTAAATTGTTGCCTTGATGCTATTTCCCCATAAAATTTTAATTTTGCCATTTTTGCATTTTACAATATATATTTAAGTAAAGTC
Source organism: Sindora glabra (assembly GCA_020226215.1). NCBI lineage: Eukaryota > Viridiplantae > Streptophyta > Magnoliopsida > Fabales > Fabaceae > Sindora > Sindora glabra. Next base: position 71,538,224 of record CM035226.1, on the reverse strand, counting down.
CTTAATTGACCTCAAAATTCTATAAATCTTATATCTTGACTAACCTATAAAATTATTATAATTACCTAAGAAAAATTTTGTAAATTTTCTATTACTAAAATCTGTTTCACTTTTCTTGAAATCATTGAGTTCTATCTATTAGTTTCTTATAAGCTCTTTTAATTTCCTTAATATTTTTCTTAAATGATTCCCAAAGAAAAATTATCATCCTGATCCACTATCACTAGTAAGTCTATTTGTATAAATGAGTAATTCCACTAATTGCTCACTCTCAAACACCTCTTGGTTACATTTTGATAGTTTTTGTCTACTTGATTTTTTTAATGGGTATTACAATTATTTTCCTTTAAGAAAATTTGTCCCAAATTTTCATAGAGTTACTTTGAATTGTCACTAGCCTATGAACACCTTTAAGAGTTTTGTCTTAAACTCATAATATTCTTTTCATATATTAACTCTTTATTTTACTACTATGTACTCTAAAATATTATCTTTAAGATATTTATCATATAATAAAGATCATTATTGATATTATCTTTGTTAAGATTTTAGTGTTAGGGATTACTACTAATACTAGAAGATCTCTTCATTAATATTAGTTTAAGAATGACTTACCTTCATTTTTTTATTTGTACCATAATCTCTTTTTTCATTACTTTTAGGAAAATTTTATCCACTTGGTCTAAGCTAATATAAATTCCATCTCTTTTCCTCTTCTCATACTGTGATGTCATTTAATTTATATTCTTCTATTAATATCATATTATTCCCATGCTTCCATTATGTTACTTTGATTAATTTTCTTTTATCCAGTTCATAATTCTTAAGGACCTATTCTTATGATCAGCTTAACTTACTTAATTATCCTTGATAATTCATTTCAACTTAAATAGAAGTCTTTCATTAAGTCATTATTATCTTACTTTGCAACATATTTCTTTACTAAGATCTAAAAACAAATTATTTCTTACTGCAAAATATAAGAGTTCATCCTTACTTTCTAATTAACCTTCTAATTCATTTATGTTACTGAGCCTCTTGCTTTCCAACTAAGATTTCCATGATTCTGTCTCTTATAACCTTGAAAATATGTTTCTTCCATTAATAATAGGTTGTAGGAAGGTGGATTTGCTGATATTGAAGGTCAGATGCTATGACTAAGGCATTTACTATGGTTACTAATTGAGTAATAGAAAGGTTAATAAGTGGATCTAGAAACATTATCGGTGGATCGATTTTAATATCCCAAATCAAGATAAGAAAATTTATATAGGAGTTTTCTTTAGGAAATGCCTTGAATGAAGTAGAAATTCTAAATAGGAATTCTATTAGAAAACACTCGAATTAGAAAATCCAATAAGGAAATCAGGTGAAATTTGAGAAAAATTTAAAGTTAATTTGGATGTAAGCCTAACTAAAATTTTTATGAAAATTTTATTAAGTATCAAAATAGGTCAAATTCTAATTAAAAACCTAGCAATGGATTTAGGAAAATTTGCATGGAACTTATTGGAATTTCAAAATCCAAGTACATCAAAAAGTAAGAAATTGAGCTAAAAATTCAAATAGATTAATTTAAAAACTTTTAGGCTGGCTTAATCAATTTTTTAAAGTCTAAAATATGTATGAAAACTTCAAAAATGAAAGCCAAATAAAGGCCTAAAATGTTTGAAAAGCCTAAGGACAAAACCACAAGAAGGGGAAGGTTAATTTGTAATAAAACCTATTTACCCTTTTTAAGTGGCTTATTTCTATTAGTTTTTAAAGTCACAATTTTTAATTAAATAGGGCCATTTGGATGCCTAAGAGGACTAGCCATTTGTCTAATATTTTTCTTAAAAACTAATGACTAAAAAGTAAAAATTAAATATATTTTTAAATTGAGGTTTAGTGTTTTCTATATAATTTGGGCTAGCCATTTTAGAGAAAAAATTTGCTTCCTTTAGCTAGCTTCAAGCTATAAGAAGAAGATAAGAGCTTTGTAGGAATTTAAGCTTTCATCAAATATAAAAAAAATGAGTGGCAATTTTTCCTTATTTTAGGGTCATTCCATGTAAGATGATAATGTTCTTCCACTATGCTTCCTTATATATCACTTATAGTGTGATGGTGTATGGTTCTTATTTTAAAGCTTTACAAATGTTAATATGATAGCATGATTTTGGTATATTAATGTTAAGAATTTCGGAAAAAGGTTTCATGACATTTGCTTAGGAAGGATGAAGATAGATAAACTTGTTGAAATAAAAGCAAATCTTTCAAGTGCATCTAAATAGGTGTTTTGGTTACTCTATGCATTTAAGGATTACAAATTTTTAAAATTTCATTCCTTGGAATTTTAGGGTCATATTTAGGATGATTGTAGAAGAAATTGGCAATTTTTGAAAATTTTTAGATACATGAATAACTAAGTTATAGATAAAATACTCAAATCTATCAATTCCAAAATCTTGTTTTGTAAGGTCTCAAGTTTGGAATTATTTAAAGCATTAAATGATTGTGAAAAATTATGAAAGTTTTTATATATGATACAAATGGAGTTGATTTAGTTACCTAAATGATAGTTTTTTTTTCATAGCTTTAGTGATATTTAAATTTGACAGTTCTAAGTTTATGCCTTTTATGTATTATTAAAGCCATGAAATTTATTACCACATAACAATTAAGTTATTATTTATTCAACATATTATGAATGTCTTGACAAAGTTTGGAAGCAATTAGTTTCCATTTGAATGATAAAGAATTGCTTGAATTATAAGTTTCACTTGTTGTCCTATTTTAGAAGCCTTGTTTTGTTATTGTGAGAATAGTAAACTGATATTCTAAACTTGTTAAATGAATGATGTTTCATGCTTACTAATGTATTGGAAATGTGTGATAAAATTTTAGCAAATTATAGAATTCTTTTTGAGTTTCTAGGGCTCTAATTAATAATATGAATACTTAATTTCTAATAAGTAAAATGTTAGTAAAACTTATAGAAAAATATTGTAAACATTGGTAAAAGTTTAAGGAGCTATTTATATAGCTAAGAAATGTCATCATTGATAGGATGATAAAAATCAATCTTGAAAATAATGCTTTACATAGAATAGAATGAATATGAGAGAATAGCAAATTACATAAGACATTCATGGCATGGTTAGTATTTGGCAATATCCATTTGAAAAAAATTATGGTTAATGTTTTAACATCCCATTATTGTATTTTATTAATTATGAAGGGAAGATATAATATTCTTCGTAGAGAAGGAGAGACGTGGTTAGTAATAGAGAGAAAAAGTTGATAGCTTTTTACTTAGGGTGGTAGGATAAGGTTAGACTAAAGATATAAGATGAAACTTGTATGCCTACCATTGTCATTTTTCTATAATAAAATACATTAAAGATATACAGAAGAAGACTCTTTTATAAGACACTTAATAATAATGCATACAAATAAAAACTAATTGTTTATAGTGTAAGCCTTTCAAATAAGATGATGAATAGCCATTCATTGAGTATATTTTATACTCATTCTATTGTTGAATTAATTTATAAATATTGATCATAGACCTGATTATGCAAATTGATACCTATATAGGGATCTTCCAATCTCACCAGGGTACCTATGAGATATTATTCTGATATAAAATATAATTTACACTTGTAATTGCAAGAGTATACTATGAAGTGACATTTAGAAATATAGACTTAGACTTTAATCTTGTTATAATACATCTTTTTTATCGAGTACCTTCACCTGAAAGCTCTATTAGTAAAGAAGTTTTATCTTCCTCCAGATGGATCTAACTAAGAGTTAGTGTTATCTGACGAGTCGTGTAAATTATGTTTCCGTATGAACAATTTTTAGATGTATATATGTATATATATGTATTAAACTTTAGAAGTTTTAATCCATATAGTTTCATATTCTTATCTTGACATCTACGTCCTTTTATAATATTAGTTTATAATGATATCAGAATACTATAAAGGCTTGTGAAGATATTTATTTGATATGCTAGAATTAAGTAGCTATCCTTATGTTGGTCACAATATCCATGAGATGGGTTATGACATTGATAGAAGGAGCAAATGATGGATAGATAATTGGTGATGGAACATAAACTACTATTAGTGAAATTGGCAAAACATTAGATAACTTAGAAGCAATTGCAAGGTTAAGTGCTGCTATAAGCTCTAATGGAGGGAATAGATCAATAAAAATAATTGGAACTATAACCTTACCCATCTCAAGGATTAGGTCACTAAGTATTTGACCTTGCATAAAGTTGCCAACTAGAAAAGAATATTAACATATCCGTACTTAGGATGGAATATCAAAGGTGCCATCCTCACTACAAGAGTTAACCTATCTATCGTACCCTAATCTTATTGGCCTTTATGCAAACTGAAACTCTATTTGAAATATGCCAAATCAAGAGTGATATACCTACCGCCATGTATTAGTGATCTTAAACTATGGCCTCACCTATCTCAAGGATTAGGTCACCAAGTATTTGACCTTGCATAAAGTTGCCACCTATAAAAGAGTATTTATATATCCCTACTTAGGATTGAATATTGACTATAGTACCCTAATCTTATTAGTCTCTATGTAAAACTGAAACTCTATTTGAAATGTACCAAATCAAGAGTGATATACCCACCATCATGTATTAGTGATCTGAAAAGCTATCTTGAACTAGTACTTAAAAAGTATATCCATATGTAGAGTAAGCAATATAGTTACTTAGTAAAATAGCTATCACACAAATTTTCTAATCAATTTTAGTCAAGAAAATTAATCATACATAAGACATATATTAAACATATCCTTACTAGGATCTTTTTTCATATTTGTTTCAAATATTTCTATATGTTGTAGAATTAAGATATCAAACATGGTGCACATTAATCATAGAAGACAATTTGTGGTCAATAAAATATTATTCTAAATAATAATTATTTATGACTACTTCAAATGGCATAGAAACATATAAGATTCCACCTTATTACTCTGGGTTAACCTTGACCACATGTATCTTAGCTTTAACCCCTTCTCTTTACCTTACATCATTCTATGTGACTTAGAATACAAGGTGTTAGTCCAAAACTCCTATCATCTCCACAAGTACCCATATCACATATCACACTAAATTGTCATATCATTGCAAAAGCATATAAGCTTTAAAATCATATAAGTGTAGCATGGAGGACTCACTAGCCCATTTTTTCCATATAAGGCACTCAATGGCCTATTTTTTCACATAGAGCACTCATTATCCTACTTTTCAGATAAAATAAGATAGGGTTAGAATGCTATTGCCAAGTAAACATCACATAATAATATAACATATATTCTAGCAAAGTGTATTCAAAGTTACATCATTACTTTTCTAGTGATCACAAATAAAGAAGGAGTTCATAATACCTCATCATTTTACAAATGTACACAACAAGCTTTCTTGCTTCCATTTGCAAGATTATCACAGTGCAAATCCATATAGGAGTTCATTATTATTTACAATTACCATTGCATGTAAACTCATTAGTACATATGTATATATTTCACAAATTAATTCATAATATAAGTTATGCATGAATATTATATTAAGCTCACAATTTCAACATGAAACCCCTGAAATGCCCTTTGACTTTTTGCAACATTATAAATCAAATTTCATTCTATTAATTTCATATATTAATATGCTTGCTAACAAGATTATATATCAAATACCACAAAATTTTTAACAAACTATGGAGCATTTAAACTTGGATTCTTCTAAACTCCACAACTCTCAAACCTAGGCATATTTGAACCTATATTTTATTTACCATTTCAAATATCCTTGCATGTTCCTCAACTAGGCTCTACTAAGCATACTAATACTAGGGAATTCATTTAAAATATCAAATTTTGTTAAAAATATAAAAAATCCTAAATCTATAAAATAAAATTTAAAATTTATTTTTAATTTTTTCCTTGTTCAAAACAAGCCATATAAATAACCTTTACACTCGATTGTCAAAATAGTTCAAAGGAAATATACTTCTCTCAAAAATTCTATTTTAAAAAATTAAACTTTTATGAAAATTTTGTTGAATTAGTTTAGAGCCATAAAATATAAATTTTCAATTATTTTTATACCCAAAATAATGACTTAAATTATTTATAACTCAAACTTTCAAAATTGTTTGAATAAAGGTAGGTTTCATTTGAAAATTCCACTTTAGGCTCCTACAATATCTAAATTTTTTAGGAAAAATTCTAGAATTGTTTTTAAGGTCTAGAACAACATTTTTAAAGCTTTTTTTTTTTTGTTTAAAACAAGTTACAAAAATTATCCAAATGATTACTAATTAAAATCATTTGTCGGAGAGAAAATAGTATCATAAAACTAATTTTTTTTGTAATATTTTTTACTACAAAATTGAGACTCATTTATCTTATTTCAAGCTATTTTCACTTTGAAATCTTGATATAATTGTATGCTAACATCATATAAATAGTTTGGAATATAGTGTCATCAGTTTTTGTAAGGAAAATAAAATTTTCCCCTTTTGAATTGCTTAAAAACCAAGGGCTTTTATGTAAGGTTCAAAAATGAAATTTACTTATAAACTTTATTGTAATAATTATATAATACTTGTAATAGGTTTTAAAATAATGTATATAAGCTTTTAGCTTAAAAATAAAAAACTTGTTCTATATTTTCAAAGAAAACTAAGAACTTTTGTTTTTTCCTTTTAAAAGAGTTGTTTCAAGTTTTTTCATGAAAACTAATTTGCAAATTTAAACTATTTTAAGTAGTATATAGGAAAGATAATTTCCATGCCTTTTTCAAGAATATTCTTTGCAAAGGCACCTTTTCTTAAAAATAGTAGCCAAGTAGCCAATTTTTAATTTATCCTTCCAAAACCATAGTTTTTGAAATTCATTTTTTTGTTGTTTAAGAAAACTACTTTTACAAATACATCATAACATAAATATAACGAGTAATCCACCATGAATACTTAAAGTTTCATTGTAGCAAGGGATAGTTAACACAAAAATAAATATATATCTCATTTATAATAATTTTCTTAAAAGAAAACTGAAGAGAAGTAGAGTGGAACTCTACTTACATTAGTATATTGATGAAACCTTTATTTCCTTCCTAGCATCTATGATGTAAGTACTCTAAATAGTGTAAAGTTATTAGAGAGCTATTAGAAGAATTTTGGAAGATGAATAGAATTAGCATTCATGGAATTTTACCTTTTTTAGAAGATTTTAGGGGCAAAAACTCAAGAAATACTTTCACTATCTTACTAGAGGTGTAGAAGAAAATGAAGTGTGTGTGAGATTGTAATTTTTTTTCTCTTTTCTTGTTTTTCTCCTTATGGCTATAGTTTTTATGGCTTGGTATGCACAAACTTGTGATCTTTTTCATTGATTTATAATGAGAAAAAAAGATGACATCATGCTTGTGTTATTTAGCTTACATCATCATATGGTATCATTTTGGTGACATCACTTAAGGGATATTCTTTATCCTTTCTTAGTGCCGACTCCTACTTATCATCTTATCCATTTCTTAATAACCCAATTATGCTTAATTAACCTATTTATTCCTTAATTAATCAATCTAAATCATGGCCTTCATACTATTTCCCCATAAAATTTTAGTTTTATCATTCATTGCATTTTACAATGTATTTTACTCATGAGTAAAATCCTTATTTTACCTCAAAATTCTATTAACTTTTGATCTTAAATAACTTATAAATTACTTTAGTTACTCATAAAAAAATTTGAAAAATTTCTATTAGTAAATCAATTTCACTTCTCTTGAAATCATTGAATCCTATCTACTAATTTCTCATAAAATCTTTTAATTTCCTTAATTTTTTTTCTAAATGATTCCTAATAAAAATTCTCAAACACCTCTTGGTTCCATTCTGGCAATCTCTATCTTTTGGATTTTTTTAATGGGTATTACATGAGTGTGTAAGTATGAAGGAGATATAAGGTGAATTACTAAAGATTCCTTTACCTCTTATGAAACCTAAAGTTTAACCCATAATTCCTATTTCCTAATAACCTTGATTCCTTTTCATTCTCCTCTTTTTTTTCTTTTCTTTCAATCCCTCCTTTAACTAAGTTAAAAGGAATTTATTTCTATTAAATTTTTTATACAATCAAGGTAAGGACATCTAAACCATCATTAATCTCAAGCTTCTCTCCCATTTTTCATTAAATTTAATGAAGCATAAGTTTTGAGTACAAAGTGGGGAATTGAACTTTAAACTCAAGCTTGTTGATTTTGGAAGATTAAGATCAAGAGATCATAATTCAACTTTTTAAATTCCTCCTTCACACAAGTTAAGTAGCAATCCACCTAAGCTTTCATTTAAATCCATCTTTTATTTAAAATTGATATTTATAGAAGTTCTTCATCAATAGGATTGAAGTATTGACATATGTTTAAATAATGGTGTTAAATTGATGGGTTTTGGTGCTTAAGAGTAGTAATGGTGACATTTGAAGGTTTAATAATGTTATGGTATGATAAATATAGGATTTAGGTGTGAAAAGCTACAAATGAATAGTATTTTTTGCTGGGAAATACACATATCAATATGGCATAGTTAATTATGTTCAATAGTATTACTCTTTAGGTTAAATAAAAGATTATTCTATTAAGGACCTTTCTTGCAACATAGTTGACTATGCTTTGTTAGGAAATACACAGATCGATATGGCATAGTTAATTATGTTCAACAGTATTACTCTTTAGGTTAAATAAAGGATTATGCTATTAAGGACTTTTCTTTTGACATAGTTGACTATGCTTTGTTAGAGTTGCTCTTTAGGTTTATATAGTTGACTATGTAGTTAACTATAGGCGACAAAGGTGCAATCTATTGATATAATGGTTAATTAGCTTACACTATTCTCTTATTTCTATTTATATCATTTAAATAAATCTATTTATTTAAGATATAAATATAAATATGGAAATATCCCTTATTTGGTTCAAATAAAATACCAAATAAATGAAAACTCCAAAAGATAAAAATTTAAGTTTTAGGTTTTAGTTCAAAGTAATGAATTTTTAGAATATTATCATTTTTCACCTCATTAAAGAGCTAGTTAAATAGTTCAGTTCATCAAAAATCATGTTTAGATTAAGTTATATCAAATTAACTAAGGTTAGTATTTTTCTTTTTCAAATAATTTTTACTTTATATAGTTCCTCATACAAGGCTCTAAACTTAGAGAAATTTTCAAAAAATCCTAGATCAGTTAGACAAAAATAAAAATATTACTAGAGCTCTCAATAAGTTAAATGAAAATATAAAATAAGTTAAGTCTTTTAATTAGCCTAGGAAATGACTATGATTTAAGGTCAATCAAGATAATCCAAGTTCATATTAAATTTATCTACTTATTTATTTTATAATAGCATATTTAAGCTTTTTATTAATGATAAGGTTGTTACATGTTTGGTTTATAAGTGTTACGTGGCATTGTATGTTGTATTTATATTGTATAAAAATTTAAACAATTTATTTAGATTAACATATTAAGTGAGACCTTGTTTAGATTTGAATATGCTAATATTGTTATTGTTATGACAAAGTGATGGAAGTACCTATTAAAGCACCTATGCCATTATGGCAAATTATGCATTGAATTGCTTAATGATGTTAAGGGAGATGATATATATTCTATGACTTATTGCATTGGACTTGTGTGCTAGTTTGTGAGGGGATAAAATTGATCTTAAAGGGATAAAGATGAAGTTTATGAGAGGATAAATATGATTAGAAGTCAAAGGGAGTTTTGCATGCTTTCTTTTTATTGTTATAGATTAATATTGCTATTATGCCATGATTGAAATGTAAGACTATAGATATGGTAGCATTTACCTTAGAATGAGATTTCCTCTTGTGTATGACATTTAGTTGAATGAAAGAAAAGGAAAAAGTAAGTGAAGTAAGTTAACTTTAACTTTTTTTACTATGGATTTATTTTTTTTCTTATCAGACAAGTTATTCTTTGAAAATCTTTCCCCTTATTCCCTTGGAAAAGATGTGGGAATATGGATATTTAATAAGGTGATATCTAACTATTTCTTATAACTTATGTGCATATGTGAATTAGATGTTGCCATATACTTTAATGTTTAATTATGTTTAAATTCTTAATATTTGCTCATTGAGTTTCAAGGAAACTAATCTTTTTCCTTTTTTTCCTTTAGGAATTTTCTTCCCTCAAGCACCCAACTGCTACTAGATGGATTCAACGTAGGCTTGTTTGAGAAATTTAGTATTAGGGTAAATGTTAAGATTGTTAAAATAGTTATGCATAATAGTTTATTAATGCATTTTATACATGATTTGGGAGGTCATATGTTTTATTTGAAAAATAAGGTATGATTGCCTACAACACTATGTATTAGAATTGTTTAGGAAAGGCTAGTAAATATCTGCTCTTAGTAACTCTTTATGTTAGTCACATTCCCTAGAGATATGTTGTGAAAATTTTGATATCAAAGTATAGTTTAGCGCATAAGAAAGCACTATATTTGAAAGTATGGTTTAGAGGTCTCTAATTATCCAAGTGAGAAATTTGAGAAAATAAGTTCCTAATAGTAGGCCAATAACTACTGAAAGTCATAGAAAAGGCATTTGTTGCATATATATATATGCTATAACTCTCTAAGGCTATTTTTGTTATAGGTACTAAGGGCAAATAAAGTGAGTATTTTTCTACTTAAGATTTTTATTAATCTTCAACTATTGATTACTTTTACTATGAATATCTATTATGATTGAAATAATATAGAATGATGTTAGATTAATAGTTTGACTTATTGAAGGAATTTGATGACTACTCTTTTTTGGTATATTTGTACCTTGATAAGGCTTATTGAGTACATCTATATGTACATACCTTATTTGTGGATAAGTTTGCTTAAGAAATCCTATTCTCACATTAGGGGTGAGATGTTTAAGTCTTGCAATCAATTAGATCCCTTGTAATGACATGAGTCATCACTTAGATGATACACTTCATGCTAAGTTAATTTGCTTCCATTATCCTTAGAAAATGGAGGCTTACATAGTTAGAATACCATGTACTCTAAATTAGCCTAAAAGTGTTAGAGTTTTGAGATATGTAAAATAGACTAAATTTTATTTTTTGCTTAAATATATATTTAGGTCTTATGCATGAGTAAAAAAAGAGTGTACCTCATGATTTGATGTACTGAAAATATATCTTTGTTTTCATTTGAAGTGAACAAATAATGAGTTATAAACTTATAACCTCAAGTGTACTAAATATTGCATTAGGATTATGAGAATTTAAACCTTAGAATAAAAGTTAAGGGTGCGTTATGTGGTATTGAAATGTATAACCACTTGAAGCAAGTAAGAGTGAGCAAGAAGAGTCATTATATGTACAATATTTAGGTATAATTCCCCTTATAAGGGTAAATATGGGATAACTAATGGAAATTGTCACTACAGGGTCTAGTATAGTTTTTATGTGTGAAAAAGTGAGCTTACCTGGACAATACTCATGTAATAGAGCTAAAATTCCAAAAGATTGTGGAATAAAAGTGCTAGCATTATTTAGTTGGATAATGGTTATGTAAGGATTCTATTGAATTAATTCAAATAGGTTAGATAATTATACTTATGGGCTTCTTTAGTCAAATATTTGCCTTGTTGCAACTTGAATGAAACTCAAAATCTAAGGTGATGTTAGAATTATAATATATACATGTAATTAAGAATAGAATGCTCGGAGAATGAAGAAATTTGCTTTTAAGATTTATAAACAAGGTTTTATGCTATTTGGTGAATTTAAAGCTTGATGAGTAAAGTATTAGAAATTAGTTGAGCATATCAACCTTTTACTTAATGTACTACTAAAAATAATAACTTTCCTTTTGTAATTTAAGGTTTAGATGAACTAATGTTTAGGTGATAAGTTGATAAGATTGAATAGTAATACCAAATGCAAAACTAAGGTATGTGTTAAAGGATATAGGGAACTTATTGTTGAAGGAAAGGCCATGGTAGGAGCAAGGTCTAAAAAGATTGCTACCTTCCTTGAAAAACTTTAGAAAGATTGTTAAGCTAATTTTTCATGACATCTAGGACACTTTTATATGATTTTAATAACTTTTATATATCATAACAAATTATAGATAGGAATGGAAAAGAGAAAATAAGGTACAAATCCATAGAATAGTGTGTAAATTAAGAAGGTTATGAATCAAAATTGTAAGGTCTAAATAAAGAATGGATATAGTTGGATAGCAATTTTCCAACCTTAGAAAAGTTAGGTTAGTCAATTATAACTAGCATAGTTATTTCATCCAAAACATACAAGAGACAATCATAATTATATTGACAAATTCATTAATGTCATAACTAGAAAGGTAATATTAGATTAAGTAATAAGATCCTATTGGCACTTGAGGTGAATAGTTAAGTGATAAACTTCATAAAAGTCTTATAACTTTGGAGCTTTTAGAAAATGAAAGGCTTAAGAATTATACAAATTATTTCATTTGAGATATTATGAATGGTATAAACCTTAGAATGTATTCTAGCATGTGTCTAGTGTGAGTCATACTGAAACCTAAGATCCTATTAAGTAGGATGATAGATTCCTAAATTTTAGTGGGTTGAAAGATCACAGTTTTGTTAAGGACTAAATCTAAATAGGACAGTGGATTTCCGAGTAGTGAGCAATTGACCTGATTCTCCCTTATAATTATCTTAAGTATATCTTATCTTTCTATCAATACATTGGTTTGACAAATGTCAAGAATTTATTTAGTGAAGTTTGTTATTATTGTGCTATGATTTCATGATTTGATTTTTTTAAAATTAAATCCAATTTAAGCATTGATAATTATAATATGCATAATCTATGGTAGTGTAATAAATTGTACTTAGGGAAAACATGATTGTGTGGAATTAAAAATATATATAAAGATATCTATATAAATAGAATATAGACATATATACACATAAATAAATAACTAAACAAATATTTGAGTGTAGTAATTGTTAACTATATTGAGATATGTGAGTTATAAGGAAATTGAATTTGAGGGGATTTATGAAATGAGAGGTATGGATAACACCTAGACGAATGCATTTAAACACTTATGAATCATAGTGGAATCTTATGATGAAGAATGGTATATTTATAGGGCATTTACTTTTGAAATTAGAATTTTAAAGAATTCCATTGATTGAACTGTACTTAAAAATTGCATTGGATGATTGTTTAACTTAAGAAGTTAATTAGAAGAGAGTTTTTATTTAACCTTGAGTATGCTATGATTGCATTGCATGAGTTAATCATTAATTGAACAAACTAATAAAAGGATTTAACTACAATTTTCTCAATTGCATTATACAAATGTTTCCTTGTATTATGATTGTAAGTAGATGCTTGAAAACATGGTTTAGAAACAAACTATAATAAAATGCTTATCTCTTATATAATATCTAGAATTGACATGTCTATCACTAAGGCAAGAATAAGTCATAATTCTTATATATAGCATTTTTAAGATTTAAGATAAATATTGGAGCAAATTAATCAATTAGTTAGGGCTCATGTAGCCAAATCCCTACAGAGCATTCTTAAAATAATTTTTTTTGTGCAATTTAGATTCATATAGTGAGTGGATATAAGGGTAGTGGTAAGTATTATTGGAATAGTACTCCTAACATTTGAGAATGTTGTATGGTATTGTACTTTTCAATTTTATGATATGAGCTCAAAACATCCTTTAAGATGAAAATCAATATCCATACCTCTTTGGTGAGTGTTAGAGTTAAGGGGAGATCTATTCTCTTAAAAGCTACTAGGTTAGCAAAGCCTTGAGAATTTAAGAATGAATTCTTTTGAAAGGGATTGTGCTATTATATACCTTAAGAAATTAAAATAATTAAAACTTTTTTTAGCATGAGGGAAATAATTAATTAATTTTAGTGGTGAAAATTTTGAAACGAAAGTTTTACATGGATTAATAAATTCTAATAAGGAAAGTGTGAAGGGAATATTGTGGAAAAAATAATTAACTAATTAAATATATTTTAATAAACTTTTGCGTAAATGAAAATAAGTTGTTCTTAGGCTTTAAGATAAAGAACTTGAAAGGTTTAGCTAAGGAAAAATGTATTAGATAAAAAGATTAAATGTTATAAGTGTTTAAAGATGAATATAGAGGAGATTTAAGACAAATTACCAAAAATGCTATTTGTTCCTTGTAAAACCCAAATTTTAGCCTATAATACCATTTCTCTCCTAATCTCCCTAAAACCCTAATTCCTCTTCACTTTCTTCTTTTCTTCCTTTTTCTTTTCCAATTCTTGTTTCAATGAAGCTGGAAAGGAATTGATCTCCATTAAATTTTTCATAAATCAAGATAAAAACATGTAAATAATCATTAATCTTAAGCTTCTCTTCCATTTTCTCATTAATGTGATATTTGGATGGATAATCTTAATGCAAATGATTAAGTACAAAATGAGTATGTGAACATAATTTTGATTACAAGGTGTAGGATAATTTATGATTTGTCTTATTATGCTAAAAAAAACCTAAAAGTGTAAACTTGAATATTATGTTTGAATTGTTGAGTTGCTTATGGCCCTCATGTTATATATAAGTGCTTGTGGCTTGAATAAAAATTGAAGTGTTAATTATGGTTCTATTATTGTGTTGTTTATTATATAATTGAAGAGAATAAGGTTATGGGGGTAATGATATATGTGTTATAATTTATGCACTAGGTCCATATAATTGTTTGTGAGGGGATAAAGTTAACTTTAGAGGGATAAGGATGAATGAATCAAAAGGAGGATACTTGTTTATTAATGGCTAGACTATTCTATAATTTAATATATTGGAAATCTCATTCTTTTATCAATTTAAATAGGTATTACCTTAAAGGTTATTAGTAACATGAATGCCTTAAATCATGACTATAAGCTAAATAATTCACGTATCTTAAAGAGATGATCTTTTTTAGAAAGTTTTAATAAAATCTTAAAGGTTGGCCTTACCTTATATTGTTTCAGTGTTGTATAAAGATATTGATGTGTAAGATTTTTTCTATATTATTTCCTCCTATTTTATGCCTCTCAGTGTGTTACATATGCTTAATTTTATAAAATTGATCTTGTTATGTAATTTAAGTTTTATTTTACAATAATTTGAAATTATTCAATTAATGTTGGATTTTTAAATTATTTGAGGTTTTTAGCTATATTTTAAGTTCTTATATTAGATTGGGGTGATTTTTATATCATTAGAAAGAAAGAAACCTTTACATCATTGGAAAGCAAGAAACCTTTACAACTTTTATGTTTAATTTAAATCCTAGTTCAAGTGTTTAAAAGGCTTAATTTAGCTAAGAAGTTGAAGCCTTGTTTTTATTGCAATTAAGCCAATGTCGCTTTTTAGATCATATCTAGAGCTGTTGAGGTCTTATTAAGGTGAAACCAGTGTCCAAAGTTCACTATGTTTTAGCCTTATAATATTTGGAATTATGCAAAACTATATTATTTTGATGGTCTTAAATTAGGTAGAAGTCAGACCTACAAAATTTTACTACTATAACTTTTGTAGTACATTGGTTTGTAAAATAAATTCTGGGTTTCTAAAATTGGCAAAGCCCTATTCTTTTTAACCTTAGGAAGCATATAATTTAGGTATATTAGGTTTTGGAGGTTAGCAAGTTAGATATAAGGTTAAGCCTCTAAAGGCAAGAACAATTTGTTATTTTTACACAATTCAGCAAAGATAACTTTTCTCTTTTTTTCAAACTTCTTCTTTTTCAGCCATGGAAGGCTAAATTTCTAGTTAATTAAAGGATTTTGAAGCTCATCTTTATTTGAATTATGAGATCTTAAGTTATAAAGTTGACTTCTTCTAATTGATTTTTCTTTTTCCTTAACTCTTTATACTGATTGCTTGGAATTGCATGAATTAAATGCTAATTTGATATGATTTATTTTTAACCTTGTGATTTTTTATCTTTATCTATTTTTATGTTGAATTATGGTTAGTTAATAATTATTTTTCATTTAAGGGTAGGAGGTTGTGAGATTAAAACAAAGGTTTCAAGTTTAGTCCTTTAATTTAGCTGAATTATATCTCTAAATTAATTTTAATCTGGCTTTACAGATTATAGCAGTTATTTAATTCTACTAATTTTAATTTATCAAATCCTAGATGATCATCTGGCATAGGATTTATGAATTATTATAGGTGTTCTGGATAATTCAATATTGAAAAATTAGTTGAAATAGTTAAATATTTTATGATTTATAATTAATCTATACTAAGAGCTCTTAAATCCTTAGATCAACTCTTTTGCTATATTAATTTTCTTTCTTTTTATTTTACTTTTGCATTTTATTTTATTTAGTACATTTGCTTTAGTTTCAAAGCAAAACCGTTCACTTGGTTTTATGTTCATTCTATTCTACATTTTGTCTAAAAATTCTATCTGCATCCTATTTGCATCTTTATTTCACTTCTATTTGCATTTCTCCTTCTATTTTTAGTATGTAAAAAAGCTTAAACAAATTGGTAATCATAGCTAATAAATCATTGAGAAATGATAAATCAAGTGATCACTAGGCGTTTATCTTGTTTCGTCACCCTTTATTACAAAACATTTTAACAAACTAATAATACTTAATTTTGGTGTGTTGTGATGCACATTAAAATTTTGGTGCTATTGTTAGGGATCCAATTGAATTCATCCCTTCTCATCTTTTACTAGCTATGTATTACATAATTATTTAAGCATTTTAGTTAATTTTTGTATTTATTAGTGTTTCCTTGTATTTTATGGTATCTATCAATTTTTTGCATTTGCTTCCATTCTTTAACTATTGTATATTCCTTCACTTCATATCATCCTTTTCTATCATATACTACTTTATTTTATACTTTAATAGAGGTTTTTCGCCTATCTAAACAAGTTGCATATATTTTCTCCCACCTCCCTAAATAGGTGTTAAAGTAACTAGCTTTAATTGAGTTGAAATTTTTTTATGATGGTAGAATATATTTTTCTAATTAAGGCTCATAATTAAGAGGCCCCAATTTTTAGCTAATGTTTAGATAGGTTAATTAGATGTATTTTAAGTGATTTTTCATTCTAAACTAATGTTTTGATGTTTCTATGGTTTTACCTAATATAATTTAGTGTAATGTAGTGCATAACTTAAAGAATTGCAGGTGAATTATTAGAATTTGATTTTGAAATAGGTAGGACTTTTCATTTTCTTTATATCCCCACCTTTCATTGTAATCCTTTTGATAATTCTAATAATATGGCTAATAATAGGACACTGAAAGAATTAGTTGCCTTTCATGCTACTTACTAATCTTTAGGCATCTAATATCTTAAACTTGATGCTGAATTTAAACTTAAATCTAGTTTAATATATTTGCTTCCTAGATTTTATGCTTTTATAAATGAAGATCCTCATGAGCACTTGAAGAAGTTTTATATGGTTTGCTTAACCTTGAAGCCTTATTGCACTTCAAAAGACCATATCAAATTAAGGGCATTTTTTTTCTCACTTACTAATACAACTAAGAATTTGCTATACTATCCACAACAAGGTTTTGTCACTTGCTAGAATGATATGAAACAGTTATTCCTAGAGAAGTTTTTTCCTACTTGAAAAGTTATTACAATTAAAAAAGAGTGTTACATATTATATGAATATTTGGAAACATTTAAAAAGTTATGTTTAAGCTGTCTATACCACTAAATTAATAAGAAACTCCTTATCCAATTTTTCTATGAACAACTTTTTTCTCATGGATAGAAGTATGATTGATGCTGTAAATGGTGAAGCATTAGTAGATAAAACTTTTATGGCAATCAGGGTTTTAATAGCTAACATGGCAGTGAATTCCTAGTAATTTGGCACCAAAATTATTACTATTACTAAAGGTGTGCATAAGATAAATTTCTCCCATTCAAACTAGTAAAGAATGGAGAATAAATTGGTGAATTAACCTTTTTAGTAAAACAAATGGTAATAGGAAAATAGTAAATCCAAGCTCCTCCTTCTTCTGCCAAACTTTATGGAATTTGCTTATGCCAAACTCATCCTACTGATTCTTGCCTTATGTTATAAGATGATGAATATTTACCTCCTCAAGCGTATATAGCAACCATTTTCCTTAGTAAACCACAACATCAATTCTAACAATAGCCTAATCACTACTAGCACCAGCAACAACAACCTAATCAACACCTTGGTTACAGAGACAACCAAAATTTTAAATATGGCAACAATTTTGGTCAAGTTCTGTATCCTTTTGCATATAACAAAATACCATTCAACCTAACTTCAAAACTGGATTCAAATTTAAGTTTTTCGTAGCCATTTTTTGAAGATTTGGTCAAGCAAATGGTTGCAAATAACTTGAAATTTCAAAATAAAAACCAAAATCATGAATTTGTAAATTTAAATTAGCCAATTATTTTCTACCATAAGTGAGCTTAAAGCATAAGGTTCAAGACAACCCTCTTCTAGTAATGTAAGATGCAAAAAATTTGTGAATGCCATTTTGTTAAAAAGTAGTAACCAAGTTGACATGCCTTCATCTTCTTAACCAAAAGTAAAACATCAGTTAGAGGAGACTAACTAGAAGTAACTAGAAAAAGAGAAAATATATAATGAAAAGTGGGGTTAATTCTATCCCACAACCCCACCTCTTAGTAATTTTTCTATCCCCTTCCTTTTCCAAGAAGTGTTTTTCCACAAAAGAAAATTAAGAATGAGAAACAAATTTTTTATTCCTTTAGTAAACTAGAAGTTAACATGCCTTTGCTAGATTTGACAAAATAGATTCCAAGGTATGGTAACTTTTTGAAAAAATTGTATATTAATTAGAGAAAATTAAAAGATGATGAGAAAGTAAATGTAGGGGTGAATGTGTTTACCATCATTTAACAAAAATTACAAAGAAAATGTAAAGATCTAGATACATTCATTATTTCATGTGTTATAGGAAAAGTTAGAATCAAGCATGCCATATTAGATTCAGGAGATTTAATTAATGTCATGCTTTTTTTCATTTTTTAATGCCTTGAATTTAAGACCTTTGAAACTAGACAAAAGTGATTATTCAATTAGCAAATAGATTTAACATTTATCCTTGGGTGTTCCTGAAGATATTCTAGTATAGGTTGAAGAACTTATTTTTTTAAGTAAATTTTTACATCCTGAAGATGGAAAATGAGATATCTGAAGTTTTTTCCCTAATCATTCTTAGCCAACCTTTTCTTAAAATAGCAAAAACTATAATTAATATTCGAGATGAAACATCAATCATGGAGTTTGATGGTATTACATCTAAGTTTTATATTTTTGAGGCTATACATGAGAATTCTCTGTCTTATCTTCATGCTTTTGAGCCTTTATTTCATGATGTTCCTCATTTTGATTTTTTTGATGTTGTATATGACTTTGTTATTTTTGATGTTGTTATTTTTTATTTTAGTTTTGACATTGCTATTTTTGACTTTATTGATTCTGATGTAGATGTTGATGCTATTTATGATGGCATACTTGTTAAATTTTTTAAGATTTCTGAATTTATGGATTTTGTTGATGGCCATAAGTGCACTTGTTATAATAATGATGTACTATATGTGTAGAAATTTTAGCATTTATAGATGATGAGAATAGTGTTTATTTCAAAATATGAAAAAATTGATGATCATGAAGAAATGTAATATACAAAAGTGGTTTTAACCACTAAGTACTTTTCGTAGATCTTCTCAAATTTAATTTTTTTAAAGGAATAGGAGTGCTTTCTTATTAATCATTCTAGTCATTTTATTGATCATGTTGAATTCATTATAAATGATGATTTTGAACCTATAAAAAAAGTGATTTGATGATAGTATTTAAAGAAATTATGCTAAATGATCCTAATTTTCAAAGGACCTTCTTGATAGATGATATAAAGGTTAGCAATTTAGAAGAAATAAAGGTAGTTAATCATCATATAGATCCTACTTAAAGAAATTAACATCATGTATAGTCAAAGATGTTAAAGAAATATGCTTTTTAGAAGTTAACCCAAGCTTTTTAAGATCTGTTTTTTTCTTATCCTTCCTTTTTATTTACTTTTTTTTATCTTTCTTGACGATATTGATATGCTTTACACTAAAGATAATATAAAATTTAAATGTGTGTGGGGGAGACTTCTAGGATATTATTTTATGTTTTATAGCTTCATTTAATGCTTTTGAATAAAAAATAGAAAAATTAAAAAAATGTATTTTTCACTTAATTTTGAGTTTTTTTGAGTCATTTTAGTTGCTTTTCATTAATAGATGTTTTGCATTTTTCATAAGTAGGATTTAGTTGAAGTCAGAAAGAAGTCATAACATGATTGAATGAATAATTTTCTTTCTTAAAATTGATTGATGTAGTGATAGATTGAACTTGGTAGTATGACTTCTTTTGTAACATTTTAAGCTCTATGTTGAAAATTTATGTTCTTCTTTTTCCTTCTTATATGATGTTCTTCCATGATTTATTTACCTAGAACTTGTTTTAATTCTTTTAATTTGATTCTTTTTGAGATTATATTTACATATACATGTATAAAAATAATAAAGGCATTCTTTTGTTGTTTAAACTAGAGCCAAATAGTCAACCTTGAATTTTTATTTTTTTGAGCCCTTTCAAGCTTAATTATCTTTTCTTTGTTGATTAGCCGATTGAAAAAAAAAGAAACATGAAAAAAAGGAATTAGGAAAGAAAGGAAAAAGGAAAAAGTTGATAAGTGTTTAAATTTAAAGTTAAGTTGTTATGTTAAGTTGTAATTATTCATGATTAGCCTTTATATTTATAATTCAAATGCTATATTGATTTCTTTAGTTTTTACCTTTTTATATCTTCATTTTTCCTTTCCTTTCCTTTCCTTTTTCTTAACCACATTAGAATCTTGAATAAAATTCTTTTGATTTGTGTTGTTCTTGTAATTAGAGTAGTGGAAATTTGATGATTAGCAAGCCTATAGTCGAACAACTTTATAAAATAAACTTTAGTGAAACACTAAAACATTTAAGAGTTGGAAAGTGACTCTTCTGAGAATTTATCATGCTAATTTACTCTTTTTGAATAAAGTTATTATATTGATTAATTCCAAGTTTGTTAAGATTTTTGTTCATGATGTGTTATATTTCTCACTGGCTTTATTTGTTTCTTATGATTTATGCTTTTGAAGTTTTTAGAAAGTAAGTTTTTTATTTCTTAGTTTTGAATAAAGTTGTATCTTATTCAAAGTCATGCAAAGCACAAGCGGGGGAATTTACTATGCAAGATTTTATTTATATTATTTTCTCTTATTTTATATCTTTTAGAGTGTTAAATATGCTTAATTTTATAGAATTAGCCTTATTATGTAATTTGGGATTAGTTTTACAATGATTTGAAATTATTTAATTAATGCTAGATTTTTACACTTTTTCAAATTTTTAGCTACATCTTGAGTTCTAAAGAGAGGATTGGATTGATCTTTATATCATTGAAAGCTTAAATAAAACTCTACAACTTCATGTTTTGGTCAAAGCTTAGTTTAGATATCTAGAACATTTAATGTGGTTGACAATTTAAAGCCTTATATTTGTCATAGCTGAGCAAGTTTTAGTTTTTAGGCCATATTTGAAGCTCTAGAGGCCAAACAAGATGAAACCATTTTTCAAAGTTTTATAAGACCTAGCCCTGCAATTTTTGCATTTGGAGTTCTGCAAAAATACATAGTTTTGTTAGTCTTATTAGGTAAAAGTTAGACTTATGAAATTTCACTGTTGTAACTTTTATAGTACATTGTTTGATAATATAGGTTTTGAGCTTTTAAAATTAGCAAAGCTATATTCTTTGTAACTTTAGGAGACATATGATTTGGGTCCATTAAGCTTTAGAGGTTAGCAACTTAGATATAAGGTTACTAAAGCCATAGAAGGCTAAGTTTCTAGTTGATTTAAGGATTTTAAGACTCATTTCTATTTGAATGAGGCTAATAAGGCTAATGACATTTTTGCAAATATGCCCTAAACCCCTTTTCTACTCACATACCTCTTTTATACTTACATACTTATCTCTAAACACCCTTAACCTTTGTTTCATTAATCTTTCCTCAACTAATTTATACAAAATTCTTATTTTAAATTCATTCAAATAAACAAAAAGGAATTTTATTTCATATTTATTTATGTTTATTTATTATTCTTACACAAATATTTTAAGTTTTAAAGGGTCATAACAATACTTCCCTTTTGAAAAGACTTCATCCTTAAATTCCATAAACATGTTAATTAGCCCTTATTCAAGGAATTTTATTAATTCAAAGGGCTTGTACATCAATCTTGTACTTAGACATTAAATCTAATAACTCATATACCATTTGCTTCCTCATACTAATTGATATTATCTTCTTCTAATTAACTTATTTTGAAATTTTTTAAGATACTTTGTTTATTCGAGATATCTTCCACCTTCCATATTTTATAGCTTCCTTACACATTTGTCTTCATTTTTTATCCAACTTTGTAGACCTAAAGATCACATGCTAAAAAATTGACTTTAACATTCATCTATGGATAACTAAATTAATATTTAAATGGAATCATTGATCTCAATAACACTTTTTAATAAGCCCTTATATAGATCTTTCATATGTTTGGCTATTATACTATTTTTATTTTTATGATTTGGATTTCTACTTTGGCACTATTATAGTTTCAAATTTATTACTTGATTTGCATGAATACCTTATGCATTTCTAGTAAGGGAAGCTACTTTTCTAATATCTTACTAGAGTTTAATAAAAAATTCTAAGGTTTCATAGGTATAAAATAGTTCATCATAACAAAGGGTTCACCCTAACATTTTCATTCACTCTTTTAAATTCCAACCACATGTTAATGTTGTAATCGTACTATTCCTAATCTTTATGTAATGCTAACATCTAATTTCCATGGTACCAAGGCTTCAAGTATCCTATTTCTTTATAGGCTATAGGATCAAACTTATCCTAACTTTAGGATCATATCTTAAGGACAATAATTGAATTTTTGAATTTAGTTCACAAGGAGCTTCTACTAATCCAACTCTAAAAGTTTCCTAAAATCTTATTGTCATATTAGAAAGTAGGTATACATTAGTTTTGAAACTTTATCCTAATTATACATATACATCCAAAACATAATCCTTAATTTGGTAACATTTCATTATACATTATCGCTAATCCTTCCTTTTAGGATAAATCTAGGTTATGAGCATAAGTCCTAAACATTGTTGAACATATGAATTCTTCATACCAAATAAATTTAAGTACAACAAAAAAACAAGGTATGACTTAAGAATTGAAAATCTTATACACTATGATGGCTAATTTACTAGATCCTCCAAGGGTAGTTAAGCCTTATTTAAAATATAATAATGTAGAATTTATTTTTCAATAAGGGTGATGGAGATAACCAATATGCTATTATAAAAACATGGAATTAATATACATATAAGAAATTTTTTGGTGAATAGCTATGAATGAATTGTTAAAGAAAATAATATTTAAAATTTTACTAAGTTGTAGAATGAGAATTTTGTGAGAATTAGATGAGGAAAAATAGGTATAGTGCTAATTAAGGTTTTAAGTTATTATAAGTGAATGTGTGTGAATATAGAGGAGATTTAGGAAACATGTCCAAAAATACCTTAGGCATTACTTTTCATTTTCTATGACAACCTTTCATCTTTCACTTTCATTTCTTTGATTTCATTTAAAACCCCTTATCTCCACTCTTCCTCTCTTCTGCCTCTTTATCCTCCTTTCAATCTAATGAGGAAAAAGGTTAATTATCCTTAACTTTTTTATCTAATCAAGGTAAGAACATTATCATTATTGTAATTTCTCATCATCATCATCTTCTATTTTGATGAGGATTAGGGCTATTTCGGCTTCAAAAGGAAATTTGAAACTTTAATGAAAGAAATCTTAAATTTTAATGTGATTAGGATTAAAGGCCTTCAAATCTATTTTCTAGCGTCCTTTTCAAATACTAGATGAGTGAATATTCTAGCTTGTATCCATTTATTTTGTTAGAAATGTGTTGGTTTGTCTATGTATGAAGTTTTATATGATTTTGTTGTAATATATTGATTTGTGAAGTTTAGATTAAATTTAAATTAAGAGTGCTTGTATGGAAAGTAAGATAGTTGTATTAATGAAAAGAATTCTTGCTAGCTAGTAGGCACACAATTTGTGTGCCAATTACAAATAAGAATTAAGATAAATACAAGGAGAGGTAGTTAATTAATTTTTCAACCACCCCTTAAATATTTATCCTAAACATTATTAGTAGTGCGAACACAAATTGTGTGTTATTTATTAATGAAAAGATGATCATTTAATGACTAAGAAATGAGTTAGGAATGCATCTGATGTCAAGTGTGTAGTAATTTTTCAAAGAAAATGGAAAACCTTTATATATGAATTAATTTTTAATATCAATTCACCCTATCCAAAAATGAAAATTTCATGCATGAATCTATTCTAAAATCAATTTATCCTTTCCTAAAATTCCAATTCATACAAGAAACAATTCTAGAATCAATTCTCCCCTTATAGAATTAAGATTTTTTCCCTGAATCAATTCTAGAATTGATTCTTCACTTCTAGGATTGAAATTTTCATTTTGAATCACTTCTAAAAGTAATTCACCTTGCCTCGTTCCATGTCTTAACATTGTAACTAATTATAATTGATCTTTCAATGCATGATTAGAATGATGTGTAAACACATTGAGAAGGATTTTCCCTTCTATTAGGCTATTGTATCATAAATTACATTGAGGATATAATTGTTATATTGCTTATGAAATGTAATGAAACTTAGTAATGCTATGAGATATGGTACATGATATAATTAATCTTATTTATGTAATTATAAGATCAAATAAGATATGTTGCCATGTATTAAGGTATGTATTATCATGAGAATATAATGATAATGTCTTGAGATATGATATGTGAAAGGAATGCATTGTGACTTGTAATGTGAGAAATATGATGACAAAGATAATATGAACATTAAATGCTTAATTTTTATTAAATTGCTTATAAGGATATAAGGTTAACCTAAGAGAGATAACATTAAGATTGTGAAAGATATAAAACTGATCCGAAAGTCAAAAGGTGCATGTATGTGTCATGACCTGATTCTCAGGTATTGTAACTAGCGTAAAGGCACCTAACTAGTATTAATATACTAATTAGTTGTCTTTATAAGCCTTTAAGATATACCTAACTCATTTACTTTTAAAACTTTACTAAAAATATAAATAACCACCTACAGAAAATAATTTTTATTTGCACATATATATAAAAAAGTTTAAAATATAAGTTACATATACCAAATAATATTTATATAAGTGCACAATTTTTTTAAAAAGCATAGCTATGTAATAGTAATTTCAAAAGATAAAACTTTTATGTGAGATACCATGGAAATATTGTAAGGAAGGTTTCTAAAAGCAAGTGTGTTTTCTTTATGAGATTTATATTCTACATTTATAAATAAAAATTCAACAAATAAAGTGAGAGTGTTAAATACTTAGTAAATGGATACTCTTCTACTTTTCCTAAAAAGTTCTCACCATAATAGATCAGATATAGATAACAGTATAAAATAAAATTTGATTGAAGCTTTTATGTATAATACTTTCAAGGTTCATTAAAGAGAATGGCTATAGTTAGTACACATGTTTCTCCTTATATATTTAATTCAGCCTTATCTCCTACCATCTTAGGTATAAGGCTACTAACTTTACCCCTCCAACCTTTACCATTCCTCTTTTTCTCTACAAAGGATGCAGATCTTTCCTTACAAATCAAATTCAAGGTGAGTAATATCAAGATAGCTGCTATAGCATCAATTACACATTTCATTCATTTCATATGGTATGGTTAAAATACCAATTATGCTATAAGATTTTACTATTCTTATACATATTCACATTTCATCTTCATATGACATTATATCCAAGGATAGCATATGACCTTTCCATTCAAGATAATGACAACATTTAATTATTTTGAATGGCTAGCAATTTATAACTAAAACATAAGCAAATATATCATAATTCTTAATGACTTGTAACATTTTTCAATGAGAAGCATCAAACATTAAACATGCTTAGTAATATGAATACTCATGAGGTTTAGTGCATTTTAAGCTTCCAAATCATCTCAAATTTTTGCCAAAATTTTATCTAAAGCTTCTAACATTTTAAAAATCATCAAACATTTATTTTCTTATAATTTCAATACCCTTGGGTATTGTTCACACTATACCAAAACAAGGAAATTCAAAATAGGATAGCACAAGAGTAGTTACAAACAAAACCTCTTTTCAATATTCAAATCACCTCCAATCATCACCAAATTCTGAAACAACATCCCTAATATGTTAAATAATGAAAAAATATAATTATTTCACAAAAATTCCATATGTATACTGTTCATAAAAATTAGAAACTCAATTTCTAATTTTGGATAGTTTTAGAGTTATTGTAGAAAAAAGCCTTCTTAGCACCCAAATTAATTCTAATTGCCATCAAATTTCTATACAAGGTTAGTAATATGCTAAAAATAAAATAAAATTAATTATTATAATTTTTTTCAATCAAATTATGGCATAAGTAACACTAAACTTCAACATATAGAATCTAGAATTCTATTTTAAGCTATTGCAATGAAAGTCCATACAAATTCACTTTTCATAACTCCTAGATTTTTCAAAAATTTCCAATTCTCTCTACACCTATCCTAACACTATTTATAATATTAAAATATTAAAAATTGAAATTTATTCTAATCCTTGTTTCCATAGAGCAATTGAAGCACATATAATCCTTTCTTGAAAGTTTTGTTCCTAAATTCAACATAATCTTATTATCTTTCTCTTTTTTTTAAGGGAAAACTTGATGAATCTTTTTCTATCAACCTTAACACTAAATGAACAATATTATACCATCATATTAACATTTATACAACACCAAGACTAGACCATACCATAACTTAATTAAATACTTATAATAGCATATACCACCATATTCTTCTCCTTTCATGGGAAAAACTCAAGAAAACATGAGATAGTTGCCACTCACCTTAAATTCTTAATTTTTAACTTCCATAAGACTTCATAAAGCACTAAAAGAATAGCTTCCTTAGAATAAACTAAATTTTAGAAATTTTGAAGAGAATATTTTTCATAAAAACTTTAAGAAGATAAATGAAAACCTAAGTTACCTTACAAGAATTTGATGGTATCACTTAAAAACCTTGTTAAGAATTATTAAAGAGTTGAAACCCTACTAGAGAAAACCTTAAAAGTTCATGGTCTTAAGACTGCAAGGGACAGAAAAATTTGCTCCAAAATAACCTCAAATGGTTTTTAATAAGTCCTAGTCCAAAGTTTCCCTTACAAGCTACTCTTTTATTTTTCTTTTTTTTTTGTAAAAATTTCCTTATGAATGAGCACATAGGGCATAGCTATTTAGGCCCTAAAATTAAAAGATAATTTCTCACAATCCACTAAAATTAAAATGCTTAGAAATAATCACTAATAATTACCCTAATTTTATTAATTACCTAATTGTCACAAGTTTCTTCTACAAGATTGTGCTTTATTTGGGCCTTATATTTCTTTTTTAATTTAAGGATTAGATTTAGGCCTAAAAATATTAGCCAAATTAACCTAAATAAGCCAAGATGGTTTATTTAAAATTTGGACCCAATCTTTAAGGTTTCGACCTACCTAAGCTTTTAATTTCCTAACGGGTTTTTATATAATTTTTCTAATCTTGGTGTTAGATTTTTAATTATATTTTGACCCATACTAGCATCTAATATATTTTCCACACAAATTCTAGCTAGACATAGCTCTAAACTATTTTTATGATTTACTTGAACTTCACCTAATTACCTTAATTTTTGTTTAGGAGATTCTTAATCAAAATTTCTTTCTTGAATTTTCTTGCTTTTTTTTGGCATATTACAATATTATTTTATTGTTGTTTATTATGTACAATCTTATGATATTAGAATTGAAATGTCATTAGCTATTTTAATTTGAGATATTTGTGATGATATAATGGTGATTAGGTCTCTTGTGACTAAATGAAATTGAAATGATAAATTTAAGTGTCTTTGTAAGAGGTTTAGTAAGTTGATATATTGTCTATAATTGCTTATGCTAGAATGTTCATTGAATGAGCCATAAACTCACTTTTTATTGTTTGTTTTGTAGATATACAGGTCAAGCCTCTACTACTATCTCTTCGGAGTTTGTTACATTGAAATCTCCTTCAAAATGGTTTGGTAACGTAGACATTCGTTAAATAGAATATATTTTAAGACCTTATTTTTTTGTAGGCAAAGGGTAGAATAAATATGTATGAAATTCTTCAAAGTTAATTAAATTAGCTTATCCTTAGTTGAGAAGTCATTTTTGCCCTATTAATGCATTCCTTCCTTTTAGACATTTTAGTTAAGAATTAGGATAGTGATGAATGAATGAGATTAGGCTTATGGAAACTAAATAGTAGGTTCAACACCAGTCACGAATGAGTTAAGGTCTTCACAAAGGTAGTGTCAAAGTATGGTTTAAGTTTCTAGTAAGATGAAACATTTATGTTATGTTTATATGTTACCATAGTAGGTGTTAATTGAAATTATACTAATAATATGTGTACGCTTTGGATCATGTATCACTAATACCATTTTAGTGGACCTTATAATGCTATAAATATAGGTGTTGGTGCTTGTGTATGATATGAATTATTTGGTAAATGTGATGAATGTTATTTGAATATTTAAAATTCTTATGAAATAGGAATATAATAAATATAAATGAGGATTCTTTTATGGACTCATAACCACAGAGTAGTTAAAGCACTAATAAAGAAGGAAATGATCAATATTTTTTTCTTGGTTTGTAACTTTCATGTAGCATGTTTTAGATTATGTAGATTGAGTCTTTATTCAACATAGAAGGCTTGAGCATAATAGAAATCAAGGAGATTGAGAAAGAAACTAAAGTGATCATCATAGGGATCATGATAAAGAATGAGAGAGGAAGCATGCCTCTTCGATAAAAGGAACAAACAATAAATTCAAATTTATACATGAGTTTGTTATGTTGAACCTATCAAGGTATTTTGGTATTGATTCAACAATGGATTGCCATAATTTCCTAAAGCAAATTGCATGGCTTAGTAACATGTTACAAAGCTTTGCTCCTTTATTAATTATGCTAGTGAGCTACTAAGTGGATGATGTGGCTCATTACTAGTTCATTGATACTATAGCAAATAGGGATCGACACTTAGAGCCCTTAACTTGGTTAGCTTTCTAAAAACTTTTCAATAGTCGCTTTCTACCTCCTAACTTATGCTAAAATAAAGTTTTAATGTCTTAGGCAAGAAGGTCTATCTATTACTAAATATAATGCTTAGTTCATTTAATTGTTGAGATATGCTCCTTATCTCATTTCCATGGAAAGAATCATAGTAAAACAATTTGTGTAAGGGTTATGAGATTTCTACTATGAGAAGATCCATATTGATAAAAACACCACTTATTAAGAAGTAGTGGATCAAGCACTAAGCCTTGAATTAAAATCCAAATGAAGAAGAGAAAGATAAGAATATAATGGAAGTCCTAAAAAAAGTTAATTTGAGGGGCTAAACTAAGCACAATTCTTTAGAAGGATGCCTTTTCAACTTCTATATAGGGACAGTGGAGATGGTTTTAATACATGAATAATTTCATATCATAGTGTATGTGGTGGATTTCCTACTAGAAAAAGGGCTTTAGAGGGAAAATAAGTCATTCTAACTTTTCCTTAAGCTAATAACAAAATTCACCTTTGGTGTAAGGTAGCAGAAGACATTAATGCTTATGGTGCCCATAATGTCATTTTCACCATGATGGTCCTTGTACCAATTTTAGAGGAGAGTGTTCTAAATGTAGAAGAGTAGGGCACAAAGCAAAAAATTAGTAGTATTACAAGCTAGGGAACAAGTTATTTTGCATCTTAATGGAATATCCTAAAATCCTCTACCTATTGAATTATTAAAAGGCTTATGCCTTTAATGTAGTTGTGGTAATTAGCATTACAATTAAAGACTCTTCTATTGAAGTTCTATTTAATCCTAAAGCTATTTATTCTTTTGCATCAAAATGATTTGCTATTACCCTAGATAAACTTTCCAAATTAATAAATGCATTCTTAATTGTAATGATACTATTAGAAAGGTCTCTTATAGCTACAAATATGCTAGGAGCTTATCCCCTAAAGATTTATAAGCATAGAATGCTAGTAAGCCTAATTCTACTTGATATGGGCCATTATGATATGATTTTAGGTAGGGATTGGTTATCTAAATATCATGTGTGTATGACCTTTTTTAACAAATCTATCACCTTTTCTATAGAGCACTCTTCATCTATTGAGTTTTAAGAAGATAGGTTATTGAAAACTATTAGTGTTGTCTTAAGCATCAAAGCTTAAAAGCTTATTAGAGAGGGAGGTACCACTTATCTAGCCTTGGTTTAGGATTTGAACTAACCAATTCTTAATGTCAATAATGTTTTTGTGGTGAGAGAGTTTTCTAATATGTTTTTGGAAAAGTTTCTCAAATTGCTAATGCATCACAATATAGAATTCCATATCGACTTATTGCTTAATATATAACTTTTTTATACCCTTATATCGAATGGCATCAACAAAGTTACAATAATTAAAATAGTAATTATAAGATTTAATTGATAAAGGCTTTATCCATCCAAGCTCTTCACTAAGGGTGGAAATAAACTAGGCTATTCATGAGCACTTATGGTTTAGCACATTAAAGGCTTAACTCAACTTATTTATTCAATTAAACAAACTAAGCCTAGGCTAATATATTGGCCTATTTATTAAACAGAACTAGCCTATTTAATTTTAGGCTTAGCTTGTTAGCCTACTAAATTGGTCTATTTAACTAATATGTTACCTTAATCTAGTTCACTTAAATTAATTGATTAGCTACATTATAATTATTATTACTATTTCATCATTGTAGCTTTTTTCTTTTTTTTTTAATTTAGTCATCAATATTTTTAAGTTTTAAAGTTTGTAAGTGATGAATTTATATTATTATATCATTTAATCTTTTTATTTTAAATTAATATGATTATAGTTTGTTATATTTGAATTATTAAAACTTTTATAAAAGTGAAAATAAATTTTTATTCAATACCTTATTTATTTATTAAAATTATTTTTTTAACTAAGGAACTTATTTGTGATATATATATACACACACACACACACACCTAAATTTATATATCTACCAATAATTCATTTAGATTTTAATAGTTAAGTTTAAATAGGTTAACAAATCAGGTTAGGCTTCTTAAATTTTATAAACAAGCCAAGTTAACCTAAAATTTTATCCTACAAATATGTTATAAGTTAGGCTTAAGCTAGTAATTTTGAAATATGCCTGGCCTATTTATGCCAAGGCCCAGGTTAGCTTAGCTTATTTCCACTCTTACTCTTAACCATAGGAAGCTTCAGTGTTGTTTATGAAGAACAAAGATAGCATGATGTAGTTGTGCACAAATTATTGTTAGCTTAATAAGTTACCATTAAGAATAAGTATCCTCTTCTCCATGTTGATGATCTTTTTTATTAGCTCTAATGAGTTAAATACTTTTCCAAGATAAGCTTGCATATGGGATATCATTAATTAAAGATATGTAAAGAGAACATTCCTAAAATTGCTTTTAGGACTTAATATAACCATTTTAAGTTCCAAGTTATGTCTTTTGGATTAACTAATACTCTAACTACTTTCATTGATTTGATGAATTAAGTGTTCAAGCCCTATTTGGATAAATTTATTTTTATCTTGATATACAATACCCTAGTACAGTCAAAAAGTGAGGTGGAATATGTCAAACATCTCCAAGAGGTTTTTCATACCTTATAGGAGCATCATTTATATACAAAATTCTTTAAATAAGAATCTTAGATAACTAGTGTTAAATCCTTAAGACATGTGGTATCATAAGAGAGAGTGTAAGTAAATCCTTGTAGGGTTGAATTTGTAAAGAATTAATAAAGACCTTCATTAATTATCAAAATTTTTAATTTCCTTAGGTTAATAGAATACTATTGGATATTTGTTAAATACTTTTTTAAAATTTTGGCTCTGTTGACTAGATTAACATAGAAAGAGTTAAATTTGAGTGGTTAGATGCATGTGAGAATAACTTTCAAAGGTTGGAGACATGTTTAACATATGCACTAATATTAGCATTACCTTCAACCACTAAAGGATATGTATTATACTATAATGCATCTAAAATTAGGCCTAGGTGTGTTCTTATACAACATGGTAAGGTGATGCTTTTCAAAAACTAAATAAATATGAGCTATATTATCCCACTCATAATTTAGAGATGGTAGAGGTAATATTTTTCTTAAAAATCTAATGACATTATTTGTAAGGAGAAACTACTCAAATGTATATAGATTATAAGATTTTAAAGTAAACCTTTGATAAAAAAGACTTTAACTTAAGGTAAAAAAAATGGATAAAGCTTATTAAAGATTACAAATACTTAATTCTATATTATCTTGACAAAGCCAATGAAATATTTAATGCCTTTGGCAGAAAATTTGTAAGTAAAGTAGTAAAGTTGATGTCAATGGATTAAGGAGTATTACTAGCTTATATAAATGTCTAGTCAATTCTCATGGAAAGGATTTAAGAAGCTCAAAAGAAGGATATGAATTATACAACCTTTGTGGAAGAGGCTATTAAAGGCGTGAAGTTTGAATTGGTTGTTGATGAGAAAATAATAGTGTGCCAACAAGGATGGAATTGGGTTCCTTTTAGTGAAAGGAATGAATTAATGCACCAAGTTCATGACTTGTTCTATAACATACATCATGCAGTAGCAAGGATGTACCATAACCTAAAAGATGTTTTTTTGGTGGAAAAGGAATGAAAAAAGTTGTGCTGAATTATGTAGTGAAATATTTTTCTTGCCAATAGGTGAAAAGTAAAGCATCAATATTTGGTCGAAATGCGTTAAGCACTTTTGATACTAGAATGGAAATCAGAAAGCATCATAATGGATTTCTTGATTGATTTTCCTAGAACTTAAAAGGGATAAAATTCCATTTCAATTGTTATTAATAAGTTAAGAAAATTAGCATATTTCCTACTTATCAAAACTACCTATACGACAACTCTATGTGTAAGTGTATTTTAACAATATTATGCCATTATATGGTGTTCCAATTACAATCATGTCATATTATAGTACCTAATTCACCTTTTACCTTTAGCAATCCTTCCAACAACTGTTAGGGACTTAGTCATGATTTAGCATGGCTTTTCATCCCTAAATAAATGGACAATTCAAGCAGACCATTCAAATTTTGGAAGATATGCTTAAAGCATGCCTATTAGAATTTAAAGGAATTTAGGAGAGGCATTTTCTATTATTTGAATTTTCATACAATAACAATTATTAATCCAGTATTCAAATGGAATTGTATGAAGTATTTTATAATAAAAAAATCATTCCTTGGTAGAATGGTTCATAGATCAAATTTAGTTACTGATGCTTTAAATAAAGTTCAAATAATATAATATGAGCTAAAAATATATCAGGATAGGGAAAAGTCTTATAAAGATAAGAAGAAGAGGGAACTAGAATTACAAGTAAAGGATCTGGTATTCTTGAAAGTTTCACTTATGAAAGGTGTGATATGGTTGGGGAAGAAAGGTAAACTAATATCTCATTTCATTGGACCATTCCCAATTCTTAAGCATGTTGGGGCTATGTCATATCATTTGGAATTGCTAGATAGTTTGAGAGCCCATTCTTTTTATATTTTATCTATTGATGCTTTGAAAGTAACTACTAGATGAGTTTTACATGATTTGGGATGAACCATTATGGCTAGATCTAAGTTAACTTATGAGGGAGAATTGGTTGAAATCTTAAATTAAAAGAAGTTCCATTCATGAAGGTTCATTAGAAACACCATAGAGTGGAATAGGTCAACTGGGAACTGGAATCGAATATATAACAAAGATACCCTTATTTATTTAGTGAGTAATGAGCTTAATTTCATTATATTTCCATAATACTGTTAGGACACAATGCTTTAAGAATTTAAAGATGAATTTTAAAGATGAATAATTTTAAAGGGGAAGTATTATGAAGCCCTTTTTAAAATATATTAACATCGAATTTATTTTACAATGAGAATGATTAGAATAGCTAGTATGTTGTTATTTAAAAATGAAACTTGTATACATATGAAAAAAAATTGGTGAATAATTATAAAATAAATTATTAAGAAAAATAATATCTAATATTTTAGTAAATTGTGAAATGAGAATTTTGTGAGAAATAAATAAGGAAAAATAAGTAAAGGATTCAAAGTCATACACTTGTACATAAGTATAATCATAAGTAGTTTATTCTTCCATATCATACATAGAATTGTTTTCTCAAAGGTTCATAACATAATGAGATCAAGCATTGCAACTCCATTCACATTTTTACACATAAACATAGTTTATTACTTATTTTACCCACCATGGTTTGTATTTAAAGCCATTTATACTTAACTTACATATACATATAAGTACAATTCTTTTTGGATTCATATAATATATAATTTTGCATGATGACAAACTATTAATCGACTATATACTCAACTATTGGTGTCTAGGGGATTTTAAGTACTTGTAGTCGAGTATGAAGTGTTAGAGGGTGACTTTGCCTAACCATAGTTAGCTATGTAGTCGAAACTGGCTAGATGGTAACTCTACTTGTCAGTAGTCAATTATGTAATCGACCATCTTAAGTCCAAGAATAGTTTTACCTACTGTTAGTTGATTATGGCAAGTTAGGGAAGAATATTTAATATATATAGTCGACTACCTCAATCTAGAGGCTAGCTCTATTGAGACTAGTTGACTATCTAGTCATGAATTATAGATTTTAGTATAATTTTAATATTCATCCACCAATAACCTTTTTCAGTTCACATTCCTAGCATACCATATTGTAACCAAAACTTCAAAACAATAACAAACTATCTTTAAACAATAAATCCCTTTAAACATACATTCATTTGAAGACATTAAAACACATTTCATTCAAAATCATCAAATAAACAATAAACATCAAACAAAATCATAAATCTAGATTAGAGTTTAGGTAAAATGTTACTTAATTTGCATGAAAGAGGCTCTAATGGAGGAATTTATAAGTTGTTTAGTCCCAATCAATCAAAATCATCAAATTTCAATGTTAGGCTTCCAAATCCATTTTCTAAACAAAACCCATAGTTATCTTAAATCAAAGAGAAAATGAAGAAAAAGTCTTGTAAAGATTTGATAGGATTTCCTTGTTTAGACTAGAAAACACAAGAAATTGCTATGGATTAAGGCTTCTTTATTTTCCATGAGAGGAGGAAAAGGAGGAGAAAAGGGAAGAGAATGAGGGGTTAATGAAGAGAGTGGGAAAGATTGACTAAAAATTAGAGTTACAAAGGAAATAAGTCCTGGGACATTTTTAGAAATGTGTTATAAACTTTTACCATACTCACATACTTACCTCTAAATGCCTTTAACCTTGAAACATTTTGTTTCGTTAATCCTTCCTCGACTAATTCAAACAATCATTCAAATACATAAAAAGTAATTTTATTCCATATTTCTTTATGTTTATTTATTATCCTCACACAAAAATATTTTATGTTTTTGGGGGTTATAACAATGTCAAACTTTTTAACAAAGTACCAACTTCATCAATTGAAAAGTTTTGATATATTAAAATAAATAACACAACCAAGTTTAGACATAGGTCCTATATTTTAGGAAAAATTACATTTTACCTCCTTCAACTATAGGAGTTATTGAATTTCACCCATTGAACTATTAAAACTTGAATTTTACTCCTTTAAACTTTATAAAACCTGCATTTTACCTTCACTATTACCAAGTTAATGACCATAACACTTAGCGGTGGTTAGAAACTAACGTTATCATCCTTAGCAATGGTTTATAACTGTCGATAAGTGAAATTTTTTTTCAAAAATTAGTGAATATAGCGGCGGTTTTTAACTGCCACTAAGTGAAATATGATAATAATGATTTTCCTAATATATTTTGTTAAGTTAGTAATGGTGGGGGTAAAATTTAAATTTTATAAAGTTGGAGGAGATAAAATTTAAATTTTAATAATTTAAGAAAGTAAAATTCGATAATCCTATAGTTGAAGGAGTAAAATGCAATTTTTCCTATATTTTATAATAACCAAACAAATCAGGCTCATAACGGTAGAGACAAAGGCAATAGCTTTTGGTGGACTATCAAGAGACAACATGCCTTGTTGAAGGAAGAACATCATGTGATAAGTGATGATTCTCTAGAAAAGAAAGCAAATTGGACATTTGGACCAAATTCGCAACATAGCGGAGGTAATATACATGAAAAGAAAAAAGGAAGAATTTTAAGGCATATCAGATAATGGAACTTCTAAGGTCTTCTTTTGCGGGATTGCTCCATAAATAAAATGGATCATTTCGAGTCAAAATGCTAATTGTTAGTTTGCAAAAAATTTTGCCCTTTAAAGTTAAAGAAAGAAGAGCAACTCAGAACACTAGTCCATCATATCCTGAGATGACTAGTGTAAGATGCAACCCATTGTACCATCCGGTCATTCTTGAGGATTTCATCAACATGTAGTAGAAAATTTTCCAATAATAAGACATGTTGCTCTACTCTATAAAGCCTCCTCCTCATCCCAACCTTACCCTATTTCTTCTTCTTTCCTAATTCCCCATGTTCCCCCTCGGTGTATTCTCACCTTTGCCAAACAATCGTCATAGGCAGCCTTCTTCGAACAAGCTTAATTACCAAGCTGACACTGTCAAGCTATTGCACAGCTATCACAGCCGGTCTGAATCTTCAAAATAGCTTTCAAGTGCAATTCACTTTTAACCCTAAATAGTATTTTAGACAATTCATACAGTTACGCTAACATATTTGTCAAAGGTAGCAATAAGTGAAGTTTAGTGTATTTCTAGAAAACAAAGGAGAATAGAGTGTATTTAGGTCAAAATTTTAGGAGATAAATGTAATTTATTAATTTTTTTAATGAATTTGTCTTTAATTGTATCCTAGGTTTGATTTCAAAATCTTTCTTATATATGTATGGGGTTTTACCGCTTTTTATCATTAAAAAGAAAACTATCCTTGGGCAATAATAAATACAAACATAATCTCAATTAGCTATATTACGGATTTATTTTGTAGGGTTTTTCTATACTTATATGAATATCGCAACATTCCCCTTTTTAAAATTACACCCTCTCACATTATAAAACAACTAAAACACATGAGGTTCAGAAAAGCATAACTTAGTTACCAAAAAAGAAAAGGGTAACTTACACGTTTGTTTATATATATTGTTTAATAATGAGATACTTAATAAAAAGTATAATTAATTTTAATAATTGATTACACAAACTGTTATTGTTTAGATGATATATAGAAAAATTCACCTTTAATATTAAATTAACGACTAAAATGGGCAGTAGAAATGACAGATTAGGGAAGTTTTGTTTTTATTATTAAAGAGTAAAGACAATAAAAATATAAGGAAAGAAAAGTAAGATTAATATGAACAAAAAAAATTAATGTTTCTTTTGCTATATCTCTCACTAAAAAAAAAGTTGCTTTAACGATTTCTGTTCTAATAAAAAATGTCAAATGCGTTTATAGTGGGATTCAAAATTGATTTTTCAATTTTTTATATCTATTAAATTAAATTTTATAATTTGGTTTCCTATTTTATATTCAATTTATATTTAAAATTAAATTTCAGATCCCACTTTTAATGTATATAGTATCACTAATAAAATTTTTTTAACAGTGTATTAAACTCTTTCTAAAAAAAGTATAATCAATTATATATATATATATATATATATATATATATATATATATATATATATATATATATATATATATATGGAAGAGTATCACAAAATGAATAACATTTATTCCAAACGTTGATTTCATTCATTTATTTACTTAATTAAAATACGACGTTAAGTCAAAGCATAATAGCGAAGTTAAGATAATCATCACACGCAAACATCAACATATAAATATTCATAAGATCTTGCAGAACTGAAAATTGGTCACCGAGGCCATCAAACGAGTACAAACATAGGCTTAAAGCCTATAAAATTTTATTTCTCACATCATATTTATTCTTCATCAATGGTCACCTGCGTTGGCAATGAAAAAGAAACACAACCAAATGAATAAATGTCTAAGATAAAATCGCATGTCAATTTTATTTTGACATTTAGTTGTTAATAAGTTAACTACTTTAACGAAAAAGGAAAGATTGATTTTAGTTGTCTGTTTAAGAGTAACGGAATAAAAATAATGTTAGAAAAATTAGGTGATAAAAATCTGAATTGAAACATAAAATTAAAGCTAATTAAAGGAATGTATTTAGCTGTTAAATGAGATTGGCTAAAGCCTGACATCAAATTCTATTTTATGCAAATAAAAGTGACATATATATATATATATATATATATATATATATATATATATATATATATATATATATATATATATATATATATATATATATATATATATATCTATATCTATATCTATATCTATATCTATATATGGTTATCAAACAATAAAGAAGAAATTAAAGCACTTAGACTTGCCCAATAAAATATTTTATTCTAATTTTATGACAATTTTAAAATCTTAATTTTATAGCTTGCAACTTATATTAGAAGAAAACATAGTAGGATTTGTATAGTTAGGGATGCAATGGAATAATTCTATGTCTTCTTCCAAGAGTAATGTTT
The DNA here is from genome assembly GCA_020226215.1 of Sindora glabra. NCBI lineage: Eukaryota > Viridiplantae > Streptophyta > Magnoliopsida > Fabales > Fabaceae > Sindora > Sindora glabra. Next base: position 71,499,173 of record CM035226.1, on the reverse strand, counting down.
TTATTTTATATATTTTTAACATTTTGTATCAGTATTTTTACATATGAGTAAAAATTTAGAACTTAATTACTCCTAATTTAAAATCACAAAATATTATGGAATTGATCAATTCACTTGAAATTATATTAAGAATCTAATTGTAAATAAATTGAAAATTTTTTGTTATGGTTTCAAAGGAGGATAAATACAATAGTATTCATAGAGAAATCAGCTTGCTTTTTTTTTTTTCTCTTGTAACTATAGGAGTGATTGACTACTGAATAGACAGATATTATTATTGATCGAATTTAAATGCAGAGGAAGTTTTGAAACTTACAAGAAATATCAATAAATATTCCAAATGTTTCTTTGTGTTTTCTGTCATCTAAGTCTTGTTTTCCATACGCGTCATATGATTAATTATGTATTTGATCGGTAAGACATGAAATCTTTGGGCAAATTTTCTTTCTTGTTATTTCCTCATTAGATGCAGACTGATAGATTAGAAAATAAAGAAAATAAAGCTAATTAGCAAAAATGAATAATTTTGTTGCCTGGTTGTGGATATGCAGTTCCACTCTCAATGATGCCTGGATTGAAGAAATTGCGCGAAGCCAATGACTGGATCGCATTCAGCTCCTGTCCCGAAACCATATTTGCTTGCTGAAGCCTCTCAGCTTCTGCTATCTGCAAATTTTCTCGAATAAAATTATCTTTTTAATTCAAAACTTAAATATCCATTTTCAATCTATAATAAATACTTTCATAGGTCCTTAAAAGGATAATGATATTTAAATAAAATTATTTCAAGGAAAAAATTAACATAAATATAAATTTAAGAAAAGAAAAATAAATATGCATACCTTAGTTCGAAGGTAGAGATTTTCATTTTCCAGTTCAATCTCCTAAGTCCATATTGTAGCAACAAATCAGTTGACGTTAAATAAAAAAAAATATCTTCATAACTTTCAGTAAGAGAAATGAGCATAATGAAGTACCACCCTCTTTTGCAGATAGTCGATTTCCGCCATCAGCATCTCATTCTGTTGTGGTAATTGTTAGAATTAAAGTCATAACATCCGAGCAGAACTCATTAGGTCTAGATAAAAATGGTATCATAATAAAATATCTGAATGTAATTAATATATTACAGTAAAATGAGGTTAATAAGCTGAATCCATGCATCTTTAGTGCATATGGCTAGTTAATCAATGCTTTACATGCGTTATGATTATAAATTGCAGCTTACAATTACTGTGATTAGCAAAATTATAGATAAATATAAAAAGATATGATTGATAGAGTGCATTATAGTGCAATTTGTAATAACAATATTATTATTGCAAATTTGCAGTTGCAGCAAATTAGAATCTTGATACGTGTATAGAATGTTAGGAAATGCATATTGTCATTATTTAAGGATAACTATTCTCGATCTCGACTTCAATGCACTTTACCTTTTTAGACCTGATTCTGGCTATTCCTCTTTCAAGTCTATTCTCCAGCTGTTTCAGTTCCTTCACAGTTAGTGTGCTCAAGGCATCACCCATTAAGTGCCTACAATCATGCATTTTGGAAAATTAATACAGTTAAAGCAGCACCGGGCTTTCAGGTTAATTAAACATCTATTGAAACATGAACAGAAACCAGAGTCACATCATAGTTGATACTACTGTTCCGAATTGTTAAAACCAGTAAAAATTACGGATGAATATAAAAAAAATTTATAAAAAAAAATATAAGAATTATCTAAAAAGACGAAAATACTTTAAAATTTGTGATAGAAATTGAAAAATTCAAGATTATAACAGTCATTTTTATTCATCTGTTTGATGCTCCCATATGAATATATATAAAAGACTCTCCAAATGTATCAAAACTTAAAATTATAAAATTATTAATGGAATTATGCATTCATCAATTCCTAACAGTTGAAACATGAACAAAAACAAGAGTCAAATCCAGTTGATAATATTGTTCCAATTACCGTTGTAATTATGTTAAAGCTAGTAAAAATCATAAATAAATATAAAAAAATGCCATCTTATATACAAAGTAAAATTAGTGTCGCAGAAAACACTATATGATTATCACAGTACGACCGCATATAAAAAGTCAACAAGTGTTGGGATCCGCAACTTGAAACATTGCGCGATGATTTAAATCCCTGACATTAAAGGGAAAGCTTATAAATTTCTGCTATAATTCCCCAAATATCTCCATTCCCTAACTGTTTTGTTAAAAAACAATGAAATACTCTCTAATTACATTTTTAAATGAAAAATAAACTCACAAGCTAAATCAGTTCTTCAATTTTTACTTCCAACTCATTCGTGAAATAAAAAAGGGCTACGTTTAAAATCTAGAAGATGAAGGGTCCACTAATCTTAGAATTAAAATTGGATAAATATGTTCCAAAGAATTGGATAAAACCATATTCCTGATTGAGATAGAAGGAAAATGAGAATCACCTGTTTGAATTTTGCAGCATCTGTATCTGCTGTCGCAGCTTTGCGGATTCTTGTTGATAATACTATGTTGACAAAAACAAAAAGAGAGAACATATTAACATTTTATAATTTGGCTGTGCACAGTGCATGTAAAAAGAGACATGAATATATATATATATATATAGACAACGCGTAACTGTATTTATTATATCACTGATACAAATACAACTATACATGCATGAAAATATAAGTTCCTCTCTATAATAAGAAAGTAGGATTTTGGAAGATTGACATGATAGTATGAAACTAGGATCTCAATCCAGAACAAATATAGGAAAACCAAGCAACTCTTCTCGTCATAACGTAAGTTATCATAAGTTTCGACCACTTCTCTTAACATATAATTAAAGTAAATTAATATGAATTTAGGAATAGATTACCTGAGCATTGATTTCAGTAGTGGTGCTGGCACTTGAGCTGTCTGAACAGGCCTTCTTGTACCTATCTATGGTTGATCTTATGCTGTGGACATGATTCAACAGAATAGATTAAATTCCCAAAAAAAGGAAAAAAAGCCTCAAAGTGAATGGAAACAGAAAATTAACAGCTTTTCAAAATCAATAATGTTAATATGTTGTGTTTAATCTGAACCGTAACTCTTCACTTTCTGGTTTACTTTTACTTACTGTAGTGTCTAATACAAATTATACAATCTTTAATTACTCCGTTATATTAACTTATTTATCATCATAGAGAGAGAGAGAGAGAGAGAGAGAGAGAGAGATACTAACCTGTTAACCTCCACTTTTTTAATCAAATAAAAAATTATACTATTAATTTAATAAAATAATAAAAAATTTAAATATTTTTAATGATGAAATACAAATATAATATATATTTTAAATCTAATTTTAAATTTATATATATTTAAACATAAATATAAATATATAGAAGTTTGGCTCTTAAACATGGAAGAGGCAATGACTTAATTATCATCAATGCAATAGTCATTAGTAAAACCCACCTTTCACTAACGTAATTAATTATTTTATTAATTTATGTGAGCTCTAACAAAACATTTATACATTTATTTTATAAAATTAACAAATCAATTACTAAAATTATAAATCACTAGCAAAATGATTTGTAAATTATTTAAATTTATAATTTTATTTTTAAATAATGATTTGTACAAATAATTTTATCCATTTGTACAATAATTTTAAGAAAAAATTGTCGTTAAAAATTTATACGAAATGATAAAATTATTTGAATAAATCATTATTAAAGAAGAAATTAAAATTTTATATAATTTAAAAATTATTTTGACAGTACCTTATACTTTTAAGGAAAAATTGTTAATTTTATCCATTTTTTAGAGAAATACCAAAGAAAAGAGAAAAAGAGACGAAAAAACATATGTCAGTTGTTCTCACTTTCAATGGATATTTTCTTTGTCCTCTTCCGATTCTTCCATTTGCCACTTAACGTGGAACTAAAAAGTAGAAACTAGAAAGAAAAAGGACGAGATTTCTCCGAATCACATGTAAATTTCACAAAAGGGAGGAAAAAGTTTTTCTTTTCACTGAAGAAGGGAAACCAATGCTAGGTTTCTCTCAGCTAAAAATGGAAAATGGATAAGCAGGCAAATCGCATGTCAGAGAAATTTGCTTGCAAAGTACTTCAACTTATTTATTAGCGTTTCCTTTTATCTTCACTTTTTTCTTACATCTACAGATTCTCATGCATTTTGATACATAAAGGGTAAAGAAAAAGAGAACCTATTTTTAGATGAAACAATGGCATAGTTCCTTAATTTATGCAACTTATGCAGCTCTTGGAGCTGACTCAGTACAGCCACAAGTTCATTGTCTTCTCTGTTCAGTGTACTGCTATACTCCAAATAATAACTCTTTAACTATGTTTAAAACTTAAAATAAATATAGTTAATAACTTGAAGTGTATTAGTAATTATTGTTAAGTAAGAACAACTTATATCAATCTTTCACATTGAAAGGCTTTCTCCTTTTTTACCGCCTTTCGGGTTTGATTTTACTATGTGTGTGAGTTTCGTATCTAGTAAATTCAGCTGCTTAAAAAACCCTATAATAATTAGGATATTTACGATATTTCCTTTCTTATTTTGTTAATTTCAACAGAAAATTTTCCAATTAGCTAGCCAATGACCACCCTCGCCGCTAAAAAGATGTAATAATTAAAGATAGTCAAATATAATTACTAATATTAATTTTTGTGAAATGTAAGTAAGAGCAACTAAGTTACTAAATTGACATATAGCTGAAGTTGAAACTAAACTTAAAATGGAAAAAAATGGGGGAAAAAAAAAGACAAAATCTTATAAATGATCAAATACTACGTGTCCCAGAAGCTGTCAGCCATTACTAATATTAATTAGTAATTTACTTGGATTACTTATGAGATTCATTTATTTTATGATAACTAAATGTAGTTACCATTTAGATTATGGGAGAGTACCATAAGAGAGTTAATTTCCTAAAATATAACAAATGCTTTTGATGTTTTAGTATGAATTAAATCAAGTACAGCTACAATTGAACTGATCAAGGTTGAACAAAAGATATCCACAAGTCAATTTACCCCATATGCCTATGATGAAACATAGTCATACAATGCACCATAGTCTGCCAGCTATGTTTTTATAAAGTTCTAAAATTATTTAGAAGCTTGAAAAGGAAAACTACAAGATCCTTATGTTTCTCCTTTTTCTTGCAAAACTGTGAACAGGAAAAAGATGTAGAAGACCTAAACAAGAATGCAATATAAAATTTCACTTTTCTGTCACTGAACAAAAGGTTGAAAAGCTAGAAGTGGAAGCAGGAGAGAAGAGAAGCACAAGGTTCCTCGAAAAGACGAATGAGAAAACATGGTAACAATTGAACTTCTGATTCTATTTGCTTGATCAGAATTCCGAATTCTGGTCTTAATGGAAGAAAGGCAGACAGTAGTTGATCTTCAGAATAACAAAAAAGTTGTAAGTCACCCTTTTCATTCGGTTGTGACTAGTACCACTGCAACATGATCGGCTTTCTTTTCCTTATTCCTCTCTAACATAAGAGTGAAATACTTGCAAGGATTTAGTGTGGATTGACATAGCATTTTAGTCCATTTCGAAAATATTTTTAGCTATACTTAATATTAAATATTTAAATAACATTATCTCTTGTATGTTGACAAGTCAAAAAATCACATTCTAAATTTTTACATCCACTCAATCGTAATATCGAAATATTTAACTTATTAAAATATAAAAGATAATATCGAGATATTATTGTTACAGTAGGATTAAAAATATTCCATTCTTAGTGTATCTAAGCATGACTAGAACTTAAGAGATTTCAAAGAAAGAATAACTATGATTTGGATTATGGCCATACCAGAGCAGTTTAATATTTTTCTACCATAGTAAGAGACCTAGGTAGTGACCGTTAATTCAAAGTTGTTTAAATAGTTAAATTTATTTGTTGCTCTTACATCTTTTTTTTTTAGTTGGATGCTGAAATTACTAAAGAGGTTTCCAAACTTAGTACTTCAATTTATTGTTGTTTGTAATTAAATAACGCTTTCAACCTCTCAGTTAATTCCATTTAAATATGGTGGTGTGTAGGGAGACTCCTTTCTTTAAATGGTCTAAGGGGTTGGTGGTTATTTAAGTTTGAAGCATCTTGTTAATAAGTCAGTGGTAGCTATTCTATTGACTATGAGTTCAAGAAAAATAAAATTTGTCAAAGCAAAAATTCAGGTCTAGCTATGTTAGCAATTTTTTGATATTCCATACGAAGTTAATATGTACGTGTGTGTGTACGGGAGCATATCAAGAAGTGCTTTATGCGGAGTGAAAGCAAATTGTGATCGTCAAATCTAAGATTGAAAAGTTAAAACTAAAATATAAAATTATGTAACTTTTTTTAAATAATTATGTGATTATTTTAAATGCTCACAATGTTTTATTAATATTTTAATCTTAATTATTGATATAAGATTTGATAGTCATTATTTACTCTTTTTACATTTCATATAAAAATAATTTTCTCATTTCTTATATATATATATATAAAGGGATTTGCTTTGGTACTATCTTGATAAAATTATGAATTTTATGACACTCCTTTCATAAAATTTGCAACTTTTTATATAAAACTTTACAATTTTTTTATACGATCTTATAAATTTTTTCATAAATCTTACAACATAAATAGTAGTGGTAATTGCAGAAAAAGAATTTTAAAAATTCTATAAAAAGGATATAAAATCTTATGAAAAAATTATAGAGGTCCTACTGATAACTATTTTAAGGGAGCACTTAGGAATAACCCGAAAATAAATTATGAATATTTAATTCAAATTTTGAAAGGGTAAGGACTTAATCAAACTGAGGAGCAAGCCACAGGACCAACCCCTAAACTTAAACTTTAAAATGGAAGACTTTTATCTTTGCCTCTTCGTTCTCTAATAAAGTTGCTTAGTTGAGGAACCAGCTAGTAGGGATTGGAAACCCATAATCAGGACCACCATTTCATTGATTACCAAACGGAATGGCTTTATTATCTTAGAGGTTTAGGGTTTGCAAAAAAAGAAAGGTCAGCCAGCTAGCATATTGCCACTTAAATAAACAGAAATTAGCAGCCAAGATTAAACTAATTATAAAATTAGCACTTACTATAAATAACTACCAACATTTAATATTTGCAGTTAGTTATGAGTCTGTAATTAATTTCATAAATAACTTAATTGACTTCTACTTACGAATTTTTACAAGCTAAAAGTTAAGACTAAAGTCCAGTTTATCTTCATGCTCTCAGACTACAAAACTTTGGCCTTTAAAGTTCAATTAGAGTAAGAACAGAAGAATTTAACAACCGAGAAAGAAAATAAGGAACTTGAAGAGAAAATTATGAAAGAGGGAAAGTAAATTACTTGTCGTTTGAATACTCATAGAGACGACCACGGCTGGAGAAGACAATTAAGGCCACCTCTGCATCACAAAGCACTGAAAGCTCATATGCTTTCTTCAGAAGTCCATTTCTGCGCTTGCAGAAGGTGACTTGACGATTCGTCGTGTTTTCGATCCTCTTGATCTCAATCTTTCCTCTTCCCATCTTCAAAGCTATTTTGTGAGGAAGAATAAATAACCATTAACCAAGAAAAGAAATTATAAAGAATAAGCAAATCTGAAGTGAAGAGCCAAAAGAAATATATATATGTGCCTGGTTTAGAGGATATATATATGCTAGATGGCTGTTTGCAACTGCAAGGCCATGCATTTAGCAGCTAGGGTTGATGAACTTGTCTACTGAAAAAGGGCTGTAAACAGACAAGATTGACAGATATACACCACCAAATCCTTATTTTTTGAATTTTGATATTTGTTGTCTTCAACAGGATCTAATGAAATAAACAAGATTTGGACAAAGTACAAACTGAAAAGAAAGGGCATAAAACCCAATTTCAGCAGATCTTTCTCTTTCCCTCTCACTTTCTGAAGTCATGAAAAATAAATGAAACAAACAAAAAGGACACCATGAACCTGTTTACTTTTTTAGGCCAGAAAACCTTGTGAAGTGAGTCATGGGAAGAAAACTGAAGACCCACTGCCTTGACATGGAATATTAAAGAATATTGTCCAAGCGGAAAAATGATCAGATGAGACCTTTTTTCTTTGCACCCTAAATTCCTTTGCTTCGTTTTCAAAGAATTATTTTCTAGGAAACGTTGCAAAGTCAAGAAAACAAGCTGAAGAAAGTCTTGGGGAAATAAAGCAACGGTATTGGCCCAGGAAACCCATAACTATGTCTGTATCTCTTTTCTTCTTTTTACTATTTATAGAAAACAAGAAGAAAAATGAAGCAGGAAGTGAGAAAGAGAAGATGAAGTGAAGGAGAACACAACAAGAAAAAATGGCAGATAAAGATTTTGAAGGGAGAAAAAGAAGATTCCGTAGGACTAGCAACAGATCTATCATTAAAAACCGGTTAGATATGAAAACTGAGCTCATGAGTTGTGTTTGCTTTCACGAGGGTTTATATGATGAAAAGAAGAAATGAGTTAAAAAAGAAGAAAAGAAAGAAATTCAGCTTCAGACCTGACTTTGGCTTTCCTAGCTCCGGCTACTTCAGCTTTCGGAAAGATTTCTAATCCCAAAGAAACCAATATCAAGTATATAGCCTTCCTTTAACTTCAATGTCTCTTATTTATAACTCTTTCTTTCTTTGTATACCTTTGAATATAGTGCAAAAGAGAGAGAGAGATTGAGGAAGGGTTTCTGACAAAGAAAAGGATTGGGAGATGGATGTTTGCCAAAATCTTATACATGATGCAGTAGTTTTGGCCAAATAATGCATTTTTCCAGCTGCAATTTCACACCATTTTCTGCAATATATTTCTTTTGGTTAATTTCCGATTAGGATTCATTTGTTTTAACCCAAAAAAAAAAACATTCTATAAAAATATAATTATAAAATATTAAGGTAATAAATAATATTATGTTTATTCAATATTAAATGTGAAGAATGAGGTAGAAAACAACACCCTCTTCAAAGAGGATGTTATTCTTCCCAACTATTTAAGGTATCATAAATTTTCAGTCAAGATAAATAAATAATATATCAATCATTTATTTATGTGCAAATAAATAAATTTTTTTATGAAATTAATTATCTTCCTACGAAAAGAAACGGGCCTTAATCGATTAATACATCCTTATAGAGTCCTGTGCGTATGGAATCAGAATGGGATTTTGAACCGCTCAACATGGTTTGTCCTCAAGTGGGAGAGCTAAATATCTGCCAAATGCAGACATGCATGTGAGAAAAATTAGGGTTTGGTGCTGTACACGTAATTTTGCACAGAACTGATGAAAGAGGGTTAAAAATACAAAATCTAAAACAATGAGACTTGGTTTTGTTGATATCATCTTTTCCTGTCTTAGTAACGGTCGGCACTGAATCTTATCTGTGTCATTGGAGGGCTTTAAGCATAGAGGTTGATATTTAGTCATTTCATGTATGCTTTTGCCCTTCTTTTTTCTTTAAATGATTTAAATTTAATTCAGTGTGAATATAAATTAATTTTATACTATTAATCATTTATATATTATTATATTATTAAAAAATTATTAATTTTTTTTACTATTAATAAAAATTAGTTAATATTAATTTTTTAACAAAATGTCATCTTTTTATCTACCAAAACGCTTTATATTGAAATAAATTAAATTTAACTCTTAAAAAAACTGGGTATAATTTTCCCAAAAAATTAACGAATAAGTTAAGAGATATGTACGCATGCATTAGACTAAACAATTACTTTCCCATAATAATTATTATGCATGTTGACATTAAAATGTTTCTGAAAGTACACTAGACTGTATCATCTAATATCAATGTCAAAATAATTAAATTACATCAAAAGAGAATTGACATGATGTAAAATCTTTATGAATAAACTACCGAATTAAATAAGAAGATGTCAAATCCTAGTTCTAAGGTATGATTATAATTTTACTGTATTAGTAAATTTGCATGTAGCAACTGTGATGTAAAATTATAAAAAATTGTCAATTATAAGTAAATATAATATTTAATTCCATATTGACTATTACATTTTTTAATTTTAACCATCATTATTAATTCCTTATTTTTACTTTTTATTATAATTATTTATCTCTTCATTCACCTATAACATTAAAATAAATGGTAAAAAATATATAATAAAAAATAAATATGTACTTTACATTATTAGGGTGATATTTAACAATTAATTTTAATAATGTTCATTTATTTTGATATTATAAGTGAATGAAAGGATGAGTAATTATAACAAAAACAAAAATAAAGAGGTAATAGTACTAGTAATGAAATTTAAAAATGTAATAATCAGAACTTTTATTAACAAGGGATTAAATTTTGTATATATTACTACTTAATTTAGAACCTTACATCAAATTAATATGCAAAGGTGTTTTAACAGTCACTTAATACCAATTTCATAAATTTTGCTTCAATACCATAACTATTAATTAAAATTTATATAAATAGCTACACACACAATCTAGTACCACTTGAAATATGGGTTTTATTTCATTACAATGGGGTGGCTATTTGAAATGAAAACATATTTTTTTTTGCAAATTTATACAAAGTGTGAAGAATAAAAAAAATTACATTTTGTGAATTTATAGAAGAAAGGAGAATTTTGATGTACCCAAAGTAAAATTTTAGGTATTCATACCTTGGAAAATTGACAAAAAAGAAGCCCTAGGATTTCTTGTTTTTAAATGGATGGCTAATATTTTTTTGACCAGACACTTCCTCTGTTGCTAACAATTAATGATGATCTTTTTAATTTTGCTTACTCATGAAATTTGAAAAAATTGCTAAAGTTGCATAGGTCATGAATAAGTAATTAATAGAATTTAGATTAAATCATAAAATATGATTTTTATTTTTTTAGAAAATAATGGGAGTGGTCAAGCTACTAAACATATATATACAAAGTCTTGAGATCAAATTCAAAATTAAAGGAAGACAAAACCTTCAAGTAATATCATATGTCATTTGAGTTAAATATATAGAAAGTAATATTTCCTAGAAAGTAATTTTTTATATTTTACTTAATTCAACTTTGAATTTTTAATAGGTATTCATGAAATGAATGCTATATCTTCAATATTATTATAATATAAATTAATAAATTTTAGTTGTGATTAATTAAATTTAATGAAGGTAATTTTATCATTATATCTATAAATAGTATAAGAAATAAAACTCACCTAGGAGAGGTGAGTAAGTAACTTTTCATATTTTATGGGATAGTAGAACTTTTCAATAAATCCTCTTTCCTTCATTTTTAAAAAAAATAATTAATCAAATAATTCATCTTTTTGCTATTTTTTAAGAAATAAGACTTTTTATATTATTAAGGCAAATCAAACGTACAGATTGCTACTTTTAACCCATTTTAAAGCAAGTGTACATTGAAGTTTACCTTCCATATCAATCAAAACTAATTAAGGATACGCTGTGTACACAAATTTGAAAGAAAAAGTGACAATAATACTATTTTGACATAAAATTATAAAAATTATATTACATTAATGTTAAGATATCTTCTACACTAATTTAACAATTTTCTTAATTTTTAAGTGTGAATTTCAGGATTTATTCAATTTGTATTTATTTAGTATAGTAATGTGTAATTTGGCGAAGAAATCGATATTGGGAAAAAATTGATTACTAGAAATTAAATGTGTTCAACATTATTTGGAAAGTTATTTTTTATTTTTTTCCTCCGGATAAAATATTGTAAAAAAAATTATGCCGTATAACTTATAATTTAATTGTGATTTTGAACCATAATTAATAGCAAACCTTTAAAAACCTGACCAATTTTAATTAAAAAGAATGCAATTAATTATGAATCATAAAATTGATGATGGAGACTATAAAAAACCAACGCCAAGCGCGATGCACCATTTAAAAGCAAGACAAAATAGTTTATATAATTAAACCAAATGAATTTAATTTCAATCTAATATTTTGAAGATAAATTTGGTGAATTGCTTTATATATATATATATATATTAAGCCTTTTTCTAACCGAACGCATCCACTTCCGGGACATTTTCTTGACATCGACTGATCAAAGGGATTCAAATCTAAACCCCTTATCACGAAAACGTGCTTTATAACATTTATAATTTTTTCATAGTAATATATATATAAATTTTTGAATTCAAAGACCACACGTGATATTAATAAAATTTTTAAAATAATATCTAGTACCACTGTCACTGAAGTATTGGTTCATAATATTTATGTTTTTCATTTATACTAATTGAAAAATTCCAAAGGCCACCTATTTAGAGATCAATGAAACTCCACTTATGCAAATTAATATTTGAAAAAAAAATGCAGAACACAATGATGTTATTATGCCACATATATGATCATTAAATCATGACATATTAATTGTATATATGTGTGTGTGTTTTTTTTTTCTTTTTTTCTTTTATCTCAGCTTTATTTTAATGGTCTTAGAACAATTGTCAAATAAACTACAACCTAGTGAAGCATATCCAATCCAATATGTCAATAAACAATGTTAAGTGCATCCTAAGGTATAAATGATTAGCTAATGTCTTGTTACAATACTTTACAGAAAATACTAATTATAGCAAAATTTGGCCTTGCTTTCTCGGGCCAAAATAATGATAATCACTATGCCAGCACGCGGTGATCATGGACTAAATCAGAAAATTTTTCTTAGGGCCAAATTTACGTATAAAATATAATGAAAAAAAAATCATTCTTAATTTTTTGTATTTTTATTTAAAAATAATGTAAGTAGTCTTTTACCAAAATAAAATAAGAAAATAATTTATTCACTATTAAATATTCATACACATATGAAATTTAATATGTTATTAAAAAAATACACAATATTTAAAGGAATAATGATAAATTTTTGAGGGATCAATATCTATTTTTAAAAAATTAATTAATGATTTGTAAAATTTATATTTATAATATAATATGTAAGGTTAGGTGAAGGTTTGCGGAGCCATAGCCCCCTTCATCCAACACGTAGTTCCCCCTATCATTTCAAGGACAATGAGGATGTTGATGAATAGGATATTGAATTAAATGATGTGCACTCAAAATTTACTTTAATGATAGTGTAGAAAAGATGTCAAACAATAATAATTTTGAAGAAGTTAAATTATTATTAGCACAAGTATTAATTAAGTCTCTTCAGCAAATTAATACAAAGAAAAAATTACTTACAAGAAGGAATACTACACAAAATCTAGGTATGATCAAGAGGATGATGAAATAAAGTTAGAAGCTTATTACGACAGCTAAGAATTGGATAGTTATGTAGTCATAAAAGAATAAATTTAAAAGGTAAATTTATTTCAAATAAAATTAAAGGACAATGTTAAAATTTTAGTAAAAATAAAAAGGATCAAAAAATGCATTTTTATCATAAAAATATAAAAATATGGCTTATGTGAACCTTCTATGATGTCATAATTGAATGTAATGTAAATATCTCCATTAAAAGAAACAATGAAATTAGGTTACTATGTATTACACTACCAAAAAAAAATACTAATTAGGAATGAAAAAAATTCATAACTAATAATTAATAATTCTTTGATAAAAAATTAGTGACAAATTATTAAGTGTCAGTTAATAGTATGTCAGTAATTCAATTAATGATAAAATTTGATATTTGTTACTAAGTTTACAAGTTGATGATGATAAAAAATGATAGATGCAATTAGCAATACTTTCATCCATCACTAAACGTTACATTTATTAATCAAATATCCATTTCAAATATCCATTGCCAAACTTGAATTTAGCAATGGAATTATTCGTTGTTAATTTTTTTACCATTATTACATTCATCATTAAACTTAAATTCAGTGATAGATTATTTTATTATCAATTTTATTCCTTTACTAAATGCATCACTAATTTGTGAAATATTGAAAAATTATCAACAAAATTATTTAAAAATTCATCGCTAATATGGAAAATATTAACAATTTCAAACCTCCTTTCAAACAACCCATATGATAAATAATCCTATAAAAACATAATTCAACTACAACAATAATAGATTCAATTGATAATTTTTTAAAATTCAATTTCATAATATTGAATATCAATTGTTTGATCATTTAATGTTAAAATTGTAATATAAAATAATGACAACCTATATGTAAACTAAAAATTAAATTCAATATTTATAATTTTTGAATGAAAACCTCAAACCCTGTGTCAGTAATTGCCATTCCTCTTTTGGTGCTATTCAATGTAAAATTCTTAATGATAAAGTGGTGGCTCATTGTTTAGATGTAGTTTCTAGATATCTAACTTTTGGAAACATTATGTTAAAGTATCAATCATGTTACTCAATTTGTACTTGCTAAAGATTTAATAACCTACAATAAATGAGAATAATGTTGAGTTAGTACCATTTACATTAATTATGTAAGAGATATACATGTAAATCCTAATTTATATATACCAAAGATAATCTAATTTAAGTTGAAGACTTTGTATCATTACATTGATTTTCTTTTTCATCTTCATAAATTTTTTCTCCATCATCTTCCTTTTCTTTACCCTTTCAATTTTCCTAATTCTCGTAAACTTCTTCATCATCATTAAGGTCATCTACGTTATCACATATAATCTGTTTAGTCTGACCAATTTTTTCAAGAGTTCTGAAGCCATCCCATAGTAAATGGATCCTTTCATTCTCGATGCATTTGTTGAGTTATTCTTCAATAAATAGATCTTTTCATTCTCAATATGGGTTAACAATTAGTTATATTGTTCAACTATGACATCATTTGTTGTTAGAGCATCGTAGCACTTTTTATGTTGTCTCCACTATCTTGTGTGATTGGCACTTTTTGTTTTACAAGTTATTTGATTGAAACTTACTTTGTTAGAAAATTATCAGTGTTATAATTTTGTTTTACCTTTTTGTTGTAATATTATTCTTTCTTCCACCATTAATCACACCATAATATAAATATAAATATAAACATAAACATAAACATAAACATAATAAATATGAACATAAACACAACTATTAACATGAACAAATCTATTTCTATGAGAAAAAAATTTAACAAATATAATCAAGCAAGTGTCTTTTAAGTAATCTTCTAAAATTTTTGAACCTACAAAAGAAAACTTAAAAAAATATAATAATAAAAATTGGGTATCATAATTCCATAATAAAGAAATAAAATAAGAAATTAAAAATCAATCCACATATAAAAATATGAATAAATTCTAAGTAGGGGGTGGCAATTAGTATAATTTGGATTACCTTGTTTATTAAAGACATCGAAACAAATTAACCTATTTAACTTATTTAATAATTTTAATTAATAAATTTATAATATAAAATAATTTATCAAATTGAATTACTTACTTTTTTCATAAAAATATTTTTAATTCTTAATAAAATACTATTTTGAATTTTTATTGTCATTTTATTAAAATAAGGATTTTATATTTTTATATACATTTGTAATTTAATTTAATTATTAATTATTTATCAAATAAAATTTTTAAAAATTTAATATAAATTCTTAAATAGATTAACATGTCAACTTGAATATGTGTGAGCATGTCACATTACCATATCATGTTAGAAATTACCATTTCTAATTTTAAGTCAATAGAAAACCAAAATTTATTCTAAAAATCAATTTACATGTAGAATATGACATTTAATAAAAAAAACTAATGTCATTTATTCTAAAAAAAATATATGTTAGCATCATCATAGCATAGTTTGATATATAAGTTAACTACAATTAACAAAAATTTAAAATTTCAACTATTATAATTTTAACTATACATTTTCAAATAAAACAATATTGCAATATATGTGTATAGTATAATTTTAAAATATTAATGTCTTAAATATTATAATTCTAACTCTACAAATGAACCTGACATATATATACTCATTTAAAGGTAGATTAATTATAGCATTGACAAAATCAATGTAAACTTAAAACAAGAATTCAATGTAAACATTATAATATTTTGTTCAATAATAAATCATCACATTCCAACCAAATCAAAATAAAACAAACCCCAATTTCCCTTCATAAAACCCTAAATTATTAAATTAATAAATTCACCTCACATTCAAAGTTCTAAAATATTCTAATACTTAAACAATATATGGAAAGTATAAAATAAACATCAATTATTAGAGAAATTAAGAAAATTACTCACAAAATAACCAAATAAATCCTAAGCATTATACTCTTCATACAAAAATAATCTATTAAAAGAGAAAGAGTATAACAAAGACACTCCTAGAGGTGGGAGGTGGTAATAGGGAGGTTGAAGGATGACAGTGGAGGTAATAGCAGCTTGACAATGGCAAGAGAGAAGAGAGAAGAGAGAAGAGAGAAATACGACCTTGTAGAAAGGGAAAACATCTATTAAGAACTAATTATAGTTAAAGATTAGCAACAAATTTAGCAATGAATTATTCTACCACTAATTTGATTTTAATAATATAGTGTGTTTAGATTAGTGACAAGTTTTGTAGTAGATTATAACTAATCCATCACTACTTTTTGGTAAAAATTTAAATTTTGCAACAAAGGATAGGGATGTTTAATGGGAGCTTGTAGGCTTGGTGGATCAATTCACAAACTTTTTACCAATTGGGCTTACCAAAAATAAATCCATAAAAAAGCAAGCTTAACTAAGTTAGGTTTGCACAAGCTTGTTCATTATTAAATCCATGCGAATTGTAGACTAGTGCATGAATTAATTGCCTTTTTAAGACAAAATATGCAAATCTAATAGGCTTGTGGTTAGATTAGACTAGCCAAAATGAACTGACTTGAGATATTAGTAGACTAGGCTCAAATAAACCAAACCTATGTAAGCTTTTGCTCGGTTTGTTCCCTAGGCTTGTTAAAGCACCCCTATCAAAGGATTTTCAAATTTTCATATAATATTCCATTACTAAATTAATTTTTTTAAAGAATTATGTTACTAATTCTGTAAGTAAAATTTTTTATTATTTAACAATGGAATTAGCAACTAGCAAAAACATTCCATTGCTAAAATTAATTTTAATTTTAATTTTAAAATTGGGATGAAAATATATTTTGCAATCCTTATTCCATTACTAAATTTTCATCATTAAATTTCATCACTAAACACTAAAATTCTTGTAATATTATTTGCTTTAAAAAAAACTTAAAAGAATAAAATCAAAAGTTGAGAAAAAGTTGGATGTGTTAATGTTCCAAGTCATACTATTACTTAAACTTAAATCTGTTTATTTGTATTTATATATATTTTTCATTTTTTAAGTCCACTCAACGAGCATGGTATGGGCTATTAGTTTAAGAAATAAGCATAAATAATTAAGTCTTGCATTGCTACGGTCCATGAGTCATGGGCAGTCCAAAGATTGCTATATATGCACCCCACACTGAAGTGTTTTAATATTTCCAATAGGTATTTGATATCACTAAAATTTCGGTTGTTTATTTATTTCTGGCGCTTCAAAATTGGTGAGACATGCTTGATCTTCAAGTCCTTGGATTAATTTTTTAGAAATAATTTTATTTGTAATTATGTACACGAGGAGTGTAATAAAAAATAGCATTTGCTATTTTAAGGAATAATTATTTTTTCCTCTCCTATGATAATGAATATTATTTTATTGAACACAATATAAAAGTATTTTATTTATATATAAATAAATAATAATATTCTCTTAAAAAAATTTGTCTTTGGAAGATGCATCAATATATGATCTGAATATGAAACAATCTTTTTGCCTTGTATACAAGGGTTTTATTTCCGTACGTATGGTTTGTCATACAAATTTCCTTTTAAGTAAAAAACTATAAACTTTACTTAAATTTTATATGATAAAATTACCAATCTCACTTTTTAAATTGTTTAGTGTTGATAAAATGACTTTTGAACTATATAAAATATCTAATTTAGTCTATGAATAATAGTCCGTGAAATAATTTTGTTCCTTTATTTAGATATTTATGAATGAAATTATTTGTATAAATATATGAAATTGTATATATAAATTATTATTTAAATATGAAATTAATTATTTAATATAGTTTTAGCATTATACAATTTTAAAAATAAAATTAACAATTTTATTAATTTTATATAGAGCTTCTACTTTTTGTTTTTAAAAGAAGATGCTACATTATATAAAAATTTACAAGATAATGACTTACAAAATATGCATATAATATCATAACCATTTTTTCTTACAAAAATTATAAACCTTGAATGGGCATTACCTTCTTTTTGGTCATGAACCAAAATCATACGAGACGTGGAATGGATTTTTGTCGTTGACTAATTTCACATTTTTTATTCTCACTTTCTTGCTCAGAAAACAATGAACTCTACTTTTTCTGATTTTCATTTGCCTTTATCCTTGATTGTATTACTTTTCTACCCTCATTTTGGTATAACCTCCACAACCAACCGAACATATATTACTAAGTTTTACATGAAAATATTTTTATTTAACTAAAACTTGTTCTTATAATATCACCCCATTTTTGTGTTATGGTGTTCAACTATGTCGACTAATGCCATCACAGGCACACCATGTTTGGAAGATCAAGACTAAGACCAAATTTAGATGGAGTGTAAGGACTGCAGCAGTAGATAAGGGCCAAATTTAGATCAAAAGTACTTAAAAGATAGTGGATGATAATTCCTGTTTATATATTAAGTTATTGTCATATTAAAAATTAATAATAACTTATATAAATTTAACAAATTTTGATTCAAATAATAATTATATTGTGTAAAGTTAATTCATTTATTAAATATGTTAAAACAAGTCATTTCATATAAATGGTTTAATAAATTTAAATACTTATTATTTTTCACAAAAATATGTTTAATCATGAATAATTTTTTTTATTTTATTAAAATATGAACTTTATATTTTTATTATATATAATTATTTATAATTTAATTATTAATTAGCTCTTAAATCATATTTTAAAACTTTTAATATAAATTTTTAATCAAATTCAGCATATAAATTCATTTATAACTCAAACTCAATTTATGTATTATTTATATTAAATGAATTAATTTATTTATAATCTATATAAACTCAATTTATATTTATATATAATGTTTCATATTTATGTTGAGTTATCATATAAAACCAAAAATTGTCACCCTCATAAAATATAAAAATATAAATTTTATATTTTTATTATATAAAATTATTGATAATTTAATTACTAATTACTTATTAAATAATATTTTTAAAATTTTAATATTAATTTTTATCAAAATGTCAATTCATTTATAATTCTAATCTAATTTATTTATTATTTAGATTAAATAAATTAATTTATTTATAACCTGAATTTGTTTAAACTTAATTTATATTTATGTAAAGTGTTTCATATTTAGGTTGAGTTATTATATAAAGTCAAAAAATTGTCACCTTCATAAAATATGGTTAAAACTTGAAATGAGAGAAGACCGATCTAGAAGTGACTAGAACCAGGCAGGAAGGGCTCGAACGGAGCGCCACGTTAGAATTGTAAGGGCCTTGTGCCGCATTAGGTCACGTCCAAGGTATCCGGCCCGGAGAAAGCGCGTACACGGAGGAAAGTGATTTGTCCATCACGAGATCACTTGGTTGATCGAAGAAATTGAATGTAAAGTTTAATTTATTGAGAAATGAAAAAAAATATATTATTTGATTGATTATTAACAATCAAAATAGAAAGGATAAAATTTATTAAAAATTTTATTTTTTATAAATCATAAAAAGCTATTTATACATATTTTAAATAGGAAGAGTTTATCATATTTTTTTAGATAAAAATATAAAATTATTTATGTTTAATTTATATGATAATCACTTTAAAATTTTATTACTACATTTGAAAACTACTATAAATATTTATTAATAATAAATATAATTTACTAATTATAAAGTATAAGTAAAATTATTAATTATATAAAATATAATTACTTTATCAATTATATAATAAATAAAATGTATATTATATAGGTTATATGAATTAAAATTCAATATAATATCACAAATATAAATTATAATTGTAAGCATGACCAAGTAAAGTGTTGAGAGTTTGCTGAATTGTAACTTTCATCCATTTTATAGAGGATTAAACAGTAGGTCCATCTTTCAAGATTTCTTTGCACAGATTTTGGATTAAAATGAAGAACAGGTCTTGTACAAGGCCTATGCGGTAAGTTGGCAACCAAGTTCAATTGTTGATCATGATAGATTTTATTTGATAATTAGTTAATAGTTTTAGTAATTATTTAATTTAATTAATTGTTAGCTGATGGTTGATTATGTTAGATAATTTAATTAATTAATTGTATTAGTTATTTGAATAAGATTATTTAGTAAAATTAATTATTTATGATTAATTATTTAGATATAAAATGACATATAAGGACATGAATATATTTAATGAGTTATTTGAGTATTCTTTTATTTTAATATATTAAATTTTCCTATAAGTAATATATTATTATAATTTATTATATATTAAATTTTTTAATATTAAATTAATATAATTTTATAGTTATTAAATTTTTTAGGAAAGACAAAATGAAAAATGTAAAAATTTATTAGGAGCAATTTGATCATTTTTACTAATCAACTAACTCAAAACACTGGCCTTCCAACGTTTTGAGTTTGGCTAATTTGAAGGCAATTAGCTAATTAAATCAGTTAATTGCTAAATGTCAAAATCAACTGATTGACTAGTTGATTGCCAAGTCAATTAGTTAATTTAATTAAACTAACAAAAAATGATTGAAAAAATTAGTTGCCAAATGTCTTCTATATTCTCCCTCTTCGAAGAGCTTTCGGACCAAAAAAATGTTTGACAAATAATTTATTAGATGACTTTTAATTGATTTAATTAAATTTGATTGGTTGATTTGTAGAATCAATTGATTTAGTTGTTTGATGAGCAGTTGTTCTAAATAACTTTTAATCCTTAATTATTTGAAAGTAAAAATGTTACCAGTAGTAACATTTTGCTTTAGTTATTGTATAATAGATATGCAAAATAACTAAATTATCTCCAATAAAATTTAATATTTTTTGAATTGTCCTCCCTAAAATACTTCACCAGTTCTTGCTCTTCCTAACATGTGGATAATAAGACAAATGCTCACGTGGGTCTACATTCTTCTGGAATTATTACTACCATCATATAATTATTATTATTATAAAAATAAAAATTATAAAAAAAATTTATTTTTAAGATATAGTTAGATCCAACCTTTGATTTTATTAAACTGTGAAAAGGAAGTTAACGGCTACTTAGTCTACTATAAAAAATATATTAATTTAATTTTAAAGAAATATTTAATTTATAATAAATTATAATGATATATTATTTATAAAAATTTAATTTGCTAAATAATATATAGATTTTAAAATATTAAAATAAAAGAATACTCAAATAATTCATAAAATATATTTATATTTTTATTTATTATTTTATATATAAATAACTAATTATAAATAATTAATTTCTACGACTATCGTTAAACCAAACCCAAATAAATTCTCTGATACATGATATTTTCAGTAGCAAAGAACGACTCACAGCTTCAGCGATGAATTATACTAGTTTTATCAAGATTATTAATGCAAGTTCAAAGTAAAGGATGGAACAAAACACAAGAGAACAGCTCTCAATCACGGAAAGGCGGTCTACAAACAATAAATTAAAAACTGTAGCTTAAACAGTAAACGAAATTTCTCAAGTGAAATCGTGCACTTTGCTTTCACTTGAAAACTCTTCGTAAAAGAGTCAAAACTTGACCACACTACAACATGAGAAGGCCATTTTCCTTTTCCTTTGCTTAGATTCCCCACGATCCCAAAGGAATTAGAAATACAGAACTAGTTCTCAAATAACACGTTCTTAAATGTGAAACAAGAAGTTTTTAAATGATTCAATAACATGTTCTTAGCGTCCCTTGGGACACGTCCGATGAAATTGGAAAAACACGTTCTTAGCTATTCTTAATAAGAATAATTATATATAATATTTAACATTTTATTTATAATTGTAGTGATTATTATATTCTTTAAAATTTATAATTAGTACCATTGTTATTTTTATTTTTATTATAATTCTTCATCTATTCCTTCACTTATAATATTAATTAAAATATTTTATAAAAAATATAACTAAAAAGTAAATATGTTTTTAATATTATTGATGCATCCACTTTAATATTTTTTATTTATTTTAATATTATAAGTAAATAAGGGAGCAAATAATTAATAAAATTAAAGATAAGGATCTAATAATGATAGTTGTAAAGTTTAAATAATATAATAATCATCATCTTTATAAATAAAAAATTAATTATTGCATCTACTTGTAATTTATTAATTTTATTATTTATTTCTTGGTATTGTGAAATCTTCATATATTTAAAATCTAACTTTTTTAATATTCAAGTTGTTTATTTAATAAGATTAGTAACAAGTGTTGTAGTTGTAGAATTATTTCATTCATATAGGTGAGTTCTCATATAAAATCATACTTTTTATGAAGTAACTTCCTTTATTAACTTTTCAAAAAATGTTTAAATTTATTTAGTTGAAAATAAAGAGTTAAAATTTTAAAAAAAAATAACTTCCTATACTTTATTTGATTCAATATTAAACTTCCTTAGAAGTATTATCAAAATTAATAATATACTGTTCATAATTATAATATAAAAAATAAGAAATGTTGATATATTTAAATTATCTTTAATTATTTTTTATGCATTTATATTGAATATCTCTATTTCTCTCATTTTTTTAAATCAATAAATTCTTATCTTTAAGTTTACTAAAAAAGTAGAATAGATTTATATAAAAAAATTAATATTTGTGATATATATATTTATATTTTAACTTATTTTAATATAATTAAAATGAAATATAATTTAAATATTAGTTAATAATTAATTAATTATAACAAATTTACATAAAATACGTAAGAAATACATAATTTTTATTTTTTAATTAAAAATTAAAATAACAATAATAAAGATAATAAATGCAAAATAATATAATACATAAATAATAAATATAATATAATTATATATAAAATTAAATTTTTATTATTATAATAAGATTTATGATTGAGCACTTTTTCACTTGGTTAGGTCAAGTGAGATCAAATTGCTATAGTATAAGTACCGGTCCTAATCCTAATATTAGGTTAACTTTTGCAAGGCAATTCAAAGGAGTTTTATAACCCATTGTGCTTTATTATTTTTATTATTATTACATCATTTGTTTGTTTATTATTAATTTCACATTTTTAGTTAATTAAAATTAATTATTATTATTAGTGGATATAACTAAAATAGTAAGAAAATAAATCAAAATACAATATTTTTTAATATGGAAGGCCTACAATTAAAAGAGTGATTAAAAATCATAGCACCAAGACTAAAAAAATAGTATTAATTAAAATAAATATAAATATTTTGTTAATTAAATTCATAACATATATATAAATATATCACTATTTTATTATACTAATAATGATTTTTTACTCTATTGTAATTATTTTATGTATGTTTAATTATAATGATTACTTTATGTATTTATTTTCATTAATTTTTAAATTTTATGATGATAAATTAAATTTTTGTCATAATTTTTATTTTTTTTAATTTTAATATAATTATTTATTTTGATAAACTTATATAATATTTGTTGACAATATTAAATATATAAATTTATTAATTTTAACATAAAAATTATTTAATATTACTCATATATAATTTTAATATTATATACATTAAAGCATAATTTTAATATACAAAAATTATTATTTTAATATATATAAACATATAATAATAAATTATTAATTTATTATTTACTAATCTTATCAAATTAATATGCTAACCTAATAATTTAATGAATTGACACTTACTAGTTCTAATCCTTTATTAGGTTGTATTAACCAATCCTAATCCCTTATCAAGTTGAGTTATTATTATTATTTTCTATACTAGTCCCAATCTCAAACCAAACAAAATTATACCAGTTCCAGGTTAACCCGTGAAACCTAACTCACTTTAACACTTTTAGGTTAATAATAAGAGATGTTTAATGGATAGATTAGCCTTTAGGTTACCCTTAGAGTCTTCATTTTGTACGGATAAAAATACATGTGAAGCCCACAAAGCTTTATTTATGGACTTTCACTTGAGGCTGGATAATGGATCCTTTGTCTGGATATAATGCAAATATGAAAAAGTCTTTTAACTTGTGTCTTGCTTATGGCCATACTGGTAACTCAACTAATAGCTGCATCAAAAGCTATGATCAAGTCACTTAAGGTCACAAAGGATATTAAGACAAAATTGAATATTGTTAGAACCTTATTTCATTTAGAGATTGGTGTTTTGTTAGAACCTCCATATTTGTAGTTGACGCAAAAGATTTTGGCATTGATATGGGAAGATTCATTGCTAATATAAGACTTAAATTTGAATAATCTAGACTGCATTATGATCTTATTGATGTATCTCAAGCTTATATTAATAAAAATTAAAATTAGATCATATCTTTTGACTATATTCAATAATATTTTACAAAAGAATAATATCTAAAAGTGAAAAGTAAGAACTAGGCAATGATAATGTGATGGAAGTAAAAACTTAGCCACAACTTGATATTCCATATAACTTTCATGATTTTAATCAACTTATAACTAATAATAATATGAATGAAGAAATTAAACAATAGCCAGATAATATGATAAATATTAATCCAACCTCTCATTGGTTAAGTTAGGAAAAACCATTTAAATCTTACAATTGTTCAAGCTTTATTTAACCAAGATTTTTATTTGGCACATTAGAAGACTCAAAGACAAATTATCTCTCTAGAAGAATTATAGTTTGTGACTAATGCTCAATGTTTTTATCAAGTTATGATAAAGGGGAATCAAGCAATGCTACTAGTCTAAAAGCATAAATTTTTTACTTCACACTTAACATTAATGATCATAACATTGAAGTTAATAGCCTAGTTACATTTATCAAATCTAATAATTAGAATTTGGATTTATCTTTGTCTAATCATTTTTATCAAGGTATGGTTAGTAGCTTAAGAAGGAGACTACAAAATTAGAATAGATAAAGATTAATTGCAAGGCTCGAAAGTGTTAGTTGGATTATTATTAAATTTAATTTGTAGTTTAATTTTCCAAGTTTACTAGAGATAGACTAAGAATTAAATTCTCAATTATTGTAAACATTTATAAGCCTTAAAGTGAGGAATACATGGCAGTTGACCATTTTTACTTATCAAATATGGAACTCCTCTTATATGCTAGAAATTTGGATATTTATCTCTTTTATTTGTTCTTAAGCTAAATACAAAGCTTGATTTTGTTTGAAGATCAATTGAATACATTACCTAATTAATTGAATGCCTAAGAAAAAGAAAATTAGATTTACATCATGTTTAGGCTCCCAAGAGAAGACTTACTATTAAGAAAATTACTAAGGAAGAGGATCACATGGATTTCCTTTAGCAATAAACTCTTAGCTAGCATAATCTTTTATTAGAAACATTAGAGGTTTCAAAAAGCTTTTCAAGTATTAAAATTACTCATATTGAAAACCCTTTCTTGTAAGGTGATATCATGGAATTTTCAAAAAGAGATAATGAAATCACTCGAAAAAGAAGGTGTGGTGAACAAGATAGCTGCTCTTATAAAAGAAGACTAATTATGTTGAATTCTAAATTAAAAGCAAGCTCAAGCATAATAAATAATCTTAATATTAAGTCAGGTAGCTCACTAAGCTTAATTAATGAGCAAGATATTATTTTTGAAACTAGTTAAGACATAGTGATAGAGACTCTAACTGATAATTTGGCTTTATGCAATTTGGGGTTATAGGAGGCTAGCCCTAAATAACCTCCTTCATAATTATGAAATTTTCATCCTAGATTTGTTAAAGTTTGAGTTTTTCCTCTCTAATTCAAAGATTTAAACAACTCATAATCAAACATAATCTAAATTTTTTATTTTTAGCAAAAACATTACTTCCTTTAACATAAGCTCAAGTTATCATTCACAAAAGGGGTTTCAGTAATATAACTAGAGATGCTCAAGGCCACAGTGGAGGAGAAATTTTAATATGGATAGACTCTTATATGGCTAAGTCAATTTAAATGAATCCTTATTAGGTTCATTAGATAATGTCTTCTTAACAAGTATCTATGGCTTACGCTAATATTAGAGTAGAGATATATTATAAGATTTTATAAAGTAAACTTATGATCCTACTAGGTTACCTTAGTTATCATTAGGTGATTTCAACTAAGGGTTGTATCCTAAATATAAATTAAGTCCCTATTTTACATCAAGATGGACTCAAAGCTTTCACAATACTATTTTCTATTATGGCCTTGTAATCCTCCAAAGTAAAGGGGGTATGGTACACTTGGACTAGCTAACAATAAAATAAGATTAGCTACTATATAAGAAAAGCTAGATAGAAGCTTGTGCAATGAAAAATAGCTTACTGTTTTCTCATATACTTGTGTTAATACTCTTCCTTTAGTTGTTTCTAATTGTGCACTTATTCTTATGAATATTGGAAGGAAATTAACATATAAGAAGCATATTTTTAAATTCCAAAATATATGGCTAGCTCACATTTTATTTAAAGAAGTTATTGATAATGCTTAGAGGAGGCATCAACTAGGTTTTCATGCATATCAATTTATGAATAAGCTAAATGAAATAAGGCAAGCCTTGAAAGAATTGGATAAAAAAACTTTTAGAAGATTAGCCTATAAAATTAGGAAATTGAATCAGTAACTTGTAAAATTACAAGAAGATCTTCTTATGCTTAATGCTAAATCAAAAGGCTAGGTTCAAGAGAAATTGGAGTTTTATTTGCATTACTAAAAAATCGAATAACATAAAAGGCATGGAAACTTTGGTTCATTAATGGAGATTAAAACACTAAAATTTTTTTATTTAATAGTTATTCTTCAAAGGAATAAGAAAATAATTATGGCATTTGAAAATGGTCAGTGGTAGATAGATTATCACATTCTTACAAATCTAGCTTTGAAATACTTTCACTAATTATATATGGACTCAGATGATAGAGTAGATCTAGACTTTAATGGTTATCAAGTTCCTAAGCTAGCTTTTACCTATATTAATATTTAAATCAACCTTTTCAAGCTAAAGAAGTTCAAATTGCATTTTTCTTTATGAACCCTAAAAATTCTAGGTCCAAATGGTTTCTCAACCAAATTTTATCAAAGCTATTATGATATTATTCAAGGATAGATCCAAAATATAATATTCTCTTTCTTCAAAGGGGCTCCTATTTAAAGATATTGAATTAAACAAATATTTGCTTATTTCTTAAAGAAAAGCATAAGGAGAGTATGATTGATTTTAAATCCATTAGTTTGTGTAATGTAGGCTACAAAATCGTTTCTAAAGTGCTTATTAAAAGATTGCAAATTTTTATGAATCAAATTATAATGCCTTACCAAAATACATGAATTAAAGGAAGGTTTATTTTAGACAATATAGTAATGGCCATAGAAATTACCAATTATATGAGGAGAACTAAAAGTAAACATCATTTTTAGGGTGCTCTTAAGATAGACTTCTATAAAGAATTTGACAAGGTTTGATGGCAAGCCATTAAGCAAAATTTTAGCTATATGTAGTTTCCTTTGTATTGGATTCAATTATTGATAGAATGTAGAACTATAGTTTCTTATTATGTTCTAATAAATGGGGAAAGAATTGGATCTATCAAGACTAAAAGAGGATTAAGACAAAGAGATTCCATCTCTCCCTATCTTTTCATCCTTTGTGTCAATATCTTATAAGCAACGATTCATCAAGTAAAATGGGGTAATGAACTCTAAGGTATTCAAATTAATAAAAAAGCTTTTGGAATAAGTTATCTTCTATATGCTGATGATTTAATCATCTTCTTCAAAGTTACAAATTAATCCTATTAACATATTAATGATATCTTGAAACATTTTGGTGACTGGCCTAGTCTCTAACTGAGTAAAACTAAATTATAAATTTGGTTTAGTAAAAATACTCTTTGAAATTTGTAGGAAGAATTTACAGTCATGCTTAAAGTCAAAAGACTTCCTACCATTGGAAAATACCTAGGAACTTGCATTGGTGATAGTCAAGCTAAGTTAAAAATTGGAAAAAGTATTCTTGAAAAAAACTTTCAAAAAAGCTTTAAGGATGGAAATCTAAAACATTATCTCAAACAAGAAGGCAAACTCTATGTAAAGCAGTTCTTCAAAATTTGCCCACTTATCATATGGCCACCATAAGACTAAATAACAAGGACATATAAGATATTTAAACTAATCTTACAAAATTTTAGTGGAGAGAAACCTTTCACAAAAGGAAGATTTATACTATTTTTTAAGAATAGCTTCATAAACCTTTTAATCAAGGTGGAGCTAGTCTTTTAAATTTGAAACATTTTAATGATGCTATACTTGCAAGAATTTTTAGAACATAATTTCTAATCCTTTGAATCTTCGAAGTGATTTATTAGTTAAAGCTTATGGTGGAAAAGATTTTGAGGACATTGATCAAGTGAAAAAGATAAGTTCTTGGAGATGGATAAATATACAAAAAGCTAGAAAGATCATATCAAATCATCTATTTTGGTAAATGGGTCAAGGTAATTATATTAAATTGGGAAGTAAATATTGGTGGCTAGTTGTTAGTCCTTTTTGTTAGAATATAAACTGCATTGCTAACTTGAGAATTCAATAATAAGGAAAATAGAAGTTGTATCATATTTAAGAAAATTTTAGTAAAAAATATTGGAAAGACATCATAGAGACTCCTTTAACATATATTGAATCACAAGATTAGTTATCTTGGATGAAGTCTAGTAATAGATTATACAAGGTTAAATATGGTTACAAATTTTTATGTGAAGATACTAATCAATATCTAAGTTCTAAGTCTTTTCCATGGAAATTACTATGGACTTTTCCAATTTTGGGAAGGGTAATTCTTTTTTTTGGAAACCTTGTCATCAAGCTTTCCTTATAAAGTATTTGTTGAATTAACAAAATATCATTAATGATTCATTTTATCTTTTCTATCATGCACATGAGCAAACCCCTAATCCATTTATTTCTTAAATGTAATTGTACTAAAGTTTTATGGTTTGGCTTTTTTTGTAAATCTTAGAATTGATGGGTTCTTGGGATAACATCTCAAAGATTGGTTAAAGTAAATCATCAATCAAAGTAATGTGGAAATAGAACTTAAGAAGGAAGTTTTATGTTAGATTACAAATTTTTTATAGGATTTGATATATTAGGAATGATGTTCCTCATAACGATTGCTATCTAGATGTGCAACATGACTTACATCTTGTTAGATAGTAGTCAAAATATTATATTCATAAAGGAATGAATAACTTGCCTGACAATTTATCTACAAAATATTCTATTCTAAATCTCTACCTTTTGGAAATTAAAGATCAACTTTGCTAAGTATGGAGAATTTGGCTCTTAAAATTTAGAAGATGTAGAAGAATTAAAATCTAGACTTGTGTTATAATTTTGAATAATAATTTTTTATTCACACATAGATATCATTACCAACAACATAGAGGAAAACATCAATATGCAATAATGGCTCTTTGAGATCTTTTACTAATTCAATGGTTATATGTTCTTGGAAGTCTTGTGACCTTATTTGACATTAAAATTTTGCAAGAAATTCTTCGGAGAGATGATACCCAAAGCACTCCTATATATTGCAATTAGATGGGGAGATCAAGCAATTAGCTTGTTGATTTGACTTTGTTAAAGTTTTGTAATCTCCACAAATATTGCTTCCAGTAGAACAAGAGATAAAGCATGAATTAGGTATTAATGCTTTAGCTGCTAATACTAATAGATGGCTAATTATCTTTACCTAATGTATTGTTATTTGAGAAACAAGAAAAAGAAGAAGTTATGATTCTTTCGCAATCATGTGGATCATGCATGTATACAAGGGCATTATTTATCAATTATTCTTATTTTCTTAATTATTTTCTTTTAATTTCTCTTTACATATTCAAGAGTTTATAGTTTTTTAATTTTCAAAAAAAGTGCATCAAATATTTTTCTCTTTTTTATGATTGTGCATTCTTAATTATAGATGTGCCTTTTACTTTTAAAATTTTTTCTTAGAATACTCTATTTTTATATATTATATAATTCTTATATAAAAAATACTTTAACCTTTTTATAAGTTTTATTGAAATTATGTGAACCACTCATTTAATTTTAAAATCTTCATAGATTTCTCTTAAAGCATAAAAAAATTACTACTTAATGTCATACCCCTTAAAATTTAGAATTTTGTATGGAAAATAATAAATTATTATGATAAAATATGGGATAAAATTTTTTCCATGAAATAATCAAGAAAAGAGTATTATGAAATATTTAAAAGTTAAACATGATTAGAATTGAATATCACTGCTATAATGTTGGGTGTTTAGAGAATTTTACATTGGAATACAAATGATGTTTTATTAAGCCCCATAGTAAATATATTATGATATCAATTACAAAACTGTTGTTAAAAAAATAATGTAAGTTCTTATCCATGATTACAAAATTGGAATTATACTTTGGTTAATAGACATCAACCATAGGATACATAGATGTTCATATAAACATGGTGGTATTTTTAAAATTATCTAGTCAAATAAGATAATGATTTAAAATAAATCATTGTCTATAATGAATTGATGGCATTTTTTGAAATTTAAATGGAAACCTAAAATAAGAGTTAAGTTAGGAAATCATCGTCCAAAAAGCACTTAAAAGATCATGCTGGAAGAAGATAATATTACACATTAGTTTTGTTATTAACTGATGTGTAAGACATTTAAAAAGTTTCCTTGGCCAATAAACTAACACTTAAATTATAATGCGACAAGCCTAAAATATCAATTTTGATCTAATAATTTATGTCTATAATTTAGTTAATTAACTACATATTTTACATCCACTCTTTATTTGAAAATATATTGGTGATGCCTTAATTTTTATTATCTAACTCCAACCTATGTTAGAGAAGAGGAACATAGTTACCCCTCCATTTCATCTAACACATTTAGAGAATTTGATTATTTCTATTTTATCTATTATTATCATCTCTAAATGTGTCAAATAAGATAGAAGAAGAGTTATGTTTTTCCTCCCTAAACATAGTTTGACACTGGTAATAGAGATAAATGTATTGCCCTAAATCTATAATTTACCAATTTCAATATGTTGCTATTTATATCTACATAACTGTATGATAAAACTATTTTGATTTATGAAACTTTTGCATCTATTGTTATTTGTTAGATTGATAATCTAAATTTTTTTATATCTATTGCTATTATTATTTGTATATATATGTATGTATAATAAAAATGTGATTATTCAATGCAAAAAAAAAATAATAATGCTATCGACCTATAACTTGAAACATAATTTTGAACAAAATTCTTTAGTTTAAAATGTTAGTTATTATTAAAAACTAACATTTAGACCTCTATAGTTGAACGATATTGTTTAACTATACACATCAATTTTTTTAATTAGGAACAAACATTTAATATTAAAATAGTTCAAATCACAAGGTGTGAGATAAAAATAAAAAAGGTAAAGCTATGATGTCATTTGTAAATTTCATTGCAAAACACTTCTAACCTTAAAATGATTATCTCTCTATCACGATATGCTTACATTTCAACATTTAAATAATTCTCTTCATTTTTTTCTTTGTTCTCATAATTTTTTTTTGCAATGTTAAAGATTTATTAACTTGCTGGTAAATCTGTAAGATTATGCATTTATTAGAAAAGTGTAGAATTAGCCTCTTTTTTTGAAGTTATGTTTACATATAAAATTGTTTAATTTTTAGTTTACATAGTATATTAAAATATTTGGATAATGTAAGTCCTATTTAAGAGATGCACATGAATAATAAATTAAAAATACTCAAATAGAATGATATTCATAATAAATTATAAGGTAATTTTTCTTTTACCATGATAAATATTTTCTTTGTATTTATTGTAACACTTAACTTTTCATTTGTTTACTTTGTTCCCTCACAGTTTGAAAATGCTTTGAACATATGCCATTAAATAGTGCAAATCATTACATCTTACCTAATCCCATATTCAAAATTTATGGAATTAATATTGAGAAAAAATAAGATTATTTTATTTATTATGAATTGTATATGCTAAATTTAGGATTATATACTATAGTTAAAATGAAATGTACATTGTTTTTTGTTCAACATGACGTTAGTATGTATCATAAAGTTAAAGTATTATGATTTTGAGAGTTTTGGATATATTTTAGGTTAAAAGTAATACAGTAGAAAGTGTTATGAGATATTGTACATAATAGAGAAAGAGCAAGGAACCTTATTTTTTTGTTATAGGGAATGTAATATAATACTAGTTATAGAAATCACAAAATTGATAAATCTAATATTCCTTATTACTTAAAAAAATAACCTAACATTTAACTACAATTTTCAATGATGGTTATAGAAATAAAATCAATATCATTAAATTTGACCAATTATCAAGTGATGTAACTTAAAAGAAATGATGATGGTTCTTTTGTTAGGAAACTAACGTATTATTTCTTTTCTATAATGGTTTTTTAACTGTTGTTTTGAAATATTTATTATGTCATTCAATAAAATGAAAGTTTGTAATTGATGTTTAATATCCTAAATAGTCAACATAGATTTATGATTTTATCGTAGTGATAACAAAAAAAATCATTATCATTTCCTATAAGACAAATTACATGATAATCAGTGCAAAGTTAAAGACATCTCTTTCTAATAAGTAATCGATGTGAAATATTTACTAAATATTTTTTTTAAATCAAAATTTGGCTTCCTAACCAAAATATTTACAATCAAAATTGAATTAACTTGATATCTTGCAAAAAAAATATGTATTTTTGTAATATCCCTAAAAGGAATAAGGAAATTTAAATTAAATTTATTAGGTGCTATTATGAGTCAGTAAATTTGGTAAAATTATATAAAGACCCCATTGAAAAATTTTAGTGTCAATAGGTCAAGAATTGACATTCAAAGTTCAAAATTTCAATATTCTAATTCAAACCATTTAGTTTTGATTTAAATTAATTTTAGCCAATTTTGGAAGCCTATTTATAATTTTTATGTGATTGAGCTAAAAAAAATCCAAAAGGAAATATCAAATAAAAAAATCCTAAATTAGTTGATCGAATAACATATTTGAGTGAGATTTGGGCAAATTATAGAGGAAATTGGGGTATATGCCTAACTAACATTTTTATGAGAAATTTATTAAGGATTAATATGAGTGAAAAAGAGTTAGAAATAATAAAAGGAACTATCATAAAAGAATTTATTATATTTTTTGTCCAACAAGTTGAAAACCCACCCTTTTGAGCCTGAAATTGATATATATATATTTGAATTAGGTAATTTTGTTTTATTATGGACTCAATAAGATTGGTTTTTGAAGGCCCAAATGAAATTTTAAAAGGGCCTGCATGTGCAGGAAGCTTCCAAAGGAAGTTAGGATAGAAATGTCATTAAATTAAAAGTTAATGGCATTTTTGGAAAAAGGGGCAAAAATTGTAATTTGTGCAAATTTAATTAGTTCAAAAGTGATAAAAGGGAAGAAGGGACAACAAGCATGTTATTTTCCCTCCTTCCAACTATATTTATTGTTTATTTTTAATTAAAATTAAAAAAATAAAAAATAGGTAAAAATTGATGACTTAGAAAGTTATAGAAAAAATTTGGCCAAAAATCTTCATATTTCCTAAAAAGGGAAGGTTAGTGGAAATTCTTCTTCATGCCCTAAAAATTTAATTTTAAACATTTTTAGGTTATTCATAGTGTTATATTATGATCTAGAATTTTTGGAATTTTTTAAAAATTTTTAGATATTTTTAAGATGAATATTCATAAAAATAGGTGAATTGAGCTCAAAACAAGGGATTGGGTTTTGCCCCTTTTGTTTATGGGAATTTTAGCCAAATGATTGGTGGATAAATTTTATGGAAAAATATGTTTTAGATACCTCAAGATGTTAGAAAACTAATAGCATAAGTTTCATCAAAATTGGAGTTATTTTAAGTATAAAAAAGGTCCAATTTTGAAAGTAGCTCCAATGTTGTCTAAAAACGGAAGTACTAGATGGATGAATTTTTTATGACAAATAAAATTAAGATATTTTGATGGAATATAATTTTTATTTGATTAAATAATATATCGGATACCTCATATATTTATTTGGTAAGTTTTTAAGATTATTTAAGTATTTTAAAAATTTATCTTTTCGAAGATCTCTGATGCTGCCTTGTTTTATTTACTATGGATTGAGGCTACATGAACAGTTCCTAGGAAGCTTGAAATTGTATTAAACAATTGATATTTTGTCAAATATACATGTTAGATATATTGTTGCTCATTTTAAAGGTTATGAAAATGGTAGAATACCTAAAAAAATTTATTGTAAAAATTGGCAACCTAGTAGAATAGTAGTTTTGTAAAACTCTAATGATTAGTTAGTAACTACTTTGGCAATACCCTATAAAATGTGATAATGAGATGTATGGTTGATGTATTATGTTGAAACAATATATTTGAAGTATATTCACATCATCAGAATCTAATGCTTTGATTGTTTTGTACTTTGAATTGGAAAACGTATCATATGTAAGAATTTTAGATTTTTCAATGCTAAATTTGAAATAATGAAGGGTATGATGGTTTAAGATAAATAACTAGTAACCAATAAGCTTTTCTAAAACTTTAAATTATGATATTTTTGTCTATGTAAGTTTGATTTTAAATTACCACGGAATGGTATATTTCCACCTTCCTAATTTTAACTTAAGAAAGAGAAATAATTAGTATTTTTATATTCATAATGTTATTATAAATAGTTATGGACTAGGAAGATGAGAAGAGAACGAATTCAACTACCCTAGGCTTCCATAATAATACTAAGTAAGCATATATCTCACCACTAATTTTATCTTGATAAAAGATGATTTAAATATTATGAATTGTATCTTCTTATTAGAGTTTGGATTTTAGATTTATGTGTATATATCTACACTCATGCATAAATTCAGTTTCATGATATAAGTACAAATAGTAATTATTTATAGTGCGAAGCGAAAGCATGATAATGTTATTAATGATTGTTAAATGTTTATGATTGAGCTCTTTGTCATTTGTATGCTAAAGATTATAGTATGGATTATGTTGAGATATTATGGCTATGCATGAAGGTATGACAATGTTATTATATTGATATTTGCCCTATGTTAATGAACTGAGTTCTATTAAATTTATTACAATATAAATTGTACGATGAATGGCACTGAGATTGGAAATGTGACAGGGCCAATGATGTAAAAGTTAGATAATAATTTCTTGACAAATAATTATGATGGATATAAGAATGATCCATGAGTCAAATGGGAAATTCCTAATGAACAATTAAGAAAAGTATAGACTTGATCTTGAAATAAAAAGGTAGCTACATAAATGTTTATTATATTCGAATGTACGATTTGATGTGACTTTGAAACTTTACTTGTGATTTGATATTTTTATTTGACATTATTACAAAGACTTGATCTAATAGTGGTGATTTGTTTGCATTTGAGCCTTAATGGCTATTTGTGAGTGAGTTGCCTACTTGAAATGGGTAGTATTTGATACTCAATTCTAATAGATAGTTGAGATTCCTATAATTGCGTTATAAGGAATAAAGTTTAAGTTATGTGCAAGTAAAATTCCATTTTAGGGTGTGGTTACACATATTTTAGAAATTCAATAAATAGGTTTGCCAACATTTTTCAATTTAGTATATGATTAACTTATGTTTATATATAAAATTGATCACCTGAAAAACAATGATAGATATATGCTCACTGAGTCTCGTAACTTCATTTGTTTACAATGTTTTTAGATTAAAATAAGAACTCTTGAACCCTATTGCATCTATGGAGATTTAAGATCACCTCACAAAAGAGTTTTGATATTTGGATAAGGATTAGACATTAAAAATGGAATTTTGTTGTTTTAGAATTTGATATGTCAAATCATTTAGGGAAAACTGTATTTTACCCTTTTCAACTATGGGGTTGTCAAATTTTACCCCTTTGAACTATTGAAACTTGAATTTTATCCCCTTTAACTTTATAAAATTTGGATTTTACCCCCACTACTACCAAGATAATGGCCATAACACTTAGCGGCGATTAAAAACTGATGCTATCATCTTTAGCAGTGGTTCATAACCATTGGTAAGTGAAATTTTTTTCAAAAATTAGTAAATATAGTAGTGGTATTTAACCATTGCTAAGTGAAATATAATAGTGACAATTTTCCTAACAAATTCTGTTAAGTTGATAATGGTGGAGGTAAAATCCAAATTTTAATAGTTTAATGGGTAAAATCTGACAACCCCGTAGTTGAAAGGGGTAAAATACAGTTTTGCCAATCATTTATATTGTTTAGTATATATGTTAAATTATATAGAATTATGTATATTGTTAATTGCTGTCGTATCTAGAAATATATGGGTTTTGTATCTTAGGGCATCTAGCCATCAAGAAGTGTCCAAAAATGGGGAAAGCTTTGTCTGTTTTCCATAAAAATTTAAAAAAAAACTTTCAAGTCCCCTTGGAATTTTGAAGCTCTTGTTAAATAGAAAGATTCAAAATAGTTAAGGCTTGCGGAGAATAGTAACAGGATCTATGCCAATCACGATCAAAGTTAGATTATGACAATTTTGAGATTAAAATTTTAAAAGGTCGTAATTTCATACTTAGTTGTTTGTTTAGGTCAAATTTTATATTGATTTCATGTAACTTTTCAAATTTTATCTATTTGTGCAAAATCCTAAAAGGTTTTTCCTTTCTCAAAATCATAAAAAAATAATCATTTTCATGGACTTTTTTTCTTTTGTTTATATCTTTTTATCATTGTTTAGCCATTTCAATTCTAATTGTAACATTTTATCAAATATATAATAAGCATATACCACTCAGATACAACTTGAAGTTGTATAAGAAAAACACAAACTAAAACCTCTTAAAAAAATTACACAAAAAATTACAAAAATAGAAAAGACAAAGATATGAAAAAAAATTAAAAATAAGAAAAGGCACCTGTTGTGTTTTGAAGCAATATAACATTGGCTTTATGCTTGATTAATAAATGAGTGTTAGTAGCTCACTAATATGTGGTAGAGGATGGAAAAACATTTAGAGTTTTATGGAAAAAGTTAGACAAAGACAAAGGTTGATCTTAAGAACAAATAAAAAGGAGAGTAAAAGTGATAATAAAAAAAGAATAAGATATGTTCTATTTATAGCATAAAATTTTCACCATGTTAAGGGTTCTAAGAGAATTAAATACCTTTACATATCAATTATTTCTAAAATCAACATCTTAAATTTCCTTATTTTTTTCAATAACTTTTAAATGCCATACATTTTAATGTTAGTTACACAAAAAATTGACCTCTTGTGTTTCTTGATAATTTTAAAAATATCCCCATATTTAAATAGAATTCAGCTAATTCTAAAATTAATGTCTTAAATTTCCTTATTTTCCTAACATCTTTTAAAAGCCATACATTATGATATCGATTAAGTAAAAAATCAATGTTTTAAATTTTTTTATAATTTCAAAAATACCATTGTGTCCAAATGGACATTGGTTAATTCCAAAACTAACATCTTAAGTTTTTTTCATTTTCTTAGCAACCTTTAAATGCTATATAATATAACATTGGTTAAGTATAATACTATCATCTTAAGTTTCTTAACAATTGCAAAAATGCAACAATGTCTAAATAGATGTAAATTAATTTTTAAACCGACATCTTAAGTTTCTTGATTTTCTTAGAATCTTTCAAATGTCATACATTATGACATTGTTTAAATAAAAAACCATCATTTTAAGTTTCTTTGAAATTTTGAAAATGTCACTGTGTTAAAATAAATATTAGTTGTATTTACTAAAGGTTATCTTATTAGTCTTTATAATTTTAAAAATATCACTGCATCAATAAGATATCAATTTTATCTTCTACTAACATTTATCTACTGATGTAAAATCATAACTATAGTAGTTTATTTGAGCATTGAGGAGACTTAGGGCATATTTTCTAGTTTCTCTTAGTTTTATTTCCCCTTATTCTTTATTTTCAACCAATATTTTCATTTCCTTCACCAGAATGAACCTTCTCTTTTTCTTCTTCTTTTCACCTCCTTAATCAAGCAAAGAACATCAATCTTCATTAACCTCTTATACTCTTCAATCTAAGTAAGGCAAGACATCATAAACTTTAATTCTTATAAATCCTTTCTTTCATTTTTCTTTAGGTTCAAAATGATTAAGAATTCTAGCTTAAAGAGGGAATTTTAAAGCTTTAACCTTTAAGTTTTGATTTTGAATGATTAAAGGCAAGAAAATCATAATTCCTTTTATTCATTACCTCCTCCATACAAGGTCAATAATCATTCTTGTTGATTTTATATGCTTTTGAGTGATATATATCGCTTAAATTGAGTTTTTTTCTTGATATTAGTACAATGTGAGATTGAATAGCTTAAAATGGTGTTTGATGTGAAATTCTTGTTAAATCTAGTACATATGATGTTGCTCCCATGATATTGGTGGTTAGATTATGTATTTTCATTCAAAGATTGAATTTATGATTATTATATTACAAATAAATAGTAAATTTTTCAAGTATCTTATGAAAAATTCTTAATGTAATTGATTGCCTAATTGATTCCCCATGTTAGAAAATGTTTCTACCTGACAAGAATCAAATAGGAAATTGATTCATCATAGTGAAAAAAGCAAGGTAATTGAATAGATTATTGAATTCTTGAGGTCAAAGTATATTTCTTCTTAGAAGGAATCAAATAAGCAATTGATTCCTTGAGGTTAGAATGTGTTTCTATCTAGAAGTTATTGAATCAACATTTTTTTAGAGTTAGAATGTGTTTTTTCCTAGCTGTAATAAAATAGGCAATTAACTGCTTATTAGAATAAGCAATTGATTCCTTTTACCCCATTTCACATTTTTCACTTTTTAAAATAGTTTTTAAGTTGTAAATCTATCTTTTATTAACTTAATATAAGTATGTACATACATTTACAATTATTATGTTATCACATCCCAATCTTAGGCATGCGATTAGTGTAAAAGGTCACTTGCAAGTAACTTCCTACTAGCCTTATCTTTATATAATGTAGACTCTAACTCAACAAGAATTTCTTTATTTCTTTAATAATTAACATTTGACATTATTTTTACAATAAATGGATTAAGTCCCTTTATTTTTAGACTTTTAGAGGGTCACATGTTCTAAAATATATAAAATATATGACTCAAAAGATAAAATACCAAAGACTAAGCATGAAAATGAACAAAATTGAAATAATATCTCCATGGACATAAATACATGTAAACCCTACTTCAATAGACAAATTCCTCACCATGGTGTCTTTGATCTCCAAAATAGAAGCAAAACTTGCTAGCCTAACCCTTAAAATGTTGGAAATAAAAAGAGTGAGTTATAGGAACTTAGTGAGTGTATATCTATTAAAATTTATAATTATAATCATAGGTATATAAATAAATACATAATATAACCTAAATAAGGAAAATACGTTCACCTTTTGATCTTGCTAACTTACAATAGCAAACTTACATACTTCAAGCACTTATCTTTATCTATTTCAAAACACTAGCTTGCTCAATAGTGGATGCACTATGGGATTGATAAAGGCTAAAAAAATCATAACACTTAAATTATACATATGGAAACCCAAAGAACTCTTTACAAGCATACAACACAATAAAGCCTTTTAAGCATAGCTACTATACATCATTTACCTCTTATCTTATAATTAACAATTAATAATTTCATTAGCTTGTAAGCATACTTTCACTCACTTATCCATTTTCATAAGGATGCACTACACCCTAAAAGTATAAGAATAACCAAAATCAAATACAAAGAAAAATAATAAGCCTTCTTTTAACTTTCAATTAACCTTATACCTTTACAGCTATTACTAGATCTAGTGTTCACATATCACATCATCTCCCCTCTTGATTCATATTTCATATATCAAAATGGATA
This sequence comes from Sindora glabra, assembly GCA_020226215.1. Classification (NCBI taxonomy): domain Eukaryota; kingdom Viridiplantae; phylum Streptophyta; class Magnoliopsida; order Fabales; family Fabaceae; genus Sindora; species Sindora glabra. Next base: position 71,458,863 of record CM035226.1, on the reverse strand, counting down.
CCTTTTTGATAATACTTCTCACACTCTTCATCCTTCTTGTATGTCCTTTTGATATTGGTTCTCATGTGTGCATTACAAGCTATAATTCATCATAATAATTCATTTTCAACATAATAATGACAACATTAGGTAACAAAAATTCCATACCTCTATTGCATTACCTCAACTATTTACTTAATAATAGTTATACATACATATACATATATATATATATATATATATATATATATAATATTCAATTTATGTATCATAAAATATGTAACAACATTGCCATGTCTTTGTTGCATAGTCACAAATATTCATTCATCAACAATGCAAATCAGCATCACACAATAATTAACATTGCTATGCTTTCATTACATGACCTTAAAATCCTTCAATAATAATTTGCATAATTTATTTATCCTATATCATACATAATGTGCAAACAACTTTATAGCACTAAACATTAAAACATCAAATGGATGTTTAACCAATTCCATTCTTATAGATATACATATATGCATAGATACACAAATATCCATATATATAAATATAATCATATATACATTACCTTCATAGGAAAAATATAAAATTAAATATTTTAATACTTTAGTAAGGTATACACTTACCTTTAAATGTAATTCTTTTTTTAGGATCAATGTATCTAAGTTTACCATTTTTACTATTTACCCATCCATCTACAAGAACAACCCATAAATAAACTCATACTAATTATTTCTTTTCATGTAATCCTTCCTTTATGTGCTAAATATTCAACTTTAATGATCTAAATCATAATTTTCATTCTTTTTCTAAAATTATTTTAAAAAATTTACAACTTCTAGTAGGTTTAAGGCTCTTGGATTAAGCATCAAAACATATAAAATATTAGAGTTTTATTATTTATATAGGCTTATCTCTTCCTGAAGAGGCCACCCTCAACTTAGTGGTAATCGAAACGTGCCTGATATTTAGTAGGAAGAAAAATTGAACAATCATATAATTGCTATCACATAGTTGTGATTTGTAGCCCTTACAAACATTCATAGGTTGCTACTAGCAAAGGGAAGTATACATAATGAAATAATGGTGTGTAGTGGTGGCATGATGGCCAAAAAAGTATATGAACAATGGCAATCTAAAAGAGAGAAGAAGCCCAAGAATGAGAGAAAAATGGAAATATGAGATTTAAAAATTAGAGAAATCCATGAGTTTTAATAAGGAAAGTTATGGGAAATTATCCTAAAGCATTAGTCTCCAATTTCAACATTTTTTATTCCCTTTTCCTTTTTCAATAATTTTATAATAATTTAATGAATTCTTAAGAACTTTAAATAAGTGTCCAAAAATTTTATAAATAATAAAATCAAAGAAATATTGTAAAAGTTATTCAAAAAAATTTTGGATGACACGTTAGTTAAATATATAAAATTATAATATTACTTAATAAAATTTAATTATCTAGGTTTAACCATAAGGTAAAATAAATAGTAAATAAACAATTAGGATCACAAAGTAATTGTTTTATTTTCAAGAATTGCTAAAATAGGATAATTTAAACAAACTAATTAAAATAAGTTCTTTTGAACTTTAAAATTTAAAGAATTTATCAGAATAATTTGTATATTACATACGTGTTTGAAGATGAACATTTAGAATAATAAAATCTTAATACAACTTATGAATTTGGTTATGATATAGTAAATATAGGTTATTTCAATATAAGAACAAATAAATTTATTATTATAATGTATAATTATGGTTATGGCTTAGAGCTAATTATAGTTGCCTTCTTCTGTGCGTGTGCACTATATGGGAAAATTCAATCATATCTGAATCATTAATTGATTGAGGCATTTGCATATATATATATATATGTAGATGTTATTATTGTTATGATAAAATGATTGAAGAGCTAGCTTGAGCAATTGTTACATGTTTTTATAAAATGTGTTATGTATGAAATTTGATGACATTAGAGGCAATGATAATTATATTATAGCTTTGTATGCCAAATACTCATACCTGCTTATAAGATATAAGGATAGGCTTGTAAGGGATAAGGTTGGAAGGGAGTTATAACAAAATTTACATGCTTTGTTCCTTAATTGATTTTTATTTAATGTCTATGGATTGTTACAATTAAGCTATGATTTTATAGAAATAATTATTATAGTTTTATGATGGAAACCTTTCATGACTAGAGGAATGTAAAAAAATAAGTTGTGTGACCTTGAATAGGTTTCAATACATTGTATTTCTATGTACACCTTTAATAAATAGATTAATTCTTTGAAACACTCTAATATCTTTCTCGGTAAAGGTGTGGAAATTAACTTCATTAGGTTAAAACCTAAAGGTTTTTCATAAAGATTTAACTATAAGGTTTATGTCCTAGTTTTTATAGTTTTAATACTACTTTGTTATTTGTTACTTACTCATTGAGTTTCATGGAAACTCACACTTTTTCTTTTTCTCCATTTTTTTCTTTAGAAATCTTAAGTTGTAGGTGCCTAGTTGTTATTGGATGGTTTAGAAGTGGGTCCACTTAAGAATTATGGTGTTATGGTAAGCATTGGGATAGTTGGAATAGTGATGCATGATAATATAATAACACATTTCATAATTAATTTTTGAGACCATATACTTCTTTAAGAAAAAGGCATGGTTGCATATGAAAACATTATATTAGATGTGTTTAGGAAAAACTAGTAGGATATTGTCTGTAGCAACTTCCTAACAGTAAGAAAGCATGTTATAAGGTATAAGAAAGCATTTTATTTGAAATCATGATTTAGATGTTTCCAACTTTCTAAGTAAAAATTTTGAAACTAAGCCCCTAATAGTAAGCTAATAACTATCAAAGGCATATATAAGATAACCATTATTTGTGTATATGCTATAACTATCTATGGAATAACTTTACTCATGAGTAGCTAAAAATGATTAGAGTGAGCACATTTCTAGACTTGAGTTTATTATTGTTCTTTAATTATTGATGATTTCTAATATAAGTATCTTTTATGTTTGAATATATACATAAAGACATTACATTAATAGTTTAATTGAATGAAGGAATCAGATGGTCACTCTCATTTTGCATGTCTGTACTTTAAGAAAATCTATTTGATATATCTTGTTTATGTATAAATTCACTTAAGTAAAGTATTTTCACATTAGTAATGAAATGTCCAAGTTTTGTAATTAATTAAGTTTTTGAAAATGACTTAAACTATCTTTTAACTAAAACATTAACATGCTGAGTTAATTTATTATTGATGTACTTAGGAAAAAAATGATGTTCACATGGTTAGGATATTTATAGAAGATATGATCTAACAAGTAAGGGTTAAACCTTAGGTTGGCCCAAGGGCATTGAAGTTTTGGTATGTGCAAGTTTAAACTAAATTAACTTTTGAATAATTAAATTTTATGCATCCTATGGCATAGGAGCCTTTAGTTTAAAGTGTGATTTTAGAAAAAGAAGCAAAAATGATACAAAAGCTCTAGATAATTCATGACCATATTCGATTATTTCATTTAAAACCAAATGAAAATCTATACAAGTATATCCATACAAAAATATAGAGTATGATTTCAAAGAAAATAGGTACATGAATCTTAATAAGGAAGTTATAAATTTATAAGTTGTATAAAGCATATTGTTTATTCGATACTTATTATGATAAGCTAGAAAAATTTATTATGTTCAAGAGCTATAGGCTAATGAGTGCAAATCATTATGAAAGGATTTAACATGCATTATTGCATGTGAGATAAAAAGCTACGAGGGTAAGGTTAATTTGGTAAAGTTAGAATTTTGTGATATGATGAAAAATGAGTCTTTAAGTATGAAAAAAGAGAACTTAAGGTATAGGGTAAGCTTGGATATGAGTGTTAACATGACAAATTAAGATAATAACTATGTGAGTGCATTATTTTCTTGAGTTATAAGGGCTATATAGTTTAGCTTAAAGGTTATGCTAGTTGGATGATTTTTACATTACAACTTAAGTTAATCTTGTGACCTATCATGAATTAAAACTAAGTGGTTAGTATATCTTTGATTAAAGGGTAGAGTGCCAAGAAAAAGAAAAAGGTTATTAACATAATTCATGCAAGGAATTTTTGACAACTAGTTAACTCCTAAGTTCGATGAGTAAAGTGTTAAAGAACAATTAAGTATGTTAATCTATACTTACTGTATTTTAAAAAAAGGAATAATAAATTGTGTTTTCAAATTTATGATTAAATGTGCTTTTGCATAATTGGAAAGCCAATAGATTTAGTAAATGGTATTGAACATATAATTAAGAAGGAAATTAGTAGATATTATAAGTTTGACATTCTAAAAGAAAGAGAGTAGCAATAAAAATATAACATAACTAGGTGAATAAAGGATTACCAACTCTTATACAGATGCTACCAAGGTTATGATATAACCATATGTAAGGCCTCCTATTTGACCGTAAGAACTTCACACCATAAGAATGGTAAGTAGAAATAGGAGAGGCATGAGATAGTATTTGTTTAAGCAATACACCAATTAGGGAATTTTACATTTCAAAGACTAGATAGAGAATAATGTTAGAAATTCGGATTATCACATGCAGCGGAATTTCAAAATTTTGATCTGAATTCTACCTAGGATCCATGCAAAAAGCATAAGTCAATGATTAGGGTTTTACCTATTGGGCACTCATGTTTCTACTGATCAAAACTTTAGAGCGGATGAATCAAACGCCGGCCGGAAGGTACAGCGTCTCTACGGTATCCACACGAAGTGAACAACGACCTCTCACCCTTCACGAATCTGCTAGGATGCGTTTTTCTCTCTAAGAATTAGGATTGGATGTTTTCTGAGTGATTTAGGATTTATATGGAAGCTTTGAACGTGATTCTAAAAGTGTTGCCCTCTAATCCCTTTTTATAGAACTTAGGCAAGCCATAATCCTAGTCCAACTAGGATAATGCTTCCAAAATCCTAATCACACTTAACAACTCATCTTATCCTTATCCTAGAGATAATGGGGAGAGATAGGACTTATCTATTAATTATCTAATATTAGATAATGATATTATCTCATAATATAAATATCTTAATATTAGATAATTGCATATAGTTATCAAATATCAAAATAATATTATCTCATAATATATTTATCTAATATCTGATAAGATAATTATTTGATATTACTTTAATATCAAATAATATCACATAATATATATATATATATATATATATATATATATATATATATATATATATATATAAAACGTGAATTTATTATTCTTAATAATATATATGCACGAAAATAAGTCCAATTAATTGGATATTAATATAATTAAAGTCCAATTAATTATTGTCTTATTCCTACTCCTTTTGTGTGACCCTGTAGGTTCTTACTACGTTGATAATAACTCATTTATTGAGCCATAGACAGTAAGAGGTATCTAGCAATACATTACTGCCACTCAAGTAGTAAGAATATCTGTGATTCGACATCCACCTAATACATTATTAACGTTTTACATCATAACCCTTTTGTAATAATATCCAAATTGAACTAGAGGCATGTAATGTGTCATCCTCGTCAATGTTCAATTTATATTTCTTGATACTGAGTAGACTTAAAATAAATAATTAATATCACATATTAATTCAATTGAGCATGGCCATGCATTTCTAAGTCTCACTCAATCAAGGGGCCCAAGGATATTTCTCTTTTATACAAGAGTAACAAAATCCCATCTACATCACTCACTTCCCTCTGCATGATTTATGACACACCCAATCAATGCCCTACTTGTCATCCTGATTAAAGGTGACATAGGACAATATTAAAGTGATTAATTCCTCATGTAAGGAACGTAGTGACTTCAGGTCAAAGGTTTATGTGTATTTGTGATCATATGAGAATAATTTATGACACGTTCATCCATGCAATATTCTTATAGTGGGTCAGTCCAGTACATTGTTCACTAGCAATGTACTCATGTATTGACTTGATATCATATATCCATGATTCGTAATCATCAGTCACTATACATGCTAGTCTCGATGTATTATTACTATCCTTTTCATAATTATACTTGACTAGGGGCATTTTAGGAATAGCGAAGCTATTTCAAGGATAATTATTATATTAAGTTATAAATTGCGCATAATAATAATAAAATTATAAAAAATAAAATATAATAATTAAATTGCCTAAAATAAAATATAATACATTGTGTATAACTTCAATCATCTATATGATTGGTTCTAGGACACACACCAACAAATAAGTGTAATGGAATGGAGATTGCTCAATTAGAGAAACTTAGAGATAATTAAGTAGTGTTAGCCTAGTCATTTCTTTTAAAAGCATGTAAGTGAGATAATTAGAATTCTATTAAGGAAGGATATTATAATTTCATTGGCATTTGGATTACTTTTGAATTGGTAAGGTACATTAAAGGTAACGAAAATACACAACATGCTAAGAAAATTGAGTAATGCACACATAAACCTGATAAGGTATGGAAATTGATAAAAAGATAGGGTCACATTTATAGTAAATGAAAAATACATGTGAATATACTATAAATAAGGTAGACATATAAAGCTAAAGGAATAGAAGGTCTAAAGGATTCAAATGAATTAAATTAAACAAAAATTACTTCATTTGAATTTTTAAATAATTGTAGGACCCATAAGATATGGGTAAGAACATAAATTATAGGACTAGTACATTAAACCCTATTAGGCTAAGCCAGAGCTTCTTAAAGCCTAGGTGGCTTTAGAGATTATGAATCTTAAGTAGAAGTAAAGAAGGTAGTTATCAAGTATGAATGAGTAGTCCTATCTTAACTTGTAGAGATTTTAGCAAATAGAAACTTTTCAAATTGAAGTTGCTATAATTATGTTGTGATTTCATTGTATAATGGGAAAATAGTTTAATTATGATTATAGTTATTATAAAGGTTGCTAAACGATGACCTTAAAAGAATTTCCTTATACATAATAAGAATTAGATTTGCTTTTAAAAGCATTTTGTCATGATTTATAATTAGAACCAATTTATATTTGCAAAATAAATGAATGAAGACTAATGATTTGAAATTTCTTGTGTTAGTAACCATTGTTCATGTTAAGTTGCATGAGTAAGCACTTGACTTTAACTAGTAAGGCAAAATGATTAATTTTCTTATTACATTCAAGAACTTATATCATGATCCTCCCTCGATTGTGACCAACATAGAACTTGTTCACTCAATTTCCATCAACTTAACCAAATTATCATTATTAAGTGAAAATATAGATTAATGCTAATCATAGATATATCATTCGAATAAAGGTAGTAGTATATTTGTTAAGGTAGCTTTACCAAAAGAAAGAAAGTTAAGCCTGCTTATAAGTCTTAGCATCATAGAAATGATTTGGCTTAATTGACCTAATTTACAAATAAATTCTTACCTACCTACCAACTATACATGTCAAGGCCCAAGAGGCATTTTTTACACTTCAAAGGGACTAGTTGCTACCCAAACCTTTAAAGGAATTGGAAGTCCTACTCTTAAGGAGGTAGCGATACCTTAACAAGAGAATTTGCAATAGTAAAACATATAGGGATAAGTTTGTCCTCAATGAGTACACATTCTATGTTAAACAACTCATTAGAATAACTAATAATCTTATTGACCAAATTACCTTTCTTTACACATGATTTAATTCTTGTACATCATTTTAACAAAATTTAAGTATATGCAATATTGTAATTAAATCTATTAGATCTTCTAATTAAAACCTAATTAGTTTAGTTGACTTTTGAACCTATTTCGAAAGGGGTTAGTCCTCATTGTTTGAACTTTTTGATGAAATTGAAATCTGAAACTCTTTGTGAGCTTTCTCTCATGGCTTTTACAAGAACTTCTAACTTATCAAGGGAGATTAGGGAGTGATAGGACGTGGCAAGAGCATATCAATTTTCTTTTGCCCCATGCCTTATTATTAGGGATAAAATATTGCTTTGCCCTACGTACCATGTCTGAGGATAAAATTCACTCCATCCTCATGCTCTATAGGGAAATAGAGATCCATGGGAACTTGCATGAAATGATAATAAATAAAAGAAATTAAAAAAAATACAAATGTTAAAATTAAGGGTTACAAATTTATATGTAATTACTAAATAATCTCAAACATTAGTAAAAAAGAAAGAAAGAAAAAATCTAAATTTAAATATTACAAATCATATATAATGAAGAAAATATTATAATATAGGTTTAAAGTTATATATAATTGATTTAAGCAATTTGAAACTTAAAAAAAACAAGTTGTTACATAGCCAACAAAATATTATTACTTTCTATCTTTATCATTTCAAGTGAAATCTTAAAGTATTCTCAATTTTTAAGCAATTAAATTATTAAAATGATGAAAATAATTATATATATGTGTGTATCTATGTATGTATATGTGTGCCTATATATGTATATTAATGTATAAATTAAAGATATAATAATTTTATAATAAAGAGTTCTATGGGGCAAGGTAAAACTTTATTAACCTATTTCCATCATTTTGTTCGAGGTGAAAACTTGTCCCATACCTTACCTAGTAAGGCAAAAAATCATACCATCCTCATGCTCTATTGGGGCAATCCTCACAGGCATTTTGTCATCTTTAAAGGAGATTTAACCTTTGTGCCATCTAATCTTACTTATTATAGTATTTACATCTTTTGTGAGATTTTTCTTCATCACTAAATAACAAAAAGTTTTAGAAGTAAATTATTTTCTCATTAAAAAATGGCGGTATTAAGTTTATACACTAAAAAAATTAAAAAAAAGTAAAAATGAACAAAAAATAAGAAAAAGGAGAAAATAACAAAGAAGAAAAAAGTAATAAAAAAGGAAAACATAAAAAAAGAGTAATAATAATAATTAAAATTTTAATGTGCGTCTATTGCTTTTGATTATGTACTTGTAAGGTATACAGTACCATTTCATTTTAAAATTTCTTATTTTTTATATTTCTTGTTTGAAAATGTTGAAAATTTTAAAATTTTTATTATTTAATTGATAATTTTAGTTTGAACTTTAATTTGATTGTTTGGATTGCAATCTATTTTGGCATTTAATGTTATTATTTTTTAGGTTAATGTTATTTGTTATTACTATCAAGGTTTAATGCATTTTGCTGAGAATCCCTATTTTTTTAATTAGTTTATTATATTATAAGGACTTAAAAATTAATCTACGTTTTGTTTTGTAAAAATAGTAAACACATTTTGATTAAATACTTGTTTTATTTTTTAATAAATTTGTTCATTTCTTATATTTTTTAAACAAGTATCCCTATTAAATGTTCAAAGTTTTTTTCCCTTTCTTTTGAAGGCAAAATATAATATTTTCTCTTAAAAATTAATTTTTTAACTTAATTCAATATTTTATATTTTTAATTAGTTTATAATTATATAAAAAATTTAATTACAAATTAATTTTTTTAACAAAAATATCAACGAGGAGATTAATATGATATCAAAACAAAAATTAGACTTAATATGATATTAACATAATTTTTTAGGATTAATTTAATATCAATTTAATATAATTAAATTAAACTAATGTTATAATAAAATTTTAAAATAATCAGATATTAATACAAACTTTAAGACATAAATTTATCCATTTATTTTTTAAATTTAAATTTAAATCATGGATTCAAAGAAATTCATAAGACTTGAATCTTGAAGGATGATATGTTGTTGAGATTGAGTGTAAATATGGTGGAAACAACAAATAAATGCTAAAGAAGCTATTGATAGGCCTATCCTAAAACCTCATCCTCTGCTTGTTTTTGTCTTCTCATTTGGAGTCTTGCACTTATCAATATATACTACCCATAATTAGGTCCCCAGTCCCAGTTTTGTACAATTACAAATCAAAGGATGTTGTCTGCGATGACTTAAAGTCTTAGAAAAATAAAGGTTTAAGAACTATAGGTAGATGGCAAATAACGTTTAAAAGTTGTTAGTATATACTTTTTCTTATGTGTCACCTGAATAATTTATGAATTTGGATATTATCCCTAGGTTTACTACTAGCCAAGTTAGTAATGAGACAAGGTCTTGTATAAGAATGTAGAATCATGTTAAAGCTCAAAAGAGTCAACACTAATGCCCTGCTTGATTCCATAGATTTTATAACAGAAAGAAAACTTAGGATAGAAAAGTATAAGAAAAATGCCAAAATCTTTCGCTTGATGACCAATAGAAAATAAAGGGGAAGAGAAATTAGCAAAGAGAATGTATGGTGGGACCTACCTTTTTTTTCACCTCAAATAAGAAGAAAAAAAATGGAGGAGAAGTGCTGCATAGTATTCAAATGTTATGTTTATTTTTACAACTATCTCTTCCACCTGCTGCTGCTACTATCTTCTCTGCCAACTATTACTGCCATTTCCTTTGCTTGAAGAGTGCTTGTTAGCACAGTTTCTAAATCTAAGCAAGTAATATATTTTCTTCCTCCTCCGATTGTTGTTTGCTGCTTTGAGCTTGTTACATTTGATTATTGTTATCATTGCCTTGGCTTGCAAACCCACCACTGTCCACCACTAGAGGGTGAGTAACTATTAGTAGTTAGCTTTTATGGTAAGTCGTCCCGTCTTTGGTTAGGTAAAGGTGCTAATCTACTATAGAGGGAGCTGCTACCGATAAGCCTCTGGTGCTAGGTTCGCAGGTTATGTGACCTAGAGGTTGGGTCAAGTGGATCCGACCTAGATTCAATGCTAACCTGACTTACAGGTATTCGACTTAATTTCCTTTATTTTTTTAATTGTAATAAATAAATAATAAAAATTATTTAATTTTCATGTTGAAAATGCATAAAAAATATACATGAATCAGTATGCTTGATGGTAGTAAATTTTTTATTTTTATTTTTGCTTTTCATATGATTACAAGTAGTTATATGTTCTCACCAATTCCTCAAAATTTTCAATTTTATAAGATTTCATCAAATTGTATTGTTTTCAAATCTAAGTAGATAAGTTAAAAAAATATAATTTAATAATAATATTCAATTTTTTAGAAATCTAATTTATTTAAAATTATTAAAAAAATTAAAAATTAATAAATATAATAATATATAAATACTTTCATATGGGATTGATCTTGTACAAAGTTTTTTCTTTTTAGACATACTTAAAGATTCCTATATTCACATTACTAGCCATATTGATTATATGTTATATGACTTACCTTTGTCATCTTCTTTCACTACTACAGCTTGACTTATTAAAAGCAGGAATAGCTTTTCATTCTCTTAGCTTGGTTAACACTTCAGACACTTCATTAGCAATCTACAAGCTATTTCACTCAACATTATTGTTATGCTACATAAGAGTGTATTGCATATTGTCATAATTGTATCATAGTTGTAAGAGGAAGTGCTGCTTGTTTCCATATAAAGTTATAACCTACATCTTTTTGTAATAAATGGTAATTACTTGCTTTTTAAAATTTTTCCAAATACTTATTGGACCATATCAATATGGCTACTCTCTATTGCTTATAGGATTAATAATGGAAGGTGAAAATGAGGATATATTTGATGAGCAATTTGAATTAACGTAGTTGATTAATGTAGATATGTTAAAGCAATGGTAAATGTAATGGCAAATGCATATTGTCTAACTAATATGTATCACTGTGCATGCTAAGCATTTGTTAACCATGCAATCAACACTCATCATACACCTAGTGCTGCATGGGAAAGCAAAAAAGATGAAACAACAACAACTAATATAAAATTTACTAACAACTAATCAATGCTGTGATGTCATTCGTATGAGTCCTCATGCATTCCTTCAATTGTGCAAGAAATTAAGAGGAACTGATAAGGTGAAGGATTTTGTACATGCTATAGTAGAAGAGTGAGTTGTTAAGTTTTTGTATATTTAAGCCTATAATATAAAGCATAAAATTGTGTATTTCTTTTTCATCAATCAAGGGAAACAATTAGTCAACATTTTCACAATATTCTACGAGCCATTATATCACTGAAGGGTGGGTACCTTGTGCAACCTTTAGGATTAGAAGTTCCTCAACAAATACTTAATAGTAGAAGGTTCTATCCTTATTTCAAGATAAGATAATAGTGAAAATAGGATACAAATATTAACTTATATTAGTATTTTTAGGGTGTCTTTAAGTTTCACATCATGAGATTTACACTAACTTAAAAAATATAGGATTGTGTTAGAGCAATAGATGGGATGCATATATAAGTGAAAGTATCAAATAGAGATGCTCTTCACTTTCTAGGAAGGAAAGATTTCCCAACCTAAAATGTCTTGGCATCTTGCACATTTGATATAAGATTTAGTTATACACTAGCCAATTGGGAAGGCACTTTATCTAATTTCATAATTTTGAAGCATACCTTAAGGAAGAGAGGAGATAGACTTAAGATTCCTATAAGTAAGTTTACTCTATGATTTGATAAGCACAAAAGGATAGGAAGAAAACTATAGCTCATAAAATTACATAGTAAGTATGCTATATTACATATATTCATATAACTCTTATATGTACCAGGTAAATATTACTTAGGAGATACAGGATATCCACTAAAATATGGTGTACTCACATCGTGTAGAGGTGTACATTACCATTTGAAGGAGTACTCAATGCGTGATCCTGAAAATGCAAAAGAACTTTTCAATCACTGACATACTTCATTGAGAACTATCATTGAAAGAATGTTTGAAGTTCTTAAAAAGAGGCTTTTGATCATAGCTAGCGACACAGAGCCATATTACTCCTTTGAGACCATGACCAACATTACTATTGCCTATTACATATTGCATAAATTCCTAATAGATGTTGATCCTCATGAACATTAGATTGAGAAAGTGGATCGTGAGCTACTCCATCATGTTATGGATGATCTTGGAGATTATGATGCATGAAACTTAAAGGAGGACTATAGACAAGGATTCCTTTTGAGGGAAAGCATAGTAAATTAAATATGGAATCACTATCAAGAAAGTTTGTCATGAATTTATTTTGTATGCTATGTAATATTATGTAATCTGTTGTATTTATGAGGATCTTGATGTTATGACTACACTTGTGTATAATTGTATTTTCCATATAAGCATTTAGTAGTATGTGACAAGCTACAATTCTTACGTTTGTATTATGTGGTAAACATCTTGTATATATTGCTTATAATTAAAGAGTAATGCAAATTTATTGATTGCTACTTAGTCATAGACTACATACCTTGTTAACATGCCATTCGACTTGATTATCACTTTCCTATTTCTAGCTTATGTATTAATATTGGTTTATGTGGCAATTTGCAAGTTAAATCATGTCCAAAAATAGGAGACCAAAGAAAGGAGGGAGTTCTTTCAAAGATAACCTATGGTGGACACCAAAGATGGATATTGTATTGTTAGATGCATTGCTAGAAGAAGTTTATAAGGGGAATAAGCTAAATGGTACCTTTGCCTTTTATACATATGTCATTATGGTGAACACATTGAAGGTTGTGATAGAACCTTTTTTTGCAAAAGTAACATATTAAAAATAGAATGAAAACATTTAAGGCAACTTTCAACAAATGTCATGATTTGTTTCATACGTGGAGTGAGTTAGGTGGAGTCCCACAACTTAAATGTTTGAAGTAAAGCTCGAGGTATGGGAAGTGATCACAAAGGTAATTGTCTAAATAAAGGAAAGTAAGTTGATTATGAATTACTACACTTAATATGTTTATTTTCTCTTAGCAGTGAGTTCTTAGTTATTCCTAATGTATTAACATTACTAACCATGGTTACAACACACAGGACAAACCTGAGGTATAGAAACAGAGGAGAACCCTAATATACAACTATGATAAATTAACAGATCTATTTAGCAAGGATAAAGCAACTAATACACGAGCTAAAAGTACAAAGGATAAAGTGCAGAGCTAGTAGAGGGAAAACATTGACCTAAATGGCGGTTTTAATGGTATATTAGATTTTGATCTCCATTAGGGAAATGAAGCCCCAAGCTCTGCAACCAACATGGAGAACTACAGTTCTTTAGGTGGTAGTTCAACTCCATCACATGAAAATTAATCATAGGGAACATCATCTTCTAAAGGCACCAAAAGGAAAGCTGAAATGATTGATTTGATTAAGAGTGGATATGAGAAAATGCATCTAGGAATAAATAACTTAACTGAGGTGATGCAAGAAGGAGTTGTAGTGGCCAATAAATAGGTAGAAATAACTGAGAGAGGTTTTACCATTCTTCAAAAAAGTAGACCTCAACATTATGGCCCTATGAATGTTTGGAGAGAGTTAGAGAACATAGGAGTGATGCAAGAACTTTGAGTCAAGTGTTATCATTTCCTATACTCAAATGAGAACACCAAGCAATAATTTTTTGGAGTGCCACATGAGATGTGTTGGAATCTTCTATACAAACTCATGAAGGATGTAGGAATCTTTTGAAGTGATTTTAGATGTGTTAATGGGTTTTCCAAGTATGTATGTGCTATTATATAGTATTGCTTCTTGTACTTGTAGTAGTTGAAATGGTGCATGTGAATGAAAACATTATGTGTCATTATTGTTACGTTATTTGTAGCTAATGGAGCATGATTAGTCAAGTGTTTGTATAATGAAATGGTTGAAGAAGCAAGTATTTCAATATGTCTAGAACTATTATCATAACTGCAACCATAATTATTGTTTAAATTGTGGTTTTGTTGTTCTGTTAAGATTTAGGTTACTACTAACTGCCATTTTGTTGAAATATTGTGGAAGGCCTTTTTGTTGCAAATGTGGTGGATTCCATTAAAACCGTAGCTGGTGTAATATGTAGAGTAAAATATGAAGGCACCTGAAAATTGAATTATTGTACCTTTGGTCATCTAACTGTACTACCATTTCAATACTATGTTTTTCCACTATATTGAATTATGTGCTAGACAAATAGTTCATTAATGTGAATTTATATGTATCTAAAGTCAAGTTGTTCTCATCTTATGTTATAGGTTAACAATTTTAGGAATTTGAATTCTCTTTTCTGATCAACCATTTTAGTGCTTAGATTGATTTTTGTTGAGCAAGGATAATGATGATGATGATGATGATGATGATCATCATCATCATCATCATCATCATCATCGTTATCATTATTATTAGTAGTAGTAGTAGTCGTTTGATTTATTTAAAAAGTAGATTTTTCACTAGAGATTGAACTTTCTAAAATAAATTCTTTGTTAAGTTCTTATGAAGTTTTTATAATTACTTGATTAATATTAAGAAATTAACACTTTTTAAGAATTAATTTTTAATAATTGTTTTGATTGAATTTCAAAATTTTCAAAAAATATTATCAAAATGATATAATATACCCTTTAAATTTGTTATGTAAAAATAAAATATTCTTAAATGTGAATTATTTCTAATTATTTTTTGAAATTATTTTTCTAATATATCTTATTCAAAACATATTAATTTGTTGCTATAATTAATCTATTTCCTATCAATTTTATTTACATTCAAATGATATCACAAAATTTCTCCCACATTTTCTTTCTCCCTTATTTTTTCTTACACCCAAACACAACTAATTTCTCTCCTATTTTTTCCTCTATTTTCTCCTACAACCAAACTTACCTAAGGAAAATAACTTCTCTTTTATTTTTTTTCCTATTTTCTTTCTCCCCTAATTTCTTCTCTAACCAAGCAAAGCATAAATTGTTTTACTTGAACTTTAAAACAAATCAACTGGTGCAATGCTAAAATTTGCAATAAGCGGTTGGTGTGGACTATGGAGTTAGGCATCCAAGTGGTAGACGTGTCATGCAAATCAATGGCAAACACAATAATGAAACAAAAAATTTTAATTTAAGAGGTCGATTATAAGTGATTAAAATTTTGTTTAGATGTTTATTAAAAAAAATATAATAATTTTAACTTAAGATACTTTAATTGTTTAAAAAAAAGAATATAAAATATATCGAATATTAAACAAGATTATAAAAAAATTTACAAAATTTATAACAGTTTATTTATAAGGATCATAACACATAAGTTATTTAAATTTTTGTAAAAAAAATTCTAAAATAATTTTTTTTATAAAATTTGTAAAAATATAATTAATTTGATGAAGTTTATATATATCTATAATTTTTTAGACACATTTAAATGTTTTATTATGAAAATTTTGATGATAAAATTAAATTGAATAGTAAGTAAGTGATAATTTTATTGCAATTATGTTATATGTGTATGTAAATAATAATATAATGTTAAACTTATTTAGAGTTTTATATAAAATTATATAAAATTTACAAAAAAAGATAATTAATTAATAAAGTTTGTATGAACATATACTTTTTTTCACATGCATAAAAGTTTTATTGTAAAAACTTAGGATGACAAAATCAAAATAGATAGAAAGTAAGTGACAATTATAGAGCAATTTTATTGTGTGAGTAAAGTAAATAAGTGCATATGAATTTTAGTGCATATACCTAAAATATAATACTAGAATTAGATAGAGGTAAAAAAAAATATTTTGTAAATCATGTAAGTTTTTTGTTTCAACTAAATACATACATTTGTAATGTATTTTTAAAGTATAATTAAGAAAAGAAATTCATATTTACACTATTATAATTATAAAACATTATTTAAGAATTTTGACATTGATTATAACTCAACTTATATACGAAGGATGTAATAAGTTTTACCATTTCACATTGATTGTATAAACTAATATGAAAAAAGTTATCACATCAAATTTTTAGCAAAAAAATGGTGCCTTTTAAGCATTAAAGAGTTAATTAAGTACCATTTGTGTAAATTTTGTTATATTTTATTATTTTTTATAAATATTTTTCTTTCAAATCATATTAAATATTTTTATTCAATTTTTTCTCCCTAGTCATGTAAAATATCTTATTTGTATATTCTTAATCATATAAAGCAAAAGTACTCAAATTTCAATCATAATAATTACTGGCTACTAAGTTTGTAAACATTTTTTTTGTTCATAATTTTTAACTTAATTTGTATAATTTCCTAAAATAATTTGAACATATTATTTTTTATATTTGACTAAGCATTTAAAATTTCTAAAATTATGACAACACGATGAGGCCAAATATATATATTTAACCATTAACCATTATAGGATGTAAATCAAGTATTAAAATGATATAAATTTCTTTCAAATGAATTTCATTCAACAAAGAATCCGTTTCATCCACTTGAAAATTTTATATCATTGAATAAAGGTGGCATATTTTACTTCTATGTTTCATTTCCATGCACTGTGTTCTACGTGAGTTATTTTATATTTTATTTCTTTAAAATTTTAAATAATATTTATAATATTATAATATGTCAGTTGTTCATTTTTTTACATATAATTTTCATATTATATATTTAATAGAAATTGAATTATATATAAATTTTAATTTAGTACTTATAAATGTGATGTAAAATTATATGTGAATAAATAAAAATAAATTAACATTCTATAATATTGTAGAATTTTTTAAAAATTTTATGAAAAATTACATAATCTGATAAAATAATCAATTAAGTAAATAATAGATGTTACCAAATTTTGTAAAATTTGAAAAAGCAATTCCCAATTTTATAAAATTAAAAGAGATAAAGTCTAACCATTTTAAAAAATGAAGAGAGTATTTTTATTTTTTTATTTTTATTACTTGTTATTTTTATTTATTTCATTAGTTATTATTGTTATTATATTTTAATTATTTCTTATTTTATTATTGTTAACTATTTTTATATTATATTCAAAATTTTTATAATTGAATTGCTATTTTCATCAATTATTATATAGTTTCATTATTTCTTTGATACTAACAATTACTTCCTAAATAAATATTTCATTATATACAATATCACGCAATAATTTATGTGCTAGAATCTAGTCAAATATTTTAATAAGTAACTTATTATTCAAATAATTGGTTAAGTGATACTAAATATTATTAAAAAGATGATAATAATTTCTATGTGATTAATTATTATAATAAGTGGCATTAAATTTTATTTAACTTTCACATGAAGTATTAATTGCAATCAAGGAGCCCATGTAATTATGGCCCACAAACTTATTTTTTATTCACAAAAAAGACATGTGTTGCCGTATTAGTGCCATGTCACTAAACCTTGCACATAATTAAGGATGGTAGTAAGGCGAGGCCATGACAGATCGATGGTAAACTGCTCTACCCCACAATTGCGATGATTTGTTCCATCCTTGCCCCATCCCCAATCACAAGGGCACGTTGGTTCTCCAATCTTGTGATCTATGGGACATCAGTTATCCGTGGATAAATTTAAAAAAATTTGAAAAATTAAAATTTATAAAATTTAAATGTATACGTAATTAACATTTAATATTGAACATAATGTAATAACATTGACTTAAAATCACATATAATTTATCTAACTAATCTTAAATTTAAAAGAAAATAATTAAAAAATAATTAATATAAATATTTTTAATTATGAAATTAGTAAAATAAATTTATAATAATATATTTTTTAGTATAATATAAAAAATAAAAAATAATTTATTATTTCAGAGTAAGTCGGAGTACCACGGGACAATATTACCTTACTTGCGTAATTACTCTGGGTTAAAAACTTATCTCAAGAGACAAAAATTTATATTAAATCCTTGCCCTATGAGACAAAATCCGAAATCTATTTTTTTGACATTCCTACACATAACAAAGTCTGCTCTCCTAGGGGCTACTTTCAAAATTTTAAAAATTTTTTAAGCACATTCCAAATTTATCCCTCTAACCAAAAGGCATTTTAATAAGGGAAAGGTTCAGATGTGATGATTGCAATCTAATGGTTCAAACTTTACCAACTCATCCTAGGTTTAAGAATCCCAAAAAATGGCCTCAAATTTACTTATGTGTTGAATGTTTAATATCTCATATTAAATTTTATAGTTTTTAATAAAAATATTTAATCTAATAACTCACAATTCATTAACAATATTAATTCATCCATGTATAGAGTAAGACTTATTGATGTTAGGGCTTATCTAAAAATGTTTAACTTATATTAATTGTTAAGTTTTATGTTATAATATATATTTCTATCTCATTTAATAAATAAAAATAATTATTAATTCTATTATTTATTTGTTAATTCTATGAAATTTATATATATTAAAATTTTAATTTTTTAATTTTGTAGGATCTCTCTGACCTTAGAGTGGGTATATTTTTTTAGAGAGAAAAAATGGTAAAAATAGTACGTTAAACTTTGTATAAGAGTACAAGCTTTTGTGCTTGAAAAATGAGGAAGTGGGAAGAAATAGAAGAATTACGTTATGTTCTAAAATAAAAAGAAAATTGAAAAGTAGGAATAAGTGCAATGGACTAACCAATGTTGCGAAAGTTAGAGCGACTTGGTTGGTTGGGAAAATGTGAATCAATTGTAAGAAAGGCTTGATTGATTCTAGAAGTTGGTTTTAAAAAAAATGATTAAAAAATTGGAGAATTAATGACAAATTGGTCGGTAAATATGAATTGCCCACTATTGCCATAGTTGAATTTTTTTAATTTTTAATTTTGAAAAATAATATTATTTTATTTAATATTATATATATTAATGAAAGTTTATTGTATCAAATAGTCAAACATTACTTCATTTTCTATAAAAAAAATCACATAACAAAAAATAATTTAACAATAATTGGTTGGCTCAATAATAATAAGTTTAGTCCCTAAACATTTTAAATTTAAAAAGTCCTGAATTTAATTCTTAGAAGCATTATTATTAGGAGAGGTTTATCACTTATTATTCCTATGTCAAATAAAGATTAGTCTTATATAAAAAAATGTAGAAATGTTAGATATAAACTAAAAGAAAAAAAAGGAAAAACTTAATTAAATATATTTTTTTAATAATTTGAATTATGAAGATGATATAAAATGATTTGATATAATTTGAATTATGTGACAAATTTAATTTTATGGGATAATTTGATTAATTTTATTGTTATATATTATTATATTTTTAATTTTTAATGCATATTAAAATTTTGATTCAAGCCAGATGGACTCCGATCAAATTGTTAAATTTTGAATCATTTCCCCAACTAATTTCAATGGATGGTGGTTAATATTGGAATATACATTAGAAAATTGTTACTTCACATCTCCTGAGAATATTCTAAACATAATACTAAAATAAATGACACAGATTTTTAATTTTTCATGTGAAGATTCAGGTAAAGTAAGATCATCGTGGCTCCTGGCATTTAGGACTAATTAAGTTCCTAGTATGGTAATAACATTTTGTCTGGTTGTATTGGAGAACAATCTCGTCCCACTATTTTTTTCCCCACCAAAAAATTAAGAATAGTGTGAAGATTCAATTTCAGATATATAAAGATTTTTTACATTGTCTAAAAGAGAAGTGATTATTTATTTTATTTTAATAGATACTATATATAATTCATAAAACTGCCAATTAGTAATCTCTGTAGAGGAAAAGTGTATTAAAAGCGAATGAAGGAGAGCAAAAGTAACTTTGCCTATTTATATCAATGGGAGCACAACTAGGAAGCATTTGCTTCTGGAAAAATATATAATATGGAGTCCGCGCACACATATTTTACAAAATAAAGATAATTAAAATGTGCAACGTCATAGAACAAAGAAATTAAAGTAAATCATAATCATAATTTTAATAATAAGAGTCTTACTCATTTTGAAATATGCTAGAATATAAATGACTTATAGTGTAAAACCCCCTTTCACATTGTTTATAGATTAAAATTAGGTCTTAAATTATTTGTCACTTGAATATAAATAAAAAAATTGCTCCCAAAAAGTCGAACAATTGTTTGCTTTTACTTAACGAAGTCTTTATTTGCAAAAGACTAGTTACTAATACCTCCGAGAATTACATGTAATTAGAAATTAATTTAGTGAAATAATTTTATTTTTATATATTTTATTTATAAAAGAAATATAAATTTATAATAATAATAATGTATTATCTTAGTTAGTTTCAATTTTAAGAGTGTTTTTATGTACTACATTCTTTGTCTAAAGAAGAGAATATAGTGATATTTGTATATTTTTAAATATGATTAATTTATCCAAAACTAATATATTACATTTTAATTATTTTTTTGTATAATCTCTTTTGTTATAAATATATGTTACTGAACATATAGTATTTGTAAACTTTTTTTAATATTATTTTTAATCATGGTGTTTATGTTTATAGATATTTCATTTCACTATCAATTTTAAATGGACCAAGTAAGGTGTATTATTGAATTATGTTAATATTCATTTTGAATATTTTAATTTTAATTTTTTTTAAAAAAGGGTTCATTTATATTTCTAAAAGAAACATGTTAAAGGGATCTAATTAGAATAATAAATTTATCCCTATATTGATCTTAATTTAATGATAGCTTCAATTTTCAAAATAAATCTATATTTTAAGACCTAATTTTTTTTTTGGAATTGCACAAATTTAATATGTATGTATATGTAAAAGGAGTAAAATTGAGACAATTTGAATGTAACAATATTTTAATTTTATGATCATTTATTATCTTATATTAGAATCGATTACATGTTATTTGTACTTAAAAGATCATTGTTCTAAACAATTTTTTATATCTTGAATCTTTTAAAAAAATTATGATTTATTTTAGATAGTTATCATCAAAGTGAGAATATTCATATTGATCATAAAGTCTTTGAATTATATTACATAAGATTGATTTATGATTATTATATATAACTACTCACCCAAAAGGGTTGTTACATATTTGAATCAGGGATATTTTACGGACCATATAAGTTTTTAGAGTTGTTTTAGTTTTAAAAATATGTTTGATCAAAAGGAAAAATGTTTTCAATGTTAAGATATTTTCTTCATTTGCATCATGATTAGAAAGATCTTTTACATGCTACATTTTCTACCCAAAAAGAATAATATAGCAATGTACATTACTCCTATATCCATAAATTAAGTGTTATATTTTTACTTCCAATATTATTTCTTTTACTTGTAAGGTAAAAGTGTTACCTTCTTGATTAATTATTTTCTTTCAAAGGGGATAGTCTCTTGAATATCATGTTATCTTCTATGTGACTAAATTAATACATTAAAAAAGAACTTAATACATACTAAAAGTTTTGTTCAAAGAGGAATTTATAGTTATGCATTGAGAACTTTTGTATAGTTCTTGTTAATGCATAAGAAAATTTTCTTCTATTTATTATTTGTTATTAGATAATTTGTGCAATTGAACTTAACTCTTTTATACTTTAAAGAGTTATTAGATGAATCAATTTTGAGAATGTCATATATCATTGTGTAACTTTAACTACATGTTGATCAATTAAATTTTATATTATTATATGACATTATAGTATATTAGTTTTCAAATATAATTTTTCCCTTTCCTTCATTAGGTGGAATTATACGGCGCTTTCTTAAAAAAATTATATTTGATAAATGAATCATTAATCATTTAGTGCAAATAAAATTATAATTATTTGATTATCAAGAATGTCATTAATATTAGAAATTTTCTTGAAGTATAATGAATTACTTGATAATGTTTAATCTATATTTTGAAATTGTATATATTTTTTTACAATTTGATTTATCCAATTTATTCTAGATTATTAATAGACAAATTGTGCATAATAAATTTCATAAAAATCATAAATTAAAATAGAGTAATTATAATAAAATAAAAGTAATAATTGATAAATTTAACATGCACCAGATCCAAAATTTATCACAAATTAATTTTGAAAGATTTTTCCAAACTATCCAATGAAATTAAACAAACTTATAGAATCATATAATTAGGATTCGTTCATCACTCAATCAATTTTCAAAAAAAATAATGATATCAAATTATTGCAATCTTAAAATCATGAAATTATCCATAAGTACATATCAAAATTGATAAAATAATTAAATCAAAATATAAGATAATGTCAACAAATATGATAAAATTAATCAAATTAAAACAAATAATAAAATAAACATATAAAATAGGAGTTACTCATATTGAATTAATTAGATTTATTTTTTTAAATTATACACCTTACATATATAATTAATTCAAAATAATAATAATTTTTTATTTTTGAATATGTGATGATACTATTATTTTAATCATATGAGCATATAATGTCTGGCATAAAAGAGAATTATATAACTTACAAAGTTTTTGTCATCCTCTCTAAAATTTATTTTTACTGCTATCCAATTATGAAAATTAAATTCAAGTAAAATAAAGAATGTTGAATCATTATCTCATGAATACCTTATATATTAATATTCAAATTTAATGCATACTTGCACATGTGTAATATTTAAAATCCTATTTGCAAAACATATTCAGAGGAAAAAATTTCTTGTCCTTTGTCAAAATAAAAATTGTGAATCAAAGCCTTCCATCATGACCAATTTACTATTTATGAATAATTCAAAATTGAAAATAAATAGTAATTATTGTTAGGTATTATATATATATATATATATATATATATATATATATGAAGACATATTATTGGATCCTAAATTTATACAAGGACGTTCTAATACCACATATAAGAATTTAAATTAAAACTTATATAAAATCTAGGACATCATGAAAATAAAATTAGCACGAAAGCATATCTTTATTGTAGATTTAATTCTCTTGCATAAGATAGTATTTATATAAATACAACAAGCATACATTTTCTTCTCCTTCCCCTAAAGTGTGTAACTTTTAATGAAATAAGTCAATTATTAAATTAGATTAGTGGTGGAGAGGAACTTAATCAATATAAATAACACGGGTCCTCGCATTATGAGTCAGAAAAGGTATAAATCTATACTTTAATCACTAAATACATTAACCCATAATCATATTAATAAAAATCTTTTGACACATTGTTCAGCCAATTTTATTAAAAAAATAAAATATTTATAATTAACGGTAATCCATATAAAAATTTTAACATTACAAACACAATTCACTTGAATTTTTTATTTTCACTTGAATTATATACCAACAAAGTTTAGACAAAATAGTAAATATAGCTAAATGCAGTTACGAAGTTACTATAATCAAGTGTTAAAAAAAAGGTTAAAACCAATGATATGCTTAATAAAACGAGAAATATTTGTACGCTTCCATTATAATACATAAGTTTAATTTAATATCATATAATAAAATTAATAATTATATTTTACTTATTATATATGATAAAGGATAAATGGTATAATTGAAATATTATAAAAAAATCTCGGAAAACGTAGTGGAAGAATATTGCCAGTAATTGCGTGTTGAAATGAGCCGACCAAACATGTTGGTTGGCAATGAAATTGTCGTGTGGTTACGCAAAGCAAGAGTTAAATTAATGACGGAAAACGACGTTGTTGCCAATCACCTTCACTCTTTTCTTTCTCAACACTTTGGATGCCAGCTGCCATTGGCTTAGTTGCAATGTCGCCATCATCGTCATTGTCATGTGAAGACCACACGCACTTTGCTTAGACGTTGGCTTCATTGCATTTACTCCATTATCCGGCCTTTCCCGAAATGGTATGCACTTCCTTTTTCTCAAGATGGTGCTGCAATTGGCTGAAATTTTCCATATAAGCTGTTCTTGCTGTGCAAGCACCATTCGACTATCTGACATTGATTGGCAGAAGGAATTGAGTATGTGAAGAAAAAAGTCTTAAACTTTTAAATCAGTTTTTGTCGTTTGAAAAGGTCTAATAAGATACCTAAGTATTAAAATTTGATTACAATATCTCTACCTATCCAACAAGGAAAATCGATTGATGTTAAAATTTAATTGATGACTTAATATGTGAAAAAAAGAATATTGAATTATCCCATATAAATTATAAAAAGGGTATACTGTTGTTATATAAATGTAAAAGAAAATCTTAACTCTTAAACTAATATTTATGATTAAAAAGATCAAATAAAGTATCTAAAGTTACATCTATAACTTTATGAAACGAAAGAAGTGTAGAGTTAAATTATGATTATACTTACATATTCTTGCAAGTGTTGTAGTAAAAAGAAGCTAATAACCTTTTTATTAAAAGTTATAGTTTTTATATTATATTTTTTGAATGAGAGAATTTCTAAAAGATTTTATGATGAGTTTTAAATGGTGTAGTTATTGCATAAAAAATTAGTAAACACTTGCAATATTTTATAAAAAATTGTTATAAAATTATATTAAAAATTATAATTTTGTTATTTTTATATTCAAGTCTCGTGAAAATTCACGACAGAGCTGAGTATGCATATAACCTACTAAACTGATGAGTTTAAGTTTAACTTTTGGCTTATGAATCGAACGTTTATGAAACAAAACTAATTGAGAAAGGTTAATACAAGCATAGTTGGAAAGTCATGATTATCTGTTATACAAAGCTTACGGAGTTCTTAATTAATTTGTGTCAAGAAACGTAAATCCATACTAAAAAAACAGAAATTAAACATATCAGCACTTGAACTTAGAATTCCATAACTATAAATGATCGTCACATTCTGTGTTTATCATTAAGAATTGTACAGTAATTGAATCAAATGCGTCTCTAAGCACTCCCAAAAATGGGTCTTCAGCTCTCTTCTGCTCTTCCATCAACCACAGTGGATTTTCATTTAAAGTTTTGGGGTTGAAAATTTTTTGGAACCTCAAATAATTTATATAAAAATATATATTTTTTTTCATAATTACATAATATTAATATATAATTCTAAATATTTTAAGAGATTAATATATCATATATCCCTTCTAAGCTCTACCAGGACTTTTAATGAATAAAAGGTAAAGAACAAGTTTTTGTACACATGAGAGACAGGGAAAAAAAGTGATTAGGTGAAGATTTAGTGGTAAAGTGGGGGAAAAAAGCCCATAGGTAATGATTCAGAAGGATTTAAATAGTATATTAAAGATCTTAACTTCAAATTAACTATACACACAAATATAAATTTGTGGAATAAGTGAATTTTATTGATTTTATTAACAATGTGGAGTAAAATATCTAATTTATAATTTTTGAAAAAGAATAAATGAGTTTTTTATTTTTTTATTCAATTAATTTTATCGTGAGTTTTAAGAAACTCAATCTTAAACCAAATAATTGAATATTTGATTGCAACGAAGGACTTTGATTAAACATAATTTCGGATTGAATAATAAATTTTGATTATGATAGAACTTGATTTCAAATTGAAAATGGAATGTTCACATAGACTTTATATTGGAGAAAATTTGAACTTTGAACTTGATCAATATCTTTAACTCAAAATAGACCTTTATAGTTAATCTTGGAGATTTAAAATGATTGGACCATTGATAGTAGAGTTTCCAGAGTTTTATACCTATTTTTCCAATGAGTTGTTGTTAACACAAATGAAATTTCTATTTATAGGCATACTTAAAGATAAACATCCTATTTATTGTCATTTAATAATTGCCTTTCAATTTATTAAAAAATAATTATTTAAAAATTTCCTATTGGGCATAATGATGTATTTTAACACATGACAGCTTTTTATTTGTCAATTGACGTTACTAATGCATACATTTAATATGATTAGTTTATCTGTATCATATTATTTTCATGACATAATTTAATTTGCAATCAAAAAATTGTTTATGAATTCAATTATTTTTATGTAAAATTTTAAGTTTTAATAAGTTACTTTTTATTAATTATAATTTATGATATGAAAATAAAATATAATAATTTTAATTGCTTACTCAAACTTCTTCACGTCGTTATAAAAAAAATGATAATAAACTGAGAAAGCGAGGTTGCCAAAATTAGTAGAAAACCAGTACGCCCTTCCATTATGAACTACTTTACGTGTTAGGTCCCCACTAACTTTCCTACCACAGTCAATCCAAGCACGGGTGCGTAGCGCACAAGAGTGGCTGACTATGAAAGTGTTTGGTAAAATTTTTTTAGTGAAGTTCTAGTTGATTTGATGATGTTTAATTATTTAATTAAGTTAATTAGCTAATTTAATTATTTGATAAATAGTTTATTCAATTAACTGATTGATCCTCTTCAGTTAATTTGAAAAATTAGTAAACCTAACGTTTTTAATTAATTTATTAATAATAGACTTATAAAAATATAAAATTATCCTTAAATAATATACATATTTTTACTTATATCGTCACTAAAAAAAATTAAATAAATTTATTAAATAATTATTATTAATTTCTATGAAGCATTTATGAAATATAATAATTTATTTTTAAGAAATATAATAATTTATTTTTCAAAAAATATAATAACTTAATAAATATAATAAATCTTTAATTATATTTTAGATTTATAATATTTCTAAGGAAGTATGACTTTAAAAATTATTTAAAAATAAATTATTATATTTATTAAACATAAATCATATAATAAATTTAAAATATTATTAAAATAAAAAATATTTAAATAAATCATAAAATATATATACATGTCCTTATATGTCATTTTACATATAAACAGCTAATAGGAAATAGTTAATTTTATCAAATATTTTCATTTAAATAGCTAATATTATTAGCTAGTTAAATCAGTTAATACAATCAGTTATCAACTAACAGTTAATTGAATTAGCGAATTGTCAAACAAGACCTATATGTATCAAGGTACGTGGCATATAATTAATATAGATTTTTTAAATACTATTAAATGATAGTCCTTAGTGTGTGTATGTATATACATATATATGTATATATGTATGTACATGTATATATTTATAAAAAAATATTAATACACATTAGTATAACCAATTATGCAATTATAACCTTTAAATCTAATCACATTTTATAACGTATTTATTATAATATATTTATAAAAATAAACATATATATAAATTTTTTATTTACGCAATTTCAAGTTTTAAATATTAAAAATTTTAGCTTTATATATAAAAACTAACATTTTAGCCCGTGCATTTGCACAGATGTCTATATTTTTTAATTTATAGTAAGTTATAAATATGTTAATATTTAATATTTTGTAATTATGTATTTATTTTATAAATATAATATAAAATTTTAAAATGAAATATATAATTAATTTAATTCAATTAGATTTTTATTTTACTTAAAATATTTTGATAATAAAAATAAAATATTATTTTATATTTATATTATTAATTGGTACTAGTATTTTAGTTGTAAATAACATAAGTAAAAAAAGAAAAATATGTAATAAAGTAGATAAAAAATAAAAACAATATGAGTTACAAAGTTATGTCAAAATTTTAATTGTTGTATAATTAATTTGAAAGGTAAATAGGATTAAACATGAAAAAATGAATAAAAACATACAATTCAATAAATTGTTAGAAAATTAATAATAGGTGAATTATAAAATACTATAGTTAAGAATTAAAAATAGAATATGAATTAAAATTAATTAAAATTTCAAATGTACTTAAAAGAAATTTATAATCAAAATAAAATATATCATATTATATCTATACTATTTGATAACATTCATGTTAAAATTATAAATAATAGAAGTCAACTTGAAAATATATACAATAGAATAGATAAAATAATAATAATAATAATAATAATAATAATAATAATATATGTAGAATATAATGGAATTGAAAACCAAATAAAAAGAAATGAAATTGTATAAGAGTTTGAAAGTAATAAAAAAATAAAAAAAATATTATATTGTTCGTATACTTCTTTCTGATATTAGTATTTAAATAGTCAATAATAGAAATAAAAAAAATGAAAAAAGAAGAAGAATATGTAGTAAAATAAATAAAAAAATGGGTGAGTTACAAGGTAATATAAATGTTAAAATACAAAAAGTAATTATGTAATTCAAAATTTAATTAAAATTTTAAATTATTTTAAATATTTTATGATAAAAATAAAATATATAATTATATTTATATTATTTAATAATACTTATTACTTAGTAATATTTATATATGAATATAAAAATGAAAAATTTATATAAAGTAGATAAAATTGTAATATGTATAGAATGTAAAAAAATAATAGAATAAATAAAAAAAGAAAAATTATATATAAATTTTAAAATAATAAAAATAAGTTAAAATTAATAAAAATTTAATGGAAAATGAAGTAACAAAACAAAGAGAAGAATAGGTGGGTAAATGAAAAACAATCAAAAGAGCCTAAAAGGAGGAAAAATTACTTCACAGTGAGTGCATTATAATCATCAAATTTGATGAGATTTAGAACTAGTAATCGCATGACTAATTATATTAATGTATATTAATAATTTTTTATTTATGTGTGCTCTAAACTATTATTTAATGATACTTATAAATATGCATTAATTAGCATAAATTATAATTCATAACTGAGAATATTTAACTCAAATGGCATCCAATATCACTTAAAGACTTTGTGCTTTTTGTTGCATCTAAAGTTTAATCCTTAATTTTTATATGTATACACATCTAGTGATGTAACCACTTCTACTATCACAAAAAAAAAAAAAATTATAACTCATAATATCACTACTCAGCACATAAACAGGTTACGAGCACAATATAGTCATCTTACAATGAATCACATGTCCCGACCTAAATCAAATCATGACCAATGTGGATCCCAATATCCGATTTTCACAAACCTTAACATTATTCACTCCAATTTATCTAATAGGAATTTTTATCTTTCTACAAGACTCAAATTTTCATTTTAAATTTTGCAAAAAAATGAATAAAGTCTTCCTTATTTTTGAACACTATCCAAGGGCCACACACCTTAAAATACAAAATTTGTGAATTTTCTTAGATACAATAGCATCACACATGCTCACAATACTATATAGTTTCAATTTATATATACATATACAACACTATAACACCACATTAATTAACACAACTCTATTTTTAATATTGATTATAATCTCAATTATCAAATATTTTAATAAAGTAATTTTGATTCTTTATAGATGCAATAAGGCTCGAAGGTACTTATCTTAACTTGAAAACATTGAAAATAAAATTGAGTTAGTTGTAAGAATTCTGTGAGTATATATCTACTATTATTACTTCTTAATTCAAATATATGTTACGTAATTAAATGTTATTTAAGTAATTAATAAATAAGATAAATGTAATTCGAACTTCTTAAGTTTTTCTGAAATGTATGAAGCCAAACCTTAAGTTGAGTGTTCATCTGCATATAACTTAGATTGTATATTTCACCTCATATATCATAGTAACTCAACTATCTGTTAATATACAACATCATTATCATATCATATACTACCTTCTAGGTAGACATCTCACCCAAGCTTCATCCTGGTCATGGATAGATCACCCAGGTTCAGGTCCATAAGCAGTGACAATTGCCCTAGGAAGATAGTCAATAAGCCTTAAACACAAATAAATCATCTCAATCACACCAATAGTAATATTTAATCACAAACAATTTCGAATATCACACATCTAGTTATAGTAAACATACATGTGGTCACTTTTTGGTTTTAGGTCAATTCTATACTTTTTTCAACTTTTGTCGATGTTCATCGGGAATATTATATTCGGCTCTCAAATCAGTCTTATATACTTTACAACCATTCATTAGGAATTTTTGTCTAGCTTTCACATCATTGGCCCTCTCACGTTTCCAATCTTAGTGCCACTCATGCCATAATTCACAATGTAATAAATTCAATAGAATTCAGCTCTACAAATCATAGTTTAATTGTCAATTTCATTATAAATTGTTACTTATCAACTTAGGAAGAACATCAATATATAATGGTGTTTGTATAGTAACATTACATGGCCACAACACTTGTTCACACTATAATTTAATTCATATTATAATTTCTAGCATACAAGTGATAAAGAGAGCTCAATCATAAGCATTCAACAATCATTAATAAGATCATCATGCTTCCTTTATACACTCTGATCAATTAGCATTCATTCAAATAGATAATTATACTTATACCATGAAACTAAATTTATGCATGAGTATAGATATATATACATAAATATAAAATCTCTACTATCAATAAAAGATTATAATTCACAACAATTAAGTTATCTTTTATTAAAATATTAATCTGTGGTGAGATGTATACTTATCTAGTAATACTAATCCATCTTTGGAGGTTTTGAAGCATCTGTAATCATCTTTTCATATTTTCCTCCCAATATCATCATTTACAAAGATAAATTATAATCATATAAACATTACTTATTTTCTTTTCACATATTACAATTCCTTATTCAAATTATAATGCAATAGCATCCTTTATTACAAATCCCTTAGTATTAATTGGTAATCTAACCATGCCATTTAATTATCCTAGATCCTCACTTTCTTTATTTTCAAACTTATCATCAAAATATCAAAATTTCTTGTATATAATGGTTTTTCCCAATAAAGGATAAGAAAATCATATTTAGTTGGGAACTTTTTGAATCAAGCTTTAACAATCAAGATATAAGATTTTAATGGTACAACTATACTCCAAATATATTAACTTAATCCTCTTAAGCATAAATTCTTAATTTACTAATTCCATGACAAGTAACTAAACCATAATGATAAAATGAGGTTTCTCTAATATAACTTCTAACCAACTTGAATATTAAATCATAGTACTTTAGATATACTCTCGTTATATCATACTAGCAATCCAAGTGCAAAAATCTTATTTCCAAGACTCACCAATATGTATTTAAAATTATTCACGATATAGGATCTCTAAAATATATATATCCATTATGAAACATTATAGTATAATACCCTAAAATGTTTCTCTTTATGTTAATTAGACTCTTTATATCATAAAAATATTCACTCTTCTCAAAATATACAAAAATGGGTTTTCTTAGTTTAAGCATGAAATCATTATAAATATTGATTTTTTTATATAGATATGGTCATCGTCATCTACAGAGGTTAATAGCAGCTCATTGGTGCCAAAAAAATGAGCTCGCTCACTAGAAAATGTAAAAAATGTACACACTAGTATCCATGGTGGTTAAAGTAACAATCTAAGTTTCTCTAAGCTTCTAGAAGTTGCCAAAGTTGGGAGGAGCACATAGAGGAGCTTAAGCAACACTTATTTGCTAGAGATGATGGAGATCACGGTAGACAAGCTTGAGAGAAGCAGCATTTTTGCTACTATTCTTATCGCAAGACACAACGTTCCTACATTTATAAATAGTAACCAAGAAAAGATAGTAAATAAAGGAAAAACATGGGAAAATTAGAAATGATAACAGTGGCTAAAAACATCAAGTACAAGGACTAAAGCTGCTAGGGAAAGAGAAAACATGCAGAGAGAAGGAAAGAGAAAATAAGAAAAGAGTTAGCAAAGTGTATGAGAGAAAGAGGACTAAAAAAGAGAGTATAAGTCGGTAGGGATAAGAAGAGATAAATAAAGCAACTTCAAGCTTTTATTCTATGTTACTGGAGTACATTAATTATTCTATACCTAAAATCTCAGTCACTCATCTTAATTACCTAATTTTCCTTTACTAAATCCTAATCATTCATGTCATAAAACTTATTTTATTTAAAATCTTAAACTTAATTATTTTCAATCTTCCATCAATATTTATATACATACACTTATATGTATATATATTTGTACTACCTTGATAAATTTAAAATTTTTAGTACTTTGGATCCTTTATATAAGCGATGGCTGCCTGACTATCACAGTGTATCAAGATGAGGTTTAAACTCTGACCATAAATCCCTAGATGTTCTATAAATCTCTTTAGCCATATTGCTTATTATACTGCTACAGAACATGCCACAAACTCTGTTTCCATTGTCGATAATGCAATGCATATCTGCTTCTTAATATACCATGATATTGCACCATTATTTAGTAAGAAAGAGTAACCTAATGTAGATTTTCGCTCATCTAGGTTTCTTGCGTAATTCGTATCAGAATATCCAACTAAGCATAAATTGTCTCCTTGATAGCATAGCGCGTAATAAATGGTGCCTTTCAAATATCTCAATATCCTCTTGATAGCTTTCCAATATTTCTGTTTGGGGTTGATTGGTATCTACTTACAAGTCTAACCGCATGACAAATATCCGATCTTGTACACATCATTGCATACATTAGACTTCCAACCACACTAGAATAAGGAACTCTTTCCATTGATTTATTTTCAAATTCTTCAGGGCACATTTCTTGACTCAATGGTTCACTTTTATTTATAGGAATATCTATAGGTTTACAATCTTTCATATTGAATTTCTCAAAAAATTGTCATATATAACTTTCTTGAGAGAGAAATAAATTTCTTGGAGCGATCTTGACTCAATGGTTCACTTTTATTTATAGGAGTATCTATGGGTTTGCAATCTTTCATATTGAATTTCTTAAGAATTTTTCATATATAACTTTCTTGAGAAAGAGAAATAAGTTTCTTGGAGCGATCCCTAAAGATTTTGACTCCAAGAATGTAATCTGTTTCACCCATGTATTTCATCTCAAAATTCAAGAACAATCATTCCTTAATAGCCATAATCAAATTCATGTTATTCCCGACCAATAGTATATCATCCATATAAAGGGATAATATCACAAGATTACCTTCATGCTGCTTGATATAAACACAATGGTCTTCCTTAATTGTTTGGAAGTCATATGAGGTTATAGCTTAGTAAAACCGTAAATACCATTATTTAGATGACTGTTTGAGTCCACAAATGGATCTTTCAAGTCTACAAACTTTCCTTTCTTCTCCTTTTTATATGAAGCTTACTTGTTGTTCCATGTAGATTTCTTCACCTAGTTCTCCATTGAAAAAAGCAATTTTTACATCCATTTGATGTAATTTTAAATCTAGATTTGCTATTATAGCTAGGAGTAATCTTATCGAATAGAAATGTACAACAGGTGCAAATATATCCTCATAATCTATTCCTTCCTATTGTGTATACCCATTTGTAACTAGTTGAGCCTTATACCTTTCAATTGATCCATCTGCCTTTTTTTTAATTTTAAGAACCCACTTGTTCCCAGTTACCTTTCAGGCAGATCGTAGGTTAACTAGCTCCCAAACTTAGTTTGTTCTCATTGAGTCTATTTCTTTCTCCATTGCTTTCTTCCAATATTCCTCAGTAAAGGAACTTAGAGCCTCTTGAACTATTCTTGGCTCTTTTTCATCTTGAGGAGTAACCATAAGAGCTGATCCTTCAATTGAAAAGCGTCTTTTAGGTATACTTCCTCCTTTACTTTTCCGTAATGGGGTTTCTTGTACTATATCATCTTTAAATATAGGATTCTCACTTATTCTCTCAAAGCTCCCACTTAAATCAGTAGGTATTCTTTAAGAGCTCCCACTCTAATAAGATAGATAATATTCAATATTATTATCCATTTGATCTTGTAACTTATAAAAAGATACAGTGCGATCAATTTCTTCTTTGCTAGAAAACTCACTTTCTAAAAATATGGCATCTCTCGATTCAAGTTCTGTTACTGTTTCATCCTCGTCTTAATGAATAAAAACATATCCTTTAAACAATTCTAAATATCTTAAAACGATACATTTCTTCCCTCTTGAACCTAATTTTCCATATCTATGGGAAGTATCATGGACATATGCAGGAGACCCCCATGGCCTGAGAATACTCAAATCAAGTTTACCCTTTGTCCATAGTTTATAGGGCGTGGATGTAACAAACTTTGAAGGCATATGGTTAAGTATGAAAGTGGCTATTAAAATGTCATTTCCCCAATATGAAAATAATATATTTGCTTGTGCCATCATTGACCTAACCATGTCTAGAAGAGTCTTATTTCTTCTTTTAACTACTCTATTTTGTTGTGAAATGCCAGGGATTGTCAATTATCTTACTATCCCTTTGTCTTCACAGAGCTGTTTAAATTGTTCATAT
The DNA here is from genome assembly GCA_020226215.1 of Sindora glabra. Classification (NCBI taxonomy): domain Eukaryota; kingdom Viridiplantae; phylum Streptophyta; class Magnoliopsida; order Fabales; family Fabaceae; genus Sindora; species Sindora glabra. The sequence continues at coordinate 71,423,913 of CM035226.1, read as the reverse complement.
AAATATTCACATCCATGATCAGTCCTAAGCGCTTTAACTTTATTGTATATTTAATTTTTGACTTCATTTAAATAATGTCTGAAACATTCTAATGCTTCTGACTTATGTGAAATCAAATAGATATAATCGTATCATGAGTAATCATCAAATAAAAGTGATGAAGTACCAAGCTCTGTGTCTTGCTCTCACACTCAAAGGACCACATATATTGGAGTGAATTAGTTGCAATGGAATTTCTACTCTAGTTCTTTTTCCAAATGGTTTTCTAGTTACTTTACTAGCTAGACAATGTTTACACAAGGACATTTCCAATTTTGAAATTAGGCCTAGTGATAAATGCACAATTGTACTTAAATTCTATGTGTTTCATCACTCATTTACTTAGTATCTTGTGCAAAAATTGATTGAAAAAGATACTTAGATGCTCAATATTTTATTTTTAGATTTTAGAGTGACACATTTGAGCATTAGAAAGGGATCCGGAGTCAAAACCGTGCGAATTGTGGAAAATCGAAGCAAAGTTGCTCACCTGGCAAAGAACACGAGATATGGGAACCCCGTGTGGAGGGTCGTGTATCTTTCTAGACTACTTCGAAGTTTCACTGAGCTGCTCAGAGAAGAACACGGGGTACAACATGGGCCATGTCATACCCCGTGTATCATTCTGACCAGCCTTCGCAAAAAAATACGGGGTGCAATATGGGCCATGTCATACCCCGTGTACCATACTGCTTGACACTTCGCAAGTAAACACGGGGAGTGTCGCACCCCGTGTATCATGCTGCTCAACTTTCGCTAAGAAACACGGGGTGGAACACGGGCCATGTCGGACCCCATGTACATTTCCCATATAAGTTTTGCACGAAATTTTGAAAGGAGGGGGGAGGAGAAACCAAAAAATTAAAAAAGGAGCTGCTGGGAGAAACCCTATGAGAGACCCAAACTCACTAAGGGCAACTTCTAACGTGGATTCAAGCAAAGGATTGAAGATTCAAGCAAGGAATTTGTAGAGCTTCATGAATTTTTTGAATTCCCTCTCTGTTTCTGGTTTTCTTCTAATTTTGTAATGTTTTCACACTAAACCCTTGTGCTCAGCTTGGGTGAACTTGTTCATGGATTTATGGATTTGAATTTTATATAATCTAGCTTAATTTACTATTGATTTATGATTTGATTATGTTATTTGTGCTAGAACAAACCAATATATCCGGAATATTGGATTTGTGTTATGGATTAATTGATTCTAGGTTGAAATGACTAATTAATTAATTGGACCTTGCATGATTATTGGGAATATCAATTAGACTTAGGAATTAAGCTAATTGGATTCTTTTGCACAAGATGAAATGTCTGAAAATGGATTCTAAAGCAAGTTAATGCAACCTAAATGAGTGATTACTAGAGTAATTCTGGGCACTTAATCTTTTGGTTAATAGCTAGTAGCCTTGCAATGAGGTATAGCTTAATTTAGGTAATCCAGCAGTCTAAATTAACAGTAAACTAAGTTAGAGGATTACATTCATTCAATAATGAAATGTACAAGGGAACCTTAAGCTGAGTACGCTTTCATTTCATTGAATTAAACCTTTTCTTGATAACTAAGCTCTGTTTTACATTTTATCCTTAATTCACACTATCAATTGATATGCCTAGATAATTTTACTTGAAATTCAGTTAATATTCAACGTGCAATCCCTGTGGAGACGATAATCTTTTATACTATAACTCGACTTAACCCGTGCACTTGCGGGATTGCGGTCACCTAGCAACCTTTTTTTGTTAGTTTAATCATCCTATTTTAATTTATATGTCCTATTCTAGTGTATCAAATGTCCATCTCAACATTTAAATTAGAAGTGGAAGCAGTAAATCAATTAAAAGGAATATTGTTAACAACATCCAAAATGATAAATCCATCAGAAATAAACCCAGAACCATAAAATACATTATCTTTAAAAATGTCAGCAATATTATCACGAAAATTAACTAAAAATCTGAAACTAAGTAAAGAACAAACAGAAATTAAATTTCATCATATGTCAAGTGCATAAAGTACATCATGCAAGATTAAGGTTCTTCCTTCATATAAATCCAATTTGCATGTACTAATGCCTTTGACCTCAATCCTCGCATTGTTTCCAACATAAAGCCATCTGCTTTGACTTGACAAATGATGGTATTCTATGTAAGATCATCGATCCTTACTCACATGGTCTGTGGCACCTTAATCCAAAATTCACAAAGGATAAGATTTTGTTAGAAAAATAGTATTGGAAACATATGAAAAATGTTTGAAATCAGTGTCCAATAATACCTTATTTTGTTCATTTTGTTGAGTGCAATCTCGAGCAAAATGACCCATTATTTGGCAAGCATAACATTTGATCTTCTTGAGATCAAAATTCCTTATGCTATGTTTTCCCTTCTTCTTCTTGAAGGTTTTCTTACCTAAAGAATTGGGTCCTATTTTTCTCATCTAGAACTTTTTACCTTTCTTATATTTAGGCATAGAATTGGAGGGACCCGCTCCCTCTGCCATATATGATTGCTCGAAATACCTATAAACCCCTAGACATTCATCTTCAAGTTTCAGATGTCTTGTCACATCATCAAAAGTTATAATGCTTTTGTTGCGTTATGAGTCAAGTTGACCCTCATATGTTTCCAACTAACAGGAAGTGACCTAATCACTGCTTACACTTGCTGCTTATCAGAAAGTGCATGTCTTGCAACTTTTAGCTCATGAATCATGTTTGACATTCCACGCAAATGTTGTTTCATCAGTGTATTAAGCCGAAGTTTGTATGTGTCAAATTTTATTGTGAGTCTTCTCAGTTTAGTGGCAGAAGTACCACCAAATTTCTCTTTTAGGGCATTCCACATTCCCTGAGCAGTTGGGTAATTTTCATATTCACACATGAGGTATTCTTCCATTGCACTTAAAAGTTAATGCAAGCAATGCTATTTTTTTCCTCCAAATAGCATACACCTCAGTATCTCTTCTATACTGAGTTGTGTTCCCATTTTCAGGTTCTAACATGACATTATTCAAGACTTCTAAAGTATTTTGCTCCTTTAGAATGTATGATATTTTCTAATACCAAATGTCCCAGTTATCCCCATTTAATTTGTCACCCTTGTTTAATTTAGTAATTATGTTCTTGCTGGCCGTTCTGCTAAATATATGAACATTTCTTATGAGTGTACAATGTTGTTCATTTACATAGTTCTTGCATAGAACAATATGACACTACTTAGTTCATGGTCAGGAGTTTACGTTTGTCATACCCCTATTGCATGTTTATCTAAATACTATCATTATTTCCTATCGAGATCGTTCTCATGCAAACATTATACGTTGTCTCACTCCAAAGTAAAAACATAGTATAAGAGCTCCCGCTCAAATGCAGGATTTCATAAAGATAAATGTACATCAAATAAAGATATCTAAACATTCATCAAATGATAAATAGATTCAATAAATATTCATCAATGTTCACAAAGTAGTCTCAACAAACCAAAAGAAATAGATTCACCAAAACAAATATAGTTAGTGTTTCTATTCTAACTTCCTATTTTGAATTCAAGGCTTTTATCTCTTCAAAAGTGTTGAATAACTTTGGTGGATTTTTGGAATGAACTAGTCCAAAGTTGTGCACGTTCATAATTTTGATTGGGCCTTTCAAGTGTAACCCTTTCTCTAAAGTACTATGCCCAAAATGTCTTACACTCTTCATGTTTAGGAATTGTGACATCAGAATTATTTTTCTACAATTATTTTTGAAGTAGCAAACTTCCTGTAGTCTCAGCTCTTCCATGCATCTTTCAAGGTCAAGGTATTTGACTGTTCCTAATATATAGTTTTTGCATTGCCATAAAATCTTTTTAATTAGTTTCCAAAAGTTGTCATCTAGAATTACATCCATCAGGGTATAAAACCAAAGGTGATTGGGAAACACCCTTCCTCTACGGCTGAGATCCCTCATTAGATCTTTGACTTCATGTAAGAAAGCTTTCATCGGGTAATATGTGCGTGCATTTCTTTTATATAGTGAGTGCATCATTTCTTTTAGATCTTTTTGAGTGTCTATCTAGTCTGACTCCTTGAGTTCTTTTCCTACACTCTCCACAAGCCGATATGGATCATATTTCTCTCTAAACCACTATTCCATATCTATTTACAAAAATTAGGTATAAAATACAATCAAAATATGGTATTATTGCCATTTTTTAAGTCAAAACAATGTCATAGAAGCTTCAAAAATACATAAACAATACACCAATATGTAGATCTTGATTTTAGAAAAATTTAAAATTAAAATTTTCCTCCAAAGGGCATTACACGAGCCCACACGCGCCTCTGTATTGCTTCTGTTTGAAAATTTTCCAAAAAAATAAGGAAAACAACATTTCCCACACTTGGTGACAACGAGTAAGGTTCACGCACCACCTTGTGTGTATTTTCCGGCCACCGAAGCCAGCCAGAATGAGAGGAAAAAATTTTCTCTTTCCAACAATGTGTGACACGTGATATTCAAGCATTGAGGTGGGCCTTACAAGCCACCCTCGAGAGTGGAAAAAAAAATTTATTTTAGTGGATCTGAAACAACGTGTCATTTTTGTCTTACACAAAACAACATGTCATTTTAGTTCAAACTGAGACAGCTCTCACATCAAAACGACGTGTCATTTATTGGGGGCTCAAAATGACATGTCATTTTGGTTGTCCTTTTCCTCTGACTAGGTCAACCCGACCTAGTTCACAACCCAATCGGGTTTGTACGATCTGAAATCATATTTTGGCCATAACTTTTAATCCAAAGCTTCGTTTTAAGTGATTCACAAGCCATTTTTTTTAGAATTTCATGCTCTACAAATTTAGACTAATTTCATAGCCTAAAAAATTTATTTTCTAGGAAACTCAATATTTCAAAGTTACGAGTTTTATAGAGTTTTTAGGTGTTCTTATTATTTTCTGATGTTCAGGAGTATCTCATGGATGTTTTATGTATTCCCTTCAATACTAAAACCATCCTTAACAATATTCATCTAAGAATAGCAGAATCAAACAACAAACAAAAAAATGCATTCATTGGCGAATTTTCATATCACAAAAATAAAAATAGAAAAATATACTTTTTGGCCAAAGCAAAATTACCACTCAAATACACAGTACACAACAAGTGCATTTAACATAGTGCATCTCATATAGCACATCTCATACATCATGTACCTTGCATTTAATTACATTAAATACACATGGGAAATCACAAATATTAAATCTAACCAGGGTCTGATACCAATGTTGAAAAGATTTAATAATTTAATTAATCAAATTAAATACAGAATTATACATACTTAATTTACCTTTTTGGATCTTGATGTTGTATTCCACCACATGGTTTCCAAGAATCACCTCTTGTCAGGAACTCTTGCTTTTGTCCATAACAATTCCACTAAAATCACACTCACAATTTTCTAGAGAGAAGAAGATGAAAAAAATTTCTCTAGCTCTATATTCTGAATAATGTGTTCTCTCTCTTTCTTTCTTTCTAATGGGAAGTAGTTATTTTTTTTCTTTCCCATTTTCTCACTCTTGTTATCAATTGTCTAAAAAAAATTGATTACATAATTTTAATTTTTGAATTCAAATTCAAATAAAATAAATATTTATCTAAATAAATAAATATTTATTATATAATAAATGTGTATCGCTTATGAATATTCCCACGTTCAGTAAAAGTCAAGGACAATAATTGGTAGAATTGCTAAGTTGCAATGAGGGTAATTTTTGGTAACCTAGTTTGATAGGGAAATTTCCTATACTGCTTGTGAAAAGTAAATTAATAGATTGAAATATGTTTTCGTACCACTGAGTTAGTCGGAAACATTAAATTCTTCATAGCATTAATGTGAGAAAGGATACAATACGAGTTTAACTACTATTATCTACTAGTTAGTTGTACTTGTTCTTCATTTCCCATCTACCGCTTGAGATGGTCTGTAATAATGTTACTTGTTGACTAAATATGCTTCTATCTCCACGTCACCTTACAATGTCTACCAGAAAGATTTTTAATTTCACCATCTTCATACCTTTTTGTAACCAGTTGAGAATAAATTACTTGAGCTATGTGTATAATCCTCCAGCATTGCCTTTTTTTTTTTCTTTTGAGAGAAATCCTTTACACAACCTTCACTCCAAAAGAGCAACATGGATCCATCAACTTCTAGTCTTCTACATTGAATTGATGACGGTTAACTTTTTTTTAGGAAAAATTTTAATTTAATTATGTAAACAAATAATGATTATTATCATTAAGAACAAGCTACACGCAAAAACTAAAATGAAAGAACACTTGGTTCTCTAGAAAAAAAGATCACTGCATATCTTCAATTCATCTTTCAATTTTATACTTTAAATATTTCCTTCTTAAATAAAATCATACAATTCTGATTTTATCTTTTCAAAAATAATGTGATATTTTCTCTCTTTTTTTCACATTTTCTTTGGTTTCCTTTTTGGAGAATACATTGACCGCAATATCCTAATATGCAACAACTTTATCAGCCAGGAAGGGGTTGGAATTCCCACTCATAAAAGCAAAATTATTTAATATATATTGATAAAGTAATTTTTTAAAAATTTGATAAACCTTTAGTTACTTAAAAAATAGGCAAAACCATGTCATAATAGTAAACACTCAGGATGCAGGATTAACATAGAAATAGGCAGTGTACAACGGTTGCAGGAAGAGATTTTGGATTGCTGACTTATTCTTCTGCAACTATAAGCTTCTAAATCTAAAATTATTTAATTGTACTTAAGTTTTTTTTTTTTTTTTGTGCGTGAATAATGAACATGAATTTAAAAAAATTAAGTAGCACTTGTTTTTACTTCTGTCATTTGTGATGATTTCATTTTGTTTTAATATTGTCATATTGTCAATATCTATGTTTCTTTTCAACTTTCCATAATGAATAATTTTACAATTTTTGAAAAAATCATGAAGGCTATTTTTTTATTGAATATATAATTATTTATTTTTTAATATTGCTTCTTGTAAGGGAGCTAAGAAGATCTTCAAGAGGGAGGAACATTAATGTAGTGGACGGTTGCCAATCTCTCTGGATTTCATTGTCTCAACTTTTGCTTTTTATTGAGGATATGCGGATCATACTAGAAACAACAATTTATGGTACTTCGTACTTCTGTATCTTTTTTTTCTAATATGATGTGTGTGGCAAAATTTACATTAAAACCTGATTACTGTATTGGAATATGCTCTCGTATTATTTTATAATGTTTTAAGGCTAAAATATTATTTTAATTTTTAAATTATTTGATTTATATCAATTTCGTTCTTGAAGTAAGATTTATATCAATTTAATTCTTGAAATTTTAAATTCAAATAAAATTTTAGCCTCTATTCTAAATGATTAATATTTGCTAGAAAGATTAAAATTTTATTTTAACTTAAAACTTTAGCGATTAAATTAATATAAATATTACTTTAGGAATGAAATTGATACAAAACAAATATTTTGAAGATGAAATAGGGTTTTGGTCATGTTTTAATATTATATTAATTTTTATTTCAGTATACAAAATATCTAAATTTATATGAATAACTAAAAAATTATGAAACGTAGAAGTTTAAAAAAAATCAAATGAGTGCAATTAACTGCACCGAAACTAAAAAAAATATAATTTAAAAATAAAGGCTCCAGGAAAATATTTTTTTAAAATATAATTATAAAATGTTAAGATAAAGAAAAATATATTATTTGTTGAATGTTAAATATAAAAAATTTGAAAAAAAAAACAAATTCCTCGATTTCAAAGGGAAATCCACTTTCCTTCACTATCACAACTTCAAGTATAATTTTTTTAATCATAAATATAAGTAGCATGTTACTCATTTATCAATATACATTTAAATTATATATTTTTATAGAAAATACTTTTCATTAAAATAAATAGAATCAAAATATCTTTTTATTAATTTTGGGTGAATTAACTATATGAAAACATTAAATTTTTTTCAAATTTTTTTTTAAATCAGCTAATTGATAGCCAATCAATTACCCAAATCAACCTTTTATTACTACACACATGAAATAGTTATTTGAGCGAAATCATTTACTTGGATTTCCATTTTAACTACAAGACAAATTCTTAATAATAAATTTAGTTACTTTTCATAATTCACATGTTATATTATATCATATAACAAATGTGTTGTGACATATCATTAATTAAAATGACTATTGATATATATAAGTTATATTTAATATGTGCTCTCACTTGATTATATCTACTGTTAAAATAGAAGTTTTCACAAAACACAATAAGATCTAAAATAAATAAATAAAGAAACAAGTGTTAATAAGAGTTTACAATGAAAAATGCCACTATGTATCATGCATTATTTTTTATATTATTATAATAGAGTTAAAATTATGGATGAAAACATTGATATTTATTATTACAAGTTATTAAGTTGATTTTATTGTCTCTAAATTTTTTATATATTTATAGAAATTACATATAAATAATGTCACTTAATTAAACCATTGATTAAATTGGTCGAACCGATCCAACAACCTTCTGATAATCTCTTGTCGAAATATAGTTACCACTGCATGTAAAATCATGTAAACCTTTATCGTGCATAAGTCAAGTACAACCCAATAACATAACCAGCCCAATCCAAGTTTAAGAAATAGGGTTAGCTTATATCGGATTTTGAATTTAAACTGGGTCTAGTTTTGAAAATATTGGATCCAGAGCCCGGTTGATGCCTTAATTCAACCCAAACTTTTGTGCGTTGTATTCATTTTTTTTTAACTTAATAAAGTATATTTTGTTTTTGAAGTCCACAATTTAATGTACTTTATTCTTTAGATGTCTCTAATATATATTAATATTGTAAAGTTTAGTGAAAATAATAGTTATATTTTGACAAAAGATTATGAAGCTCAATGAACCCAACTTCACATATTAATGGTTTAATAGTAAGGAATTTTGATAGTATTTTAGAGGTTTTGAATTTAAATCTCATCCGTCAACTTAAAAGAAAAGAAACTTCACATTTTTTGAATCCAATTTCCTTCTTTTTTTTTATTTGAAAAAAAAAAAGAATAGAACAAGTTGTCACTAATAATTATAGACATATCTAAGTTCAAAGTACTTCTCAAAGGACTACCACTCCTTTCATTAGTGGTAAAAAGAAAAAGGGAAAAAAAAGGTCATTTTCAAAACATCATGATTACCAGCAACCTAAATACATTGATTTGTCATTGCAAGTTCCAAAGCGGCTAGACCATCTATCTCAGATTATAGAAAAATCGAACTAGAGCTCAACTATTTAATGGGATAATCTTCACAGGTAACATGTCTATCCTCTGCTGAATGCACGGTTCAATTCTTTAACATTGTTCTAACAGCGCTTCAAAAATTGAATTGAACTGGACTGTTTAACAACTGACTGTTGTACTATCTACACTTCAATTTTCCAAGTTCTGTAAAAATTAGACGGGACAATTCAACAGCTAACCATTGCACTATCCAGGACAAATCAACCGCTAATTATTGCACTATTCAAACCGTTCAATTTTCCATCGTTGTTCTAAAAACTAAATGAGGCTGAATAATTCAACCGTTTACAATGTTAGAAAATTGAACGGTTTGATTGATGCAGCAGTTGATTTGTCTTGAATTAGTGCAGTAGTTAACTGGACAATTCAACCGCTAACTATTGCACTATTCAGGACGAATCAAGCGCTAAATATTACGCAATTCAAACCGGATGATTATTTTAGGGGGCAAACCATTTCGAACCAACCTTAAATTTCAGTACCAAGCTAATTTTCAAAACTAGCCACTCTCCCAAAGTTGAATCAACCCAATAAATTTATATTTAACAAATTACTAACATGGATGTTTAACATTTAATTATAAATTACTAGCTTACTCTATTCCATTGGTCATATTTTTGTTAAGCATATTGATTAACTTCTATTTAATTTTTTTAATAAATTTATATTTATGAAATCATCCCATTTGATCATTAGTTTAACAGATTAGACCATTCAATCCATGATCCAATGACCTTTTTAGTTTATTAATGATATAACCTATTCTAACTTCAGAATAAAATAAAATGGAACCTAAAACACAATTTCGTTGACAGCTTTTCAAAATGAAAATAATAATATCAGTAATCAAAGTCAGATGTAAAACATTGAGAAAAGATAGGATGCGAATAAAGGCACATTCTAAATAGGAGCCCACAACCTGCTACCATTCCTACGAAGAAGATTTGAATTACTTGAAGCACTTGGCATCGAGTAAAGCTTCACCTTCAAAAGGCTCATGGTCTTCAATCATTTGATTGACTCGCTCCTTCTGAGCTTCATCTGTTATATCAACTTTTGTCCACTCATACAACTCCATGTCATAGCACTCATCAATGACGAATTGGGGAATCTCTTTTCCACGGAAAAGCCACAAGCCCTTCACTTTAAATGGTGGCTCGGATCCAATTATCAGCATCTTCCCAAAAGCATATTTACGGGCCAGATCCATTCGTTGCAGAAAGCCGCTAACTTTGTTCAATGTCACAAAAGAGACTGTATTCTCATCGTTGTATTTGTAATCACAGAACCAAAGAGAATAACCCTCAGGGTCATACATGTCCCAGAAACCTACAAAAACCAGATATGTTGAGAACACCAAGCGGTTAAAGAAATTGCATGGACCTTCTTTTTAGTTTAAAAACCTACACTAACGTTCCATCTACGTTCAATACCTAAAAAGACTGACCCTGGAAAATAAAAAGCAATAAACTTAAATCTAAATTTGACTTTCTCATTAATTATATATTAGTCAATATAAACTTAGCCAGAGCTTATATCTTTAATGGCAAAATACTCAAACAAAGAAAAACAGGTTTGACTTGATCCCCATGAGCATTTTCTCACACATTTCACCAGTTAAAAAAAAAATCAAATTTTAGTTAGCATCTTTTATTTTTCAAGGGATGTCTAAGTAGGTTTTTAAACTAGAGAGATCTGCAAAATTTTGTTAAACCTCAAGAGAGGTTAAACTATTTTCTCTTTCTATAAACATGTCAAATCATAAATTACCCATTTTCAGAATGGAGCTATGTCAAGTAATCCAAATCAGCAACCAAAATCTGCCCAAAACGTTGGGGGGGGGGGGGGCACTTGTAAAATTATAGGGCACAAAAAAGTAGAGAGAGAGAGAGAGTTACTTGGCCATCCTTGAAAAGAGAACCATGATAACCAATCCAAGTTAGATACCAAAATTCCCACACAATATAGGGGAAGGCACCCATAAATAGTGTTGCATAAACGAAAACAATGGAACAAATAAACGGTGGGGCACAAACAGACTAGGTCAAATGCAAACACACCTAGGGTATGCCTTCACACCCACAAACAATTCTGCTATTTCAGAAAAACCCTGTAACTCGTTAAAAAAGGGGAAGTGCATAGCCACTTCAGCTCTTGCAGGAAAGTATCATTCATTATGAACACCAAGTTTAATCATCTTTTCAGATAAAAATCTTGTATGGCTACTTCTACAGCTTTAACCCCAAAAATAGGGGCCATTAACAATGGCTGAACAAAGAGTTGACTTTAAGACTACAAGCAATTTTTCAACAAGAGGAGACCACTGATTAACAGCATTTTATTAAGTTATATTTACATCTGTTTGCATTTACTGACAATTGGATTTCAAGAGTGAAAAATGAGGAGTTGGCTTATGCCTTGTATGATACTATAAATTGAAGATTGTAAAAGCCAATGTTAAACAGTGACCTTAACTCCTTAAGTAGAATAAAACTACGGAGTTTAAGTATATTTGCACTACTAATATTTTGAAGAGCGCAGAACAGAGATTTGAAAATAGCAGACACTGGTAATGTGTAATTAAGCCAACAAACTACAATGATTAAACCATTTATCACAGAATATACCACTGTTGTGTATAGAATATAGTTAAAAACACCTGAACCAAATACTCTGTCAACTAATAAGAAGAAGCAACAGGAAAAACAACATGTGGAAGGTTAATGAATAAATAAATAATAATAATACCATTACAGGCTGATAAGCAAATGCAGATCCAGCATCCATGGTAGAACAATAAAAGGGGAAAAACAAACAGATAAAAGAACAAATGCTAGGGGAAATATGCAAAGAAATCTACTGTGTATTAACCAGCAAGGCAGCAACACAAAACTAAAGAATTTCGAATCATGTGTCACATGCATTTGCTAAGTAAAAGACAGCGCTTGCAGCCTCAAATTGCAAGCAATATTAACATAATTTTAAATATATTTACCTTTGATTGCAACTTCTCTGAAGTTTGTCTTCGTGTTTGAGTATAACCTTTTCCACTCATCCAAAATCATCTTGCTTGGAGGCAGCAGATCAAGAGGATTTTTTGGTTTAGGCTTCTGTGGTTCCTCTTCCTCACCAGTCACTTGTTCTTTTTTCACTTCTTTGTTTGCCTCTTTCTTTGGTTCATCTTTGGCCTTTGATTTGACAGGCTCCTTTGGTTGTGAAGGTTTTTTGGCAGACTGAATAGGTGGCACAGATTCTGTTTGCTTCACCTCACCTATTATCTTCCGGAAGTTTGGCTGATTTACCATAGTCCAGAAGTACCTCTCAACATGTGGGAACTCAGAAGTAAAGTTTTTGGTCATTATTCGACTAAATCCTAAAGTTAAGTTACATGTCAGAATTATATCAGCCAGTGTAACAGAGTGTCCAACAAGGTAGGTGTTAGAAGCAAGATGTGTGTTCAAAGCATCTAGTGCCCTCTTCAATGCAGAAATTGTCGCTTCCTCCACCTTTGAGTCCATGAAAGTAAACCATATGATTTAAAGGTCAATAATTGCCAACATATTCACATAGCAGAAATAAAATACAATGTATCTATACACCAGGAGTTCATTAAAGAAAACGGATAAGGGAAAAAGACCCTCACCAGAGGAAGATACACAGCAAAACCAATTCGAGGAATGTACCATCTCAAGATATTGGCATCTATCTCCATGGAAGAAAAATCAATCCATTGCTCAATATGGGCCTGACAAGAGGAATCCACAAAATGATATTGCATCTAGACTTTTAAAAGCAATATTTAATTAGATTGTTATGCACAAAATTATATTAAGAACACCTTTGCTACTTTACATCAAAAGCTATTATCCTAATGCTCCTTCATAACAAACTAATATAATTCTCATAGCTGAGATTTAAGATGACAAAAATCAATCAAAACATTATAAGCCCAAGGGATTGCATTGCTTACATAGTCCATCAAAGATGAGCCATAAAGAGAACTATCAGCCTTCAAGCGAGCAACTGAAACATGCAAGAACAGAAAATGAAATCCAGATCAAAGTATAATTTCCTCTCTCTCTGTGTGTGTGTGTGTAGAGCTCAATAGACATGGCCTTACCATATCGTGCAATAGCATTGCTTTCAAATATGGGACCATCAGGAGTTTCTAGCACAGGAACCTACACATGCAGGTAACAGCTTCAGTAAAATAAAGGAAAAAACATGGCTAGCTAAAAACCAACTTTACTTCTAAAGCAGCTTACTTTTCCAATGGGATTCATCTTCAGAAACTCAGGATTTTTATTAGATACACCCATCTCAAAATTCTTAACCAAGTCAACTTTGACACCATTGTATTCTGCAGCAATAAGGGCTTTGAAAGCATTTTTGTTTGTGCTCCCCGCATGAAGAACCTACATAAAGTCAAAGAAACACACCATTAAAACCACCGAGTTTATATCTTCCAGTAAACTGAGTAAAAAAGCAAGGAAAAAGAGTTTTAGCTGGCTCCAGAGTTCACGCCCATCAAGCACAGTTAAGCAGTTTTAACCCAAGCAACATGCGAAACATGTAAGGAAAGAAGAAAAGTCCTTTGAAGGCTTAGTTAGAATCAAAATAAACAATTTTCTAAGAAGAATTCGAAACAAACAACAGAGTTAGATCACTTGCCACCAACTGAATCAAGCAATGCTCATTAGTATCAAAATTCAAAGTTACATAGTTTAGCACATAGGCCAGGCATAAAACGAGGATCTTATCATGGTAGAATAGTTCGTCAACTACATGATAGAAGCACATTCATCCAGAACGAATTGACATGCAAGAACAAATTGAGAATATCTCCAATTCACTTCACCCATAAGCAACAGAAAACAAAAATAACCCAGAATATTTCCAATTGTCAGAAAGTGTCAGCCTCAAATTAAAGTAAATAACGAGATTCAGTAAAAACAACAAATAAAGTTTCAAATTTCATTTGGAAAAAACATGAATACCATAACGCTATCATAGAGTATGAAAATTACAGCTCAGCAAGGAATGAAGCAAATGAGAAAGAATGTAAAAGACTCACTAAAGCCATGGCTAACCAGAGAGCAAGCAAATTGAAGCCGGTGCAGACGTTACAGAGACAGCCAAGACTCAAGAGTTTAAGACCAGAGACAGAACCTCAAGCAGTTGTACTAAGAAGTTTAGGGTTTGTGATGTCAGATATCGGTCGGTTTCTAATTTTATTGCTGTGAATTATGAATTCCTGAAGGGTTACATATAATTATAAGGGTGATTCGGTTGGGGAAGGGAATTACAGGTGTCATTTCTTTTGTTTTTACTTAATTTAAAAAGATTATTCTTTTTTTATTTTTTTTTAATGAAATTATCCCAAATAAAAGAATGAGGCCATGTTTACCATGCCTTAAGTGGAAAGTACAGGCAACATGCCTTAGGTGATGTGGTGAAATTATATGCATTAGATAGTTGACTTGTGGGATTTGTGCCTAGATGACTTAATTAAGTAATGGTTGAAGTCGTTAAATAAAAATTTTCATTTTGACCATCTTACATTTCTGAAATTGTAAAAGGTGTCCGACGAATTTTGATTTAGACTCAATTGGATTCCTGCCAGAAAATTTGGCCAATCCCATTTTTCTTTCTTTCTTTGTTTATGACAAATGCGCAAATTAACTATTTTTTGTGATGTTCAATTTTTATTTTTGACAAAAAAAAGTCAAAGTATATTAAGCATTTTCTTTTTTGTTTGTATGGTTACCCCTAAGTTATAATAGATATAATTATATGTGTGAAAATTTATTTGTTTGGAAAATGTATTCATTATTATATTTTGATAATTTTAAGAAAATTAATAAAAAATTATTTTATTACATAAGATAAAAATTGTTGCATTTTATTCTATTAACTGAATTTATATTTAAAGTTAACAAAATATGTGTTGCTCAATTTTAAACTATTATATAAATTGAACAAAAATAGTTAATTTGGTCTCCAAGAAAAATTATAAATTAGATTTATTTTTGAAATAATTATTTTCAAAATAACTTAAAATGTTTAGTTTATAATCATAAAAATTTAACTATTCATCTCACTCTCATAATATTTTAATATTTACTTAGTTATTCAAATTGCCAAGTTTTAATTCTCATTCATTAATAGATATGATATATCAAAATATTTTGATAATTGATTTAGTTATTATAACAATGAAATTAATTTCTTCATTTTAAAATTAGTATATTTCATACATACCTATATACATATAGAGAGGGAGAAAACATTTCTTTCTAAAAATATTATTTTTATAGTAATATTGAAATTTTATATTTGAAATGTTTAGTGAGATAAATTGATTTTTTGTTATACGTCAAAATATTATTTTCTTATTTTTATTTATGTCATTGTATATTTTTATTACTTTTTAAATTAATTTTTATTATTTATACTTCAAATGTTAATATTATTAAGTAGTATAAATATAATATAATATATTATTTTAAACTTTAAAAATAATTTAAATATTAAATTTAATTAACTTGTTTAATTACATATTTTAATCTTAAATTTTATTACTTTATAGTTTGCTCATTATTTCTTTCCTTTTCATTTGTTCAATTTCATATTTTTATTTTTTATTCACTCCTATTATTTATAACTTAAACACTACTAATATCATTAAATACTATAAATATGACATGATGTGTTTTTCTTTTATCATAAAAATTTTAAATATGTTAAAGATTTAAGGTATATATTTATTATTGTTATTACTATTTTATTTAAATGAATTACTATTTTAACGTATAATGTTATGGAAAGAAGGAGTACGGTGGAATTTTACAATTGATTTTCATGAAAAAATTAATACAATTCAATACAATTAATACAATTAAAATTTAAATCCCACTTAAGTTTTAATTGTACTTCAGGAATGCTTCTAGTTTTCATTTTTTTAAGCTCTTTGATGGTCGCTTTTACTGGTAACTTGAACCTAAACTTTGACATAACATGGGAGGATGGCTGCACCAAGATAGTTGGTGATGGTGAATTATTCACTCTATCACTAGACAAAGCATCCAGTTCAACATTCAAGTTTCCAATCCAAGCATTTATATCTATTTATTGCTAAACAAAATATTTTAACATATAAAATTTTAATTTTTTGATAATTAAACTACTAATTTTTAAGTCTAAACATAATGTTATGTTTCATCAAGTCATTTTTATTTTTAAATAAAAATATAACTAATTATTAAATATCTTTTTTAATCAAAAAACTTAAAATCCAACAATGAAAATAAATAATTAGATTTTTTTATATAAATTATAAAATAAATATTAATATTATAAAACATATAGTTAGAGACGGATCCAAATTCGTGGTTATATGCGCATTCACTCACACCAGCACTGTTAACTTTCTTATATATAATATATATTACATCTTTAAACATTTTCCTTTAACTATAATTTAATGCATTACTATTGCCTTTGTTAAAAACATCAAGATGAGAGGAAAAATAAGTATGAATGTATGCATAATAAATTAGTAATATAAATTACCATAAATTAATTTCACTATATGAAATATTTATTTTATTAATTTAATTATTATTATTATTATTAATTTTTATATAAAATAAAATAAAAAATAAATGAGATGAAATTGAATTTCTTTAGGTAATATGTGAAATTGTGAAGAAAATAGAGATTAACATCAAGAAAAAATATAAGTAATAATTTAATGTATGAAATCCAAATATAAGCTATTTACATTATATTAAAATTATAATAACAAATCATTTATATTTTTTTCAAATTTTTAGGTGAAACATATTTAAATATATAAAAAAAAGTAAGTATCTATGAATGTATGTTGGCTTCTAAATAACAGTTTCTTAGTATTTTTTGATTTTATATACATGCCTAAGTAATTTAAAAGAACAAAAATTGAAAAAAAATTACATTACATTAAAAAATAATAGCATGATTTCTATTAAAAAATTTAATTAGTTAAAATAAAAAATTATAAAAATTAGTTGCATGTAATATATTAATATCTAAATATAATCTTATTACATTGTATATAATAATATTTTTTTAATAAATTTATGATAAATAAAAATTTTATTATTAAAAATAATATTATTGATAAAATAATTAAAATAAAATATTTAAAAACATAGGATATAACATGATATATCTTCCACTCCAACATTATTCGCTTCTCCTATTTTTAGTTGCACATAAATTGGAGTTTTATTTTTTACTACCAAATTTGCCAACCATAGAAGAGAAAACTCGTATCCCATAAAAAATTACTTCCTATTAGTGTTACTTTTAAATTTCATTTTATTTAACCAAAAAAATTATATTGCAATATGTTATCATTAAATAATTTATTTCTTAAAAATTTATCAATTTTATTTATAAAAATATAAATTTGATAAAATAATAAAATTAGATAAATTAATATTTTACATCAATAATTGATATAAAATATTTTATAGAAATTAGATAAAATGCTCCAACATAATTTTTTTGGGCCATTTCATAATAAATACTTTTTAAGGCCCATAAACATAAAGTATATAAAACTTAAAAATTCAAGTCATTTATTGCCACATGTTTAACACTTATTGGTTAATAAGTACAAGTACCATGCCTTGGAATTTCACCCAAGGCATAGAAGACCTCACCAAAGAATAATGGTTCCTTTTAAATTCTTAAAGAATTTCATTCTCTCATTATGAATTTTAAATTTATAAGTAAAATTAAAAATAATTATTAAATAATAATTTATAATAAAAAATAAATAAAATAAAATTAATTAAATAAAAATAAATAATTATATAATAATTATTATAATAAATATAATAAAGTACTTAATAATATAAAAATAATATTAATAAAATATTATTTATTTTATCATAATAATAAAATAATAAATATTCATAATAAAATAATAATTATCATTATTACAAAAAATAATAAATAAATAATATAGTAATAATAAAAATAAAATATTGATAATTAAAATTAAATAATTATGAAATTAATAATATTAATAAATATATAATATTTAATAACATAAAAAATTAATAATATAAATAAATGATAATAAAAATTATTTATGATAATATTAATAAAATAATTATTATTAAAAATAATAATTTTATTTTTAATAATAATTATAATATAATTAAATAATTATTAAATAATAAATAATTATTATATATTAATAATATTATTAATATTTTTTAATAAATAAAAAAGTATTATTAAATATTAAATAAATAAGAAATATTATAATATTATTTAATTATATTAATAATATTATAATATTATTAATAATTATTATTTTTAGTATTATTATATTTCTAAGTTATTAATAATTAATAAAATTAATAAATTAATAATAAATATTAAAAATAATAATTAATATCATTATGATAATATTAATTATTATTAAGATATTAATAATAGTTCAAATAATAAGAGTAATAATAAAATAATATTAATAAGATATTAATAATTAATATTAAATAATTATAAAAATTATAATATTAGAAAATTAAATAAAAGTAATAAGATAATAATTATAATGATTATTTTAGTGATAATTATATTAAATTATTTTTAGTATAATAATTTTTAATAAAATAAATTAAAAATATTTGATTCCTTTTTCTATTTGAACAAAACAAATTAAGTAATTAGAAGTCATTCATTTTCTTTCCCTCTAATTCCCTTTTCTAATTTCATTTCTTTTCTTCAATTTAAACCAAATGGTTCCTAATTATATTATAATTATAATTATAATATAATATAATTATATTTATGATTTATGATTACGATGTTATAAACCTCTTTTTAATAGAAGAGGACTTTTAATAAATTAAGAAATAAAAAATTAGAAAATTTTTAAATAAATTAAAAAATTTTAAAATCAACCTCTACAAATAATTTAAATAATAAGAAAATCAAATTAAAAATTTTATATTATTTGTAAGACTAGAATCTTATAATTATAGGATTTTTTTTGTACATTAGCATGATACCATTACGTGTATTTATGATAATTAAATATCAATTATATACATTTATTAATTATTAATAAATTATCAAAATTATTTTGAAATTGAAATAAATATGAAGGGCTAATTGTAAAAATAATTAGTTCCTCGTATTTATAATGTAAATGAAAATTCATAAATGAATGACTATATTAACCTTAATAAATAATTTAAATATCAATTATATACATTTATTAATTATTAATAAATTATCAAAATTATTTTGAAATTGAAATAAATATGAAGGGCTAATTGTAAAAATAATTAGTTCCTCATATTTATAATGTAAATGAAAATTCATAAATGAATGACTAAATTAACCTTAATAAATAATTTAAATAATACAAAATAAATCATATTAAAAATATAATTATATCAAATTTAATCCTTTATAATTTTTAAATTTCATAATCAGTGATATACCATCAAATAGTTATATTTATATGTTTAGACTTTGTGATATCAAATATATGGAGAATTTCTAAACATAATTAGATATTTATATTTATGACTACAATGAAATTGTAATAATATGAATTACATAGGTATAACTCAACTTAATTGGATTTGAATTAAGGCTCCATTTCTTTCATCGAAAATTATTTTTCATAAGAAAATGTCATTTGTATATAAATTAATAAAAAGATGATATGTCATTTACATTGATGACTAAAAAAAAATGATATCTAAAAGTTTGAAAATGAAAAAAAGCAAATTTCTTTTTGAAATAGGGGAAGTTGCTTTCCCCAAACTATTTACATTTAACATTAAATAAGTAAAACACTTTCCTTCATATTATTATTTTTATAACTATATTTTACAAAAAATATTTTCTAACAAAATAAACGAAGCCTAACAATGAAAAGATAATAATCTAAATTAATACAAGTTTGATTTAACTTAACTGGATTTGAATTAAATGATTTGAATTAATACATGAAGTTAAACTGAAACCAATGCAAAAATTTACTTTTTAGTTAGTTTGAAATGAATAATAAACATTATCTATTGAATATTTTATAAATTTGGGTTCATTTTGTCGATATTAGTTGTAAATTTTAAAGGCTGAAAAAATTATAACCAATCAAATTCATTTCAACTTACAAACACATTTTACTTTTTCTTGTATAATATATTAGTATTATTATATTATTTACAATTGCCATATATGGTACTTAACTCGTTAACCCCTTTACTTATTAGATATATTTCTTTGACGCTTAACCCATTAACCCCATTACTTATGAGATATATTTCTTTGATGCCCTTGTTAAATTTTGTCCTTATATTTAATACACAACTAAATTAAACTTTATCTTATTTTTATTAACAAATATTATTCTTTCAATTTTCATTTCTTCTTCTCTTCTATTCTCTCTCTTAAGCTCTTCTCTTCATATCTCTCTCCTAACAAAATCCTTCCAAAGCTAACAAATCTCCTAACTTGTATCTTACAATGCTTTAGGAGGATGCTAATTAAAATGTTTTCAAATCTAAACTTTTAGCTTTATAAGATAGGTATTTTAAATTTTAGATATCGTGGAAGACTAAAATAGATTATGATAATGACAAATAAATCCTTTTATTCTTCTTTTCAAGTATTTGTGGGTATGATATATTTGAAAAAATTAATTTGTTTTTGTCGAAAGGGCATACTTTTGGGTGATGCATTTGTGTGTTTAAAGAAGTAGATTGATTTTTTACTTTATTAATTTTGTAGGTTATTTTAGTTTATTTGTGATCTTTATTTTACCACCCTTATACACTGTTTGATCTAGTTTCTTTTATCTTAATGAAAGGTTTTAGCCTACTAAATTCTCTTCTTCTTCTTCTTTTTAATAAATCTTCAACCCATTTGAACCTATTCAATCCAATTCAAGTCATGTTTCACCTTAAAACTCTTAATTCATTTTGGTCGATAACTAACTAGACATTTACCATGCAATGATCAGATTCCATATGGACTCAAAACTAATTGAATCAACTAGTGCTCAACCCTAGTAGGCTTGACCTAATTTAGTTGAATTCAATTTAACAATAAGAATATAATAACCTAAATTGAGACAATTTCAATCCAACTTCAATGGGTTCGAATTAAATGATCCAAATTGACATGCACTCAACTTAACTTAATACACGGGCTTAACTTAACTTGATTAGATTTGAATTAAAACTTAAAAGGTATTAATTTGGATTGATACATGCTCAACTCAAGTTCAAATTAAATAACTTGGATTGGCATGAGCTCGACATAATTTGATTAGATTTGAATTAAAAAGGAAAAAGGTAATAACCTAGATTGATATAGACTCAACTCAACTTAACTGAGTTTGGATTAAATAACCTAGATTGATGCAGCCTCAACCTAGCTCAACTAGGTTCGAATTAAATAACCTGAATCGATATAAGTTTCACCTAGCTTGATTGGGTTTTATTAACCCTAGCCCAATTTAATTCATAAATTTTAATGATAAGAAAATATTTAGATATGCTAAATTATTGAAAAGGATAACTTATTGCATTAGATCTAGGATAAAGTTTAAAGACTTTTAAAGATATTCATTTAGGATTTTATTTAACTAAATTCAATTATGAAAGAGGAAATTAGGCTTCAAAGATTTCTTTTAAAAATTAAAGAACTTAGTTTTCAAAATTAAAAATCTTATGTTCAAATTTCTTTCAAAGAGAGTTAGTACAAAAATAGGGGTAAAATATTGCCTCGAATGTTTAAAAAATAGGTTTAATAATGTGTTTTAATCAAAAACTAAAATTAAAAGAACATAAATTGATTCCTCGATAATTTATACCCTTTAAAAAGGTTTTGGGACAAGGTGAATCATTTCCCAATTGATTCATACCTTTTAGTGAGCTATTAGAATGCCTGAATCGATTCTCTAATCAATTCAGATTGCCCTATTTTCAATTTTCAACATGAAACCCCTATTGAATTGATTCGGCTTATGTAGAAACATTTTTGTATGAAAATATTTTTGTGTAAAGTGAATCAATTCACCTTTTAAAAATTCGAAATTTACACACATTAAATCAATTCACTAATCAATTCATCATAATTAACATTTTAATAATAGCTTTTTTATTTGTCCAATAAACATTCAAGGCACCCACCTCCTATATAAAGGTTGGAACACAATTTCAACTTAGATTTTAAGAACTTTGTTGTTCCATTGACATAAGAAACATATTTCCCTACTCTCTAATGATAAAAAAAATTCTCTTAGTTCTTTAAATTTAAATTTCCTCATCTTAAACTTCATTATGTAAACTATAAAGAGTTTTAAACCAAACCTCTTTACATCAAACTCACATTTTTTGTATTTTTTAGATGCAATATCCTTAGGAATCTCAAGAGTAAGGCATTCCTTGGTTAGTGAGTGCTTTGAGTGAGAAAACTCAAAGGCATTGCTTTATATTCAAGGAAAGATTATAAAATCTTGTTTAACTTTAGTTTCAAATTTAAAAGGTTAATGGATTAGCTAATTCTAACTCAAATGGGCTTAGTAGAGGATGTAATCCTTAAAGTATTGAATATTCAAGGCCAAACCACTTTAAAAATTATGTTAACTTTTCTCTTCCCCATCTCTTTTGCTTTTTTGCATTATAATTATGTTAAATTGTGATGAAGTGGCTTTTTATTTACTTTGTATGATTTAAATTACTTTTCACTTGAGGTTTTGTGCTTATTTTATATTTCTAACTTTTTTAGGATTGAAATCTCTTTTTAAAAAATTGAATTTGTGTTAAAAGTATGTAAAATTCTAAAACCCAATTTGCTCCTTATTACATGGAATCATTGGCTACATTTGGAATCTAAACTTAGCTCTTATGTTAAGATCTTGCAATCTTAAGAAGATCTTATAGATTCAAGCATTTCTAATATCTCGTCTGAATGTCCTTTATTGAATAAACCTTCTAATTTTAATGGGCAACATTATACATATTAAAAACAAAAGATGAAAATTTGTTTAGAAGTCATTAATATAAATATGTGGGAAATGATAAAGAATGGATACAGGACACCTAACTAAAGAGAAAACAATAAAGAAGTTTTAAAATTAAGAAGTGACTAGAATGAAAATGAAAAAAAGAGACATGTCCTTCACTGCAAGTTAAAACAAATTCTATTAAATTCTCTATGGCCTAATGAGTATGAAAAAGTATCCAATTGTTTAATTGCAAAATAAATGTGGGATGCTTTGGAAATTGCCTATGTAGTGTCATGACATTTCCCTAAGGCATATGACTGGTATAAGAAGTCACTTTAGGTGGCTACCTACAAGCCTTTCCCAAATCATAGTTACTATAACATTTCGTGTGTGAATGTGTTGTGCCTTTAAAGAATATGTAAATTCTAAAACTTGGTCATAATGCAAATAGAAGAAGCATCATTCAAAAATTTATCCAAGTACCCTATTATTTACCTAAACACTAGAATTCTTAAACAAACCCACTTTTCTCTCATCAGACAGCAACTAGACACCTATAAGGAATAATTTCCAAAGAAAAAAAGACAAGAAAAAGAAAGAAGTGAATTTCTTTGTAACTTAGTCTATAATCATTCTAGTATTGATAAAAATATAGTTAATTTAGGATAATCAATAAAACCTTTATTCACTAATTTGAGTGCTTATACATTTACCATTATTAGGCTCTATCTTAATTAATAACTATACTTTGATACCTTTACTAAGGTAAGAAAAATGTTTTTCCTCTATAAGTCACCTATTCCACCAAAATTATGAATAAGCCAACCCTATGTAAATCACTATTATAGGTTCATGTTGCATCAACCAATTCATAAAGGAGAGTCCCTTCCTATGCAATTTCACACATACACATGGCTTCACATATTCGGTTATTACATAATAAAATAGTAAGGAACAAGAAAGGGATTTTTGATATACCAATAATATTTACATTAAACATAGATATCAAGCAAGTTTCATCTATATGCCTCTCGAGTTAACTTTATCTCTTACAAACTTCATCCTTGTGTCTCTCGAGTCATCCTTATCCTCTACAAACATTGCATGTAAATCTTGGTGCATATAACCATACATAAATCCTAATGCTTTAATTACATTACAATTTAAATTGTTTATCATGTATAAGAAACACAAACTCATATCATGCCCTTCACAAGGAGTATAAGCTCATAACATCACATTTATTCACTTAATCATAATAAGAGAAGTACCTCAACTAGTACTTCCATCCATGTAATTCAATAACCATATTCACATATTTAAAATTTACAATCATTTCATGCCTCTTTGCATGATCATATATCTCATTTCATCTTATGGATACATAAATAGACTCAATTATATCACATATTGTATATCACAATCAGGGATTTAAATTGTAATTACAATCGTGATTGTGGTTTTACTGCAATGCGAACAAATATGAGAAAATACAGCTATTGTAGCATAAAATCACAAAAAATTATAGATATGGTGTGTTTTACAATTACAATATTACGATCACAAATCATTTTTTAAATCTTAGTTCATAACATTTCCAAAAGTCATTTCTTTTTATAACTAATACGGTTATAAATTATTTTTTAAATCTTAGTTCACAAAATTTCCAAAGATCATTTCTTTTTATAACCAATACCACAATCATATCTTTTTTTCATGTCAAATAACACAAATCTTCAAATGGTTTATTCATTTCCAAATCTAATACATTTCATGGTATATTAATCATACACACACTTAAAAATGGTTAAAATTCTCAATTGTATGTTTATATATCAATTTCATGGTTAAGTATGCACTAGATGATTAATTATAGTTAGTTAGGTTGTTAAAACATGAAACAAGAGAAAGCTAAATCATTTCTAGAAGCAATTCCAGGTGCAATTTTTTATTTTGGAAGTGATTAATCAATTCTAGAATCGATTCAAGATAAAAATTTTAATTTTGGAAAGCATGAATCGATTCTAGAAATAATTCATATATGAATCAATTATAAAAGTGATCCATATATAAATTACACTTCTAGCAAAGTGAATTAATTTGGAATTAATTCATGCATGAAAGTTTCACTTTTAGATATGATAAATAATTCTTGAATTAATTCATGCATGAGTATTTCGTATTTTTCCTCAAAAATTCATTATTCATCAACTTTAATGTATACCTCACTTATTTATTCCTCACCAAATCATTGTCCATTCATTAATGAACATATCTAACATACCATGCAAGCATTCTTTAACATTAAATTCATTCTAAACTTCATAAATCAGCATTTTTGAACAAAATCATACAAAACTCAAAATATAGATAAACTAATAACTTTGTAACACAATTAATGGATTTAATCTAGAATATCCACTCACTTAGTATAAAGGATGATGATATAGATCAAATTTAATATTCCTTAATCCTAATCATATCAAAATTAAGAGTTCTTTGGGTTAGGGTTCCATTCCCCCTTTTGGAATCCAAAATAGTCTAAATTTTCATCAAACTATAAAAAGATAAAGAGGAATTCTAGCATTAATATATTCTTTCCTTGATTAGTTGAAGGATTTAAGGATAATTTATGCTTTCCTACCTTGATTTTCAAAAGAGGATGAAAAAGGGAAGAAAAGGAGAAGAAGATGATGAAGTTTGAAGAAATGAAAAGAAGACAAATGTTGTCATAAAAATAAGAAATAGAAACTAAGGACATTTTTAGAAATATTTTCTAAATCACCTCTATACTCATATACTCATTTATAATAACTTAAAACCTTAAACCTTATTATCTTACTTATTTATCCTTATCTATTCCTCATAAAATCTTTATTCTCAAACTTATCAAGATATTAAATTTTATTTTACTCAATATTTTATTCATAATTATTTATTAAAATCTTCCTTTCACATATACAAGTTCTAATTCAAACAAAAGCATATAATGTATTTTAATTATTTTTATCACAAAGTAAAATTCTATACTAATATCTTTTAAAAAAGACATAACATTATTCCTTATTCCATATAAAAATTTAAAAAGTCTCAAATTATAGGAAGACTAAGGCAAATAAGCAATAAGGAAATTTAAATTTTGCAATCTAAAGGCATGACATGTAGGAAACTTATAAGTCAAGCAATCTAAAGTTCGTACTCTTATTTATCAATATGAACTTTATTAAGGATATGATACAAAGATTTATTATTTTTATTAATTAATTAGGTATTCTTGGTAGGACATTTATGGATAAAAACTTGGTTTATAAAGTGCCTCATTCATTGACTATTAAGTGATAGCTAAAAGTTACCATAATCAAGAAGTCTATGAAGATAAGCATGCAAATATTGTAAAACTTCTTTGAAAACTTGGAAAATCATAGAATGAAGTTTAAAAGATATGCTAATGATAATGATGAGAAAAAGAAGTTACCTGCCTTTAAAGCCAAAACAATCATTAATTGTGAGGAATCAAAGGTAAAAGTCAAGATGAAAATTTTAAAACTTTTATTGAAGATGATTTAGCTCTTTTTGCCTAAAAATATCAAAAAGCACACAAAGGAATTAGTAGAAGAAGAAGAACCTCATCTCATAACAAGCATATAAGTAAAAGAAAGGGAAAAAAATCAAATAACTCTAACTTATTATGAATGCAAAGAGTCAGGACACATTAAATTTGATTATTAAATATATCTCAAATGGTAATTAGAGCATGAAAGGAAGAATAACAAAAGCTAAAGCAAGAAAGCCCACCTTGTAACTTGGAGAGATAATGATGTTGATTCAAGTGGTGGAAATAACAAAGATGAAGAAGCATCCTTATGCTTGATGACTTTTAAAGATGATAATGGAGATGAGGTATTTGTCATTTATTTTAGTTATATACTTACTTATCTTTGTAAAGATTTGCTTAAGGCTAAAAAAATATTGAATTTTTAAAAAATATTATATCATCTTTGAAAGAAGACATTGAAGCTTTAGAAAAAGAAAATGATGAATTAATTGAAGAAATAGAAAGCCTAAGAAAGTCTCACAAACTTGCACCTTCTATGAAAGTTTCAAGAAAAAACTAGATGTCGTACATATAATACTTAAAAAATTCACAAAAGAAAAAAAATACTCTTAATGCTTTGCTTAGTCAAAATACTAACTTTAAGAAAGAAGGACTTAGGTATACCCCTAATGGAAAGAATGGTTTTTACAAAAGTTTCTTTATTAAAAAATAATGAAAAAACACGCCATCATTATTATTTCCATTATGGAGAGAAAAGTCAGGAACTTCACTCCTATACTCACAAAAGAAATATTTATGTTAGAGTGAAGAAATTTTGGCTTGCAAAAGGAATATTCATTAGGATTAACTCAAATGGACCTAAAGTAATTTGGATACCAAAGATCAATAGGAGATGTTCCTTTTATAGTTTGCATAAGGTCATAAAGTGACTTGTGGTACTTGGATAGTAAGTGTTCAACGCATATGATTAGTGACAAATCCAATTTCTTCTCTTTAATACACAAAATGGAAGAAATATAACCTTTAGTGACAAGGCAAAGGGTAAGATGATAGGTATAGGTAAGAGTGGTAAGAATGCTCAATTTTGCATTAAACATGTTTTATGAGTTAAAAAGCTTAAACATAACTTACTTAACATTAGTCAATTTTATGACAAAGGAAACAAATGTTATTTTTAATTCTACTTGTTGCATTGTTAAAAATCATAATGATAAATAAATTAAGTTAGCTGGAAAAAGATATAAAAATATCCACATAATAGATATTGACAATGAGCTATATTTAGATCTTAAGTGTTTAGTTAATATGAATAAAGATTCATGATTTTGGTATAAAAAGGCTTGCTTTTGCAAATATGGATCTTATTGGAAAACATTTTAGAGAGAACTTGGTTGAAGGTTTATGAAAACTTAAATTCATTAAAGATATGACTTGTGATGCATGTCTAAAGGGAAAAAAATATAAAGGTATCTTTAAAAACCAAAAATATTATTTCTACATCTAGACCACTTTAACTATCTCATATGGATTTGATTATTGCTTCAAGAATTTGAAGTTATGGTGGTAATTACTATGTGCTTGTAATTGTTAATGACTATTCTAGATCTACATAGACATTATATGTTTCTTACAAATATGAAACTTTTAAAGCTTTCAAAATAGCTTACCAAATCTATTCAAAATAAAAAAAGGAATAACCATTATAAGTATTAAAAGTAATCATGATGGAGAATTTGAAAATCATAACTTTTCTTGTTAAAGTATTAAGCATAGCTTCTCATATCCTAAAATATCACAATAAAATGGAGTTGTTAAAAGAAAGAATAAGTGTCTAGAAAGAGAAAGTAAAGACCATGATTAATGATAGCTCTCTTCCTAAATCATAATAAGTGAAAGCAATTAGCTCCGCTTGTTATGTTATGAATAGAGTTTTGATAACACCAATTTTAAAGAAAACCATTATGAATTGTACAAAAGAAGAAAGATAAACATATCATACTATTGTATCTTTGATTATAAAGTTTTTTAGCTTAATAATGGTAAAAACAATCTTGAAAAGTTTAATGCTAAATCTAATAAAGTCATATTTATTAAGTATTCTTGTAATAATAAAGCTTACAAAGTTTTCAATAAAAGAACTTTGCTTGTGGAAAAATTAATTCATGTTGTATTTAATGAATCTAGTTCAAGTGTGTAATAGAATGCAAATGAGGAAGAAGAAAAATAAGTAGATTCATAACTCTTTAAAAAATTTCAATAATTAAAATGTAAAAGTGGAGGATTAAAAGGAAAATAAAAATGACTAAGAACTTACTCTTTGCATAGGTAACTCAAATCAAGTGCAAAATCATAAATCACAAAGAGAATGGAAAATTATAAAAGGACATTCTATTGATCAAGTTGTTGGTGATATCCATAAAAATAAACATAGTCATTTGGCTTTCTTATCTCAAATTTAACTAAAAAACATTGATAAGGCCATACTAATAAAGCATTAGATCTTAGTCATGCAAGAAAAATTAAATTAATTTGAAAGAAATAAAATTTAGGAACTTATGCTAAAAACTAATAATTATCTAATTATTAACACTAAATGGATTTTTAGGAACATGTTTGATGAAAATGGTGTCATAGTTAGGAATAAGGCTTGATTGGGTGTAAAAGGTTAAAACCAAGAAGATAACATTGCTTATGATGAAACTTATGCACTAATAGCTAAATTAAATGTGGTTTGCATGAATACTTGCATGAAAAGGTTTATGCTTTATCAAATGGATGTCAAGAGTACATTTTTTTAATGGAATTATTATGGAAGAAGTATATATTAAACAATTTCTAGGTTTTGAAAGTCATTTCTTTTTTTTTTAAATTTAAAAAGGCACCTCATGGTCCTAAACAAGCTCCTAGAACTTGACATTAGAGATTGAGAAAAAAATTTATGAAAAAGGGATTTATAAGAGTAAAGGTTGACACCACCTTATTCATAAAGCACAAACATAGTGATATATTTAATGCTACTAATAAATCTATGTGCAAGGATTTTACTCAGTTAATGAAAGGTGAATTCAAGATATCCATGATGGGAGAGTTAAGTATCTTTCTTGGTCTCCAAATTAAATAATGTAATCTTTATAAGTTAAACAAAGTATGCAAAAGAATTTCTTAAGAAGTTCAACTTAGAACATGCCAAACCATATGGAACTCCTATAAGCATATCAACTAAATTAAACTTGGATGAAAAAGGTAAAAAGATTAATATCACAATGTATAAGGGCATGATAAGTTCTTTATATTATCTTACAATTAGTAAGCTTGATATTATGCTTTATATGTGTACATGTATAAGATTTCAAAAAGATCTAAAAGAATCTCATTTGATTACCATAAAATGAATTTTAAGAAATCTTGTGAACAAACCATACATTAAGTTATGATTTCCTAGAGGAAGCTCTTATTCTTTAGTAGGCTATTTTGATGTTGACTTTGCATGTAGCAAGACAAATAAAAAGAGCACTAGTGGCTCTTTTCAATTTCTTGGTAATTCATTAATCTCATGGCATGATAAAAAGTAAAATAGTATGGCTTTATCCATCACAAAATTGAAGTATTAGTAGTTATACTCAAATCTTTTAGATAAAGCAACAATTATCAAAATTTAATTTGAAATTTGATCACATTTGAATCAAATGTGATAATAATAGTTCCATTAACCTTATTAAAAATCTTATTATACATTCTAAACTAAAGAATATTGAAATAAGATATCACTTTATCTATTATCATATTCAAGAAAGAGATGTTGCCCTTGAATTTGTTCAAAGTAATTTTTAACTTACAATTTTGCCAAGCCATTTAGTGAATATTGTTTCTATTTTATAAAAAAAGAATTAAGGATGTTGACTCCTTTTGAAAATTTATCTTTCATGAATTTCAACCTTATTTTAATCTATTTAATTAATTTTCAATAATTTCTATCATTTAAATCTAATGTTTTTTGTTATTATCCATTTGATTCATTTACTAACTTAAGCATTAAAGAGCCCCCAAAATTTTTAATCAACAAAAATTCAATGTTAAAGGTTAAAAACTAATCTTGAAAAAGTTAGGTTTTGCTAAAAATTATAGTTAAAAATCATAGGTTCAAGTTGTTTAGAGGTGTTAAATTAATTGGTTACTTAATTTAAGTGGTTTGGATTGCTTCTAAAGAACCTAAATCGAATGGTGAATTGATTTCATATGCAAAAAAATTATGTAATTTTGGTACTGGAAGCCTTAAATTAATTATGAAATTGATTCATGTGAAGAAGGATTTTCAAATTTTAGCTTTTATGTTTTCTAAATCAGCTACATAATTAATTCAAAGTATAAGTATTTAAGGCCTGTTGTTGCATTGCTTCTAATTTTTTTAGCATTCTTAAACCTTGGTTTAAGAGTTTTACACCTCTTTCTCTTCAATCTTCACCAAAAATTTCATTTTTCTTCCAAAAACCATTAATTAAAACCCTTCAATTCACTTTCTTTACCCTTTCCACCCATCAAAACTTCCAAAAACTCCCTAAATCATCAAAACCCCAAATTATCATCCACTAACTTCAAATTCTAACTCTATTTTGCATCCTTTCCAAATTTTTTTCAATTTTTTTACACAAGATCACTCCAGTCACTATCAAACATTTTTTTTTGCACCAAAATCTCAAATTGTCCTTAATTTTCTAAAATATTCCAAAAACTTTCATGCCAATAAAAATGGTTCCATCTAAATGTCCATGCTCTTAGAAGGAAAAAAGATCTATTAGCTCCTCCTAACCTCCATCTAAATCAAGCATTCTTAAAAAAGGTATAATTCTGAAGACTCTATGTTCATGAACATTGTTGTATTTGAGTTAATAATGAAACAAGTGTGGACAAGTTTAAAAAATTGAAAAAAATCATTAGAAGCACTTTCATCAAATGTCTTATCATAAGATTGAGGGTGTATATTGTTAAGATAAGTGAAGGTAGCGATACTATTATAGCTTTTACTTTAAGTTGATTGGGTTCAATATACAAGCATTGATGAATTACATGACTCAATTGCATGAAGAGGCACGTACTAAATTCTATACTCTTTATGATTGGTATGACACTTTTTCAAGTTGAGGATGCTTGGATTTCTTGAACATTAGATGTTGGAGATGGTAGAGCTAGTGGACATAGAAATGATATGATAGATTAGACATTTTTCATCCCTTAGCCATATTCTCTCCTATCAAACTTTATTATGACTTTCTTTATTAGATATTTTGATGATGGTTTTTGCTAGATATTTTAATACCATGTTGGTAGGGATGGATACTAGTCAAGTAAAGTTAGGTTATAGACCAATATGCCTCAACTCAAATAAATTTAGCTTAACTTATATTATTATGAATAAAGATTTTTTATTCAAATTTGACTTAAATTAAGTTTATGAACTATTCAACTTAACTTGATAACTTGTTTGATCTAATTAAAAGGAACTAAAATCTTAAGTAAGCAAATTTGAATCCAAATGAACCAAGCTAGCTTTTATTAGTAGTTCATTGGCTCAATTCATTTAGTATAAAATCATTATAAAGATGCTATTTAAATTTATCTAAATATAGTACATAATATATAATATTATATTTAATATCATAATTTATTTCATAAATATTATTAAGATATATTTATATATATAATTAATTTATCAAGTTAGTTCATGAATCAAATGAGTCAAATTAACCATAAATTGAGATTGATTTATTTAGCAATGAAGCCAATCATTTAGGTTCAAGTTCAACTTATTTGGTTCTTAAGCCTAACTCATCAAGCTAATTTTCAAGTCGATTCATGAGCTAGCTCGATTTATTTATAATCCTACATGTTAGTAAATTTTTATGAATATTTCATTTTATGCTATATCTCATATTATTATGCATTTCATTAATGATTCATCACTATTTTATTTAAATTTATGTTTTGATTGATGGAAAAAAGGGAGAGATTAATTAAGATTAGATTATGCCATAGATTTAAAATTTATTAGATTTAGTTACGGTATAATTGTTAAAATATATGCATGAATTTAGGGAATATGTAAGGATGAGCATTATTTTATCATTGACTAATCTCAAAATGGTTTATCATCATTAAAAAGGAGAAGAATATTAGCCTTAACCCTATTTAATATAAATTTTTGACAATAATAAAATGCTTTCTGAGTTAAATTATTGAAAACAATCACCTGTTGCATTAGATGTAGGATAGAGATTTAAGACTCCTGATGATATTGGTTTAAGATTTTATTTAACTGAGGTTAATTATAAGAGAGGAAATTAGGCTCAAAACATTTCTCTTAAAAATTGAAGAACTTAGTTTTCAAAATTTAAACTATTCAAATTTTTTTCAAAAAAAAATTATGCAAAAATGAGGTAAAATTATTATTTAGAATGTTTAAAAATGTGTTTCAATCTAAAATTAAAATTCAAAGAACATAAATCAATTCCTTAATCTATTCATACCCTTTATAAAGCTTATGGGACAAGGTGAATCATTCTTTAATTGATTCACACCTTCTAATGAGTTACTAGATGACCTAAATCTATTCCCTAATCGATTAAAGTTGCCCTATTTTTAGTTTTTTGCATAGACCCCTCATTGGATTGGCTCTCTAATTAATTTAGCTTTTGTAGAAACATTTTCTACGTAAGGTGAATCAATTTAACCTTTAAAAATTCAGATTTTAGACAATGATGAATTAATTCACCAATCAATTCATCCTAATCTAACATTTTAATAATAACTTTTTTATTTGTCTAACAAATATTTAATGCATCAAACTCTTATATAGAGGATACAACACAGTTTTAACTCATTTTTTAAGAACTTCATTGTTCCATTGATATAAGAAACATATTTACTTGCTCTCCAATGACAAAAAATCCTTTAAGACTTTGTATTCAAATTTCTTGTCTTAGAATTTCATTATATGAACTCTAAAATGTTTTATGTTGCACTTCTAAAATTAGGAATATGACTAGCTTGGAATATCTTATCTAGACCTTAAGAATCCTTTTCATGCTATGCATATAAATTTCAAAAAATAGTTTAAGACAATACAATACAATACAATTATTTTCTTAGAAACATTCATGTCACTTCTCGAGTAAAAATTCATAAATCCATCCTTTATAGCATCAACAAGATTTTCAAGACATTTCATGATGCAATACGACCTAAATTAATCATGGTTGAGATAACCAATTTGGCTTAACATGCTCATATCATGGTAACTCTTGATTTCTACATGCTGAGGCCTATCTTAAAAGCTTATAGTCATTAGTGAAAATAAGATTTACAACATGATGTAGAAGAGGGAAACAATATGGAGTGAGTATAAAACTTAGTGAGTAGAGATTTCCACTATCCATCAAATGTGGAGTAAAAAAACATAAGATCATACAAGCATATACTTACACATATATAAATGTATTTTTAACATTCGAGTTAGGAGTTATAAATCTTTTCCATCATCTTTTGATTTTGTATCATTTATAAAACCATAGGAAAGCATGTTACTCTTAATTAGGATTTAAGGTACTTTAATTAGGAATGCCAAATGTGTGACCTCTTAATCACACTTTAGTTATTTCTAGTGCTATTTCAAAAATAATTTTCATGTTATAGTTAATAAGTCTGCAAAACATTATTCATACTTCGCCCCCTTTACTCCCTTAATCTTATATATGGACTTCACTAAGTATACATTCGATTAGGTGCACTTATTCCTTCAACCTAGTTACTTAGAATTTTAAGAAAAACTTTGGAAATTATATTCATATCATAAATATATGCGTTATCTAATCATTAAATATCTCTAGCCTTCCATCGTCAAGGCATAACCATTTTCTTATTAGGTTCTTTGTCTAAAGGTTCAATAAAAAATCATGTATTTTTATAATTGTAGAAAATTTAGTCAAAGTTTCATCTAGATAAAACACACTTAAATTTTATTCTAAAAAAATGATTTATTTTGAAGCAAATTTCAAAATCAATAATATATATTATATATCATTTTTTACTAAAAATAGGTTCTTAATAAGGAGTGAAATTCCCCACTCACTTTACAGGAGAATATTCTTCATAACCAAGAAACCACAATTGAGCTAATTGAGCAATTTAACTACATATACACATCAATCAACTATTATTTAAATCATATTCAACAAAAAGAGTGAGTATGAGGGCATAAACAATAACAACTTACCGAAAAATGTGAAAAAGTCCTGAGTTAGATTGGACGTTCTAAGGTTTATGTCTTTATCACATTAAATCTAAGAAAAAATATGAAAAATCAAACAATGGCATATGGAGAATTAAAATTCTAAAAGAGAAATCAAATAAACCTTACTAATGATTGAAAATGGACTAATAAGCTAAAGTCCTCTTCTAATTAATGCTTCAAGGCTATAAAGTAACTATTTTCTTGAAGTTTTCAAAAGAAATGAGAAATTAGATGAGAAATTGAAAGGAATAAGCCCAAGAATCTCTTGAAAGATTGAAAGAGGAAGGCTAGAGTTTAGGGGTTGGACAAGGAGGAATGAGAAAAAAATGAGTTTAGAGTCATTATTTGAGTGTTTAGCACATCTATTTGGTGCTTTAAATATTAGTTTAGACTAGTTTAGTCCATAACAGTCAACTGTTGCCCAAAACAAAGTGATTTATCTAATTTCAAGAAGCCATAACTTTCTTATTTTATATCTATCCTTGGAAAATCACCTATTATTGGAAAGGTATTTGTGTTGAAATTCAAAAGGCACTAGTTTCATGCTAATATCTTATGTAAATTTTGATATATAACTAAAATAATGGATAAAGGTTAGAAATTTTAGGTTATGAAAAATTAAATTTATGTACTTAATTTGCAATGGCCATAATTCTTCCATATCTTAACCATTTTATATAAATGACTAATCCATGGAAAGTTCTTTGAGTTTACTTTCATACATAAATAGTAAAAAATTCCTAATAAGAAGACTTAAAATATGCTCTCCTTAGTGCATAGATGATCAAGATCTACATAAACAAACTTATATTTATTAATATTCCTTAGAAAAGATATTGATAAGGAATTACATTTACTCCTTGAAAATTTAAGTTAAATTGATTCCAATTCTCTTGGACTGAAAGAATAAAAGCCATCTCTCATAATAAAGAATGCATGGTGCTTTCTTCTATGAGATTCAGAAGAAGAATTTGACTTATAGCACTATCTTCATTCTTAATTCCATGATAAAGAATGTCTAAATCCATTTGCTCTTATGCCATATTAATCTTGAATTTTTTACATTGGAATAACAATTGTATCCATGAAAGACTTAGTAAATGTACTAGTATAAGATAAAATATAGGTTAAGCTTGAGGACAATCAAAATTATGTCTTACAAAAGATTAGAAATAAAAAGGATATCTCATAAAGTTTGATAAGCAAAAATATTCACTTTGATCCTTCAAACAATGACCACTATAATGTCCCAATTGGCTTTAATTCAAGAAAAATCTAATATTCTTCTCCTTATTAAATAAAGCTAACACCAAATCACCTTTATTAGTAAAGATAAAAGTCCTAAATTGTTATGCTTATAGAAATTTGTTTTTTTGTAGATCATGGTGGCAAAATTAGGAAGAATTTCTTGCATCCTATGAAATTGCTACCAATTATTTCACTTGCTACTCAAGGGTAATCTAATAACATTCTAATTGTTGCATTGCATATTTTAGATTTATTAAGCATGTAACAAATTCTTTGTCTTGTTGCATTTGTTTGAGATATGCATTTAAATTTTGAATTTACTATAATAAACCTCTATCATTATCTTTTAAACCTTGAATTATAATTTTTTGTTAATTTTTTGACATCTTCATTTGCAACCTTAACATGAAATTTATTATCTAGGATAGTTTTAAGTATGGCTAAAAAGGAATGAACACTAAATTCATAATGGGAAAAACCATTTAATGTAAATGCATTAAAATAATAATCATCTTTAAGTTCTTCTAATGAATAATAAAAGATGGCCAACCATTGTGTAAAGATTGCCAAATAGCAAATTTATTTCAAGAAGATATAATTTGGTTTTGATGATTAGCCTTAGGAGGCATAAATTGTTTTAGAAATTTCTTTTTAAGCAAAACCTTTGTTGAATCCTCTTTATAACTCCCATGCCATTAAGAGGTAGCTTAAACATGTTATAATATAGTATATGGGTTATAAAATTAATATGGACTTGTGATTATCTCGAATAACTTTAAATTCTTGTCATTTTCTAGCTTATTAAAACCCTTTGATATGGTTTATATTTATTTTTAGCCATTAAAAGCCTTTATAGTAGTTTTTCTTTCTGTGTAACTCATTTCCCTTAATAAGCTAGCTTCATCTATTAACCTTTAGTGTCATTCATCTTAGCTATTAAATGAGCTAGATACATCTGGGCAAGGGTTCATTTCTATTTAACTTATCTTTCAGATAAGCTAGGTCTATATAGAATTTTTGGAAAAAAAATTCTTAGTTTGAGGCACTAATAAAGGAAGTTATATAAAATATATATTTATTGAAAATAAAAAACTCTTGTTCTTAGCTAATTTGATAATGTTTAGCCTAAAAAGAATGTTTCATCAATGTTTGGAAGTTTTTAAATAGTTTTTTAAGAAGGAAGAAAATGAACATATTTTCAAAATTCATTATTTTGAACTAAAATCTAAAATCTAAATTTTTATTCTTTGGAGTTTTTATTTTTTAATATTTTTTTAATCCAAATGGAAGCTATTTCCTTATTTACATTTATGTTTTAAGTAAATGAAAAGTAAGATATAAGTTAAAGATATATGCAAATAAAGTATACAATAGGCCTAAGCTTAGATTGGCCAAAAACACTTGCTCTCCCTCCTTATACTCTAGAACCTTTAGTGTGTGTGAGAGAGAGAATGCTCAAAACTTCTCCATTTTGAGGTCTTTTTCTTCCTTTCTCACTCTCTTTTGCCTAAAATCCGCTAGATTTTTTCACTTCTTTATATGATTTCACTCACTTTAATATCATCTCTTATTGGTGTACTATCAATTTCAAGATTTTGCTAGTTTAAGCTCTTAAAGAATGGCTTGGTAGAAAACATAATGTTGCTCCATTTTGAAATCTTTATCCTTTTACTTTAATAAGGTCATCTCATTGCTCATCCTCTTAATTAGAAGCTAAATTAGCTTAGTTTATCTAATAGGAATAAAGATTAAATTTTTATTGCATTAAGGCTTAGGGTTTAATTTGAGTGTTTTTTATATAGGGATAAATATTGGAAATTTAGTGTTTCAATAAGTTAATCCATAAAATGTTTATCATTTGATGCTTGTAAATGGTCAAGAAGCTCCTATAAGCACTAGTTGTTCATCAAGTGTTGTGAAGTCTACCTAAGAGAAACAACCATTATAGTGAGCATATAATATATGTTTCAACATATTTTTTATTTTTTAACTACTATCATATTTTTAAATCATTATTCTAACTATATATTGATTTATCATAATTTATTTGTGATTTAATTCTTTATATATGTTAGAGTCCAAGGTTCTTTTAGGATAAATATTTTTTTTTAAATTTCCTTTTAGCTATGGTTATGAGAAATGGTGTTAAATTGATAATATGATTGTTTATATAATATATGTGAGTTTTTTTTCAAAAATGATATGTTTATGGAATATAATTTTTTGAAAATATGGAGAAGTTATGACTTTTCAAATGTGAATTGGCTTTGGATATATGAATGTGGTATAATTGATACATTTGGAGATGAAAATAATGATAACAAGTTTGAAAATCTTAATGTATAGCTTATGGATGGTTCATATTCATGGATGAAACCCATATGGATCATAAATAATTGGAACTTATGTGGATGCAAAATATGTTTTAATCATAGCTATATTATTTGAATTTGTTTACAAAAGGTTTTTCTTTTAACATAACTATTTTAAATAAATATTATTTTTATTATTTTATAAACTTGTTTTTAGGAGGAGACTAGTTAGAAATTATAGTTAGTGGCAATAATGACTTTAACCTTAGTGCACCTCAATTAATAAGAGGGGTTGCTAACTCTATGTGTTAGCTAATGCATATAGATTGAAACTTAATAACTTAATGAGTTACAAAGAAATGAGAATAAGTTTAATTAAACTCTGAGCTTTATAACTTTACATTATGAAATGTGGCTTATCAATTAGTTTTTTATCCTTAAGTTGCGTGCTCCATAATGTCACATTATGAGATCTGACAAGTTAGTTAGTTTACTAATAAGTTATATGTTCCATAATGTCATATTGTGAGATATGACAAGTTAGTTAACTTAACTTAACTTATGAGCTATGTGCTTGATGAACTAGAAATCTTCCTCTTAATTATTATTTCTAATATGATTTTAATGGCTAAAATCTCATTTTTACATTTATGCTAAAGTTTCTTATTTATTTATATCATTATGATTTTGATAACTTGTATTCATTTTTCATATTCTCTATTTGGAAACTCATGAATTCTATTTTGTTATAAATTAATAATCTTGATATTTCTATTGCAATATTTTGTTCTTTTACTTATGTTAAATTAAAATTAGTCCATTTTGTTAAATGGGCAATAAAGTAATCGACGTGGCTAATAAAATGTCCACATGTCAATACTATGCACTTAAAGTGTAGGATTATATTCATAGTTAGAATTGTTTAAATGGCATTCAAGGTATTATTTAGCCAATTATTTCCTTAAATTAATAATATTCCTCTTTCTAAGAAGATAAATACATTTTTATGTTTTAAAATAATTAATTTTTTTAAAAAATTAAGTCTTCAGTGAACCTCTAAATAACTTTTTTTACTCTTTTCATGGGATTTAATTTAGGTTCATTATTTTAAAAAATATACTTATAAAATATTAAGATGAGGAAAATTATTTCATTTATTTGATATTAAATATAAAAAGTTTAGAGGAAGTAAATTTTTTTATATAAAGAAATTTGCTTTCCTATATTATTATGACTCTAAATATCATTTTTTAACTATAAATACAAGCAACATATTACTCATTTATCAACGTACATGCAAATAATATTTTCTTATAAAAAATTATTTTCAATGAAATGAATATAGCCTAAAATTCTTAGTGATTTGTAGATGGAAGTTTAATTGGTTTGAACAATATTATATGATTTACTGCTTGTATTTATAATTGCATGGTCAATTGTATAAAGATAAAAAAAATTCTTTTTATATAAAAAGAAAAATCCCATTTATTATAAATAATTATCTAAAAAATAATTAAAGAACTTTTTCCTTTTCAAGTTAATATAATTAATGTTACTTAATAAAATAAGAGAGTAAGAGTATTATTGATAATCAACCTACTCATTTAAGGGGAAAGAAATTAGACCTTAAATTTAGACTTCAATCACAAGTATTTGTCTATCTTATTTTCATATATAACTTTGAGATAAAGTCATATTGATTATTAATCAAACTCATCATGTATTATTACAATGTATTTAGATACCTTAGTACAAGTGACTTAGTATATTATATTTTCATGAGCCAACTTAGAAGAAAATTTTTTAAAGAGATGAAATACAATTTACTAAACATATTTTAAAATTTTAAAATTTTATATATGGATTTTTTTAAAAAAAATTCAAAATTGTAAGTAAATATTAAAATTTCTCAACTTTAGACTAATGCCACCTTGAAATTCATCCCTGTTTTCAACTTATATATATGAAAGATTTAAAAATACATTTCATAAAAAAATAGATAGACTTAAAAATATATTCTTTGCAATTTATTAAGTGATATTACATTATATTATATATGGAAAATTTAAATGAGGACATAATACACTCGTATTAGTTTTAGATGCATCATATGTAAATACTCATGCCTATTTGTTTTTTTTAGGTACCACCCATTTGTATTTTTATTAATATAAACAATTATGAATCTAAATTTTAAAGATAAAAAGATAATTATAAGTTTGAAAATAATAAAAAAATGTATTTCTTGTTTTAAAATATAACTACATTAATAAATATATCACTCATCATACTTTAGTTTTTTTAACATGTTTTTACAAGTTACTTTATTTAACTTTTGTTTTGTGTTTTCCTTTTTCTAGAAAAAGGAGTGTTAGTAACTTGGGGGAACAATTGGCTAAATAAATGCACGTGAGTGCCACTTTAACAATGCAAAAACTAATTAAAATCCTAGACTTTTAAATGCATAGTTACTATGTTGGCATTATGTCAGCTAGGTAGATTGCTCCATTGTCCATTTGACAAAAGGGACCAGTGGTGGTGAGTTATTTCAAATATTAGAAGGATACAAATAGAGTTTTCAATTTAAAAGGGATCAAATTTGACTAATTAGAATATTAAAGGAACTAAAAGTGAATTTTAGACTTAAAGTTTTCTATAAAAAGCTCATGCTCTAACTTGTCTTGCTTTTATTAGAATGAATATTATTTGCTTATTGAATTAATGAATCATCCTTATGTTCTTTTATATTCTTTAGATAAAGGTGCAACTTCAAATCCATCATCTTTGGCACTATAAAGAGGAGTGTTGTCTAATGGTGAGTCACACACATTATCCATGTGGACTAATGAGTTAAAAACATGTTATTTTGTATAAGTAAAAGTATTGAACTTTTCGATGTATTCTAAAGGATCTTGCTTCAATTTTGTTATGACTTATTATGAGTATGTAAATAAAATATGCATATATATATATGAAATAATGAAAGTGTTTAATCGATGATAGAAATGTGGAAATCCATGATGGGATTAATGAATGTGCTAATAATGGATGTACCTATGTGTTTGAGGGAACAATTAGTATGATATAGGATATTGATTGAATATGTTGGATAGAGGCTTAAATGACTTAATATGTAAACATATACATACATACATATATATATATATATATATATATATATATATATATATATATATATATATATATATATATATATATATATATATATATATGTATGTATGTATGTATTGTTAGCCTTGGCAATCCATATCTAAGAGGGGGTGAATTGAGTATTTTTAAAACTTTTCTTATTTTTAAATTTTTTTTTAAAAAACCTTTCATTTTGGGAAGCCATGAGAATGATTTTAATTCAAATAATTCCAAGAGAGCTTTTAAAATATGTTTGCACTTAAGATATGACAATTTAAACAACTAGTGCAAATTTACTTATTCAACTATGCATAACTAAAGAATCGAGAAGCCAATGCATTAATGAATTTCAATTTCAACTATTCAATCATTTAAAGATCAAGATCAATATTGAAGCACAATGTATTCAATAATTAACAACAACAAGAATAGAGCATACAACTCAATATCTCAGCAAATAGCAATAATAGAATAGAGATTAATTTCCTTTTTAAATATTCAAATATCCAAGCAATAACATAAGCATTATAGCATAATATATCAATAAATGACAGCAACAAAATAGAGCAAGTGATCAAGAGAAATAGAGTAAGTGTAAATACAATAGAGAAATATGGTATAAAAATCAAACACAAGGATTTATAGTGATTCCTCCCTTAGATATCCTCAGTGTATGTTAAGTTCTCCAAACTTATGTATCAATCCACTATCCTTTAAGTTTCAATTGGCACTTAAAGAAGCCTTACATTTCTCTTGCTCTTCCTTGAGCAATCTTCCTCTTAAAAGGGATACCTCATCCTCTCCAAGATTTTCTAAGGGATACTTCACCTTTTATAATTCTAAAGTGATACAAGATGAATAACAACTCAAATAAACTTTTTTGAAGAGTAAATAAAACAAGTAAAGCAATAAGAATAGAGAAATTTCAAATGTAGAGCTCAATTCATGATTTAATGAAAGAGGGAGTAAAATAATGTTAATAAATAAAGTTTAGGCTTTTTCTACTTTATAATTGGTGTTTCTTAGCTTATATAGGGTTTAGATGGAGTATTATAACTATTTGAGATGGTTAGAAATGAAAACTAGCTGTTATTCGTGCACCAAGATAGTTGGAATCAATTCGTGAATTGATTTAGGATGTTCAGAGTGCTTTATGGATGTCTAAAATCGATTAGTGAATCGATTCACCTAAATAAAATTGTAAACTCAATTTTAAAAGGTTTTAACTTTTTCATTTTAAGCTCTTTTTAAGCAAATGACCTATAATTGGAAAGATATTTGAGTTTACTTTCAAATGGAACTAGTTTCGTGCTCATATTTTATGTAATTTTTAAGATATGCTTAAAACAATGAGTAAAAATTAGAAATAGTGAATATGTAAAAATTTGATTTTGAGACTCAACTTGTATAAATTATAAATTTTTCATATCTTAGTCATTTTAAGAAAATGACTTATCCATGGAAAGTTATTTAACTCTATTTTCAAATAAAAATAATTTCATGCTCATAT
This sequence comes from Sindora glabra, assembly GCA_020226215.1. NCBI lineage: Eukaryota > Viridiplantae > Streptophyta > Magnoliopsida > Fabales > Fabaceae > Sindora > Sindora glabra. Next base: position 71,380,443 of record CM035226.1, on the reverse strand, counting down.
CATTTGTATATTTTGAGATATGATTAAAATAATGAGCACATGTCAGAAATGATTGAACTGCAAAAAATTAATTTCTAGACTCATTTTGAAAGAATCATAACTTTTTTATATGTTAATCATTTTAATTAAATGATATATCCATGAAACACTCTTTGAGTTTATTTCATATGAAAAAGGTTTAACAATCAAATCATGAGTTTTTTATGAGATATGATTAAGAGAATGATTAAAGGCCAATATTGAAAATATTAAAACCTTATATCTCATTTATTTTTGAAATTTCCCTATAGGTTATCTTGTAAAAATATGATTATGGGCTATTTTTTTAAAACATTTTGATCAATCTAAGATTATGAAAACAGTTTGAGTTTTATATTATGAAATACTCTATTTTACAAGAAATTCTAAGTCTTAAGATGAAAAAAATATACTAATCAAGTTATTGGGCTTTTCTTGATGCTTCTAAGCTTTTAAATACTTTAATATTCTCAACTTTCAATACTTGGATCATATGTCCTTTCTTGTCTTTCTTACTTATTCTAGAATTAAGCATAATACGATCTTCCATTTCTTTGTTTCAATGCTCACTCTTCTTCATCTTGAACTTTCCTATATACAAGTTCATAAACTTTACGAACCATATAGTTAGTCCAATCTAATATATCAAAATATTGATGCATGATTCTCATATAAAACAAATTAGCATAAGAACATACATAATCATTATATCATATATCTTGATCAATCACATGCTTAATGATATTTATATAAAATATCATTCTTTTAGTACATAATTAAGCATTGGCATTGTAATTATAATCTAACATGTCTATTCAAGATTTTATAATATTTTGGTATAAAAACATGCAATTCTATTGCATAAGACAAGAACAAGTATAAGACAAGCATATACAAGAACAACTATAATCATTATATCATATATATGCATCAATAAAAAAATAGTATATCTATTAATATATATCACTTTTAGCATAAGACATACATTATTATTGTAACATTTATTTGTCATCATCAAAACTCATTACATGAAACCTTAAGGCTAACATGTATATATGTATGTATGTATATATGTCTTTTTTAGGGTCATATACTAGTTATAATCTCTAATTTTAGGTCATAACATTAAAAGTCAAGGTGCACATACTTCTAAAAAGCCTTTCTTTATCCCAAGAGAAGCTTTTGCATTTATCATATTCTTCAAGTTAAGAACATAGATTTGAAAATTAGAAAGAAATAGCCCAACACCAATAGCTTAACATAAGATTTAGAATCAAATGAAACCAATCAAAGATAAAAAAAAATTGTACAACTGCAAAATGCCTTTCATGGAGCATCATTAATATCAAAATAAGTACTTGAACCACTACTACTGTCAAAAATCCAAAAGTTACTATATTGCATAACTTTTAAAACTTAAATGTAGATGCTATCTTGCAATTGAAAGGTTGATAAGTAGTATACCACATAAAGGGAGTTACAGGAATAACGATAGAGAAGGGAATAACACAAATGATATAGAGAGACAAAGAAAAGGAATGGATAAGGATGTTTCTCTTCTACCACTAGTCTTTACACAAAGGAATTGCTTGAAAATTTTTGTTAGCATTTTGCTAAAGAAAGTTGAAGAATTCTAGAGTTGATTAATTTTATTAATCCACATATTAATAGAGCTTTTACTTAGAGAAAGATAGAGTCATACAAATTGATCACATGTGATCTTTTTCAATATACAAATTAAAACTAATTAGGTTTGAATTGATAACTTTAATATACAAATTGAAATCAATTTGGTACAAGTTGATAACTTTCATCAAATTAAAGGAAGATATTAATTAATGTATAGAGCTTTAATTGTACTATAAGTTGCCATTCTATGAAAGAGAAAATTAGTGAAATTTATCTTATAAGGTTAAAAAAATCTAAATTATAAGATCTATCCATTAGCCAAAAATGGCCATAATTTGGCCATTAAAATCATGTAATCCATTAATTCCTTTTTTAAATTTGCTAACATGAATTTTTTTACAAGACTCAATTTTTGGCTAATTGTGATCGGCATGAAGATGTCATCCAAACATCCTTATAAGCTTTACTTAATTCATTATTACCAACACTTACTATTTTTTATGTACTTTGAGATTCAAGGAGTTTATGCATTTGCATTTGACTTGAATATTATGTAATAATATTTCTTTAGAAAGCTTTTTTTAATGAAAAAGGCTATAGTAGTTGCAAGCCATAAAAGGAAAAAACTACTAAAAAATTGAATTATTTTTTAGAACTATATGTGCAAACAACACTTGATAACTTTTTTTGAACATTGGAATTAGAACCTCTTTTAATATTTTGAATGCAAATTTTATATAATGAAATCTCACTTCTCATTATTGGGAAAACATGAGTTTAATGACTCATTTGAAAGGAGATAAGTTTTGCAACACTAATTTGAAAATGTTTTAAAAATAGATGAAGGGTTAGATTTATAAATAGATGAAGATGATTTCTTTCCTTTCTTTTCTTTATGAAAAATTGTGATTCTCTAAGGAAAAGACATTATTTGAAAGTTTTGATTTTATTTTAATAGTTCAAAACATGAAACAAACATAATATAATAGAATTAGGTTAAATAAAACTAAAAAATTTGAAAGAAACTAAGTAAAGTATTTGTAAAAAATTGAAATACCATAAGTTTGAAAATAGGTTTTGTTTTGAAACTCTTTAAGAAAACTTTTAAGAACAATACTTACAAATTTAGAAGTTTTAAACTAAAATTTTTTTCCTTTTTCCTTAGTGGTACCCATGACCATAAGGAGATGTTTTTCTAAACTTGTGATTAGGACGATAATAACACATAAACAATATATGTATAATGCCTATGCTTATAAACATACATACACAATAACCAAACATAATAATAAGAAATTAAAACATACATATGAGGTAGCTAAACATAATAATTATGAAATGATTAAAAATATGCATAAATAAATCCAAACCTTATGGCTTATTACATATTATGTTCATAAAAATTCTAGGGCTCACTTTACTAGCCATTATCGTAAAATTTATTACAGGAGTTCAGTTAAATACAAACTTACTTCTATTGCTTAGGTGAAAGATGCTCTAATGCAAAAAAGAATTCAGTTAGCTTATCTAGATCCTTAATGTTTAGATTTTAGATAGTGATATGTTCTTGATGAAAAGTCAATAAAAGCTAACCTAGAGAAACCACTCAAGTTCTTTACATGTATTAAGGGCTGAATTGATTTATCATTAGAGTATAGTGTAGCTTGAGGCAAGAAATCCTAGTATAAGTTAGAATATCTTCTACTAATTACCAATTAATAATTTAGATGGGTCCATTTGGAAGATGAGTATCTAAAAGAGAAACAATATAACAACAGCGAGCATGAAACCTAGTAAGAAGCCACTAATCCCTTATTTTACTAGGTTTTAGCTAATAAAATATAAATAGAAATGCATATTTACAGTTCATGGAGATAAAAATCTTACAAGGAAACTTAAAAGTAATTACTAGAATAACTTGTTATTTTGACAACAAATGGTAGATGATATACATGTTACCTTCTTATAACCTTCTTCAGCCTTATCTTCTCTTTCACCATCCTTATCCCTCTAACTACTAACTATGCCTTTTTTAAATAGGGAATCTAGCCATAAATATCTCCCCTTACAAATCACATAATAGGTATAATGTGGCCTATTAGGATTAATACAGTATCATGCCTCATTAAATCAATATAATGAGTCTAGCCATATGTAAGGAATTAAGTATCAATTATGTAAGGTATGATCAAAATATCATTCTTGCTATAGGTATCATTTTATGTTCAAAACAAGTCCAAGTCCAAAAACATTCATAATTCAAAAGTCTATGGTCTAACAAAATCTAAACTCCACAAGTTCATAACCAAGATAAGGTCAAGGGCCTAAATAGTTCAAAATTCATAGTTCAAGACCTAATTTATCACAAAATGGCTCAATGGATTTAGTTTTAAGTTCAAATATTTATTTTTGTTTAGAACACCTTTCATATTTCAAAATTCCCTTTAAAAGCATCTTTTGTAGAAAATTTACAATTTATTTTTCTTATTTTTCCTCAGATACTCGTGAACATCCATGGAGAAAAATTCCAAGATTTTAAGCGAGAAACTCATAGGTAGGCTATATTACTTATGGCCTCCTCCTCATTTCCCTTCAAAATAAATTTCTTCTTAGATACACTAGGGTACTTGAAGCTATGTGCCCTTAAAGATAACATTTTTTAATCCATATTCCATACTATAAAAAACATATGTGCTAGATCTAATCTAACATATTCCTAGTTAAACCTCTAAAATTCTTAGCATGCCTTTTAAGATTTATTAAGAGCCAAATATGCTATTCTCATGAAGATACTAAGCATATAAATTCTTAGAAAAAATTATAATAATATTTTAGCATTTCTTAAAATTCCCTAACACTTGATCATGGTCTAACATGTTAATATGCATAAAGCTTATTAAATGTACTAATAAAATTCTTATGGCCCATAATCATGCAAATAAACCTTTCTAACAATATTTTGTGACAAAAACTCAAGAGAAGAAAGGTAAAAGGCAACTTACAATTTATGTTCTTCCATAGTTGAGAATCCATGAAATAAGTTTTTCCTAACAAAACATGATTTTTGAAGTAAAGAGGGAAAAACCCTATTTTTACCTTAGATTTTAGAAACTATGAAGATAAATTCATTATGGAAGGTAGAGGAAGAAGCTATGAGCTTTCTAGCAGAGGAAAAATATTTGATATTTTTTTTTTGAAATAGATAATATTTCTTAAGTGTTTGGTTATGTGTGGTTTGCTAAATAGAGAAATGAAGTCAATTTGCTATTTTAGGAGAAGGGTGGCATGTGAATGAGAGAGGAAGAGTTAAAGTTAAGGTTTTAGTTTGTGAGGAGCTTTTACAGTCATATAAGAAGAAATGTAGTTGAATGATTAATATAAGAATTACTATTGGTACTTGTGGCATAAGATTTGGAGAGATTGTGAGTGTGAAGACTCTTGTATGGAGGATAGCCAGTCATTAGAGAAAGACAAAGGGAAAGACTTTTATCTTTTTCTTAGCCATTTGAGGAAATAGAATAAATGCATGCATTAGGTACTATTAAAAGTACAATAGGTAGTACTTTAGTTTGAAATTTTTACCACCCTTATTTTGCATTGTATGCATGACCATATGGGAAATTGGGGCCAAAGATATGTGTTAAATTATAAACACCTTGATTTCACATAAAATGGATTTTCAATAGGATTAAATTAAAAAAGATTTGAAGGTGCCAAGAAAATTTTTTAAAATTTAAAAATCCATTTATAATGTAAATAAAATTATACTAACTTTTCAAAAAGATAGTGTTACCAGTCTTTTCAATTTTGCTCACTTCACTTCTCATTGCGCATGCCAATCTTGAATGCCAAGATAAATAAGCTATTTAGAACAACAAGAAAAATCTCATCATTTAAAAATTATTCTCAAAATTAGATATTTCATTTAAATCGACTAAAATCTTATATTAAGATTTCCCTAACCTTATATATGATACTGTGTCAGAAAAATGCAATATTGGTCTCAAAATTCCATTTTTAAACTTTTCTTTCAAAAACTTATTTTTTTGTCCTTCTTATAAATTTTAAAAAGATCTACAAGCTAAACTTTAGTATCTACTTACTAGTATGTATACTATCTTAGTTGACTAGTCAATTTTACTATTTTAAATCTTGACCATTCCTAGGTTGCCTTATAAGAGTGAGGAAAGAATTATGCTAATATTTAGCTTTTAACCTTTGACAAAATTGGACCATTTTGCCTTTGAGTTTAGCTGAAATTTACCCTTAAGCTATATATAAGAGTGGATAGGGTGGCAATTTTTAATATGATATAATAATTTGATATGAACACGAAATGTTTACATGAATTTGGATTAAGCTTATATAGGTTTGAGTTGTTAACGGGTTTACTCATTTAATATGAATAATAAATAGGTTGAGTAGTCGTAAATAGATTGATACACTAATTTATTTTAAACTTTATATTTAAATTTTTAAAAATATTATTTGAGAAATAATTGATAATTAAATTATAAATTATTATATATAACAAAAATATAAAATTCATGCTTTAAAAAATAGTAATAAAAATAAAAAATTATTTTATTAATAATTAAATATATTTTTTATAAAAAATAATAAGTAATTAAATTTAATAAGTAAGTTTATAGTATAAATTTTTTAATTGTAATTATTAAATAGGTTAGATAGATTAACTCACTTTAACAAATTTAATAAATGAGTCAACTCGATACAATATAACTATTATTTAGGTCAAGTTGAACTTATTCAAGTTTTTACCAATCTTTAATATGACACAAATTTGACATGTGAATATAAATTAACACCCTAAGAAGTGGGCCACGATTTTGTGTGGCACAATTGTGCTTCCCCTTTCAAGTGAACAAAAATCAACTTCCTAGCTAGACTTGTCTTTAAATCCATTAACGTTTGGCCTTTTTGGTTCTCTTAAGTTTCTAAGCAAAAACAAACCTATTGTTAGGCTTACTTAAAACTTTCTAATATTTCATTTCTACTAGAAATATTAACAGATCGCTTTTAATTTGTTTTCCTACTTTAGTTAGCCCAAAATAATTTTACTCACTTTCATTATTATCTCTAATGAAAATCTAACTAGATAATTTTTAATGAATATTACAATTTCATTTGAACTCTATGTACCAATTATGATTTTTAATCCTTAATTTGATGTAAGTTATTAATGTAAGCCTAATTTGATGCAATTTATATATTAGATAGACCAAAATAGAATATTAAAACCAAGGAAACAAATATGACTAATTTATATATTAAAAGACTAAAATTGTAATCAAGCTTAAATAATGATATTAAATTTCAATGCTACAATCAGATTAAAAATATTTCCTAACATTTCATTCCTTTCTAAATAAATGTACCTCCAAATGGGACATTATGCTATTTATAATATACTTTTAGTCTTACAATGATATTGAAAATGGTTAGGTTTACAACTTTGATAACCAAACCAAAGTCTTAGTTACCTTTAGTTCTTAAAAGGGGAAGTATGACTAGTTAGCTTGGAATGAATTAGCCAATTGCTATTACTCCGGTTGTAAAATCTGTAAGTTCTATGGATTAATCTATTGACATTGAAACTTCATACGTGAATTATTATTTTTCTTTGAAAAATAATGAATGGAAGTCTACCAACTAGAGGTCATGTTATACTTTATCAAACTTATAACCAAGTGGTTTATCAAGGAAAAAAGTTAGACCCAATAAAGCACTATACTTAGTAAATTATTTGATCATGGATTATAGTCAAGAGTTATTGCATATTAAAAGAAAGAAAAAAGGCACTCTCCTAGTCATGCTTTAAATTCTAGATACTATTGTAATAGTAAGGTAATAGAATGGCATTTAGTTTTTGGTCTTAGATGCAGAAGATAACACAAATGGAGAATAGTTAGAGTGGATGCTTCTTTTTCAATGATCAAAATTGGGCCTTTTCAAGCATATATAGAATTGAAAGTGGGAAAGGAAGAATGAAATGTTTCTTAGAGACAATAAGGAACTTACTTTCCAATTTATTCTAAAGTTGATGTAAGGTATCCATGCTTAAACAATCGCTACTCCTAATCAAGTAGATTTGGTGGTTCAACTAGTAGCAAAGTGTATTTAATGATTGTTAGAGGAAGGTGAGGACTATTTGATTGTCTCGTGGAAGCAAGATGCAAAGTTCTCCAAGGAAATATTGCTTTGTACGTTTAATACTTTTAAAATTGTTTTTTTATTTTCTAAATTTTAAAAATAAAAGTACCTATTTGGATAATTATTTTTAAAAATTATAATTTTATATGTATAATTTAAAAATATAAACATTTTTTAATTTTTTTAATTATTTTTTGTTCATGGAATAAATTTTGTAATTAAATAAAAATTATTCTTATCTATTTCACCAACTACTCTTTATTCTTTTTTTAATTTAAAAATAACTTAATAAATAAATAATTTTTAAAATAATTTCTATAAACAAGAAAAAAAAATCTAACCAAACTATCTTTAAACAATATAGGTAGTTAGAATATTTTCACTAATGTATTACTTTGTCTCTTGGCAATGAAAAAAGGCAAACTATATAACAAAATTAATTTTTTTATGAAATTGTATAATATTAATAAAATAATCTCTAAATCATCAAAAGCTACAATTTTATCCATTAATTATAATTAATATATATAATTTTGTTGCTTAAGATATAGAATTACATAATTATAATTATATTATAATTTTATATTTTTCAAAGTTATTTTTACTAATATTTCATAATTGCATATTGAAATTATTAAATATTAATTTTATTTTATTTTTATAGAAAGGCAATTTAATAATTGCCACATCTTGGACATCTATAGACTGTTTGTTGTTTATAATCTTTAATGTAGAATTGTTAAAACGATTTGACCCAACCTTACCAAGTTAATCCAATAAGCAAAAATTATATGTTGAGTCAGTCCCAAATTAAACACTTTTTCACTAAGTTAGCTTAGGCCGAGTTGCTAAGGTCCTATAATATAACTATGATTATAATTATATTATAATTTTATATAATTCAAAGTTATTTTGCTAATACTTCATAATTGCATATTGAAATTATTAATTATTAATTTTATTTTATTTTTATAGAAAGACAATTTAACAATTGCCACATATAGCACATTTGTAGATTGTTTGCTACAAGCACTCTTTGATGTAAAATTATTAAAACAAGCTAAGTCAACCCTACTCAATTAATTTAGCAAGTAAAAACTATACATCATGTAGTTATGCTACTTTTTTATTAAGTTAGCCCAGGCTGGATTGCTATAATTCCAATTTCAATCACAGTTTCAATCTCAAATCAACTTTTACCAAGCGATCCTAAATGAAATTTACAAGTTGTTTTGCTTTATTATTATTATTATTATTATTATTATTATTATTATTATTATTATTATTATTATTATTACTTGTTTGTTTATTTTTAATTTTATATTATTAATTAATTAAAATTAATTATTATTATTTAAAAAATTATTATTATTAATGGATATAACAAAAATAGTAAAAAAAATAAAAACATAATATTTTTTAATATGAAAAACCTCTAATTAGAAGAATAATTAAAAACTATGGCACTTAGATTAAAAAAAATTAGTATTAATTAAAATAGATATGAGTATTTTGTTAAATAAATTCATAATGTAGATGAATATCACTATTTTGCAATACCAATAATAATTTATTAGTTTAATTAATATATTTATTTAGTTATAATAATTATTTTATATATTTTTTATTAATTTTTAAGTTTTAATACCATAAATTGAATTTGTCACATAATTTTTATTGATTTCCTAATTTTAATGTAATTATTTATTTTGATAACTGTATATAATATATGTTGACAATATTGAATATAAAAATTTATTAATTTTAATACTAAAAATTATTTAATATTACTCATATATAATTTTAATATTATATATAAATTTAAGTATAATTTTAATATATTAAAATTATTATTTTAATTTATTAATATATAATAATAAATTATTTATTTATTATTTATTACTATTATCATATTAATAAATTTGTTTAATAATTTAACGGATTAATACAAACCAATTTCAATTCTTTATCAAAATGAATCAATTTCAATTCTTTATCAAATTGAATTTTTGTCATTATTTTTTATATCAATCCTAATATCAAATGATGTAAAATTATAACAATTGCAGATCATTTCGTTAATTCTTTATTTTAATGTGAAAATATTCAGAAAAAAAAAAAAAAAAGGTTGAATGCAGACGGGAAGTTTGTCTCCATACATTGGCACCGTTAACACCGAAGAGCAGTGAATCAGAGCCGTTTCCAATTTTGCACCCCACAGCAGTCGTCAACGCCGATGGCCGTCAACTATGCTGGTTCCCTAAGAAATCCCTTCGGCCGCTTCCTACGCATTCCCTTACATCAGCACTTTAAAGGTATGAAAACATTGAAAAGCAAACATATTTTCATAATTGTTCACTCTTTTGTTTGCTAAGTGGAGACGCAGGCGGCTTTTATTTTGATATTTTGGTAACCGGAAAATTCTATAAATACCCATCTGGATCTCCGGCTTTATTGTCAGATATCCAAAATCTGAGAATCCCGGAATTTGCAAAGAAAAACTGTCCCCAGTGATCTGAAAATGGCAGCCGAAGATCCCACTATACCACTTCTTACTCCTTATAAGATGGGCAATTTCAATTTATCCCATAGGTAATACTTGTTCAAATTTGTCAAAAAAAAAAAACTGTTCTTTTTTTGGCGTGTTTCCAATTCTTCTGTTGTGATTGGCTCGTAACAGTTGTCAAATACCTTTTTTTGGTTAAATATTTGAAAGAAGAATCTTGTGGGTCATGATGAGGAACTCTCACTAGTCAAAGTTCTTGGTACCTTTGGTTAAATATTTCTGGGTTATCTAGTTTAAAATGGTTTAATTCTGAACTTTCAGGATTGTTTTGGCACCGTTGACTCGGCAGAGATCTTACAATAATGTTCCACAACCCCATGCTATCTTATATTACTCTCAAAGAACCTCCAACGGGGGTCTTTTGATTGCCGAAGCAACTGGGGTTTCTGATACTGCTCAAGGGTAATTTAACTCATTTTATCACCCTTCATATTCATTTGCTTATGCTTTGAAGATCCATTATGTACTTATTATGTGACCTCTTTGTATGCAAAGGTATCCGCACACACCAGGTATATGGACAAAAGAGCAACTGGAGGCATGGAAACCCATTGTGGATGCTGTTCATGCCAAAGGTGGTATATTCTTTTGTCAGATTTGGCATGTTGGAAGGGTTTCAAATTCAGGTGTGTTGTGATATCAATTTTGTTCTAAACTCTGATATACTAACCTACGTACTAAATGATCTATATTTGCAATTAAGCCAAGCTCAGTTTGGTTATGTTGGACCTATTCCTTCAGAAATGCTGTCACACTACATTTACCCCCATTTTATGAGCTTACAATACATTTGCATATGTGTTAAATATTTGATATAATCATAAAAGTCTTGGCAACACATTTTTTCACGGTTATCACAGTTGTTTCTATTTTGTGATTTGGTTATATGGCTGCAAATAGTTTAATTGATCTTAATATCTTTTACTTTTATATATATAAGTAGAAATAATTTTTATATATTTTACAATAGATAGCCAGACCTGTCTGCTAAATTTTTTTAAAAAATAACCGTATTTACATATCATGTTGGTATCCATATGTATGCAACATATTTTGCCACGTGCTTCATTTGACAAAAACATAAGTGAGGGATTTTTGTCTGAAGCTATAGCTTCGGATGGTTTTGAATTCACAAGGTTTCAGTTAATGAAAGAACAAACTTAACCTATGGAATAAATTTCCTGCCTGGGGTAGATAGGTGGAGGTGGTGTTGTATATAATAGTAACTGCAATCATTTTTAGTGGAGAAATATGATAGGCCCTCTAATCTTTCTCTTTTCTGCTGTGACACAAGAGTCAGGTTTAAATCCTCTGCTTTTTATTTATGCCAGATTAAATTAGAACGCCTAAAACTTAAAGTAAATGTAAATGCCTTCTAAAACTTAGTGCGCCCCACCTCCTTTGCTGTCTTGTCTCTCCCCCCATGGTGGGTTGTTGAAATGATTACTCCTATGTTTTATCTTTCAGTAATATTCCATACTCTTTAGTTTCTACTCTAAAGCTCTTAATATTTTAATGATTTTGTAACTATAAAATTTAAGATCGTCTTTCCATATTGTTTTGAACAGATTCTCAGCCAAATGGTCAAGCCCCAATATCTTGTACAGATAAGCCACTGACTCCTCAAATTCGAAGTAATGGCATTGATGTTGCCCAATTCACCCCACCAAGAAGACTAAGGACAGATGAAATTCCTCAAATTGTCAATGATTTTAGACTTGCTGCAAGGAATGCTATTGAAGCTGGTAACTTTACAAACTACAAAGTTAATATTTAAGTGTAGCAGAAATTCTTGGTACTTCAACCATAACCAATATTAAAGTTGCCAGGTTGCTTTAGCTATTCCAAACTCAATACATGAATATGCAAGTATCATAGGCAATGGGAATTTACATAAATTATGTATTATAGCTATGTCGGGTGTTGGCAGTAACCTACATAGGGGGAATGCATTGTAGGTCATGGTCATATATTAACTAACTGGATAACAAGTATTACCCAGGCAATAGGATTTTACCAAAAATTATGTAATATAACCGTAGCTGAATCAAGTATCTGAATATCCTCCATGGGTGAAATGCATAGAGTTCTTGAGGATGGGTTTAATGGGTTGGCTTAAGATTATTTTGATTTTGTCTCAGAGTGGTAAGAAGAGATAAATTTAGCCCGACTTACAAGAGGGACTCACTTGAATTTACCCAGCTCGACTTAGACCGGGTGGTGTTGATATGATGGTTTTTCACCAGTTGCTTAGATTATTGATCGGTTAGTTGTATGCTCAAGTTCGTAACTGAATGCAACATCTTTAATAGGATGATAATTGTCTAATTGCAGGTTTTGATGGTGTTGAGATCCATGGAGCTCATGGTTACTTACTTGACCAATTTATGAAAGATCAAGTGAATGACAGAACAGATGAATATGGTGGATCCCTTGAGAACCGTTGCCGATTTCCTTTGGAAGTTGTCCAAGCTGTTGTTGACGAGATAGGGGCAGAAAGGGTTGGAATTAGATTGTCACCATTTGCTAACTATGCAGAATGTGGAGACTCTAATCCCAAAGAGCTGGGCCTTTACATGGCTAATGCCCTCAATAAATATGGTATTTTGTACTGCCACATGGTTGAGCCAAGAATGAAGACCCTTGGAGAAAAAGTTGAAGGCCCACACAGTCTATTGCCAATGAGAAAGGCCTTTAATGGAACTTTCATAGTTGCTGGAGGTTATGACCGCCAAGATGGTAACAAGGCTGTGGCTGAGAATCGTGCAGATTTAGTTGCGTATGGCCGTATATTCTTGGCTAACCCAGATTTGCCAAGAAGATTTCAGCTTGATGCACCTCTCAACAAATACAACAGGGAAACATTCTACATTCCTGATCCAGTTTTGGGTTATAGTGACTATCCATTTCTTGGAGCCAGTCCCTAAGCATCAAAAGAGGAAAGGATATTTTTGAAGTTCTCTCTCCTTTATTACATTGTGTTGGTTTTCCAGAGTCCCTCTTGAATGATAATGTGTAACAATGTCACCACCTGTCAACAAGAACTTTAGAAGAATAAAACAGCAGCAATGTATCTGATGTTGCCCTAAGATGTTTTTACTGTAATTTGTATTTTGAAAAATATAAATTCAAGGAATTGCCTGAAGATTGGAAAAAGCTGGAGAAATTTTGCCCTGTGATGTTCTTGTCGTGACATGTATTTTGAAAGACAAATTCACAGAATTGAAACAAGATTGGACAAAACCTGAAGGAATTTGACAATTTGTTTTATGGTTAATTTGAAAGTACTGAAAATGGAGGGGAACTAATTGATATTAATTTATTGTTTCACCTCCAAAGGAATCTCAACAATAATACAAATGGGAAAACAGGATAACAGAACATAGTAAGTAAACTTCCCCTCAAAATTCAGATTTAGAGGTTAATTGATCAAATTATATGGAATCCACCATATAAATACTCGACATTTTTATATGCCAAAACATTATTTTTACACTAGAAAAGATAGCAGCGTACTCTGTACTTTCCTCTTATGATCAAACTAAAAGATTCTGCTGACCTATATAATTTGATAGGAACTCTAACCAATAAAAGGCAACTGAAAAGCAGCAGGATGAAGGGAGAAAAACATGGAAAGGTTAAAAGGGTTGCCAACCAGACTTCAAACAGAGCAGTTGAGCTAAGTCAATGGCAATGCAAATCTAAAGTTGGTCTGATGCAGTCAACATTTTATGAAGCTTCTTTGCCGTGCCATTTCCTAAATTATTGAAAATCAAATGCAAATAAATGCCTTCATTATATAGGGAATAAACTTACATTTCATTGCAGTGAACTCATTTCTTAGTTCATCTTTGTTCACTTGAAACAAAAATAATTAAAAATAAATAAAGCTAACTGCAACAAATAAATTGCAAAAACTTTTGTTAAAATATTTAAATTTGATCCATTGTCATTATAATTAGTTTATACTATCAATTGTTCCTATGTTATTATGTCAATAAAAAATTATTAAAATTCTTATTGTTGGAAAAAATTAAAAATCTTTAATTACTATTACTTTTTTAATTATGTGTCACTTTTTTATTTATTGATAATGTCAATGATTTTATAATACATCAAATTTAAACTCTTTATTAAAAGACATTATTAATTGAATATATCTCTTACTCTCATTGTTTTTTTTTTTTGGTGAGAAAATGATGGCCAATTTAGACAATTATTTCAAGAATTAAAGCATTAACAAAATTCTTGTCCTTTAACAGAAATCTTTTCTAGAATTCAAACTTCTATCCATCAATAAGTAAAATCCATTTGAGGTTAGTATGTTTTTCATTGAACCTAGTTATTTGTATAATTGTTGGATATGTATGTGTGTATGAAATTGTGTAGATAACTTTTGCTTTTATTTTTTAAGTAAAGTAGGGTAACGATGTATCATAACATGATTTTATTTTTGATCTTCCATGGTTGGAATACTAAATTGGTTCTTACTTATAGCTTAAAAGTTAAAAATCAAGTCTTTATTACATTTATTTTTTTATTTTTAATTGAATACTTTCCATCTCTTTTTAATTAAATTCCATTAATAATTGTAAATTTTAACAACACTTTGTTGATATAAGTTCATGATTGTTGATGAAATAGATATATATCATTTGCAACTGTATTTTAAGTGCCAATAATGTAACGAACATTATAACATTTTACAGAATTATTTTATTTCTAAATAAAATTTGGAGTTATATGCTTCTTAATCTATAAATTGTTAATATATTTGTTGTTCATGTGCATTAATTATTGACAAAAAAAAATTTTAATTACTAGGTAAAATAAATATAAGAATCTAATTCTAAGCTTTTAAACTAGAAAGACTTAATTAGAAATTAAAACGATACATTAGGATTCGTATGTTATCATAATTTTCTAGAATTGATTTTATTTTATTTCAATAAAAATAATTTTAATTTATTTATAAATAAATTCTATTGTTTGGAGCCTTTGTAAAAAATAATAACTTTAATTTATTTGTAAATGAATTTTTTTTGGAATATGTTGAAAAATATATGAAAATCAATTAAAAATTATATTTTGATGGTGTCATGGTACATACAATGTTAGAAATGAAGTAAATTTTTTTATAGTGTGTTTTAAGTCAAATAAAATTAATTATAGTAAAATCCTTGTTAAATTTGATAAATTTCATAATGGTGTAAATGTAATTAAAATAAAAATTATAAATAAAATAAAATAAAATCCATTTTTACTTATGTTGCGTTTGGGTAAAGCATTTAGGAAATACTTAAGATTTTACACTTGGAAAATAATAACTTTGCTTAGTTCTTATGAATAAGGATAATAGCCAATATAATATTTCAAAAATAAATATAAAATTTATAAAATGACATCTATTTTGGTTAAATTTAAAATGCCGAATTTGATAATTTAAATTTATCATTTAAGATATTTAAGAAATTCATATGTTTTATCTAATTATTTTCATACAAAGCATTTTAGATTATAAAATTTAAATTTCTTAATAGTTAAATTAACAACTTCAATTTCTACATCCAAATATAAAGTCAAATACTATTCTAAAAATAAAATTCATTTGGAAATAAAATGAATATGTCAAATAAGGAGTAACATATTAATTTAATTATAGTATTATATATTTCTTTTTTTTGTGTAAATAAAATGGTAAGAATGAGAAGTTCCCCAATTCTAACAAATAATACCACTAGCATTGAGAGGCATTTGAATCCGAAATTAAGAGAAGTCATAATAATCTTATTTAAATCGTCACATCCAAGTAAAAAAAATTTCATCCACAATATTATTCTAATCCCACTTATAATCATGATGATTAAGTTTAAGATAAAGTTAACCCAATGCAATTTTCATCCGAAACTCCTCCATAATTTAATAGTTTCCTCCTTTTAATCCCCTTGGTTTTAGTGGGACTTCCCTCTTGTAGATACATCTTTACATAAAATGTCCAAAAGGAAGTACAATACATTAAACTTTTTGAATCAGGACAATAATTAGATGTTGTTAAACTAGCAAAACACTAAAAGAGTTCCGTTTGTTTTAACAAGAAAATAAATTTTTATGAAAGATAGTTTTTTAAAAAATTGTATTTCCTGCAAAATAAATTATTCTTTTGTTATTTGAGTAAAATAAGAGAACATACTTTCTCTCCTTTGGTTCACAAATGAAAACCATTTTATTTTATTAAAAATATCATTATACATACAAATTTTATTTTTAAGGTTAAATCATATAATAATCATTTTATTATTAAAATGTTATCAAGATGTAAGCCGATAAATCTTTAAGATAAAGAATAGTGGGTGTTTAGAAGAATAAATAAGGAAAATATTTTATTTAATTAAAAAATTGATATCAAGAATAAAAAAATAAGGTGAAAAGAAATATATAAAATTTATTTCCATTTTTTGCTTTCAAGTTATACATTTGGAGTTACAATTTTTAAAAATAGATTTTGAAAAGTGTTATTAAACAGGTTCTATTATTTTTAAAAAAATAAAAAAATAAAAATATTTTTAAAAATAGTAAACAGACAAACCATTTATATCAATATGTATGTCATGACCCAAATTTGGACCATTGTGACCAGTATAAAGATATTAATTTGATATATTTACAAGTTTTTTTCCAAAATAAATCTTTTTCTAACTTAACTAATTTTAGAAAACATGCAAGATGCAAAATCACATAGTTGGAAATTTCACTAATTTTTTTGGCATATTATGTACAACTTTTATTCAAAAAATAGATATCACAAAAATTTTGATAAATGCTATTTTGGAAGTCTTTGATAGAAGATAATTAGTAACTTATTTACGATAAACAGAACCTTATCTCAATAAACAATCATATTCAAAACTATTTCTCTTATTCAAGAGAAAATGTAACATTTAAAATCAATTTATAAAACTATTAGAATTGACATTAAAGAACAAAATCATCATTTTTCTTGAAAATTCTTCAAGAAACCAAAAAGATAGAGTAAAGAATAATAAAGAACTCTTCTAATTCTTTCAAGAGAATTAAGTTCCATCTTTAAAATAGAATTTCCAACCATGAACAAATACAATATAATCAGACTAGGTTAGAAAAACTTAAAAAATTAAAAAATCCTATTCATTTTAAAATATACTTTAGAAATAACATACTCTTCTTAGAAATTAGATTTTGTGCTTTAAAATCAAATAAATAACATCTTTTCAAAACATTTCTTTATAAATCATTTCATAAATCCTTTCAAAGAAAAGTAACTTTCACCAATTACTGAATACTTTCAAGACTAGATGGCATATCGAAAACTTTTCTCATACTCAACTCGTTGTAAACAAATTATTTTAGTCATTAAACATGGTTTCTTTCCAATTTTTCTTTTGAAAGTTAGGGCCATATGTATAGATATCTATTCACCACAAAACAACCTTTTAGTAAAGACTATAAAATAATTACTTTTGGAAGTAGTAAGTAATTAACACTAAAAGTCATGCACCACATAGACACATACATACATGTGTGTGTGTGTGTGTGTGTGTGTGTATCTGCACTATTTATACACAAATTACCGAGGTTCATGTATTATACCCAGTCATCAAAAGTTAGAGTCATAAAATAATATACAAACTAAGTAAAAGAGTTAAAAACTAACTATATAGATATAAGTCTCAAAAGCAAATAAATTTAAATGATAGTTATCAAAACAACTAACTATCAATAGTATCATTAGAGTCTAGAATTGTGTGGTCCTCAGCAATTAGTACATAAGGAGGTGGATCATTTGTCATTATTGTTGCTATAAGTGGTACTAGTGTTGTGGGATCATGGGAAGTATAGTTAGCTAAGAACTACAGTATATCAAATTGGTACTTAATCATCCAATTAGTAAGGCAACCAAGTACAATGATAGAAAAGTTAAAGGCTACATGAAAATCTATATCTAATGTATAAATATCAAGATGTTACTATATATGGTCCAATACAACTAGCACCAATTTGGCTACTTTTACCTTAACTAACAACTACACCCCAGTGTGGTATATTCTTATATCATAATAAAACTTTAACTTGAAACTAAGCATGGCTAGTCTCCTACAAATGACAACATCTACCATAGATCTTAATTGGCTTCATCCGAATGCTAAATATTTGAAAAACATATCCATAAGTAGAGTAAGTAATTATTAATGAATGGCTATTAAACCAATTTTCTAATGGATTTTAGCTAGAAAACCAAATATTACAAAACATATATAAAAAAATTTTCTAACTAAAATACTTTTTCATTTAATTCATACATTTAGTTTTTCTATTTACTGCACTTATACAAGTATATGAAAAAGATTATAAATTGAGCATAGATTATAATCACAAGCATATAATTTCAATTTAATCATACAATAGAAATGGTAAAAGCTATGTAGGGTTATTACCTTGTTACTTATGGGATAACCTTATCCTATTCATCCCAACTTTGTCCCTTTGCCTGATCCTGTGTTATTATACGTGAAATCGAAATACAGGGCGCCTAGCCATCTCCTATTATTTCCATAATATGGGTTTCACTTATATTTCATATTCACATTTGTATCACATATTCACATTTATTTTCACATTATCACATAGGGCATCATGCCACATTTATTGAATCATAATTTCTTAATATTGAACAAGATAAGGTCAGAATACCATCCTTTGTCATGATCATTATATAAATAGTATATAATTATAATCACAATAATCTAGTAGAAAAGTTTGATAAATACCTTGTTACATTTTAATTGATCATGTTCAATCATTCGTGCTTTCATATTCAATGCTAGATCTCCAAGAGTTTAAAATCTAGCCATACTTTTCACAAATAAAAGCTTATTAACTCTTCCACATTTCCATGCAATTTACCAAGAGTTTTTACATTAACTCTTTTTCATAATTTTCATGAATATCATTGGGGAGTTTTTTCTTAATACCCTTATCTAAAATTTCACTAATGTATAATTCATAAGATAAATCATAACATTTTTTAATGCACTAAAAAGCATGGAAGGTCATGATTTTTCAACATAAAATTATGGAGCTCAACCTACATTTTCATATTCAATTTCTCTTATATTCAAGCAAATTTCAAGATCATTATTTTCATATAACTCTATGCTTAAATTAAACAAGATTCCCTTTTTATAAATAAGTTTACACTACATGGTTATTTTAAAGCTTCAACTTGGATTTCCTAACTCATTTTATTCTTAAAGCTAATCGCATTCAAACCTATACCTTACATATCATTTTATCATGTAGGAAATTAAATCTGCTTACTAACCTAAATAATAACTCACAATAATATAATAGTAAAACTATGACATTATCTTAAATTTTCATCATCAAATAGTCATGGAATAAACCTTTCCTAAGTCCTTTATATATAACTATCACTTTCTCAAGCTAACTTTTCATACAATATTTTAAAAAATTTCATGCTATTTTCTAGCCTAGAAATTATGACCTTTAGGATCATTTTCTCACCATTTTTTTGTCTAAAATTTTATTACATAAGTTACCAAAATACTCTACTAACAAATAATATCATAGAAAGTAAAAATTTTCTTTTAAATTCATAAGTTTGGTGCTATTTTTCTAGCAAAAATTATGGCTTTTATGGTTTTTTTTTAACATCTTTTGACTTAAAACCTTTGGTATAAATGTTATATATTATTCCCAAAAGAGTTTAAAACCAAATGCCTATAATAAAGGTATACTCTTAATTATGATAGTGCTTTATGCTATATCTATCATTAATATTGTTTTAAATTACGATCACTCATCTTCTATTGTGGTTCATTGTTTGGTTGAAGATTATAGAAAATTGCTTTTGGGCTTGAGATCATTTGTTTTGAGATATATATACAAGGAAACAAACTTTGTCGCTGATTGTATTGCTAAAAATGTTAACATTAGTAGTAATGTTTTGCAAATTGTAAGTTCCCCTCCTATAAATGTTTCCTTACTTTTATAAAAAGATGTGATAATATTCTTACAAAAGACAACTACCTAAAATTACAAGTATGATAATCTTTTTCATAAGTCCTTTTCAAAAATCATTTTCAAGGCTTTTGTTTCCTTTTTAAAAATATTTCTAAATATACTTCAAAACCCTTTTTTATCTCCTTTCTTTTTCAAGTAGGTTTTTCAAAGTTTCAACCTTTCCAAAATTGTAGAACAACTTGTAAAACATACAATGATTTCAAAAATCAAAACTTTTCCAAACACTTTCTTTTCTAAAGTTATAGATCAAAACATCCTTTTTCAAGATTCACACTTTTTGAGTTCAAAACAATAACTTATGTTTTTCTTGAATAAAACACTTCTTTAAGTTCAAAGAAACAATATCCATCATAAAAATCATAGTTTTAACACACTATTTAATAGGAATATATATATCTTACACATACAAAAACTTTTTAAAGAAAACCTAAAGGAAAAAAGAGTAAATCTCCACTTACTCTCTTTGGACCTTGCTTACTTGATTATACATCTATAGGTTCAAGTTTCATTTTACCAAAAATAAAATAAAGTTAGTAACAAAACTTTTAAAAGAACCATAAAAAGTAGTAAGATAACAAGAGAAAATGATTTTTACCTTTCCTTAGAAGATGAAAGAGCACTCTTTCCTCAAGGAACTTAAGAACACACTTAGAAAATCAAGAATACTTCCTTACTACCTCTCTCTCTCTCTCTTTCTAAACTTTGATGTGCAAAAATAATAATGAAAGCCATCCTATTTATAGCAAAATGTTGAGTCATGTGTAAGTTTCAATGATAACATTTTAGGGTAAGAAATTAACATCTTTCTTAGCTCCCATGTAAGTTATATGTTGGGTAGCTAAATAGGAGGCAAATCTTCACAAAATCTCCACTTTCTCTTTTTTATCCTAGTAAATATTCTCACATTAAACGCAAATATTCTCACATTAATGACCATGTGCCATTAAGTTTTTCCTAATTAGCTTATAAGTCTCCATTTCACACAAATAATTGATAAGTGATAATCTACTTGATAATTAATAAGTTAACTAATAACTAATAGTTTACAACTAATAGTTAATAACAAATAAGTTAGTTGAAATATTTTGTAAAATTAGTTATTAAACTAACTAAAATTGTAAAATGATATAAAATGACATATTAATAGAAATAGATATATAATTAAAATAATTGATATTTATCTAAAAATTAAATTATATTAATGCATAAGAAGTTTAAAATAAAAGTATAATATTTAATATTGAATTAATTATATTTTATAAACTTATATATTTATTTACTTATATAATTTTTATTTTATTATTTATTATAAAATTATAATTACTTAAAATATAATTAATTATATCTTATGATTTATTTATTTATGTATATTTTTATATATTTATAATTTAAAATTAGAATATAATTATGTTAAAATTAAATTAATTATATTTTATAAAAATATTTAGATTTATATTACAAAGGGTATGAATTGTAAATTAATAAAAAAAATAAAGATAAATTTGAAAAGAATTTAAAGAGATAGTAACTTGTAAGTTCGAAGCTACGGTAGGTAGTTTATTAAATTAGAATTTATTTATTTTTAATAAGTTAGTACGAGAAATACCTCTAAAAATTAGGTTATACCTTATTGGCTAGGTCTATAAGTTAGCTTATTTATAATGCGAAATGGATCCTAAACCTAATTACTTGGCCTTTAATCAAACATGTGCTCTAATGCAATAAAATAATGAGTTTAAATTAAAAAAAACTCATTTCCAAGTCACAAATTTAAATTTTGAATTCTCTAAGAAAAATTAATATAGGAAAATACTTGAAAATTAAACCAATTTTCAAAATCAAATTATTTCATCAAATAATTAATATTGAAAGTGAAACTAAAATTCATAAATTTAATATAAAAAATATTCTCTTTGATTTTCATAATAAAATTACCATTTTCTTGAATTTATAGTACTTTTAAGAGTTAAGCTCACTTATATAGTAAATATGGGTGTTACACTACTAATTAAGTTAAATCACATCTTTTCAAAAATATAAAACTTACTAGGATCTTAGGTAAAAATCCTAAAAAAATTTTAAATTAGGCTTTTAGGAAGTTGTCAACTTCTTCCTATTATTCTTACATAGTTACTAGTCAAATATTTACTATTTATACTATTGACCTTGAAATTTGAATAATCTCACTTTTGGCTCCTACCAAAGCAATGCAAGTCTCCTAAATTTTGCCAAAATTCCACACTTTTGATCTCTTTGGATTTTCATAGGGTAATTCTAGGTAGAGCACTTAGATTACCTAACACTTCTATGGACTTTTGATTTTGAATACTTTTAAAAATACCTAAAAATTTCCAAAATAGTTTCCAATAGATTTCCCATCTATCAAAATTAATGGGTTTGCTCCACTAATAAATACTTTCTAATTTGATTCTAGTAATTTTAATTTATTAAGTTTCTACTAGTTATTATAGTGTAATTTTAAACTTTTGTGAAAATTCTTTATTTTCTTGTAATTTTTTAACAAGCTTTAAATTATGTTTCTTTTTTTTAGCATATGGAATTTCTTTTTTTTTATAATTCTTTTACTAAAAAATGATAACTTTCCTACAAAATGAGAAAATTCTTAATAAATAAATTGTAACTTTTTAACTTCTTACGTGCAAAATCCATACAATAATATAACATTTTTTTTATAAAATACAAAACATTATCAATTTTATAATTTTTACTTCATGCTTATAAAAACTTGCAAAATTTGTGAGTTTGTACAAAAGCATTTCATTCTCACTAATTGTTATGCATATTTTCTAGCATAAATGTTTATGGTATACATGTTTGAATTTGAGAGGATGAAAATATGAGGAGTTAAAATTTGATCTATTATTAGTAAATGAGAAGAAGATATATCATTAGAAAAAGGTAGACTAAATATATGTTATGGTCTTTCAAAGATTAACTTTACATCAATATAATCTTAAAAGAAAGTTAGTATCAATTTAGTGATTCAATATTCTCTCCATAACTTGCTGTAGTCTTAAGTTTAGTTATTAACAAAAATCTAATTTTTGCATGCTAAAATTCTATTTTAGTGCCTTACTATAATTTCATTTATATCCATTTCATCCTTCATAGGTCTTTTATATTAATTTTATTCCTTACAAATGAAAAGTTAGTTATTTTAGTCTCTTTGTCATTATATTTCTTGATGAGTTAATGACATGATAGACAAAATGATT
The DNA here is from genome assembly GCA_020226215.1 of Sindora glabra. Taxonomy (NCBI): domain Eukaryota; kingdom Viridiplantae; phylum Streptophyta; class Magnoliopsida; order Fabales; family Fabaceae; genus Sindora; species Sindora glabra. The sequence goes on along the minus strand of CM035226.1, from coordinate 71,356,740 downwards.
AAAATAAAAGATAAATATTATATGAAGGATAAATTTAATGTTGAAAGTTTTTGAGGGATCTAATGATATAACTTGCATTTTTGAGAGATTAAAATAGATATTATAAACAAAAGATTAACTTTACATCAATAAAATCCCAAAAGAAAGTTAATATCAATTTAGTCCTCGAAAGTTCTCTCTATAATCTATTTCAATCTATACATTAAATTTGTTGTTAAGTTTAACTACCAACAGAAGTATAATTTTTGTAGACTAAAATTCTATTTTAGCTCTTTACTATTTTCACTTATTTTAATTTCATCCTTCGTAAGTCTTTTGTATCAATTTCATTTCTTATAGATAAAAAATTGATCATTTTAATCCTCTATCATTATTTCTATAAAGGACTTAATGATTTGATAGACAAAAAGATAAAAATAAGAGGTAAATATTATGTGAGGAATTAAATTAATATTGAAATTCTTAATAATATAACTTGTATTTATGAGAGATTAAAATAGATACTATAAATAAAAAAAATTAAAAGTAAATTAATTTATAATAGTTTAACTTTAAATTCTCATAAAAATTTAAAGAAGCCTTTTTATTTATATATTTTCCATAAATAAATTTTTTTATTTTACAATTACTTGTAAAAAACTAAATATATAAATTAATATTTGTAAAACTTGCAAGTTACATTTGTATGTAATCTTTTTTAAATGTAAATAGTAACAATACCTTTAATTAAATTACCACAAGACAAATCCATTTTGAAAGAATTATAATTTTTTCATTTATTATTGTTGTTAGTTAAGTAATTATGAGATAAAAGTGTAAGTTTTATATCTTTGAATTTTTTTAAATTTTTTTGAAAGATAGTTCTTCTATATCTGAAAAATAATTATGGATATTGATATCTTAATTGATAGGACCAATAAAAAAATGACATATTCCAAACTTTCAAAACAAGATTAGGATTTATTCTAGTTTTATTTCTAGCTTAATTTTTTTTATAAACTTTTGGGTTAAATAAAGTATTATTTTAACAAAATTAAAGAAAATAACTAAAGTAAATGAATATATTGTAATTTCTATAAAAATATAAGAATATAGAGTGAGATTAAAAAACAAAATGCATGACATGATGTCATTCAATTTATCATATTAACTTTCACTAAATTATTACTTTTCTATGTGTTAAATTACTAAAATTATCACCTTATAATAAATAGAATAAAATAAACAAACCTTCCATTAGATTAAGCATGAAAAGATTCGTTTCAGCGATTGGCATGGATAGAGCTTTTAAGCCACTCGAGATAGGCACTGTGAAAGAAAAGAGTTCGATATCAACGGCCTTTAGAGAACAAGAATGGGATTGAAAAAGCAAGAAGAATGGGATTGATGCGCTAGCGCTCAAGCCCGGCGTTAGCGCACAACATCAATCTTTCTTGCTTGTGCAAATTACACATACCTCCCTCTAGTTTCAAAATATACATGCTACCTTATTGAAATTTCTGTCGTTAGGAGTATTCATTAAGATTCTTTATTTTTTAAATTTAATATAACTTTAGTTATTTAATTACCATACTACCTTCTAATATTAAAAAAAATTGATAATAAGTTGGGGAAAATGCAAAATATTTCCTTCAATTTTGTGGTAGTTGAATTTTACTTTCTCTAACTTTAAAAACTTGAAAATCACTTCTTAAAATTAATAACATTTGGAATTAATACCTATTATTCACTAAATTAACTATTTTTATCAAATTATGTCATTTTTTGATGAAGTTTTTAAATAGGGCAAAATACTTATAACTTCTGTGAAGCATGACCTTATATCAAATAATCTACCTGAACTATTAAATCTTACAAATAATCTTCTTAAATTTCTCCAAAATATAAAAACATTAGAGAAATAGACAAAAAATTTAACAGTGCTTTTGCATAACTTGGTGGTGGTTATAAACTTCCACCATCATTCCCCGTTACTTAGTGGCAGTTTAAAATCGTAGGTAATTGAAAAATAGCAATAATTTTTAATTCCTAATAAGTGAAATATGATAACAGCAATTTTTGTACTTAGTTATATAGAACTCTAGCATTTTTGTATTTTAGAAAAGTTTAGGAGATTATATGTAAAATTCAAAAGTTTAGGAAAATCATTTAACATAAATCCATATTTCAAAGAGGTTATGTGTATTTTGTCCTTTTAAATAATAATTATAATATTATAAAATATTAATTAATTTTTTATTTTTATTTAATTTCATACTTTATTTACATGTATTTAATTAAAATTATTTTTATATAATTTAATTTTTATTAATTATATAATATAAAAAAGATAAAAAAAATTATTATATTATAATATTATAATCCTCACTTAAATTTTTTTTAAAATTATATAATTTAATGAAATAATTAATTAAGTGAATGATAAATAATAATATTAGGTTTTATAAAATTTTAAAAAATAATTTATGAAAATTTAAAATTAAATAGAGAAAAATTTTAAAATTAAAGGAAATAATTTACAAATTTCCCTCATAAGATTTTCACAGAATAGAGCAGTGAAGCACAGTGGTTGTGAAGGGTTTGAAAAAGTTCTAATGCATTCTGGTCTAGATTGCACCTTTCAATGGCCCTATCTACAACGAGATAGACTAGGCCTTCTACCCTAACTTGTATGTGTCTAAGGCAGCATGTTTAGTAGCACAAAGTGGAGCAGCAAAAGAGATATATAAAAGGAAAAAGGAGAAAGATTTGAGCAATATGAGTATTTTTTTAATTCTTACTTGGGATGAAGCTTGAAATACGACACATTTTCTTTATTGTAATTTAACTAACGAGGAGATCTGTGTAATTTAAGTTAAATTGAGGGGTACTCTAATAAATATAGTAATGTATTAAATACTATAAAAATTAATTTTTTATTTATTAAAATAAAAATTATGCTGGTTTATGATGTATTAAATTGATTATCACCAAATAATTGTAACATGATGTATTAAATTAAACATTATAAAAAATTATTAAAAAAATTACTTAAATTATCACTCAAGTAAATATAATAATGTAAATATAATAAATTCTTACCAAATTATTGCAAACTCATATATTAAATTGCAAAATTATCATCTAAGTAATATTGCCAAAAATTAATTAAATCTTTTTATATTTATACATTGAATAAATATATTAATTTGTTATTTAAAATATATTAAGTTAATTCTTATCAAATTATTGCAACTTCATGTTTTAAATTATTAAAATCATTACCATCCTAAATAGAGTAACTTAATAAGTTTACAACTTTTAGACATGGTTGAATTTAAAATTTTATCAAAATTTATAGCATCATCATCTTTTTACTAATATAATAAGTTTTCAATGACTTCATCTCAACCGTTCATTTCGACAATAATAGAATGCAATGATACTTACGATGCCTAATACCTAGACTTTTAGTTTAAGTATGTTAGAATTCTTTTTTCTTTTTTTTGAAAAACTCTTTAAACAAAAATTTGAATATTAGGAATAAATATCCATTAAGTGATAGTTTTACACTAGCATCCTATATTTCATATAAATTAATTTTTTATTTTTATTTTTGTTTTAGGTCCTTACAAATGCAAGCTATATATTATTAGGTTCCTCATAAATTTTCAATATCATTTCATCCCTCACATAATATTTATCTCTTATTTTAATTATTTTATTTATTAGGTCATTAACACATTAATGAAAATATTGATGGAAGGATTAAAATAACCATTTTTTTATTTGTAAGGGATGAAATTGATACATGTGAAAATAGTGAGGGATTAAAATTAGATTGTATTTTGTTCTAATTCAAATTTCTATTAGTAACTTAATGGTAGATTTAATGGATGAAGTAAAATAGATTATGGAGAGAATATTGAAGGACCAAATTGACATAAACTTTCTTTCAAAGACTTTATTGCTAAAAAGTTAATATTTGAAGGACTAAAATAGACATTTAGTAAAAAAAAAAGTAATAGTAATTAAGAATTCTTAATACAGTAAAGAAGTTTTAATGATTTTTTATTGATATAGTAATAAATGAATAAATAATAGCATAAGATTGATTTACATTGACAATTAAATCAATTTTAAAGGAATATCTTTTAAAGACTATTAAATCGAATAAATCAAATATCTTCTAAAGACTAACTAAATGATAGGATAACTTTCCAATTTTTACCTCATCTCCTTCATTTGTCTTTTAATCTCAAACAAACCATTTTCTTTAATCTAAAAATTTTGCTCATCTACCAGCACCTTACAAATATAATGGCACTTAATTTTGCCTTAAAGGCTTTCTTCCTTATTATATCTAGAGTTTGAACCCTATATACATTAAGTAGAGTACTACTTTTATCATTATAAAAAAAGACTAAAAAGAATTATTCTTTTGTATTAAAGTTCCTTATCTAAAAATTTTATTCTTTATAGACATTCAGAATTTCATAATTAATCCTCCCTCATATAATGTTTTTTTTATCATAATAGAAATATATACCATTTGTACTTCTATATCTATATCCACACTATATCTAAGGGAATACATCTTTCTTGCATAAATATAATACTCTCCTTTCTTTCCCTCCAAAATCATTAGCTTTTTCTTTTTAATTTATTAACTAATTAATATTTAATTATTTAATTACTTGTATTTATTAATATTCATTTGTAGTAAAAAATTTTCATTGAATCTTTAAAAATAAAGTTTTAGGGTTAGTATTTTAATAGTGCAATGACATTTGATGTTGCTTTAGAACTTGCTTTAGAACTCCTAAGTTATGGGTTATTCTTCCTATCATGTTTAGAGTTTGAATCCAATATCTTATGTATGTGCATTGAGTGAATTGTCACTCTAATCATTATTAAAAAAATAATATGTATTCAATTGATTGATATATTGTAATGGATAAATTTAATTTTTAAATAATTGAATTTAATGGATAATTGTCTTAACAACTACAAAAAGTTAAAAGATTACATAATAGGTGTGCGATATCATGATTTCTAGAGAATAACTTGTGCATTTTGCAATTTAGAATAAACAAATTAAAACATATATACTAAGTAAATAACCTTTTTTGTCAATAAAATGGCTAGAATGAAATGTTTTCTTAATTCTTAAAACATGTATCCTAATTGAATAACTATTCTTTTATCAATAGAAAGGTAACAATGAAATGTTCTTCTAATTATCCTAGGGAAAATGTTAATGGTGTAGATTTTACTAATCCCTAAGTGGATTGTCTATTAAATGAGATAACTAATTTTGAGGAGCATTTGAACTTATGACCAAGGGGTTATAAAAATCTTATTTGAATCTTCATTATTAGTTGAATCAATCCACCGCATTAGTTCTAAATAGTTAGCTAATTAGGTGGTATGCTTGCCTTTTTATTTTACATTATCTTTTTAGTTTGGTTTTTTTTTAGTTTCACCTTTATTTAAGTTGTTGTTAATTTGTGGTTGTTCCTATTATGAGTTATCTCCCATTTTAAGTCAAATTTTTATGTTAGAGTAGAGTTGAAATTTCTCATCAAATAAGTAGTCATAAGTTATAAATATTTATATTGATTAAAGGTTTAAGACATGTGAGAGATGTCATGTGAGTGCCTATAGGGATTATATAAAAAATTTATAAAGATTTATAAGAAATGTATGCATAGCAATTAGTAAGTTGTGAGGTGATAATTACAAGCCTCCATATGTATTATCATGTAATTTTGATGATATAGTAAATCTTCTCTCATTCATTTTCCCTAAAGTTTGTGTGATTTTTCACATTAAATTAATTATGTATTGTTGTGTTACTCTAATTAATTTAATTGTTTGATATTTTTTTAGAGAAGGGTATTTTTCCCAATAACTAGTATCAAAACAAATTTGGCCTTGTGAAAGAGTTGTAATTTGAGATAATGTAGAATATTTTAATGTTACATGATGATGATGATGATGAAATAAGGATAAATGATGACATTTGTTATAAAGATGGCTAGTTCAATTATGTGAGAACTAAAGATGATGATTGAATAATGATGTGGTAAAGACAAAAAGGTAGTTATTGTTGGCTTGGGCAGGACAGAGAAAGATAATTATAGTGGATGATGGAGGTGAAGATGTTAATGGTTTATGTTAGTTTATGAAAGTATTCGCAAGATTTGGTGTTACTACTAAAGGTGTAAGATACTTGCATATGAAAAGGTTGTGGATAGGGTTCAATAAAGCTCATGATGCTTGATTGAGATGGAATTACTTGATAGAAAATTGATTACTACAACTTGAAGAAGTTACAATGATGAAATATTTTCGTAATTAGCACCCTTTGATGATTTTCATTTAACAATAGATGGAGCATGAACATTTCTAAATACTATAAAATTTATGTTAAAGAGGAGATTATTGAATTTTACTTAAATTTTAAATTGTTGTCAATTAAAGATTATTTCTTATTGTGATCTATCTTTTTATTCAAATTAGGTTTTTGTACTAGAGTAAAATTAAGAATTTTTATCAAACATATATTTTTAGGCTATAAATATTATAGGAACCAAAATAGAATATCAACTTTGAAAATGGACTAAAATAATATTTAACCCTTTATTTTATGTTCATGAAAGAAATGATATACATATTATAGACAGTTTTTTTTAAAAAAGCTTAATCATCTTTTCGCAAACATTTTATCAATCTATATATTTAATATTAATTTATATTATATTTATATTTAGTTACTTTATATATAAAAATAATTTAAACTATAATTTGAATTTTATTTTTTCTACTTTTAATTTTCAAACCTAGAGGAATGCATTTTTTGTTATTCTTAAAAATTTATAATTTGTAGTATTTTTAAAATTTGTTATAAAATTTAATAATATAGGAATAATAATTTTTAAACTTTACAACATACTAAAAAATTAAATAATAATATAAATATATAAAATCAAATGAGAATATTAAAATAAATATATGATCAATTATTACAATGAGTGTCAAAGTAATATGAAAATTAAATATGCATTATTATTTATGTATTTAAATTTAATTTACTATTAATGTAAACTGATTTTATATTATGACCCAATCATGTGTTCTTATCTTAAAAAAAAAAATTGTTAAAACTTCTTTACCGATATTGCTATTACTTATTTAATGATATGTCATTTTGTCATATATTTTTAGTGTAAAATATTTTACATTAACCATGAATTAAATTTAAACTCATTATATATATATATATATATATATATATATATATATATATATATATATATATATATATTTAAGATGGATATACATTAATCCATAATAAGCTTAAACTCAAAATTATATCTTTTTTTAAAATAAAACAATGATGGTTATGTTTAAATTATATTAATTAAATGAATATTAACACAATTATTTTTAAATATTTTTCATCCTTATAATTAGATCTTAAAATTTAATTTCATTTATAATTAATTCCTTACTACAATCAATTCTCAAATTTTCATTTCTAATTGTTAAATTTGATCTGTATTTATTATGTTATAAAAGTTTTTCTAACACTATTTATTTGTGTATTTAATTCATGTCTTATCAAATGCACTTATTAATGAAAGAAACATACATACTGTTAAAAGTGTTTTTTAACATTATTTATTAGTGCATCTAATTTATATCATATTAGGTACACTTGTTAATTAAAGAAATATATGCATACTCTCATTTGATGGTTACAATTAAAATATGATTAAAATTGCATGACTACTTAAACAGGTCACATGGTGACTTGAAAAAAGTCTTATGACTTTATGTTTTTAATCTTAACTTTTTAGTGCTTGATCTAATGATCATGATATACTCTTCTTAGGTTTTTTAAAAATAAACATCTTCCTTGACATAGCCCCATATATATAAAATATATGCCTTTTTATTCCTTTTGCTTACTTTCCATCTTTGCTTAGACAAGCAAATATACACTTCCAAATAAATAGAGATATTGCATGCAAATTTTGAGTATGATTAAGACCTATTTAAAGGCATTTCGAGGTCCATTTTTAATTACTCAAAAAATAAATAGCAATTTCTTTATTTGGGCTCTTAAATCATTCTTTGCCTTTATAGTGAAAAATCATCTATGGTGAATTCTAAGGTGCCCCTAGTGGTACCAAACCCGGGATGATGTGGCAAAATACAGGCCATTGGATGAGATTACTAAGTCAATGCTAAGACTTTTGTAATCTCATCCAATGGCTTGTATTTTGCCACATCACCCCGGGTACCAAACCCAAGGGGCACCATAACAAGCACCATCATCTATATGCTAATTGATATCAAGATTTTTGCAAATATTGCTTTTTCATAAGTGAACAAGTAATGTGAAACTTTTCATTTAATTTAGTGAATTATGCTATTTTGCTTTTAATTCTTATTTCTTTATTATCCTTTCTTTTATTATCTAATGTGATGGTGAATAACCATAGCATGTGCCACATTCAATATGTCAAGTTTTTTTCCTTTTTCAGTTTAATACTTATAAATGGTAGAAAAGACACCTATGTTGCAAGGTAGTTATTGAAAGTGATGTTTTCTTCTTCCTATTTGAGGGTGTTTTGAGATACATTTTAGAGGATGATGGGGGAAGAAATTTACAAGCAACATATAAGTTAAATTAATTTCATGTCATTCATCTTATTTTATTATGATAAGTTAAATGAGTGACACAAATATGATTTAGATGAGGATTTGTGATATAAAATGTATAAAAGTTAATAAATAATATTTTAAGTGGGTTCAAAATTAACTATCCTTAATGATTATAGGGATTTTATTCATAATTAGTAATTAGTATATATATATGTTGTTGGAAGACTTCTAATTAATGGCCAACATAGGCTTTAAAAGTCTATAATTTTTCGATATCATGGTTAACATATGGCTATGCAACTTTTGTATGTGAAAAATAATATTTAAAAGTTATTTATAATTAACTAGTGTTTAGATTTATAGTGTTATTAGAAATTATAAAGGTTATTTGAATTTTAGTTATTTGCTCATTTAAACCGTACTATGGCATTTATAAAGTTATCACTTACAACATTAGTTGTTTAAATAATTGATATCTAAAAAGTATATCAATAGACTCAATATGAAAAAAAAATTCATTTTTAAGACATTGGCTATATGTTAGTAATTGACATATAATGTTTTATATATATATATATATATATATATATATATATATATATATATATATATATATATATATATATATATATATATATATATATTGTATATAAATTTTGCTCTAATTTCCATTTCAAACATCCGTATGATGCCTTAACATCCATTATTTAACTCTAGAGTTTGGTTTTAATTCAGAAACAACTCCTTTTCCATCTTACAAATCATATTTGGAGATGTAGCAAATCTTATCAAAGTATTACTTTTCTTTTTATATATCAAGTTTCAATGTGTGATCCTTATTGGTGTGTAAAATATTATTGATATAATTTCCTCCTATTTTATGCCTTGTAATTTGTTACATATGTTTAATTTTATAAAATTTGCCTTGTTATTTGATTGGGTGATAATTTTTTAATATTTTTAAATTATTCAGTTAATATTGAATTTTTATACTATTTCATATTTGTAGTTATAACTTAAGTTCTGGATGTTAAAATCGTGTAATCTTGATATAAAAAAAAGATACAAAACTAGAAATCTAATTTGAACATTTAAAAGGTAAAAAATGGTCATGAATTTAATACTCTATTTCTATTCATATTGAACTAGTCTTGATTTTTAAGTTTTATCTAGAGTTCCAAAGGTACAATTATGGTGAAATTAGAACATGAAGTTGCTTAAGATCTATCCCAATAACTTTCATATTTAAGTTTTAGTGAAGTTATATTGTTTTGATGGTTAAACATAGGTTGATAGTTAACTTATAAAAATTACTACAGTAAAATACTATTAATAGTTTAATTTATAAATTAGGCAATGGGTTTTTAAAATTACCATTCTTTGTAACCCTAAGAGGTATATTTACTTAACCTAGTAGGTTTTGTAGTTGAGAGAAATTAAATTGAAGGTTTTTCTCCCTTAAAGTGTAAGAACACATAATTCTCTTTTTCTTCTAGTTTTCTATGTGTTTGTTCATGAGTGATTGATTTTTCTTCAAGATTCAAGAGTTTAAGCACTCCTAATTTGGTTTCATTTTAAGCTTCTCTTTTTAATTTATTTGTAATTCATTTATCTCTTAATTTTTTATTTTTCATTGATTATGATTGCTTTAGTGATTAATTAATAGGGCCTATTAGTTAGTTATTCTTGATAATTTGATGCAATGTGATTGATTATTTTTTATTCTCACTTGTAGAATTAGGATGAATGATTATAAATCAATAGCAAATAGATATCTAAGTTTTAATTGTTAATTATATGATGTTTATGGAAATCAAAGAATGAATTTAGTAATTGTCACTTATAGATTGTTGGATTCAACTTAATCTACTTCTAAATGCTTGAAATTATTACTAATTAAATTTTGTTGCTTGTTATAAATTGAATTAGTAATGGAAGATTGATTGGTTATCTATTTTGGTTAATTTGCATTTAGAATTTGCATGAATATTGCCAATTTTGGAGTATTCATTGGTTAAGGGTTTGAATTATAAACTGAACTATTAAGTGTTAATAAAAAATCTAAGAATTGGAGTGTAAAATTTCTTGAACTTGATTTTCTCACTTTTTATTCTATACCTAATTTTTCTTTTCATTATTTTTTTTTAAAAAAGCCTTACTTTATATTCTATTTTGTTAATTAGCCCTATTCTTTTAGGTATAATATGGACTTGCCTCTACTACATTTTGAGCTAAGTTTAGTATTTAATTTTGGTGCGAAAGGACATCACTTGCATATGTGAAATATGTGAAACTTGATATACTAGAGGAGAGACAAGTCCTTTGATAAAATTTACAACATTTCCTAACAGGTTCTACAAGACAAAAAAGGGGTTATCCTTGAATTTGTTCTAAATTATGGCATTAGTAATGGACGAAAATATTTTAGTTAGACTAATAAGTATTCAACAAAAGCGAATGGTAGCAATGATTGAATATAATGTTGAAAACTAGTGTATTTGATATTATTGAGATAGGTTTTTATTTATACCTTAGTTTCCCTACCGAGGTGTAAAAAGGCTCCCATCTTAGCATTACCAAGTTGTATATACCGAATTGTTTATATGATATATAATAGGAATGATGATTTGAATCATCAAATAATCATGCCTATTATATAGTGTGTATACAAAATTAGTTATTTATTATATTTTATTAATGTAATGATGTAAAGAAGTTTGTGAAAATAAATAAAATTGTTATTTCTTAATTCTTTATTATATCTTATCTCATATATTTCTTTATTTACTTTCAATCTACTATTATTTATGTTTGCAGCTTTTTGGGTTTTAATAGGTTTTTATTTTTGAATAGATAATTATTTCAATATATAATGAGTTAAAAAGTTGCTTTTTAAAACATTTAATTATTTGATTTGAGGTTTCAAAGATTTTAGCATATTGATTTGTTTTATGTGTAAGTGTGTGAAGAACAAAAAATTTTGTTAAAAATAGAACATATATGTTATTTGCAAAACTAAATAAAATTTAAACATAACTTTTTTTAGTTATCATATTTTATTTGAAATTTCAAATATTTTGATGTATTGTAGAAAAAATATCAATTTCTTTCTAAGAATTGACCTCTTTATGTTATGACATTTGCTTATGAGATAATTGATGTATTAAACTATATTTCTCATATTTGAGTACTTATTATTTTGCAAAAAAAAATTATGAAACCACAATGGTTGTTTGTATTAAACTGACATGTAAAGTATTTATGATGGCAATTGTTTGTTAACTAATGTCTTATATTTAGTTGTTAACACTTTTACATTAAACAACTGATGTGGAATATTGAACAAGTTATTTTACTTTTCAAATAATTCATGAAAATGAGGATGGAAGTATAAATAAATGGTAATCTTTAACTCAAGGTTAAAGAGTAGAATGCAAATTTCTTTAATCTATCTCTCGAACTTCATTGTGCTTTAAGGAGATATTCCCACTAATGTTCAATAAAACTTAAGTTTTCTTTATTATGTTAAGGTGCATTCATAACACTTATTTTTCTTATAAACACAAGGAAGAATGTTATAATACTTGATTATGTACCTCCATTTTTATTTGAATTCTATGTGTTTGATTTCTTTTTCTATAATTTTTGGGGTATTGATATATGTTTAGCAACTTCATTAAAACTATCATATTATTCACATGTTTTTGTATTCTTTGATGTAAGGATTTCTTATGTATTTATTAAATTTTTGCTTCTAATTGGGTATTCATGGATTATGGATGGATGTTTATTCATTACTAAACATCGAAATATGTCAAAAGGGTTAATGAGTTTATTAAATTTTCTATAGATAAAAGTGTTGGTATGTGTCCTAGGAATCAATCATACAAATGATTGAAATAATACATAATGTATTATATTTTATTTTAGATAATTTAATTATTATATTTTATTTTCATGATTTTATTATTATTCTACGCAATTTATAACTTAATATAATAATTATTCTTGAAATAGCTTCGTTATTCCTAAAATGCCCTTAGTCAAGTATTATTATGAAAAAGATAGTAATAATACATCAAGACTAACATGTATGGTGACTAATGATTACGAATCATGGATATGTGATATCAAGTCAATACATGAGTACATTATCAGTGAACAATGTACTAGACTGACCCACTATGAGAATATTATATGGATAGACGTGTCATAAGTTATTCTCATATGATCACAAATACATATAAACCTTTGACCTAAAATTACTACAGTTTCCTATATGAGGAATTACTCACTTTAATATTGTCCTATGTCACCTTTAATTAAGATGACGAATAGGGCATTGATTGGGTGTGTCATGAATCATGCAGAGGGAAGTGAGTGATGTAGATGAGATTTTGTTACTCTTGTATAAAAGAGAAATATCCTTAAGCCCCTTGATTGAGTGAGACTTAGAAATGCATAGCCATGTTCAATTAGATTAATATGTGATATTAATCATTTATTTTAAGTCTACTCAGTATCAAAAAATATAAATTGAACATTGACAAGGATGACACACTCCATGCTTCCAGTTCAATTTGGATATTATTACAAAAGGGCTTATGATGCAAAACGTTGATCATATATTAGGTGGATGTTGAATCACAGATATTCTTACTACTTGAGTGGCAGTGATGTATTCCTAGATACTGCTCACTGTCTATGGCTCAATAATGAGTCATTATCAATGTAGTAAGAACTCACAATCACACAAAAGGAGTAGAAATAAAATAATAATTAATTAAATTTTAATTAAATTAATATCCAATTAATTGAACTTATTTTTGTTCATATATATATTATTAAATAATAATATATTTTTTACGTAATAAATATAATTATTATTATGTGACATTATTTGATATTAAAGTAATATCAAATAATTACGTTATCAGATATTAGATAAATATATTATTAGATAATATTATTTTGATATTTGATAACTATATGCAATTATTTAATAATTAAAATATTTATATTATGAGATAATATGATTATCTAATATTAGATAATTAATAGATAAGTCCTATCTCTCCCTATTATCTCTAAGATAAGGATAAGATAAGTTGTTAAGTATGATTAGAATTTTAGAAGCATTATCTTAGTAGAACTAGGATTGTGGCTTGCCTAAGTTCTATAAAAAAGGACTTGAGGGCAGCATTTTTATGCACACGCTCACAAGCTTCCATAAAACCTAAAATCATTCAGAAAACATCCAATCCTAAATCCTAGAGAGAAAAATGCATCCTAGCATATTCGTTGAGGGTGAGAGGTCGTTGTTCACTCCATGTGGATACCGTAGAGACGTTGTACCTTCCGGCTGGCATTTGATTCATCCGCTCTTAAGTTTTGATCAGTAGAAACATGAGTGCCCAATAGGTAAAATCCTAATAATTGATTTATGCTTTTTACATGGATCCTAGGTAGAATTCAAATCAAATCTTGAATTTCTGCTGCATGTGATAATTCGAATTCCTAACAAAAAGAATAAGGAGGAAATTACTATAAGCTCATTAGGTGTCCTTATGAGGAATATGTCTGTGTTAAAATACTTAATCCAACAGGGATAAGAAAACATTTATTTTTCAAATAGGGACATACATGATGGATATGGCATAAGAAAAGTGAGTTATTTAGTGTATTTCATACTTATGGAGATAAGAAAGTCCACGAAAATAATAACATAGATATGAGAATGAATAATCAGTTAAAGAATATGGTTTATGACATTGAAGATAATTTCATTAAGTGTTTAAATGTCCTTCATAACTTGTTGAGTGATGCTAAAAAGCTTTTGTACTTGCTTGCACCAAATTTATATAGTTATCTGTTGTACTAAGATTATTTAACTTGATGGTAGAGAACAATTAGATGACAAGAGCTTCACAGTATTATTGTAACTACTAAAAGAAATACTTCTGGAAGGCAATGAGTTATTAAATTGTATTTATAAAGCCAAGAAAGTCACATGCCCGATAGGTATAGAGTGCAAAAAAATACATGATTGCCTTAATAATTGCATACTATACTAGAATAAGAATAGAGCTTTAGAAGAGCATCTAAAATGTAAAGCACCATATTACAAATTAAAAAAGAATAATGGCATTAATAGTAAAAGGGCTTCAACTAAGGTGTTATGGTATTTTCCAATAATGAATGTTTTTCAATGTAAGGGATGCTAAAAACTTAACATGGCATTCAAATCAGGCACCACTTGTTGGCAAGTTTCGGTATTTGATTGATTCTTCTCAATGGTGAACAATCGATACATTATTTCTTGTGTTTGGTATTGAGCTAGGAAATCTTAGGTTTGCACTTTGCATTGATGAAATGAACCTTTATGATAACATGAGCAACAAATATAATACATTGCCTATTATATTAGTGATTGACAATTATCTTTTTAGCTATGCATTAAGTACAAGTACATCATGTTGTCATTGTTGATCTTAGGCAACTGGGAAATGATATAGATGTCTTTTTAGCATTGCTTGTTAAAAATCTAAAAATGATAGGAAAGAAAGGTGTCTTGATTTTTGATGTATATCATTAGTATACCATCCTTTTTTGCATAATTAATAACTTCCTAGGATATGATAACTTATTTAGTTATTACATTAAAGGGCATGGAGCATGCCTTATTTATAAAAATGGTACTTATTCTTCTTAATTGAAGTATAGGAAAAAGATGGTGTACATGATAACTATAGATTTTTGCACCTTGGCCATCGATATCACAAGCTAAGGAAACTTTCAATCTGTCACCAAAAAGGTAATAGTTTTAACTCTATTAACTAGAGATCAAGTTTATAATTTAGTGTAATTGAATTTTTGGAAGAATTACTCATTTTATCATTGATAATTAATTAATATTTTTTATTTATTAATTAAATATAATTTTATATTTCATATTTATGAATAGGTTAAAGATGTTAATATCATTCTTAGCAAACCCTACAAGCTCACAAATAAGGATACTTTGTGCAAAAAGAGGTCCATATCCATTAATTTTCTATATTGGAAAAAGTTATCCATTAGACACCACATCAATATCATACACATAGAGAAAGATATTTACAATAGTCTTGTTAGAATACTATTAAACATACCTGGGAAGACCAAAGACGGAGTCAAATAAGTTGAACTTAGTTGAAATATCTATTCAAAAAAGAATTAGCATTAGAAAGAAGGGGTCAATGTACATATCTTCTACCAATTTGCCACATCTATCTAGAAAGGAAAAGATAAGTTTTTGCAATTGTCTAGTTGTTTTAAAGATGCTACAAGGATATTCTTCAAGCATTAAGAGCCTTATTTTAATAAAAGACTTGAAGTTAGTTAGTTTAAAGTATCATGATTACTATACTTTAATACAACAACTATTAGTGGTGGCTATTCGACTAATCTTGCCTAAATATGTTAGACATGCTACATTAGACTTTGTTTCTTCTTCAGAATAATATGTAGCAAGGTCATAGGCCCTAAGAAGTTAAACAATTTGCAAAGACAAGTTATAATTATGCTATGTTAGTTAGAGATATATTTCCCACCTTCATTCTTTGATATCATAGTGTATCTCGTTATCCATCTAGTGATAGAGATAAAACCATGCAAATTGAATAACTTGAGGTGAATGTACCCCTTTAGGCAGCGTATAAAAGTCTTAAAAAGGTATGTGAGGAATAGATATCAACTAAAAGGATGCATTATCCAAGGTTATATTATTAAGGAGGTGGACGAGTTCTATGATGATTATCTATCAAATGCAAAAGGTATCAGAGTTCCAAAGTCTTATCACAAGGGCAAAATTGTAAGTAAAGCCACTTTTAACACTTAGGTGGTGAGCATAAGTCATAAAATATGAATGCAACCCCACCTTTACATCTTGTATAATGATGATGAAGTTTAGTGTTACATGGATAAGCATATAATCTTTGTAAATGGATAACATTGCATAGGGAATGATCAAAGGATCCAAGTTAATTATAATTAATTATTCCTTAGTTGATTTTAGAGCTAAGTTCGTTACCAGATAGCATAAGGATTGGATACTATTTTTTATACCATCATATTGCTGGCATAAAAGATTGTGGATATGACATCAATGGATATTCTTTCTATACAAAAGGCTAGGATGATAAGAGCACTATGTAGAATGATGTGGCTACTTCAGTGGCTTAAGCTATTCATATAGGTATTTCCAAAAATAAGAATCCTATCTATGGTAATATGTCATATTAGAATGTTATTAAAGATATTTAAGAGCTTAACTATGTTATGTTTAGGGTATTTATGTTTTAATGTAAATAAGTTAAGAATAAGAATGACTTTCAGGTTGATAGGTTAAGATTCATGCTAGTGGATCTTAATAAGAAAGATTATAAGGGGGAGTTATTCATAATGATATCTTAAGCAAAACAAGTGTTCTATATCATAAACTTTTTCGATCATAAGTGGTGTGTAACTTTATAGGAAGAGATAAATTATTGGTGATAGGCAAGAAGAAGACTTGGGGGATAATCTTGAGGAAACTTCTCTTTTCTTCATATGAATACCTCTGATAGATTATGAAAGTGATGTGGAGTGTGAGACGATCGTATTGAGAGGATGTGCATCAAAGATCTCTCTAGAACATATTAGGAAAGATTGGAGGTAATTGTGTTTATATTTCTCATACCTAAATTATATGTATAAAAGGCAACATTTTTGAATTATTAATTAGTTTCTAGTACATATTTATATACTCTAATCTTCTAATATGACATAGATTTTACATGTAACTCTAATCATCTTAACATTCCGCAATGAGAATGGTGCTCGCCAACTTAATAAACACCACATGATGCTATCGAAATTTAATGATATAAGCCTAAGAAATCAATTTCTCTTCAAAAGACTCATATAGTAATAATGTTGTATCTATAGTATCAATTTTGATGTGCTTGTGCTCTTTTTTTACCATAGTGAGTTTTACCAAAATTTCTATCAATAGCTATGTCATGGCAATACAATGCAATTTCCTTCTTTGATATTTAAAGATATTAACCTAATTCTTGCAACATGTACATATTATATATCTTCAATTACTTGGACCTAATTTAATGTATAAAATTTTTTCCTCAAATGTTTATTATATTTAAGATATTATTATTTTACTATAGAGATATTAAGATAAAACTTGAATACTATTATCTGTAATAATACTACTTGCATAATAATATAGTAATTAGATACTACTTTGGGTGTAGTAGCATATAGGTAAATACTACTAGAATAAAAAGAATACTAAATAATGTTAATTATTATAAAAAATTGTCACCTTTTTTGAAAATATTATGCTAATTATTTAACACAAACTAACATTATATGTGAAATTTATGTTATGAAAAAATGTTAATTTTCAACAACAGTTTTCAAACCAACATCATAGTCTATATTCCATGTCAGTTTATTATAATTTATAATGTTAGTTATAAACCAATGTTTAATATGAATAATTAGTCATTATCTAGGAACTAAACATATCAATTTTTTCTGTAAAATAACTAATATCATTATATATATTCCACATCGATTTGAAATTGATATTGAATATATTAGATATATAATGATACTCCTACATATGTTAGGTGATAACTGACATCACATAAGTGAAACAATCAATGTAAAAGGGAAAAATTTGTAGTAGTGTTTTTTTTTATAGATTGCAAATATTGAATTATTCAATATTTGAAGTTAAGATAATATATAATTTGAACTTGGTGCTATTCTTTTGAATAGCATGGGGATTCATTTAATATTTGTGAATTATGCCTTTATATCTAATCCTTTCTCTCTCTCTTTTAAATTCTTTTAAGCTAATGAGTTCCCACTTAGATATAGATTGCATAAAGATTTTAGATTTTCAAGGTAACATTTTTCTTCTTAATTTTATTATTTTTTTATTCTTCTTTGACTTTGTTTTTTTATTTTGTTATTTTATTAAAGTTAGTGGTTTTCTATTTTTATTATTCTTCTTCAATTTGTGGAAGCTTTGGGTATGAAAGATAGGCATAGAAGCTTTGGGGTTTTTGTCTTAAGTGCAAGTTATAATGGAAGAAGTTAGGTAGATTTGTAAGCATAGGCCATTGTGATCAATTTGAGGCATTGGGATGCGTTTAGGTCTCATTAATTTCTTTATTTTCTGATTCTTTCATTTTAGTTTACTCTTTAGGAAGCATTAGCTTATTTGTGCTCGAAAATGATAGTTTTTCTAATATTATGTATCTAGTACACTCAACTTTATGCATTAGGTGCTCATATTTTTGTTTATGAAAGTAAAACCCTTATGCTTGTCTCAATAAGTTCACTAATAGTTAAGGGAATTAATATTGCCTTCAAGTAAGCCTAATTGATTATAATTAATTGTTAGCAATTTAAGGCTACTAAAAGAATATGCCTAATTTTCCTTTTTAAAAAAATTTTAAAACCAGATTTATTGGTGTTATATCATTTTTCCTACATAATTGTTTAAATTAATTGTAGGATTTCCCACCTACAAATGAGTTCGACGTTAAAGTATATGTGATTGTACTAGTAACATAGCTAGAGACTATATAGAGATTAACCTTGATAGGCTCACTATAAATAGGGTAAATTACTCTCCATACTAATTTTTTATTGTCTTTAATTAAATAAGCAATTAGAAATAAGAAATTATTAATATTAGACCACCTTGATACAATTATGTCATTCTTGAAACAAATAAACTCCATTTGTACAAAGATATTTGCTAGTGGGACAGTTCTTTCTTGAACAAATATAGACTTTAAATTTATTGGCCATTGAATTGAGTTTGCCATTTCTTGATGCCAATAGTAGAGTTTGCACACTTATAGCTTTGTGTGTTTTATCCTATTCCTTTGTAATTGGCCTTTTCTCAATCTATTGTTTTTATATTAAGATAATTATTTATGATTGATATAGAGAAGTGTTTCTACTAATCCACATATGAAAGGTTTTTGTGTTTTTCTTATTTCTTTAAATGTATGCATCTAATAGGATTGTTAGGATGGTATCTTTCCATTATGACAAGTAGTATACTTAATTTTATGTTTTCATATTGATGTACCTTTTTTTTAATTAATTCTTAAAAATTTCAATTTGGAGGCAAAGAGCATTCCTTTCTAAGTTAATGATAGCTAGTTATGAACTTTATGAAGAGGATTAGTCAATGGTGAAAAAGTAACACCAGGTCCATGATGAGGAAGAATTATTATGATATTGCTTCTCTTTAGCATACATTGTTATTATATTTCATAATAGTTATGGTATCGCTTTGGATGATGAGAGATATATTTGATTATGTGCCTTTCAAACAAATTGAATCATTTAATTGTATTAATTTATAAAATGTGTAATGCTAGGGAGAAAAACACTTTCATGCTTGGTCTTAAATGTAAATATGTTGTTAAATGGTTGTCACACATAACACCCCATATAACTAGGTCATCTTTTGATTTTATTATAGTATAGTTATTGTGCATAACATCGCATATAATCAGGCTACCCTTTGATTTTACTATAGTAGAAAATGAGGGAAAGAAAAATATAAGAAATGGATGTATGGACTACAATGGTTAAAGCTTATATAAGTTTGATCTAAATCTAATTAGACTTAGACCCATTAATAATCCATTAAGGATCTAAATCTATTAAAGATTTGGGAAGATTTTGATTAAAAGATTTAAAATGGATCCATTTGGAACCACTAATAATAATATAATTTTAAATTTTTAATAAAAATAAAAATTTATTTTTCCTATTTATAATAATTACATCTAAAAATCATGAATCATATTTATTTTCCTATTCATATTTATTCTTATTTTTATTCATCCATACTATCTATATTAACTTTAGCTAAAATGCAAGTTATATCATTATTAACTTCATTAAATAAATGTTATATTGGATTAATTTATGGATAATTATTTATCCATTTATATTTTCATGAGATATCTATGCATTATATAATTTAATATTATAAAATAAAAAATATTATTTTAAAATATCTTTATAATTTAATGTAAATTTTAATATTTTAAGATTATTTATCTTAAAAGAGTTATCCTAATATCCTTATATGTCATGATAATATTGATCTTCATATAATAATAGATTAATTATGAAAGATGTCACTCAAATAGATCTAATATGATATTCAAAAGGGGTTTAAGATTTATTGGATATATAATGTATAAAACTATAAACTAATATTTAAAATAAAAATATCATATTAAAATATTTTTATAATATAATGTAAATTTTATATAGTCTAATGTGATACCTAAAAAGAATCCAAAATTTATTAGATATTTAATTATTAAATCTAAACTTAAATCATTAAACAATGAATGTAATTTAGGTAAGATTCATTAAATAAATATATATCAATTTAGATAAAGACCCATTAGATATAAATATTAATCACCATCCTTAAATGGAGGTAGCAAAAACAAACGAGGTACTAAAGTGTAGACCGCACTTTCTATTAAACATAATTAATATTTCCTTAGTAATAAAGGATGTTTGATTAATTTTTAAAATTGAACAAGTAATGAATGATTTAATCCTTAACCTCAATGAAGGGTATTGTTATTTACCATTTAAATTCAAAAATCTGTAAAGCAAAAATGAAAATAAACTATTGACACTAAGAGGATATGCAACACATGAAAAAGAATAAAGTAAAGAAAAACAAAACAACCCCAACTGTTAAGGAAATATATTAAAAGGAAAAAAACACCAAATCAAAATGTGAACATTACTATCTTAGACTATTTAGATCATCGAGTTATTAAAAGCAATGATGAAAATAGAATTTTTCTTTTTTTTTTATGTCTTAAGTAAGACTTCCAGTATTCAACAGTTGCATTGAACCCTAACTAATCCAAAGTCAAATTGGATTGGATTCAATATGGGAAAAAGCTCTTCAATTACAATTTTCTTTATTCATGAAATTCAAAATTGAAATCTTACTTAAGGAACATCAAAATCTAACCACTTCAATTAACTAGTGTTAGTGATGAAAATAGAATTGGATAATGATCAAAATGTTTGATTTGCCTTAACTCAGTTAGTTATAAAGGTGTATCCTTAACCTATGTGCACACAATGCCTTATCACAATCATTAGGCACTACTTGAGCTTAATCTTAACTAATTTAGCTAGCATTGACTCATGCCTTGTTTAAAGACTAGCCATGATGAGTTAATATGCTAGATTTCTAGCTAATCCATTTGTGGCAATAATCCTATAAAGGACTTTAAGTACACTTTCACATGATTAATACATAAATTCATATTTTACTTTGTCTATAGCTCTATTGACTTAGACATTACAATGTGCTTAGCAAACCATCCTCCGCCACATACACTTAATCTTTTGTTCTTTGTATAGGCAAACTCCAGCTCAACTAAATTATCCCCAACTGGTTAACCAAAATTGGAGTTGTCATTTGATATGCTTGACCTTTTGTTTTCTATTCAATAAAGTCTAACTCAACTGAACTATCCTTGATCGGATAACTAGAGTAGAAGTAATTAGAATTCAAGACATGTTGTCATGGAAATGTTAGCTGCAAATTTTGGTAGCATTATGTACATAACTAAATTATTATATGGATTCAAATATTATAATTTCTTTTTAATTATGGTATGTACATTGCAATGCACCAAAATTAGTTAAAATTGATTTGCTAAAGAAATAATATAGAAAAGTGGCACAATCAAGTTGTTATGCAGTAAAATCTAGTGATCCCTTAATATTATATTTTTTAATTAAGTTCCTAAAAATTTCTACATAATTACCTGAATTATTATGCAGTAAAAACATAAAAAGCTAATGCAACAAATGCAAAATAGAATACAAATGCATTAAAAATAAGATGTTATAATAGAATGTTATATCAGAATGCAGAATGTGATAATGTGCAATATGTAGGACATAATTAGAATTGGGGGGTTTGAATTCATATTGAATTGAATGAATTAAATAGAATAGAAATGCAGAGCAATAGAAAGTAAGAAAAATCAATGTAGCAAAATAACTAATTCAAGAAATTGAGAGCTTTGATTTAAATTAGTCATGGATTAATTAAATTTGACCTTTCCAATTAATTCTACAACTTTAGATTACTTGGAACCCCTATAATAATCCATGAATCTTATGTTAGATGATTGTCAAGAATTTAATCAATTAAGATTAGTTGATTAAGTAATTGTTATAATCCCTATATTAGATTGAAATTGATTTAATGATAAAATTTAGTTGAATTAAGAAATTAAACTAGAAATGTCTAAATTAATCCCTTAACCCTTTGACCCTATATGTGAGAACGTGATTTACTAATTATAATTCAACATTAAAATAGCAAAGAAATTAGAAACCACAAGGATGAATATCAATTATACGAAATTAACATCTAACACATGTAATCTCAAGAATTTAGTACAAGTAACTAGGGAAAGAGAAAAATTAATTAAAAAAAAGTTAACATTACAATTTATGATCTCAAAATCCATAATAAAAAAGTCTTAAACTCCTTGAATTAACTCTGAATTTGATCTTTCATTGATGAAGAACAAAAGAGAAAATAAGAAGAAGAAAATGCTATCTAGTGAGTCTATGTGTAAAATTTGAATAGTGTAATGAGTTCTCCCTATTTATTTAACCTAATTAAGTTAAAACTCTATTAAACTTAGATTATATGACTCTTAGGATTACAATAGGGCCTTTCTAATTTTTAGAAGCCCAGAACTATTTTTAACAAAATAATTAAATTTAATAATTACATTAGTGAATTCTTGCAAGTTTGACTTCCAATCAGTTTTTAACCATGAAATCGTTGTAATTTAGATAAATCATAACATAAAACTTGTAGGCTTGTGTATTATGAGAATTTGGGTGCTGGTTCCATGTTAATATGACCTTTATAACTCTAGATATGACTTAAAAATTAAGGTAGGATAAGCTAGGATAGAAACACAACTTTAAATTCTCAGCTACATAGAACATTTAAAATGTTTGAACTGGACTTGGGTCAAAACATAAAAGTTGTAAATCTCTTTTTAAGTTTTCTAACTATATAAAGTTTGTCTTAATTCGATGTTTAGAGCTCAAGATATGATTGAAAAAAATAGTGTCAAAATGTAATTTAATTGAATAAATTTAAAATATTATAAAATTGACCACAAATTATAAAATAAGGTCTAATTAGTGAAATTAAGTAAATGTAACACTTAAGAGACATAAAATAAAAAAAATAAAATAATAAATATTTTTCTCATTAAATTCTCCCACACTTAACCATTGTACATTCTTGAGCAAAACACAAGTTTATTAAAAAATAAGACATAAAAGAATTTACTTTCCAAAAACTTCAAAATCATAAGTTCACAAGCAAGAACCAGCTAAAGATAGCAAGAAATATAACACATCATTAAGAAAAATCTTAACAAACTTGGAACTAACCAATATAGAAACTTTATTCAAAAAGAGTATATCAAATTGGTAAATTCTCACAAGATTTACTATCTAATTCTCAAGTGTTTAGGATAAGTGTTTTACTCAAGTTCTTTTCATGAAGTTATCCTATCATAAGCTTGTTAATAATCTAATCTTCATTACTCAAATCACATGCATAACATAAATCAAAAAGATTTTATTCATGACTATAATGTGGCTAAGGTAATGATAGGAAAAGTAAGGATATGGAAGGTTAGAAATTAAAGAAATTAATAGAGCACTTGAATAAAAAACATACAAGCCAATCATAAACCATTACAACTTAACACATCAAGCCAAATTCAAATTCTCATTAACTTCTTTATTTTTCCTTTCCCTTTTCTTTCTTCTCTTTTCTTAATTCCTTTTTCTTTTTTTAATTTAATTCAAATTTTTTATCTATCTTTTTTTTTCTTTTCCTTTTTTTATTTTCTTCTTTGCATTTTTTTACTTTGATTTTTTGCAACTAACCTTTGTTGATGACTTTTCACAACACATAAACTCACATACCCTCATACTTGTTCAAGAGTTCATCTCGTAAAAATTTAAATTCTCTACTAATTTCTAAGGTTAGAAGATATTTGTTTTTAATTGAAAAAATATGTTCATGGATTAATTAATAAAGAAAAGATAATAAAAGCTTAAGCAAGCTTAACAAAGATAAAACTTCAAGGTTAGCTTATTTAGCTCTAGTTTAAAAGAAAGAAAGAATGTCTTAGTCATGTTTGTATATGCATGTGTAAAATGTAATTTCAAAAAGATTTAAAGTAAGTTCTAAAGAAATAAATCATAAAAGAACATCATACAAGAAGGAAAGACAATATCATAGTATAAAATTTTAACAAAAGGCTTAAAATCTCATAAAGTAAGTCATGCTACTAAGTTAAATCTACTAATTCAAAATCCATCATTAGATCAATTAATTTCAAGAAGTAAAATTATTCATTCAATCATGTTATGAATCTTATCTAACTTTAATTGAATCTTACACATGAAAATGCAAAATCTCCATTTGTAGATAGCAAACTAAAAATGACTCAAAAACAAGTGAAAAATATATTTTTTTTAAAGCACAAAATTGAAAAGTATAAAAAACATTGAAAAAAGATATAAAGCATAAAGTAAATTCCAAAAGTATCCTCTATACTTAAATTTTACATTATCCTTAATGTAAAGCATATCAATATCATTAAGAATAACATCAAGGAAGATAAAGGATGTGTAAATAAAAGAAAAGGGTAAGAGAAAATAAATCTAAAGTGGCTCAAGTTACCTCCTAAGAAATGCCTTTCTTTAATGTCTTTGGTTAGACATCATGCTTAAGGTCCTCCATTAAGAATAAATTGAGATCCTTAACTCATTGCTTTTACTACTTGCTTTTAAGAACCTTTATAGCATAGTTTAAGCCTATGCCCTTTGACTTTGAATACTTAATTATCTTCTAAACTCTTGATCTCAATTGCACCATAAGAAAAAATCTTAGTAACAATAAAAGGTCCATTCTAATAGGATTAAAGTTTACCCAATATCAATTTAAGCCTTGAATTAAATAACAACTTTTTGGCCAATCTCAAATTTTCTTCTAAAAATGAATTTATCATGGAATACCTTTATTTTTTCTTTGTAAAGCCTAGAATTCTCATAGGCTACAAGTCTAAGATCTTTTAATTCTTGCAATTATAATTTTCTTTCCTCTTCACATGTTTTCAAATCCATGTTGTACCTTTTTATGGCCCAAAGTGCTTTATGCTTCAACTCCACTAGAAGATGACATGCTTTTCTAGAAACAATTTGATATGGAGACATTTTAATATAAGTTTTATATGCAGTCCTATAAGCCCAAAGTGTATCATTCAATCTAAGACTCTAATCTTTTCTATTAGACTTCACAATTTTCTTTAAAATTGACTTCACTTCTCTATTGAAAATTTTTACTTGCCTATTTACTTAGGGTTGATATGGTGTGGAAATTCTATGATAAACTCCATATTTCTTCAACAAAGCCTCACGTGCTCTATTGCAAAAATGAATCCCTTGATCACTAATCAAAGCACATGGAATGTCAAACTTACTAAAAATGTGAGACTTGACAAAATCTACAATAACTTTGGAATAATCAATTTTAGTAGCTTTAGCTTCCACCCACTTAGAAATATAATCAATAGTTAGAAGAATGTAAACAAAGCTAAAAAATGAAGGAAAAAGATCTATAAAGTCAATACCCTACATGTCAAAAACTTTACAAAAAAAGTATAGGAAATTGAGGCATATCATGTTTACAAGTTAGATTCCCTATCTTTTTGTTGGGATTATGAGCTAAATAGTTACAATGAAATTTAATTGATCCCAATTAAGGATCCATGCAAAATGATTAGATTAGAACAAGAACTTAATCATTACCTTCTATAGATGATTCAAGGCTTGATCATTGATCACCTTTTCGACTTACTTTCGGTCAAAAACTTTAAGGTATCCATACAAAGTTGTGAATCACTAGTGAACATCTTACGACCATTGATTGAAATTCTCCTCCTTTGTCTCGTAGTGCTAGCTACACCCCTTCTAAAGTTATAGTCAAGAAGAGCTACTAGAATTTTCTATGTTATTGGAAAATATGAATAATAATAATAATTTAACACCTAACATGCATATTTAAATAGGTATATATAAAACTCTAACTAATTAAGCTTTATTCCATGTATAATTATGGGCTTATAATTAAACTTTATAATTATAACATGAAATTCCTATATACTAGGCCCAAACAATTTAGTACATTAATTCCAAATCTACTAGGTTCTAAGTGTGTGACCCTACAAGTTCTCATTATATTGACAATGATAATAAATTATATTAATGATCATAAATAATTAGTGGTATCTAGTAACACATTATTGTTACCTAAGTAATGAGAAAGTCGGCAATTTGACTGAACCTATACATATGATCATTATCTATGACTTGTTGTCCTAGACATCTAGATTGAGTACGGGACATGGACTGTGTTATAACATGAAATCTACTAAGTTCTAAGTGTGACACTCATTATATTGACAATGATAATAAATTATATTAATGATCATAAATAATGAGTGATATCTAGTAACACATTATTGTTACCTAAGTAATGAGAAAGTTAGTGATTTGATTGAACCTATACATATGATCATCATCTATGACTTGTTGTCCTAGACATCTAGATTGAGCACAGGATATGAACCATGTCATTCTCATATAGCTCAATTTAAAAGTTTCTTGATTCCTAAGTAAGCTAATTAAAGCAAATGTAATTGACATTGCATGTCAATCCATCTAAGCATAGCCATGCATTTTTCTTAGTGTCACTCATGTTATATAAGAGAGAAAAATTTCATTTTGATCACATAAATTCCTCTGTATGATATGTGATATATCCAATAACTACTTTTGCATTTACTCGATCATGAGTAATATAAAGTAGTATCAAAATATGGAACTCATATATAGAGAACTTTGATGATCTTAGGTCAAAGGACTATATTAATGATAATCACTAAAAATTACTCATAATACTTATGCAATGATCCATGTAGTGTTCTTAGAGTAGATTAGTTTAGTACACAAGTTCTCTAACTTGTACTCATGTGTAAACTTAATATCTCATATAAGTCACAATACATGTTGGTCTTAACATATCAACACTAAAGGTGTACGTGGGTCGGGCAGGGCGGGTTTCGGGCCCGGTTACCGGGCCAAATTATATAAAATTAAAGGCTCGAACCCAGCCCAACCCGATTAAGTTTTAAAAAAATTTCGACCCGGCCCGGCCCGATTTTTAAAACAAAAAGCCCGAAACCCAGCCCGAAAAACATATTTTTTTTATTTTTTAATAAAAAATAAATTTTTAAAATAAAATATATATATATTTAAAGAGATAATATGATATTTAAATATATAAAATATTTAATATGTTAAATTAATATTTTTTATATTAAAAATAATTAGATATAATTATATTTTTTAATATATAATTATATTATTAAAAATAAATTATTATAATCGAGTTGGGCCAGGCCTATCGGGCTTTTTTTGCCTTGGCCCGAGCCTGGCCCTATTATTAATCAGGCCATAAAAAAAGTCCCATCGGGCCTATCGGGCAAAAAAAATGAGCTCAAATACTCTATTTTTTCGGGCCGGGCGGGTCGCTCGGCCCATGTACACCTCTAATCAACACAACCCAATCTGTAATGATACATGACTAGGGATATTTAAGAATATAATTATTTTAGGATTATTATCATAATTAAATATATTATGCAAAATATATATATATAAATATGATAATTGGAATTGCCTTTAAAATAACATGATTCAAATTTACAATCATCCATATAATTGATTTTAGGGCATATACACCAACACTTTTGATATTGTTCACGATTTTTAGAAAATATAAGTATCATGGAAAAAAGTTAGCCAATAAGAACCATAATCAAACACCTTTCTTACTATTCTTTTTAGGTCTAAAGTAACCTTTATAAGCACAATCATGACAAAATGCAAGTATGAAATGAAACTTAAAATTATGTAGACATCTCTTAATTATTTGATCAGCGCAAAATCTCTATAAATAAGGATCATCCCACATATAATACTTAACCTAACTCTTGAACCTATCAATTTGAGCTTTCTTAGCAGATATAGGCAATTCATTAGCAACTAAATAATTCACTAAATTAGCATACTAAGGACCCTTACCTAGTATCCAAAAAAGTTGCTCATCTAGAAATGTGTCATAGATAAGAAGAGTGTCTACATCTTTTGAAATTCTACTCAAATGATCAGCCACTAAGTTTTTAGCTTAACTCTTATCTCTAATCTTAATATGAAACTCTTCCAAAATTAATATCCATCTAATCAAGCGGGGTTTTGCCATGGGTTTCTTTAAAAGAAACTTTAAAGTTGCATGATTAAAAAATACAATCACCTTAGAACCAAGCAAATATGATATAAAATTATCTAAAGTAAAAATAATAGCTAAAAGTTCTTTTTCTATTGTGGTGTAATATACTTGGGTAGCATCCAAAGTTCTTGAAGCATAGTAAATCACATGAAGTTGTTTTCCTGCTTTTTGTGTAACAACACTAATTACATAGTTAGATGTATCATACATTAACTCAAAAGGTAAATCCTAAAGTGGTGGCTAGATAATGGAAGTGGTGGTGAGAGCTTGCTTCAATTTATCAAAAGCCTCCTTGCAACGTTGATTAAAGTTGAAATCTACTTTTTTTTAAAGTAGCATGAATAATAGATGGGTAAGCTTGCTAAAATCTCTAATGAATCTTCTATAGAAACTTGCATGACCAAGAAAAGAATACACTTCTTGCATACAAGTGGTGTAAGGTAAAGTAGAAATTAGATTAATCTTAGCAGGGTCTACTTCAATGCCTTTATTACTCACTATATATCTTAAAATTATACCATGCTTTACTATGAAATGATATTTTTCAAAATTTAGCACAAGGTTAGTTTTAATGCATTTATCTAAACCCTAGAAAGATTATCCAAGCATGCATCAAAAGAGGAATTAAAAATAGAAAATTCATCCATAAAAACCTTAATGCAATCTTTTAAAAATTAAAAAAAAATGCTCACCATAGAGCTTTGAAATGTACTAGGTGCATTGCATTGGTCAAAAGGTATTCTCCTATAATCTTTTAATTTAATAATAGAATTCAATTGAATTGAAAAATTAAATTAGAAACTTCTAAATTAATCCCTCAACCCTTTAACCCTATGTGTGAGAACATGATTTACTAACCATAATTTAACATTAAAATAACAAAGAAATCAGAAACCATAAGGATGAACATTAATTATACTAAATCAACATCTAACACATATAATCTTAAGAATTTAGCACAAGTAAATAAGGAAAGAGGAAAATTATTTAAAGAAAGTTAATATTACAATTCATGATCTCATAATTCATAATAGAAGAACCTTAAACTCCTTGAATTAACTTTGAATTTAAGCTTGCATTGATGAAGAACAAAAAAGAAAATAAGAAGAAGAAAGAACTGTTTATTGAGTTTGTGTGTAAAATTTGAATAGTCTAATAATTTCTCCCTATTTATTTGACTTAATTAAGCTAAAGCCCTATTGAACTTGGATTATATGACTCTTAGGATTACAATAATGGAGCCTTTCTAATTTTTAGAAGTCTAGACCTATTTTTAACAAAATAATTAAATCCAATAGTTACAATAGTGAATAACTACAAATTTGACTTTCAACTAGTTTTTGAACATGAAATCAATGTAATTTAGATCAATCATAAACATAAAACTTGTAGGCCTGTGTCTTTGAGAATTTAGGTGCTGGTTCCATGTTAATCAGACTTTTATAACTCCAGATATGATCCAAAAATCGAGATGAGTTTTGGTAGGATAGGAATACAACTTCAACTTTTCAACCACATAAGACCTCCAAAACATTTGAACTGAGCTTAAGTCAAAATATAAAAGTTGCAAATTTCTTTTTGGTATAAAGTTCATCTCAATCTAATGTTTAGAGTTCAAGATATGAGTGAAGAATAGAAACAATGTTAAAATCTAATATTAACTGAATAAATTTAAAATATTATAAAATTAACTAAAAATTATAAAATAAAGTTTAATCAATAAAAGTAAGTAAATGTAATACCTAAGAGATATAAAATAGGAAAAAAATAAAATAATAAATATTTTTCTCATCAAACCTATTTTAATAAAAAAAAGTTGTAGATTATGCTCACTATATTCATACAACATAATCACTATATTACAATTATAGTATGGAAGTGTACTAAATATTTATGTGTAAAGAAAAATTCTCTATTTATGAAAAATACATGATATTATCGAAAGAAAAGGCCATGATTTCACTAAAAAGCAAAAAGCCAATTAAATATACTAACCTTTATTGATAAATTATTAATTTTAATTATTACTTTTGGTAATAATTGATTATATAATCTCATCCATAATTTATAAATTAAATTTAATGAAAAGGCCAGTTTTCTATAAAATTCAAGCTAAATGGAAAATAGAAAACCACATACAATGCATTGGATTATATAGAATAGAATCGAACAGTCCATATAGTCTGACGTCAAAGTATGAAGATCTTAATCAAATTCATTTCTGTTTTGTTCAAATGCATGTATTGATAGTGCCTCAGTTACAAGTATTATTCATTACTTATCCCTGCAATTTGAAATTCTACTCAGGAATAGGACAACTTTGTTAATTTTACGTGGGTTAATCATTTATATAAATAAATTTGATTTAATTAAATTTTTTCCCGAAAATTATGTGAAAATTTAATTAGGTCACAGATTTCTTTACAAGCCTACGCAAAGGACAGATACAGAGTTAGTTTATATTCAAATATGCACAAGTTTGTTATAAATTACAATGATTATTTTAGCTCCGCGAATGCATTAAATCAATTAAGTTATATACTTGTTTCTAACAAAACTAATTGATACACATATAATGCTTAGTAATAAACAAATGGATTATATATACAATGGAACAACTTTTAACCATAATGATGTTATGTTAAGCAGATCAAATTCGAACTCATTTGTTCATTAAATGAACGAGTTTAAAAAATGTTCACGAACGAGCTTAAAAATGTGGAAAACTGTTCAGCTTGATTCGCTTGGATTCCTACTTATAAGATCTTCGAGAATGTTCTACTAAGTTCGAACACGCCATAGATTGGTATAAATCTATAAGAAACTGTTAGGGGATGTATTTTAATACGAAAATACTCTCCTAGTGTTAATTCATAATTTCATATGATTGTAACTATAAAATTGTGTGAAAAGTTTTGCTGTATAATAATATATTAATATATTATTAAATTTAATTATTAATATATTATTATATGTGTAATGTGTTCTAAAAAATTATTAATTTAATGAATAATTAAATATAATATTATATTATTATATTATTATATTTATGATAAATTTTTCCTTGTATTAATATTTTTTTTCAAGTCAAAGGAAGGAGGGAGGGGATGGTTGAGATTCGTACATCCATCCTTGTATACCATGACGCACAAAGATACTATTACTGTGCAGCCAGCGTCAGTGGTATTAATAACTTTGAAGATCGCGTGGCCCTGCTCAATCCAATGGGCCTGGGTTTATATGTTCTCGGATAAACTATAATCAAGTTGTTGAATGGAGACAGCATTCAAGTGCCACTATATTGGCAAAGCCCTACTAACTCCGTAGCATCAAAAGCCGCCGCCTACTCCCTGACGCATTCCCTCCCGTCACAAGTTATTAAAAAATGCTCAATGATGCAAATGGCCCTTTTTATTTTGTTGTCGGTAAGACCAAAATTTCTGAACTTCATTTCATTTTCCCCGTTGGTAAAGTATACCTATGTATTAAATATGAATCTTGCTGTTAGTCATCTCCCAAAAAAAAAAAAGAAATTAAAAATAACAGAAAAAGCCGGCGGCCGCCTCATATTAAATAATCTGTCAATCATGTGCTATTTTTTTCTTTATTAAAAATTTAAAAGGTTTTTACATCAATAATGCATCAAATTTAAAATGTTCTTTGTATAGAATTTTAGATCCGGAGAGATTTCTACCCGCCGACACATCAGACATTGAGGGCACTTAGTAATTTACCCCTTGTTTGGTAGAGTAAAAAATAGGGAGGGGGTAGAGGAGAAATTTTTGAAATTTGAATAGAAGGAAAAATAAAAGAGAAAAAAAATTTAAAATATAAAAATTTAAGAAAATTATAAGTTATAACTATATATTTTATCTTTTCATTTTCTTTCTTCCTTCTTTTCTCTTTTTTCCAAATAAAAGAATAGAAATTTTTTTTTTCTCTATTTTCTCTCTCTCCTCCCAAACAAAACAAAACATTAGTATTTGATCCGCTTTTAGTTGATTGAATGCGATGTACAAGAGTTCAACTCCAAACTTTAAAGAAAATAGATAAGGATTCAACAATTAAATCATTAACATTGTATAAATTTAATATATATTAGAATATAATAGTTATTCATAAATAAATGATTATTTAAATTTTTTATTAATTAAATTTATATAATAAGATTAATATACATTAACAAAATAATTATTATTGTATTATATGATTATTTAAAATATTTTTACATTAAAAATAAAAATCAATAAAATTAATATATACATATATAATATATATACATATACAACCATTTTTTTAATTCATCATTTAATTCAATTTTTGAAACATTACTTAAATAAAAAAAATATCTAATATATAAAATATTATAAATAATATAACTATTTTTACGGGTTATTAACGAGTAGGTAAATTCACTTTTAATGTTACCTGCCATCAACTACTATTTTATTATAGGGTTTCACTCAAAGTTACGTTTTTATTAAAAAATGTAATATATATAATATAAGAATAATATAATCATTATGTTATAATATACATAAATAATATGTTGAAAATTCGACAAAAAATAATACTAAAATGGATAAAACATGTAAATATATTTATTTCTTAAAATTTTTTTAACAAGTATAACAAATTATAGTAATTTATCTTTTAAAGAAGAATTTAATAAATAATAAATCATGATAATATATCTTTAAAAATTTTTTAATTTAATAAATAATAAATACATTTAAAATATTATTAAAGTAAGAGGGTATATTTAAATAAATTATAAAATATATTCATTTTTATATGTTATTTTATATATAAATAACTAATAATAAATAACAAATATTACCAAACACCTTTATTTAAACAATTAATGTAATTAATTGATCAAATCAATTAATACATATCAATTTTAAGTTAAAATAATTGAATCAATTGAATGTTAACGTAATTAATTGATTGTCAAATAGGACCGTTACGATGTTCTTTTGCTTACTAAGTAGAAGGGGCCCTCCGTCATGATTTTTGGTATGCTTTTCAATTCTATAAGTACCCAATTGAATCTTGCATAGAATCATATACAAAATATCCAATTGAATCCTTCTAAAAAATGTCTACTGAAGTTCTCACTATTCCCCTTCTTACTCCATTCAAGATGGGCAATTTCAGCCTGTCCCATAGGTACTGAGTCTGACACTACACTTTTCTTAAAACTTACTCTTGTGGTCTGCTAATTTTGTTTTCCATATATCGACACTAACAGATGTTTGCAAGAATATGCAGTTTAAGTTCTAGTGAGTTGAAATTCCATGCACTTTTTTTTCCCCAAATAACAAGAATTACTTTTGAATATTTCAGGATAATTCTAGCACCACTGACTAGGCAGAGATCTTATAACAATGTTCCCCAACCACATGCTATTTTATATTACTCTCAGAGAGCTTCAAAGGGCGGACTTCTAATCACTGAAGCTACTGGAGTTTCTGATACTGCTCAAGGGTAATTTCATACATTTGATCATTATTCATATTTTAATTTTAGTTAGTATCCCTAACTATGAAGATCCATTGCAAGTGAATGTGAAGGTATGAGCACACACCAGGCATATGGACAAAAGAGCAGGTTGAAGCATGGAAGCCCATTGTCAATGCTGCTCATGACAAGGGTGGCATATTCTTTTGTCAGATTTGGCATGTCGGAAGGGTTTCAAATTCAGGTATATAATTTTAAACTGAACCTGTCTTACAAATTCTGATATAAGAGACTAGCTACTAACTGATCTATAGTTGCATTTAAACCTAATATGGACTTACATTGGCCTCTATACATTTTCGTGTTGAGAGCAAGTATCTCTCACTCTGGCTGGTTTACCGCATTCCATGTTGTGCTGAACAGATTTTCAACCAAATGGACAAGCTCCAGTATCTAGTACAGACAAGCCACGAACTGTGAATGATGGTGGCACCATTGCTACTGAAAAATCAACACCGCCAAGGCGGCTAAGTACAGATGAAATTCCTCACATTGTCAACGATTTCAAACTTGCTGCAAGGAATGCAATGGAAGCTGGTAACATCACTAACTATATTATACAAAAACTGCTTTAACCATAATTAGTATAAGTAACGCCTAGAAGTGCCTTTTACCTGAAAATGAGCTATTCACATAATCAGGTTTCAGAAGCTACATTATTTTTTTCTCCTTAAATACATCAATTTATAATTGATTTTATAAGTACTAGGATATTTTATAAATGGTGAGAACCCTCATGGCAATATTAATCGCAACCTGAGAGAAATGCATAGATGATAAGGCAGTTTAACAAAATCATTAAAAACAGTCAATGCATGCAGCACCTGTAAAACAGTGGTAACGGTACAATTGTAGGTTTTGATGGAGTTGAGATTCATGGAGCTCATGGTTACCTAATTGATCAGTTTTTGAAAGACCAAGTAAATGATCGAATTGACAAATATGGTGGTTCACTTGAGAAACGTTGCCGCTTTGCTTTAGAAATTGTTGAAGCTGTAGTTCAAGAGATAGGAGCAGATAGAGTGGGATTCAGATTATCACCTTTTGCAGACTATAATGAATGCGGTGACTCCAATCCTGAAGCATTAGGCCTTTACATGGTCAATGCCCTGAATAAATATGGTATTGTGTATTGCCACATGGTGGAGCCAAGAATGAAAACTGAAAATAGTGCAGGAAAGGTATGCCCTCATAGTCTATTGTCAATGAGAAAGGCTTTTAATGGAACATTTATTGCTGCTGGAGGTTATGACCGCGAAGATGGTAACAAAGCAGTGGCTGGGAATCGTGCAGATCTAGTTGCTTATGGTCGGATGTTCTTGGCTAACCCTGATTTGCCACACAGATTTGAGCTTGATGCACCTCTTAACAAGTACAACAGGGAGACATTTTACATTCCCGATCCGATTGTGGGGTACACTGATTACCCTTTTCTTGAAACCAGTGGTCAGAGGATTGCTTTTGATTCATTGCAAACCTGTATCAGTTAATGGGTTCCTCATGACACCAACTAGAAAGATATTTGAGTCCCTGGAGGTGCTTTAATATCTAAGAGACAAATAAACATGCAAATATAATTTGAACTGTTGTATTTCCTCTATTTCAATCAAACTAGTACCTACACATTACAATTGATCTCTTGGGAGAACCTTGTTTCACACCCCGAAAACCTAATTAATTGATCTCTATACACATGCAAGCCAACAGATCAAAATATTTGGTTTCAGGGCAAAGAGGATTTGCCATATGTTCAAGCAGAATGTTATCAGAAAAATATCATCAGTAATGCGATTGTTACAGCTATGAGTAATCGTTGATGGTAGGTGAATATTATTAAATCTATATGAACTCATAACTATGAGATAGCCTTTTTTTTTTTGGTAAGTAACTATGAGATTAGGGGTGCTAAATGGGCCAGCCCGTGCCGGCCAGGCCTAAACCCGATCTGTATAGACTTGCATTTTTGTGGGTCTATTTTTGGTAAGCCCTGCCCGCAAAAGTCTATAGGCTTTGCATTAAAAACGGGCCTAACCCACGAGTCAGTCTGTGGGACTGAGCCCGTTTAGACCCCCACTTTTACAGGCCAATTTTTGGCTGATTTGGTTTGCAAAAAGCCTGTGGGCTTTAGGCCCGTTTACCACCCCAATATGAGATGGTTTTAAAACGGCATCACTGTTACACACATGCACAAACACGAACGGGTAAATAACTACAAGGTGATTTTAAAACAGCATCTCTCTTACACACATGCACCAACACGAACACTATGCAATTGATCTTGGGATGATTCTTTCCCCTTGCAGTTAAGATTATAAACTTAGCATTTAAAACCAACCAGCAAGAGCCATAAAGCCGAAAACATTACTTTAAACACTTCAATCATCCATAGCCAAAAAAATAAAAAATAAAAAACACTTCAATCACATGCATCCCTTTATGCGGCAAGGCAATCAGAACTACTCATGGAAAGTTGCATAAGAGTAAAATTCTACTTCCACAGCCTTCAATGCAAAATGTGGTGCCCCAGTTGTCACCCGAGAGTTTACATTTAATCAAGGCATTCATAAAATATAGATGTCCTAATAACTCAATATTATAACTGAAATTTGGTGTTAATTCAGGTCCAATCTAATCTCATTGTCAATGTTCCATCCTAGAATTCTAGCATTACTATATAACCTCAATAAAAATTAGTTTCATCTTTTGAGACCTTACTGTAATATGATTACCTAGGATTTAAATTTTGGATATTTCAAAGCATCAGGGAAACAAAATCACTCCCATTCTGAGGCCAAAGTACAGGAGCACTGTCAGTCTATTGGGAGTTCAAGGAAAATTAAAACTAAGATAGCTCTAATTTTACTACATTTTGCTTGGAGAGAGAAAATAGCTGAAGAAATGACATTTCACTGGTAAGACAAATATTTAAGAAAATGACAATCATCTTATTAAGTTTTTTTCTCCTATATCATTATTTATTTTAGTGCTGCTACACAATTAAATTAAGAACCATAAAGGGATTGACTTGCCTCTAACCAGAAGAGTAGCCATAAGGATAATTATTGGAAGGATCGGCCATTGTCATCAGTAACATCTTCAGGAACCAAAACATCAAAGTCACTAACTGTCCATTCAGCAGTCTCCCCAA
Organism: Sindora glabra; assembly: GCA_020226215.1. Lineage (NCBI taxonomy): Eukaryota > Viridiplantae > Streptophyta > Magnoliopsida > Fabales > Fabaceae > Sindora > Sindora glabra. The sequence continues at coordinate 71,318,884 of CM035226.1, read as the reverse complement.
TGTGACTAATATATATCTCAGTGCCAACATTAATTGAAGACCATACCCGCTTTGCCAGTTTGGTTCCAGGATCCTATGCAAAAACCAACCAATAAAAGTTGTGGTTACACTTGAGGAAATCGACATCAAGCAGAATGAACATCCACAAGCAAATTAGAACGGACAAAGCAAGCTTAATAAATGTGCAATGTAAAATTGTAACAGAAAGTAAACAATGTCATGCATGGAAACAACATAAGTAATTAGAGATACATTAGATCTCATAACAGTCAGTTCCAACTACACTAGCCCCCCAAAAGACAGGCTAAAATCACTCAATACATGCTTGATAAGTCCAGGACATACTTTCCTAGGCTCATGAAAGTAAAAAATAGAAAATAAAAATAAACTAGAACCGTAAAAAAAAAAAAAATCTTTTACCAAGGTACAATAGCACAAGTAAATCAACCAAGCATGAAACAAATTTTCAGTATCTGATACACACCTGCACTATATAAATATGTCATTTTTCCTCTCTTTTTGATATACAATTGTAGTTGATAAATATACATACATACATATAATATATATATATATATGTCAAAGATAAACAGTGCCCTCAACGCACATCACTTGTGGTTGTGTGGCAGAGATGGATTGGCCAAAACACAGTAATGTCAGCAATAGTCCCTAAGGTAATTCATGAATAGAAAAACCAAAGATGTTTAACAGCCCCAAGTGCCTACTTAAAGCAGTGAACATCATGTTTCTCCGATCCAATTTGAAGTAAAAGAAACAAAGTCACCTGATAGAAGTATAAACGATTTGAAAGAGCTCCTACATCAAGAATCCATGTCCTAGAATTTCCAATCCATCCATCTCCTTTCTTTTCAGGATACCCGTGCACAGCCCATTCTGGATGAGGAAGAATTTGAACTAGCTCCTGGGCCTGTGGATTACTATATGGATCACAGATATCATATGGTTTCTCTAGATAGACAGCATTACCTGGACTGCAGTAAAGATGATAAGCAGAGTATGGAAACCGAGCTGTCTCATTTCTATATATTATCTCACCACTAGGGCTGACATGATAAGGCGGGCATGAGACTAAATTATCTGGACGACACCAACTGGTAGTTTCTGGATTTATTATCATCTCACTGTATCTGGTCACATCTCCTAACACATCACCATCACATGGATCTCCATTGTTCTTCCAACAACTTCCTATGTCAAGAAGATAAAATTGGCTGCTAGGACCACCACCCTTTTTGACATCAAGAGTCAATTTTACCTTAAAGTATGGACTCTCAGGTAGCTAACAAGAAAAACCATAATAAATGAATATAAAAATCTTCTGAGGAACATTAGTCATTCTTTGCTGTTCTCTAAGCAATATATGACACATGGATGAGAAACTAACCTTTTTCATGATTCCACGACTGGTATAATGATAGCCACCATTAAACCCAGATGTTGCATCTGCACGTAGATACAACATCAACCAGGGGTACTTTGAAGATGTTTTCAGTTTCTGAGAGAAAATCCAACTTCCTGTGCTCTGGTTTTTCTTCCATGAAACTGAAAAGTATGAGTTGTTCTCAACATCTTTGCTCAAGTCAGCATCAAGGTCATACGTACCATAAAAGCCTCCAGTCATTGACACCTCATCCCCAAGGGAAACCAATTTTGAGTAATCATGATAGACAAGTGGTTGATTCATACACCCTTTCCCGAAGCAAGGAAAATTTCTTTCAGTCACTATTTTATCGACTTTCTTGCCATTTTCGGGGCAAAAAGTGGAGTTCTTGTCAAAGTTTCCATTTTTGAGCATAATCATCCAAAAATGCCATGGTCCTCCAGAATCATGCACTCTGCATAACCGACCAAGATAAAGTTCCTTTTCAACAGCAAACAAGTCAGGATCTGCATATGATTTGAAATCTTCAACTGGAAACTTATCACCAACCCGTAATCTATTGTCAGTCTCCTTTACATTCTGATGTACTTCACACTTCTTCCGATAACCAAGAACTGATGTTCCTGTAACATCAACAACATAAAATGAAAAACAAAGTTTAGGTTCAAAATGTCAGAACCAAACTTCGATGTTTCATCTATGATGAGTATTGTAAGCTCAGCCTAGTGAAAGGTAAAATTGATAATACTTTCATTAGTGATAAGCGCTGATACACTTGTGGTGTAACTTACTATTGGATTAACAGTGCGCAATTTTACATCAGGAGTACCTAGTATCAAGGGTGAAAAGTCTGAGGGGCCAATTGAGTTCAAATAGATTGGCCTATGAATATATTTGCAGTTTTGCTTCTTACTAAACTCGGATATAGCTAACTGCACGATTGTGCTAGGTTTTGTCCAACGAAATACAGAAAAGAACATGTATATCAGTGACTGGATGACCCTCTTTAGTAAGCGTATCATAAGCTCAGATTTTTTTTTCTCGTAGATATTAGCCTTAATGTAAATATTGTCACCTTGTTAAAGTGATACAGTTAGCATTTTATTTTTATAGTTTATTTTAAAATACTAAGTTCAATTATTTTAGTAAGAAATGATAAACCTGATAGCAAACCTTTAAAATCCTTGTTTCTTTGAAGTTTCCATCCTACTCTTTAACGAAAAATGGTGATCATGTCATTTATTTCACGTTCGCTCAGGAAAAAAAAGATATCAGCATTCTTTAAATAATTTAGTTAAAATATAAAACTCATCTACAGCTAGTCAAAAAGATCAAGAAGAGAAAAATTTATCAATTGAATTATCACAATTAGTACATTATTATGAATCATTTGATAAACTAAATATTCTAAGCATTGGTAATTCCTTACAAATAAGCTAAAAGAAAAATTAGTTAATGCCTACTATTAAATATAATCAATGTCACAAAATAACAATAATAATAAATACAATCGTAGAAATCGTCTGGTTTTAGCAATGGACAAGTTCGTGTTGTTCAGGATTGAGGAAGAAATTGGCACAAAATCCCCCCCACATGGGTGGTGGTTCCCCGGACAAGAAAGAATCTGGGTTCCCGGGCATCGTGACATAGAGTTTCTTTTCTTCTCTGGCAAATTACACGCATTTCCCTTGAAATTTAATGTAATTATACTCGCTCTTTATCTACCTCGCTTTTCCATGTATATTCACCTCCATTTCTTTCTATTTTAAACTTTTGCTCACATTTTGCTTTTAAAAATGATAATAAGCAATGGAGATGTTATACTGACCTTCCTCAACTTCTTCTATTTAGAAGAATATAAGATTATGCAGATGTTTCTGACACCAAACCATTCAGTGTAATGCGAGAAAAACAGAAATTTCAACTTACAGCTTATACTTGAGCTAATAATAAGGGAAATATAAATAAATACCAGCAAGAAATGAGCAATCCAAATCGGCACAATCAGCCATTCTGGGGCTACCCATATGTGGGGCTTCCACTCCGACCTCATTACAGAAGTTCCAAGCTTCCAATGCAACTCTGACATTGGGGTTTCTCATTCTTGGGTCACCTATTGCTGATATGTACTTGTCCGAGCCATAACTCACAGAATGAGCTAAAATAAGAAGCAATACTGAAGAAACAGAAAGAAAGCAGGCGAAAGAGTAGGAATCCATTTTCTGAGATGAAGAATGCTTGGCAATCGAAGTTCTGTGAGCGATTCTGCAAAGAAATTGGAGCGCAAAAAGATAAGGGTTGGATTGCCAGATGGTTCAAAATGATACGGTAATGAACTATCTTTGAATTTTTGAAGTCCATGGATAAGATGGAGTAACCAGACCGTTAGCCTTTGCTCTGAAGCAAAGTTGAGGAATTGACAACCTCCACTCTACTTGTTTTGGCGCGAATTGATTTCCATGCCATAGTATGGACCCTGGAAGCTGGAGCTGGAGAAATTATTATATGTTTCAATTATGTCCCACTTAGTCATGACGAATAACGGAGGATGCCCAAGCTGGCATGCGTAGGTTAGTGGCCCAATCATCATGTGACAAGTCATCATCTCACCGGTCCCACAGAGAGCGAATGAACTCCACTTAGTCTGCAGCCTTGGACTCGGAGATCTTCATTTTCTCAAGCGGCAAACGTTACCTATCCTCTTTTGAATGAAATGGAAATCTGCAATGAGACTGTGGTAGCTGAGGTAACACAGTCAATGCGAGGGCTCCGACGAGGTGAAGGGCTCCAGTCAGATCATCGGCATTGAAAGATGTTGGTGAAGGATCTGACATAGGAATGCCAAGGTACCGATGCTGTCAGGTGAGTGTGGAAGCCTTGGCTATTACTTTTTCTGAAAGTTGCACAATTTTCTTTGAATTTACAATGAAACTTGTTAAAGTTTATATATGTTAGTTATGTCCTGAGACCAGGAGTCAACATTCTTGCAGCTGAAATTTCAAATATGTGACTTGCGCATCTTCCACAGCGAAGTTTGTATTATTTACCGGTTTTTCCGTTCATGTTTCCGGATTCGGTGTTTTTCCGGTGTCCGAAGGCCTTGTGGATGCTTTATGCCATAAAGTGCTTGATTAAATTTCTCAACAAAATGACCATGTTTTCCAATTGAAACTTTGCTTTGCCTCAAGAATTCAAGGCGTAGAACAAAACCCAAAAGTTCAATGCCTCAATCTTCTCTTATTTTGATTATTATCTTACTGTGGCTGACTTATTTTGTTTCCTTTTTTTTTTCCCTTAGTCTATTTATGAGCATATCTTTCATTAGTTGTTTGATTCAACAGAAAAACCTAAAAAAAAAAAATGTAAAAATTGACCTACATAACTATAGGTAATTCAATGGGCGCCTGTAACTTGTCAGTTATTCAAGATTTATATTAAGGTCTATTTCTTGCACCTTTTGCTTAACTACTGGTAATTCAATGGATGATGATAATATCCTAATTGAACCGTCAATCCAAACTCAGTCGGTTTGCCAAATTCATTCTCACAAGCTTTTTAACCGTTATCCTTGAGATGGAAATTTTTTTTACCAAAATGCTGCACCGTAAAAAGTATTTACCAAAATGCTTAAAATTATTTTTTTAAAAAAAAGTTCGATCATGGGATGTAGTTCGATGTGACCAGTCAGACTAATTATGTTGAGTTGCAACCTGTGATCAGTCTTGCAGGCCTAATCATGTTAGGTTAGACCACATGATCAATCTGCACTAGTCACACTTGAGTCGTCCCCATGACCTACTTGACCAAACCTGTCCCCTGAGCTGCCACATGTCCCGTCCCTATCCCCTGAGCTGCCACATGTCCTGCCCCTGTTCCTCTGTGACCACCCAGCTTTCTTAACCCTCCCCCTTGGCTGCCACGTGTCAATCTTTATTCCCCCCTGATCGTGTGCACACCCTACAAAACCTCTTCTCCAACAGCCCTTCACACCCTCACGCAGTAAGAAACTTTCCTCCCCAATAGCCCTTCTGTAAAACACCTCCTCCCCAGCAACAATCCCTTTCTATCAACAACTCAAAATCCTTTGTCTTCAATAGCGGTCGCATTATTTAGGAAGCTTTATAAGTAAGATTATTTAGTATTATTTAAACTTTACAAGTAAGATTATTTAGTATTTTCAAATTGTATGAAAATATAATATATGTTCAGTATAATATTTTTTACAAATATTCCCTAATTTTAATTTGCATTGTTAGTAGGTATTGTAATTAGATTGTTATTATTCCATTTGATTATATATTTTATGAATATATTTGAATTAATTATTTTGATATGTTTGTTATAGTATTTATATTATTTTAATTTACTTTTATTATCATGCTTGTGTATATTATTTTCATATGCTTATATTATTTAAATTTTTTTATTATTATGATATCTGAGTATATTATTATACTTTTAGTCTGACTAGATTATACAAATTATTATGATTCAAATTATTATGCTTGTGGGTTAGGCATTATTAAAAAAGAAAATAAAAAATTCAAATATTTGAAAATGTTTAAAAAAATAGTAAGATTTGTTAATAAAAAATTATTATTAAGAAATATTAGTTGAAGGTAGAATGTCATACTCTGAGATTTTTAAAATATTTTTACAAATCATAAATCTTGATTTAATCAAGAATAGATATTAAAATATAAGTAATTTTGATTTGATTAAGAATAAATAGTTATATAATTAAGACAAATATTAAATAGATAAATTAAGGTATTTTAGAAATGAAATAATGTAGGTGCTTACCTAAAAGTAAGGAAGAAAATATTAAAAGTATACAATATTATCATTAACTTATTAATCTTTAAAATAATATTATAGTACACAAAATGCTAATTAAGTAATATTCTATACATTAGGGTCTTTTTAGGTTCAAATCAAGGAAAGGGAATAAAATCTGCAGAAGGAATCACACAAAAAAGGAAGGAACGACTCTTGATTATCCAATTCATTTGGCCTAAGTATTTTTAATTTACTTTATAAGTAACCATTAATATAAAAAATAATTTAATTATAATTATTATTGAAGTAGTTATTATATTATACATCTTATTAATTTTATTTTATTTAGCAATAGCGTAATTTTTATAATTATTTAATATTAATCACTATTATGTCATTGATATTTAAATTAAATTGATTTATTTAATTTATAATAATATTTACCTGATATTAATATTTTAATGCTATGTGTCAAAGTAAATACATATTAATTAATAACTTTATCAACATTTTATACCTTTTGTAGTATTTTAATTTTTTTATTTCTACCTTTTAATTATAGTATTCTTAACCCAAATACTACTGAGCAATGTAAATGTAGGGTTTTAAAAATTTTTTTTTTGATATTGAAATTTTTTCAAATGGTTTTAATTTTTAAATTTTTAATTTTTAAATTTTTATAACTCACTTATTGCTATTATCTTTTTACATGCTTAGTTTCATATTTTCCTATTTTTCATGTCCATGTGTTTTACTTACGAGTTAAATGTTAATATCAGTAGGTAATGTGGGTGTGTATATATATGTCAATATTTTTGTAACCATTAAGTAATATATATAACATAACATAATTAAATTTTTATGGATGTTTTCAATAAATTTAAATTTTTTGCAATGATGAAAATTGTTATCGGTACTAATCCTACAATTAAAACAAACAATGAAAGTGTGTAATATTATCGTTGACCTATTGGCCTTGAAAAATATTGCAATATACATAATGTTGTTTAAATAATATTTTAAACTATACATTTTATGAGAAACTTATTTATAATCCTTCTTTACAAACTTATGCTAATATATTTACTTACATAAAATTTAAATGTCAGAATTGAACCTAAATTAAACTTACAAGTAGATATTAATAAATAATCCTGGTAAATATGTAATATTGTAATAATGATATTTAAATAATTAATTACTGAGATTGAAATAAATATGAGCATGTGTGTAGTAAACTTAAGTAGTAAACCCTAAACCCTAAATACTATACATTTTATGAGAAACTTGTTTATAATCCTTCTTTGCAAACTTGTGCTAATATATTTACTTACATAAAATTTAAATGTCAGAATTGAACCTAAAGTAAACTTGCAAGTAGGTATTAATAAATAAATTTGGTAAATATATAATATTGCAATAATGATGATTAAATAATTAATTATTAAGATTGAAATAAATATGAGCATGTGTGTAGTAACAGTTAATTGCAGCTGTTTTTGTAACTAGGGAACTTTTTATTTATTGTATAATTATAATTCCTGAAGTATCATGTAAATTCGATTATGGTAGGAATTGAAATGAGTATCAGGGAAGAAAATATTTGTATCTACGCAAATAGAGAAATTTATGAGACAAAGCAGGGCAACACATTTAAGTGTCATAGGGTGAAGGTAATAAGAATTAAATCAGATGTCACCCTAGATGATCTTAAAAATCTAGTTAGGTGAAAGTTACGACTTGATAAAAATTAAGTCGTAACTGAGTTGATATATAAGCATCCATTTTTGTTAAATCTAATGCGATACAAGGCATGACTATTGGAACTTGATTCGAACATCATAAGTCAATCAGTTAATGATTGTGGTCCATGCACAGAGCCATGCATAGAACCATACACACAACTGTCCACTAGCCTACCTCACAGCTTCAACGAAGAGCCATCATTACAATCCATACCTTAGTGGAATGAACAGGCAAAATGAATATGGCCAGCTGTTTCACATCCCTAGTGTCGATTATGCTGCTAAGCCATGTTTTTCTCAATCCCATTATGGTTTAGTTCAATCACCCTCTTCCCCGGAGGAAATAGAGGATATAATGGATGAATTTGAAGAGGAAGATGCATATAATGATGTTTCTGAGGGGTTTGGTGGTGATGATGACAGCTACGATGACGATGATGGTGAAGAAAACATTACGAATACATTCTCAACAACTTTAGTAAGTCGATATATGGAATCAAATGTTACTTTTTTTTTCGAATAAATATAGAAGCTATCATGAGTTAGGATTACCCTAAGGTGCGAGATGACATCAATATAAATGACAACCATGAGCCATATGTAGGTTTGCGATATGTGGACCAGAAGTCATTTTGCCGTGTAATGAATATATACTCGATTCAGACCCACCACACATTTTGTGTACATTACTTTTCAACCAAATATAAAGAATATCAGTGCCTTTACTATGGCATACAATGCAATTGGAGAGTTAGAACATGCTATAAGTCGAGAATGAATCATTGGATCTGCCTCTTTTTTGCAAGATCATCCAAAATTGAATACAAATATTATTTCATTGTACATTGTGTCCATAGTGATTGAAAATCCGAGTGTGTCCATCTGTGAAGTTATTGAGTAAATTTATGGTATATTTAGGTACTTAGTATCGTACAGGAAGGCATGAAAAGGCAAACAACGAGCTATCGTTCTTGTATTTGGGAATTGGGAGAAGTCATATTCTATACTGCCAAGATAGTTAGTGGTAATGCAATACTTTAATCCTGAGTCTTACTTTGAGGTTGTTAGCAAAGAATGCCTGTCAAACAGTTTTAAAGTTGGGCCAATTGAATTGTTCCATTGAATTTTTTGGACTTTCAAACTATGCATCGAGACGATTCCCCATTTGAAACCGATAGTCTAGATAAATGACACCTTTCTGTATGGAAAGTATAAAGAGGTCCTGCTTATAGTGACCTCACAGGATGGTGATAGAAAAGTTATACTGCTTGCATTTACCGTGGTAGAGAGGGAAACCTACGAGACATGGGCTTAATTCCTATCAAACGTTCATCGACGTGTCATTAAGGATAGATAAGATACTTGCTTGATATTAGATAGACATCCTAGAATACTAGTTACCGTTGCAAACTTGCGGGTAGGGTGGAAACCTCTTTATGGTTATCACATGTTCTGTCTTAACTTTAAGGACGACCTGGCTCTAAAGAAGATATTTACTAACATTGGTGCATATTATTTACACTAACATTGTTAGTTATTAATGCCTATCATGATTATTGTTTATTCAGTAACACTGATGTGTGGTGCAAGTTGCTAATATGAGCGACATGTTACATATTGCAAGCTGGATGAACTGCATCAAAGAGCTGTTGAATGGATCGATAATATCCCAAGAAGTTAATATAGCTATTTTTATGACAAGGGAGGCTGATGATGGGATCACATAATAACTAACTTGGTCGAGTGTGTCAATGGTGTATTCAAATAGGTTAGATTTTAACTGATAATTGGGTTGGTCAGAGCTATATTATATCGAATAAATATGTACTTTGTTAATTAAGCGGAGACTATTGCAGCATAGATATAGGCAGGAGAGGTGTTTAACAAAAACATCTAAAAAAATTTTAAAAATGCATACGGAAAGCATCTATCTACCACGTTTGTCACTTTGACTACCTAAGGTCGATTTTCGAGGTGGATGAGCCATATGACTTGACTTGGAAACAGTTTGGTCAGACTTGCAAGGTTAGCCTATGCGATTGAATATGTGATTGTGGTGAATTTCAAGTAGAGCATTGGCCATGCCAACATGCGTGAAGGTTTCATTGAATCTACTATAATTCGTTGATCCTGTATACCGATTAGAGACAATGCTGAAGGCTTATAATTATAAATTTCAGCTAATGCTCGCCAATTGACGGTATAGAGCATTGGCCACTATTGAGTGGACCTATACTTGTATCGAATCCCAAGCAAATACATCCCAGTGGTCGACCCCGTTCCACATGAATAAGAAATGAAATGGATTGGAGAGAGACCCTATTAGAACTTCTAATATGGGTTATACCAATAAACTTGACACAATCGCGCCACTTGTTAATCCAATCAACAGAACTTCCCATGACACCCATAATCCCAAAAAAGTCAACTAATGACCTTCCTTCATAATTACTGCTTGTATTACTCTGGAATATGCTTAGCTTGTTAATAAAATGATAAAAGTTAGATAACTTGTTGTATCTAAATAGTGTATTGTACTTAACTTATTGTATTAAATTAATTCTTATCTTGCCATATGTTTTAGAAGACTTGCATAAATTTAAGGTTGTGCAATTGATTGAATTCATGTAGTTCGACATAGTATATAGCTATTGACTGTTATTGCCAATCAGCGTCGTGTTATGACCCCTGAGCCCGATGACAAATCTCTATTGTACTTACAATCCAAATATATTTCACAGGTCACGTGGCAAGATTGGGTAATATGACTCCCTTAATCTCTATTGGTTCATTGTAAACATCCTAACTCTTTTTTTTCACAGTAAAAGGATGATCGAATCCTGAAACTACAACGTGTCACACATAGAAGTCGGCTCTTTGACCTAACACTTGTAATTGTACCTTATCTTCAACAAGCAGGCTTTTATGGCACTAGCCGGCTTGGATAATTTGATTTCAACGTAGCTATGGTATCTACCCTAGTTAAACGATGGCATCTCGAGACACAATTTTCCACACCACCATCGGGGAGTGCACCATTACCCTATAGGATGTCTCCATCTAGTTAGGTTTATCATGTGAGGGCGTCCCTGTATTTGGAAGAACCAGACTTGATTGATTAGGGGTGTACGAATATCTACTTAGGGTGAGATCGCTCAATGAATATTTGCAAGGCCAGCACTTGAGCATCACTTAATTAGTAACTACCTTTGGACATTCACTGGAAGATACAAATGATGAATGAACACAACACTTTGCACATACTTACATCCTGAGACTCATTGGCGAGTTACCTTATGCTAGATACTTCGAGTCATAAAGTGCTATTGATGTATTTGCCGTTGCTAGAAAACTTTATAGATGTTAGTTAGTATAGTTAGGGATCGACAGTTCTAACATGCTTGCAAAGAGAGTTATGTACTGCTACAAAATGTGATAAGATAAATATTGGTGGATGTTTGCACCTATTGCATTTATAGGTGTGGGATCGATTCCCCACTCTAGCACCGGTCAGACCACCATATTCTGGTCCTCAGCTAGACATTTACCCCTTACTCCCACCATTGGGTTTCAGGTGTCCATTATACATGATTTTCATATTGCTTTTCTTACAATAGTTCAAAGTATTCGAACAAATAACAAATAATATTTGTTTCTCACAAGTGGAAGAACATTGGCCTACCTTCTTGACCGCTATCGACGACCCTACACCAGTACATAGTATTGTTTGATCAAATAAGGGTCGATGAGGTAGAAAGCACTACTTTATTATATCTAATGAAGCCCACCTCAGAATTAGTGATATGCTTATTTATATTACACTTGTGTAATATAGATTATTTTGTGTCCTTATAACATTTTCAATGTACAACAGCTTATACTAAGGTATTGCTTGACCTTACCTGACATATGGCTAGCATCACTCCTTGTCATTTGCTTTCACATCGTGGAATGGTACCATGCAAATCGTGTGCTTTGACAGTTTGGAAGGAGGTAACCCATCCCACAGGCACTATTTGATCTCGATTCTTGTCATATCTTGCAGCTTCAGGGGAAGACATCAAAAGATTAGAGGCAAGAGTATCTGATATTCATTAATGCTTGGAATGCATGGTGCAATACACTTTCGCTAACTAAGATAGAGACATATGCTCTTCATTGTGACTCGAGCTACATGATATGGTACTAGAGACACATTAGACGATGGATCTATCCAGTTAGCGGTAATCCAGGATTTGTGATAACCAATAATGTTCTCACATTTCTTTATGGTTTCTTCTAGATATAACATGTGTTACATGCATCAAATGTGCTTCTTTATAGGCTGATATAGCTGAGAGACTACACAAGCTTAATATTGAGGATTCCCCTTCTCAACTGTACGATCAGTTTAGGCAAATAGTTGATCGAGAATGTCGCCTTATGTTATACGCATTAAGAGAGCATCGAGACATGATTGCTACCCAGCTTGCTTATCTTGCTGATGAATTACTGAGACCACCCATTCCCAAGCCTAGGCGTGATAGAAGAGTCCACAACTTCATGTCTTTTACGGATCCCATTTTGCTTAAAGAAGGGGATGATAATGAAATTATCTCTTATAGTCATCCATCTATGATACAAGCAAATGTCCCCTCCTCCTACACCCATTTCATTGATGCAGACTGATATAGGAGGTGCAGATCCATCAACTTATATCCCCTCCTAGCAAGACTTCACAGGTGGAGATGTTGGCTCATCGTACAGCATGACATTACCCCCACAGCACCCTTATGATACTCCATAGTTATTGTTCTTCACCTTATCACCATCACAGTCATCTTAGCAAGTCCCTAGATCTCTAATGACATTATTTTCTAACTCATTTACATTTATTATTGAGTATGCTAGTAGGTCCATAGAGAAGCAACAACAAGGGTTTTTCACCCTAAAAAATCCTATTCTACCATTTCAATCCTCCCTTTAGGACTTGAACTCTTCACCTTATAGGGGTCAGACCCGCCTGACTCATGCAGATGATGATGAGGATAACAATGAAGATGAACAACATCATTCCTTAGCTTAACGACCACAACGAGTAAGGAGATACCTTCGATGTGGGATTTGGATCTATTATTTTGATAATTTATTATTTCATTATTGTATTATAATGTTTTATCCAATTTTTTTATTTAATTGATTCTAAACCTTTTAACTTTACATCTAGTACTCTTTGATATTTCATTTATCATATTATCCACTTTTGGAGATAAATTGTACATTTGAGAATCATATATTTTACTCTTCTTCATTAATTTAAATTATATTATTGAATTAATTTCATTTATTATATTATTATTTAAAGTTTCATAGAGCATTCTAAAATATTGGTCATTATGGTATTATTTTAAAATTATGCTTATATGTAATTACGAAAAATGATGTCAATTACTCATCTAAAAATAATTATGAAAAATCATACTATTAAATTTTGCATCATTTAATTTTAGAAATTTGAACTTTGCACCTTGAATTTTATTAAACTTATACTTAATATTTTATTATCCTAATTAATTAAGTATTTTATCAAGTGACGTGATATTTGATATGTTTACGTATGAATTGTAACATTATAATTTATAAAGGTTGGCTTTTTGACTACAACACTTACCTTGGGAAAACAAATTTTCCTTATACTATGCAGTAAAAAAAATTTCTGCCAATTTATCTAAAAATTACTTTACAATATTTAATGAGATTTACTTTACTATGAAAATCACATTAATTAATTATATTAAGAATAAATTATATAGAAAATATTAGTGCAATGATATGAATCAAAATTAAAAAAATTAACAAAATTTTTTTCACACATGTTTTAGTAAAAAAAATTATTTTTTGCATTCACTATAATGATTAGAACTACTTAGAAATTTGCGTATATCCACTTAACATATAAAATAATGATATATAATGACTAAATAGTCACTTGAGCTATATAAATATACATGAATGATTAAACTTAATATTAAATTAAATCTAAAAAAATAACAATTTTAGAAATATGGTCTAAATGTTTAAATGTTTATTTATATCAAGAAAAAATTTTGTATGAGCTCCAAGTAATTTGAATTCATTGCAAATTATTTTATAACAAAGCTATGCCCTCTTTTTCTTTATTCACGTATATAATCACATGCTTTGTAATATAATTTGATTACTCTAAGTGTAAAATATAATTTAGGAGTTAAAGTGAATTATTATGGGATATAAAATTATAACTTTTGATGTTAATAAATAATAAGTTATTTCAAGTGTAATTAATTTTTAAAGAAGTATAATTAATTCCTTTAATTTTTTTCATTAATTTACTTTTTGAAATATCTTTTGCACTCTAAAGTTGAATTTGTAATTGATTAAAAAAAATAACCAAGGATTTATATATGTATATCCAAGGCAATATAATAAAATATTGTTTGAAAATTTAATTTCTATAACTTAAATCTTCCAACTTATATATTCACATGAGAATAGGAAAAAATTGTATTTATTGAAATTTTAATTATTTCAAAGATCTTATTATATTTACAAATTTTATTATATTATATATTGTGAGTTAATAATTTGATTTCCTTCTTAAACATCAAACAATTAGTGTTAAAGCAATATTCAATATGTAAAAAATTAAATTAAATTTAAAAATAAAAAATCAACAAAATAGGTCCAAAATAAAATAGCTAAATTTAATCTTAAATTAGATTTTTTTTTAAAAAAAAACCATCTTATAAGCTCAAATTAGATTCTTTTTTTTAGAAAAAGTCATTTGGTCACGGAGGGCCCCATCCGTACTGCTTACAGGTTTCCCCTTCCCGTGATCGAAATTAATTTTAAAAAATATTTTTAAACATTCTGGTAATTAATTTTGACGGCGCAGTATTATGATAATTTATTTTTTTGCTTATAGCATAACGGTAAAAAAACCCATTCTCGCATGCTTGACCCGAACTCATTCCTAACTCGCTTTCGACTATGCAGTAATTGGGCCTAAGGACAGCAGGCCCATATGGATCAGCCCACATGACTTAGCACGTACCACTTGTCCACACATGATAAAGTTATATTGAAAGCGCGAGAATTCACACTTTTCATTGGCTCTCAAAGTCATACAAATGTCATGTCCAGATTCCATTGCTGTAGGGTGACGGGAGTTAATCAAATTAGGACATGTGTGGCATCTGTAGTGGAAGTTAATTAAAATGAATTTCTTAATACTGATTTGCAGATTGGTACAGTTCCCTTTGCCATAGTGTGAAAAGAAGCATTGAAGCTGCACGTGTACTTAACTTTGGGGAATTTCCTATGAGAGAGAAGATTGGAGTTGAAATACAATTATCTATGAATAATAGTTGCGAGTATATTTTTGGGTGTACTTAAAATGAAGATATACCTTTGTGAAGTGTTTCATGTCAATTAAATACCATACTGGCTTTCTTGGGGTTCTCAATTGAAAACTTCCCTGCTGCAAGTCATCTAAATTTCTTTCAAAATCAGTATGAGTTGCTTGCTTGTTCTGACGATCTGCATTCTGGCCTGAGTAAGCTTAGGCTATTATTTCTAACAAAAGCTGTCTTCTTCTGTCATTGTTGTAAGCATAATTGGATCAAAATAATATTCGATGTCTCATGTAGGTCTCATAACAAATTTTACCTGAATCATGCTATTTCCAGTTTATGCAGTGTTGTTGAAACGCAGAAAACATTCATGTTGAATTTGTAACAGAGGTATTCTAGAGCCTAAATTTTCTACTTGATAGGTTGATCATAATTATTGTACTGCAAGTTTGAGACAGAAGCCAATATAATTTTTGATTCAGTACTGCATATGCAGAGAAGATTTAGGATCTAGTAAGCAGTACAACTTGCATGCAATTATATTACATATGCATATTTTGGTAGATAGGGGTAAGATTTACTTAAATTGATGTGTGATTAGTTTTACAGTTAATTGGTTCATTGGTTGGCACATTGTCATTGAAAAGTTTTTGACCTAAAAGGCGAATTGGTTCTCAGAGAAGGACCCTTTCCTTTTAATGAAAGAGTCGAAGCCAGAAGTCTTGTGATCAATCCATATTTTTGTGTCTGTCGAGCTGGACTATTCCTCTATACTCTGGAGGCTAGTTGGACCAAACTAGCCTTGTTCGGGGTCTTGCCCTTCTACCTGGACTGGGAGAAGGGCCGTACGATATAATTTGTCTCTTTGTCGTAAAAGTGAGAAGAGAAAGTCATATCTCTCCTTGTGTAGAACAATGCATTGCTTTCAGTGATCATTAGTTTGAATATGAGAAAGAGAAAGTGATACAAAGATATAAGTGTATTATCAGATTTTACTGTATCTTAAATTTATTTTTTACAAAATTAAATTTAATATATTATACGATAATAAATTAATAATTAAATTTGATTATCTACATATATACCATGATCATCAGCTTTGAATATTATGGAAGAGGTTATTTCTGTATTTCAATTACCTACATGTTGTCTTCTTTCGTCCAACGCACTGATTCTTAAATACCTCAGTTGGCATGGTAACTAAAGATTGGCTCTTCAAAAGCAAAACCATCTTGAAGTTGAGGTATAATATTGACTATTGACTAGTGACTA
This sequence comes from Sindora glabra, assembly GCA_020226215.1. Lineage (NCBI taxonomy): Eukaryota > Viridiplantae > Streptophyta > Magnoliopsida > Fabales > Fabaceae > Sindora > Sindora glabra. Next base: position 71,302,316 of record CM035226.1, on the reverse strand, counting down.
GTGAGGCAGAGGTGATCTCCCATTAGGTTCTGGAAGGATCTACGGGCATAATATTTTCCTTTCAATCAAGCCCCTACCTATGATTTGGAGGATTTCTTTCTTTATGACATCTGTTTCCAATGCATACGTTTCGAGACACAATGCGTTCATAGAACTTAGATTTCTCTAGAAACCTCAATGATTGAGAATCCAAAGAGCTAGCCGGCTAGGCTCCTCGATAATCTGTCCAATTTCATTTTGTCTTTTTTGGGATAATGGTTAAGTTAAATAAATTAATAATATGAATGAGCTCAGTTTCCTTTTTTCAAGTATAAATTCCTTTGCATTATGTTTGGATTAAGTATCTAAAGAAAGAATTTCATTTTGTAAGGGTATTTAAAATGCTAAATTGTAATAATTGTTGTGAAAAATTTTAAATATTAAATATTTTAAATGAGAATTTTACTTGTGTAGAATGAGGAATTTATGATTTATTTGGGTGAAAGTGAAAATGGAGAAGGGAGGAAATAGATGTGAAAGGAAAAGGAGAGGGTAATAATTGGAGGTGAAAGACTTTTCACCTAAATTATTTGGAATAGGTAAAAATGAGAGGAGGAGTAAATATAAGTGAAATTAATTTATTTTATTTGGAACGAGTGAAAATTGAGGAGGGAGGAAATGAGATTAAGTCAAATTACTAGAATATCCTTATAAGATATTATTAATTTTTGTTATAATATTAATTCAATAACTCAATTGAAAAATTTATAATACATTGATAAAATGTTATACTTTTGATAGTAGGTAATTTTTTTAAATAATTTAAATAATAACAGTAATTTTTATTTTTTCATCTGCTTCTAATATTAATATTACATATTGTTAGATTCAAATATTTTCAAATATTGACACTTTAATGATGCATGTTTGCTTATCATATTTTAACTTGCAAAATCAAAAAAATGTAAAAATTCATTATTTTATATTTCTTTCAATTTTTTAATTTTTCATATTTTAAATAAATTTTTATTTTTTATTTTAGATTTTTATTAAAATATTAAATATATTTTCTAATTTTATTTTCATTAACAAATATTTTATTATTTTATATACGATGTCCATCCACATCTATTTCATCATATTTTTTATTTTTAATTATTTTAAATTTTATATATGAAGAATAATTTTATATTTTAATTTTTTTTAAAGGACAAACACATAGGGCTTCACTTCATATTAAATTTGTTTTAAAGGAGAAACACAAATTTATTTTAAATTTATTTTTAATAATATGTGGATAAAAATAACTTACGTCAAATTTTACACTTATTATTTCTATATTTGTATTTAAAATTTTAAACTTAATATATTTAATAAAATTTTAAAACTTTGCACTATAATTTTAAAATATTTTTTGCGAAAATGGAATATTTTTAATTCCATATCTTCATTTTTATATAAAATTTTTTACCTCAAATTACTTACATATGGCTTTCACATTTTGAATCCATTTACATTTATTCTATCATAATTTTTTATTTTTAATTATTTTAAATTTTATATATAAAGAATAATTTTGGAAAACTTATAAAAATAAATAAATTAAATAATTTTTTATTTATCAATGGTATAAAAAATTTATAATAATGATAAATCAAATTTAAAATTTGTGCAAGTGTGTTACTTATATAAGAAAAATGATACATGATCACTATGAATCCCATAATTATTATCTCAAATTTTTAGTTCAACATGAATTAGTGTTAAATAATAAGTAGAATTTGTGTTTTGGAATAAATTTTAGTGCTTTCATCATATAATAAAAAGCTAAAATAGATGAGTACATTTTTTTCCTCTTTATTTTATATTTTTAAGATGAGAAAGATAAAATTATCATTTTTATTTTATTAAATAAAGTGGTCAATTTGATTGCATATTTATCCTAATATCTTGAATAATGGAGGATAATTAAGAAGACTAATAATTTTTTCCTTATATGTTATGATGACTTTGAAATATTAAAATATGAAATAATACAATAAATTCTTTATTTGTTATCTTCAATTGTATATTTATTTTCTATGAATAAAATTATTTAATTTTAATTTAATAATTAAGAGTTATTCGTATTAATCAAAATGTTACAAAAATTGAAAAAAGCACTTATATTCCCAATATTTAACTATTATAGTATATCAACTAATTATGCATTGTATTAATTGCATAACATCACCAATACTCATTTACGGGCTATTTAATATGGTTTTGAAGATGTAATGACTTTATAAAATAAGACTAATGCTTATTTGACATTAATTTTTATATTAAAATACATCCACAAATAACTTCAATCCATAAGTATTTTGAAAAAAAGGAAAAGCCATTTCAAAAAAAAAAGAAAAAGAAAAAATTTGAAAAAAAGAAAAAATTAAAAAAAAAACCCAATCGGGTCTAGTGCCTATCAACTCGAGTTTGGGTCAAGTTCTTATTAGAACTCCCTGACCTAGTTTAACAGAAATTGAAGCCCGTCGTCAAGCCATATGTCGTCTGCAGCATATCTTAGTAGATCGGCAATAATGAGCTATTGATAACCTCCTTCGCACCCTTTCCTATGGCCAGAAATGTCCCTCCATTGGATCCTTCACTGAATAACAACCACACTGCTCTGGGAAGAAAGCAGACACTAATGGCAGCTCAAAAGGGAAGATAACTAGAAAACAAGACATACCTGCACAATAGGATTTGACAGCAACCGCAACTCGGCCTTCTTTGCCGCAAGACGTGTTGTGTGTGGCGGAGGATCTGAAGGCAAAGGAAAGGCAACAACGAAGCTTATTGAAGGCAACAAGTGGAAATGGGTAAATGGGATGATTTTCACCTCAAAAACTCCCCATTTTAGAAGGGTAATTTTCACTGTGGGCCCCACTATTTTTTTCACTCTAGTTTATCCCCTTCAGTTTTCATCCACCAACCAAATAGGGTAAAATTCGAATTTCACCCCTCTTCTTGCCCCCAATTACCCCTGCTCCAAACAGCCTATTAAAATCCCACCTCAAGAAGTGGATTAGAAAGCCCTAGCTGCTGCTTCTACTTTGCCTTTGCTACTTTCTAATGAATTCTGTTTGATTATTTCTCACTCCTCCATGCTAGCTTATTCTCTTTAACTAATTTTTTAATTATATATTTTTTATTTGAGAGAATTTTGTACATTAATGTTAAAAATTAGTTTTTTGGTAATAATCTTAAGAATGATTTTAATCTTTAAAGATTAGCCATAATATTATATGTAAACTTATTTTAAAAGTGACGTAAAAATATAATAATATAAAAATAAAATACATCAATTCAAAAATAATTAAAACAACCTTGAATTAGTAAAATATTAAAATAATAATAGAATAAAGTATTCATTTAGAAGAAATATTTAATACTGTAATCCTAATATTAGTTTAACTACTTATTAAATTCTGAAAATAAATTATTAAAAATCCTCTAACATAAATAAGTATTACCCAAACAAGTTAAGATATTTGAAATGCTAACACTTTAAAATTTTTAAAATTTTACGGATACTCTATCCAAACACAACATCTGAATTTTTACCCCTCTCATGTCCATTTTTCAGTTTGTTGAATTATATAATTCTTCCTATTTGTATGCATTAAGGGTTTGTCACTTTTAATATTTAAAAAAGATTGTTTGTTTAAAGAATGCATTGAAATTATCCAATGCACTGTTTAGTTCAATTTAGAGATATCCATCTGTGTTTTGTTGTTACTATGATCTCATTCGGTGGGGTGTTTGAATATGCTAATTATGTATAGGCGGCTCTCCCAATTCATTGATTAGTATGTCACATCTACAAAAAAGGATAGTGCAAGCAAGCATACTTCATTCAGATGCCTCGGCCATAGTATATAAAACTCAGCCATAAATATATTCAAAGATTTCGTTTATTTTTCTTTTCTTTTCTTTTCTAAAACTGATTTAAAGAGACTTTGTGGGAAATTCTATGTTACCCCCATGGGTTTGGAACCCATGAGGATGTGGCTAAATTGAAGCCATTGGATGAGTTGACCAAGTCAATGGCTTCACTCATCTAATAGCTTCAATTTAGCCACATACCCATGGATTCTAAACTCATGGGGGTAACATAGAAAGTACTAGACTTTGTTCATTTCCTTCTTTCCTTTGGCAACTAAACTTTCTGTTGATTCTTATTTAAAAATCTCATGTAAGTACGACTCAAATAATACTTCTAATCAGATTTATCATTTGTGTGTCCTAAAATGTGGTCAGAAAATAGTAATTTTTAAATTTTTGTATCCAAATTCACGTGTTTTGAATTTATAATTTCTAATTTATTGTGAGTTTATGCCTTGACAATTGAGATGTAATTAAATATAAAAAAATATGCATGACCTACTATAATTTAAAAAATCCCAAAGTCTAGGAGGAAAAAATTATAAATGAGAAAAATTCACTATAATTAAAAGATTATAAGATAATGGGTGTGAAAGATCTTTATCATAGTGATACAATTTCTTAATCATTATCTTTTCATCTCAAATTTTACGAAGATTTTTATATAATTTTTATAAATATTCACATAATATTTTTTTCCGTATTTCAAAATATTAGCTAATATAAAATTTATAATTTAAAATCTTTGCTCGACAAAGAACTTCAATCATATTTTAATATAAAATTTTAATTTAAATAAAAAATGAATCACAATAAATAATATTTTTTATTCAATAACAATCCGAATTTACAACAAGTGGTTTCAAAAGCCCACGGAAATTTAGAAGATGAAGCGAAATAGTTAGAAAACGTGATGCTGTGAAGTGCAATGTTCGCTTGCCACATGCACCACAAATGGAAAAAAATGAGGAAAGAATATACTGGATAACAAGGTAATTTCACTTGACACTTTGCCCAATCAATGAAAAATGTTATCAAATATTATATTTATAGGAATATGAGAGATGGGGTATTGGCATAGTTTGATCTTCTTGGTGAGGTCTTGCGCTTTGTGACCAATAACATATTAAGGAATTAATCCAGCACTAGTGCGCAACCATAACATGTTTAAATAAATGATTTGTTTTTTGTGGAAGATGGGATAGTTATGCATATAATAAAGACAAACGAAAGATTATTATCTGACTCATTTTTTAAATACATGTTATTTCATTCCACGTTTAAAGAAATATAAAATGCATAATTTTATGTGTCAATCATATAAGTATATTTTGTTGTCATTGATTAATAAGGAACGGGGTTTTCACAGATCTGAAGGGGAATATTTACATCTTTACTGCAATATTAAAAATTTCAATAATATTTTATTAATTTATTTAGTATTTTGATATATCAAAAAATCACTTGATCCAGTCAATTATGACATTAAAATATTTAAATTATCAAAATATAAGAAAAAATAATATGGAGATTTCAATAGTAAAATATGATTAGAAATATATTTAAATTAGAGATAATTACAATTTTTTAGAATTTTAAAATTATGCATTAATATAAATAATTAGGTTAAAAAAATCATTTGGGTTCCGAGAGGTCTTTTATTCTTTCACCTTTTCAAAATTTTGGGTGAAAGTATGCTATTGTTGATTAATGAAAAATATAAATCATTAAATAAATGCAAAAGGAATGATAAGGAGGATAATATTGAGCAGAGAATCCATGCAAGCCTGCGCTTTCCAAAAATCCATTCTTTTTCAATGGGAAATGTATGTATTCGGAATCGAATCTGATCTAATCATAAACTTTATTATTATAAATCTTAAAAATAAAATGCTTCTAGGTGGTCTTTTTATTCAATAATATTATATATATTAAAATATGATTTAAAATCAATTTTTAAATAAAATTAACAATTATTGTTAAATATAAAATAATAAAATAAATTAAAAAATTTAACTTAATAAATATTAAAATATTAAAATTTAATTTCATTTTTTATTCTTAACATTATGATATTTTTTATTTTTTTGAGTACTCTTTTAAAATGTAAGATATATTTTAAAAAGTAAAATATATTATCATAGCCATTAATAAAATTAATAAAGTAAATAATAATAAATTAAAAAATTTTATTTATTGTTTTTAATAAAATTTTAAATTCTCAATTTTTTATCAATAATTGTAAGAATATATTTTGCAAAGTACATCTTACATTAAAAAAAAAAAAACTCAATCCATGGCGTATCAACGTAGAATATCACCTCAGAGTTTCCATTGAATAGTAGGGATTTGACAATATTCGTCTCTTCAAAGTTAAGATGAAGAAATATATATCAAATTTGACAATATTTTTGTCTTGAAGTTAAGATGAAGAAGTATATATCAAAGTTCAAAACGGCAACGGCATTGGAGAGCAGAGGATGATTGCCCCGCAATCTTTCGAATGGCCGGGCAAATGAAAATTGGCATTTTTGCCTTTGGTGCACACCCTTGACCCTTCACGTACTTGTTTATTTTGTTAAAATGTATTTTTTTTAAAAAATTATTTATATAAAATAAAATAAAAATAATTTATATTATAATATTTAATAGAATAATAATGGAAGGCCAAAATTTTATTTTTAAAATATAAGATATTATTTTTTTATTATTTTGAGATTATTATTTTTATGTAAAGAATATTTTCTGTTAAAATGAATAAATCTTTTATTTTCAAATTTGTATCTAAATTCTTTTCTACAAGTAGTGTGATGAAAAAATAAGCTTGTATGAAAATTTGTGTGTTTTATATTTTTCTTCATTTTTCATAAACTATTATAATTTTATAAGAAACTATCAATTAAAATTACATTTTAAAATAATTATAGATTTTTATAATAAAATTTTCAGCTAATTGAGAAAATATTACAAAAAATAAAAAATATTCATAAAAGTTGCAAGTTTCCTATTCTTAGAATTTTTTTAGTTCAAGTGTTGGAACAAAATCCATGAAAATATAGAGAAAAAGTTGAAAAATTATACTTCAAGGTTTGAGGCTAAGGACTTAGAGATATCAAAAAAGGTTGAATATAATAAATTCATTTGAAACTATTATAATTTTACTTAACTTGAGACTGATATTGATATAAAAAATAATAACAATGGCCTAATCTGATAAGGGATTGAAATCGATAAGTATTAACTCATCAAATTATTGAACTAACTTATTAGCTTAGAAATATATAATAAATAATAGAAGATTAATTGATTAATGTATATATGTATGTATATATATATATTTAAATTATAATTTTAATATGTTAAAATTATAAATTGACATTTATATATAGATTAGAATAATCTTAAATAAATTTTAATATTAAAATTAATGGGTTTATATATTTAATATTGTCCATATATATTATACTTATACAAGTTTCTTAAAATAAATAATTACTTAAATATTACTATCATAAAACCTAAAACTTAGCAAAATAATAATTATACAAATATTAATTGATTAATATGTTTAGATGTATATATATTAAAGTAATAATTTTTTATATTGATATATATATATATATATATATATATATATATATATATATATATATATATATATATATATATATATATATAATGAATCATAAAATCCAATCCCAAATTTCCAAATCACTTAAGAAAAAAATAGTATCCAAAATCCCCTGTTAAATATCCATTTTTCTATAGAATCAAAAGGTTGGCTACATTTTACAATGAAAATTTAATACTACTTTTACATAAATATTTAACATTATTTTTAACTTAATTTAATTTTTAAATATAACTAATTTTTTAGAATATAAATAATTTCTTATTATCAAATTACTAAATGAGAAGAATAATATAATAAAAAATATTTATTTATAAAGTAGCAGTATTAAATTTTCATAGTAGTATAAGTTTTTTTCCTACTTGATCTTCTTCAATTGCTTTACTTTTACTTTTTAGAAACTAGTACTAACAGAGATTGGTAAGTCAGAGTGGTCATAAAATCCTTTCACACCAATTCTTACTATCTATTTATTTTTTACACAATGAAGAGTTTGATTTAAAAGTCAAAAGAATTTAAAAAAAAAACTGTCAAGCAACAATTCATTAGCAGAGAGAAGTTGCTCAATGGCTAATTTTAAAATTTTTATTAATATTTTATATATTTCATAAAATATTCATCTCAATCAAACTTAATTAATTTATATAAAAAATATTTATTCTTTTTCTTTTCAATTTCATTCTCATAATTTTTACAATAGTAATACATTCTCACTTCTCTACAAGTATGAAAAATTAAAGGTGGAGACGGTGCATTAAGTTTTAAAGCATTAAAATTTTCACTTTAAAATAAAATATTAGTGACACTCTTCAACTTTTTCTTATCTTTACTTACATTTTTATATTTTTAATAAGTTTTATATATTTTAATTTTTATAGTATTTTAATTGATTAAATAGTTATTATTCTTGTTAATTTTAATATTGGTAATCTCATTTTTATATTATTAATAAATTTTAATTATAAATTTAAATGATCCTAATAATATATAAAATTAATTTGATAATTAAAATTAAAAATGTAGATGGTGTAACTGAAGTATTTTACAAATATTGTCTAAAAAATTATAAATATGATAGTTATAATGGTATTAGTACAATGAGATGTCATTATTCTTTTAAACATATGGATATTATAAATATTTTAAATGAAAATTCTAATATACCTAATTAAGATAATTATGAGTATGAATTGTGTAAATAGAATTGCTATGCAAAAATGCTTTTTAATATAGTTAGTTTTTCAAAATTAAATGCCCTTTTTTGATACTTTAATTCCTAATGGTGTGGTATGAATAGGAATACTAGTATACATAAATTAAATAAAATTTCAAAGAATATAAAATGATTTTAACTAACTTTTTTTAAAAAAATTAAAGGTAAAATTTTACTTACATTTGACATTTAGACATTACCATCTCAAATGGGTATATTTGTATAATTGCCCATTATATTAATGATAATTTTATTTTATATAAAAATTATTTGTTTTAAACTAATTTCATTGCTACATTATGAATTTACTATTACTTTTTATATAATAAATAATTGTAATGAATATATGATATTATATAAAATATTTTCAATTATCTTTAATATTGCATCTACTAATATTAATACTATTAGAATTTTAATTCTAGTTTTAAATCCTATTCTTGAAGCTTAATTTTTTTTATCTTAGATGTGCACACTATATTTTCAATTTAATTGTTCAAGATGTATTAGAAGCTATTTCTATACTAATACAAAATCTTTAAAATATAGTTTTATATATCAAATTGACGTTAGTTAGAAAGTATGATTGAAAATAATTTTATGTGTAAATGTCTAAGAAACTTAAGACACTTTCACAAGATGTTCATACATGATAGAATTCTACTTTTAAAATGTTAGAATTTTGATTAAAGTATAAAGATATCATAGATATTTTTTATTCAATAAAAATATAACTTAATCATCATCTTGAAAATGTTGAATAGGAAAGGACACAAATTTACTTGTAATTTTTGCAAATATTTTATAGAGTAACTAATTTTTTATTTAATTCTTATTATCCGATATTTTACTCAATACTTGGTGTTTTAGTTAATTATAGTTTTGTATTTTTAAAATTTGAAAGTATTAATAGATTTAAAATTATTATTAATGAATGTTTAGAAAAATTGAATAAATATTTTAAAAATATTCTTTTTTTAAATATTATAACCATAATCATAAATCCTAGAGTTAAATAAGAAAGAGTGAAAAAATTGCTAAAAAGGTATTGTGAAAATATATAATATGAATTTGATTTAAAGTCTCTGCAAAAAATATTTCAAGTGTATAATAGTAAATTTAGTTCTTCACATTCATATATGAGTTCCTCATCTTCTTCAACAATAAATATTTTATATCATGAAAAATATAATGACTTCTTAAATTTAGTTGACGATACTCTTTTAATGGACAATGAATTAAATTTTACTTGTTTACACCTATTATAACTTATATGCCAAATTTTACCATTTTAGAATGGTGAAAAGGACAAATGATATAATATTCTATACTTTCTCTTATGGTATGTGATACACTAACCCTTCTAATATCTTCATCTTCTTCTAGAACAAGTATCTCATATCGTAGAAAATATAATGACTTCTTAAATTTAACTAATGATATTTTCTTAATTAATAATGAATTAAATTCTTACTTATTTACATCTATTATAGCTAATATGCCCTTAATTAATAATAAATTAAATTCTTACTTATTTACATTATTATAGCTAATATGCCAAAATTTATCATTTTAGAATAATGAAAAATATAAAAGACACAATATCATATATTTTCTCTTATAACATGTGATATACTAACCTTTCTAATATCTTCAATAACATCAAAAAGTGTATTTTCTCTTAAGGAGTGAATTTTGGATAACAAGTATTTATTTATGAGTAATTAGAACTTAGATATAGTTATTTATTTAAAGGATTAGTTTAATGTCAATGATAAATAATAAAATAATTTGCAAGAAGGTGAATAATTATCGGATCAGGTGAAGGAGATAATTAAAAATAGTGATATATTTATATATTATAAATTTAGTTAGTAAAATATTTATACTTATTTTATTTAATAGTAATATTTTTTTGAACATTTTGTGATTTTTATCTTTCATATGGGGCTTTTCTACATTAAAAATTATTATTTCTAAATTTATTTTTTATTTTTTTTAGTTCTATTAAACAAAAATAACAACAACAATAATAATAGTAATAATAATTATTATTTTAAGAAATAATAATAAAATATAATTATATTTTATAATAATAATTGTAATTATAACAACAATAATATATAATAATAATTATAGAAAGGAATTTTAGTCTAAAATCTAAAATTTATCACTATTAATTTATCACTTAAAACTTTTAATATGTAATTTTGATTACAAGCCTCATTATACCGCAAATTTAAACTTATTTAAATTAAGTGCATTTTAAGTGATCAAATTATTTTTAATCAATATTTTCTTTCACATATTAAAGGTAATGAAATTTCAATTTAAAATTTTAATATATTGAAAAGTTATCGGTATATCTTAAGGAACTAGGAATAAAACTATATTAATATTTAAAAATTTATTTTTTAAAAAATTCATATTTAATCTCTTTGAAATTTAAAATAATTATATAAAATTTGCTTCAATTATCCTAACAAATTGATCCTAATTTCTTTCTTTTAATAAAATTTTAAGTGACGATAATAATAAAATATAATTATATTTAATAATAATGATAAATTTCAATTAATTAATGGTGTAAAATTCATAATAAATAAATAATTAATATGATAATAATAATAGTAAAATATAATGAATTGTAAAACTCACTTAATATAGATTGATTTAGGGTTGGAACTATAACAACTTAATCTGATTTGACTTAATGGAAAAGTTATCTAACATGATACTAGTTTCATATATAATTTTCATTTATTAGATTAATATAGTAAGATTGGATTAGTCCATTTTGGTAGATGTACTAGGAATGTGGAGAAGAAAAATCCAAAAGGAAATTCGAGTTGACGGAAAAAGCCACACCATAAAATAGAGAAGCTCATTAGCTCGCTAAGAGACAGAAAGGATGCATAAGCAATAGCACAGGCCCCAAATACTTTTGAATGCTGCACCTGCACATCATCAAGACTACCTTTTTGTGTAGAGAAGGTAGTTCAGGGAGTTGCTCGAAATCTTCAATTTGCCTTTGGAGCTTCTTCAAATGAGCTAACAAAAAGAAAGGTTCCTAGGAGATCTTACAGTTATAAAAGGGCAATAATAGTCACACAGGATCATTTAAATGGAACTAATTTACGAAGGTAGTTAGAAATGATTGTGTTTTGGAAACCTCTGTTAATACTCACAACTTCAGAGGAGGAAGAGATTTTTGTGTGGAAGACCATGGAGGCTTACCACCTAGTCTGAATGAAAGGGGACCCACAGATATGAACACTGATATTGGCCTGGGAAATTTTACAGGTGATGACTCTCCTGAAGATGATGATGATATTAAAGATTGTGAAGATTCTATTGGGAATTTGGATTATTACATGTAGCGGAATTTCAAAATTTTGATTCGAATTCTACCTAGGATCTATGCAAAAAGCATAAATCAATGATTAGGATTTTACCTATTGGGCACTCGTGTTTTTACTGATCAAAACTTGAGAGTGGATGAATTAAACGCCGGCCGGAAGATACAGCGTCTGTACGGTATCCACATGGAGTGAACAACGACCTCTCACCCTCCACGAATCTGCTAGGATGTGTTTCTCTCTCTAGGAATTAGGATTTGATATTTTTTGAGTGATTTACGATTTTAGGAGGCTTATGAATGTGTACATAATGTGCTACCCTCAAGCCCCTTTTTATAGAAATTAGGCAAGCCACAATCCTAGTCCTACTAGGATAATACTTCCAAAATTCTAATCATACTTAACAACTCATTTTATCCTTATTTTAGAGATAATGAGGAGAGATAGGACTTATCTATTAATTATATAATATTAGATAATATTATCTTATAATATAAATATCTTAATATTAGATAATTGCATATAGTTATCAAATATCAAAATAATATTATCTCATAATATATTTATTTAATATCTGATAACGTAAGTATTTGATATTACTTTAATATCAAATAATATCACATAATATATTTATCTAATATCTGTGATTCGACATCCACCTAATACATGATCAACGTTTTGCATTATAACCCATTTGTAATAATATCCAAATTGAACTGGAGGTATGGAATATGTCATCCTCGTCAATGTTCAATTTATATTTCTTGATACTGAGTAGACTTAAAATCAATGATTAATATCACATATTAATCCAATTGAGCATGGCCATGCATTTCTAAGTCTCACTCAATCAAAGGGCCTAAGGATATTTCTCTTTTATACAAGAGTAACAAAATTCTATCTACATCACTCATTTCCCTTTGTACGATTCATGACACACCTAATCAATGCCCTATTCGTCATCCTAATCAAAGGTGACATAGGACAATATTAAAGTAAGTAATTTCTCATGTAGGAAACTGTAGTGACTTCAGGTTCAAAGTTTATATGTATTTGTGATCATATGAGAATAACTTATGACACGTCTATCCATGCAATATTCTTATAGTGGGTCAGTCCAGTACATTGTTCACTAATACATATAAACTTTGAACCTGACACGTCTATCCATGCAATATTCTTATAGTGGGTCAGTCCAGTACATTGTTCACTAATAATGTACTCATATATTGACTTGATATCACATATCCATGATTCGTAATCATCAGTCATTATACATGCTAGTTTCGATGTATTATTACTATCCTTGTTATAATAATACTTGACTAGGGACATTTTAGGAATAGCGAAGCTTTTTCAAGAATAATTATTATATTAAGTTATAAATTGTGCAGAATAATAATAAAATTATAAAAATAAAATATAATAATTAAATTGCCTAAAATAAAATATAATACATTGTGTATTACTTCAATCATCTATATGATTGGTTCTTAGGATACACACTAACAAATTCTTAGTGTTATTTCTGAATTTAGGGTTCCTTTATTCCTCCTTATTATAATCATGTCATTCAGTTCTTGTTTTTCTATTTTATCTTGGAATATTCGTGGTATTGGTAATGATGAAGTTAGGAGACAACTTCACTTGATTATCCGGGTTAATTGCTTAGATTTAATCTTCATTCTTGAAACTCATATTCCTTTCAAAACAATTGAGCAATGGTGGCAGAAGGAAAGTTATTGTCCTGTTGCTTTCCAAGACCCTAATGGTTACTTTGGGGGTATATGGATAATGGGAGCTCACTCTAGTCCAACTTTCAATATTATCTCTTCATCTACCCAGCAAATTTCCTTCTTAGTGGATTCTTATATGGGAAAATGGGTATGCAGTGCGATTTATGCTAGTCCAGCTCCTTCTCAAAGAGCTTCCTTATGGCAGGAGTTGAAGCTTATTGCAGAATCTTTCTTTCTTCCTTAGGTAGTGCTGGGGGACTTCAATGATATCTTTAACGAGAATGAGAAAAAAGGAGGCTCCATCTACTATAGAAGGATGAATTTATTCAATGATAACATAGCTGGTTGTGGGCTTTTAGATCTTGGATTTAATGGTCCTCAATTTACTTGGCATAGATCAATTCATGGTAGGCATAGATCAATTCATGGTAAAGTTGCATGTTCCCAAAGACTTGATAGAACTTTAGCTAATACAAGCCGGAGGACTTTATATCCAGAAGCTATTCTTGTTCATCTGCCATTGACACATTCTAATCACCATCCAATCCTTCTTAGAAGTAAAGGTCTCTGTAGAGCTACTTGAAATAAGCCTTTTCATTTTGAAGCTGTGTGGATGTCACATAAGAATTTCAAAGGGATGGTTGCTGATGCTTAGAATAATACTGAACTGAATATTATGGATAATCTCTCTAAGGTGCAAGAAGCTTGCTTAATGTTTAATAGAAATATTTTTGGTAATATTTTCCATTGCAAGAAGCGTATTCTAGCTTAGCTTACTGGTATTCAAAAAGCTCTTGCTATTTCCTCATCTTCCTTTCTAAGCAAGCAGGAAAGAGATCTCTGTATGGAACTTACTCAAATTCTTCAGCAAGAGGAGATATTTTAGTTTCAGAAATCAAGGTTTCAAAGCCTTTTCATGGGAGATAGATGTACAAAGTTTTTTCATGCTACTACTTTAGTTAGAAGGAGGAGAAATAAGGTGGAATGTTTGAAATTGCAAGATGGTTCTTGGACTATCAATCAAGATCAAATCAAAGGAACTGTTTCTAGCCATTTCCATAATTTGTTTTGTAATACTGAAGCTTCACTTGATCATCCTCTAATCCTTGAAATGGTCCTTAGGCTGGAAGAAGGGGAGATGCAGGAATTAATAAAGAATGTAACAAAAAAAGAAATCCATGAAGCCATTATTAGTATTAGTTCTTATAAAGCCCCTGATCCAGATGGCTTCCAAGTAGTTTTCTTCAAATCTTATTGGGACATAGTAGGGGACAATGTTTGGAAAATGGTGGCAAATGTCTTCAAGGATGACTTTATTCCTATGGGCCTAGGAGATACTTTGATTACTCTTATTCCAAAGATTCCTAACTACCAATCTATTACTGATTTCAGACCGATAACTCTGTGTAATGCTGTTTACAAAATCATTACAAAAGTTCTTGTTAATCGAATTAGACCTTTGTTGTCTAAACTAATAAGTCCATTTCAGAGTAGTTTTCTTCCAAAAAGAGGCACTACAGACAATATTGTCTTTGCTCAGGAACTCATGCACTACATTAATCACACCAAAGGGGAAAAAAGGAGCCATGATGTTTAAAATTAATCTTAAGAAAGCCTATGATAGGGTGGATTGGAGGTTTCTGGAATGGACTCTTAACAAATTTGGCCTTCCTCATCTTATTGTGAAACTCATTATGAATTGTGTATCTCAAACCTCGTTTACCATTCTTTGGAATGGAGAAAAACTTGAGTCTTTTACTCATAAGCGTGGGCTTAGACAAGGGGATCCACTTTCTCCTTACTTATTTGTGCTTTACATGAAAATTTTTTCTTTACTCATTCAGAAGAAAGTTAATAGAAATGAGTGGTTTCCTATTAATGTTGTTACTGGTGGCCTTCCCATTTCTCACCTTTTCTTTGCAGACGATGTGTTATTATTTCCTAAAGGTACTAAGAATCAAGCTAGAGTAATTATGGCCTCTCTCAATGAGTTTAGCAGAGTTTCTGGTCTGAAAGTTAATTTTCAGAAATCTAAGGCAGTAATCTCTGCGGGTGTCCCAAGAAACGTGGTGAAGGAAATCAATCTCATTAGCCGGTTTCCTTTTACCAAGGATATTGGAAAATATCTGAGATTTCCTTTGAATAGGAATAAAGCCAGTAAAGTTCATTTCCAGTTTATTATTTAGAAGTTAGAAGCTAATCTCTTTACTTGGAAAGGTAAACTTCTTAACATTGCTGGACAGGTAACTCTTGCTAAATCAGTCCTTAACTCTATTCCTGTGTACTTTATGCAATCGACCATTCTCCCTAAAGGTATCTGGGACAGAATTGATCAAATTATTCGATGTTTTGTTTGGGGATCTCATGGTGAAAGGAGAGGGCTTCATTTAGTTAATTGGGATTCTATAACAAGGCCGAAAAGTGAAGGTGGTCTGGGTTTCCGGAGAGCTAAAGAGACCAATTTACCTCTAATGGGAAAGCTGGGATGGAAGCTAATTCAAAATAAGGACTATCCTTAGATGCAGGTTCTGAACCCCAAAGACAAAAGGAGGATTTCCACTTCTCTTGAGTTTCCTAGTTGCTCCAGAGACTCAATTATCTGAAGAGACATTTCTTTCTGCATGAAAGAGTTGAAAAATGGGTTTATTTTCAGAATTCATTCAAATAGCTCTCTAAACATCTGGGATAAAAAATGGCTGGGCTTTTTTCGATTGAGGGATAAGGTTGAGTCCATTATTCCCAGTGATCTTAATCTAAAGGTGTGCGATCTGGTGCATAATAATGAGTGAAACTTGGAGAGGATCAACACCAGTATTCCAGAGGAGCTAATTTTAATGATTCAAGCTATGCCCCTTTCCAAATCTACTCCAGACATGGATATTATAGTGTGGAATGCAACTGCGGATGGTAACTACTCTGCCAAATCTGCCTATTAGTGGCTTACTCAGAATTAATTATCTCATCAAAATACCTGTTGGAAGAGGATTTGGAAATTCAAAGTTCCTCAGATGATTTGTATGTTCTTATAGCTTGGCCTTCAAGATAGAATTGTCACCAATGAGCTCCATTTCAAGAGAGGATTTGCTGAATCTTTTCTCCGTTCTTGTTGTGGAATTGATTCTGAATCAGCAATTCACATGTTGAGAGATTGTCTAAGAGCCAAGGATATTTGGAAGTGTCTGGGTGCTACCGTTCATATTCTAGACTTCTTCTATTTGAATTTTAATGATTGGCTTTTGAGGAACACACAGCATGCTGATTCTCAATGACATGTTGACTGGACATACTATTTCCTGCTTACAATTTGGCAAATTAGGTTAGATCAAAATGAAACTATATTTCGGGATAATTCTTTCAGCTCTTCCTACTCAGTTAAGAAGATTCTTGCCTTGATTAAGGACTGCTCTTAAGCCTTTGCTTGGTATCAAAGCTATCATAGTGATAAAAGACAGAACTTGGTGAAATAGGAGAAGCCACCTCCTAGAGTTATTAAAATTAACGTGGACGGGAGTGCTATAGGAAATCCTGGGCTTGCAGGTTTTGGTGGTCTATGCAGGGATGCCCAAGGTAATTGGTTGTCTGGTTTCTCTGGGTTTTTGGGCATTACATCTAATAATTTGGTTGAAGTTAGGGGCGTCCTGTTTGCTTTGAAGTATGCTAGGAGTAAGGGGTTCAAAAATATCATCATTAAGACTGATTTTCAATATGTTTTTAACTTCTGCCAGCAAGGAGTTAAGAACACTCATTTCTTATGGGGAGTCATCCAAGATATTAAGAATTCTACTACTAATATGGATTCTGTTCAATTCTCACATACTCTTAGAGAAGGAAATTAACCTGCAAACTTCCTGATAAAATGGGGCGCTAGTCATAAGCTGAAACAGAAAATTTGGTAGTCTCCTCCTGCTGGTTTAAAACCTCTGATTTTGGTTGACATGTTGCTGTTTGTTGTTTTTGTTTTTGATTTTCACTCTTCACAAAAAAAAACTTTTTGTGCCTTTGGCTTTATCGTACATGAACGGTTGTGATTTATACCTCATTCCAATTTTATAAAAATTAATAGCAAGCACAAAAACGTTTTGTACTTCATACGTAATTTTCAATATAATAAATTATACTCATTTTTTAATATTTAATTTAATTACATTTATATTATTTATTTTTTAAAAATATATATATTCATTTTTTATTTCTCAAACATAAGAGAAGTTTGCAAATGTTTAAAATAAAAAGAAATGGATATGAGTGTATATAAAAAGAGAGATCAATATATTTTTTATAAGAAAAACCATAATAATTAATTTTTTATTTATAAAAATTGGTGAATATTATACTTATCAAAATTTATAATTAAAATTATTAATAATTTATTTTTATTTTTTTTATAATTATCTATCTCTCTTCATTCATAATATTAGCATAAAATTATAAAAAAATAAAATTAATGATTTCACTTTTAAAATTATAAAGTGTCAGCAAAATAGTTCTTAAATTATATAAAGTTATAATTTTATCATTAAATAATAATTTATACAAATAATTTTATTCTTTTGTACATATTTGCATAGATAATTTTGTCTTTAATTATTATATGTAAGTACAAAATTATATGTACAGACTATAATCTAAAGATAAAATTATAATTTTATATGATTCAAAGATAAGTTTGTTAGAAGTTTATAACTCTAGATATGAAATTGTCAATTTTATTGAAAAATATAATAAAAAAGTAAGTATATGTTTAATAATGTTAATATGAGATATAACAATTTATTTTAATATTTTTTATTTATTATAATAGTATATGTGAATAAAAAGATGGATAATTATAATAAAAATAAACTAAAATAAAGTTGTAATAATACTAATAATGAATTTTAAGAAATATATTGAACGTCAACTTTATAAAAAAATTAATTATTATATTCACTTTATTTTTTAAAATAAAAGAGTATAAATATAATTATATTAAGGTTCAGTTTATTGTAATTTTCTTTTTTTAATAAAATATTAATCGGCGGGCACCAAAGTAACTCAGTTTAATTTTTTATCATTGCATAATTCTTTATAGGATAATTTGCTAGTCTATCATTCTATTTTAAAAGTGACGTACATTATACTTATTAAAAATGAGAAAAATTCCAAGAAGTTAAAGCCTTTTATTACATCGTAAATTATAATGACTTGCTGGAGGCCTGAAAATTTTACCATCAAGCAAATGAATTAAGAAGGATAACGCTCCGTTTGTTTGTCTCTTTTTTTTTCTCTTGTTAATAAAATATTTTTATAAAAATATAATTATAAATGATTAAAATAATAAAAATAATTAATATATTTAATATTAAATATAATAAATCTAAAAAATAATTTTTTCTTTTTCAAAAAAAATTATTTTTTCAACTAATTCTAGAAATCAAGTTTTGTAATAGAAGGTATTGAGCCATGTGATATTCTTTCGTTTATATAAAAAATAAAATTTTTCTACAAAAATCATCTTTCAAAAAATAAACAGAATTTTAAATAAAAGGAAAATGTTTTTTTTTTCTCAAAATAATGTATAAAATAGACCAAGAATGCTGCATGGAGCATGTTCGCAAAATTTGAGCCATAACTCACTCTTTTAGGATATACATAATGAGAAAGTAAAGGTTAAAAGATGTTATGTAAACTTCAAATAAGAATTTGATAATTATGATATTTTAAATTTATTTGGTCATTTAAATTTTAGTTTTATGTATTTATTTTCTTTTATTTTTATGAAATTCCAATTCTAGAGTTTTGAGTTTAGGAGATTAGTATAAATAAATTAAGTCTAAGCATGTAAAATAAGTTTAAAGGCTGTAAGTAATGTGAACAGCTCACAATCATGGGCCAGATTGGGCCAAATAGCTCATAGGAGGGTTAGGATGGTTGTTAAGACAGTTTTGGATGAATCAAAAGATTTTGGACCGAGAGATAAAGAATCCTAGTGGTGGAATGAAAGTGTGCAGGAAAAGGTCAAAAATAAAAAAGGAATGTTTTAAGGCTTTGCATGTGTGTGCTAATGTTGAGAATTGGGAAAGGTATCGAATGGTTAGGAAGGAGACCAAAAAGGCAGTGGGCGAGGCACGATCTAAAGCTTTTGAGGAGTTCTACCGAGATTTAGGGACAAAGAATGGAGAATGAAAGATTTACAAGCTTGCCAAAAATAGGAAAAGAAAATCAAGAGACTTGGATCAAGTAAGGTGTATTAAGGATGAAGAAGGACAAGTTCTACTCATAGATGAAGATATCAAAGAGAGATGAGAGAAGTACTTTTATAAGCTTTTCAATGACGAGTAAGGAGTGACTAAGGATATAGGAGGATTAGAAACCCAAGAGGACGAACAAAATTTAGTCTATTATCACAGAATTCGAGTTAGGGAGGTAAAAGAAACTCTTAAGAGGATGGATAATGGTAAAGCCGTTGGTCCGAATAGTATTCCTATTGAAGTTTAGAAATGTTTAGGAGAGCAAGGTATTTTTTGGCTCACCAAGTTATTTAATGAGATTTTGAGATCTAAAAAAATGCCAAATGAGTAGAGGAAGAGTATTTTGGTGCTTATATACAAGAACAAAGGAGATATCCAGAACTATGTAAACTATCGAGAGATAGAACTTCTGGAGAAGAGACAAAGGACTTCATTATAAGGATAGGTCTACATCAGGGTTCAGCTTTGAGTCCTTACTTGTTTAATCTAATCTTAGATGTTCTTACCAGGGACATACAGGAGAATATCCCTAAATATATGCTATTTGCGGATGATATAGTCTTGATTGAGGAATTACAGGAAGAGGTTAGTTATAAATAGAAACTTTAGAGACAGGCATTGGAATTGAAAATTTTTCGCTTGAGTAGGTGTAAGACAGAGTATATGCATTGCAAGTTTAATAAGAAGTAAGATAGAAATAATTTTGAGATAAGAATTGGAGATGACATCATATCGTAAATATCTAAATTTAAGTACTTGGGATCTTTCTTACAAAGCGATAAGGAAATTGATGGAGATGTCACACACAAGATACAAGCTGGATGGTTAAAATGGAGAATGGCATCTAGAGTGATTTGTGATCGTAAAGTACCTACTAAACTCAAAAGGAAGTTTTATCGGATTGCTATACGACCAGCTATGCTTTATGGTAGTGAATGTTAGGCTTTAAAGGGACAATAAGAGCAAAAAATAGGGGTAGCAAAAATGAGAATATTAAGATGAATGTGTGGTCATACAAGAAAGGACAATATAAGAAATGATTGTATGCGAGGGCATATTGGCGTGGCACCTATTGAGGAGAAGATGATAGAAAATCAGTTAAGGTGGTTTGGCCATATGCAAAGAAGGCCATTGGAGGCACTAGTGAGAAGAGTTGATCACATGGTATTTAGCCCTGTGAAAAAGTGCAGAGAGAGGTCAAAGAGGACATTAAAGGAGGTTATAAAAAGGGATCTCTTGGTGAATAATATCATCGAAGACTTGGCTTTTAATAGAGCCCAATGGCATTGTGCGATCCATGTAGCCGATCTCACTTAGTGGGATAAGGCTTTGTTGTTGTTGTTATTTGTATTGTAAGTCCACAAAAGCCCAAGTCCACATAAATTTGCACGCGGGTTTAAGCATTTTTTTCTTTATATTAAGATTTTGAGTAATCCTTCAAGTATTTACAGACTTTTTGAATTTAATCTAATTTTCAATCCAATATTTACTGGGTTAATATAATTTTTTTAACCTTACTTAACTAACCCATTACACAAAATCCAAAAAAAATTTAATTGTCAATTATAATTTACAAAAAAATAGATTTTTTTAATTTAACCTAATCTAATATCCTTTAAAGATACTTTCATTTCTCTACATATAAAGTTTGATGTTTGATCTTTGCATTGTATGTCTAATAATTTAATCATTTCTAATGTAAAAAGAAAAAAAAATTAATGTAGTTTGTTCGTAGGCACCCACAAACTTGACAATTTTTCTTTATTTTTCTTACAGGCTTATATGGGTGAGCCTGTGCGAGCTTGCTTAACCTTTTTTACAGCTTTATTAAGTCTTATATTACTTAGGTTTGGTAGGTGATTTTCCTAGAATTAGTATATGTATGTGCTCCATTAAGGAGTTTTATTCAAGTAATATTCTATTCAAATATTAATAAAGTATTTAATTATAGTATTATTATTTATTTTTAGTATGTTAAAAATATATTTTCCTACTTTCACTTTCAATCTTACATCAAGTGGTATTAGAGCTTTGTCAATGGTCTAAAGTTTAACATCAAAGGTTTAAGATGGTGATTGGTGGCAATAGCAAAGATAGTGACAAACTTTTTATTAATGGTGATCATGGGATGAAACCTCTACGCATGATGATGCAAGCTTAAGAAATGGTGATACAAGCTTAAGAGGAAAGGATGATCCGTTAACTATGTAAAATCCATGATATGCTCACCAACTTAGAAGTTAATGTTGGTGTGTGTCCAAGAACCAATCATATAAGATGATTAGAGTTATACACAATGTATTATATTTTATTTTAGGCAATTTAATTATTATATTTATTTTTATTATTATTATGTGCAATTTATAACTTAATATAATAATTATCCTTGGAATAGCTTTGCTATTCCTAAAATGCTCCTAGTCAAGTATTATTACGAAAAGGATAGTAATAATACATCGAGACTAGCATGTATAGTAACTGATGATTACGAATCATGAATATGTGATATCAAGTCAATACATGAGTACATTGCTAAGTGAACAATGTACTGGACTGACCCATTATGAGAATATTGCATGGATAAATGTGTCATAAGTTATTCTCATATGATCACAACTACACATAAACCTTTGACCTGAAGTCACTACGGTTCCCTACATGAGGAATTACTCACTTTAATATTGTCCTATGTCACCTTTAATTAGGATGACATGTAGGGCATTGATTGGGTGTGTCATAAATCATGCAGAGGGAAGTGAGTGATGTAAATGGGATTTTGTTACTCTTGTATAAAAGAGAAATATCCTTGGGCCCCTTGATTGAGTGAGACTTAGAAATGCATGGCCATGCTTTAATATGTGATATTAATTATTTATTTTAAATCTACTCAGTATCAAGAAATATAAATTGAACATTGACGAGGATGATACATTCCATGCCTCTAGTTTAATTTGGATATTATTACAAAAGGGTTATGATGCAAAATGTTGATCATGTATTAGGTGGATGTCGAATCACAGACATTCTTATTACTTGAGTGGCAGTGATGTATTGTTAGATACCGCTCGCTGTCTATGGCTCAATAATAAGTCATTGTCAACGTAGTAAGAATCTACAGGGTCACACAAAAGGAGTAGGAATAAGACAATAATTAATTGGACTTTAATTATATTAATATCCAATTAATTGGACTTATTTTTGTGCATATATATATTATTAAGAATAATAATTCACATTTTATATATATATATATATATATATATATTATGTGATATTATTTGATATTAAAGAAATATCAAATAATTATCTTATTAGATATTAGATAAATATATTATGAGATAATATTATTCTGATATTTGATAACTATATGCAATTATCTAATAATTAAGATATTTATATTATGAGATAATATTATTATCTAATATTAGATAATTAATAGATAAGTCTTATCTCTTCCCATTATCTCTAGGATAAGGATAAGATGAGTTGTTAAGTGTGATTAGGATTTTGGAAACATTATCCTAGTAGGACTAGGATTATGGCTTGCCTAAGTTCTATAAAAGGGGACTTGAGGGCAGCATTTAATAATCACGTTTTAAGCTTCCATATAAACCCTAAATCACTCAGAAAACATCCAATCCTAATTCTTAGAGAGAAAAACGCATCCTAGTAGACGCGTGGAGGGTGAGAGGTCGTTGTTCACTTCGTGTGGATACTGTAGAGACACTGTACTTTCCGGCCGGCGTTTGATTCATCCGCTCTCAAGTTTTGATCAGTAGAAATATGAGTGCCCAATAGGTAAAACCCTAATTATTGACTTATGCTTTTTGCATGGATCCTAGGTAGAATTCAGATCAAAAATTTAAAATTCCGCTGCATGCGATAATCCGAATTCCTAACAGTTAATGCTAACAAGTTTTGTGGGGATGATAGAGACAATTGTGCTAGAGATAGTGCTTGCAGCTAACTTATCCATCATCATGATCTTGCATTTCAAGAAATAGAATCCATCCATAGATTCTCTCATAATGGAGCCAAAGTAATAGTGGAATACCAAAAAGGTAATTATTTTTATGGTAGAGATAGAAAATAAAGGTTACATAATAATTATCAAACTAACTATTATTGACAAAGGCTAGAAGTTTTACCATGCAACAAGACAACAAAATTAAAGAAATAAAGATCATTATAAGCAAGTTAATTGACCTAAATTTAGCGCTAGCCTAAACATTAATTCATTCATAAATTAGATAGATAATATAGAAGATTTTTTTAACATGATGAATGTTTCCAAAGACATGAAGCTAAAATTAGTAACTAATAACTTGAGAGAAAGAGCATCTACATGGTGGAATTGCCTACAAGCTAATAGAATACGTAAAGACAAAAATAAGATCAAGTCATGATTTTAGATAAAAAAAAAGATGTTAGTTAGGAAATATTTTCCAAATTATTATAATGTGATTCTACTTGAAACAAGTTAAGATCATTATCTAATTCAATTGATTATGGAAAATCATCATTATCCACAATCATCAAGTTCAAAGAGACATGACTATCAAGTTCAACAAATGATAAAACCATTATATATAGTTATCTTGTCACAGAGTGCACTAGTCAAGTTCAATGATTTAGTGCTTTAGTAGGAGGGTCAAAGGTTGTTAGATTATGGAGAGTGGACATACATGTTGGAGCGCAAGTCTATTAATGGTGGAACCATTATATATAGTTTACAATCTTTTTTCACTTATCTCTTTTTAAATTTTGCACTTTATTTGGTTTTTGTTTGTTTTTATTGCTTCACTCTTATATTGATTCATGAGAAATGGATATTGATTGAATGGAAGTTGTTTAAGTTGTGTCTCTTTTGATTGCAAGCTATCAAAGCCTCTTTAGATTTTAAAATTTTAAGTCCATGAAAGGAGAAGAAATTAAATAAATTAAATATTTTATTCTAATAATAGAAATCTATTTATTTTAGTCTTTATACTTTGTGAACAAAAATTTAAAATAGAAAGTGAAAGATTTACATAGAGAATAGTAGTGAGATTAGTGAGAGAAAGAGAACTTATTCAATTATACTAGTTACAACTAGAAGTTTCAAGTAAATGAGGATTAAATTAATTAAATGTGCAAAAAGGGAGAAAATGTGTGAAATTCATATGGAAAAAGTGTGTAGAGTAAAAGAATTAGAACATGCAAGTGATTAAAGGTAAGTGGAGGAGTGTAAAGGAGATTTTAGACAAAGGATGAAAATGCCATTGTATCTTTTTAAAACCCATTTAGCCTTCTCTTCTTTTTCATTTTTCTTCCTCAACTTAAGCCTATGTAGCCTTCTCCCCCCATGAAAGATTTTTATGTTGAATAAATGGTGAATAAATGATGGAAATGGACTAAATAAGGTTCCATTAGAAAATACTAATAGTTTGGTAAGGATTAAGTAAGTAATATAGGATTTTTAGGTCACATATGAATAGTAGTTTCATGGTGGGAAAATGTGTAAAAATCTAATATAACAATCGATCACTAGGCTTAATAGTTAATCTTGCATTGGGAACTTGTGATTTCTCTTCAGAAATGAACTATCAGTCATTGTACTTTGAACAGTCAACCATTAATCCCTTACTATTAGAATATAATGACAAACATTAATGCCCTAATTCTTTAAGCTAAACATAATAGTAATATGAGTTAATACATAAGTTGGATCAATGATCCAAATAATGATTTCATTTCCATGATTAGCTAAGACTAATAATATTAAAGAAATACTTTAATACACAGATGTAATTAAAGTTATAAGTATGAATGAATGGAGTTTAAATATGATTGATCCATTATAAACTTAAAAGAAATTGATTATTGTGATAGCTAGTTATATATTACAACATAATATCCTATTTATGATGTATTGTAATTGCTTGGGCCATGCAAAAAAGGAATGGTAGTTGCGTTATTTAATAATTGTTCCATTTGAATGGAATGCAAAATGAAATGTATGTATGAGATCTAGCGTCAAAAGGACGTACAAGAATGATAATAAGTTATGAGAAATATTGTTCATATGAGATTAATATCAAAAGGAGAAGCATTTGATAGATGAGAATTATGATGAGAAAGATATGATATGCATACTCCAAATCTAGTAAATTTTTATTAAGGTATAAAATAGATCCTAGAAGGGCAAGGATAGGTTTGTAAAATCATAAGAATGACTTATGAATCAAAATGAATTATTTGGTTTCTATATGAATGATTGAATTATTACATTAAATGTCTAATTAAATGTGATTACTTGTATGTACATTTTTTATGCATGTGAAATGCTATGAGCAATGATCATGAACTAAATCATTAAACATTATTATAAATTTATTGCAACCTATATAATGTGATGATCCTATGGAATAATGAATGTTTAAGTTAAATTAAAAAATGTCATTCAATATAGGAGATTCTTTATGATAATAATGCATCTATTACCAATAATTGTGTTGGATTACATAAATTTTAATGAAAATGCTATTATGGTGAGTTTGCATAAGTGTATAGGTTGTAAGGGTAAATTTAGTTGGTATGCCACACATTAAATATTTGTGATTTTACTTATTTTGGAATGTTCATTCATTAAGTCGAAACTTACTTTTTCATGTGTTATGACCTTGTAGATGATGTAATGAAGGTTTGCCACCCCCATCAATTTGATCTTCCAAAAGTTTATCAGGTAAGGCTAAGATAGCATTGGATAATATGTAATAAACATGTTTAGGGTCATTATTTGTATATAAGAAAAAGGTATCAAGTTAGTAGTTATGCTTAAATTCCATAATAGTTTGGAAACTTATATTTCTTTTCAACTGATAATATTATCATCCATGTTATTATACGAAAGATTAACTCTTTATAAATATTAACTAAATAAATTACAGATACCTTCAATGTTAGTGAAAACCAGGAATCGAGTTTCATGCTAGTTATGATTAGGGTTAGATTTGACAAAGTTAGTCTCAAAGCATCATATAAATTACTAATGGGATAAGGCCCTTATGTTGTATGTATATGCTGCCTAAATAAATGTTGATCAAAATTGTATTGGTTGTATATGTGCACCTAAGACCATATACTAGTGGCACTACTTTGATGGACCTTATTATGCTTGTTAAAACTGGTGGTGGAGTTTGTTTATGATAGCTTGCTTTATATTTGTTCTAAATTACTAATTAATTGTTTGAAAATATTTTGATGCACTACATAATGGCAAAGGTTATAAGCTAAGTACAAATGCATTGCTCAACAATTGAGGATCACTATAGGTTTTAAGCCTAAAGTAGTTAACATAATAAACGAAATGGTGGTTGAAATGCCTCCCTTAGAGTCACAAAATTTGCTACGACAAGTCAGAGTGATAGGATCATTAGTCAAATTTTCTCTTAAATCAAAAGTAATAAGTTCTTGATGCTATGGTGGTATAAGTTCATTATTACTATTAAAGAATTTATAGAGCTTGAATATGGTATACTACTTGTAGAAATGGACTTAAAGGACTAAAAAAATTAAATCAAAATAAAAGTGCATATATCCAAATGGTTGCACATATATATAGGTGTTTGGGTTAAGATGTGACATCTTAATTCATTAGTAAGGCAAGATGATTATCAAATTTCATAATGTAAAAGGAAAAGATAAGGTGATAGAGATTGAAGATTGAAAGTGATGCTTGAGGTTTGTTATTAGTGTCATGGATAAGCTTAGAAGTGTTATAGTAGTAAAATTAACTAAGTGTGGTTGATTCTATGAAATAATTATAAAAATTGTTGCCCTTGTGTATGTGGAAAAGGAGTAGGAGTTATTACAAGTATAACTTAGTTGAATAAATTTTAATGAGGCACCATAGGATAACCATTCATTAAATATTCTCATAAAGAGAAAGTAAAGTTCGAATAGGCAAACAAAGGTAGGGAATGAGACATTGAACCTTTTTGGGAAATTTAACGGTAGTATAGATAATGGTAAGTGAGTATTCTAGTTTAGGTTATGATATAAATTGAATGCATTTTTATATAAATCATTAGCTTTGCTTTTTCATTTAAATTGTAATAATTAGTAAGATTTTTTTTCGAATTTTATTAAATTCTATACAAAAATTAAATAAAGATTGAGTAGGGAAAGGATTGTTGGACTTCATAAGGATCTTGGTACATTTTAAGCTTTACAAAAAGCTAATGGTCGATTAATGGAATGTAATTAGTTAATTTTTCAGTATCAAGTAGGAGGATCTAAGACTACAGGCCAATAATCAATTACTAAGGTATAAATGGTTGACCATTGTGGGTTTAGTATAAATACTAAACTTTAATTTCGATAACATTTTTATAAGTTCTTAGGGTTTCTTTGCATCATTCTTTCACCATAAACCCTTTCCTTATTTTCATTTTTCACCTTATACACTAAAATCTACCCATTAAATTTTAATTTATCTCTTTCTAATACCAAATCATTGATTTTCAACTATTGAAATGTCAATTTTCCTAAATTTTTAGGAGATTTGAGGTTTTAAAGCTTTTACTTAGGGATCTTTAATTATAAAGCCAAATTACACATTCTTCTCTAAAGATTCTTGATCTAAATGGCTAATTCATCCTATTCAAAGTGCACTTAAGGTTCGATATCTTATGCTCTTGAAAATGCTAAAGAAAAAGTAAAGGTTCCTTAGGAGATGGATGTTTAGTTCACCATAGTAGCATAATTGAACAATTACAAAGTCAATTTTAAGGCCAAATACATTATTAGTTATAAATATATAGATTATATTTGTTTTAAGAAAGAGAATTTTCTATGTTTTACAAATTTAAATATCTTAAGTTAAACTTTTTTTTATCATTTTAGACATAAAATATTTCGAATCAATTAACAGACATTTTATTTCAATATGATTGTTTAAGATAATCACATGAAGATTAAATCAGAAAGGGGAAAATATTTGTATTATTATTAAAATTTTGATACAATTATTGGAGCTTAAAAAGGTGAGGAAAGTATAAAAATGATAAATGTTGGTCAGGATTTAGAAAAATTTAATGATGATTATAATAGAAAAAAGTAAATTGATATGATTGCTTCTAGTATAAACCTATTTAATAAAATTTTGGTGAATAATTTAAATGCTTCCCTACAAATTCTTCTCTATATTATGTGGGATGTGATGTAAACAAAAGTAAGAACAATAATAATGTAAGTGAGGTAGAATTGTATGTGAAGTGGGCAAATATAGTGAAGTGTTCTATAAATGTTCCATATTTAGTTTTGCATAAAATGATAAATATTGGTTGTTATAGGTGGTCACCTCTTCTATATGATCATTTGATTGCTCATATTATAGAGAAGCAAGATATCGATGTTGTTGGCTTAGTTACAAATTTTTAGGTTCCACTTAAATTTGATTTAAGCACTTTGAAATAAACTAAATATGTGAAGGTGGATGGAGAGTGGTAGTGAAAGCTAGAGCTTAATGTTTAAAGGAAAGTAAAGGTGCAAATGGAAGTTAAGTAGGATGCATTACAAGCTAAAAAGGAAGGTAAGCCTTCCCAGATTCCTGAGTACGAGGGTATTTTTCCTAGTGGACATTCCACCAATTTTGAGAACCAAGTGCCAACCATGCTTCAATATATGAAACCATTTTTCACCAATTAGATGTAATTTGTCAAGGACTAGGTATACAGATTGATAATAGGATGTTTGGATTTGAAAGGGAACTTGTTGACTTAAAGGTCTAGCTTGTTTGAGTGGAAGGTAGTGTTATTAAGATTGTTAACTTCTAGGATATACTTATAAAGGATGATCATGATGATGATAGTGACACTTGACTTATATTTTCTTTCCTTGATTGGCCTATGGCCTTATTTAGTTACTTTTACTTCATGTTTAGTGGAGTTCAAATAATGATTTTTGAATAACTTCTTTAATTATGGTATATGATTATGACATTTTGTTATGATTATAACATAATTCTCTAATGGATTTTATGATTTTAGGTTTTACAATCTTGAATTTGTTGTTATAAGATGGTTTCTTTTGAAATCTCATTTGTGTTGAGAAGAAGAGCTTGTAAATGTTGCTTTTACTAATCTTACCTTCTAAAGCAATGATTTGGATGTGATTTATGTTTAAATATGATATGTGCTCACCTTATAAGGCAATAATTTTACCTTTACCTATCTTGTGACTAAATGAAGGAAGTGGAAAACCCTAAAAGGTTAATAAGTGATTTTGAGCATGACATATGTTTAGCAAGGTGAACATTAATGAAAAGGATCATTAAGCTTTATGTGATTCTATTAAAAGTGAGTTAGATAAGATGTGTTCATGGCTAGGTAGATATCTTATGAAAAATCTAATGGTCCTATTATATTAATTGACTATTGAGTGCTAAATGGTTATCTATTGATTAGTTATTTCTATAAGTAAGTGGTGACAATTTTACATGAATAGGAGATTAGAAAATAGAATGAAAGTAAATATATTTAATGTATAATGTTTACTTAATTTATGAAAATGGGTGTTAAAAAATTATTCAAATTATATAGCATTATTAATTAGTTTCATATTATCTTTAGCTTGGTTAGTTGACTTTAGTGGAGTTAACGAACTTAGGTAGATAAAAAGGGAAAAAATAGTCAGGAATAACTTGCAATATTGTATTAAGATGAAAGTTAAGCTAGGAAAAAGGTTAATTATTCCTTTAAGACTAGAATTTAAAACCTATTTCTATGAAATAATTAAAATTAATGAGGTCTTGAGAATTCAATGATGAATTATTTTGAAAAAGGACTATTGTTATGCTCTTTTCAAATTTTCAAATTTTCAAATTTTAATTTTGTGAAAGGGGAAGAAATTAAATAAATTAAATAGTTTATACTAACATAAGCAATTTGTTTATTTTAGTGTTTATACTTCAAGACTAAAAATTTTAAAAAGGAAAGTGAAAGATTTAAATAGAGAACCATGATGAGATTGGTGGGAGAAAGAGAACTTATTCAATCATACTAGTTACAAATAGAAATTTTGGGCAAATAAGGACTAAATTAATGAAATGTGCAAAGAGGGGAAATATATGAAATTCATAAGGGAAAATGTATGGAATAAAAGAATTAAAAGTTATGAGTGATTATAGGTGAGTGGGTGAGTGTAGAGAAAATTTTAGACAAATGATAAAAATTCCCTTGTATCCTTATAAAACCCATTCAACCTTTTTTCTCTCTCTTTTTCTTTCTTTCTTTCTCTCTCTCTTCTTTTTTCTTCCTCAACTCAAACACTTCATTCCTCCTTTCATCGTTCTTTTCTTCTTTTTCTTTGCTTTTTTAACAAAATATAAAGAAGGATGTAAAATTGTGCTCAATTTTCTATATGATCAAGGTAAGGATTAGTAAACTATCTTACATCTAAATCTTCCAATTGTATCTATAAAGTTTTAGATGAAGCTCAATCTTGAGCTTCAAAGGAGTAAACCTAAACTTTGATAAGAAATATTTAAACTTTCATATGATTAGGGCTGAAGAACTATGAATTCAACCTTTCAAACCTTTTTTCATATTAGGTAAATGAAATTTTAGCTTAATTTTTGATATCTTAAATAGAGTAAGTTTATTTATGAAATTTGAGTTTAATACATTTTAGATGAATGAAAAGGTTTCATGTTAAATAAATGATGGAAATGGACTAAATAAGATTCCTCTAAGTAGTAGTAATGGCTTGGTAAGGATTAAATGAGTAATAAAGGGTGTTTATGTTACATATGAATGGTGGTTTTGTGATAAAAATTTACTAAAACCTAATATAATGGTTAACTATTGGGCTTATATGGTCAACCATTGTATTAAGAACTTATTAGGAGTTACATATAGAAATGAATAGTCAATTGTTATACTTCGGATGGTCAACTATTGTTCCTTTACTATTGGAATAAAACAACATAGATTGATGCTTTAGTTCTTTAAGCTAAACATAATAATAATTTAGGTTATCACATAAGTTATATTGATAATCCAAATAATGATTTCACTTCTATGAATAGCTAAGATTAATAATATTAATAAGATATTTTTGTACATGGATGGAATTAAAGTTATCAACATGCATAAATAGAGTTTAAATATAATTGAATTATTATAGATTTAAAAGGAATTAAGTATTATGTTAATTAATTATATTACAACATAGTATCATGTTTATGAAGTGTTATGACTACTTGTGGCCACATAAAAAAGGTATGGTAATTATGTTATTTGATAACTATTCCATTTGAATGGATTATGAAATGAAATGTACATATGAGATTTGATATAAAAAGGATATACAACAATGATGATGTGTTACGGGAAGTACTATACATATGAGATCTGATATCAAAAGGATGTGTATTTGGTATATGAGAATTGTGATAGGGATATATGATATGCATGCAATAGATTCGGTAAATGTTTATAAAGGCATAAGGCAGATCCTAGAGGGATAAGGATAGGTTTATGAATGCATAAGGATGACCGAGGAGTTAAAAGGGGATTTATTAGCTTTTTATGTGATTAATTGAATTATTACATTGAAGGTGTGATTGAATATGAATACTTGTATTTATAATTTTTATGAATAAAAAAATATTGTGAGTAATGGTTTCATACTAAATGATTGAACATTATTATAAATTTATTAAATGTAATGATCCTATGGAATAATGAATATGTGTGTTCAATTAACAATTCTGTTAAGTATAAGATATTATTTATGATGATAATAGGTTAATTACCAATTAGTGCATTGGATTATATAAATTCTAATGATGATGCTATTTTTCTAAATTGCTTAAATGTATAAGTTGTAAAAGGGTAAATCTAGTCAATAAGCTATACATTAAGTATTCATGATTTTACTTGTTCTAGAATGTTCATTCACTAGGCTCAGACTTACTCTTTTATGTGTTATAGCCTTGTTGATTATGTAATGAAGATTAGCCATGACCATCAATTTAAGCTTTTAAGAGTTAATCAAGTAAAACTAAGGCAACATGGGATAATGTATGATAGATGTTTTTAAGGTCATCATTTGTATAAAATAAAAAGAGGTAACATGTTAGTAGTTATGCTTAAATTCCACAATAGTATTGAAATTTATATTTTATTTTAATTAATAATATTATTATTTTTGTTATTATACGAAAGGTTTCCAAAATACTATATAAACATGACTAAGTAGATTATGAATATGGTTTAAGCTAGTGCAAACCAAGAATCAAGTTTGACATTGGTCAAGACTAGGAAAGGGTTGTAATATGAGCATTTTTTCCTTATAATACTTTGTTTTTCAATTTGAAAAGGGGCATTTTACTTTAAAACTTTTTTAGACTAAAATGAAGTTTAAACTAATTCAACCTATTATTGGTGTATACATTTTTAACACCCTCTATAAGGTTAATCAGATTAGGCTTAACATGGTGCATAAGGTTTAAGATGGCCATGTCTTGAATGTGAAACCAACTAGTTAACTAGATGTGGCTAATCAATTGGTTCCAAAGATATAATTTTCAAACTCTATTTAATTTATATGAACGCAATTTGCCCAAAGAGTTTTGATGGCTAGAAATCTCCTAGAGTAAGTCCTTAATCAAACTTTTATCTTAAAAATGCAAATCTTAGGTAAAAGTTATTGATTGATAAATCAAATGCAACTTTAGTTTTATTTATTTTTGAGAAATATGATCATTTGTTTGTTTAAATATTGTAGTACATGGTTATGATGTGCTCATTTGAAATATTTTATAAAATAGATTCAAATTTTGAATAAAAACCCTCATTTAGTGCCTGGAACAATAAATCAGGCTAAATTAAAGAATGTTTGTAGAGTAAACAGCTCACACAATTAAAATTTGGTTGAAATTTTTACAACAGACACACTTAGATGTCATGTAACTATTATAAATGTTTTAGTTCCAACTCCAAGTTTTAATGGCCTTTGGTTAAATAAAGAGGCCAAATAATTAACTAAAGACACCATATTTCAAATCTAGTGTACCAAACAAAGATAGGGAAAAATGAGAGATAAAGGGAGGGCTTTACTCCTTTTTCCTTGGATTTTCTAGAAGGGATGTTTTTAAACTTTTAATGTCGAATTTATAAGATTTTGAATGTTTTCACTTATGGTATCACTAAATTCATAGGTCATAAAAGGAAAAAATAGTAATGCAGGGTAATTGAAAAAGAAAAAGAGATAAAATGGGTTACGCCTAAGTTTGCTCATATAGTTAACTTTTCCATAGAGTTCCATATAGTAAAATATATGAAAAAAATGAAATGGTGTATTTCATGCTTTCTCATAAAACTCTAGGATTGTAAAAGTATTGAATCTTTTTTACATAATTGGCTATAATGTTGTACATTATCATATATCCATATCTTTCATGATGTAAAATTTAATATTGATGGAATTCATTTTCATTTGTGTTTATGTTGATTATTGTTATTAAGAAAAAGATAGTTAATATTTTATTTGATATTCTTAACAAAATAAAAGCTAATGCATGGATATGATTTAACACTGATTTAATAAAGTTCACTTAAACCTAAAAGTTGATGGAGTCTTAATAAACTCCTAAGGAAATAAGGGTGTATGTAAAGGTGAGGGTCCTTTATTAGGGGACACTAATAATGTTCATTGAAGCATTAAAAAAGTAAGGTAAGATATGGGTTGGTTTATCAAGATTTCTAGTAACTATCTAAGTTTGGAAGAATGGATGGTTAGTAAAGAAGAGGGTTTGATAGAGATAATTGAGGTAAAAGAGGTAGCAAATCCTATAAGGAAAGTTGAATCTTTATGGTCAAGGAATTATTTTTTGAGGCATAGTAAAGTAAACCTTTTATGGTTTTCCTAATTTGATTATTTTTTAGATAGAGAAAGAGAGGATGGGTTTTCAATGGTGCCATACACTAATTGTTAAGTTGTTTAGGAAGAAAATTTATTTCAATGAGTTTAAATGTAAATTGGATCAAGTTTAGGCTAAGGTAAAAAAACATTGGCATTGGTAATAAGTTTTTTTTCCATTGTTAGATTTAGAGCTATGAAGGACTATTATTTTGCTATTTAGGGTGGTCATTGGATAATTTCTAATCATTATTTGATGATAAGACATTGGTAACTTTATTTTGATCCTTATATTATTAAAATTGATAAACTCACTGCGGATAGACTACTTGATTTACCTATTAAATTATTTAATTGTAAGCTTATTCAAAGATTGGGTTGTTTAATAAGCAAAATTTATGGGGTTGACTTTAACATAACTACAAAAAGAAATGATAGATTATGTGTAGTGGTTAAATTTTCATAGCTTATTTTACCAAAAAAATTTATCAAAGGGGTTCCAATGAGAATTAAATATGAAGGTATCCACCTTATATGTTTCAACTATGGTAAAAATGGTTATAATCACGAGCATTACCATGATAAAGTTATCCCTAATGCAAATGTTTTAAGCAATGGCTTTTGAAAGCAAGATTCAAAATTAGCCTAAGTTAATGTTAATTTTAGACATTGGATGTTAGCTTAAACTAATTAAAGATAGAGGTGAGGGAAGTCTGATGCAGGGAAGCATGTTTAACCTAATTGTGAGAACTCCAGAAGCAAATCAAGTGATGTTAGCCATCCTACTATGTTAGTTAAATCATGTTTTAAAGTTTTGGGAAAAATCACTATGGAAGAATTACAAAAGGCTAATGAAACTTAAACCTACTATCCCTCAGAAGATAAGGACTTTGGAATAAGTAGAAGAATTTTCAAAGATAATTTTAGTTTCATTATTCTAGATAAGGTTAAGAAAGAAAGTTTCAATCAAATTATAAAAAAGCTTGAACTAAGTGGAATAACTGCTACAAGATGGAAAACATAAGTTAGGCTAGTATTACATGATAGTTTTCTAGTGTTTCAAAAGATTTAGCTTCATCAATCCTCATATGGACTCAAATTTAGAACCATTTGAAAGAAATGGACTAAAGCATAATACTTTTTGGTTTTGAAAATCACCTTATATCCAACCTCATCAATTAATGTAACTAGTTTTAAAACCACCAAACCACCTAACTATCATATAATCAATGGTGATTTAGAGAATATGAATATTGATATTAAGTTTTTTTTCTTTAGAGGAGAATAATATGTCTTCTATTGGAGGCAATGAAGCAATGCTTATCACATAAATTTTTTTCTTTGCAAGTTATGCCTATTTGCCCTTTCTTTTATGTTACAAATATATTAATTTAGAATGTGCTAAAGAAGCTTTCAAAGAATTGTGCAAATCTAATAATTTTGATATTATTGTAAGAAGAGAGATTAGAAATTTCAATTTTAGCTTCACTTGATTAGTGGAGGTCAATAACTTCAATGATGATATTTAAATCATATATCTAATCATAATTTTTGTCTTGATGTTACCATTTTTCATGAACAATTTCTTCATGTTAGGGCTATTGTCCAAAATGATCCCTTTTGGTTTTTCTTACTATTTATGCTTACCTTATGAACATAAAAAGGTGCTTATTTGGAATCAAATCAAATTAATTACAAACAACACCTAGGATTTATGGCTTATTATGGCAAATTTTAATGAAATTGAATACTACTCAAAGAAAAAGAGAAGAGGCATTAATTAATCCATCTATTGTTGATAAATTCTTCTAATGAATCAACTTTTGATTAAGGTGTTATAAGACCCAAATTTACTTAAAGAGGACCTAAATGGATCATTATGATAGGGTTTTTAAACTTTAAGTAGGATTATGTAAAATGTTGCTTGAAGAATTAAGTTTCATCATGTTTTTGTGAAAGTACTTCCTTTCATTTAATCTAACCATCACCCTTTTCTAATCTATACAAATTTAAATCCTTTTAGAACCCTTGATAAGCATTTTAGGTTTATGGCTCCTTTGTTAAGTTATCCAAATTTTAATTAGTTTTTAGAAGATAACTAGAAGCTTGAAATCCTATTCACAACCTTGTTCTTTGATTTCTCTATTCAATTGATGGTTTAGAATAAAAAAATCTTTAAGCATATTTTAAAATAAAAAAATTAAACTATGGATAATCTTAATGGCTCTTGGATTTCTTTCCAATCTAGTTCCAACCATTTCTTGGAAAGTTTAGAATGCAACCTTTGTATTCAAAATGAAGAAATTTTGAATCAATAAGACTGGTAATGGTTACAAAAATCTCACAATGAATGGATTAGTAATAAGAATAGTAACACTCTTTATCACCACACTAAAATAGCTGTCAAGGAGAGAAAAACAAATTATAAAGTTGAAAAACTTGAATAAGGATTAGGTAAATGTTACACCCCTATGAGAAAATTGAAATTTATGAATGTATGGGAGAAATTTGGATATTAAAAGAGTTTAATGAAATATTAGAATTTAATGATGGTTTATAGTCAAGGAAAATTTTTAGATATTAATTGTGTGGTGAAAGAAAAAAATAGGAAAATTTTCAAAAGATGAAGTGAATTATAAACTTTCCTTTTTCCTAAAATTTCCATAAGCTAATTACCCTAAATTTCCCTAAAAACACCCTCCCTTCTCATATTTCCTAAATTCCTCTCATCATCTTTATTCTCCTTTAAGAAGAAACTCGAAAGTTTTCAAAGGAAATTTGAATTCTTCTTCATTTTCATCTTTGCAAGGTGAGTAACTTATCAATTATTGATTCCTCATCAACCAAGCTCTTTTATATGCATCTATCTTTCCTTTACAATTGAATTTTCAAGATAAACTTGTTGATGAAGTTGAGCCATAAAATCCTAACTCAAATTCTTGTTTATTTTATGTATACATAGTCTAATTAAATCATCTTACACTCCAAGCCATTTTCCTAACCCTTGCGAATAGTATTTTACCAAAATCTAACTTAAACTCATTATATTATTATTATTATTATTTATGTTTTTATAGTTTGTTTAATGATTATATATAAAAAAGATGTTTAATGCTTTAAATTTGATAACTATATGATGGTTTTTGATGTTTAGTAGTGTCTTAATATTTTAAAAGTTTAAATAAGGTTTAATGTGAAATAAATGAAGTTGAAATATTCTTAATAGTGGATGAATAGTGATCACGAAGGGGAATTTGCATATTCCTAGGCAATAATCAATTAAATAGTCAATTATACATATTTGAATTGATTTTAGATTAGCATAGTTAATTACTAAACCCAAGATTTCCTTTTAGACAATAGCAGTCAACTATATATTCAATTATAATTGTTTAGAATTGCTCTTTGAATAATAGTAATCAACTATGGCTGTGCAGAGTTACTTTTGGACCCTAATACTTAACAATACAATTAATTATGGATGCTAGAATTTGCCTTTGAACCTTCATAGTCAAATGTATAGTTGACTACTACCCTATTTCATTATAATATCTTATACTTTACAACTATGAAAGGTATTGGACTCTTTTATACATGTAATATGTGGATAGAATGATCACATAAATCAATAATAAAGAGCAAATTAAGGAAGATCTCAAGCAATGAACTTTCAAAGGATTCAAAGCATTTGAATTTTAGTGGTATAAGATATTGTGACTTTGGAAGACTAATATTTGATTTCATTTGAATGTGGAAGGCCTTGTTTATGTATGTATACATAATTGTATTATGAATGCAATACCATAGGCTTAAATTTCATTTGATCATTTAATAAGTCAAATGTGTTATGAAATGAAACGTGAAAGAGAATAATGAGTTAGGAAGATCAAATACTACTATATGATATTATACTCTAGATTTGTATGCCAGATAATTTGGGATAAAGTTGACTTAAGAGGCATAAGGTTGGAAATTATGAGGCATAAAGATAATAGGATTCACAAAAAGGATTCTTGTTTGATTTTTATGTTTATCTATAAATATTACATGGTTTCTATTAGACTTTCTTATTCTAAATTGATAAGTGATACCTTTAGAGGTGACATATAAAATGTTTCCTTATGTGCTCATTTATTACTTGTGTTTTCTTTTGTAAGTTATTTGTTTAAGTAAAATA
This sequence comes from Sindora glabra, assembly GCA_020226215.1. Lineage (NCBI taxonomy): Eukaryota > Viridiplantae > Streptophyta > Magnoliopsida > Fabales > Fabaceae > Sindora > Sindora glabra. The sequence goes on along the minus strand of CM035226.1, from coordinate 71,263,160 downwards.
TTTGCTGCTAAAACCTATACTTACTTTCTTATAGATTTAAATTTTCAGATACACAAGACTTTCCTCTTTCTCCACTATAGTAAGTAGAGTGTCCTCCTTCGAAGGCATTGGCTCCATTTTTTTAGTGAATATAATAACAAATATATTTGTACACTTGTAAATTTGAATTAGTAAAATTGAGTAGTATAAAAATTTGAATTAGTAAAATTGAGTAGTATAATAGGCTAAGTCTATTTTGTTTATAATAGAATATGGACACTAGGATGTGCTTTGTGTATTGAGGATAACTTATGTCTTTTCATATGAAGATAAAAGTTAACCTAATTGTCTTTTTGATAAGCTTTCCATTCTATAATGAATATTTCAAATATGCAATGCATGAGTAGTATCCTCCATTAAATGAGTATAGGAGATGATAGATTTCCTTGTTATGATAACTAAGGAATGTGAATTAGGTTAATAAAATTATTTAAGAATAATCTTATACTGGTCATGGTTAAGGTAGGTCATAATAATGGATGACCTATATATTATTCAAGCTATAATTATCCCCTTTTATAGGAATCTTTATTCTAAATCTATTACATAGCATGTATTGTATTGGACTTTTAATTCTTGGCCACATTTATCTTGTAAAATCAAGAAAATTTTGGTAAAATGGTCATTAATGATGGAATTAAAAGGGATTTTACTAGCATAGGATCCTTCAAATTTGTGGGGATACTAAATCTTCCAAGAAGGCCCATTGGATTTTTTAAAATATCATATGTTTGCCAAAAGATCATATAGGCCTTGGTTTTTAACATTTGGAGGACATAAACAATGTTTTCCTCATAAAATTTGGTTATAATATCTTAACTAAGCCTTATAATTTGTTGGTCTAGGTATTATGAGGTAAACACTAATCCATTATAGATCTTGATAAACTCTGAAAGGTTAAGAATAATTCCTCTAACTTTGAAAAGAAATTACTAAGATTTAGTCTTATATTTTTAGTTTTGTTTATTAGGAATTTGATAAAAGTGATACTGTCCATTCTTGGACCTCTAATTATGTAAAAGGAATGGCATTATCTTGACCTAATTTATTAATCCTATCATTGATAAGGAATTGAATACTTTACCTTTTAGTTATATTAACTTTAATGGTCATCAAATTCGATAAGATATGTGTTTTTTCCTTCCATCTAATGTGATTGATAGCTTTTTGGCAATCTCGCCCTTATACATAAATATTGAAAGGGATTATTTAGTTCGGAATGTTGGTTCAACTTGTTATGGCTTTCTAGAAAAATTTTGAATTTTGTATTACTCAAGTATAATGATTTCATGTCAGAAACATGAGATAAAGTCTTGTAAAGAAAAATAATTAATTATTTTAATGAAGTTGAAAATAAGAATTTTATAAGGAATAGATGAGAATGAAGGAATTAAACAAAATGTTTAAAGGCTAACTATAATTAGAGTTGAATAGGTGAGTATGAAGGAAATTTAAGGTATTTCTTCCATTTTACCCCTGGTTACTTATTCCTTTATCTTCCTCGCTTTAGCTTCCACTCCTTATTTTCATGCAAAACCCTTAACCTTTATCTTGATTTCCTTCTTCTTCTTTAATCTCTCATTTTTTAACTAGTGAGGAGCATATGTCTTCATTATATGTCATTTGATTTTCATATTGGATAGTGTTATTATTTTTATTCTAGTTATAGTCATTATTATTATTGTTGTTGTTGTTGTTATTATTATTGGTGGTAACATTATTACTTTTGTTATTACTAATTAGTACTAATATTAGTTTTATTATGTCAATCTTGTCATAAAGAGACCTTAATTACTTAAGGGATGATATGAGAGTTATAGAGGAAAGTAAAGCTCATATTATATTATTGGATGTAAGCTCTTGATTGGTGATTCTATCAAATTATGGATCATTAGAGACCTAATATATTGGTTATGTGAGTGAATGAAATGCTTGTTGTAGTCATATTCTAGTTGTGAGTGAATTTTAGATTATTTAATATAGGTAGCTAACATATTTTCTTTATACCTAAGATTCATGTTTACAATTTGAACCTATATTAGGGGAATAGTTAGTAGTAGTGCATGGAGAAATGCTATATGACATTATTGATAAATATATACACTTTAGAATACTTAAAATTAGAGGTTGCAATAGTATTTAGTAAATTGAATCCCTCTGTAAGTTGGATTCAAAACATAATTGTTTCCTTTAGGATGTATTCATTTAAGTATATAATAAGCTTAGCTTTATGACCCATAAGGAAATAGGTCCATTTTATAGGTAATTTGGCAAAGGAAAAAAGGGCATTTGCATGGATCTAGTCATTGTAAAGGATTATATTAATATCAGAAGAACCTAAGAAGTAGGATGGCTACACTGGTGTAGTGTGGTTATAATCTAGAAAGGTAATTGATTTTGATTTATAGATTAACAATGTGGACTATCATGCAACACGCACCCTTAAAATGGTGAGTATACCTTACTAGGGAAAAAAATAAATGTATAGCAAGTAACTTAGCTAAAAAGTATCCTAAAATTTTATCTTATCTAGTGTAATAAACCTAAAAAAGTTAGTATTGTACAAAGTTTATAGCTCTATATCATAAAAATAATGGTGTCATAGTGACAAATCCAAGGAGAATTTGCATAAGAGCATAATAGAGAGTATTATCTAGTCATTGTAAGGGATCATATTAATATCAAAAGAATCTAAGTAGGATGGCTACACTGGTATAGTGTGGTTATAATCTAGAAGGGTAATTAAGTTTGATTTATAGATTGACAATATGGACTATCATGTAACACGCACCTTTAAAATAGTGACTATACCTTACTAGGAAAAAAAATAAATGTATAGCAAGTAACTTAGCTAGAAAGTATCCTAAAATTTTATCTTATCTAGTGTAGTAGACCTAAAAAAGTTAGTATTATACAAAGTTTATAGCTCTATATCATAAAAATAATGGTGGCATAGTGACAAATCCAAGAAGAATTTGCATAAGAGCATAATAGAAAGCATTATCTAAAATGTTCATACAAGCCTAGATTTTTTACCTATTCCTTCTCAAATGGAAACAACATTAGAGGTAGAGATACCTATTATTAGGTAGGAGGTGGTTGAAGTGTTAACTAAATAGGAAACTTAAAACTTTAAAATTAAGGGGAAATATAAGAAATATGACTCTAATCATCCAAATTAAGTGAGTCAAGTGTTAATCTTAAGATTTAGTGTTCAATTATAAACTTCATCTACAAACCTGTTAAGTTCAAAGTGGGTTTCAAATGAGCATTATGATGTAATGCTAACATGTTCATCTATATTTTTTGAATGGTAAAGTTTTAAGAATTTGAGGATAAATTCTTTTGAAGGGAGAAAGTATTGTTATAGAAAAAAAATTGAATATTTGTTTTACATAAGAATAATGAATTAATATGAGAAAAAGTCTTATGAAGAAAAATAATTAATTATTTTAATGAATTTGGAAATAAGAATTTTTTATGAAATAGATAAGGAGGAGGGAATAAAATAAAATCTAATTAGAATCAAATGGGTAAGTATAGAGGTGATTGAGCTATCTTTTTTTCCATTTTATCCTTGCTACTTATTCCTTTATCTTCCTCACTTTGATTTCCACATCGTATTTGACATAAAACCTTTAGCCTTTATACTTCTCTCTTTATCTTCTTCATTCCTTCATTCTTTAACTAACAAGGAACATAAATTTTCATCATATGGAATTTTTTTTGCATCTAAATCAAGGTAAGGCCTCATAAATTCCTATCTTTATAAAATCTACTCTCATTTTCTCTTAGGGTTCAAAGGATTTGGGGATTTAACTTGAAAAGGGATATTTTGAAGCTTTAACACCAAATCTTTGATTTTTAAAGGATTAAAGGAAATTAAAATATAATATCTTTCACTTAGCATTTACTCCATACTAGATGAGTAGGTATTTTAACTAAACTTAAGTGATTTTGATGAAACTAGTCATTTGAGTTAGATATTCCTTATTTTACTTTGGTCTTGAGAAATAAGATGATTTTGAATGTATTAATTTGATTTCCTAATGAGATTAGGTGTAAAAAATGGTTTGGATATAACCTTTAATGGTTCAGTTGAGTATGATAGCCTTAGGAATGAATTAGGAGTGGAAATACTTCTAATGAATAGTGAAGTCATAGAAATTTATGTAAAAACGCAAGAAATAGTCAATTAAGCCCCTAAACTTTACCTTTTTTGCTAAAAGTATAGTTAACTACATAATTGAATATGAACCTCTAGAATTGCCCTCAAGTAGCTTATAGTTGATTATATAGTTGACTATACCTTTACAAATTTGCTCTTAAGAATTATATAGTTAATTATAAGCATAAAAATCTACTTCTAGATCCATATAGTCGATTATGCACCTGCAAAGTTACATTTTAGGTTTGCATAATTGATTACACATTATGTTATGTAAAAGGTCAAGGTGTATTATATTAAGGATTAATTAACATATGTTAAATGATAATAAATAAAACATGTGGGATCATAAGAAAAGGCATGATAATGTTATTATTTGTTATTGGGTTTTAGATCAGAAAAGCACAAGCAAAAGTTTAATCTAAAACCTATCAAGGATCCAAGTGAAAAAGGCATAAACTAATGTAAGATATTTATACATTTGATGTGTGATTTCAAATTGCAATCATAGGTTTAGTTTTCTTCTATTTTCACATACACACATTCAACTAGCACTATGAATGTATGAAAGTCATAAACAATTAACAAATGGTTGTTAAAACATGAACTCCATTAGAAGCTAGCATCTCTAAGGTATTCACACAAATGCTGAAAGATGCTGATATGATTAGATAGGATTTCTTTCCTCACAAAGTAGTGCCAATAGCTAGGATTTTTTGTTTTTAGGTTCTAATCATATTTTTTAAGAGGAATTGGTCTTATAATTAGGTCTTAAAAGTAGCACGGGTATCTCTATTTTATTAGGATATATATCTTTCCTAATTTAAATGATTTATTAATCATCATATCCTATTTTTAAAACTAATATATTTTATCTCACAGATAAAATATATTTGAATAATTATATAATAAATTATATTTTATTTCATAAATAAGATATTTAATTTAATCATAAACTAGAATTCACCTTAAGTAAATAGATGATCAAGTTTGGATTATTAACTAGACCTAAACTTGATTAGTTATAGTTAGCCCATTTTAGTGTTCTTAAGTATAACTTAATCATATTTTGTTATTACTTAGTGAAGCCTAATTAGATTAGCCTTGGTCAATTAGAAGCTTTAGTTTAGCTCAGAGTTCTTAACTACACTAAAACCCTAATATTGGATTCATTCTTAGTGTGTGACCTTATAAGTTCTTATAATATCGATAGTAATTCTAAAATCCTATTTTAGTATCATGGATAGTAAGTAATATCTAGCAACATATCATTATGCCATGGCTTGAATTCAAGTATCGTGATTGGTATAAAGATATTTCATTAGTGTAGGTTTACTAATCAAATAGCTTTACAAGCCTTGATACTTTACAAATTTTTCACTGCTTTTGACATTATATATATAGTAGGAAAAATATTTATGGTTATATATAAATATAAAAACATGTAGATGTGAGAAAAAACTAATTTATTTTAATACATATAATAAAGATAACATATATAAAAGTTTAGAAAGTATACAAAATGTGATACTATTAATATATACATAACATTGTGAGAAGGAATATTTCTTGTCAATAAATCAAACTATCTTATAGACTATTTCCTCTGGTGCATCTTCATGGAGTAGGGACAAGATCTAGTATAAATGTCAACTTGTCTCATTAGGACCATGATTAATATTTACAAATAACACATATGAGTGTGAGTATTAAAGAATACTCAGTGAATGGCTTCTCTTTTTTTCTATGGAGTTTTAGCCATGAAAGATCAAATATATTTTGATACATTTAAATAATCATCATATAATAAATCCTTAATAATATTTTGTTTTAAAAATAATACTTATTGAAATTATTAAATTAAATGGCTATAGTTGATATTCAGGATTCTTACCTTGTAACTTTAGTCCTACCTTATATCTGCCCTCCCTTTATAACTTCAATCTCACTTTATGCCTCTCCAACTTAATAATTTGTTATACGAAGGTTGCACATTTTTTCACACATTACAAATAAGTATTAAGCTATCATAGCTATCAATTATGTACAAGATAAGCATTTATACTCATAATAAGCAGTGACAGAATACCATAGGCATCAATTATAATGGGACACTAAGATATCAACTATGTTGGGACACGTTAAGCATCAACTATATTGAAATATTGTAGGCATCAACCATATATTTTATTATCACATATCATGGGTGTAGTCAAAATACTAACTTAGCCATAAATGTTTTATTAAATATTTTAATAACATATATGGTATGTGAATATACGAAGAATAAAAGAAATTTGAATAACAAGTATATGATATCCATTCAAGACATATTTTACTAATCCAAAAGCCTTATTGGGCTATAAAGGGGCATTTATTGGCAAAACCCTTTTTTACTACTTAAACTCAATCAAACTTTCACTAAATTTTTTTAAGACTCTTGACATCTTATTAACCTATTATGGATCATTAAAATTCAATTATCTTCCACAATTATGGATCCTTGCTACTGTTCATGTAGAAATGTAAGCTCATTCTCAAAATAGGATTAGCATGTGGGTACTTGTAATTTAAGCCTCCTTTCATTAATCAAATGGAAGCCAATTACTTCTCAATTTTTCCATAAAAAACTTAACATGTTAAACAAGGAATAAATTAAGTGTTGTACAATAAATTTTAATTTTACTAAGATATGAGAGGCATGAACTTAAAACTACTAATTTTGGATTGCACCAGAGTTATAGAAATTAAACTATCATTTAGGGAACCAAATAAATTCAATTGTCACCAAATTTTGAAAAAATCTTGCTAGAATCCTAAGCAACATATTCTAAAAGTTTCATAATTTTTTTAGTCATTTGATGGTTCAAAATTTTCTAAACCCAAGATTACATAAATAAGGTTTAGAATCTGAACTACATTGGGACATTTAAAATAGAAAAAGTTGTTGGATAACCAAATGGACTCTAAATACCATTAGATTTGGACATAAGTTTCCTAACATATTGAAGGGTAAGGATACCAAGTTTTATATTTTTTTCTCTATCATTTGGTTGCCTAAATTTCTAAAAAACTTAAGCAAAACTTACTAGCATTATATTCTAACTCTATTTCTCTCAGGCTTGCATTCACTTTTTACATTCCTAAAATTTTCTAAGAATTTCCAAAATTTTCTTCACATATCCTAACATCATTTATGATATTAAAACACTAGAAACTTAAGTTTTAACATTTTCTAATCCTTAGTTCTATAGAGTAATAGAAAATAGGGTATTGGCCACTTTTGACTAGTTTGCTCCTATTATCATCAAGACTTACTGAATCATCTCTTATCAATCTTGACACTAAAATGCTAACTTAACAACATCCTAATATCATTAAACAACATTCAAAAGAGCATAAAATTAGAAATATGTTATCACGTAAGGCCAGACACAAAAATTATCATAATCTTATCATAAATCACTATATTCATCACCTTCTATAAGAAAATTCTAAACAGAAAGAGTAGTTGTCACTCACCTTAATCCCTTTACCTTATAAGTTTTCAACAATTCCTTTGAAACAAGAAGAAAATTTTCATAGTAATAAATTAAATTTTAGACATTTAGGAGGAAGAATAAGTATAAATTATAGGAGAAATTGAAGAAGTCTCCATGATTATCTTACTATATTAAAGAGCAAATTATAAAACCCTTTTATTACCTTGAGAAAGATTGAACTCCCTCTCCTATTTCCTTCTCTATGTTATAGCTTTGCTGGGTGGAGAAGAGAAAAAATTTTCTACTCATAAAAGAGCTACATATATATTTATATAAGCTTTAACCTTAATTGCCAAAAAATCCAAAATTTATTATTATTTCTTATTGATTTTAGAAAAAATCATGCGACATTTGGTTAGTCCCTTGAAACATCCAAGTAGCCTAATATATTCATGAAATAATTATTCATTTAGCCAATAAAATTCATCTACAAAAAAGGGTAAATAAGATTTATTACAAAAAGATCCCAAGCTTTCCACTTTCTTATATTTTTCCCCTAACTTTTCAAATATCCTTGGGCCTTTCCTAGGTATTTATTTTTAGTATTTCACAATCATTTTTGTACCTTAAAAATTAATTTAGGTCAACCCATAACTTTTTAAATTAATTTGCTAAATTTCTATCTTATTTTCTTACCTTTTAGTTTATCAAGTGTTGGAATTTCAACAAATTCCTAAGTGAATTTTTTATAACTATTATTGGATTTTAATCATATTTTAATATATTTTAATACATAATAAAATTCTTATAAAAATTCTAGTTAAGTGTATGTCTAAATTTCTTTTCTGCTTCTCTCGAATTTCACCTAATTTTCTTACTGAGTTTTGGGAGTTTTCTAACAAAATACCTATCAATAATTTCTAATCAACTTAAGATATTTTTTTAAAAGGAATATTATGAAATATTACACATTACCACTTAACTAATAAGAATTATCAGTAATTTGACACAACTTTTTTATGACTAATGTTCCATATAATTTAGTCATTTTTATCTTGAATATCCAAATTAAACTCAAGATATGGAATATGTTACCTTCTTCATAATTCAATCTATGTGTTTCTTGATTTTAGAATAAATTAACTGAGATGAATGAATTAATATCATATAATAATTTATTTGAGCATGGCCATACATTTCATAGTTCTACTCGATAAAAGGGTCTACAGATATCACTATTCCTACTTAAGAGGGATAAAATCTCATATAGATCATTCATATCCCTTTGCATGATTTATAGTATACCTAATTTCTATCTTTTAGGCTAACTCTGTTACAAATGACATTTGATCACATCAAAGAAAATAACTCCTGATATAGGAACCATAGTGATTTCGAGTCAAAAGATCACAACAACATTATCATTATAAGAACTACTTATGACATTGTGATCTATGTAGCATTCTTATGATGAGTTAGTTTAGTACATTGGTTCTCTAACATGTGCCCATAAGTTAACTTGATGTCTCATATCTATGATTATAATCATTAATCTGTTAGTGTATATGCCCTAAAATCAATCGTATTGGTGATTGTAATTTTGAATCATGTTATTTTAATGGCAATTCCAATTATTATATTTATATATATTATCTGCGTAATATATTCAATTATGATAATAACCTTAGAATAATTGTATTCTTAAATGTCCCTAGTCATATATCATTGTGGATTAGGTTGCTTTGATATGTTAAGACTAGCATGTGTGAAGACTTATATAGGATATTAAGTTTACACATGAGTACAAGTTAGGGAACTTGTATACTAGACCGACCCATATTAAGAACATTACATGGATCATTATATGAGTGTCATGAGTTATTCTTAGTGATCATTATTAATATGGTCCTTTGACCTGAGATCACCAAGGTTCCCTACATGTGAGTTTCATATTTTGATACTATTCTATGTCACTAATGGTTGAGTGAATGCAAGGGTAGATATTGGATATGTCACATATCATGCGGAGGGATTTGTGTGATCAAGATGGGATTTGTCCCTCCTATATAATAGGAGTAACATCTATAGGCCCTTTGATTAAGTAAAGCTGAGAAAATGCATGGCCATGCTCAGATGAATTGACATGGGATGTCGATTACATTTGTTTTAGTCAACTTACTTAGGAATCAAGAAACCTTAAGATTGGGCTATACGGGAATGACACGGTCCATGTCTCGTGCTCAATCTAGATGTATAGGACAAAAGGACATAGGTGATGATCACGTGTAAAGGTTTAGTCAAATCATTGACTTTCTCATTACTTGGGTAACAATGATATGTTGCTAGACACCAATCATTGTTTATGATCATTAATATGATCAATGGTCATTGTTAACGTAATGAGAGCCTGTAGGGTCGCACACTTAGAGCCTAGTGAATTTGGAATTAATGAACCAAATTGTTTGGGCCTAATATTTGGGAATATATGTTATAATTATAAGACCCAATAGTAAGCCTATAATTGTACATGGAATAAAGCCCAAATAGGTTAGGTTTTTCTATGCACCTATTTAAATAGGCTTGTTAGGTAATAATAGGATGATTATCATTATTCACGCACCCCAAAAGGCACAGAAAAATCCTAGCATGTCTCCTTGACCAAAACCCCTAAAGAGGCGTAGCTAGCACTATGAGGTGAAAGGAGATCAATTCCAACTGGTGTTTGTGTGGACATTCATCGGTGATTCGCGGGTTTGTGTGGATACCATAGAGGTGCAGCCATATTAAACGTTGCACTGGTGATCTGATCTTCTAGTTTCTATTCTGGTTCGTGATTTGGAGAGCAGATTGGATTGAAAAATGGACAGAAGCAGATCGGATTTGCTGTGTAGCGGACAGAAGATTTTTGCTAAAAGGTATAAACCCTAATCCCTAATCTATGGCGTCCTAAATTCCCATAGATCCTTGGTGGAAATTGTGCAAAATTTTTATTCCACTGTGCATGTATGATGCGCAATTTTCAGCACAATCAACATACATACTAGTCTTTATGCATTATTTTTATCCTAATTAACAATAATGCTTAATTAGGGACATTTTAGGAATAATGTAAACTATTCCACGGATAATTACTATTTATTTATATTATGTAAATATAACATTAAACATAATAATCAACTAAATGCCTTTATTTATATATGAGAAAAATTTAATATATTGTACATAAATCCAATCATCCTATGATTGACTACTAGAATGCATACCAACATATGTGTACATGCATAATAAATTTAAGTTGTATGGAATGTGTTTGATTTATATTATTATCACTTATTGCTTATAGTTTTGCTTATATATGGATATTGATATTATGATTTTGAATGGTAGTGCTAGTAAAGCACTTTTTGATAATTAAATCATTATGTGATAAAGAGAACTGAGATGGTTGTGAATTTTGAATATTAGATCTAATAATAGCTTATAAGGGATAAAGTTTATTTGAAAAGATAAGGATGAGCTTGTGATATAATAAAGTTAGATGGGAGTTACAAGAAAATTTACTTATTTATCATTTTTATTTGTTTTAAAATTATCATTGAATTAATATATTTGAATTAAATGAGTTAAGAAGTACTACTGTCATTACATGTATATGAATGGTATTGAATTATCTTGGCAAAGTTATGAAATATTTGATATAAATGTGATAGCCTTGTGATTTAATATTTCCTAGTAAATGTGGTATAGTAGAAGGTGTAGAATAGCTATGATTTAATTCTTTTATGGTATATCATTATAGTAGCCACCTAGAAAGATAGGTTATCCATTGAAACTTCCCTTTTCTCCTCATTAAAGATATGGCAACTTATATAACTTTTTTATACCAAAATAATTCTTATGCAAGTTAATGGATGTAAATTATATTTATAGTTTGATTGATCTTTTATTTTACTTTTTACTATTCTTGCTTACTCATTAGGTTTTAAGAAAACTTACCAACCTTGAGCACTTAAATTTTGGTGTGATCTTAAGGGAGACAATCACAAAGTGCTGTTTAAGAGAATCAAGAATATGGTTCAAGGGTCAATTTAAAAGGCTTGGATACACAAAGAAGAAAGCTTAGAGATATGCATTTAGGTTATTATGGTTATTTTTGGCTACTTTTGTCACTTTAGACTTTAATTGTATTTTGTGTTATGTATAAGTCATTTTGGGCCTTTTATATGTTGATATCCTTTTGGTCTATTGTTTTACCATTTTTTTACATTGAACATTTACTATGTTATTTTAAACCATTAGTTGTGACCTATTTTTTAGCTTAATTAATAGGCTAATTAGTATATTAGTGTTAGGACATTTGAGTCCAAGTAAAAGTTGACTCGTTGACCTTTAACTTATATAAAGAAGGTTATTCCATACAAATAATCTTTTTTAAGTTTTTCAATGAATTTTATGATTTACAAAGGAATTCAACCATTGTGACATCTAACTTTACTTCTCAAATGATTCATCCTTTATAGAATGATTCTTCTGCACTTATTAGAGGATTTTCATCCTTTATGATCACTTATCACTACTCTTCTTCCTTTGCTAGAGCTTAGCGTAACTATCTTTCTTTGTGATTTCTAGATTTATTAAATTTTAGGATGATCCAATATCAATTCATATCATTTAGTAATCAGAGCTAGCTTTCTAATTTTCATGTTTATTTTATTTCAATTCTATTTTTGTGTAATTCGTTTAGTTGTTTAGTTATTTTCTATTTTGTTAAATTTTTTTTTTGAATTTGTGTTGCTTTAATTCATTGAAATATGTTTGCTTATTTTATTTAATTTTGTTTGAGCTTCATTTTGCTATACTATTCTTTATTATTTTATCTTAGTTTAATTCTATTTGTTGCATTTTCTGATTGTCCAAATTGAACTTGCAATAATTGTGTTTGTTTAACTTTACTTAGTCTAATTAATTTCCTTGTTGTTATTTGTCCACTTATCATTTTCTTTCCAATTGATTTGTTGGTGTTTTAATTCATATATTACTGTTTCATGTTCATTTCAAGTCTTAATTTACTACTATTTATTGAGTTGAAAATTGCATGATTAATCATAGTTATTTCATTTCAATCTATCTCATAAATTTCATTTATTATTGTGTCTTAATTCTAAATATGTCATTGTGTCATTCACCTTGTGTTATTAGTGTTAGTAAATTTAAATGTCTTATCTTTATTTGTTGTTAGAATTTCATTTTAATCCATTAATTCACTACTCTGCTTATACTTCTTTATTATATTGTGTCCTTAATTCCAATTTAGCTTATATGTTATTTTCCTTGTATTATCACATTTTTTCCTATTGTAGTGGTGGGTTTTATCTTTATCTACTTATTTAATTTCTATTTTATTTTGCTTTAAGTCATAGTCTATTTATTAATTCTTGAAATTTATGTCAATTATGTTTTTCAATTAATGTTGGGTTTACTTACTTCATTTGTAATATTTAATTTTATTTGTTCATTTAAGTCCAATTTAGTCAGCATCTTATTTACTTGGTCTATTCCATATGTGTAATAATCAATTATGTTAAAAAGTTGTTTGCTTCTTGTATTTGCATGTTGTTTAAATTATGTTTTGCATTATTAGTTTTAGTTGAAGTTACAATTATGTCTTTGGCTTTATTTTTCGTCATTTGTTGGTTTTCAAATTTTTTGTACAAATGTAAATCATTATTTGCTATGTCATCATTGCATCATTCTTGATTTAGTTTCTATATTGTTATCATCTTGAATTGTGAGTTAAGTTGTTATCTAAATTTCTAGTGTCATTTATTGATTCTACATTTTTCATTTTGTGTTTGAGTTAGTGTCAATTTATTTTGTTTTGCATTTTTGGTCTTGCTGCCTTGTTTTGTATATTGCCTCAATTTTGTTATTGTGCTATTAGTCTAAATTTGGTTATTTTTATTTTATCCTATTTATAATATTATTTTAGTGGCTATTGTATTACTATGTGTGTTTATATGAGTTTGGTGGTATTCCATTGTAACTCATGCTCAAATTTAGTTGCTTAAAATGTAAGGGATATGAGAAAGACAAAACAAAAGAGGAAAGCAAGAAAATAACTGAATAAAGTAATGTCCTAAAAGAGAGTTGAAAATAAAAAAGAGCTATGAATTGTGTTGAAAGAATAAGGGAAACAATAAGTGATTTAAAAAAATATGCAACAATAAAAGAAAAGAATAAGGATTATTCAAAAGTGAATCAAAAGAAAGGAACACAAGTGAAAAGGAAAAACAAAAATAAGTGAATCAAAAGAGAGCATGAAGCTACAAAGGAGAAAACAAAATGAAATATTAATTAGAGAAAAACAAAGAAATGATAGTTGAAAAGAAGAATTGGCATTTTGGAAAAAAGAAAGAAAAAACAAAAGAAAATTTGTTTGATTTAGGAAAATAAAAGAAGTTGTGAGTTGATTAAATGTAAGAGAAAAAAACATTATTCAATAAATGTTCAATGTTATTCTTAGATTTCTCATTTCAATCCAATTCCCATTATCTTTTCAAGTTATTCCTAAAATGTCATTTTCCAATATTCTTTATCTTAAAATTTAAGGTTTTTTTATCCTAATTATTGATTGTTTTGTTTATTTCTATTTCTTATGTATTTTAGTCACAATCTTAAGTTTTTAAGTCACTTATTTATTTTATCCTTTTAAACTTCCAATTATTGATTCTTTAATTATCTTGTTTAATCCTTTAAGGTGTCTAGACCTTGATAAATGTTGTTAATTGTTAAATTATTAAATCTTATTTAGTTGTATCTCCTTAGTTCTCAAAGAATTATTAGAAAGAAAAAAAGAGTGAAAAAAAGCTAAAGTGATTGAGATCATTTGAAGGTGGAAAACTTAATTAAAGTGTAAATATGAGAGTGAGTACTTCTAAATTGAATGAAAAGTATGCTCTTGTGAGATCTTATATTTTATCTAACCTTTTTTTTTATAGGTACATCTTTCAAGATGTTAAAAAGTAATGGAAAAATATATCAAGTCCACATTGAAGACCATACAATAATAACTTGACAAGTTGGATGAAAAATTGAGGAGGATGGAAGGTGGGCAACCTCAAAGTAATCAACATGGTGAGAGAGAGAAGAGGTAAAAAGAAGCTAAAAGAAAAAATGATGGGTATTGTGAAGATGGAAGAAGTAATAGAGAAAGATAGCAGTATAATGAGTTTAAAAGAAATGATGGAAGAGGTGAAGGAATGAGACGATAGGCAAAGAAAAGTTGGAGTGGATTCTAACCTTGATCACATTAAAAAGAATATTCCTTCATTTCAAGTAAAGAGTATTGGTGTGTGTCTTAGGAACTAATCATATAGATGATTGAAATAATACACAATGTGTTATGTTTTATTTCAGGTAATGCAATTGTTATATTTTATTTTTAATTTTGCACAATTTATAACTTAATATAATAAATGTCCCTAGAATAGTTTTACTATTCCTAAAATACCCCTAGTCAAGTATTATTACGAAAGGGATAGTAATAGTACATCGAGACTAGCATGTATAGTGACTGATGATTATGAATCATAGATATGTGATATCAAATCAATACATGAGTATATTGTTAGTGAACAAATATACTGGACTGACCTAATATGAGAATACTGTATGGATAAGACTTATATCATTAGTGGTTCTCATATGGTCATAATTGCATATAATTCTTTGACCTGAAGTCACTGCAGTTCCCTACATAAAGGATTACTCACTTTGATGTCGTCCTATGTCACCTTTAATCAAGATGCCAAGTAGAACGTTGATTGAGTGTGTCACGAATCATGTAGAGGGAAGTGAGTGATGCAGATAAAATTTTATTACTCTTATAAAAGAGATATATCCTCGGGCTCTTTGATTGAGTGAGACTTAGAAATGTATGGTCATGCTTAAATGAATCAATATGTGATATTGTTCATTTATTTTGAAGTCTAATTAGTATCAAGAAATATAAATTGAACATTAATGAGGATGACACACTCTATGCCTCCAGTTCAATTTAGATATTATTACAAAAGGGATTATGATGCAAAATATTGATCATGTATTAGGTGGATGTCAAATCACAAATATTCTTACTACTTGAGTGGCAGTGATGTATTTCTAGATACCGCCCACTGTCTATGGCTTAATAATAAGTCATTATTAACGTAGTAAGAACCTACAGGGTCACACAAAAGGAGTAGGAATAAGATAATAATTAATTAGACTTTAATATCTAATTAATTAGACTTATTTTCATGCATATATATTATTATTAAGAATAATAATATATTGTTCATGTAATATATATATATATATATATATATATATATATATATATATATATAATTATGTGATATTATTTGATATTAAAGTAATATTAAATAAATTACGTTATCAGATATTAGATAAATATATTATGAGATAATATTATTTTGATATTTGATAACTATATGCAATTATCTAATATTAAGATATTTATATTATGAGATAATATTATCTAATATTAGATAATTAATAGAAAAGTCCTATCTCTCCTAATTATCTCTAGGATAAGGATAAGATGAGTTGTTAAGTGTGATTAGGATTTTGGAAGCATTATCCTAGTAGGACTAGGATTGTGGCTTGCTTAAATTCTATAAAAGGGGACTTAAGGGCAACACTTTTAATACACACTCATAACTTTCATAAAACCCTAAACTACTAAAAAAAATCCAATTCTAAATCCTAGAGAAAAAAATGCATCCTAACAGATTCATGGAAGGTAAGAGGTCGTTGTTCACTCCGTGTGGATACCATAGAGATGCTGTACATTTTGGCCGGCATTTGATTCATCCACTCTCAAAGTTTTGATCAATAGAAATACGAGTGCCCAATAGTTAAAACCATAATCATTGATTTATGCTTTTTGCATGGATCCTAAGTAGAATTCGGATCAAATTTTGGATTTTCGCTGCATGTGATAATCTGAATTCCTAACAGTGGTATCAGAGCTTCTTGTAAAAACATAGTTCTGATTATGTGTTTTACTGCCTTTGATGAATATTTATATGATAAATATATGCCAAATCTGTTTCAGTTTAAATAAAAAATTACACATTTTGATGAATGTTTATGTGATAAATTAATATCAAATCAGCTTCTATTTAAACTAGATATATATGAGATATATGCAAACTCGTGTATGGTTCTAATTTCGTAGATATATATATGATATATATGATCTAAATTTTGAATCTGATTATCAATTAATGAGATTAATTGTATGAATTTGATTATGCATTTTTCTACTTCACATTCAAATCTATTTCATGTGTAATTCTGGGTTTGTGATTTGAATTTGAATTTGCTTCTGTGATTGATTCTGGGTTCTATTTTAAATAAGAACTAATATGATTAATTACATGAAAATCATTTTCTGATGTAAAGAGGTTCTTTATGAATCAGAATTAATCAAACTTAATCCCTAAGTTAGGTTATATATGTGTGATATATATATATATATGCATTCTGGATTAGTATTTAATTTTGATTTTTCATATGATGAAAGCTTGAATCTATATTGTATATGTGATATAATCTGCATTTAAAGAATATGATATATTCTACATGGAATCAATGTGATTAATTTCGAATCTATCTTTATATATAGATCTGGTTAAATTTGTTTTAATGTGATTTGAAATAAATCTGGATTAATGTATGAAGAACATGTGTGTATGGTTTAATATGTTTGAATTTCGGGATTGCGATTTGAATGTCAAATAATATCGAATTATTTGACTAAAAGGGTGTGTCAATTATTGATAGAAAAATTATAATCTGAATATCAGATGAATTCAATTTTTTGCCCAGAAGGCTCCGACCCCCACGCCCCTCGGTAAGGGGCTTTGCCCCCTTGACCCCCGCTCATTAACCGGCTAGCGGGATTGCCACGTTAACTCTATGTGGCATTCAAAAATAGTTTGTTCTTAAGGCGCTATTTTAAAACATGAATTTTTATGATGATTATGTTATGAAATATATATATCAATCATCCTACTTATCTTGGTTACATATATTTCTTAGCAATCACTACATATGATGTATGAATGTGTTGCATAGTATGGCCCTTGGAGTTTTTGTGGATGGATTTTAAATACAACCTAAGTGTCGTGTCTTCCTTTATTTCTCTAATGTATATTCTCTTCTCATCTCACTCCCCCCGAATGTAACTTAGGGTTTCTGTTGTAAATTTGTAATTACAATAGAGCATTCTTGGCTTGGAACAAAGAGAAGTTAAGGAGTTATGGGATAAAAAGAAGCTAAAGAGTTAGTTAGGAATGTCATTAGAAAATAGAATTTTGGGGCCATACTATGTGACATTTTGATTTCTTTATTATGTGATGATATTGATGAGCATGCATTTACTATGTGATAGAATGTGTTCCTACTATGTGATAGTTCTATCCATTGCATGATATATGATATGCAGTAGTCTATTTTATTCATTTACTTTATATGATGTATGAGATATGCTAGATATAATACATGAATAAATAGGCTAGTTATGGTGAGATCTAAGAATGAATAAGATAAAATCCCTCATCTAAAATATTAAGTTAGTAATAATTAAATGATGCCTTCCAATGCTTGGCACTCATCAAGGCCTTGATCGATATAAGGTAGGTTTATCAAAGCAAAGTACCTCGTTTATCTTGGTGAGATGCGGCGGGATAATAGTGATATCTGAATGTCAAACATTGAGTTCGACTAAACTAGGATATCTTAATAGGATTGAGACCTAGAGGCATAGAGTTGGGTTTTAGTTTATAAGATGGATTAGAACAAGTATTGTTCACCTAACTATCCAAGAATTGTATATGATACAATTGGCAAGTGTTGCCTACCTAAACAACTAAGTTTTAAGTGTTTAGCCAAAGCTAACTTAAGGCTTGGTGAAATATGAATCTTGGCCCACTAGAAAGCTTAGACAATGTGACTTTTCGAATTAATAGTGAGGGCTATTAATTTGAATAAAATAGTGGGAGGTACATTTAATAAAAAAATTTATGAAATGTTTTAAACTTAATACTTACTTTGCATATTTCTGTCGTAGATAACCAATGGCTAATACATTAAATAACTTATCACTACGATCAGTCCTTGAGAAGGACAAACTCAATGGGACAAACTTCCTAGACTAGTACAGGAATTTAAGGATAATCCTCAAACATAAGCAAAAAATGTATGTCTTAGAGGAATCTGTTCCTCAAGAACCTGAATCTACTGCCTCTCGAGCTCAAAAAGATACTTATAAGAAGTATCATGATGATGCATTAGATATTGGTTGTCTCATGTTAGTTACCATGGACTCTAAGCTTCAGAAGCAACATGAGAATATAGAAGCTTATGGCATGCTTGAGCATCTTAAGAAGCTTTATGAAGACCAAGCTCGGCATGAGAGGTTTAAGGTGACAAAAGCATTGTTTCAGTGCAAACTGGCAAAAGGAAACCCTGTTGGGCCTCATGTACTCAAAATGATTGGGCATGTTGAGAACCTTGAGAGATTGGGTGCTCTACTAGGTCAAGAGTTAGCCACTAACTTAATTCTGCAATCATTACCACAGAGTTATAGTCAATTTATCATGAATTACAACATGAATAAAATTGACAAACCACTGCCAGAATTGTTAAGCATGTTAAGAAGTGCTGAACAAAATTTGCAAAAGACTAAGCCTAATACCATAATGATGGTTCAAAAGGGCAAAGGCAAGGGAAAAGGTAAAGGCAACACAATAAGGATTCCAAATCCAAAGGTAAGCCCAAGTCTAAGTCCTTTGCACTGAAACCAAAAAGGGGTGTGGCTAAGGAAGGGGCATGCTTCCATTGCAGTCAGACCAGACATTGGAAAAGAAACTGCAAGGTTTATCTGGAAAATTTGAAAAAGAAGAAAGGAAGTGAGACTTTTGCTTCAGGTATCTATGTTATAGAAATTAATGTTTCTACTTCTACATCTTGGGTATTAGATACTGGATGCGGTTCTCACATTTGTACAAATGTGCAAGAACTACAAAGGAGTAGGACTTTGGCTAAAGGCAAAGTGGACCTACGAGTTAGCAATGGAGCAAGAGTTGTTGCGCTAGTTGTAAGGACATATCATCTATCTTTACCTTCTGGTTTAGTAATAGAATTAGAGGATTGTTATTTTGTGCTTGCTATCAGCAGGAATATTATTTCTGTTTCTTGTTTAGACAAGAAAGGTTTTTCATTTATAATAAAGGACAAAAGTTGTTCAATTTATTTAAATGAAATGTTTTACTGCAATGCACAAATGTTCAATGGACTTTATATTCTTAATCTTGAAATGCCTGTCTATAACATAAACACCAAGCGATTTAAATCAAATGATTTAAATCCAACCTATCTTTGGCATTGTCATTTGGGCCATATAAATGAGAAGCGCATATCCAAGCTCCATAAAGATGGATTCTTGGATTTATTTGATTTTGAATCATATGAAATATGCGAATCTTGTTTACTAGGTAAAATGACTAAAACACTATTCACTAGACACAATGAAAAGGCTAATGATCTATTAAGTCTCATACATACTGATGTATGTAGGCCTATTAGTTCGCTTGCTAGAAGAGGTTTCCAATACTTCATTATATTTACTGATGATTTCAGTAGATATGGATATATGTATTTTATGAAACACAAATCAGAATCCTTTGAAAAGTTTAAGGAATTCAAGAATGAAGTGCAAAATCAACTTGGTAAAAGTATTAAAACACTTCGATCAGATTGAGGTGGAGAATACTGAAGCCAAGAATTTGATGATTATCTAAAAGAGTGTGGTATAGTATCACAACTCACTCCACCTGAAACACCACAATGGAATGGTGTTTCAGAAAGAAGGAATCGTACCTTGTTAGACATGGTAAGGTCTATGATGAGTTATATAGATATTCCAATTTCCTTTTGGGGGCATTCTCTAGAGACAAATGCTTTTACGCTCAACCGTGTTCCCTCTAAAACAGTTCAAAAGACTCCATATGAGATATAGACTGGGAAACGTCTCAACTTATCTTTTATGAAGATTTGGGGTTACGAGACCTATGTAAAATATCAAGTTTCTGATAAGCTTGGACCTAAATCAGATAAGTGCTACTTTTTAGGGTATCCTAAGGAAACTAAGGGATACTATTTCTACAATCCTAGTGAAGGCATGGTATTTGTCGCACAAACTAGTGTTTTTCTAGAAAGAGAACTTATCTATAAGAAAAATTATGGGAGGAAAGTAGAAATCGAAGAAATGCGAGACTCATAAAGTAACACTGAACCTGTAATAGAGCCTGAACAAAGACTACAAGATGTTGTGGATCAAGAATTAGCTCAAGTAATACAAGGCCTACGTAGATCTAGTAGGATATGCCATGAGCCCGAGAAATATGGATTTCTTATGACTCAAAATGGCAATGTTTTGCTCATGGATTAAGATGAGTCTACAACCTACTAAGAAGCTATAAAAGGGCCAGACTCTGAGAAGTGGCTTGAGGCCATAAAATTTGAGATGGATTCCATATATACTAACCAAGTATGGACTTTGGTTGATCCACTTGAAGGGGTAAAATCCATTAGGTGCAAATGGGTTTTCAAGAAGAAAACTGACATAGATGGTAACGTGTAAACCTTTAAAGGATGATTAGTTGCAAAAGGTTATAGGTAAGTTCATGGTATAGACTATGCTGAGACCTATTCTCCAATTGCCATGCTTAAATCCATCCGGATTTTACTTGCTATTGCAGCTTTTTATGATTACAAAATCTGACAGATGGATGTCAAAACTACTTTTCTTAATGGAAAGCTCCTCGAGGATGTGTACATGACATAGCCCAAGGGTTTTGTCATTCTTAAAACTGCTAGACAGGTATGTAAGCTACAATGATCCATTTATGAATTAAAGCAAGCTTCATGAAGTTAGAATCTTTGTTTTGATAAGGCAATCAAAGAATTTGATTTCATAAAAAATGAAGATGAATCTTGTGTTTATAAAAGGGTTAGTAGGAGCACAATTATTTTTCTTGTATTGTATGTGGATGACATACTACTCATCAGAAATGATATCCCTACACTGCGAACAGTAAATACTTGGTTAAGGAATTATTTCTCGATGAAAGACTTAGGTGAAACTGCCTATATACTAGGTATTAAGATCTATAGAGATAGATCAAGAAAATTGCTTGGCCTAAGTCAGAGTACATACATAGATAAAGTATTAAAACAGTTTAACATGCAAGAATCCAAAAGAGGATTTTTGCCTATGTCGCATAGCATAAATTTGTCCAAAACTCAGTGTCCTTCGACACAAGATGAGAAGGACCGCATGAATAAGATACCATATGCATCAACAATTAGATCTATCATGCATGCCATCATATGTACTCATCCTGATGTCTCGTATGCTTTGAGCATGGTGAGCAGGTATTAGTCAAATCTAGGTGAACCTCACTGGACTGCCGTTAAGAATATCCTTAAGTACTTGAGAAGGACTAAGGATTCATTTTTAATATATGGAGGAGAGGAAAGGCTTGTTGTAAAAGGTTACACTGATACCAGTTTCCAATCCGAAAAGGATGACTTTAGATCGTAGTCAGGTTATGTATTTAGCCTAAATGATGGTGCTGTGTGTTGGAAGAGTTCAAAGCAGGAAGTAGTGGCTAACTCTACTACAGAGGTTGAGTATATTATTGCCTCTGATGCGTCAAAAGAGGCCGTTTGGATCAAAAAGTTCATTACTGAACTTGGCGTTATTCCTAGCATTGCAAACCTAGTGGATCTCTATTATGACAATAATAGAGCCATTGCACAAGTCAAGGAACCTAGATCTCACCAGTGATCCAAACATATACTTAGGTGTTTCCATCTCATTCGAGAAATCATCGATAGAGGAGATGTGAAGATATGTAAAGTACTAACTGATGATAATATCGTCGACCCATTGACAAAGCCTTTAGCGCAGAAAAAGCATGATGGTCATATTATATCACTTTGTATTAGATACATGAGTGATTGGCTCTAGTCCAAGTGAGAGATTATTAGTATGTATCCTAGGAACTAATCATATAGATGATTGAAATAATACACAATGTATTATATTTTATTTCAAGCAATGCAATTATTATATTTTATTTTTAATTTTGTGCAATTTATAACTTAATATAATAATTGTCTCTGGAATAGTTTTACTATTCCTAAAATGTCCTTAGTCAAGTATTATTATGAAAGGAATAGTAATAGTACATCGAGACTGGTATGTATAGTGATTGATGATTAAGAATCATGGATATGTGATATCA
Organism: Sindora glabra; assembly: GCA_020226215.1. Classification (NCBI taxonomy): domain Eukaryota; kingdom Viridiplantae; phylum Streptophyta; class Magnoliopsida; order Fabales; family Fabaceae; genus Sindora; species Sindora glabra. The sequence continues at coordinate 71,240,091 of CM035226.1, read as the reverse complement.
AGTCAATACATGAGTATATTATTAGTGAACAAATGTACTAGACTGACCCAATATGAGAATACTGTTTGGATAAGACTTATATTATTAGTAGTTCTCATATGGTCACAATTGCATATAATCTTGACCTGAAGTCACTACAGTTCCCTACATGAGAGGTTACTCACTTTGATGTCATCCTATGTCACCCTTAATCAAAATGCCAAGTAGGGCGTTAATCAGGTGTGTCACAAATCATGTAGAAGGAAGTGAGTGATGCAGATGGAATTTTGTTACTCTTATAAAAGAGATATATCCTCGGGTCCCTTGATTGAGTGAGACTTAGATATGCATGACCATACTCAAATGAATCAATATGTGATATTGATAATTTATTTTGAAGTCTACTTAGTATCAAGAAATATAAATTGGACATTGATGAGGATGATACACTCCATGCCTTTAGTTCAATTTGAATATTATTACAAAAAGGATTATGATACAAAATGTTAATCATGTATTAGGTGGATGTCAAATCACAGACATTCTTACTACTTGAGTGGCAGTAATGTATTGCTAGATATCATTCACTATCTATGACTTAATAATAAATCATTATCAATGTAGTAAAAACCTACAGGGTCACACAAAAGGAGTAGGAATAAGACAATAATTAATTGGACTTTAATATCCAATTAATTGGACTTATTTTCGTGCATATATATTATTATTAAGAATAATAATATGTTGTTCACGTAATATATATATATATATATATATATATATATATATATATATATATATATATATATAATATTATGTGATATTATTTAACATTAAAGTAATATCAAATAAATTACATTATCAGATATTAGACAAATATATTATGAGATAATATTATTTTAATATTTAATGGTTATATGCAATTATCTAATATTAAGATATTTATATTATGAGATAATATTATCTAATATTAGATAATTAATAGATAAGTCCTATCTTTCCTAATCATCTCTAGGATAAGGATAAGATGAGTTGTTAAGTGTGATTAGGATTTTGGAAGCATTATCCTAGTAGGACTAAGATTGTGACTTGCCTAAGTTCTATAAAAGGGGACTTGAGGACAGCACTTCTAATATACACTTATAATTTCCATAAAACCCTAAATCAGTAAAAAAAAATTCAATCCTAAATCCTAGAGAGAAAAATGCATCCTAGCAGATTTGTGGAGGGTGAGAGGTCATTGTTTACTCCGTGTGAATACCGTAGAGACGTTGTACATTCCGGCCGGCGTTTGATTCATCCACTCTTAAAGTTTTGATAAATAGAAACATGAGTGCCTAATAAGTAAAACTCTAATAATTTATTTATGCTTTTTACATGAATCCTAGGTAGAATTCGAATCAAATTTTGAATTTTCGCTGCATGTGATAATCTAAATTCCCAACAAAGAGTTCTTCTAAATATAGCTCTAGTTCAAGTTTTTCATGAAAGCCTTAGGATGAAAAGGTTAAAATGAAGGAAGATAAGAGAGTTAGATACAATTTTGATTCCTCTTTAAAATCTAGTGGAAAAATGTTTAAGAATAAAGACAAAGTTAAAAAGTATCAAAATCATATAAATGACAAATGCTCTATGCTACTGATTTTCCTATCTAAAAAGCCTTGGAGATTTAAAAAGCTTTAGAAGATTAAGCTAAAGAAGAGAGTGATAAACAACGAGAGAATATCTTTCACATAAAATGCCATGTCAAAGGGAAGGTTTGCAATGTTATCATTAATAGCAATAGTTATGCAAATATTGCTAGCACTTATATGGTGAAATTGAACTTGCCTATTTCAAAATACCCTACTCCTTATAAATTATAATGTTTAAATAATGTTAGCGAAGTAAAGGTGACAAAGTAACTCTTGATTTTATTTTTTATTGGTAAATATTAAGATAAGGTGCTAAGTGATATTGCTCCTATGTTTGCTTTTCATTTATTACTTAGGAGACCATAGTAATTTAATAGAAAAGTGACATATGATGGAGTCCTAAAAAATGAAGAGGAGAAAGGAAACGTATAACCTTTTAACCCTAAAACAAGTGCATGACTACTAGTAAAAAAATGTACAAGATAAAAAAGAAGAGGAAAAGAAGAAAAGAGTGAAAAAGAGTGAGAGTCATAAAAAAAATTTTGGTTATAAATGAGAATAGAGAAAAATAGAGATAAGATAAAAGCCAAAGCAAAGAAAAAAAAGTTTGAGTGTGTTAGCAAAAAAAAAAAATGAGAAAAAGAGTGCTTTATTTGTATCTAAGCTAATTGTTTTATACAAATAAGCCTATGAGAATACTAACAAATATGAAATTATTTTGCCAATTGCTTTGGCATTTATTTTAAAGGGCACCTAAGATGTACATTAAGAGAATTATGAAGAAAACTACAATCTTTGAGAGAATAAGTGCATCAAGTGGAGCAAGGTAAAAGTAATGTAGTGGATGATGTTTTGTCTTGAATGTGCACTTTTATCTTTATTATATAAATAAAGTTATTGAATTTTGAACACATTAAGGATTTATATGTGAATAGCTATGATTTGGCTACCCTTTCACATTGCTTTGCTATTCCTTTATATGTTGATATTGTTTAAAATGTTAATAATTGTGAGGAAATGGTCTTTCAAGATATTTTTAGACGTGATAGATTTTTATGGAGGAAAATTGAATTATGTATGCTCAAAAGTTCTTTAAAGAAATTGATTGTTAGAGAAGCCCATGATTATAATTTAATTAAACATTTTAAGGATAAAAAACTCTAAAGGATTTGCATGATAGTTGCATGATTTTTACATGTTTTCTAATGGAAAAATGTGATTTTATAAAATATTTTAATGTTAACAAGACTTTAAAAAATATATGTGGTGAATTGTATGATCCTTGTGTGTTTTCTTAAATTGGCTTACAATGTAGATATTATCAAATAAGCTTAAGAAAAGATGTGGAATGGATAAAAGCTTTCAAAATAAAACATGATTTATACAAATGATTAATTTTGTTATTTGGTTTGTCTAATGCACTAAGTAATTTTATGAGCTTAGTGAATCATGTTTTATATATTTTTAAGAATAAACTTATTATTTTTATCTTTTCTTGTTTTCATAAGCTTAAAAGATGGATTTTATTATTGCTCGAGAATTTAAAGGGTCAAAAAGTTTGCTTGCTATATTTATTGACATTCTTATGTATGGTAAAATTATAGATTAGGGTATTCACTATTTGAAATATGTTTTGCAAGTTTTAAGAAATGGAAAGTTGTATGCTAATATTGGGGAATGCCTATTGTGCATAAAATGAGTTGTATTTTTGAATGTGCTTTATGGCAAAGCAATAAGCTAGATGAAGAAAAGGTAACTAAAGAATAGTTTCCACCTAAATCTTTTAGTGAAATTAGGCGCTTTCATGATTCAATTAGCTTTTGTAGGACGTATGTGAGGGATTATTCTACTTTAAGAACACCGTTGATTTTAATTACTTTTCCTAATGTTTCTAATTTTGAATCTAACCCGGGTGATTTGTTTTATTGGTATAAGTAAAGAAGAAAATTCCCAAGTCTAAGGAAAACTAAGTTATTTCTAAGTAAAGATGGTTCATTCCAAGTTTTTGAAGAGATAATGACTATACTTCCATTTTAATTTCTCATGGTGAGTTTAATGTGAAGCTTCATTTGATATTCTTAATTTTACTCCTTTTGATATGGGTTTCAAAGATTTAGGGACAAATCTTTTTGAAGAGAGAGGGCATGATGTGATCATCTGTAGGTAATCACAAAGAACTATCTAATAGAATCAAATATGTGTTTCAAGGGTCAATTCAAGAGGCTTGGATACACGAAAAGGAAAGCTTGGAGATGTGCATTTCGACTATTGTTATTTTTTGCTACTTTGGTAATTTTTAACCTTAATTATGTTTTATGTTATGTATAAGTCATTTTATGCTTTCTATGTTAATAACCTTTTTGCCCATTGTTTTACCATCTTTTTTATCTTGAATATTTACTACGTTATTTTAAACTATTATTTGATGCTTATTTTTTAGGTTAACTAAAGGGCTAATTAGCATGTTAATATTGGGCTATTTGAATCCATGTAAGCACAATTATTATAAGTTAACTTGTTGACTTTTTAACCTATATAAGGAAGGTTATTCTTTATATACAATTAAAATTAGGCAATCTGAGAATTGACTAAATTTTTGGATGGACTTTATGACATGTTAAAAGGTTTCAACCTGTATGGCATCTATCTTTACCTATTAAAGGATTTATCCTTTATAACATGATTATTCTACACTTATTAAAGGAATTTTCATCTTTTGTAATGTATTTTTTCTTCACTTATCACTCTTATTCTTTCTTTTCTAGAGTGTGGTGTGACTATCCTTTTTTTTATTTTTGAATTGTTGAATTTTAGGATAATTCAACGTCAATTCATATCAGTTGTTGATCGTTAAGATGGAAGTGAGCCCATTTGTACATTATGGCACTAAGGTAAGCTTTAAGATTGCATATTTATATTTGTTACATCATAACTAGGTACTTGGTCACTTTCACCACTACACATTTGCACTAATTTGAAATTGTTTACATAATAAATAAGGTTACTAAATGTTTACACATACCAACTTCTAGCACTATCAAGTGCCTTGGGAATAATTTATGATAAAGTGGTCATTTTGCTTATCAATTCTACTTATAAAATCATAGAATGACATTTTTAGTCAGAGATTTTCACTATCTACAAATTGATTTAGTCTTAGCCCGAGCCTTATCGCATATGTTTGCTTGTTTGGCAAGTTGGCCATACTAATATAATTAGAGCTAAATAAAGTGAAACTAGTCTTCTATGTACTAAGTGTATGATGCATAAAGAGACTTTTCTTTATGTTCTTTGAGATTATTCCTTTACCGTATCAATCTAGTGTAAGTTAATTTCCTAGAGAAACCAATCTATTTTTTAAGGAATCATCTCTTTGGATTCCACAAAATTTGAACCCCTAATGCGAGAAAACAATGGTGGCTCATTGGAACACTACTTTTACTATTACCTATTAGCTTTTACAGAAATAGAGGAATAACCTTTTATTTAAATAAAACTTTTTGGTTACTTCTTAACCATTTGTTTTGATAGCTTTCTTACAATATATTTTTTTTATTTTTTGCAAATTAGTTGGTAGCCATTCGATGAAAGTTAGGTTAAACTCAATGGTTATTATGAAGGTAATACAAGAGGAGCAAGTTGAAAGGGCATTATCCTTGATTTTGATGGACAATAGTTAGGAGGCTTTTTTTTTTTAAATATTAATAATTGCCATTTTTTTCTCTACAAAATTATAGGGTATTCTAACAAGAATTGAATTTACTTAGAGTAAAGGTTTCAAAAAGGTGATCATTGAATTAGCACTACTAATAGAAATATGGTTTAACATTGGCCAATTGACATCGGTTAAATGGGAAATCAACTTATACAATGGTATGATAGCATTTTGAAAATATATGCAATTAAGCACATTGGTTCAAATAAAGAACCAACATCTAAAGAAAATATGATGAAACTTTATAGGTTAGTTCTAAACACTCAACGTAATTTTCTCTTGCAAAACTTTATATTTCAACATATAAAATAATCAACAACATTGCTAAAAACATGCATGGCATATGAAATAATATTATGCAAAGCTAGTATCATTTAAGCGAGCCAAAATTAGTATGGCAGATAAAGGAATATGTAATTTCTACCATTCACTCACAAATTCACAAGCACAAAATTTTCATGTTTATCAAGATATACATTGGCACAAAGAGAGAAAGAGAGAGAATAAAATTCCACACAAGTTTTCACCAAAAAATAAACAATAATTAAAAATTAAAACTAGATTCTAATACCAATTGTAAGAATTTAAATTTAATTTAATCATATAATCTAGATCATGGCATGACACAAAGGTGAAATTCAAGCAAAAAAGTGTAAAAATTGTAAGATAATTGCTTATATAAATACTTGGATCATAAATGTCCATAATTGCACTTTTCTTTACATCTTCAGACCATCAATAAAGTAATTCATCTCCTTTTAATTACCCAAAATCAAGAAAAAATGTTATAGGATTACCTTCCCTCAACTAAAATCCCTCTTTTCTTATGTCTTTAGGAGAAAAAGCCTCATTTAATTTTCTCCAATGAAGCAAAAATTGAACTTAGGAATTTTAGTAAGGTAGGGATCTTTTTTAACTAATAGAATTGGGTTATGCATCCTATTTGTTATAGGATCCATACTTGCTGAATTAAATAGCTTTTAAGCTTAAATACCAAACACAATTCCAATACATTACAATCACCAAAATTGAGTATAAAATAATATTAGCACTAGATAATTATTTACAAATTAATGCGGAGCCTAAATATAAAATTTTCTAAGAGTAAAATGCTATTGACCTTTTAAAAATGAATAGAATTAGGTTATGGATTTTATCTATTTAGAATTCATATTTGCTAAATTAAATTGCTTGTGGGGTTAAATACCAAACACAAATCCAATACAATATAATAACCAAAATTGGGTATAAAATAATATTAATACTAAATGATTATTTATAAATAAATGTGAGGTCCACATATAAAAACTTTTAATAGCAAAATGTTGTTGAGTTTTTGCAAATGAATAGATTTTCCAGGTCGATATAAAATTTACTCTAAATGAACAATAAAGTGCAAGATTATGACATTTTTAATGTTTTAACTCAAAATGCATATTTTTGATGAAATGATGAATTTATTCAATTTTTATTATAAAAATTTTGGAGAGAAAATAAAAAAAGATATTAAAAATTTTATGTAAACATTTCACATTATTTTTTAATTAAAAATAAACTAAAATATAAAAAAATTGGAATATTTTTAAAATAAAAGGCATTGATTTTTTAGAAAAAAAAAATAGGATAACCTTTTTTCATTGGAATGATTAAACTTATAACGAAGCTTATATATATGTTAGATAATAATCAATATTAAATATGTTAAATAACAAATGTTAAAATACAATTCTGTAGTCATGTGCATTAGTTATTAGTGATTCGTATCATGACAGCTGAATTCTATCATCAGAAGCACAGCCTTCATCCGCTCAAATGGAATCTTAGATGATCTTCTTTAGACAGGGAAGTCTCTTCTAATCATCAATTTACAAAAGGTATGCAAAGTGCAGACTGGTTGACCAATTTCAACCTTACTTTCAGCCCTAGCATTCATGTGATTGTGTCTAATTTGGGAGGTCTTAGCGCGTTTATTCATGCTGAATTAGTTGAAACCTGTGTGCCTAGAGTCGTTGTGATTTAGACTTTTTTTTTTTTTTTTTAGATTTGATTTTAGACTTAGCCCGATTTAATCATTAAAAGAAAATTTACTTGGAAACGTCATTTGAAACACTTTCCACCGAAAGCAATTTGGCAATTGAGAATTCTAAAAGCTAAGGCGACAAAAAGTTTGAAAATACCTGCAACAACTTCCCCAGATACAACAATGGCAATCAAATAAAATTACTTTACCCCGCCCTCTTTTTACATTGATTCCTATATTCTCACATGTCAAGGTTATAGATTGCAATATAGAAACATAACATCACACATCACTACTGTGGATGATCTCGCAATTGCAATTTTCCACAATTTAACATCATCAACATTTACATTTTTAAAAATTTGTTCACAAATTTGCTAATTGCTGTATAAGTATGATAATTTAAATCTTTGATTCCTCGTAACAAGCAAATTCACAATTTAACCAAGAACATTGTCATTTAATAATATTTTTATTTTTTAAAAATAAGTATTTATGGATGTCATTTCCATTTGTGCATGTCTGTTATTGTCATTTGCAAAAGGGATTGATTTCCTTTTATGGAGTTTTTTTATTTGTCATTCTAAAAAAAAAAGGGGAAAACAGAAGTTACGTTGATGAATAATATTCTACGCTGATCAGATAAAGTCCACTAGGAAACTTCATTTGAAACACTTCGCACAAGAGCAATTTGAAAATTGAAAATTCTAAAGGCCAAGACCACACAAAATTTGGAAGTACCTGAAATAACTTTCCTAGGTACACAACACTTGCAACCAAATGAAATTGCTTACCAATCCCTCTCTGGACATTGATTAATTGCTATATTTTTATTTAAGATTTTAAATTGTAGTATACAATTATAATATTGTATGGAATTTAAAATTACGATCGATCACTATATAATTGCAACTATTTATAATTTTACATCAAAGCACTAGTGTTTTCTATTATTTATATACAGTTTTACTAACTGCAGCATAATTATAACAGGAACTGCAATTTAAAACTATAATTCTCAACCACATGCACAAAACTGGAAACTTTGTCTATTAGCTTGATTTTAAATTCGCAAAACTAACAACTTTGAGTATTAGGTTGGTTTTAAAATGCAATTACGATTGTAGTTACAATCAAGATGAGTTTATGGTGATTGTCGACATTGTAGATATTAGAGTTTCTTTTATCCCTCCCACAACATATAATTTAAATTATATAATAACTATTAATTTATATTATTTGATATTAGTTTCTTTAATTTGAGATAATATTATATCATGTCAATTAAAATTTATTTGTAAGTGAAACATTAATATTTTTAATTTTTATTTTATAAAAAATGGTGTATTGTAATTGATGGAACCGCTGCGGCCGCAATTCACCACCGCACCTATGATTTTCAAAACAATATTACTTTCGCAACACATGTTGAGACACGATTTAAAACAATGACTATCTGGCATTGCCTTGCGGCTTTAATAGCAATATTGCAATTGTGTACGAGTTCCCAACATCTATTATATATAATTTTGTCTCGGCCACAAGGACGATATTTTCTTGAATTTGTAATAAGCAAATTTTATAGTGACAAAGCAACTGCAGTCTTCAACCATTCTTAAAATACGTCTGCAATGCCAAATAGACGAGCACTGAATTTATTATTAAGCTTCCGCCAAGTATGGTAGATCAATCTACTATTCACAGCATGACTTGGTGAATGGTGGCACTTGGCTGCTAGAATAAAGGCTGCGAACAAAACATTTTAATAACAAAACAGCATATTCCGCCATTGAAATGACTAGACAAACTTTAGCATCACATGCTTTCATATATGTAATATATTTAATTACCATCAAACACGATGAAGTGGAACTAATGGGGAAAAGAGATAGGCTAAGATCTCATGAATAGTAGATTAAACAAAGCCTAGTGATGCGTAAAGTAGCTGCTAACTTTATTGATTACTTAATAATAATTAAAAGGCATAATCATTAATTTTCGTGATTATTTGATATTATTAAGATTTGAATATAAGGGCTTGGCTCACACAAGATGAGAGGCAATTGCTGAAGAAACTGAGATTTTAGGGTACAAGGTACCTGCAGCAACCTCGAAGCTAGTTTAAACTAGTGGGAGGTTGTGTGCATCGAAGCACAGGAAAACGCACTCTGTGTTTGCTCACTGAATGGCTCGGGGAAAGGTTCAGATGAAAAGGATTGAGAATCCGGTGCACAGACAAGTGACCTTCTGCAAGCGGCGTGCAGGGCTTCTGAAGAAGGCCAAGGAGCTTTCTGTCATGTGCGATGCTGAAATTGGGCTAGTCATTTTCTCCGCCCATGGAAAGCTCTATGAACTCGCCACCAAAGGGTATCCCCTATTTCTCTTCTTTACTTTCTGTTTTGTTTATATGGTTTCATATCGCAGATTGTAATATTGTGGTCGTAATATTTGTTCTGTAAATTTATTAATTACAACTATGATGTTAATCACAATTTAAAATGTGCAGTAAAGAAAAACTAAGTGAAGTTTGATCCCATTACAATTATTTTTTTTTTGTCATCAATATTTTATTTTATTAATTTTCATAATTAAAACGTGAATGTAATCATATTTTTAATTAATAAGATAAACTAATGTATTCTGATTTTTGTTTAAAAATTTATTTAAATTATATAATTTAACAAAATAATTAAGTTAAAAATAAATATTAATTACAAATTTTGTAAATTTTAATGGGATGTTTTCTAAATTTAAAATATAACTATTCTAAAGTTAAAAAAGTATTTTTTACATTTTCCCCTATCTTTTTAACTGGAAGAAGAATTTAAAGTATCTTACATTTTTCCCTACTTTCCTTTCCTCTATCTTAAGCATGAGTCTACTTTCCATACCCTTAAACAACAAAGATAGATGTATATTTTTTCAGATCAAGGGAGATATAAATGTAATTATATTAGTTTGCCTACCATTTAATTTAATTAGCATGTATGGTGACTAAAGTTTCTCTTAATATGTTTCGTATGTTTCAAACATTGCATGAAAATTAAAGATCCATGCAAGGGCTTATTGAAAGATACTTGAAGTTCACTCGCGGTGCTCAGCCTGAACCTGCCATGGAAGCACGACCGCTGGTATGAAAACCCCCTCTATGCCCCATTCCTTATTTAATTCTTGCATTTAATAAATTTTTATTGACTTTCAATCACAGCTATTGTGTATAATAGAAGAAAACGGCAATCCTAATATTTTCATAAACTGTGTACCTAAATGAAAAGAAAGCAATAATAAAAAAGTATCTGTCAAAGTAAGCAAAGTATTATTAAAGTAGGTTAAAAGAATGATCCGAATCGGATGCTCATGTTGCAATGTCATTATGGATTAATATTAAAGTAATAGGGTTACTGATGATCGCGGGAAAGATATAATTACCTAGTATTAAAATAAAGTCATGAAATGTTGTGTTGTCTAGGCTACATGTTGACACATATACTAGCTAGATTCTATAAGATGAAGCTAGTTTTTTACTGCAGAGCTCACATGAGCCGTGGCTTGCAAATTAAGCTAAAAAGATTTTGCTTCCTAATTATCACATCTGTCACAGCGGACACAATCATTCGCGTGCACAATAATAAATAAAAAGCAGAAAAGTTGGGGATTAGAAAATTCATATTCTTCTGTCCCTGTGAAGATACATGTACACGGGAGGACATCCGTACATCGTGGTAATAAGGTATTTATATGTCATTAAATTTAATTATATATTGAATCTATTTTTTACATAGATTATAAAATAATATATTAATAATTAAATTTAATAATATAATAATATATTATTATATTATTATTATGTTAGTAATATATCATAAATTTTTTTTATTTATATATTTTAAGATAATTTAGTCTAACTCAATGTTTGATTTTGAAAATATAAGATGAATAAATATACTAATAACTACTAATTGGAGTTGCAAGGAATTCGGTACTATTTAAATAAAATTTTAAATTTAAGTTTTGTGGATAAAATAAATAATATTAGAAGAGTTTATCCTCGTATTAAATTCAATCCATCTCGAATATAAATTAAGGGTGATCCAATGAAACTTATTGGATGGTTAAGACTAAATAAATAAATATGTGGTTAATAGTTCTTAATAAAAAGATATATTTGTACATAGGAATGTAAAATTGTCATAAATGAATTTTGAATAGAAATATTATGGAAGAAGTTGGAATTAAAAAATTAATATATTTATATTTGATAATAATATAAATGTTTTAAGGAATGAAAATGCATAATTTTAAAAGATGAGAGATATTAAATCTAACGGAGGCAAAATTCAGCAGTGGTTAGCGTAATTTCCCCAAGAAAATAGAAGATGAGCTCGTCAGTCCCTTCCCTTGCATTTATAATTGGATACGTGTCATGTAATAAATAGTTTAGTATACACAATAGATGTATATTGGTGTAATTGTAATTTTAATTCTCCAAGGATAAAAATAGACTTAAATTTAATCTAGTATTAGTGTTAATATAAAATAACTTTATATTATCATTTAATCATATATTATTATATCAATAAAAAATTATTGAAGCTCTTAGACTATTATTAAAAAAATCTTAATCTTTATTTTTTTTAACAATGTGTTTTCATTAATTAATAATATAAAATATTGAATGGCTAAGATTAAATAAATAAATAAATAAACATGTGGTTAATAATTCTTAATAAGAAGATATATTTGTACATAGAAATGTAAAATTGTAAGAAATGAATTTTGGATAGAAATATTATGGAAGAAGTTGTAATTAAAAAATTAATATATTTATAATTGATAATAATAGAAATGTTTTAAGAAATGAAACTGCATAATTTTAAAAGATGAGAGATATTAAATCTAACGGAGGCAAAATTCAGCAGTGGTTAGTGTAATTTCCCCCTAGAAAATAGAAGATGAGCTCGTCAATTCCTTCCCTTGCATTTATAATTGGATGACGTGTCATGTAATAAATAGTTTAGAATACACAATAAATGTATATTGGTGTAATTGTAATTTTAATTCTCCAAGGATAAAAATAGACTTAAATTTAATCTAGTATTAGTATTAGTGTAAAATAATTTTATACTATTATTTAATCGTATATTATTATATCAATAAAAAATTATTGAAGCTCTTAGACTACTATTAAGAAAATCTTAATCCTTATTATTTTTTTAACAATGTGTTTTCATTAATTAATAATGTAAAATATTTTATACTAATAATAAATCAAATTTAAACTTAATATAAATTTATACAATTTTTATTTTCAGTATAAAATAATTTAGTTTGGTACATCAAAATATTTATTTAGTATAATTTTAATTCTCTTCTTTAATTTTTGCTAATTTTTCATCATCCATTAATTCCTAATGATATTCATGCGCCCACTATGTTGTTTGTCGCGCAAATTATGTACTTTAAGATTGAAAAGATAATCAATTCTAAAAAAAAAATTCAAACTTTTATCTTGTTTAAAATATTTGGTATCCAAACCAAGATTTTTTTCATATTTATAAAGAATTATTTCAAATTAATATGGAAAAAGCATTGGATGAAAATAATTTTGTAAGGTTAAAAAATTATTAAAAAATTAAACAAGAGAATTAAAATTGTATTAATTAAATATTTAGAAGGATTAAAATTAAATCTAAGCTTAAAATATTTACATTTTGACTATATATATTGTAGAGCATAATCATCATTTCCCCACCTATCTTTTCTGAATAGCCCTTACCTGTCTTGCATTTCCCAAAAATGCTAGAATATAGTAATTACGAAGTTACACATTCGTTTAATTTATTTAAACCTATAAAGTAATACTATTAATTACGATTACAATAATTAATTTCCTATGGTTTTAATACAAGAACTTTAGGGCAACCATTTCATAGGATTCTAGATCATAATGTCATACATTTATCCTTCAGTACAGTGCTATGATATATATATATATATATATATATATATATATATATATATATATATATTGCAAAGTCGGTATATTTAGCCATGCAATTAATTTTTGTTATTGTTTTCGAAGTTTTCTTTTGTTTTTATGTCTTATATTCAATCTCTCATTTTTGTGTGCATATACACTAAATAATATGCTACTCCTACTATCATCAATATATATAGCATTACAATGTGATATGTATTTTGATAAGATATAATTCAACGGTAGTAGGTCAGGTTTTAAAATATTTTAAGTTCAATAAAGAGTGCTGAGTTTGATCCTTAGAATACTTTTATTTGAAGGAATTTACTGTCTATTATTTTTATCCTGAATAGGATTAATTAATCTTATACCTAATAAAAAGGTGTAAAAATATCTGAGTATGAAAAAAATGTATGAAATGGTTTGGTGTTTAAATATTTTATAAATTATTCAAGTTCTGCGGCTTGGTTCAACAAATTTTTACATTTGATTTAGTTATATCGGTTTGGATAATCCTTTGTTAGTGTTACATTTGATTTAGTTATGTGGGTTTGGTTAATCCTTCTTTAGTGTTTATGTTACCAGTGACCACAAATTAATAACGATATTTTGCCTAACACAAACGACGTCGTACGTTGAAAGTAACTACTGATGCAATTGTATTCACCTTGCTAGGATGCTAAGGAGGAGATTGATGTGCTGAAAAAGGAAATTGGAATATTGCAAAAGGGTTTCAGGTACTTAAAAAAATAACCGTTTCTTCTAGCATATTTTATGAAATATTATGTTAAAAAACAATTAAAATTTCACATTATTTTGATTTAATTTTTTTTATTAAGACCCAATAAAAAATATGTCAAAACTGAAAGCTTAACGAAGTATTACATCTTCTGAACTCATTTTACTTGTGTTTAGTTCATATAATCTCTTAATTACTTTATTCCTTTTAAAACCATAGGCATGTACAAAACTTTTTATCATCTTTAATTACGATGTTTTTCGCTTCTAATCTATGCAGTTTGTTTCCATGAAATCTATGCATGTAAATTAGATGATCAATTTTTCTTTAACCATTTTTGCTACCTATTGTCTCTAACTCTACTATTCTGCTTCAACTTGTTATATCCTATCCTGTATTTGAACCTCTCTTTACGGATTTCCTGGTTGCTAGCCCTAGCTCATATATTCCGTAAGATAAATTTATGCCTAAAATTCTTCTGGGAGTATGATTCTTTAATAATAGTCCCTAGACAACATTGCAAGCATTTTTTTTTTTAAATCTCCATTGAGAAGTATCATCAGTGAAAATTCTCTAATCCTATTGTCTCTTGACTGTTATTGAAATTATAATCAAATCATTTTTGTATTTTTCTCCTAATAGTTTAAAATTTTAGAATATTTACAATTTAATATAGTATCAAAGCTTTTTTACATTGAAAAGTAAATGAATTAATTCTAGCTGTCTACAATATTTCTAGCCCTAAAGACTATTGCTAGAATTATAAAGAAACTATTTTATCTTAATAATTTAGACTTACAAGACTCATCAAGCACTTGATAGCTCTACCATCAAGTTCTCAATGATGTTCTTGATAATAGAACCTTTTACATATTGTGTTTTTTAATCCAATAGTTCTTTCGACTTATTTTGACCTTCCCTGCCCACAGAAATCCATCAACTTAATATTGGACAACTTCAAGTTTCCCTTATTAATATCAAACTCATTTTACTGTAACTTTATAACTAGCCAACACATAACTACTTATTATTCATGAATATCAAGATGCAACATCAAAACCTCACATCAAGAAATTAGTGATCAATTGAAGGCCTTAAACGTTTTCAGGACCTAATATCCAATCTCTTCATGAAACACCATTGCATAGTTAAAGTTCTAATCCTATTTTCATCAATCAACTCAATTAAGACATTAAATTAACAATAAACACTTACCTAAAGAGACTGGATTCTTCCTCCAAACTTGTCAGATACTCCTTCAATTTTTTTTCCTCTTTTAATTCGCATTTATTTTCTTCAAATTTTTGTGTGAAGATACCTCACTAAATATACATACAAAAGTCCCAAGAAATTATTTAAAATCGAAATTCACAAAATCTCCCTTTGCACAAGCCCTATTAATGAGGAGGGTCGAGACCCTCATCCTTATATTTCTCATTTTCCTGCCTTTTCAAGTTGTCCTGATTTAATAATTTGATGTCTTTGGTCGATCTAATAGGTTCTCTAATCTGCTGAAAATCATTAATTGCGAAATTTTGAATTATAATTTTTATGATATATAATTAGCTTGCATAAAAATTAATTTGCAATCATTCAACAAAATTTTCTATTTTTTTTTTGTATGAGTGGCCTCTAATATTTAGGATTTAATAATTTGAGTTTGTTGTCTTTCAAATTTAATTGGACTTGATAAGAGGAGCAAGATTACGTTGGCAAGCGACCCTAAAATTTTAGAAAATTAAAAGGTTTTTCCACAAATTTTTAGTTTGTTAGGAAAATTACACTGAGCCTGCCTACAAAAAATAAACTAAAGCATGTATATATAAATTCTTAACATATTCTATTTCAGTTCCTTCTATATATGCCTTAACTTCATCCCTAGTTGGTAATAACTTCCAGATAAATTTTTGTTGATATTTTTAGCATGTCACTGATGCTTTCTCTAGTAGCAATGGAAGAAGGTTTTATTGTTGTCACTTTCTGTTATAAGTCAAATCAATTTTACAATAGCAATGCTAAAAATAGTCCACATTTTTATATTTACGATTTTCCAAAAATCCAAGAATCAGTAATCTTGTAGCCACACTTGTAGGTATTTCTTTGGAGGAGGAATCGGGACAATGACAATGGATGAGTTGCAAGTACTGGAGAAGCATCTTGAAATTTGGATTTATCATATTCGCTCTATGAAGGTATAACTCTTTATGCTTAACATATATTCCTTTACAGTTTCATCAATAGAGCAAAATAAATAAAATGAAACAGAGAGAAAATTATTATATCCTTAAAAAAATTAAAAAATAATATTTTAATTTCTTTTGCCTTTATTCTTTCTAATTCCAAACAAATTACTGGTTTCTGACATGAATCGATTAAATTGTATATGATGTACAGATGAACATCATGTCACAAGAAATCCAAACCTTAAGAGACAAGGTTAGTATATACTTCATGATTCTTTAGTAGGTTTTCTTTTTAATTAATTAATGTTTTTACGCTTAATTAATTGCTTATCATCAATAAGATGACTCCCTATATATATATATATATATATATATATATATATATATATATATTTAAAATGCAAATAAAGTGTCAAAGTTAATTTAATAGAAAGTATGATAATTTCAAATAAATTTTTATTTGAAAATAACTTTTATTAGAAAGAAAAAATTTATTAATGTTCTAATCTCCATAATAATTGTTCCACTAGACCACCATTTAAAGGAGAAAAAAAGGCAAATAAATCTTCCAAAGCTTGGTTGTACAGAATTAATTGAAAACAAAAGTGCGCGAAAAAGAAAAGACTCTAGGTTTTTTTTTTGGTTAAAATTTTGATATTTGGTAATTATATTGAACCTTAATTAATTTGAAGTTGAATTAAATCGAATTCTTTTCAGAGGACAAAATTCTCTCCTTTGAGGGATAAATTTTTTCTAAAACCTATTTTATTTATTGACAAAGTTCTATTTCAAAACCTTTATATAAGAAAACTAATTTTTAGCCACCTGTATCGACATGTGTCGGTAAAAGAAACCCTAGTCATATTATAAATAGCTTCCCCTAGTATTATTTGCCACATTTTCATAGATATTATCACACCAAAACAAAAGAGACTCTAGGTGTTTTTTTTTGGTTAAAAATTTAGTATCCTACAATTACATTGAGCCTCAATTAATTGAAAGTCAAATTAAGTTGAATTCTTTTGGAAGAACAAAATTCTCTCCTTTTGAGGGATAAAGTTCTCTCAATATCTATTTTGTCTATTCACGAAGTTCTAATTCAAAACTTTCATATAAGAGAACCAAATTTTTTATCACTAGTACCAACATCTGTTCGTGGAGACATTTGTCCGTGGAAGAAACCCTACTCATACTATAAATAGTTTCATCTGGTGTTATTTGTCACATTTTTATAGATATTTAATCATAGATTTTTTTCCCTCAAATCCTTTATTTCTCTTGAACTATGGATAGTTATATTCTCAAACATATTTTGATGCTAACATTTTACTTCAAATTTATTTTTAACAATTTGTTTATTGAACATTCCATTCTTTGGGGTGAATATGGAATATAAAAAAAAAAAAAAATTAAGCGACGACTAAGCTGGGGACGAGGACATCCCGCACGCTTCAACATCAAATCACACGTAAAACTATCAGAGCAAAGTTAGGGGGAGGTCAAAGGTTAAAAGATGTTCTCCCTGTACGCTTAACATTTAATTTGTATGTTATATATCCATTATTTAAGACACGAAACAATAGCTAATATTTTTTATATGTTTAAATTTAATTTTTTATTAATATATGTTAATTTTTCTTTTTTTTAATAATAAAAAATAATAACCTACTTAATAGATATGTAAAATTTTTGGGTCTAAACCCTAAGGGTAAAACCCACAAGCCTTTAGACCGTATTTTTATATAACACATCAAGTTGCAAAACAAAAAATTTAAATTTGATCCATTTTTATTTTTAGTATAAATTAGTTTACAATACTATCCATTCATGTATCATCATATTATAAAATAATATAAATTTTTTTCACTGTTAATAAAAATTTTTATTTATTAATTATCATAGCTTCTTAATTGTGTTTTTTTTTTATTCAATGACAATAAAAAAAAATTATATTTACTAGTGGTCAAATTTAAATTCAAACAACATTGTCTAATTAATATCAAAACACTGGATTGATTAGCACACAAAATCATTAACCCTTTGTTTGGCACACACTAAAAAATAGAATTTATTTCATTTTATTTCATTTTTAAATGAATTCTTTTATTTAAAATAAATTATATAAAATGTGATTTCATTTCACTTTAAAATAAATTTTTTTATTTGAAACTTTATTAAAACTTTTGGAATTGATTTCAAATATTTATATTTACAATATTATATTTAAGAGAGAGAGAGAGTCCAAAGTGAGAGAGATGACTATTAATAACTTAAAAAATTAAAAATAAAATTATCCAATAAAAATATTATATTTAAAATGAAATGAATTCTTATCAAATTTTATCTAATTTCATAAGATTTTAAAATGAAATAAAATCTAAAAAATTTAATTTCAAACATATTTCTTTAATAAAATTCATTTTAAAATATAATGAATTTTAATTTTAAAGTGTGTCAAATAAGGGGTAGATATTAAACTGCCATTCTCTAGTTACATCGATCGAACATGAATATTTTGTTTTGAAACATGAATCTCGTAATACTTTTAAAAAATTTAAATTGCAACTTTTGAGAAAATGTTGTACC
The DNA here is from genome assembly GCA_020226215.1 of Sindora glabra. Classification (NCBI taxonomy): domain Eukaryota; kingdom Viridiplantae; phylum Streptophyta; class Magnoliopsida; order Fabales; family Fabaceae; genus Sindora; species Sindora glabra. The sequence goes on along the minus strand of CM035226.1, from coordinate 71,221,258 downwards.
TCTTCCACAGTTTTTTCCAAAAATAGAAAAAAGGAACTTTGAAAAAGTTATGTGCGTATAAATATTAAAATTTTATGATTCTATCAACAAAGTTTGCAAATTAAAATTTTCCCTTTTTTTTTGTAAGAATTTACAACTAAATGTTCTAAGAAGTATCGGAAAAAAATAATAGTCCATGTGTGTATTTCACACAAAAGAAATTTTCTTTCCTCCCTAATAAATAAAGTGACTACGCAGAATTACATGTAAATTTTAAAATATGATTAATATATTTACTTTGAGTATACACTTTGAATAAAACTTATACTTAGCTTTTCGCATAGGATTAGGTAACATTTATTAAGTACGAAGAAAAGAGTAATTAAAATCTTTTAATAATAGTATGTAAAGTCTTTTATTTTAACAGCATCTTGTAAGGTAATAAGACATAGTGAATAATAACAAAATGGTAAAACTATTTTATACCTGGTAAATCAAAATTAAACCATTAAACTTTTCTCTCAAACTTTAATTAAAGTTGAAATTTAATTCATTTTAAGTGTAAAATATTTTACATCATCATGAATTAAAAGAATATAATATTAGTAATTAAAATTTTTTTAATATCAATAAAAGAGTTTTAATAGTCTTTTATTAATATGATATTGGTACAAGTGTAGATGATAGTGTAAAATTAATCTACACTTGTAATAAATTAAATCTAGATTCCAAACTTTAATATATCCTATATCATATATTTAACATTTTAACTGAGAACCTTTAACTTAAGTTGTATTTCATATTTATTGAAGGTTTTGTACCTTCCATTAGATCAAAGTTCAATTTTGATATTTGTATATGTACATTTATTGATTTAACCACTTTTTCATTTATTCAAATATATATATATATATATATATATATATATATATATATATATATATATATATATATTTAACATTTTAATTCATGAACAAGTTAATGGAATATAATTAGTTGTTGAAAATTAATTTTTATTTTCTTTTTTTCGGCTTTCATTAAATATTTTGATAATTAATATCATTAACTTTTTTCTGTTTCACTGTAGGGGGAAGTTCTGAAAGCTGCAAATAAATATCTTCAAGATAAGGTAATTAGAATTTTCCAAATACATATACATTTTTTATTGGTTTAATTACATAAAATTCCCTTCAACTATTTGCTTTGTGCGCATACCTTGAACTATATAAAAACATGTAAATGACCCTCCTAACTTTATAAAATGTGCACTCATCCCTTTTTGTTAATTTTTTGTTTGTTAAATTTAATAATATAGCTCATGCGTTTATATATCTGTGTGTATATATATAATTAAAACTCCAAAATATTATTATGCTTAAGAAATTAATTGTAATGGGAAATTGTTGCTGGTAGACATCATCGATTCTAGGGCTAAGGATAAAACAATAAAAAAAAATGGCGAATTTCGTAGATAAAAATACATAGGACTTTAGTTTCAGAGTTTACAAATGATAAATATGCAGTTTGTTGTGTTGATTAGTTACAAGGTTAGCAAAATAATTTATTTCATTAAATTTAGTGCATAAAAGGATAAAAAGGGGTGGGTTGAAACGTATAGTTTATAATCTAAGGGGATTTTCTGCATTTTTATATTGTTTAAGGAGTTATGCGCACATCACAAACAACTGAAATATGTATAATTTACTCTTTTCATTAGAAACATATTATCCAACAAATAGAGGAAAAAACAACCGCTTGATTCCGCTATTAATTTTTGCAGATGGTGGAGAATGCTGGAATTACTAACTTTTCACCATTTCCTGTTGATACTTCATTGCCGCTAATTATACAGGATGAAATATTTCAGATTTAGCAACTAACAATAGGTTCTCAAGAGTCGGAAAAAATGAATGAGAAGGAAAAGAAATGTAGTATTATCTTCTTAATTATTTTGGTTTATTTTTAAGAAGATGACCTCACTTCTCTTCCCTTCTCACTCATTTTTCGTTCTCGCAACCACACATCTAAGGTTTAGTGAATTAGACTATTATTTATATATGGTGTGATGTGCAAGTGATGAACTTAAGGAAATGTTGTTTGAATAATTTGATTAGGCAACTTTATAATATGATATGTAAACATTCCGTGATGACATTACTCATGTTATCATTATATTGTAGTACTCTTTTATGACAATTACTTAAAGGTGTGGCATGCAGTAATTATTCATGTTCTTGATTAAAAAGTTGATGCACGCTTCATAAGCATAGAGACAGTTTAAAGAACTGTATAGTACTTTTAATTTAAGTGTATCGATGTTATTTGATGCTTTATATTTTTTCTCTTTTGAATCCAAGATTCGAACACAAATATTTACATTTATATATGTCTACTTATTTAATTACTGTTAATAGTTAATATTATCAAAAATAAAAATAGTTTAAAAAGCTGCAATAATTAGGAGGTGCTATGATTCTCCACGTCTCTGAACGTTTTAAAGAAATATATATATATATATATATATATATATCAAATAAAAGGAATATTTTTATGTAAGAGATAAAAAGAGTGAATCACAACCATTAGATCTTATATTGATAGTTAGAATTAAAATATAATTTAAGGTTATATAATAGCTTAAAAAATTACATAACTTTATATTTTAATCTTAATTAATGCTAGATCTAATGGTTACTCTTTTCACTTTCATATAAAAACACTTCTTTCATTTGATATGCTATATATATAATGATAGGAATAGCAATCCATTTAATGTACATACACAAGATTTCGAGTTTAAGTCCAAGACATGAGGGGAGTAAAGCTCTAAAGTAATATTATGTGTTATTGTATCATTAAAATGCCAGCAAAATGTGATTATATATCTGAAACATATTTTGCATATAGCCATATAGATAATATAAGTTGATTGGTTTCATTACTATAAAATTATCTTTTAACATCAGCATATTAATATTGGTTAAGGTGAAAACTAACACATATAATGGTGCAGTGACACTTGAAAATAAGTGTAACTTACCATATCAATTGAAATAATTAGTTAACATTGTAAAGTCATAGTATCTAATGGGAGATGAAGAGTTGATTTTATGAAAACTTAAAATGATGATTATTATTTACGATCGTTGTCTATTATAACTTACACTTTAATTTAGACTTAACTAACATTTAAAGTTATGTAAATTGCAGTTTACTTTAGAAAGTATGATACATAAGATATCAGGCTTTCATTAGTAATCAACATCTATTATTATTCTTAGTGCTTATAAATTTTGCTCACACTCATTTTTTATGTTTATGTTGAATTTAAGCACAACTCACTCATTTTTTGAAAATGCTTCAAATTTTATGGAAGCATCTTATCTAAGACTCTAATGTCTCTTATTTTCAAATAGCATGAGGCATTATAATCTTCGATAGGATGCTTCCACAAATTTAAAAAATTTCTAAACAATGACCATCTTTCTTCAACAGATGACAATTTGCAATAAGAATTTATTTTAAGGTCTAAAATTTAGATAAATAGTGATTGTGCTGTAAAAGTGTAGTTTTTATATACATAGAGCTGTAATAGTATTTGCTATTTTCATTTGTAGACTTTTTGTATAATAATCTATTGTAATTGAAACTTTCATTTGATCTTTACTTTCAAATAAGTTTTGCAACAAGGATTTATTTTAAGGTCTAAATTATAGAGATTATACTCTTAAAATGTAGTTTTTGTGTAGACTATTTTATCGAATACATATAGTTGAAGAAGTGTTTTGTATTTTCATTTGTAATTTTCTTTGTATAATGATCTATTATGATTGAAGTCTTCATTTGACCTTTACTTTCAAATACATTTGATTTTTTATTCTTATTGTCATCTTTGATCTTTACTGTATGATGACATCATTGTATGAAATTGTTTGAAGTTTTGGAGATTTCATTGTGTAAAATTGTATTTACAACATGCTAGATCAATAAAAAATATAGAAACCCATATTAGTTATTTAATAAAAGCTAATATGGATATCAGACACAAACATACTTCTACTTTACTACATCAATTTTTAAATGCTAGTTGTCTAATGGAATACTAAATGTGATGGCAGAATGTATGTTTGTAAGATTAAATATTGTTGCATATGAAACTGACGTTTAAAGAAATATCAATAGCTGATTAATTTTTTTATTTACAATGTTATTAGATAATTTTTTATTTACAATGTTATTAAAGACTATAAAGAACAATTAAATTTTAAACATCAATTGTAAGTCTAAATCAACATTAAAATGTAATCTACAGCCAATTAATGTTTATATTTATGATATTATTAGAAGTTATAAAGAATATTTATATTTTATATATTTTTTGTATTACAAACTAACATCAAAAGATTATCTATAATAATTAAAATTTGTATTTATGATGTTGTTGGAAACTATAAAGAAAATTTGTATTCTAGACATTGGCTGTGTGTACAAATTTTCTTTATAGTTTCCAATAACATCAAAAGGTTATCCATAATAATTAATATTTGTGTTTATGATGTTTAAAGCTTATTTCTAGTAATTAATATTTGCATTTACAATGTTATTGGAAGCCTCAAATGAATTACCACATGAGTTTATGTTATTAACTAACTGCATTACTTTAAGTTATTAACCAATATGTGAAGTTATATCAATCATTTACTCATTTAAACCACATTAAGGCATTCATAAGGTTATAGGAGATCATAAACACTTACAACATCAGTATTTCAAATAACTGACATCTAAGAGAAGTTTTAAGTATAACAGTTTTAATTGCTAAAACTTTAGAATTTGATTGTGATTTAATAACTGACATCTAATGTTTTACATATTAGCCTATAAATTAGGCTTGAAGTTTCCATTTCAAATAAATAGTAGTGATCCCATTGCCTTTATTATATAACTCTAGAGTATAGGTTGAATTTGGAGATAGTTTTCTTTTTATCTCAAGAAGCATATTTGGAAATGGTTTGAATCTTGTTAAAGGAATTGTCTTCTCTAATATCTCTGGTTCCATGATGTGGCAAACCATAAAAATAACACTATGAAACCTAAGATATTGAAGGAGGCAAAGCCTTTCACATAAATTAGAGCATATCAAAATGTGCTTTTTAATATGGAAAGGAAGCTATCCTTGTATTTCATTCATAGTTTCGAGTTAGTAATGGAGGTAACTGCATTTTCTAAACCTTTCTCACACCCTATTTTAATCTATGAGGAGAAAGTCTCATTCTATGATGTAATTAAGGATAGGAAATATAAGTTATCTCATTACTTTTTCTTGCTATTACAATAAGAGGAAAAATTAAAGAATTAGGTTTTGTTATACTTAATTGTACCATGGAAGGAGGTTATCTTCCCTAAAGATTGAGGTGGGGAGTCATCTACACCCTTAAACTTAAAATTAACCTTAAGAAATATGAAAGATATGAAAAATATGGAATCAATGAGCAGTAAGGATGGAATATTATATTTGTTGATGTCTTTGACATAATGTCCTGTAGAATATGTAATGAAAAGCCAATTGTACATTTTATTTGTTAATGTAATCATGTGATGTATATGTAAATAAATTAAATTATATTTTTTTCATAATTATTTACTATCTATTTTTTCATATCTCTTAATTTACTTTGTCTAAAGTTTACATTCAATTTTCACATATTGATAAATCTATTTTGTTAAGAATAGAACATATACATCATTTGCAAAATGAAATAAAATTAACTCTATGTCTATTTACAAAATTCAAACATAACTCTTTTTATATTATCATCTCTTAATTGAAATTTTAAACATAACCTTTTCATCTTTCATTTAAAATTTCAAAGTTTTTTATGTAAAAAAAATGATATCACATTTGTTTCTATCTTAACACCAATATCTCTATGTTATGATATTTACTTGTTATATTAACCAATGTATTAAAATAAATTTATCATATTCAAGCATTATTGTACTACAAAAGAAAAGTTATTACATAATGTCCATTAATTTTAAGTAAAATGATGTATTTTTTTCTAATATAATACATTGGTTATTACTTACAATTGATGTTGAAAGTAATTAAGATGGAAGTCATTACGTAACCAATGTGTTATATTTGATCATTAATATTTTGAACATAATATGTTGGATATACTACATTGGTTTTTGTATAAAACTAGTGTGGAGTATCTAATAATGTCATTTTGCTCTTCAAATAATTTACAAAAATAAAGGTAAGAGTTAAAATAGAAGATAATCCCTGACTCAATGCCAAAAAAGTAAAGTGTAGAGTTCTTCGATCTTAGTCGTAAGATTCATTGTGACTTAAAGAGTTATTCCCACCAGAGTTTAGCAAAACTTGTATTCAATTTTTCGTTTGTCCCTTGACTCATTGAAGTTTTCTTTTTTGTGTTAAGATGCATTTGAATGCCTTATATTTCTTTTAAATCTAAGGAAAAAATTTGATATTGTGATTTTCTACTTTTATTTTTGTTTAAATTCTATGTGTTTGATTCCTTTTTCAAGAGTTTTAGGTGGAATTGTTGTTGATATCTGTTTAGCAACTTTATTAAAACCTTCATATTGTTCACATGTTATTATAACTTTTATTTCTAGTTATTCCTTGGGTTTTTGTTGCATTTTTTATTTAGATTAGGTAGTTATAGATTATGGATGAATGTCTGCTTATCTTTGGAACCTTGAATATGCCAAAAAGGCTAACGACTTTATTAGATTTGTTGTAGGCAAAATGTCGTGACCCAATCCTAATCATGATTGGAATAGATCCCAATAATAAGTTTCCATAAGCCTTACACTATTTTTTTTTCAAATTTAACCTAATGAAAGTCTCCTTATTTGTGTAAAGTTTTTTATGAAAGAATAGATAGAGTTTCCCCTTTTGAGGGCTACAAGCCCTAAAAACAAACCTATATTATTTTCAAATACAATAGCATCACACATACATACAATACTATACAACTTCAATATATATACATAGATAAATAATTCAACACATTAAGTCCTATATTAACATAAATTTATCTCTATCTTAGTTCAAATCATAAGAGAACCCCAACTATCAATCTTCCAACTAGGTAGTCTTTGACTCTCCATGCATGAGGCAAAGCTTAAGTAAACTATCTCAACCTGAAAATATTGAAAATAAAATAGAATAAGTTACCAAAACTCAGTGAGCATATATCTACATTACTAAACCTCAATTTAATTATATTAAATGGTCACATGCTAGTTAAGTGTTTGATTAAAGAAATAAATGCAATTCAGGCTCCCTAAATTTTTAAAATGTGTGAAACTAAGCCTCAAATTAAGTGTTCATCTACATATAATTTAAATTCTATATTTCACATTACAAATCATAGTAATATCAACTATTCGCTAGTACACAACATCGTTATCATATCAAACACTATCTATTTCAAGTAAATATCACAAGCATATCCAATCATAAACATAGTTTCAATATCACATCTCATCATATCCACCTTTTAACTTCTGAAATAATTTTGTATCCTTTTTAAATTATCTGCCATGAATTTACCATTCGACCTCTACATCATCATATTTCTCATTTCAAATGTCATTCCTTACATAATTCATGATGTAATAAATTCACTAGAGCTTAGCTTTGCAAGTTGCAATTTCAACATAAGTAGCTATTTCTCATCATAGGTCAAATCGATACCTATGACATAATATATATGACAGCATTACCATGTCCTCTTACATAGCCATAACACTTATTTACATTCTAATATAAATCAAATTACAATGTTCAACATATAAGTAATAATATAATTCCAAGCTCAATACAAATATCATTTATTATCGCATTTTAATTGTGATTTAACAAATAGCTAGGAGTTTCATCCCCATGCCTCACAAGCCTATTCAAATAATATTCTCTTAGATAGACAATTACTATCCATCATAGTTATTATTTTTGTGTTATTTATACATGGCCACTAGATTGATTTCATAGTATATTATCATTCATAGATATATTATTAAAAAATTTACATACAAATTGACATATGATCCATATTGCTTATAAAAAAGATTATAGGGTGAGATATATACTCACCTACTAGAATCCACTTATTTCATTTACTCTAAAGCATCCAAGTTTAACTTTCTCTCATCTTCCTATTTGTAATTTACAAGAATAATGTGTAAATAAATAACATTCCTTATTTTCTTCCCAATCATCTCAATTTCAATTTCATATTATGATATACTAACAATCACAATCATTAACTTGTTTACTTTTCTAAGGTTATCTCATGAAACTAAAATATGTTATTATATAGTAATTCAAAATCAAACTTGTATAAGTGGAAATATTTGATTTCAAAGCTTTAGAAAAACTCATTTGATGCCATTTATTCATTCTAAACTATTTGTCCTTTATTTTCAAATTTATCATTGAAAAACATTAGAAATTCTTGTACATGACTATTTTTCCAATCTAAAGTATAAAACAATCAAGATATTAGATTCTGATGATATGACTATGCTTTAAATATACTAGTCTGATAATCTTGAGTATAAAATTCTTATTTTATCAATGCTATACTGAGTATCCAAATAATATGTTGAAAGGTTTTCTTAGGTCAAATTAGAATCTTTCAAAATGTGAAAAATATAACACTTCATAATGACTCTAATTATAGTATTCTAGCAATCTATATATAAAACTTTTATTTTTCTAAGCCATCATCATATATTTAAATCTAGTCACAACATAGCTTTTCTAAAACATACATCTACCACTAAAAATCTTATTATATAATACTCTAAAATAATTCTACTCTTGTCATTTAAACACTTTATCGTGTAAAAATCACATCTTTTTAATCTATTATCATTTATCTCAGTTATACAAAAATGAGTCTTCTAAATTAGTTCCAAATCATTTATAATACTAAGATATAATACTCTAAATAAACTTAAATCACCTTATCCTAACATTCCTTAACATAAAAATATTATTTTTTAAAAGCACTAGCAAGAATCTACAATATGTATAAAATGAGTTTTTCTTTAGAGCAACCCTAAATTAGTAGAAATTAAAGTAGCTTGATGTGTAAAACACTTTACCATGGATTAAAGGCTTCATTGGTAACTTATCGATGCTAAAGACCACCATTGTTAGCTAGAAAATGCAAGAAGCATTGTGAGCTCACAATGACACTTGGTGGCTAGAAATCATAAAATGGTTGACGATTTTGCTTAGCTCTAGGTTTCACCATGTACAATAATTGTTGTCATCGCATGCTTGCTACTATTAGTTATGGATGGCACATACGCAACGAAGGTTCCTTATAATTATAACACTGCAGCTAAAGAAAGGAGAAATGGAAAATAGTTCATTGAAAGAGAGGTAGGAAGAGAAAGAAATAGCTAAAAAAGAGAGAGAAGGAATCAGTGAAAAAGAAACAGAAAAAGTGAAGAGAGAGAAAGAGAAAAGCCAGAAATAAAAGGAGAAAAGAGATAGAGAAAAGATAAAGGGAAGTTAAGGATTTTTATTCTGTGCTTCACAGTGCATCGTAAGTTCAATTTAGCTAAATCTCATCCTTTAATTCAACCTATAATCAATCTTAGCCCTTCATCCATTAAAGACTCAATTTTTATAAAACTTATTTTATTTAAATTTCCATCTTAAGTATATTCAATCATCCCCTTATACATAGTAATAGCTCGATAAATTTAAAAATCCTAAAATAATTATTTTAAACTTTCATAATTCTTAAAAATAATTTATCAATTACAAATAATTTATTTCATAAATATCCTTAAAATTATTATTAACTTGTAAGGAAATTCTTATAAAAAATATTTAAACATGCTTCAAATTAATAATGGTCATATAAAATAAATATATTTCAAATATTATTATTGATATCATTTTATCATTTTAAAAATAAATTTAAAATAAATATTAACTAAATAAATAAAATAAATCTTCACAGGCATTGAAATTTATAAAACTTTATTTATTAACCTCGAGTATTACACAAAGAGAATGAAATCGGTAATAAGTTCATTAAGTGTCATTGTAAGAATTATATTTGTATTAGGATGCTCAATCCAATGGAAATAAAAAAGCATTTATTTTTCAATGACATCAACAAGGGGTATACATGATAGATATGATATACGGAATGTGAGTTTTTAGTTTGTCTCATACCTATAAAGGCAAGAGATTCCATAAAGATGATAGCATAGATGTTAGAGCAATTGATCTATAAGAGACACGGTGCATGATGTTAAAGATAATTTCACTACATGTTTGAATATCCTTTATAACTTGTTAAGTGGTGCATACTTTGCATACAAGTTGCACTAAATTTACATGATTATCTATTCTATTGAGATTATTCAACTTGAAGGCAAGGAATGGTTGAAGTGACATAAACTTCACTATATTACTGCAATTGTTGAAAGAAATGCTTCTCGAAGCTAATGAGCTACTAGATTGTACTTATAAGGTTAAGAAAGTCATATGGCCAATGGGTATAAAGTATAAAAAGATACATACTTGCCTTAATAATTGCATACTATACTAAAAAAAAGCATAAAACTATAGAGGATGACCAAAATGTAGAGCATTATGTCACAAACTAAGGAAAAATGATGGCATTAAGAGTAAATGGGCTTTGACTAGGATGTTATGGTATCTCTCAATAATACCAAGCTTTAAACAAATCTTATCCAACATAAGGGATGTTAATAACTTAACATGGCATATGGATTGGACACCACTCAATGGCAAGTTTTAACATTTAACTGATTCTTTTCAATGGCAAATTGTTAATACATTGATCCTTATATTTAGTTATGAGCCAAGAAACCTTAGGTTTGCACTTTGCATCAATTGAATGAACCCTTATGGTAACATGAGAAATAAACACATGATCTATTATTTTAATGATCTACAATCTACTTCTTTGGTTATACATGAGGTGCAAATACATCAAATTGTCTTTATTGATTTCAGGCATCAAATGATTAGGAAATGACTTAGATGTCTTCTTAGCACTACTTATTGAAGACTTGAAGATGATATAGAAGGAAGGTGTTTCAGTCTTTAATTCAAGTTATCAAGATTCTTTTATTTTCCAAACCATTCCCTTTTGGATAATCAATAATTTCCTAGTATATGATAATTTGTTTGGCCATGGCTATAGGGTCATGCCTTATTTGTGAAAATAGTACCTGTTCTTCTTAACTAAAGCATGGGAAGAAGATAGTATATCTCAATTACTAGAGATTTTTATCCTATGACCAATGATACTACAGACTAAGGAAGGCTTTCAATGTATTACTAGAATAAGCATTGGCTCTAACTCCCTTAATTAGAGATGAGGTTTAATGTAATTGAATTAATATTTTTATTTATTAATTAAGTGTTGTTGAATGTTTTAAGTTCATAAACTAGTCAAAATGCCAATATCATTTTTGACAAACCGTACAAGCCCACAAGTGAGAAGACATTATGGAAGAAGAGATCCATATTTTTTGATTTTCTATATTAGAAATTTTTTTTGTCAAACATAATATTAATATCATGTATATGGAGAAAAATACTTATGATAGTTTTATTGGAACATTATTGAATGTACCAGGAAAAGCAACGATGAAGTCAAAATTAGGTTGGACTTAGTTGAAATATCCATTTTAAGAGAATTAACACTTGAAAGAAAGGGTTAGCATACATATCTTTTGCCAACTTGCCATACTCTATCTAGAAAGGAGAAGACGAGTCTTTGCAAGTGTACTCAATATTAAGGTGCTATAGGGATATTCTTTGAACATTAAAAGCCTTATCTTAATGAAAGATTTAAAGCTAATTAATCTAAAGTTTTATAATTGCCATGATCTAATGTAGCAACTATTACCAATAACTATTTGATCAATCTTGCCAAAATATTTTAGACACACTACCACTAAACTTTATCTCTTCTTTAGGGCAATATATGATAAGGTCATTGACCTTGAGAAGTAAAACAACTTTGCAAAGACAAGTTGTGGTTATGTTGTGTTAGCTAGAAGTGTACTCTCACCTTCATTCTTTGATATTATAGTGTATCTAATTATCCATAAGTGAGAAAGATAAACTTATATAAGCTAGATTACTTAAGGTGGATGTACCCTTTTGAACTATATATAAAAATCCTAAAAAGGTATGTGAAGAATCGACTTCAGTTAAAAAGATGCATCATTAAAAGCTATATTGCTAAAGAGGTGGCTGAGTTTTATAGTGACTACCTATCAAATACAAATGCTATTAAATTAAAAAAGTCTCATCACGAGGGTAGAATTACAAGTAAGGCCACATTGGACACTCTAGGCAGTGAGCATAAGCAAAAAAATGTGTATGTAGGCCCATCTTTTCATCTTACATAATAATAATAATGAAATTTAGTCTTACGTAAACAAGAATATGACTTTTATAAAGGGATAAAATAGTAGGAGGAATGACTAATGGATCTAAGTTAAACATAATTAATTTTCTTAATTTATTCTAAAGTTAAGTTCATTATTGGATGGCACAAGGACCATATATTATTTTTGAGACCGTCAGATAGCTAGTATAGGGGCCACACATGAAAATTATCTCTTATCATATATATAATATTAATAGGTATTCTTTTTATATAAAAAGTGAAGATGATAGTAGCATTACACAAAATAATAAGGTTAGTTTAGTAGCTTAGGTTATGCATGTGAGTAATTCTAAAGATATGAACCTTGTTTATACCAATGTCATATTATAGGATCATTGAAGACATTTAGGTACTTGACTATGTTATGTTCAACGTATCTATGTTTTGATATAAATAAGTTTAGAATGGCATCTAAGTCAACAAGTTAGGATTCACACTAGTGGATCTTAATAAGAATGGTCATAAGGGGGCTATTTATAATGGCATCCTAAGCAAAATAAGTCTTGTTTGTCATAAACATGCCTGATTATAAGTGATATGTTGCTCTACTAGGGAAGAAGTAGATTGTTAATAATGAGGATAAAAAAGACATGAGGGGATAATAATAAGGATGCTCTTCCTTTCTCCGTAAGAATACCTTTGGCAAATGATAAAAGAGATGTGGAGGAGTTCTATATAGGAAAAGATCATGTTGAAAGGATATAGGTTGAAATTTCTCCTAAATACATTAGGAAAGATTAAAGATAATTATATTCACATTTCTTATGCCAATATTTTAAGTATAATAAGTAGCATTTCTGAATTATTAATTAGTTTCTAATATGTATTTATATATTCTTCTCTTTTAATATGATGCAAATTTTACTTGTAACCTTAATCATCTTAACACCCGGTGGTGAGAATGGTGCTCCCTAACTCAACAAGCAACATATGATAACACTAAAATTTAATAACATAAGCCAAGTAATCAAATTTTCTTGAAAAGAATTATATAGTAGTAATGTTGCACCTAAAACATCAATTCTAATATGTTTATGCTCTTCTTTTGTCATAATAGGTTTCACAAAGATTTTTGTCAACAACCATATTATTAGAAAACAATATTATATCTAGTTTTTGTAATATATACATATTATATATCTTCAATTATTTTAATCTAATTAAATGTATGAAATTATTGCCTTAAGTGTTTATTATATTTAAGATATTATTTTTTACAATAGAGATATTAAGATAAAGCTTGAATATTGATATCTATAATGACACCACTTGCATAATAGTATGGTTGCTCGATTATATAACTAGGTAATCTAGATATTACTCTGGGAGTAATAAGGTTTAGATGAATTCTATTGGATTTTATAAGAATTAGTAAATCATATTAATTATTATAAAAAAATTGTCATCCTATTTTATAATATAATGCCAATTATTTAATACAAACCAATGTTATATATGAATTTAAGTTATGAAAGAATGTTCATTTTCAATGATAGTTTTTAAAATAACATTGTAAGTTACTCTCCATGTTTAATGTCAATTGTAAATTGATATCTAATGTCAATGGTTGAACAATATCTAGGAACTAAGCACATTGGTTTTCATATAAAAAAATCGACATTATTACAGATATTCCATGTCAATTTAAAAATTAATGTTGAATATGCCGAATATATAACAATACATATATATATTGAGTAATAATTAATGTCAAATATGTTGAATAACTGACATTAAAGGATAATTTTGTAGTAGTGTTTAGAACAAACTTTTTTGCTTCTTTAATCTATTTTAAGTTCAGATGGATTAAAATGAACTTAATCAAATCTTGAGATTCCTATTTTAGTTATCTAGATAAGGGTGGCTAAAATCTAAAAGTTAATAGTTTTATGTTGGTCAATATAAAGGGTAAAAAACAAGACACATCACATGCTTAACCAATAGATATTAGTAAAGATGAGTAATGATTTAAGATGATAATTTTAGTGTGGTATTAATAAAATGATGGGTAAAATAATTTTTTATATGATTAAATATTATTAAATAACCACTTCTTTAAGAAAAATGTTGATAAAAATTTATCCTTAAGGATAGGTATATTCCTCAAATAATTTTTATAATGAATTAAACATTAAAATGTTAAATTTTGCTAAAATATTTTAAGAAGTGAGGAAAAAGATCCGAAGGAATCATACCATTTGATGAAGTTGTGGCATGCTTGTGTTAACTATAGACAAAATTTTGAAAATTAAGACGTAATTTTTCTGTTTAAATTAAATTAAGATTATATTATAACATAAATTTGTGATGATTTATATTGATTTATATTCTTATAAATTTTATGAAAGTTTTTTTTATAATTTTATAACTTTTCATTAAAGTTATAACTTCTTTATAAATATGAAAAAAATTAAAAAAAATTATATAACTTTAGATGACAAAGGGATAATATATATCTATTATATATGAAATTCATATCAGAGATAATCTTAGATAAAGGAACAAAAAAATATGTTAGTCCTTTTAGAGGAAAGCTTATATGCAATTGCTAAGTTTTCTTTCAACCAAAAGTGTTCTAATAAGGAGTCCTCCTAAAATATCTCAAATCCTTTAGATAACTAAGAATGGCAAAAAATATCCATACTAAATTAATTTTATCCAAATTAGATCCACTCCTTAATAGTTTGAATTTGAGTCTATTAATTAAATATCCAAAAAGTCTTGACTCCTTTTTTAATATCATATTGGACCCATTATAATATTAATTTATATAACATATGAATTTATCTTTTATAAATATTCAATGGGTCTTGTATCCTTGTTGGATATTACATTAAATCTATTTAAATAATATATTTTATAATGAACCTATTATTATGTGAAAAATAATATTATCTCATATATATATATATATATATATATATATATATATATATATATATATATATATTGTGTGATAGTTTATTTAAGGAAAATAATATCAAAATATTTTATTTATCATAAAATAATATTAAAATTCTTAAATCTATATTAAATTATAAATATATTTGAAAATGATATTTATTATTTTATAATATTAATTTATACAATATAAAAGTATTTTATAAAAAATAAATTAATAAATAATTATTCATGAATTAATTCAATATGATCTTTATTTGATAAAACCAATAATGATACAACTTATTTTACCTTAAAACTAATATGAATAGCATAGATGAGTTAAAATAATAATAGATGTGAATGAGAAATAAATGTAATTATTCGTAATTGTCAAATATCATTATTATCAATGAGAAAAAAAATAATTTTTATTAATTTATATAATTATCACTTATTATAATTATTATCATTTATACAGTTGAGAAATTATAATGAGAAATATAAAGATATACATATATGTAAATATATATATTTCTCTCTCTTTCTAAATTTTCTATAAAAATATTATATTTTATGAAAAATTTAATGTAAGATATTAAAATCACTAATCAAATAAAAAAAACTTAAAGTTTGAGAGATCAAATTTTCAATCTTGTCAAACTTACTTATTTCAAAATTAATTTAAAAATATAATAGTAATTTTTTTGAGTCTTAATAGGTCTTACACATTTAGGTCCTATCGAGTCTTTTTGGGTCTTAGGTCCAAAATAGATTTGATGTTTTGAATTTTTAGCAGGTCTAGTTCTTGTAAGGTTTGGGTTCAGGTTTACCTAGGCCTCAATCTATTGCCATCACTATAGATAACTTGATGCTTAATCTCTAACGTAGATAGAAGAACTAGTTTCTATGGTTAAAGAAACACTTGAGACGGTAGCCATAGATTAGCTATGAGTTGATTCTAATGGTAAGGAGTTAGAAAGTACTAAACTGGCATTATCCTAGTATGTTCTCATATTCTTTATATGATTATGAAGATGTTAGTTTGGAATTATAAAGGAGATGGGAAAATAGAGTTTTTAATTAATATAAAAGAAATGTTGAAGGTTTATAAACATGAAATTCTAATTCTAATTGAAACTAAAGATGCTGTATCTAAGGCTATTAGTATCATGAAGGAGTTTACATTTATCAAATTTCATGTTCAAGAGGGAAAATGTTTCTTTAGGGGTATATGGATTTCTTGGAGAGAAAATAAAGTATATTTAGCAATGATGATTTCTTCATTCTAATTTTTCCATCTTAAAGTTTTTATATAAAAAGAAAGTCTATGGTACCTTATTGCTATCTACATGAGTCCAAATGCAAATTTAAGAGCCTAAAGTAAAAGGAAGTTAGTGACTTAGCTGAAGGTCTAGAGAGTCCTTGGTTAAGTAAATGTGATTTCAATGATATAAGTTATGAAAGGGAAAAGTAAAAGGGTTGTTGTTGATAAGGTAAGTAGTAGAATATTTTCTAACTAGATTGATCAGTGTGGTTTAGTTAATTTAGGGTGGCAGAGGTCAAGCTTTACTTAGAAGGGGCCTTTGAGAGGTGGGTATACAAAATTGTTTGAAGGTTAGAAAAAACTTTGTGTAATTTGGATTAGCACATAAGGTACGGTAAGGCAATTGTAAAGGTTCTACTAAGGGTGTATTTAGATCATTATCCTCTTGTAAAGTAGCTTGGCTTCTTCATGAACAATTCAAAGACTTTCTTTTAAGGCAAATGATTTGAGCAAGGAAGTATTGAGAGCAATTTGGATAACCTATCCAAAGCTTTATTTGTTTAGAATAAAGATATATTTGGCAATATTAATAAGAGGAAGTTCAAGTTAATAGCTAGGCTAAATGGAATATAGAAGGCTATAGAGGACCAATAAAACCCTTTCTTAGAGAAATTGGAACATGTACTTCAATAAGAGCATGAATAAGTTTTAATGTAAGAAGAAGTCATTTGGCATTAAAAGGCTAGAACTTAATGGTCACAAATGGATAAAAGATCATAAAGTCTTATCATACTAAAACTATTATTAGACAAAGGTAGAATAAAGTGTAAATGCTGAAGGATATTATAAAATTTTGGACTTTTGACAAAGGGCAACTAAGGCATATGGTGCCAAATTTTTATTGGAACTTATTTTTAAAGATATCCAAAACTCGTATGACCTTGAATATAAATATGAAGTTTCTTTTTCTAGGAAAAAAAAACTATGATCTTTTATCGAGCAAAATTATTATGACTAAGGTTAAAAATACAATTTTTTAAATAGAGGTAGTCAAAGCCTCTATTAATGATGATTTTCTTGTATTATTCTATCAGGTTAATCAGGATAGTGTAGGCTAACACTTTATAGATTTGCTAAAGATATGTTTGATAACTAAGCTAGTGTGTAAGCAATAAATCAAACTTTAACTTGTCTTATTTTCATACAAGATTAACTTAAATTCTTGAATTAGTTTAGACCTATATCTTTGTGTAATGTGTCATACAAATACATTACCAAGATAATTATGGGCAAACTTAAATGTTTAATGCCTACGCTTATATTTCCTTATCAGTCAAGCTTCGTTCAAGGTAGAGCTATACAAGACAACATCATTATCAAAGGTGAAGTTATTCATGCAATGAAGAAGAAATAAGGAAAGGTGGGATTTATATCCTTTAAAATTGACTTAGAAAAAGCTTATGCAAGAAGTGGGAATTCCTATCTATCTTACTAAAGTGATTATGGATTGTGTATTAACTTCTAGCTAAATATGCTTTGTGATGGAACAAAAATAGAAGAGTTCAAGCCACTTAAGAGTATTAGACAAGGTGATCCAATATTACCATGCTTATTTATTTATTTATTTTGCATGAAAAAGGTATTATTAGAAGTGTGCAAGTAAATAGATGGAAACTAATTAAATGTGGAAAGTTTAGGCTCCTTATTTCCCATCTTATGTTCATTGATGATCTCTTATTGCTAAAGCCATAGAAGATCAAGTTAGTTACATCATAAATTGCATGAAGAAATTTTCTTTATCTTTTAGAAAAAAAATTAATAATCTAAAGTTAAAAGTTTTATCCTCTAAAAATGTTTCTTAGGAAGCTAAATAATATTTAGCTTAGAAGATACCTATGTATTCATCCAATCTCTGAAGGCAAAAAAAGGATTGGTTATGCATAATTAGTGGAAAATGTTTAGGCAAAATTGATTATTCTTATATTCTTTTTATGGCTAGTAGGCTTGCTTTAACCAAGTAATTCCTTTTAGCCCTATATATATAATGCAAATGGAGAATATTCCTAAGAAGATATAACTAAATATTGAAAAATTACAAAGAAATTTCATTTAGGGGCATGATGATAAAGTGAGGAAAGTTCCCATTATTAGTGAGGTTACTTTATGTCAACAAAAGGACTTAAAAGGCTTGGGTTTAAAAGATTGGAAAGAATGAATAAAGCTTGTCTTATAAGGCTTTGCTATAAAATTTTAACTAAAGAATATGAATTGTGGGTTGCTTTACTTAGATGGAAATATAATCATAGTAACAAGCCAAGTCAATATATCATTTTGAATAGTGATTCTTCTTTATAGTAGGGTAATGTTAAATATTGGAATAAGACTTTAGCTGGTATAGCATGGAGAGTAAATGATGATAAACTTGTGTTATTTTGCACTAATGATTAGCTTGGAGTTAAAGAACTATTAATCTTAAAATCATTAGTCCATATAGGATAAGAATAAATTCTTGCTATAGTATTTGACTTTGTGGTGGTTGATGTTAAGGGAGATTAAGTTTTGTTATAGGAGATTCTACTTATGAATATTACCAATCATGTCCAATCAATTTTTCTCCCACAAGTTAATGTAGGCAAAGATGCTCAAGTTTAGATTGATACTTCAAGAAGTACTTATAGTTTGTTAATAAGGAAAACTTAGAACAATTCAAATATTAGATGGAAGATGATATGGAAGTTGAAAGTTACCTAAAAAACTATATTGTTTATATGTTTAGCATTTCATGAAAGGTTGCTTACTAATTCATTCTTGTACAAGTAAGGTTCTATTACTAAATTTTGTAATACTTATCCCAAAAGGGAGGAATTTATTTTGTATGTCTTGAAGGATTATTCATATGCCTAGAATTTATGGAAAAAATTGGTTTATATTAAATTTTTAACTAAATTTGGTATGTTGCATGTCAAAGAATGGTTTATGTTTAATTTAAAGAAAGAAATTGAGATTTCAAGTTTGCATTAATCTTTAATTTAGGCTTTTTCTTGTTGGTTCCTCTGGTTTTACAGGAATAAAGCTATTCATAAGGATAATTTTACTTAACTAGTTAGGCTTGGGATGATTATAATGCATTATGTAAATAGGTACTTAAATAGCTTAAGTACTTATAAAGAGTTTGTCAAAAAACCTATAGGTTAAATAAGGATTTCATGGACTCATCCACATAATTATTAGGTAAACATTAACACAGATAGAGGTGCAAAATCTTAAACATTGTTGGCTATGGAAAATTAATCTGAGATAATATAAGTCATTAGGTATAGGGGATTACTAGACCTTTATGGCATTGTTTGGCATTCTCAATAGAATGTTAAGGTGCAATCTACAGTCTATAGTTAGCTTGGTATTCAAAATATAGGTTAGTTCAGCTAGAATGTGATTTTAAAGCTTTTATAGTGAGCAAGTAAAAAAAATATTAATCTGATCATCTAGTTCAAATATTTAGAAAACTACTGCAAAAAAGCTAGAATGTGGAGCTATTGTGCACATTTAGAGAAAAGAATTGTTGTGTAAATCATCTTGCCAATTATAGCATGTTATTAGCTCTTAATTTACATATTTTAAAATCCTTTCCCCTTTTGATAAGCCATTTGTTATTGGTTAATGATGTATGAGTCTTTAAGACTTGATTAGTTTATTTGTCTTTATTTGTTTTCTGAATAGGCTTTGGCCTCATTTTACTTTACCAAAAAATTATGTAAAATTCATATCCATCTATAACACTTTATAAAAAATAATTATCAAATTTTATATAAAAATTATTTTTGCAAAAGCTTACAAAATTTTTAAATAAGTAGGGAAGTAGTAATTAACTAAAAATGCTAAATACATAATGAAGGATGCTCTAATCTTCAATGTGGTTCCCCACTTGATGTTTCAAAAAAAAAATGCACAAAGGACTTCTACGTAAGATGCGTAAAGAATTTTATTATAAGTTGTATAGAATTTAGCGTACTTGTTCAAAATCTTCATGAAATTGATAATGCATAAGTCTGCACTGTTAGCATAGAGCTTTCTCTCATTTCCCCTCTTTTATATGATTATCAATTGGACAAGTTAATGACTAAATTAAGTTAAGAATGGAGAGAGACTTAACTAATGTAAATAAAACTTAACAAACTATCATGGTCCAATAAAGGTGCAGACTACACTTTTGTCATTAAACACATTATCCCAGTTAGGTATCCATAAGGTTAAAACTAATAATAGGTCATTTTATCATATTGGACCTTAAGAAACAATTCTCTTGAATCATTATTTAGCCATTTTTTTTAATAAAAATACTTATAACCAATGCTAGTTATAAAAAAAATTCTAACACTTTTCTACTTAGGCAACATTATTGTAAAGATTTTATTTTAAATATTTTTTTATGAAAATGACTTAAAATGAACACATAATTTAGAATATATGGCCATGATTTTGAAACATACCATCCAAAAGATAATACTTAAAACATGATTCACTTTTAAGCAACTAACAATATCAAATTACAATGATAATTGTATTACTATAAATGCAAGACCTTTCATGTTACATGTATTATTAACTATTTAAATGCGAGTCATTAATGTAAAAGTGTAGTAAGAAAAATAGCATCAAAAGCATTATGTAACATGATTAGGGACAAATATAATAATGTTACATAATAAGCAAATCAACAAGCTATGTATAATATGAATAACAAATGTACTTTATGTGCAAACAAGCATATTATGATCATTAATAGAGATGAAATAGGGCTAATCATAATGAACAAATAGGGATAATCCATAAAACAAAACTCCTACTTACTAAACATATTAAAGGAAAATAAAATTGAATGCCCAATAAACTTTAATAAAACATCCTATAGATTTAAGAACCTAGGTTAAGAAGTAATTAACTTTTGAATTATAATGAAATTATTTTATTTTTATATCCTAATTTCACATGCATATTTTAGTAGTTCCATATGATATGTCTAATTATAATTTTTCAAATCATAAACTATATACATCATCAACATTTAAATAAAATAATTTTTTAAGAAAGATAGGAAAAAATCAATTATGTAATTAACTTGGGTTTCAAACAAGTAATTTATGTCAATAGCAAAACTAAATACCATGATTAACATTATGCTAATTTAACAAGAAAGCTTTATCACCTTATACAAGTAAAGATAAAAAAAATCTAATAACTTGATTTATAATACATTAGAAAACTCTCTTTTTAATAATATATTGATCAACCAAAAATATCTCATAACCAAGTGTAGCAAAGAAAATGAATATTTTGAATTCTCAATGCATTTATTAATATCTTTGATAGTTGTTTTGCATCATGCAAAAAAAAAATGGACATAAATGTCAAACCTACCATAATTAAAAAAAATATGCTTGATGAAATCATTTCAAATTTCAAATATTATATGTAAAATATGTTTCAATAAAATTGGGATTCCTTTGTTATGCATATTTTTCTGACAAGCATTTATACACATTTGATATCACAAAAACTATCACAATTAGGCCTTACAAGGAAAAATAAAAGTCATTGTACATTTTCACAAAACAAATAATTTCAAAGATCATTAAGTGACCTTTATCTGGATTCGATATTAACTAACATCTATTGTATTTGCACAAGGAAAAAATTTCATAGCATATAATTAGGACTTCAAAAAAATTTTGATATTAAGATTAGGATGCTCTCGCTAATATTAAGATTGATGCAATTATCAAAATTTATGTACAATTTTAAAAACATTATCAAGTTATCCACAATATTTCTAAAAAGTTCCAATCAAGTTTATAATATTAATTATGTTCTTATAATCAAACAATTATAAATTTATTTACACTAATTGATCAAATGATTTATTTGTAAAATATAATTTTTTAAAGAAAAACTATATATAATTTCACCCTAAAGAAGGAAACAATCTATATATTTATACATTTGAGTACTTTTGTGCCATAATGCCATATAATAATAATATAAAATTTAATATATCAATATATAATTGAAATTACATAATAGTATATGACATTCTCAAAATTAATTTATTTAATAACTCTTTAAACTATAGGAAAGCTAAATTTAATTGCATAACTTATTCAACAACACATAATAAATAAAAAAGGAAATTTCTTATATATTAGCAAGGTCTATACAAAAGTTCCCAATACATAATTGTAAATTCCCTTTTGGATAGAACTTATAATATATATTAAATTCTTTTTCAATTACACTAACTTAATCATATAAAGGATAACTTGATGTTCAAGATATTATTCCCTTAGGGTAAGTGGACCTTTTACATTGGTTTATCCTTGTAACTAAAGTAATCAAGCATTTTCTAATTATGTTTTAAAAGAAAAGGTTTAATTAAAGAGGTAACTTTTTCACCATACTAAGCAAAAGAAATAATATAGAAAGGAAGAATGTCACTCTTAGTTTATTGCATAAGAGTAATGCTTATCACTAGAGTCTTCCATTTACATAAAAAAATATAACATATAAAAGACTCTTCTAATCATGTAGCCAATCAAGGGAATACCTTAAAATTGAAGACATGTCCCCTATCAAGCATATGTATTTTTAAAACCAAAGCAACTCTTGAAATTATATGCTTTGTAAAACATCCCTATTTAAAACACATAATAACCCCCTTTTTGGCAAATTATTGCATGCAATAACCATAAAATTTTTTTCATATAAACATAAATTAAAGGTTTTATGAATCAATGTGAATAACCTAATTTTGGTGATAATTATTCACATTAATCCATAAATCTTCCAAAAAATTGAGATATAAAAATTGTCTAAAATAGTGATCATTTAGCCACATATAAATAAATGATCAATCCCAGTATAAAAAAAAGTATCAAATGATCACAAAACTAAATTATTACATCCAAATTGCCTCAATTTTAATAATTTTGCACATATGCATATCTTAAATTTGTGCAATTAAAAAAAATACAATGAGACTTAAAATATAAAAAAAGTTTGAAAATTAATGCTACCATTAATGGAGATTATTAAGAAAATGAATAAATTTTCCAAGTAGATAAATTAAGTTAATTTCTTTTTAGTCATAAGAACTTATGATAAATAGTAAACACCCTAGCATCTTATTATTATCATAATATGTGATAATTACCTAGAAGATATCTCAAAGTTTCATGATAGGAACATATTCTAAGATTTTTACAATAGAAAATTTGGGATCATTGCTTTAATCATTCCCATTTTTTATGACCACATCATTTTTTAATTTCATATTTCACCAAAAGACATCAAAAAATAAAATCATTTCATTAGTATATGTAAAAAAAAGAAAATCAAATAAGTAATCATGTATTATGGAGCAAAAATTATATATAAAACTAATGAAAATTGTATCATATTTTCATTTCATTCAAATGGAAAATTGTATCATATTTTCATTTCATTCAAATGGATATTTTTCAAAATTGAAATTGTATCTTATCAGCTATATAGGAGATGCAACGGTACCATGCATATGAATAAATAGTGTTGCTGCAATGCCTAATACATAAACAATATAATTATTATGTAACTTGAAACATGGCTAGCTGAAAGAAAATATAGCTACAAGAATATGGTTTTCAATAAACTACAAATGTTACATTTAAAAAATACATAGATTTATTGAGAAAGTATACGAAGTCTGAAAACTCTTTGTTATACTATCTAATTAAATTTCATATTACATACACAAAGAAAGGATGCAATAATAAATTTGTAACAACTAATTCATAAATTTACCATGAAGCGTTAAATTCCTAAAAATAAAAAAGAACCTTATTTATTTAATATATAATCATTAAAAACATAAATCTTTATTTTGTCTAATAAAATTCTCTTTGTTATAATAATTATCCAAAGTGACTTTTTATAATAAGAAAAAAAAATGAGGTAAATTGAGATTGTGTATAATATTATAAAAAATGCAATATCTTAGTTTGTGGATATAGAAATAATATAATAGGTACATTTAAAAGAACATAAAATAACATTGCATCCTACCTTATGGGTATAAAATTCAGTATGCAAAGATACTTATAATATTAAACTCAACTAGAATAATACTTTATTACTGAGAATTCATCCTCTTTGGAAAAATAAGTTTCTAATAATAAAGTTTGTCTAGAGTTAAAAAAATGTGTCAATAATAATTAAAACACATAATCACTCCTTTTGGGTAGGTGATTGTGCGAAATAATTAATTTAATCCCATAAATATTCATAAATTGATGACCTTATAAATTAGTATAAGTCATTTTACTTTGATGATAATTATTTAAAATTAATTCAAAAGTCACCAAAAAGAACCAAAATATCAAAAATAATTATCTAGAACTATTTATCAAATAATTTTAAAATTAATTATTTATAAAATACGATCAATCAACACAAGAATGCTAAACAAGATGCACTAGTATAGATTATAAAGGCACCACATTGCATTAAAATACACAATCCTAAGCTTTGTTTAGTATTAAAACCTTTATAAAAAAAAGCTAATTTTAAAATATTTATGTTAAAAGTAAAATATAATGAATATTGAATAGGTGCATGTGTAGAGAGTGGATTTGACAATACAAAGTTAGTATATTACAATATTTTTTTAAAAAATAATAAATCTATTATACTTAAAAATTAAATATTTAATAAAAATAAATTTCTAAAACAAGTTAAAAATGTAGAATAATTGAATTCATATGGCTACTCAATACTTAAATTGGAAAAATAAATAGCTTGAACCCAATAAAATTACACACACACACATGCATATATAAAATTATTTTAAATGGGTTTTATCATCTTTTGTCCATGAAACTAGGTAATGCATAATGCTACATAAATTGAAACATTTTGCAAATTTATGTCACAAGCAAATTTCAACCTTTGGATTGGATTAAAACAATTGATATAACCCATTTATCAATCCATGATAGAAAATTTCTTTTAAAATTTCAATATCTAATTTGAATTCAAGTCATAGGAGATATATAGCCTTTTTTTAATATTGTTGGAGCATTTTTACAATACTTCTGAATATTAACAATTCAACTAACTTAATTGTTTGCTTAAGAAAAATGCCAAAATTTATATAAAAAAAGGACTTTCACTTTTGGTTTCTTCAGCATGTTCATAAATATTGAAATTCAAGTCTTGGTTGTAAGCTTGTAGTTAACATGCTTGGAAGTTAGTATTTGTACAGATAGTGATAAATATTCAGGAATCATGGGTAGTTACCAAGAAGTGGAGTAGCCATGTGGAACCATCTTGTGGAATGATAACTATCCATGTACTACAACCACTATTGGCAAGACCTAGAAGTACCTTCATTATAACTTACAAAAGGCTTTATTTTGCCAGTTTGGCTCCAAAAACTCAATTTGCATGCACTCTGTGTCTTTTACTTCTTGTATTGTGCTAAAGTAAAAATTGCAACTATTTTGTTTCCCTTTTTAACAATTCCATACAACTTATTTAGCATTGCATCTTTAGCACAAGTGAACCAAGATTTCTGGATTTTCTAACCAAATTGAGCATTTCCTTGATTGATGCATTCTTATCCTTGAAGAATACTTTACGAAGGTTTCAATGCTAGTACAAAGTTGTGTTTGAGTTACCTCATTTTGAGCATTTTATATAATTGTTCTTAACACTTGCATGTTCTAACTTTGTTTAATTATGGCTTCCATTTGCACTTGCATGTTTATTTTGTATTAGAACTACACTAGTAAACAATATACTCAGCCTTATCTTTTATTGAAAAAAGTCACATTTCTTTGTAATTTTTTTATTTAAATTAGCACACCTAGTAGGACATAATTATGGTATTTTGTTCTAATACATCTTTTTACCTTGTTTATGCAATTAAGAAATGATAGTACTTTGCTGCCACATACAATGAATACTAATGCAACTTTTAGTTCCAAGGTCATGATAACTTGTTGTTCCAAAAAGGGATTGTTGAAGGTACTAATGAAACTTAGCAACAAGAAGTAGTAAATGTGGTAAATATAGATGTTGTCCAAAATTTAAATGACCAAATAATGTACCCAACACTAGATAGGCTCAACTAAACCAAACACAAAATGTGAATCAAAGAAATAGTAGTCATAATAATAACTATTAGCAGATTGCATAAAATCATATGAATAATGCTCCTAGCAATAATAATGTTAGGCCAAATAATAGCCTAAGGAATCATGTTATAAATTGTCAAGTGGAATGCCCTATGGCATGCCCTAAATTGATAAAAAAGATAACCCAATGAATTACAATAATTGAAACTAGGGGGTATGTAGTTCAATTAAGAGTGATTTATATGAATTCTTTTAACAAAAAATAATTTTTTATTTTTATTTCGATGACCCAACTTTAACTTATGCAAATATTAGAACTAATTTTAACCATTAAAGTTGACTTTTAATGTTTTTAGGTGGTTGGCATTGGTTTAAACATATTAAATTTTATTAAAAATTTTGTTACATTCATTCAACTTATTCACATTCAAGTCTTATATTTGTTCATAATATAAAAGAATGGTTATTTTATATTGGAACATTATTAATAACTATCATATATGACTATCAAATTATCAACATAAAAATATTACATATGATCTATAGATTTAGAATTTCATATTTATTGCAAAGTCTAAATATTACATGTGTATTTAATATTTATATCAATTATTAACATAATAATATAACATTAAAGCAAAAATTAACTTGCAACCATTATAAATTCATAATTATTATTCAACCTTCTATATTATGTAATATTTATTTTATATTACTAAAAGATAATATAATAAAAAAATAGAACCTAGAAACTTTTTAAATTATGGAAAAAGAATATTTTGAATAACTTCAATTATAAATGATTAAGAAATTTTAAAACTATTTTAACCATAAATCAAATTTTTTTAAAAAAAATTTACCTATTACAAACTCACTTTAAATTTTAAATTACTATTAACTATCTAATTTTGATTTAATTCAATTGATCTCTTGCAATTTGAATTTTTTCCCTAACCCTTGAATATTTTTTTTTTGCCCAATTCTAACCAAAACAATCAAGCTGAGACATAACATATCAAAATGGTAGATGAAAATAGTTATGGCCTAACACTTCAAAGCTTAGTTGTGATCAAGCAATAGATGGATGAAAAAACTATCTTAGTATATAGCCACTACTAAGGCTAGTTCTTTAAGAGATGGCCTTGAGTTAGGCTCGCATAAATCAAACCCTAAAGGGAGTAACACAATAGTTACATTCTCTATATAAAGATGAATAGAACTTAAAAAGTGAACAAACTATGACCAAATCTTCTAAATCTAAGTATTTTGAGGTTGAAAGACCAAAATATCACCATGTGTGATTAGCAAGGTGTGGTAAACAAATTAGAAGGGTCCAACTAAATAGACCCTGAAACAAAGGTACTAAAGATCATGTTTAATGACCAAACTAGGACATGCCAAATTATTATAACCCAGTAAGTGAAGGAAACCACGGCTAACACCAAGATAAAATATTCAATTTTTAATCAAATGACTGTTAAATTAACCAAGTGGACCAATTACAAACCCTATACTCGAATGTCCATAAATGCCAATGTTTATAACTTTTTCTGGCAAAGATAACTAAAATACCGTTGAGCATATAGCCAAATTTTCAGTTGAATGCAAGAAGTTGGCTTTAAATAAGTTTTTGAAATTAAGGCATTTCCTTTTGTCTTTGACAAGGACAATATTTTCACAATACTTAATATTACAATTGAATTCGATACACTAGTAGGCCTAAATGGAATAAATATTTCATGATCAATTTTACTTAGGAGAAATAAAAGTTAGGTTGCCTACTTGTTCGACATGAAGAAAAGCTTTATAGAGTAATAGATTTTAGGAAGCAAGAAGTAAGCACTTTACTTAGGCTGCCAAAAATGAAATAATGAAAATAAGAATGACTAGTTTCTACTATGTCATTCATAAGATGTTAGTAAACTAGAACATTATTGATATGGCTCTACTAGCTAAAAATGTTTGGTAAATAAAGTAGCTTTATGATTAGTATGTCGCAATGCATCAAAATTAGATTAAAAGCTAGTTTGTTAAAATAATGTAGTATAGTGACACAAACTAGGTCGTACCTCT
Organism: Sindora glabra; assembly: GCA_020226215.1. Taxonomy (NCBI): domain Eukaryota; kingdom Viridiplantae; phylum Streptophyta; class Magnoliopsida; order Fabales; family Fabaceae; genus Sindora; species Sindora glabra. The sequence goes on along the minus strand of CM035226.1, from coordinate 71,192,393 downwards.
AATGATCCCTTGAATTATCTTCTTTAAATTGGATTACTAATATTTTTTACACGATTATCCAATTTATTATGCATGAAAAACATAAGAAACTAATGCAAACAAATGTAAACAGAATGTAAATGCAATTTACATAGAATGCTGATAGAAGGAAATAATAATAGAATGCAAAATATAGAATTAAGAATTAAGGCGGTTTAATTCAAAATTAAAGTAATTAAACTAAATAAACATAAAAAATAGCAAGAGGAAAAGCATTATAATGAAGCATCTGATTTCTAATTTAATTAATTATAAATCAATTAGGGTCTGACTTTTTTTAATTAATTCTTCAATCTTGAATTACCTAGAACCCTTATAATAATTCATGAATTCTATGCTAAATTACCATCTAAGATTTAATCAATTAAGATTAGTTAAATTGAGCAACTACTATAATCTAATCCCTAAGCTAGATTGAAATTAATTTAATGATAAAGTTTGATTGAATTGAGAAATTAAATTAGAAACCTCTAAATTAATCCTGAAACCTCTACCCCTATATGTAAAATTGTGATTTACCAACCATAATTCAATATCAAAACATCAATATATCAAAAATCACAAGGATGAATATCAATTATACTAAATCAACATTCAACACATGCAATTTCAAGAAATCAACACAAGTAGTTAAGAGAAGAGGAAAATTAATAAAAAAAAGTCAATATTACATATCATAATCTCATAGTCCAATAAAGGAGAGCCTTAAACTCTTGATTTAACTCTAAAAATAAGCCTTCTAGGGCTATTAGAAGAAGAAGAGAAAAACAATGATGTTAAATATGTAAAAGTCCCTTGTGTCTAATGAGTTCTTTCTTTTTATTCAACCTAATTAACCTAAAATCCTATTGGCCCTAGATTATATGCCTTTTAGTATTACAAGAATGGGGTCTTCCTAATTTTTAGAAGTCCATACCTATTTTTTTACAAGGCAATTAACTCTAATAATTACAATAATGAATTCCCACAGGTGTGACTTTCAACCAGTTTAAGACCACTAAAATAAGATAATTTGGGTAATCCATAAACACAAAAGTTATAGAGCTGAGCTTTATCAGGATTTAGGCACTAGTTCCATATTAATTGCAAATTTGTGGCAAGTTGGTTTAGTTAGGACAAAGATAGGGCTTCAACTTCTTTGCTAAATAAGGGCTTGAAGGAGTTTAAACTAAACTTTGACCAAAATATCAAAATTGTAGGTCTTTATTTAAGCTTCCTAAGATCACTCTAATCCAACATTTAAAGCTTAATATATAGCTAAAAAATAGAAATAGTATTAAAATCTAGCATTAACTGAATAAATTTAGAATGTTATAAAACTAACCTTAAATTATAAAACAAAGCCAATTATATGAAATTAAGCATGTGTAACTCACTAAGAGATATGAAATACTAAAAAATAATATAATGAATATATTTCTCATCACTTTAGCAAAAGTAAGATAAAAGGTTACAATGCACACACTTAAAAAAGAAAAGGTTGCATATATGAAAAAGGAGATTAATGAAGAAATTGAAAATGAGATCCATATGACCAAACTTAAACCTAACCTTCCTTATATATATTCATTATTAAAAAAAGCTAATGAAAAGAATAAAATAGATCATTTTATTAAGAAATTATACACTATGATATCAACAAGGAAGATTAAATACTTAACCTTCTATTAAAGGATAAATAGATGAAATTATCCTAAAGTCATACAATTCTACCAAAAGAAGAAATAAGACATAAAAATTATTGCAAATATCTAATATTTTCATCCATGCCATTAATAATTGCATTTATTTTAGGGAAATGATCAAGAAAACTATTAAGCAAAGAAGATTGAAGTTTGTTTACAAAGGTAAAGAAAAAGAGATATCAATCGACAAAAACCCTTTCTTAATAAGATCTAACTATGTTTAGCTAATAAATGATTTTAGCATGTTCACATAGATGCAAATATCGTAGCCTACTATGAATACGATGACCCCCTAAATGCACTTTTCTTCCCTAAGGCTTATTTGAAGGAAAGGGAGATGAATACCAACTTCATCCATAGGATATAATGTGAAGGAGGAGTTCTAAAAATAAGCCTTTGATGTAACATACTGAGTTAATGATAGTGATGTATGGCAAATTATCATAACACCGAATTAATCTAAAAGTCTAGAAACTTATTGATAAGAGAAGAAAAGTAATAAAGAGAGTCGAAAAATTTTAAAAGGATGAAGGGGAAGAAAAAATTCATCCTTAAGAAGCTAGATTACCCCTAGCCCAAAAAAGAAATAAAGATCTGCATCGACACTAAAAAGTTAAAATGTGACCACCCTAACAGGTAGTGGATTAAGAATAGACTTTATTATAAAAGAAAATAGGCTTGGAAGCTAAGCTTCACAAAAGGAAGGGACAAATGGTACGACCCTTATTATAAAAGACCCCCTCTAATAAAAACTTAAAAGTGAAAAGTTCAAAGGCAAGTAACATAATAAAGAAAAGAAAAGGAAGATAAAGAGCTTAAAATCCCTTCAAGACCAAGAGAGTTAAATAACTTTATAAAGTAAGAAAAGGAAAGCATTTTCTAATAATAAAAAACTTAGGGCTAAAAGATGGACATGGACATAGTTATGGTGATCATTTTGCTATCACCCTTCATAGCTATCAAAATAGAAGAGTTTGAAAAAAGGTTAGATGATAAGAAACTAACTACAACAGTCAACTTCAATAAGGATATAGGGTAAGAATTTGAAAGACCAATTAAGCAAATAAAGAACCATTTAAGGCTTTTACATGTTAAGGCCTATGTGAATGGTTAGCCATTGAATAAAGTATTAATTGATTACAGTGCCACTGTTAAATTGATTTCCATGTCATCATTTGTTCAATTGAAAATAGTTGAAAGACTTAATGTTGTCCAATATCATTATGATAGAATTTAATGGTAGGTCATTAGCCTCCAAAGGAATAGTGTTGTTTAATTTGAAGATAGGCTTAATCAAAAGGATGATGCTCTTTATAGTAATACAATCAAGAGCAAACTACAACTTATTGTTAGATAGAGATTGAATACATATAATAGGTGTAGTACCGTTTACCCTTCATTAGAAAATGCTCATCTAGCAAGAAGATGAGATGGTCAAATGTGTAAAGGTCAATAATAGTCCATGTTATGTGCAATAGTGCAATTTATATTTCAAAGTTTACAATCTTAACATCCTCTCATTGCTCGTTTACAACAATATTAACCCTATCACCATCAAGAAGTGTGTACTTAACATTTTAAAATCTAAAATAATCCTTGAAAGAAAAATTTTGAGATTGATCCATAATTCTAAGGAATGAATACCACAAATAATTTGTTTAGTTGTTGGCCTATGTCACTAAAAAAGCTCAAACAAAAGTCTAAACTTGTGTTTTTTATAATAGTTAACTTAGATTTCATAAATCTTCTATCAAGGATGCCATTAAGAATATTTAAGCCTAAAACCTATTACAATAAGTCAATTTGGGAATAAAAGAAGATAAAAGGCTAACTTATATCAAACCAACTTTACTGGAAGATATAATAGCACACATAGTTGATATACTAGGAAAGTATAAGGACTATTTTGCATGAAATTATAAGATATTGGAGTTAAATAGAGATCTAATGGAGTTTAATTTATCCATTAAGGAAGGTTATTAACCACATAAATAGCTTTCTTTGCATTTAGCACCAAAACTTATGCCAAAAACCAAAAAAAAAATTGAAATGTTACTAAATGCTAAATTTATAAGGACCATGAGTTAAGCTAAATGGATCTCAAATGCAATGCCTTTTATGAAAAAGAATGGCAAGATAAATTTATGTATAAACTTTAAGATTTAAATAATGCCACAACCAAAGATAAATATCAAATTTTAGTTATAAACATGTTAGTAAACTTAGTTTTGGGACATGTGGTAGTAAGTTTGATGGATTGAAATGCAATGTCATAACCTAATTTTAAGGTATCGTGACTAATGTAAAGATATCTAATTAGCGTAGATCCATTAACTAAATACTTTTACAAGCCTTAACACTCTATGACTTTCTCATCACTTCTATTGTTATACATATAGTAGAAAAATACTCGTAGTTATATAAGTATTGAAATACAAATTGATATAGAGAAACATATACATAAGTTTAGAAAGTATACAAAATATATTAATAGTAATGTATACATAACATTCTAAGAAAGAGTACTCCTTGTCAAATAAACCAAACTACCGAATACTATTCTTTTGGGGTGCCTTTATGAAGTGAGGAAAGGATTCAACACGTGTGTCAATTCGTCTCATCGAGACCATGATTTGTATCTACAAAAGAAATAACATATACAAGTGTGTGTGATAAAAATTATTCAATGAATGGCTACTTCCCTCTTTTTTAAAAAAGTTTTTGCTATAACAGATTAAATATATATCGACACATTCAAATATTCATCACATAATAAATTGTTGATAATACCTTCATTAAAATGATATTTATTCAAGTTATTAAGTTAAATGGCTATAGTTGGTACTCAAGTTTTTTTTCCCTTGTAACTTTGGTCCCGTCTTATACCCCTTCTCCAAAGAATAAGTCATATAAAGAATATATATTTTCCCTATATATAACAAATAAGTATCAAGTCATTATAGATATTAGCCAAGATAGGACATTATAGGCATCAACCACAGAGACACCATAGGCATCAATCAAGTATTCCATTATCTCATATCATAGATATGGTCAAAATGCTAACTTAATCATAAGTGTTTTATTAATTATTTTAACAATAAATATAACACATGATTATTTCAATACTAAAAGCTATTTGAATAACAAGTGTACAATATTAATTTAAAACATACTTCATCAATCCAAAAGCCTTATCAGATCATAAAGGAGTATTCATAAGTAAATCCCCCTTTTACCACTTAAACTCATTCTAACTTTTAACTAAAATTTATCTAAGACCCTTGGCATCTTATTGACCATTTTAAGTCATCAAAGGTCAATTATCTTACACCATTATGATTCTCTAGTATTGTTTACCAAGAAGTAAAAGCACATTCTCAAAATCAGGCTAATATCAAGTGTCATGTAATGGAAGGGTCTTTCTAATATTCAAACCATTTCCATAAATTACTAAACTTTAGTATAGCATCGCTAACATATTAAATAATGAATAACTCAATTTTGTATAATTAATTTTTGTGAGTTTTGTCATGGACCAAAAGCATGAACTTGAAACTATGATATTTGGATAATGTTGGACCTGTCATAACAAATTTACCATTTGAACAATCAAACCAACTTTGATTGCCACCAAATTTTGACACAAATTTGATAACATCCTAAGTAATATATCTGCAAGTTTCATAATTTTTCTTAATCATTTGATGGTTTAAAAATTTTCAAACCCGAGATTACATAAATAAGGTCCAAAATCAGGACTACATTGGAGCACTTAAAATAGAAAATTTTGTTTGATAACTAAATGAGCTTTAAATATCACAAAATTTAGTTATGAGTTTCCTAACATATGTAAGGGTAAGTATACCAATTTTCATAATTTTATTCACCACTTGGTTACCAAATGCTCCAAGAATAGAAAGAAAATTTGCTAGCATTCCATTTTGACTTCATTTCTCCTAGGCTCTTAAACATTCACTTTTTGAATTTCTAAAATTTTTCAAAAATTCCCAAAACTTTTCTCAAACATCCTAATATCATATAAGACATTAAAACATTAAAATTTATAAGAAAAAAATCTTAAACATGATTTCAAAAAGGCAAACAAAAATATGTTAATAAACCCCCTTAATAGAATTCTATTTCTAAACTTTCCTATGATCATCTTACAATATATTTTGGTGATACTTCTTCCACTAAATTTATCAATATAACAAAATCCTAACATCAATAAAAACATTTAAAAATGGTACAAATCATAACTATGTCTTCATACATGGCCACATATAAAATCACAACAATATCATCATAAAACACAATTTTCATCATTTTCCTTAGGAGAACTGTAAAGAAAAGAGGTAGTTGCTACTCACCTTGAATTTTTTAAACCTTATAATATACTTAATACACACTAGAGGTAGCTGAACTACAATGAAAATTATAAACACCATTTTAGAAAATTTAAAGTAGAATTTCCTATGAAAACATGAAAAAAAAAAGAAAGCATGCTTACCTTGCAAAATTTTAAAGAAATCAAATTGGGAATTCTTGAAATAATTAGAGACATTGAAAACCATGGTGAAGGACCTAAGAAGACTCATGGTTTTCTAGCTAAAAGGAGTAGAATTTTCTGCTCTTTAAATGGCCCTATCATATATTTATAATACTAAAACCCTAATTCAAAAAAAATCTTTAATTTGCTTATTATTATTCATTGATTTTTAGGAAAATTTTGGGACATTTGGGTAGCCAATTTGGATGTCCATGTGTCCCTTAAAATTAGAAAATGATGACCTAAAAACCTAATAAAAATACGCTACCATGAAAAACTATAAGGAGTTATCATAATTTGGCCCCTAATTTTGTCTTTTTTCTCACTTAGGTCCTTAGTTTCTTTTAGAAGCTTGAACCTATGTTTTTAGTCCCAATAAATTAGATTTAGGCCTCCAAAAATTAGGCCAAAATAACTCAATACTAATAAAAAATTAATTACTTAAAAAAACAAAAAGAATTTATTACATATTAGTCCCAAATTTTTATTTTCTTACATTTTTGTCCTTAAACTTTTAAATATTTTTATGCCTTTATTTTTGAACTTCCATATTCATTTTGAGCCTAAAATAATTAGTTTAAGTCAACTTTAGAGGTTTTTAAATTAATCTATTTAAATTTTCAAGTTTAATTTCTCACTTTTTGACTTATCCAATGATAGAATTCTAATAAATTTCTATATAAAATTTTCTAAATCTATTATTGAGTTTTTAATTAGATTTTAATATATTTTTTTTCCTAGTAAATTTTTCATAAAAATTCTAGTCAAGCTCACATCAAAATTACTCCTATGATTCTCTTAAATTTCACCCAATTTTCCTATCAAAATTTCTTATTTGAGTGTTTTTTAATATAATACCTATTTAAAATTTTTAATTTATTTAAAGTATTTTCTAAAGAATACTCCTATGGGATATTACATGCAAGTTATAATCAAGTCTATGTAGCTAACATATCAAAAACATTCATTGAATGTTTAGAAGTAATTAGTGCATATAAATGGGTAGCATGCTATTCAAATTGAAGAACACTAAAGCTATATACCAATGCACCATGAGCACAAATTTCCATGACATAATAGAGAAGTCGATAAAAGTATACATAGCTAATGTAGGGATGAAAAGTGACTCTTATTAAGAACACATTGAAATGTTAAGGCAAGCTTTTGACTAAATGTGTAAAAGATAACCTAAAAATAAACCCATTAAAGTATGCATTTAGTATTTTGGTGGGAAACTTCTTAGGCTTCTTAGTTCACCAAAAAAGGATTGAAGTCAATAAAAACAAAACTAAAGGTATAATGAAAACTTTGGCATTAGATAATAAGAAGGAATTGCAATCTTTCCACCTTAAAGTCAATTTCTTAAAATGGTTTATATTAAACCTTTCTAGTCAAACTAGAGTACTCTTTCACTTTTTGAAGCTGATGGACAACAAGTAATTTATATGGAAAGATGACCATCAAGCAGCATTTGAAGATATTAAGAGATACCTAATAAACCCACATGTTATGTTATCACTACTCCCAGGCTGACCTTTGAAAATGTATATCTTAGCCTTAGATTATGTAATAGGATGTTTTCATACCCAAGAAAATGATGAAGGTAAAGAAATGATAATATATTATTTGTCAAGAATGTTAAATGTAACTAACAAAAATATTTGTTAATAAAGAAATTATGCCTTTCTTTGTACTATTGTTGTACCAAGCTTCGTTATTACTTGTTATTAAATATAATGTTAATTTTAATTAAGACTAACATATTAAAATATACATTGGAATAATCGAGAATACAAGATCAAGTTAAGAAATAGGTCTTAAGCTTAAGTGAATTCACTTTACAATACTACTTATTGAAGGTTGTAAAAAGCCAAGTCAAAGTTAATTTCATAGTTAAACATAAAGAATGACTGATAAATTTTTTCAGTCTTTAATTATTAGAAATTATATTTCAATAGTTCACATCATGAAAATAGTGCCAACTTTGCTATATTTATCATTAAGCTGCAAAGAAACTTAGTAAAGTTCTATGTATGATAGGTTCAAAATGCTTGAACAATAAAGTTGAATACGATGTATTAATCATTAACTTGGATTTGTTGATTAAAAAAGGAGCACAAAATGTTGGAATTTATAAGGAATCTAATGCACATCATTTCACGTCGAAATTAATAACAAACTTGCTCCAAAGCATATTAAGTAGCAAGTTCGAGTCATAGCTAAAGGAATACAAGATAGGAAAACACAATGTAAACAATGGAGTTTTAAAAAGTAGATTAAAATGATGAAAGTCAAGCTATCAAGGTTACGACATTGAAGTTTATGCTTTTGATGGAGAATTATATAAAAAAGGTTTTGAAAGTTAATTATTTATGTACTTTAAGGAAACAAGGTAGTTTTGGCTATAATTAAGGTTCATTAAGGGTACTAGGTTAGAATAAAAAATGAAGTAGGTGCTAAGGAGAAATGGTTTCTATTGGCCTAAAATGATCGATGATTGTATCTACTATGCCAAGAGTTGCCAAAAATGTTAGAAGTGTAGGCTAATACAAAGTTATAACTTTTTAAAGATGTAATAATATGAACCTTGTATTATGATAAAGATAATTGAAATAGCTAGTATACTATTGATTAAAATGGAACTTGTATACATATAAGAAAATTTTTTATGAATAACTAAGAATGAATTATTAAGAAAAATAATATTTAATATTTTTTTATTAAGAAATGAAAATTTGGTGAAAAATATATGAGGAAAAATAAGTAGATCAGTAAAGTTTCAAGTTTTTAGTTAATATAGTGAGTATGTAAGTATGAAGGAAATTTAGTAAACATTTTTAAAAATGTCTTTGAGCTCCATTCCTTATTTTTTTATGACACCATCATCTTTCCCTCTTTCATTTCCTAATCTATTGTATTATTCTCATTCTCTCACATCCTTTTCTCTTCTTCTACATCCTTTTCTTGAATTAAGGTAAGTAAGCACCAATTCTCCTCAAATTCTTTAACTAATCAAAGTAAGAGTGTCATGTTTACAAGATTATCTCCATCTCTTCTTGATTTGATGATGATTGGATTTGTTATGAACTCAAATGGGAATAGAAACCTTAGCTTTATATATCCTTGGTTTTGGGTGTGATTAAGGCAAAAAGGCATTCAATTCATTACCCAATCTCTTTCTCTATATTAAATAACCTTTTCTTACTAGATTTCAAGAATCCAAGTTAAATTGCATATTTTAAGCTTTTATGGTTATATGAACATAAGAGCTTGATTTTGTGTTAATTGATGGAACTAGTTAGATTTAATGATGCAAATGGCATTAATGGCATATAGCTAATATGCATTCATAAGTTCATGAGAATTGCTTGGATATTCAATGCATTAAATGCATGTTTTGAGATTGATAAATAGTAAAAATTCAAAGTTTGCACAAAAATTCTAGGTAGTAGTCAACTATGCCTAAAAAAATGCATTCTAGAAGGGTATAGTCAACTATCTAATTAACTATTTGGTCATAAGTTATTCTCTAAAAGTTGATAATTAACTATCTAGAAGACTATGTACATCTAGGATGATTTATGAAGCTTAATAGTCAAGTATTGAGCCCCAAATATATTTCTAGACCTTGGTACGCAATTATATAGTTGACTATAGACTTAAATTATTCTTGAGACTCCTCTAATCAAGTACATAGTTAACTATGCATAGTCTGCTTCATTTTATCATAAAATCTAAGGGTCTTATGCAAGATGTAATGGTCCCTAACATTAATGTAAGTTATAATATGATAAATTTAAGTTGTTTACATGTAATTTTGATATGAAATGGGAATTCTAAGTGTTGTGCCATATGAGATGCATTAAAAATATGATTATTATGTTGTTTATAAGTTGAAATGAGATATGTGGCCATGCATTAAGGTATGTTATTCCTATAAGAATATGATGATAACATAATATAACATGACATAAGAAAGAATTGAAATATGACCAATGGTATGGAAAATTTGATAGGGGAGATAATATAAATGTCAAATGCTAAATTCCCAATAATAAGTTTGTAAAAGTAATAAGTTGAACCTGAAGGAACAAAGCTAAGCTTGTAGAGGGTATAAGGTTGAATCTAGAAGTCCCAAAGAGGATATATATTAACTATTATTAATTATTGCATATTATGCTATGATATTAAAACTTAAATGGCATTAGCTATTCTAATGACATATAACTACGATAACATGATTATAATTAAACATTTTAGGGCTTCTTGAGATTGATGTAATTAATTTATGTATTATGTAATAAGTTTCAAAAAAAGTTAGTTTAATTAGTAATGCTACCATAATGTTATTTTTACTTATTTTAGTGTTAAAGGTGCTTAACGACCTTTGGGCCTATAGGCTAGGCAAAAAAATTCATAGACTTTTTACAAACTGAGTTTGTTAAAAATAAGCCTACAAAAAAATGCGCCTAATTAGGCTGGGTTTGCATTAATCAAATTTGTATGGATTGCAAACTACTTTTTTAATAGAAAATAGATCAGTTCAATGATTTTATGGTAAGGATTGGACTAGTTATCATAAGCTCGCTTAAAATACAAGCCTTAATGGATAAGAACTGTGTGGGCTTTAGCCCAATCCAATCCATTAAATTCATTAAGCACCTCAAATTAATGTATCTACTCATTGACCCTTAAATTCACTTTTTCGTGTTTAATTTTGTAGATACACAAGTCAATCTTTCACTATTACCCCCTTAATGCTAATTGTATTGGAAGTTCCTTCTTGATAGTTTTTATTAGTAGAAATATTTACTAGTTAGGCCTTATTTTATATAGGTAAAAAGGTAAAGGAATTATTGAACTAAATGATTCTGGGTTAGTTAAGTTAGCTTATCCTTAAGTTAAAAGGAACTTGTTGATAACTAATGAAATATCCTTACTTTCCTAGTGTTGTTTTCCTTCTCTTCTATGCATTTTAAATAAACAATTAAGATAGTATTGAATAATTGAAATTAGACTTGTGAAAAATAGGTGATAGGTTCCATACTTTTTTTCCATGCCAATCATGATTGGATTTAGATTATCATAAATATGGTATCAAAGCTTGGTTTAGGTTTTTAATAGGATAAGACTTTTAGGTTATATCTGTTTATTACTATGATAGGTATTGACCAAAATTATACATATGACATGTGCATACCTAGGATCACACATCACTAGTACCATTTTAATGGACCGTATAATGTTATAAGTATGGGTGGTAGAGCATGTGTATAATATGAGTTATTTAGTAAATGTATTGAATGTTGTTTGATTATTTGAAAATTTTGTGAAATAAGAATATGTTGAACATAAATGAGGATTCTTTTATGGGCTCTCAACCATATAGTAATAAAAATGTAGATAACAAAATGAGTGACATGTAAGTTCTTTGTTAGGCTATAACTTTTATGTAGCACATTCTAAATTGTGTAGATAGAGCATTTAATCAACATAAAGAGGCCAAAACATAATATAAATCAAAGGGATTAAGAAAAGAGCAAGAATAATCATGATAGTGATCATGATCATGATAAAGAATAGGAGGAGTGTACCTTTCCTACAAGGGGAATGAATAATAGATTCAAAATCACACATGAATTCCTCTAGCTAAATCCACCAAGATATTATAGTTATGATTTGGATCCAGCAATGGATCCTTATTAATTCTTAGAGTAATTTGAGTAATTGGGCATTATGTTATAAAGCTTTTCACTTTTACTATTTAAGTTAATAGGCTACCAATTAAATGATGTGGCCTCTTTATTGGTTCACCAACATCATAACAAATCGGGATCCTCACTTGGAACCCCTAACTTAAGTGGTTTTTTAAGAATTCTTTATTGATAGTTTCTTACCTCGAACCTTGCATCAAAGCCAAGTTCAAGAGCTTAAGATTTATAGGTAAGAAGTCCTATCCATTACTAAGTATGATGCTTGGTTCATTTGATTATCTTGATATACACCTTATCTAATTTCCATGGAGAGAGCTAGAGTGGAAAGGTTTGTCCAAGGATTGAAGGATTTCTATAATTAAAAGATTCATGTTTGTAGGAATAGTAACTATTGAGAAGCAGTTGATCAAGCATTAAGGCTTAAGTTAAGATCTAAAGACAAAGGGGAAAATAAATAGAAAAAGAAGCTAGTTTAAAAGACCAAGCTAAGCACAATCATCTAAAGGATGCACCCTCTAATTACATATAGGGAAGGTGGAAATGGTTCCCTATGAAGCCAACTTCACATCAAAATGCACGTGGTGGATTTTCCACCAAAAAATTATAAAGGGTAAAGAAGCTACCCAATTTTTCTTCGAGCCAACAACAAAAATAATTTTCATCATAAAGTAGTGAAAGACATAGGGGCCCATAGTGCCTATAATGTTGTTTCTTCTATTACAATCCTTGTACTTATTTTTGAAGAGAATGTTTCAAATGTTTCAAATGTAGAAAAGTAGGATGCAAGATAAAGAATTGCCCTGAAAGCATTATAAGTCAAGGAATAAGTCATTTTGTGTCCTAACAAAATATCCTAAATCTTCCACTCATTCAACACCTAAAAAATCCACTAGCACCTACTAGATGTGCTAGCATGGCTAGCCAAGGAAGAGAGGTGAGCAAAAACAAAACTTTAGTTTATGCCTTTACTCATTAAAAAACTTATGCCTCTAATATTGTTATAACAATTACAATTATAATTGAAAACCTTTTCTTAAAGTTTTATTTGATCCAAGAACTGCTTATTCCTTTATATCTAAGAAATTTATTGTTTCTTTAGATAAACCCACCAAATTGATGTATGAATCTTGATTGTAATGGAACTAGTAAAAAAAGTCCTTCATAGCCACAAAAAATATATTAAAGGCCTATCCCTTAAAGATTTGTGAGCATATAATGCTTGTAGACCTAATTTTGTTTAATATAGGTGATTATAATGTAATTTTAGGAATGGATTAGATGTCTAGATCTCATACATGCATGAACTATTTTAATAAATCTATCATCTTTTCTAAAGAAGGCTTTCTGCCCATTGAGTTTCAAAGAGATCGGTTGCTAGAAATTATTGGCATTATCTTGAGTATCAAAGCACAAAAACTCATTAGAAAATGAAGCACCACTTATCTAGCCTTAATTTAGGATTTGAATTAACCAATTTCTAATGTTAACAATGTTCCCGTGTAAGGGATTTTTCCAATATATTTCAAAAAAAAATTGTAAATTATCACTAATTTGTAAGATAAAAATCCACATCAATCTATTGCTTAAGGGAGAACCTATTTTTGTACTCCGATACTGAATGGCCCTAACAAAATTACAAAAGTTAAAAGAATAGTTTCAAGATTTGATAGATAAAGGTTTCATATGTCCAAGCTCTTTGTTATGAGAGCTTTAGTATTCTTTATATAAAAAGAAAGATGGCATGATGCAATTTTGCATAAATTACCATCAATTTAATAAAGTCACCATCAAGAATAAGTATCCATTTCTTCATAATGATGACCTTTTCAATGAACTTTAGGGAGCTAAATACCTTTCCAAGATAGACTTATGTGTAAGGTACCATTAGTTAAAGGTCTACAAAAAAGGTATCCCCAAAACCAAATTTAAAACTTGATACAGTCATTTCAAATTTCTAATCATGTCTTTCAAATTGACTTTTCATATTGACTAATGCCTTAACAGTATTCACAGATTTAATGAATTAAGTGTTCAATCCATACATAGATAAATTTGTTATTATCTTCATAGATGACATCCTAGTGTACTTAAAAAGTGATGAGGAACATGTTTAGCATCTTCGAGAAATTTTGCAAACTTTGCAAGAGCATTAGTTATACGCAAAATTTTGCAAGTGTGAGTTTAAGACAACTAGTGCTAAATTTTTGAGGCGTATAATGTCCCAAAAAGGAGTCTAGGTGAATCTTTAAAAAGTTGAAGTTGTAAAGAATTAGCCAAGGCCATCATTAGTGATTAAGATTAAAAATTTTCTCAAATTAATGGGATACTATCAAAGATTTGCTAAAGACTTCTCTAACATCTTAGTTCCATTGACTGGATTAACCCAAAAGAAGTTAAATTTGAATAATTAGATGCATATGAAAATAGCTTTGAAAAGCTAAAAACATGTCATTAGTACATCGTAATGCACCAAAATTAGATTAAAAACTAATTTGTTACAAAATAATGTAGTATAGTAAAACAACTAGGTTGTGCTCCTAGCAATTCCTTAATTTATCTTTTTTTAACTAAATTACTAACAATGTTACATAGCTGTCTAATTTGTTATGCACAAAAAATAAAAGAAACTAATCCAAATATAATGCTGATGCAAACAAGACAAAATGTTATAACAGAATGTAGAATGCGATAATATGCAATATATAGAATGAAGAACTAATACAAAATAAGAGTTAGAGGGCTTTGTAATTCAAAAATAAATTAAATGTATTAAATAAAATGAAAAGCCAAAGTAAACAGTAAGAAGGAAAATTAACATAATGAAATAGTCGATTCAAGGAATTGAGATGCTCTAGTTAGAAAATTATATATCAATTAGGATTTAATTGTTTTAATTAATTCTTCAATTTTGGATTACCAGAACCCGTTCAATACTTCATGAATCCTACGCTAAATTACCATCTAAGATTTGATCAATTAAGATTAGCCAAACTAAGCAATCAATATATTCCCTAAGCTAAATCAAAATTAATTTAAAGATAAAATTTGATTAAATTAAAAAGTTAAATTTGATACCTCCATATTAAAAATTTAACCATCTACCTCTATGTGTAAAACCATGATTTACTAACCACAATTTAACATTAAAATAGTAAAGAAATCAGAAATCGTAAAGATGAACATTAATTATAGCAAATTAACATCCAATACAAGTAATTTCAAGAAATTAGCATAAATAAATAGGGAAAGAGGAGAATTAATTATAGAAATCAACATTACAAATTATAATCTTATAATTCAATCAAGGAGAGCTTCAAACTCCATGAATCAACTCCAAAAACCATGAATCAACTCCAAAAATTAGCCTCCCATGGCTAGAGAACTCAAGCTAGAAGAAAAAAGAAAACTTTCTACTGAATGTGTCTAAATTCTGTTATGTTTAATGAGTTCTCTCCTTTTATTTGACTTATTAAGCTAAAATCCTACTAGATTTGAATTGTATATCTCTGAGGGTTACAATAATGGGGCATTCCTAATTTATAAAAGCCTAGGCTTATTTTTAATAAGCCAATTAACTCTGATAGTTTCAATAGTGAATTCATGCAAGTTTGACATCCAACTAGTTTAAGACCACTAAAACAAGATAATTTAGGTAATATGTAAACATTAAAATTGTAGGTCTTGGTTCTATGAAAATTTGGCTGATGGTTTCATGTTAATTTGACCTCTATAACTCTAAATATGGCCTAAAAATCAAAACTAGTTCAGTTGAGATAGAGGCAAGGCTTTAGTTTCTCAACTAAATAAAGACTTGAAGAATTATGAACTGGGTTTTGACTAAAAAACCAAAGTTGTAAGTCTTTTTTCAAACTTTTTAATGGTGTATAGATCATCCTAATACAACATACAAAGCCTAAGATATAACTAAAAAATAGAAATAGTTTTAAAATCCAACATTAATTAAATAGATTTAAAATATTATAAAACTAATCACAAATTATAAAATAAGACCAATTCTATAAAATTAAGCATGTATAACTCACTAAGAGATATGAAATAGGAGAAAATAATATAATAAATATTTTTGTTATCAAATTCTCCCATACATAGCTCTCGCACGTCATCGGGTAAGGCATAACTTTATTAAAAACTAAGAAACAAGAGATTTACTTTATAAAAACTTTTAAATCACAAATCCACAAGTAAGAGACAAATAAAACTCAACAACAAACATAATACATCATGAAGAAAAAATCTTGACAAACTTGAAATTAATTAACATAGCAACTTTATTTAAAAAGAATAGATTACATGGTATATTCTCACAAGATTTATTCTCTAACTCTCAAGCATTTAGGATACGTGTTTCACTCAAATTCATTCCATGAAATTACTCTACCATAAGCTTAATAATCATCTAATCTCCACTACTCAAATTACATGCACAACACAAATCAAAAGGACTTTATTCTAATTGTAATGGGGTTAGGGAAAAAGGAAGAGAAAAAAGATATAAGAGGTTAGAAATCAAAGAAATCAATAAAGTACTTGAATCAAAAGTATATGGGCTAATCATAAACAATTACAACTTAACACAATAAGCTAAATTCAAATTCAAACATTCATCAACTTCTTTATTTTCTTTTTCCTTTTCCTTTTCCTTTCTTTCTTTTTTTTAATTCAATTCAATTTTTTTTGCCTTATTCTCTTTTTTTTTATTTTTTTGCTTTGCTTTTTTTCTTTTTTTTAACTAACCTTTGCTAACTTTTCACAACACATAAACTCACACATCTTCGCACTTATTCAAGAGCCCATCTCACAAAAATTCAAATGCTCTACTAATCCTTAAGGTTAAGTAAAGACATTTATTTTTTATCTTTGGAAAAATATGCTTATTAGCTAATTGATAAAGAAAAAGAAATAAAAACTTACAAGGGCTAACAATGATAAAAACTTAAAGTTGGCTTTATAGTTCTAACTTAAACAAAGAAAAAATGCCTTTATTATTTTTATGCATGCATGTGCAAAATGTAATCTAAAAAAAATCAAAGTAAGTTCTAAAGAATTAAATCATGGAAGAACATCACATAAGAAGGAAAAAGAATATTATGAATTTTCAACATAAGGCCCCAAAATCTCATAAAGTAAGTTATGCTACCAAGTTCAATCTACCAATTCAAAACCTATCACTATATTAATCAATTTCAAGAAACAAAATTATTCATTTAATTATGTCATAAATCCTATTTAACTTAATTGAATCTTACTCATATAAATGCAAAATCTTCATCAATGGAAAGCATTAAAATTAATTAAAAAGACTCAATGGAAGGCATTGAAAAAAAATAGAACTTCTTTTCTATTTTTTTTAAAAGCATTAAATGAAAACACAAGGCATAAAATATATCCTAAAGTCCCTTTACACTTAAATTTTACATTATTCTCAATGTAAAGCATATCAACATCATCAAGAAAGATAAATGACATGTAAATAAAAGAGAAGGATAAGAGAAAGCAAATCTCTAATAGCTTGAGTTACCTCCCAAAAAGCACATTTTTCTAACATCTCTGGCTAAACCATAACTTCAATTACTTTAACTAGGATCTACATAAGGATTGGCTACCCCTATTACTTCCACATGGCCAACCTTAAAATCATCCATGAAAGAGGTGCTTTGAAAATTTGAATCATCTACTATAAGTTTTTCAAGTGCTATTCTTAAATCACTGTTGCTTAAATGTTCAAAATCCTACAGGATAACAAGTTCAACATAATCAACAAAATAGATAGAATGGCCAATACGAAAGCATTCTTTTTCCTTAAAAGGTGGGATGTCCTTATCACCATGGCTTTTTTGTATTTTTTAAAACAACATTGCTATTTTCATCGCCCAAAAATGTAAAAATTTTAGCATAAATATCAAATGGAATAGCACTATCTCTATAAGGACATTCATAGTTATCTATACAATGCATAAATTCTAAAATTTCAGGGCATTAAGTAAGTATGTCATTATAGATAACATTAAAATGTGATTTAGAATCAACACATGCAGAACCAGTAAAATAAAAAATAGAAATGTTAAAATAAAAAATAGCAGAAGCAACAAAATTAACAACAGTAAAATGAAAACCAAAAGATTCAAAATAAAAAATAACGATATCAAAAGGACTAAGAGAAGGAATATCATGCAATAAGAGTGCTAGAGTTTGAAGAAAGGATATAGCATTATCTTGCGTAACCTCAAAAATATCAAACTTGGTTGTGACACCATTAAACTCCATGGTTAATGTTCTATCTTAAACATTAATTATGGTTTTTTCTACCTAAAGAAAAGGTCGGCTAAGAATGATTGGTGAAAGAATGTTAGAATCTTTATTTTCCATCTTTAAAATGTAAAAATTTGTCAAAAAATAAGGCCATCAACTTGTATTAGGATATCCTTAACAACACCTAAGGGATAAATATTAGATCTATTTACTAATTGAATAATCATCCTTGTTTGTTTCAAAACTCCTAAATCCAAGGTCTTAAAAATAGAAAGAGGCATGGCATTGATTAATGCTCCTAAGTCTAACATGGCAAGCTCAATTTTAGTTTTTCCTATGATGCATGGAATGGTAAATGTGCGTAGATCTTTGCATTTTGGTAGTAATTTTCTTTGAATAATTGTAAATACATTTACTCGACACTAACTTTCTCATCACCCCTTAGTTTGCACTTATTAATGCACAAATTTTTTAAGAAGTTAACATACCTTGGAATTTGTTTTATCTAATCTAGCAAAGATACATTAACTTCTATTTTGTTAAAGGAATCTAAAATCTATTTCTCTTACCACAATTGTCACGACCTAAATTTTCAGATTAGAAATCGTGACTGGTATGAATATGTCATAATCCTATGATATATCCACAAGCTTTTTCTTATTTCTAACCAGACACAATAATATTAATAAACTGATATATATAAAGATTAGTCATATTTACAAATCAAAATAAAAGTACTATTTCATAATTCATACAAACATCAAGAAGTGCTTCACTACTAAAATATTATATTCTAAACATCTAAAAGTTCAAGTTACATGGTATATCAGTGATCACATATGATCTGGAGACCCACCTGTAAAGAAAAATTAAAATAATAACAGAATGAGTATTTTAAATACTCAGTAAGCCTATTTACATTCTAATTTCTAGAATAATCTTATAAAGATTTTACCATTAAACTTATGAATATTTAACTAACAATAATTGTCTATTAACATAATCTAACTTTATCAATATAATTGGATTCAAATCTAACATACAACTAATGTATAATACGCGAGTGAGAATGGTGGGAAAGTATAGGTTTCACCTTGTGCCCCCCATTTCAACCTTATCCTTCCATTCCAACCTTATCCTTCTCTCCAATATAATGCCTCCCACACGAATAAAATCTACCTTTTTCGTAGGGCCACCCCTTTGAGGGGTTAGGGTATAGTTAATATACCTCCCACCATAATTTTTTTATATTTCAAATATAACAATAGCCTATAATTTCAAAGAAATTCACAGTTTCCTACGAATAAGCATAAAATAATCATATACGCAATTTCAATCACAAATCATTTATTTATCACATTCAACAATTAAATTTGCAATTATATTGCTAATTCTTCTATTTACAACACTACTACTAATATCAAATGAAAATTCTAAAACTATAATCGTCACTTCATAATTTCTCTAATTTTTCTAAACAAAATCTAAGCCTAATAGGAATTATTTAAATTAAACATAATTATTGTCAAATATTATATAAAAATTAGATAAAATTAAATTAATTAGAAATGAAGTAAATATAACTCACCTCAATTTTTCTAAAAATACCTCTTATTTTTCTCTTTCTCTTCTTTCTCTCTCTTCTTACGTCCTTTTTCTTCTTTGGCTGTGAGGCCTTTCTACCTCTTTCCCATTTTTATAATATGTTAAGGCAGTGCTGTCACAACCTTAACCATTATTTATTTATTTTTTTTATTTTTTATTTTTTTAATTCATTTTTATTTCCAATTTTACCCCTCACCTTTTTATAAATTTAGATTCTTGTCCTCATAAAATATTTTTCAATTTTACCTTTTCACTTTATAAAAATTTACATTTTTGCCAATATAATTACTTTTCGATTTTGCCCTTTTTCTTTTATAAAAATTCCAAATATGTCCAAAAAATTTATTTATTTAATTTCTTTGAAAAAATTACATTACAACACATTTGTAATATTTTTATATTTTTATCTAATAATTTTATTTAATATCTTGATTCTGGTTAATTACTTGCTAATTTGGTTGATTTTAATCGTGTAAGCTTGTCAATTTCCCTACCCTTCTCAGCATAATGGCATTCACTACTTCCTTATTATTTATGTTACTGGAAGATAGTTAATCAGAACCTTTTGCTTTAAGCTTACTAATAGTGAAAGTTAATTGGTTAATTTATGTTTATAGATTTATGATAATGAGCTCTATTCTCTACTAGAATTATAAATTATTTACTACTATTTACTTGACTAGTTCTTTAAAAGATGGTTGAAAGGAAGAAGAACTTGCTTCTAGTTTTTAGATAGAAATTGATTGCATTCTATTGTATGTAGGAGGAGGACACTAATTTTAGTCTTTCCAGCCAAAATAAGGGGCTTATTACTGGTGGTATTGAGTTGGCTATTGCTGTTACTAGTATTGATATTAGTTCTATTGTTGGAATTGAGGCTTAGCAAGATAGATGGCTGCTACATATGTAAAAGAGGATTACATTCTTCATCTTGCAATATTGGATAAGTTAGGCAGGAGCAGATGCCACTAAGTTTTGCTAGAAAAGGGGCTCGAAATTGTTGCTACTATTCTATTGCCATTTGCCTAACTAAAGAAGTGAATTCATCTATTCTATTTTCTAGTCTTTGTTAGTTTGAACTAAGGAAATTAACTTCATTCATACCTCTAGTTGTAACTATAACATTAGTGCTAAATTGTTATGAATTAGCTACTATATTTGCAATTAAATCTTTAGCTACTATAGGAGTTTTATCCAACTAGGCACCACCACTTGCAATATAAATCATGCTCCTATCCATAGGAAGAAAGCCTTCATAAAAAGTATTGAATTAGAAGCTACTTATTAATTTGGTGGTGAGGATAGTTAGCACAAAGCTTCTTGAACCTTTCCTAGTATTCATACAATGTTTCCTCATTTTCCTAATGCTACAAATCTCTTTTCTTATTGTAACATCTCCGGAAGTAAGGAAAGACTATTCTTCCTTGACAATTCATATCATATTTAAGTACATTAGTAACAAATGGTCAACAATATTGAGATTAAAACATACCCATTTCATTTTTAGTGTATCATAAAAGAATACTCATGAATAATTGCACTCAAGGTAACTCTCATTTGAAACAACAAGCAATAGATAAAATACATTCATCTGCTTTTTTATTGCTAAGTTAATCTTATATCCTACCCACTTATACCTTACTTGCCTTGTACCACAAATTAACCATTTGGTATTTAACTCGCTGCCTTTTCTCATTCTTTATAATTTATAATAACTTAAGCAATTCAAATTCATAGTTGGCCATAAGTCATATTCATTACAATCATCATACCACATTAAGTCTACACGCATGATCACATAACACATTTAATTCAATTATTAATGCAATAAGTTTGTTATAACATACATTAAATTATACAACATCTAATTTCTCATTTTGTAATTACCCAAGTCATATACATATCTTATAATTATCATAAATTACTTTATCTTTAATGCTTAGAGACTAAACACCTTATGTCAAACCAATATAAATTATGAGAATATAATATAGGTTAGGTATGGTATACCATATAGTTACCATAGTTGTGACCTTTAAATGATATTTTATGGGTAATTCAAAAATTATGAATATATTATTTATGAAACTTATTTCATATGAAAGAAAACTCAATTAACTTTTCATAGACTAGTTATTCCCCTAAATTAATTAATATTTAATAGTGTTATTATTGGGAATTCGGATTATTATATGCAGCAAAATTTTAAAATTTTAATCTGAATTCTACCTAGGATCCATGCAAAAAGCATAAATCAATGATTAGGATTTTACCTATTGGGCACTCGTGTTTCTACTAATTAAAACTTAAGAGTGGATGAATCAATCACCGGCCGGAAGGATAGCGTCTCTACGATATCCATACAAAGTGAACAACGACCTCTCACCCTCCACGAATCTGTTAGGATGTGTTTTTCTCTCTAGGAATTAGGATTAGATGTTTTCTAAATGATTTAGGGTTTGTATGGAAGCTTTGAGCGTGTGCTTAATGTGCTGCCCTCAAGCCCCTTTTTATAAAACTTAGGCAAGCCACAATCCTAGTCCTACTAGGATAATGCTTCCAAAATTCTAATCACACTTAACAACTCATTTTATTCTTATCCTAAAGATAATGAGGAGAGATAAGACTTATCTATTAATTATCTAATGTTAGATAATATTATCTCATAATATAAATATCTTAATATTAGATAATTGCATATAGTTATCAAATATCAAAATAATATTATCTCATAATATGTTTATCTAATATCTGATAACGTAATTATTTGATATTACTTTAATATCAAATAATATCACATAATATATATATATATATTATGTGAATTTATTATTCTTAATAATATATATATATATGCACAAAAATAAGTTAAATTAATTGGATATTAATATAATTAAAGTCTAATTAATTATTGTCTTATTCCTACTCCTTTTGTGTAACCCTATAGGTTCTTACTACGTTGACAATGACTCACTATTGAGCCATAGACAGTAAGCGGTATCTAGCAATACATCACTGCCACTCAAGTAGTAAGAATGTTTATGATTCAACATCCACCTAATACATGATCAATGCTTTGCATCATAATCCTTTTGTAATAATATCCAAATTGAACTGGAGGCATGGAATGTGTCATCCTCATCAATATTCAATTTATATTTCTTGATACCGAGTAGACTTAAAATAAATTATTAATATCACATATTAATCCAATTGAGTATGACCATGTATTTCTAAGTCTCACTCAATCAAGGGGCCTAAGGATATTTCTCTTTTATACAAGAGTAACAAAATTCCATCTATATCACTCACTTCCTTCTGCACGATTCATGACACATTTAATTAATACCCTATTCGTCATCCTGATTAAAAGTGACATAGGACAATATTAAAGTGAGTAATTCCTCATGTAGGAAACCGTAGTGATTTCAGGTCAAAGGTTTATGTTTATTTGTGATCATATGAGAATAACTTATGATATGTCTATCCATGCAATATTCTCATAGTGGGTCAGTCCAGTATATTGTTCATTAATAATGTACTCATGTATTGACTTTATATCACATATCCATGATTCGTAATCATCAGTCATTATACATGCTAGTTTCGATATATTATTACTATCCTTTTCGTAATAATACTTAACTATGGGCATTTTAGGAATAGCGAAGCTATTCCAAGAATAATTATTATATTAAGTTATAAATCGTGCAGAATAATAATAAAATTATAAAAATAAAATATAATAATTAAATTATCTAAAATAAAATATAATACATTATATATTACTTCAATCATCTATATGATTAGTTTCTAAGACACACACCAACAATGTTATACCTTTTACAAGATAGATACAAAAAGTCTATTTTTTGAAATCCTAAGTTTTTTACCTTTATCTACTAGTTTAATGATATTTAAAAATACACATAAAATACTAATTTGAAACTAATTTCATTTAAAAATAAATTCAATTATCTTTCTAACAATATGTGATTTGCTAAAAACAAAGATAAGATAAAAAAAGTTATGTCTCTTTAAATTTAGCATAAAATTTTGGAGATGGTGTGAATTAATTGCTCAATCAATTCACTTGCCCTAAACTTGCATTTGCACAAGGAGAACTGATTGTACACTAAATTCTTATGCTTAAATTTGCCTTTGGATTATGAGAATTAATTATACACTTGATTCATATATGAAAATCATAAAAAATTTCACTATTCATCTAACTATAAATGCCAGCCAAATACATTTATTACACACCAAATCTTGATATAATCATTAATATACATATTTAACATCTTTTATCACCCCTTTTCATCATTTATTACTCCCACTATATTAAATTAAACATGTTTCAAGAAAAATCATAAAACAACTAATATGTCATTAATTCTATCATATAATCACAAACCCATGAATTTAACTAGATTATCCATTCACCTTATATAGAAAAGGGTGTTAGGAAATCAATTTGAAGATCTTTCAATTCTATTCCTTCAACTTTCAACTTAAAAATTGTAATTGAATCCTTTGATTATTTTAAGGGTGTGTCAAGGTTTGTGATGGTGAGAAATAAGGCTAAGAAGGTGTAAGATGAAGTTCATGAAGAAAGCCATTGAGTTTTTGAAAGGCATAGTTATCAACATAGAAAGGTGTGATCTTTCACTTTGTCATCATCATGGTTGATATGTTGTTGTTATCATGGGTTTCATTGGAATTCTTTCATCTATCTATTTTTCATTCTCATTTAATATCTAATTATAATATTACTCAATTAATAAGATTTTCATTTGATTCATGAAGTGCAATTTTTTTTTCAAGTTGGTATTTTGCCAATAATGAAAGCATAAATGTTTAAAAAAAATTATCTTTCCATTTAGATGTAAAGATGTAAGTGGCTAAAGAAGGGAACAATAGACATAGTACTATTAAATCCTAATTTTATATGTCTTCTTTAAATTGATATATGAAATCTATTAAATGTATTTATAAGGATATGGAGACAATTAATTCCATCACTATCTTTCTATATCTTCTTAAGCTAGCATTCTTAATGTAGGACATCTCTTATAGAGTTTTTTTTTCATGATTCTTCTATGTTTTGAATTTATACTAACAACAATTAAAGATCATGATAATAAAAGATTTTAATAATCCAAAGGTAGGATTTGTAAGGTATTCTTAGATAAATTATCCCTTCTTCATAGGTTCAATATATATGGATGGAAGCCTTACATGTTAAAGTTTCCTTTAATTAAGCATTATAATTTGAAGTGTCATGTTTTTTTAAACTATAGCCAAGGTATGATGTTTAAAATGTATATATTTATCTATCAATTATATGATAATTACATTTTAATAGATGTATACATTTTAAGTCTTTTAAGATATGTTGAAAAAGGTTCTCCAATTATGTTGTAGCATATTACACTCAAGAAGAAATTTTGTTTTGAAGAAAAGAGCACCACAATTCATAGACTACATTATAATCTGCCATCACTATATTTAAAGGGATTATTTTCTTTAGTTTTGTAGGTTTATAACACTATTGTAATTATGTAATATATTGGATAATATAAAAGAAGATAGCTAAGCAAAGACTATTCATTAGACTTTGCTACTTTAGCTTATATGGTTTTTGAAGATAGCATAATAGTTGATTTCATCTTATATGGTATTTTTGTTGAAGAAATTGAAGATGCATTTATTTTTGGAATAATCTAGTTATTTACTTATTCTAAAGAATATATGTATTTGGAAACTTGATTATTTTATTATTTTCCTAAGCCCATTCTTTAATTAGAATAAGATTGTCGCCTTATTGTGAAAAATTTCCCCTCTAATGGGTTCTTCTAGTCCTTAGAATATGACCAAGAAGTGTAAACAATGATTTCTTTTTCACCTTCCAAGTGCTATCTAATTCTTACAGGCTCATATGATTGTGCAGGATAAGTTCTAATTATTATATTATTTGGTTTTTTTTTTCCATTTTTGCCTTTTTCAAAGTGGTAAACTAACTTCATAATCATTCTAGGCTGTTTCATTATCAATGTTGTCACCAATGTCATAGACACACATACATTAATATCACCATATTAGTTGTTTTCTTTTATAAACTTAATTTAGATTTTTTACCATCAAGTTTAAACATTCTTATTGAAGGTAACCTTTTATTTTTGTCATATGAGATTAATTTCATGTTAAAGATAAAGTTTCATATTTGGATGTAACATATATTAACTTTCTAGTTACACTATTTAATTTCAAGTACTATACAACAAAGCAAAGAAAAATATTACTAATTTTTTCCATTTTTGTGGTTGATTTACTATATCTTGAAGTTACTCATATGTTATTTGGTTGTGTTATAGGCTAGAAATGTAATTTTACCATAAATTATTTTTTTCCTTTTTCCTTTAATTTCATCTATTTATCTTAACTAAAAAATCTCCCATAAGTCTTTGAATTATGTAATTCTACTATGTTTATATCTTTATTGTAAATTTTATTTCTTTAAGTTTTGTTCTATCTTCTATGAATTATTGATGCACGGTTACATCAATCTTTCTTTTCTATTTCTATTGTTACTCCATTCTTCATATATTAATTTTCCTTAATTTCATTTATTTATCCTAACTAAATAAAAAGTCTTCCATAAGTCTTTGAATTATGTAATTCTACTATATTCATATCTTTGTCATAAATTTTATTTCTTTAATTTTTTATCAGCTTCTTAGGAATTATTAATGCATGATTAGATCAATCTTTCTTTTGTATTTTTGTTGTTGGCCTATTATTTTTATATTAATTTCCAATAGGTAGTACTATTGATAAAATTGCCATTTAATTATGAGAACTTCTACACAAAGCATCACAATAAACCTTCACCATCTCTTATCACTCTTACTTTCCTTAACATAGAGATCCGAACCTCATATTTATTACTTTTCAATGTTAATCTTGCATAAAGTTAAAACAATAACTTAAATGAGTTATATGAAATTTGTATTTTTGTTCCTTTTTTTTATGAATGTAATAGTCTATGGTGATGACAAGATCTTGTGAAGACTAATGTACTTTTTACTTCATGGTACCTTTTATGTTGAATTTAGAATGCATAGCTATAAGGAAGATAGTTAAACTCTATATTCTCTATAAATGAGGACTCTTTGAAAGGATAATTACTTCATTTCTTGGAAGTTGTAGGAGTGAGAAGCAACATTCTCTTATTTACTTACCTTTTATTAAGATTTGTCTATATTTGACTTCAAAGTCAATGAATTGTAAATAATAAGTCATTCTTTTTGAAGTCTAATTGTTTGATTTCTAACTATGTGCCATCATCGTGATAATGATTTAGTTATTAATCCATGCTTCTAATATTATTTTTCTATAACATTGATAAACTAACCTTTAAATCATAGGATTTTTTTAATAAGAGCTAGCCAAATTGATAATAGTTGATAACACTAGCCATTTCTATCTTTTCCATACTTACTTTATTTGACAATATTTAAATAAAGATATGCTCCATCCAATGATTACCTATACTACTTAATAGATAATATTTCTTAAAATTATATATATTTGGTGGCTTATAATTGCAAACAACAATGTTAATATTGATATGCTTCCTATCATTATTAAAATATTTTATGGTTGACATAAAAAATTCTTGACTTGTCAAGCTAAAATAATCTAATCATAAATAACTCAATGAATCTTTTAACTTCTATTATGTTCTATTTAATGGTTTCTTAATACTGAAGAGATATGTTATATCATACATCTTGAAGAAGCAAGAAAAAGGCTTATTAATATTAAATATATATACACACATATAAAAATTATGACATGAAGATCATAATCATCTTAAGAACAAAAAAAAATCCATAATATTAATGCATTAGTATACATCTATACCACCACATCTACCTTTCCATATTTCCAACACCTAATTAAAACTCCAAAAATGATGGCTACTTTTTCAAGCATCTAAACTAAAGCAACTAAAAGCAAAGATAAGTAATTCTCAAAATAATTTGTATTTGATGTATTCTATATAGATTTAACTTCTATAAGTACCTTCCAAACAAGCCCTTTAAGCTACAAAGATCCCTTGTAATGGCTAAAGGATCTTAACTTCCTTTGCTTAGGTAGAGACAACTCATTATGACCAAGGAAAAAGTAGCACACCACAATAACAATAAGATTGTCAAACGTGTTTGGTCATAATGCCTCCATAACTAAGGCCCTGACACACTACTAGATTATCTTACTACCATAGGCCTTTCGAAACAAGACTAGTAGCATGTTGACTTGATTACATCCCAAATCCTATCACATCTTATAATGTGAAAATCATTTTCCTCTGTCAAAACCACTTACCAAAATTCATTCTATGCAATTACAAGTAAAAGAGAGTTCTAAGGCTTCATATACCAATCCATTAGGGCTGGAGAAACTAATAAACCCCATTGAAATAACCACTATATTTGTAGCCACCCAATTCTTCAACTTGCTTTTGCTCTGATTCATAAATAAGCTCGTACCCTTGAGATTTGAAGGTTACTTCTCTTTTATGACTAAGAACTACTAGGCATCACCAACAATGGCCACTAGTCAGAATCTAAAAATATAACAAGACAATAAGGAGGCAACTAAGAATCCTCTCATGTTACATGGTATATACATTTTGCATATTAAGCAATTGCATAGTGAATATATATATGTGTATGTGGGTGTGTGGGTGTGCTTGTTCAAGTAACATTAGATATAACAAGGTAGCAAATCTTTTAGTTATTTATTTGAGAATGCCTCAATCATGCTTTAGAAGTAGAATTTGATAAATACATGTTATATATATATATACATATCAAGTAAGG
Source organism: Sindora glabra (assembly GCA_020226215.1). Classification (NCBI taxonomy): domain Eukaryota; kingdom Viridiplantae; phylum Streptophyta; class Magnoliopsida; order Fabales; family Fabaceae; genus Sindora; species Sindora glabra. Next base: position 71,163,637 of record CM035226.1, on the reverse strand, counting down.
AAGATATAATTGTAATAGTACACTAATAGGTTAGAAAACTTATTACAGAACAAAACCTAGGATATGATACTTGTATTACCTTTCAAATATCAAAGCAGTCAATGTTATGGTTCCTGAAAAGCTTTAATCATGCTACAATTATTAGCCAATGTTGAGTTAGGAATAAGAAATGATTTCCTAAAAGAGTTCTTTATATCTTTTAAGAAAACAATTCAAATATAAGCTTTAACTTTTAGTCCTCTATCACCATTAAATACTTAATTCATACATTCATTAAACTTTAATTAAATTTAAAAGATCATTTAAAATTAAAGAGCATCTAAAATAAAGACTAGAAAGCAAATTACCTCATAAAAGACACATGGTTTAGGGAACCTACATAGTGATCCTAATTGAGAAGAAAAATCATCTATTCTTATATATATGTTTATATTCCATGTATCTTCATGTACCAATGTTAGCAAAACTTCATGAACAAATACAAATGACAAAATACAAATTAGTCAAGTTAAGAATCTTATCTAAGATTCTGTTGAAAGGTCTAACATCCTACATAAGGATTACAAATTGCAAATTAAAAAATGTGACTACGAATCTTTACAAAATTGGTTTAAGAATATGTAGAAATTGCATATCACTTATCATTTTATCATAAAAACTCAATCGCACTCTACAAACCAAATGTCTTTAGAAGAATGATAAAAAGGATTGATGCATTTCATACATATATGACTCATATTTAAGTATGTTAATCCTTTAGCTTTTTAGTTACATCTTAAAATGCAACAAGAATTGATTCTATGTAAAGATCATTAACTAGTAAACACATGGTTATTAAATTAAGTGTAGGATGCCACAATTATAAGATATTTATTAAGATTTACTTCTTTTTACTTGCTTTTGAAAATAAATAATACGAATATAACAATTTTGAGTCTCTTAAGAGGTGAAATTCTATAAAATTATGCACCATATCAAACCAAAAGTGAACTCATGGTTTAACATTTTTATGTAAAAATAAAAGCAAACCCGTAAAACCACACATAACAATATCTCCAAAGAAATTAACATGATTGGAAGCACAACCTCATCACTTTAAATATCTAATCTAGACCTCACCTTACTTACTCCCAAATAGTAAACCAATTATAGGTCTAATTTTATTTTTTCTATTATATGACAAAACCAGACAAGTTTACCCAAAAAGAGTACTATTTTAAACAAAGCCAAAATTTTTCCAAGCATAAACATTGAATGGATAAGATTAATGACAAGTTAACACCACTATCCCTCAATTCCATTCAAGGAATAACATTATTTTTAGCTAAAAAAAGATTATATAAAAATAATCATTTCAATTTCAATGTTGCAAGAAAGCTTATGCATGAATAATTAATCTTCAATAGAAGCCCAACCACTAAATAAAGTACAAAAATGAAGAGATAAGGCAAATTAGACATAGGAAAAAAAACTAACAATAGAAGTAAAAAGAATAATAAAAAAACGAGTAAGAACAGTGGCAACAAAAAAATTATATGGGTAAGAAACATGAGAACTTAGGAAGCAAATACTCAACACAAAATTAGCATCAATTTTAGGTTTCAAGCATACTCCAAAAACTCAATTAAACAAAATGTCAAAGAGAAAAGTCACAAACATAAGAACATACTGAGGGTTGATATCCTTCTATATAGATGGCTTTGCAAATGACTACCATGCGGTCTTCCTCCTCTTATGTGCATATACTCCTTGGCCTTCAATTTTTCTACTTGCAAACCTAAAAATGAGTTGAAAATAATTGAAGGATCAAATTGTAATTTTATAAATTTTAGGCCAATTGCAATGGAGCTGTGGCTATCTTTTTATTGATTTACGCACAATAAAGCTGGTGGTAATCCAATGATTTGAAAAGCACCACATACGTAAGGCATTGAAGTTTCCACCTAAAATTTTTTTTTATGCAATATTATTATGAAAATGAAATCAATTAATTTGATTGTGAAACTGAGAAATGAGTTTTGGTTTTTGACAACAAGCAAAATATAAGACCAAACCATGATTAGTTGATTCTATTTGATGTACACATAGACAAGCACGATCTTATCTCTTATGTTCATTTGGCCTTCTCATAACTAACTTATAGGCTTACTCTCTAACCAAAATTATGCTTGATATTTGCTATTACCCTTATAAAAGGCTTATAACGGCCATTAAGGCTCATCTTGCTTTATCAAGATTAATAACTCCCTATTAGTATGTTACATTATAACTAATGCTTAATAATTCACAACTAATAATTATGAAAACTCATCATTTCTAACATAATTCATCCCATTTGAGTTGATAAATATGCCCATTGGAATTAAATAAATAACTTATGATAATTACTATACCAAACAAGTACTAACTTAGGCATAGAGTGTATACAGAGAGCCATCCTGTGATGCATTTCTAACCGCCTATTTGCTGCATTGTATAGGTATTTCAGCTAATCGGTTATTCTCTCTGACCAACTGGCTAATTTTAGAGTTATCATTATCGTGTCTGGCTTTCCCGGCCACCATTCTCAATCAGAAATGAGATCTTATATTCTCGCAGTGAATCCAGGACTTATCTCAGATTCTCTCATTGTTGCAATCGAAGAACTGAATTTGGAGAGATCCGAAAATCGGATTCCAGGGAGGACGCCTCTGCTCCATCCATGGTGAGCTTGAAGATATGACTTCCTCTGTCATTATCTTCAGTGAGGAATCGTACCAGCGATTCTTTGTAAGGGATCCACGATTTTTCGGGATTCTTGAGTATAGTCACAACAAGAGCAACAACCAGAGAGAAATTTGATGATCTCTAGAGTCCAATCCTAAAGAATTACTCGGCAATGATCGATTGCAGAAGCAATCACTATTGGTTTCTGCCTCAAAACTCATCTACACCATTATTTTTCAGTGGTTCAAATCGGAACTTCTGTCAGTAATGGATTTTCCTCCTTCTGGCCACTGTCATTTGATGAGGAAGAGTATCAACTGCCTGATTTTTTATAACAAAAGCCAACCACAAATTTTCCAAAATTCCTTGTGGCAATCGCAACGAGGACAAAAAACTGAATGAGATCATAATCTCTGGGACCTCAATACAATTCTTACTCTCCTACCATCGTCACACAGCGACAGAAGAGAATGCGCCACCAACTCTTGAGAAGAAGAGTCCTTGATTATGTCATTTCATTCAGATTATGGAGCCACCTCATCAACTCACGGACTCAGTTTGATTGAAAAAAAAAATAAATAAATAAAAATAAAAAATTTCTATCCTTTTTGAATACCAATCAGATGATGACAGGAAGCAACTTGTTTTCCATATGGCATCGGTGCTTTAAGTGCTCTTAAGTGCCCACAAGGTACACGGCATTGCTAAATTACTCAATGCAAGAACCCCAGGGCCCCAATTGACACTACTAGGTTGTGTCTCACAAGGTACCATCCTTGAATCTTTCTAATTATATGCCTTCCATATCCTGTAATTGATGCATCAGACTGCCTTCTTGCTTGATGTTACTGGTAAATTGTGTTGGATGCACAAATGCACAGAAACTCTCCACCAAACACATTTTATTCAAAATGCACATAAGGTTTTTGACAAAATACTTCACCAAGCATAAAAGTCATGATGCAACTTGAGATAACACACTGCTGCCTCGTTGCCCACGCGAGCTTATGTGCTGGCCGTTGAAGTATCTTGTACACCATCTTCTTAAGCATCTTCCTAGCATCACCCAATTAGCTCTCTTGGGTGTAATGTCAATAGGCTTATGGTAGGCACAAATTTTTATCTAAAAAGAGTCCAAAGATTCTTCAATTAATGCAATTTCTGCTACCTGTAAGTGTAGAGTTGACACTAACTAAAACTAGAGTCCTAAATGGTCTCATTTCACTAAACCCTTGGTTATAGTAATTCACTTTAGAAATTTCCCAAACATCATCATGTGGGAATGCCCATGCAATGTCATAAAGTAGCACATACAGGATTCTCCCTGGAACCTTTACTGGTCAATCATATAGGCATATAACAGTAAATTGCATGAAAAGTTCGATATCACACTCCAAAAATAGTAAGCAATTTACCATATGTATATATACATGTTTCCAACAACCAGTGATATTGACACTAGAAGCTAAGAGAAATGCCAAGGCATGAATACACACAGATCTCAACCGAAAAGTGCAATGTGAAAGGATTGGGCTCACTGTTTTTAGATCCATCATGCTATACAGGGTTTTCAGAACTATTATCTCAATATGTGTAGATCCGTTGGCACTCAACTGATATTACAAACCATTACCAATCTTATATCCCGACGCTTGTGTGAATCATGATTTCGTAGAACTCTTATTCATAGAGCATTCAACTAATAAATGTTGAGCTTACATAGAACCAGATGCATGATAGCATATAGACACATTCTAGTTATAAATGATGTCTTAGTGGGCAAATAGTGTGAACTCTACAGCACCTTGTACGCCATTATTTATGTTACTTGAATTCATAAAAGTCCACTTTGAGGCACGTCCACTTTAAGTGTGTAATCCTTTATCATGATCTGTTAGCATAGATACAGTGCAAAAAGTGCAAAAGTGAAAACCAGGTATAATAGCTCTTGAATAGCGTGTCTTGGTCATTTATTTATGACTACTCATATTTGCTTCACAAAATTAGGTTTGACTTCTTCTGCAAAAGCTGTGATGCTTGGACTGGGCATCTTCCCCAGCTGTAACAGTGTCGACACGACACAATGCTGGTACAGACACGGAATATGCGTCCGACTCGGCTGGAAATTGTTGGACACGGCTGGGAAGATGAAGCAGCAAACGAAAAAAGAAAAAGGAAGATTGAAGATGAGAGAGAAGAGTTTAAGATTTATAACTATAGAAAGCAATCGATCATTCAGAATCTGGTGGCGATCCATAAGGAGAATTTTTGCTAGTATTCATATGGATGAGTTGCATTTACTCAATCATTTCTGCAATTGCGCTGGCAATGGGGTGAGCAGTATAGAGATAAAAAGAAACAAAAGGAAGATAAAAGATATATTTATTAAAAAGAGGATTTAGAGAAAAGCGAAGTGATCAGAGAAGTTAGAGGTTTTTTTGCTTTTTTTTAAATTGTTGCAACATAAAGTCAGAAGGATATTTGTTAAAAATTGGGAAAATAAAAGATATTTATTAGAAATTGGGAAGATAAATTTGAAAAAGGATAGACGTAATTAGTGGGCAGAAAAGTTTCAATAAAGATATTTAACACTTTATTATTTATTTACTAATATTTTTAATAATATATATATATCAATATTTTATTTTATAAAATATCTTTTGATATATAATAACTGATTAAATTATGATATTTGCTTATATCCAATATTCATATCTGTGATTCTGACACTTATTATGTTTCCGTATTTTTAATTTAAGAATTTTTTATGTTAAACTCTTGGAATCATACTCGAATCCGTTACTCATTTCCGAGTTCGAGTATCATAATGCAAGAGTGGTCATTCGTACACCAGGGTGGATAGTACTCATTTTCACATAACCGTTGCTTGTGAGAGTAACCATCCGTGAAGCCAATCTATTATTGGCTATATTGACGATTATTGAAAAATCAAATGGTTTGCCATTATCTTTGGCTGCAAACCATGATTGGTTGATGGACGAGCCATTGATGACATGGCATGCTTACTATTACCTCATCTCAAAATTGACTTTCTACACCATATATTGATAAAGGACACAAACAGTGTTTTAATGTTTTGAGAAGAGAGACACTCCTACCAAATACTTGGAAGTTTCATTTGCTTGTCATGTTTTGGAAAATTATACTTTCAGATACATGCTTCAGGCTTGTTTACAAAATATAATTTGTCTTTTTTGAAGAAAAATTTCAACTCAAATCTTTTCATAGGCTGGCCTCCTGCAATATAAAATTTGTTCACTGCTTACACCAGGGCAAACGACACCCATTCGTGAGCGTCCCACTCCCATAAAAGCCCACTTCTATCCCATAAACCAAGCAGCAAAAGTAACCCACCAATACATGTTTATATGACATACCTTGACTTAAATCCTTCGAGTCGTACCTATCTGCCATAAGTGAAGAAGGATCCACATTTGTCAGCATATCCTGTGCATGACAGGGCATACAAATGACGGCTTAGGACCATAAAAAGATAGTAAAAGCATAATTGGTTATATAGTCATTGCTCAATGCTTACTTGGCAAATATTATTCCTTGCTTAGCATGATACTTACAATGCCTATACACTTAACGTACCTCACACTAATATTCATGGTATACTACTTTCATATGTTAATCCATTTTCCTACACGGCATACTTATTTCCCATTTTATCAAAGTTGCCTCACTGCATCGTATGCATAGCGGCTATATACAATTGAATTTTCACCTTCATAGTGTGCTTGATTAGAAGGAAAGAGTAAGATACTCTTAAAAACTTTTATAATGTTATCATCGCATGATTGAACATGCGTGAAAATTACATATGTGAATATCTTATTCTATCATTCTTGATATTAGAAGATACATACTAATTCATTTTCCATTTTTTTTTTGTGTGAGAGAACAAATATATTTGAAGCTCATCATTCATTATGAAAGCACCTTCCCTAAGGAAACATTGAAAATGGTAGAGCTAATAAATTGTCACTTGACACATAAGTTAATTGATCTGAAAAGCTTAGAAGACCGACTCACTAGCCCATAAGAAAGGCTCAAAGCTTCCAAAACTATCAATTCTTTCAGTTTGATATATACTACCTCATAGAAGGTTAATTAGGTAAAGAGCTCACACAACAGGTAACATCCTTTACTCTAGTACACATTATGATTTACATTTCTTTCAAATAATTACTAACCTAAACTTCAAGTTTACAGTTTTTGTGACACTATCTTGAAGGGTGAGCAAATCTTGATATATTAAAACCTAGGACATGATCACCTAGTATAAAGCATAAGCAAATCCTTTCAGCATTTGGGAGCAAGGCTCCCTCGGCACCAAAGCTTGAGTATACCCCCTCAACACCAAAGCCTAGGCAAACTCCCTTGGCATAAAAGCCCCTATAGACTCACGTAGTACTAAAAGCCCAAGTGGACTCCCTTAACACCAAAGCCTAAGCAAAACCTTTTGATACACAAACCCAAACAAACCCCCTTGGTACTTTCATAACTGAAGTAAACTCCTATAACAAGGTTTGCATGGAATATCTTTTCCTTAGACTATCTTAAAAAATAAGAGGATAAACTCCTACAACAAGTTCCATATAAACTATCCTAAGTAAAAATGCAAGTTATATCAATAGAGTCTACTTAAACTATCTTAAATAAGAAGAGGATAAATTTGCCCAACAAAGTCCACATGAACTATTTTAAAGAAAAGTGCAAGTTATATCAACAAAGTCCAGTCAGACTATCTCAAAAAAAAAGAGGAGAAACTCCTCAATAGAGTTTGCTCGAACTATCTTAAAAACTTAATAGAGCCTATCCGAACTATTTAAAAAAAGAGTAAGATAAAATCCACATGAACTATTTCAAATAAGAGTTTACCTAAGCAAAAAGGAAGATAATCTTCTCTAACAAAGTTCGCATGAGCTCATGAAATGCTCAAGCTAAAAACCTTTGGCACTCCAAATGAAAGCTGAATAAACTTGCTCATACTAGCAGACTTCCACAACACTTGGAATAGGTAGTCTCCCTTAACATTTTGAGTGATAGTAAAACAATACAAAGATAAGAGTTGTCTAAACAACCTAAAAGTTGCAAGAAAGCAATAATAGGGTGTAGGCCAATCAATTACTTATAAGCCAATCAACTTGTCAAAGAAAAGAAACTAGCACATAATTGGTGATAAGCTTAAAACAATGTTAGAGGCTATTAAAAAAAACTTCAAGCTAAGCTACAATGGTGGCAATATACAATACTAATTAATGAAAAAGATAATTAACCAATCTACCAAAGCAAGGAAAAGAGAACATAAAGCAAAAAGCATTTAGTCAACTAAAATTTGAAATAGAGCAAAGCAGAGGAGAGATAACCCATTAGAGGCTACAATAAGAATAATATTTAACCAAAATCTATAACTTTGAATCATCCAACCAAAAACTTACACAGCTATGCGAATGGAATTCAAAATCTTTTAATAAAATATTTGAAGATACAAAAATCAAGGGGCATTCCTTTGCTTTAACAAGTATTCCAGAGTGGAGTCCTTATCAATCTTTATTAGAGTGAGCAAAACAAATAGTTCAAAGTGGTAATTTTGTAGAATGACTTCTTTGAAATGAATCTATCAAAATGTATGAGGAAAAAAGAGGTCAAGCAATAATGACTAAAATGTCTGGCCAATTATCACTACTTCAACTGAGCTTATAATAGACGGTGTATCCTCCACCAAACATTCATCCTTCCTAATCATAACCTTAGCCCTTCGGCCAAGGTTAAACATGAATGACAGTTGTTAAGGGCTAAATTCATTTTGACATGTTAAAGCAATATAAACTAAACAAATGGTACTACGCCAATTAACCAAATTTGGAATTATCATTTTATGGATAGATGAAAAATTTAGAAGAGTGAGCCATGAGCTTAAAAATCAAGCTTAAGCAACATTTTTATCGCGAGTAAGCCAAAGGCTTAAGTTTTAACCTAAGTGGCACCTTTATCGTCAATAAGCCAAGGACTTGAGCTTTAATCAGAGCAGTATCTTTATCATCAATAAGCCAAAAAGCTTAAGTTTTAGTCTCGAGTGACTTATTTATAATTCATGAGCCAAGAACTTAGGTTTTAGCCTTAAATGGATATTTATCATTAGTAAACCAAGAGCTTAAGTTTTAATTCTGAGCAATTTCTTTGTTAATAGCAAGCTAAGAGCTCAAGAGTTAGCCTACAAGGCTTCCGTAACATGTAATCCTAGCCTAAGCAACCTTCTTGGTATTAAGTCACAATCACCATAAGTCTTAAACATGAGGTACTTGTCACAACCCTCAAAGTGATGAAAGGCAAATAACAATAATCAAAATGTCTGATTGGACTAGGATTGGTTGATCCTACCTAATGCAAGGCCACAAGTGCAATCTTATTCTTTATATCCATTTGGCCTAGTCAAAGCTAGCTCATAGGCTTACCTTCTAACTAAAATCATGCTTGATATTTTTCATTAACCCCATAAAGGGTTTATAATGGACATTAAGGCTTATCATGCCTCATCAATGCTCATAACTTTCCATTGTTATGTCACATTATAATCTATACCTAATAATCCATAATTAACAATCATGAAAACCCATCATTTCTAACATAATTCATATCCACCTAAGCTTATAATAGTCAAGATATGCCCATTTGAACTTAATGAATGACTCTTGATTATTACTATGTCAAATAAGTACTGACTTAGATATTAAAGTGTGTATAATGAGCCACTTCACTGTCAACTACCTATTTGCTACTTTATGTAGGTTTCTTAGCTAATTAGTTATTCACTTCAACCAATTGGCCAATGTTGGAGTTATTAGTTTTTAAGAAGATGTTTTCTCTAGGTTCATTTTTGCTTTGCTTCTTTTAGTGATTTCATATTTTCAATAAATAGTCATTCTTGTCCTTTATACTATAATTTTTATTAATTTTGTATTTGTAATGTGTATTTTTATTAATTTTATTATTTACTCATTTAAATTTGTTCAATTTCATCTTTCATTTTTAATTTAACACCTACACTAATAAAGAGATGAAATTGGATCATTTTAAATAAGGTACAAAATTGAAAAAATATTTCTAAGAAATGAAGTTAGACAAATTTAAATAAGTAAGGAATGAAATTGATAAAAAAAATTATTTTTCAAGATAAGATTGATATAGATTTTACAAGATTGATAATATGTATATACATATTCAACAACAAGCCATGATAAGCCATCAAAGCTAAGGCTCTTGATCTTTTCAAATAATTTTTCTACAATAAACATGGATTGCTGCATTGAGTCTTTCATATATTAACAAAGACATGGTTTTTCAATGGCATAATAGTTCAAAATCATACTTAATTTTTAAGTGGAATCATATAAAGGAAATGTAATTTTTCTTATTAGTTGATTAAATTTAAAATGCTTCTCTTGCTCCTAAGTAGTAGCTTGAAATTAATACTCCATTATCAATCAAAGTTTCATAATGATGAAAAAGATAGAGGTTGAATGTTTTAATAACATTTCAAAATTAAGACTACATTATCAATCAAAATTTCATAATGATGTACATATTCTACAAACTAATCCATACAATACTACTAGAAGACTCCTCACATTCAAAATTTCATCAATCATGAGCCAATTCATTGGTATCTCTATATTATACATTTCCATATCATCTTCTCACTAAACTACCATCCATACTTGCCTTTATTTATCAAAATTAAATAATTAAATAAAGGCATAAATAATATAAAGCTAGTCAATGGTGGCAATATAAATTATATTTGCTTATTGACTTCAAACATTTAAATAATAGTTCGAAGGACCATTTAATATTGAAAGCAGTAGTTACTGCACTCAAATTACTATATGTTGATATTTGTTTTGGGTACTAACCAACATAAATAGATGAATCAATAGCACTTTTGTAAATATTAACCTTGACAAATAGACTTCCATATGTGTTCCATAATAAATAAACATAAATATTAAATATTTTTATAAACAAACTAAATATATTAAAGCAATATAATGAAAATTAGCTATTGCACAAAATTTTATTAATCTGTATAAAGTACCATAAGTAGGAATTGATAGAATCACACCATAATAGAAATAATAAATAAAATAATTAAAATTCTCATAACATAAAATAGATAAAAACAAATGTCATTTCCCCTCCACCTGTTTTTTCAATTTTCCTCCTTTGCCACTTTCTTGAACTTTTTAGTAGAAAACTCTGTAGATGAATTCCCTATTAAATGGGAGTCATCTTTTTTCTTAGAAATAATACATTTGGCAAGAGTGCACCCTAAAGAAATCTTCTAATCAAAAAGTCTATCACAACCTCTAAAAAGTGACATCTACAAGTAATCTCACTACCCATGTAGATCCTTATAGCAATGTGCACCTTCTTAATCTTAACTAAATTAGATTCTTTTAATTAAACTTTTAAAAGGAAATGTCTTCTAATTAGCCCATCCAATTTAGCAAGATGTGCAATAACATCTCTAACCTTAACCATCTTATCCTTAAGCTCAAAAGCTCTTACTCCTATAGTTTCAATAGCTTCTCTATTAAATAAAAATAATGATGCATAGATTACATTATCAACTATTCTTATTTGAACTTTATACCTAAAATACATAGCATTTTAATATAAGCATATGAACTAATGTAAATTATAGCTCATAATTAATTTTTAAAACCTAGTGTGACACTATATGTAATTTCTTCATACTTGTCACAAAAAAGCCAACACCCTCAAGATTAACTCTTTTAGTACATCTCTTGCAATTGTTATAGAACCAAATCCAATCATCTTCAATTGCCAACACCATGGCAAGGACAACACAAAAACATGGCTACAATAGAAAATGCGTAAGTAAGAATAAAATAAGTATTAAATAATGTCTCACACAAATTAAAAATTAAAATATCATAGTGGTTTCCCTCCATTCATCCAAAGTCATCTTATTAGTGATCTATAACAAAATCTTTTTCTGAATAATATGTAATCTAAGTGGAAAATTGACTTAGAGGACATGCAATATTATTTGCATCCTTGCCAAATTTGCATCAAGGACATCATTGTTTGTTGTTTATGATAAATAAGAATTTTAAAAGCAAAAAGAGTATGCTTACTCCTCTTTATAAAAACTAAACTTTGGCAAATTTAGATCATGAAACATCTTTGTTCCATACAAAGAATTTCAGATAGTGTGGAAATAAAAAACAACAAATATAAGTTGCAATATTATAAAGCAAAGATAAGCAACTCTAAAACATAAATGCAATACCTTTAAAATCTTTTAATTTGGCAAATTGCAGAATCATAAAAGGGGCACTATTATCAATCTCAACCAAATATCTCTTAAGTTAGATTATGAAATCACCCTGTAAAGTGCAAGAACATTCTTATTGGTAGGAATCATAAAGAAAATAAACATGAATATGATAATTTTACTAAAGAAAAAAATTTATAAAACTCATGAAATATTTTAAAATGTTACTCAAGATCTTTTAATCCCAATGAAACTAATCTTATCTTAATAAAGTCCTTGCAGGTATCTTCAAAATCAGTTAATAACATATATCTTACCTGTGACATCTACAACAACCAAGATGAAAAAACAAATAAACACTAACAAAAAAATGGCATTATAATAAGAAATGAACAAAAAAATATAAAGTAAACATAAAACCTTCAAGGAACTTGTAATCAATAGCCTTCAAATTGAATTTTCCATATTCGTCAAAGGAGAAACCATACATAGGAATCTTATAATAAAAAATATCCTTAACATTAGTAGAATATAGAAAGTTGTAAGGGTGATGTGTAGTCCTAAATAACCAATGTTGTTTCCAACTCTAAACTATGAAATGAACAAATTTAAAACTTATTCAACAATGACTTTTTCACACTTCCTTCAATATAACCACTCTAATAAACAAAAGAGATAAAGATGTAAGCAAACTAAACTAAACAAATTGAAGAAAATAACTTTAAAAAATGTTAAATGTTCTTATCTATCAAAAACAGTTCAATGCTATTAATAACATTTTTGTTAGTATAGTTTGGCATAGTCCATAGTTAAATAATCCTAACTTTTACCTTCCATTACTCCTTCATAGGAGATATTTTATTAACAATATCAAACTTTACTACCATGAAAGATACCCTCTCTTACAAAATGCTCTAAGTTGATTAGAAAGATGAAGAAATGAGATCACATAATGTGTCTTTCAGTTCACTTTCATGGTATATATAAACATATGAAACATTGTCATGTGTTCATGTCACATGCTTACAATAAGATTATATTTATAAGAAACTTGTTACAATAATAACTCTCTAGTGCATAATTAACAATGAAAAAAGGAAGAAAAGTTTTAGTAGGAAGAAGTTTATTATTGTGCTATCACTTGTCCAATAAACATGTCACACTTTCTCTTAAATGGAACTCCTTTCAAAGGTAAATGATTATATCATTATTGGGTTTTGTCATGACCTTTTAGGTTATTAGTGGATCCATTTTACACAAGCCATATTTCTAGTATTATGAATGATGAGAAGATTAGTTAAATTTTTTATTACACTAAGATAGATGTCTAATCTTATCTTATATCTTACTCTTGTCTTATTAAAATAACAAATTTTGATTTAATGAGTGATAATAACATCAAGTTGATATAGACAGTAAACCTTTAAATGGTGTTTAATTCATGTAATCTTTCTAAAATTCCTATAAAAAATTTAAAATAACATTAATTTCTTATGTTTAGTTCAAAATTAAGAAAAAAAATCATTTGGGAGTGTTTTTTAACCTAATATTCTCTTAAAATATTTTTATAGGAGAAATTGCATTGATGTCTTATATTCCTATCACACATAAAACATTTTAATAATATAAAAATACTACTTTGGTCACCATTTTTAAAAAGTTTTACCACTATTATCATGTCAACCTACCATTACTTATTATCATTGATCATTGTTTATTGTCACATATTATCGTTCACTATCGCCTTCCCACCCTCACTCATGTCATTAACTATTGCTTACAATCATTGACCTTCACCTACTACTATTGATTACCACTTATTATCATTCATCATTGTTAATTAGGGCTTACTACCATTTATTGGCATTAACCACTATTTGCTACAAGCCATTGCAATTAATTATTGCTAGACTATTAGTAATAGATTTATTGTTCTATAGGCTTGCTTATTTCTTGGGCTAGTTATGATAAAAAAATATTAATCCATTTTTTCTCACAATGAGAGGTCCTACTATCATCCTATATGTTATCATTATTGTCTTATTAGACATCAATTTTTAACCTAATGACAACATTAAGTTGATTTGCAAACCATAACCCTTTTGGTAAGGTTTGTTTCATAGCTTTTTTTTTAACATATTCCTAGGAATATTTTTAGAAGAACAATAGATTTTTTATTTTGTTCAAAATTAAGAAAAAAGTTTATTTGAAAATATTTTTAACCTAATATTTTCTCAAAATATCTGCTTAAAGGAGTTTAGTATCCTAAGATTCCATGACATGAGAATGTTAGCCTTATCGCTATTATGACTTCAACCTATTATTACTTACCATTTTTTACTATCGTCCACCACTATCCACCCCATACATTACTGTTAACCATTGTTAGTAGTCATTGACTATAACCCACCACCCATCTTCATTAACTACTACTTGCTACCCCTTATCCATTAGTCACTACTTGCCACCACCCACATTTATTAACCACTACCTACCACCATTTATTACTATTAATTACCACTCATCACCAATCATGGTCCATCATTATTGACCATAACTTGCTATTATCTATTATTATTGACGATTACTTACTAATATTGACAATTTAACTTTTTTGGTATTAATCACTTAATATTTGATAAAGACATTCTTGAAAAATTAATATTAATTAATTAAAATATATAAATTAATTAAACACAATAGTGCAATATTTTTAAGAATTTTATAATTAAATTAATTATGTTATTATAAAATTTTCAAAAATTAAAAAAAAAAACTCTTTAATATAAATGCAAATTGATATTTCTAATCTTGCACTTCATGTCCTACCATAATTAAGAATATATCGTGACCATGATTGTCAAGTCCATCCTTTTAGGAGAACTTTTTCACTACACATTAACCAATCATACTATATTTTATAGATTTCCCCAATTAGGCTTAATTTTATTCTTTTAGACCCATTTCACATTAGTTGATTTTTTTCCCATTGAAAACCACACAAGCTCTTGTGTTTAGTTCTTTTTGATAGCACTTGACTTTTCTCTCTTATCTTTAACCCTTGTTTTTTAGTTCACTCTTAGGTCAAAATTTATCCTACTAATGGCTTGCTTATATGGATGGGAGGGTTATGAAATGAAGGGCTACCTATTTTTTACTATTAGATTTTTTTTCTTTCAAATTTCAAAACAAGACGATTATCTTTTTTGAAAGAGAAAAAAATAACAAAAATTTATGATTAATCCTTCAAGATTTTTCACTCATTAATACTTTGTATGCTTTCAAATTGAAGGTATATGAAAAACTTAATTGCTTAATTTATAATTTTAACCCCATTTTATTCTTTTATATTTATATTTTTATTCTAAGAATTTTATTATTTATATTTAAATAAAAATATATTTTTTATATTTCTTTGAAAGGTACTTAGCATACAAATTATAAGTGTGAAATGTGAAATTTTTTAATAAAAAATATAAAATTATCTTATTTGTTATTGATAATAATTAGGCCTCTCAATAACTATATCTATTTACTCATATACATTCATTCTTATTAATGTTAAAGTATGAGTTGAATTATTATTGATCTTACTAAATAAAGGTCATATTAAGTCAACTAATAGTATTTTTTTCATAAATTTTTAAGTAAGAATTATAATATTATTGCATGTTGATATATCATTTTTTTTTCAAAGTTTTTCTTTTTTTGGAGGGAGAAAAACTTCTAGGGTAAAAGTTTGGAGAGAGGTATTTTTTAATTTTTTATATTTGTAAAAAAAACTTATTAATAAATTAACTTTTTAAGGGTAAAATTGTAAAAAATACATACCAATTAATTATATATTTTAGTTCAACGCTATATTATCCTTCCTTATAAAATTTTAAATATCCAAATAAGAGAAAGTGAAATCATGAATTAACTCTTCAATTTCCTTCCTTCACTTCCCGTTGTTTCTCTACCATTGTTTTTCTTTTTCTTCCATCTTGATTGCATAAATAACTTTGCTAACTAAAGAGTTATTTGGTTCACATATTAAGTAAGTTCTCATAAGAAATTGAATTTCTCAAAAAGTAACTTCATATGAGAATTTTCTAATAAGCATTTAATATTGTTTGGTTAACATTGAGGAAATAACAATTTATAAGAAATAACTTCAACGCTTTATTTGGTTCAACTTTAAGTTTTAATAAAATCACTATTATATCTTCAACTTTAAATTTTTTAAGAAGTATTAATAAAATAACTATTATATCACTGAAAATATTTAACTTAAATGATATCTAGTATCTCTTGAAGGTTTTGCGTCTTTCGCTACATCCAAGATTTAATTCATGATTATCACATATGTACGTTTAGTGGTTTAACCACTAATAGTATCATAAAAAAATTATTATATCTTCAATATTATTATAATATAATTTAATAAATTTTAATTATCATTAATTAAATTTAACAAGAATAATTTTATCTTTATAATAATAAAGAATACAAATAATAGAATTTACTTTGAGGTGAACTAAATAAGTAACTTTCCTTACTTTATAAAAGAATTTCTTTAAAAGTTATATTTCACTCAATTTATTAAATAATAATTGATCAAATAATTCACTCTTTTTTATTTTTTAAGAAATAAAATTTCTCATACCATTGTGAATCAAACTATTCTTAAATATTAAATGTAACTTTTTCAAGAAAGGGATTACAACTTTCTTACAGAATGTTACAAAAACTTATGATTCTTTTAACCATGTTGCAACATAAATATAATATCTTGTCGCAATAGAAAGTGATGTCAGTTATGTCAATTAAGCCCAAAACAATAAAAATAAATTATAAATTTGCGGAATCGCATCTAAAACTAATGTACGGTGTTGGCGTTGGAGTGACTAAATGTCTAAATCTACCGAATAGATGCGTATAGAAAAAAGAGTAGTTCTTGGCTACTCGTATATTTTGTACTCGCGTACTTAAAGTGAAAATATTGCATGGCTTACACGTAATCAAAGATAATTTGGATGTTAGTCATTCTCTTTGCCTCGGTTCTTAAGGGGAAAAAGGTTAAAAATACATATCACCCCTGGAATATCAAGCAAGTCAAAATTTGCAGTTTGGTTTGCATAAATTTTAATGAATTTGGACCGGCAAAATTAGGTTTATTTTTAAATAAAAGTAATACGACCTAATTTATTATAGATTAATTTATATCCACTCAATTTGTAAATTCACAATCAAAGTGCACAAATCAATTCATTTACATCTATTATGAGTTTTTATTGATTTAAAACTTTAAAATTGAATTCATTTTTTAATACAAATAATATAAACTGATACATTACAAATTAGCTTGTATTTATAATGAACTGCCCATTTGATACTCATACATCCTTTTATACAATATTTCATGTGCAAATAATTTTGATATTTTAAAATTATAATTAAATAATTAAATTATATATTATTTAAAAAACTTCTATTATCTTTCCTTTTAATTCTTAACGATACAAAGGCTTTTATTATTATTATTATTATTATTATTATTATTATTATTATTATTATTATTATTATTTAGTTACTCAAAAATCAATTTTTTAAAATTAATTTTAAATTAAAAACTAACGTTATTTTAAAATAAAAAGTAATAATTTTGACTTTCAAATTTAATATTAAAATAATCTTTTAAATTAATTATATATAATATATTATATTAAAATTAATTCTTTTACAAAAATTTTAAAAATATTTCTTCTTTTACTTTATCCTTATACATCTTGAGCACTTTTTTTTTATGGTTTCACTTTTTCTATTAACTTTTTTTATATTTATAAAATTGAAACATAGTTCACATGCTCATAACATATTCAAAAATGAATTTAATAAATAAATTTCTTAGAGAAAAAAATGAATTTAATAGGAACGTTCTTCCCAATTCAAATTAATTGGATATATTAACAAGTATATATAATTAATTTAAGCAAATCATAGCTCAATAAATTATTTCTAAAACATTACTTATGCATACATATATACATAAAAATATTTTTGAAAGAAATTATCTCAACATATAATTTTAGTTGTGATTTTAAGTTATACATATTATTAGGAAAATAACTTCATAAAAAAATTGTTTCTGAGAATAAAAAGGTGCTTAAGATGCCATAAAATTAAATAAAATTTGAGATATTTTTTTAAGTTCTCTTGTAGAAGAATTAATTGTGAAAGTAAAATTTATTACTTCCAAATTTTAATTTAAAATTAAGTCTGGACATATAATTGATTTTGAAAATTCAATTTTTTTCAGCTAATAATAATAATAATAATAATAATAATAATAATAATAATAATCTTATATAGTGAAGAATTAAAAAATAGAGATAACTGATGGATTCTTTACACACCATATGTAATTTAAATGTTTAATTATATTTATCAATATTTTTTACACATAAGATATAATATAGGTGAATTATATTAGCTTTTTTCTGAAGGGCCCAAGGCAAAAAGAAAAATAATGACTGGCAGCAAAATTTTCTTTAACCATGCGTAAGCATCTCGGTGCATTTCTACCATGGGTACACGTGACTACAGGAAAAGAGTGCACACAAGTATGGAACCTTCCCAAAACACATCAATTGCTACTTCAATCCAAGGTTATCGGCCTGCCGGTGCAGTTTTGAATACTTGGAGCTGACTCGTTAACGCACCTTCGACATATCCCAGAGATAGAGAGAAAGAAAGTCAAAGCGAAGGCAGAAGGGAACAAGTAATTACTGTTTGAAATGAGCTGCACGCTTCTCAGAGTATTTTATGTACATTCAATTACTGCCAAGGTAGACAACAGCTGAATGCATTCATTACCTATCAACCACCACCATACCTTCTCCTATTTAATTTCTCATACCCATCCCCATTCCCTCGCTCACTCTTTTTGTTCATAACTCCATTAATAACACAAACAGTTAAAAACCTCCTTCTTACTTTCTTTCTTTCTTTCTTTCTTCAGGCAACTAAGCTTCAATGGCTGAGTCTGTGTTATCTGCATTCTTTGTGGTTTTCTTGGTGCTGAGTTCAGTGAGAGGGCAAGTAGAGAGTGGTGGAATGGTGCCAGCAATGTTCATATTTGGTGACTCTCTCATTGACAATGGCAACAACAACAATCTTCCTTCCTTTGCTAAGGCCAACTATTTCCCATATGGCATTGACTTCAATGGAGGTCCTACTGGTCGTTTCTCAAATGGCTACACCATGGTAGATGAAATTGGTACTTTCTTTTTCCCTTTTTTTTTTCTTTCCATATTATTCTTGCATCACTAATTTTGTTTGGGACTGTATGGTTATTTTTATTGGGTTATTTATACGTACTTCCCTTAAAAATCAATCTTTAAAAAAAAATAACTAATTATTTTCCCATGGTTTGTTAACTCTTTAAAAATCAGAGGGTATGTTCTACAAACTAAACCAAGTTGACATAACCCATTCGCGTTAACTGACCTTCAAGAGATATAATAAGAAAAATGTTATATCTCGGTTCATATTAAAAAATAAAAATTGTATTCACATTTACCTTTGTTAAAAAAATTTATGTTTCTTACTCTATTTTTTTTATTAACAATTATAATTTTAATATAAAACAAAAAAAATTTGAGGTACTTTTTATGTAACTTTGAGTCAAGTTGCAACTTTCCATGCAAAATCTGTGTATATTTACAACTTTTTATTAAAAAAAATTGCAACTTATGATTTTCATCTTAGATTTTCTTAGAAACTAATAAGATTTTTAAGCATGTAATGACCATATTAGCCTTAAAAATATTATTTTCAAGTTACTACCACTTTTCTTCATGTAATCTGCCGGCAACTCAGCAAATTGTTCCAATAATGCTCTTACGTGAACCCTATGTCCTGCAAATTTTGGTCCATTTTCCCTTTTGTGTTTAGAAGTTTCTTTCTCATGGGGTTCTTTCATTTTTGCCAAATTTTATCTTTGTTGCACTTCTTACAAATAGGAAATTAGGAATTAAGCATACTCTTTATAGAGAATAGACCATTGCTTAACTATTTTACAGATGCAGGCTATCTGATTCAATTTCTTACTGTAATGTTTATTTGAGTTTGCTTGAGGTAAAAGGGGTAGTCTTGTCAATGCATTTTGATGCCTTAAATGGTACATTAAAGAGGATGACATTTTTTGTATTTTAGCCTAATAAAGCTTTTACTGCTATATAAGCAGTGACCATCTATATAGGTCCTGTTAAGGAAATGCATTTAGAATCAAGTTCTGCGCAGACCGTATAGTAAACTAGGAACACGGAAAGGAGAGAACATAACATAGATGTTGCTAATTAAGGGGGAAACTACTCAGCACTGTCTTGAAATAGTGGCGTAAATGTTGTTCATGTGAACTGCTAGATTCTAATAATTATGCTATATTTTCTGTTTGTGGGTCCTCAAATTCTTGATTGTCATCAGGATAACATTGTTATATCTATATTTACACTTTTCCTAATGTATTGAAGTCTCTATTTAATTTCCACCAAATAGAAGTAAGTGGGGCACAGCCTTGAGAGTACCAGTTCTCTTAAAAATCTACCTGCATCAATTTTCTCCTCCAGGGTACTTGAATTATAGGAACTAACATGTGAAATTACTGTGTGCGCATTGATGCAGCTGAGCTGCTTGGACTTCCCTTGATTCCTCCACACTCTGAAGCTTCAGGAGATCAGTTACTTCATGGAGTAAACTATGCTTCAGCTGCTGCTGGAATCCTTGACATCACCGGCAGAAACTTTGTATGTCACAACCACTTGTCATTCTTGAATTTTGCTCCTAAATTAGTACGAGGAAGTAAATTGTTTCTGTCCTTTCATATGCATATTAATTTATTTACATCAGTTAACTGTTTGAGAACTAAAGCAAAAACAACTCTACATTTTCTTTGTTATGACAATGAAATAGTTTACTATAATTTATTCAAGTTTGAAATGTTTGATTACATTTAGATTAATTCACTCTTGAGCAGGTCGGCCGCATACCATTTGATCAGCAAATACAGAACTTTCAGAACACATTGAATCAAATTAGTGCCAATCGTGGGGCAATTGATGTAGCCGCAGCACTTACACGCTGCATATTCTTCGTCGGAATGGGAAGCAATGACTACTTAAACAACTACCTTATGCCTAATTTCCCCACCAGAAATCAGTATAATGCACAACAATTTGCTGATCTCTTGACACAGAAGTATAATGAGCAGCTAACTGTAAGATTTCCTTCTTAGCTCACACATTTGGCAAATCATGCCAATAATTCTTACACATGCCAAACACAAAAATGGAGCAGTTCCATGTTGGACTAATTCTACTTGATGTCAAATGTTGTTTTAAGTTTCACTTTGAATGAATTGTTATTATCACTGGTTTCTGATATGTGGCAGAGACTTTACAATCTCGGAGCAAGGAAATTTGTGATCGCCGGACTAGGTCTAATGGGATGTATTCCGAGCATCTTGGCTCAAAGTCCGAGTGGTACCTGCTCAGAAGAAGTGAACTTGCTTGTGCAACCTTTCAATGCAAATGTGAAGACTATGTTGAACAATTTGAATGCTAATCTACCGGGCTCAAAGTTCATATTCATTGACGCGGCCAATATGTTCCGGGATATTCTTGTCAATGCCAGATCTTACGGTATGAAACTACAATTAATATTAACAGTTGTGGCCAACAAAAACCATACTGATGTTTGATTTCTGGACACTTCTACTTCGGTTCAGGGTTCAGTGTTGTAAACAGAGGGTGCTGTGGCCTTGGAAGGAACAGAGGCCAAATTACATGTCTGCCATTCCAAACACCATGCCCCAACAGAGTACAGTATGTATTCTGGGATGCATTCCACCCAACAGAAGCAGTGAACATTCTGATGGCAAAGGCAGCCTTCAATGGGGACCAGAATTCTGTTTATCCTATTAATATAAAGCAGCTTGCTGAACTATAAATTTAGGAGTCTTACTGTCTCTCTGAGTTGTGATTATATGAGTTAGTGATTGAAGACAATGGACAAATATACTTAAAGTGAGAAACTATAACAAATCAGAGAACAGCCCTTCAATTTTCATATTTACTATGATTCTTCTGATTCATTTTCTAGTAGGATAGTTCTTTCATACCCAAAGTAAAAAGTAAAAGTTAGGATATGGATACCTTGACTGATCAACTAATTAATACATGACACATGGCATATATAAATAATTAAATAAATTAAATTATGGTACACAAATAAAAAATAACCAAGTTAATAAATTTATTTATATTTTTAATTTTACTCCCAGTTATTAAAAAATTATATTTTTCTCCCTTCCTTAAATTTTTTATACTTCATTAATTATTTTAAATAATTTTAATTTAATTTTATATACATCCAATCACGATATCCAATTCTAACTTCTATTATTTTTATTTGATCTTAATAAAATTTAAATATTTAAGTGATAATAACATACTAAACAAATTATTCAAATAATAAAATAAAATATTAATTATTTAAAATAAAATAAATTAAGTATGTTGTTACACAAATTAAATTAAAAAAATTAAAAAATAAATTTTTAAATTAAGTACGTTATTTAGTAAAGCTGAAAAATAATATATTTCATTAAGTACATCAAATTCTTTTCTTATTATATGAGGGCGATATATGAGATACACATAATTTTTCATAAAATTTACTATATATAAAAAAATACTAAATTTAACTGTTTATAAAAATAATAATTTATCTCTTTAATATAATTTTAGTCTAAAATAATATAAAAATAAAATTTTATAGCAATAAAAATAATATATTTATTTATTACTAGAGGGAAAATGATTAAAAAAAGAAAAATCTAGATTTAGTAGATTTTCATCTCTTGATTTTCTTTGATTGATGAATCTCAATTATATGATTGATTTTATTGTCGTAAGCATGCTGAGAACAATATGATTACATGATTCTTGTCCTCTTCCATTTAAAAAATTCTATTTAAATTTACTTATTTTAACAATAAATAATTATTAATTAATTGTAACATATGTAAATTAATTTTATATTAAGCATAATTTTTAGTATATTACCGATCTTGTTTATGCTATTAATCCAAATTGACCTGGAAGACTACTAGTAACTGACATTTTAGAAAAAGAATTTGTAAAGCCAAGAAGCCGCAGGGTTGAGTTAAGTAGATTTGATAGTTGTCTTTTTGCTCATAAGTTGAAGGTAGGTGAGTTGTCCGTTCTTAAGAAATTATTGACATAAAAATATTTAATAATATAAAATTATAATTATATAATTAATTATTTATATAAATAATTTTTTTAATTATAATTTTTTATAATTTTTTTGCAATAATTAACTTTATAAGGAATCAGTATTATTTTTTTTAAATTTATTAAACTATAATGAATTTTTATAGTTTAATAAATTAAAAAAAAAGTAGCACTAATTGTTCACCTTAAATTATTGGGTTTGGAAGTAAATTTTAGAGAAAGTAAAATGAAACATGAAAATTTTAATTTTTTTTAAATACAAGGAATTTATAAAATTAATATCTAATAATTATCTTAAATTGAGTGATTTTTTGAATGATTTAAAAGATTAAATTTATTTTAATAATAATTTATAAATTTTTTAACATTCTATGTAGAAGTGAAAGATAATTAAAAGAAAACAATTAAAATGATACTTTTAAAATATAAGAAATTAGATTTTTTTACTTTTTTTATATTTTAAATAAATCACGTATTTTTTTAGTGCTAACTTTTTTCATTAACTAATCAAAAGTAGTTCAATTTTATACAAAATAATCTCAAATAATATGTACAATAAAAGTCAAATATAAAATGTCAATAGGATTAAAAATTAATATTTACAAATGAATTGATTTTGTAATATTATCATATATTTAATATAGAATAATAGAAGGAATTAAATTCTTGCATATAATTTAATATAAATAACTTATTTAAATAATTAATTCAATGTTAAATTTAGAATTGTATAACAAATTAAGGTTACAAATATAAATATCATATTATAAATATTTTACTTATTTGGTAAGTCTCTCATCATTTCATCTTAACCATTCATTTTGATATCATTAAAATCATATGGTTATTATGTTGTCATGAAATCAAGGTATCGATACCCAGACTCTTACTCTGGGTATATTAGAATTGTCCTTTCTAATATCTTCCCTGTAAATTTTTTACAGCACTCGTGTGAACCAAGTGAATGTGTGGTCTAGATGTGCCTGTTTATCTAACTTTGTTTGGATGCAGCAAGAAAATGAAGGAAAAGAAAATAGGCAGCAAAAACGGAGGTGAAAAGAAAATTTGTGGAACACCACTTTTTCACTGGTTGTTTGGATGGATAGAAAATAGATGGAAAGAAGATAATAAAAAAATTAAATTTTCATTTAATTTGATTGAAAAATAAAAAATAAAATAATTTATATATGACAAAATTATTCATATCACACAAGTCAACACAATCGTTTAATATATTGTACAAAAAGGCAATTTTAATGTGAATAATTTTGGAAATGCTAGTGGGCAATAAAAAAATAAAAAAAATTATTAATTGGTAAAATTATTCCTGTCACACAAGTCAATACAATTGTTTAATAAATTGTACAAAAGGGCAATGTTGACATAAATAATTTTGGAAATGAAAATGGGAAAAGGAATAGTTCAAAAGTATGTTTGGTAAATACTATAAAATGGAAATCTTTATTTCGTAAAAAATGGTCATTCCATCAAATAATAAAATATTTATTCCATAGTAAAAGTGATAAAATATTTATTCCATAATAAAAGTGATAGAGTAGCTCATCTCTTCATTTTTAAATTAAATTTTTGATAATATTATCTTTATTAAATTTTTAAAATTTCAAAATTTTCTTTTTATATGATAATATACTTCAAGTCTTGCACATTTTTTAAAAATTTTTGTCAAATATATTATATTTAATTTTTTAACAATGTATAATATTAATTAATGTAAAATAAATATCAAATCATTCACATTTTCTTTTAACAATATATAATTTTTTATAACAATGTTACAATTACAATATAAATAAATATAACACATCCATTAATTTTTTTAATTAAATATAATATAATCTTAAATTAAATTTATTTTAATAATTTAATATATATATTAATTTATTTAACATAAATTATCTATATATTTATATATAAAAAAATATTAAAAAATAACAAAATTATCAATTTTCATGTAAGAATATACAAATTTTTATACTTTCTTTATTTTTTAATTTAAGGATATTATTGTTATTAATAACTCCTTTTCATTCCATTCCTTTAAAATTTGATTATATCAAATATAAAAATCGAATGAAATACCTATTCTATTCCTTACCATACTAAACATAATTATAAAATAATCATTTTATTTTATTTTCCATTTTTATCTCATTCTATCCAACCAAACATACCATGAAAAATTTATTTTTAATCTTTTTTCTTTTCATCTTTTTTCCATATATTCAAATAAGGGTAGGAGAAAAGCAAAAAAGGTGGAGTAAATTATTCTGACTGCCCTAACAAAAAGCTTTGGTTGGTAGATTTTAAGCCGCCCTATCATATCTAATAAACAATGAAACAGAGAGGGTTTAAGGAACAAAAACACATCTAGCTCTGAAAAGCAAATAAGCCTTGAATCTGGAACTTAGACCCACTTGTTTCGTCAAAAAATATTTTTTATAAGAAAATATTATTTATATATATATTAAAAATAAGTAATATACTATTTATATTAATGATTAAAAAAAATTTAAAAATAAAAAAAGTAAGTTTTTTTTTGGAATAGGAGAAACCACTTTTTTCAAATATTTTATATGTATCATTAAACAAGTAAAATATTTTCCCTCCATTTTAATATTTTATAATTATATTTTATGGAAAATGATTTCAGAGCCCTGCTGTATCAAGAATTACAGAAAGCAAACTCACACAAATAATGTACAAAAACAGCAGATCTAGTAGCAATGCCAGTTGTATTATGTTAATGGGATTTGTATATGATTGAGAACTGAGATGCTTTAGCTAGAATAATGTTGGCCCCGTCAGTTGTATGTCATGGAAAGAATCCTAGACTTTATTTGTGATTTTTTCTTTTTTTCGGTTCACCTTAATTTTCACAGGGGATTTGCTCATTGCCATGGTGCGATTAATACTGAGTGAAATAGCTGTACACAGTAGATCATTTTTCCGCCGTCATGTCCATTTTCATTTCCGCCCTCATGTCATCTCCGATTCTGAAGAACCTCCTCAATTGCTGTACCATGTTTCCAAAGTTGGGCAACCTGCTTAAGTGCTTACGTAATTACCATTATAAAAATGCGCCTTCTCAAAAGTTTCTGATTCACATAAGAAATTAAATTTATTAGAAAGTGAGTTCTCATGTCAATTTTCTAAAAAGTAATCAAAATAATTATTTGATTGATATTGAAAAATTAAAGAACTAATTTTTTAAATTTTATTTGATTCAACTCTAAAATTTTTGAAAAATATTATAAAAATGACTAATATATCCTTTAAAATTGCAATGCAAAAAAAATATAAAAATATTGACAAATTTCTATTGCCTCTAATTATCCTTTTTAACTATATTTCTAATATGGCTCTTCATTATAATTTTTCTAAATTGACAATTTCTTATTTTTTTTATTTACTATAAAAAAGTAAAATACGTTTATAAAAAAAAATTTAAGATGTATGTGCGGGGTCTCTCTCTTTCTCTCTCTCTCTCTCTATATATATATATATGTTAAATTATCTTAATTTAAATACAGAAAAATGTTAATCAAATAATTAATACAACAAAAAATTAATTCTATCAAATTTATATAAAATAGATAAAAAAAAATACACAATTTTAGTTGCACTTGCTATGCTACTTCTGCAAACATTCTCTTATATTAGCCAAACTATGTGCCTCCTCAGGAGTCTTTTAGTAACCAAACTGCAGGATTCATTGCTGATGCTCTGCCCCTCGTGAAGCATGTTTCCTCCTCTTAATAGCTCTTGAATAAGGTGGATTATAATAAGTTGAAAAACTCACAAAAATTAGCTCATTTATGCAAGGTGAGACAAAGAAGAGGATTGAGGTTGCAGCTACAAACATTTGCTACCTAGGCCACAGTGTGAATAAGAACTCAGCTAAAATTTTATGTTTGTTGTTATCTCTACAGGCAATAATATCAGACTACTTGATAAAATTAAGGATGGCACCCAAAAAATCGATAGCGGTGAAGTGAAAATCTACCTTTAGAGTAACGAGCTATATGCCCTTCAGAAATCCAAGAAGTAACTCATGTTCAATCAACATAACACTCAATGATCGTAAGATCTAACTTTCCACCCAACATAACGCTCAATGATCATAAGTTCTAACTTTCAACCCAGATCTTGCTATCTACTTAAGCATATATTCAAGCAGCTAGAAGCTAATCAATTTGATCAGCTAATGCATCAAATTATTTGTATGAAGTCTTACCTAATGAATCAACGTAAGTTCAACCATGATCTTCTGGGAATCAATCGCATTTAGGCCTCCAGTTGGCTCTGGCAGAGCGGAGCAAGCCATTGCTGTGGATGAGAAACCTCTGGCACATAGCCGAAGCCAATCCATATGAAATAGCAAAACCAATTCTGCAAAATCCCAACCAGTGAAGTTTTATTGCATCTAACATGAATGGAACAAAAAATTAATAAATTAAAAAGATAAAAAAAAATTAAAAAAAAAAATCCAACTTTCAAGTAGTTCTCCTCTCTAACTCTAAAAGCTTTGGCTCAGAACCTTACATTATGAAAAAACTTGAAATTAATATTCACAATCTACTTAATTAGTCATTTTATTAAATTATACATTATATTTATGAGCTTTCTAAATATGAATCACATTGTTAAGTATAAAAATGGCTTAGTAAACCCAAATAATATTATAATCATCACTTGACAAATTCATGAAAAAATTATATAATTTAACAAAAAGGATAATTAAGTGAATAATAAATATTGATGACAAGGTTTCGTATAATTTAAATCAGTGATTCCAAGTTTTAAAATTAGAGAGCATAAAATCTAGAAAAAAGCTTGATACACATTACTGGATATACATCTCCTCATTCATTCTAATAATAACTATTCAAAATCCATGTAGTAACTATCTCAAAACCAAATAGTAACTAAAATAAGGACATAATCTCAGCAAAGGAGAGTTTATACTGGGTAGATTTGCACCTCTGGTTTTTTGAACAGAAGTTGACTTCTGTGCTGCTGTGGTGTGACATTTACAGAGGGTGTCCTCCCCATTTTTATTCGGCAAATTTTCTTTCAAGTTACTTCTTTGTTGCTTGAAAGGGCTAGAGTACTTTTTTAAGTTTCAGATTGGTTTGGCCTGACCATTATCACGCATGGGAGAGCCATCTCCATTGGGGAATCAGTCCAAATCTACAATGGAAATAAAGAATTATCAGGATCAACAATCAGATTTAGAGGATGATTATAGTGATATGGAACCAAACAAATCTCTCAGCACTTTGAAACACATGCTTGCAGGAAAGTTTGTTTGTTCAAAACTACTGAATAAAAGAGTTGTTAGGGAAATGATACATAAAGTTGGAGTATGGAAGGGGAGTTCCTTATTGCTGAAAGTGGCTTTAATACTTACATTTTTACCTTTAATTCTGAAGAGAATCAATAACTAGTTTTGAACCAGGAACCATGGAAATGGAATATCTTGGGCCAAGTTTTAAACTTACAACAATGGGATTCTTCTATAACCATTCAGGATGTGAATTTTGATCAATTACTGGTGTGGATTTAGATCCACAACCTTCCTATGGAATATATGGATAGAAATAATGCTGAAATCATTAGTTCTAAGTTTGGGAAGGTTGAGGTAGCGGAGATTTCAGTCAGTAATGACATATTGTTAAGATTTTATATCAGAATAAGGGCTTGGATCAGTATTACAAGTCTCTACCATTAGGTCTTTGGCTAAGGAGTTCAGAACCTTTGAAGATTTGGATCAACTTTAAATATGAGAATATCCAAAATTTATGTTATGACTGTGGTTTTTTTGGTCATGATCAGAGGATTTGTAAGAATCCTAGAACAATACAAGAAAGGGAGACAAGAATCATAGATATGGCCTGTGGACATGTGTTCCTCCTGGAAAAGAGCTTAAAGTCTTGCTTGCAGATCTGAAAAGGGAGGACAAGAATCACAATAGCTTTGAGGAAGGAATTAGAGACCAAATTTTAGAGTGGAAAAGGAGTAGGCAGACCAGAGGAGTTTTGTAAAAGAAGACAACCTGACTTTGGCAGCTGTTTCTCAGCAACCACCTTTGCAATCTACCAATTCTGCAAAGAAGGGACGTAATCTGAAGGAAAAAGTAGTAATGTCTGATCAAATATCACATGATGAATTGGTACTTCCATGTACACTTTACAACTATCTGTTTTTAGCTTTAAAAAAAGCTAGTATCCCGGAAGTTTTGAATGAAAAATATATTGGAAAAATCTTAGTTCAGTCAGGTTGTATGCAATTGGATTCAAAAGTTCAAGTAGTGAAGGACCATAGTGAGAATAGTCAAAATGAAGCCATTTTGTTGGAAGACTCTTAGGTTCAAAGAAAGGGTAAGAGATGAAATGAGGAGTGAGAGAGGAAATGAACAGTTAGTGCAACACAAAAGATCCCAGCATCGACTTAGAGGAGATCCTGGTATAAACCCTGAGCAATGTGAGTTTGCTATAAGCACAAATCAAGAAGAACAAAACAGAAGACATATCAGGGTATCAAGATGGAAGAATAGAGCAAGGATGGGTCAAGTTTCAATTCAATCATCTAAACAGGCTGAGGAGGTAGGCCAAACCATGCCACCACAAATGCCATGAAATGCCTAGCCTAGAATTGTCAAGGAATTAACCAAGCCTCAACACTTAGGGCCTAGGGGGCCACGGTTAGGGAAAACAGGTCAGATTCTGTTTTTTCTGCATGAAACAAAAGTGACTGATAAAAGAATGCAACATGTAGCTTGCAAAATTAGAATGTTAGACTACATTATTTTGCCAGCAAATGATCACAAAGGAGGTTTGGCTTTGCTATCGGCTCAAGTTACTAAAATTAATGTTCTTTGTTATGATGAGAGAATGATTCATGCTGCCTTAACTACAAAAGAAAAAGATAATGAAGAATTTTGGTATATGACTTGCGTTTCTGGTTCTTCTTATTCAAATGATCATCATGCTCTTTGGGATAGACTATATGAGCTCCAAAGTACAATAAGTTACCCTTGGGTG
Source organism: Sindora glabra (assembly GCA_020226215.1). Classification (NCBI taxonomy): domain Eukaryota; kingdom Viridiplantae; phylum Streptophyta; class Magnoliopsida; order Fabales; family Fabaceae; genus Sindora; species Sindora glabra. Next base: position 71,133,236 of record CM035226.1, on the reverse strand, counting down.
ATTCTGGAGGATTTTAATGCTTTACTCAGCCAACATGATAAGTAGGAAGAATGCTTGGTGGATAATTCTAATGATGCTGCACTTAGCGCCTTTGTGCATCATATGGGAGGAATAGATCTTAATTTTAAAGGCAACACTTTCACATGGGATAATGGTAGAATTGGTTCTCAGGATATTAGAGAACGATTGGATAAGGCCATTTGCAATGGCACTTGGAGAGTGTTATTTCCTAAAGCTGTTGTCTTACATCTCTCTACATCAGTTTACCAATTTGCCTTGACACATAGTTCAATAAGGATCAAGAATATAGACCTTTTAGGTTCATATATGCTTGGTTTAGAGATTTATCTTGTCTAAAGGTGACCGTAACTGCTTGGAAGGCCGAGGTCAATGGTCTAGCAGTGTAGTATCTGCTAAACAAGCTCAAAAACACTAGAAAACACCTCTTGGCTTAGAATAGACAGCACTTCAGGCACTGCCATGTTTTGATCAAAAAACTTCAAGAAGCCCATGATAAAATAAAAGATCTAGTGTTTTTGAAGGCTCAAATAAATGAACAACTTGCTAGACAAGCTGAAATCTGGTTTTAAAAATCAAGAGAACAGTGGATTAGTGATGGAGAACGTAATTCTAAATTCTATCATTTGGCTACTATAGAAAAAACAATATTGTGGGACTTCTTTTAAATGATGACGTTTGGATTGACAAGATGAGAAATTTGGAAGCCTGCTTTGTGCATGGTTTCAAGGATCTCTTTAGCTCCAATCAAGTTCAGTTTCTGAATGATCTTCAAGGCCTAATTCAAAGTGTTATTACAGAGGCAGAAAACAATTCTATTTGTCAAATTCCTATTGAGAGTGAAATTTGGGAGGCTTTGAAAGATATGCCAGATTTGAAAGCTCCTAGACCAGATGGCATGAATGCCTTATTCTTTAAGAAGGCTTGGAACACTGTTAGAAATCAAGAAGTCAGTACTGCACAGAACTTCTTCAGCTCAGGTTGCTTAGTGAAGAAGTTAAATGAAACTTAAATAATTTTGATAAGATTTATTGTGTGTTTGGCTTAAGGTGAAAATGGAGAGGGAAGTAATTGGAGATGAAAGACTTTTCACTTGATTTGTTTGGAATGGGTGAAAATGGGAAAGGAAGAAAATAGAAGTGAAATTAGGTTTTTTTGTTTGGAATGGATGGATGAAAATTGAAAAGAAAGAAAATGAGATTGAATTAAATGACTAAAATGCCCTTATTATATTATGTGCATATAATTATAATATTAATTTATCAAATTTAATTAAAAATTAATGATATACTAGTAAAATATTACACAATTAAGTAGAGGAAGATTTTTATTAAATAATTACTAATAATAATACTAAATTTTTATTACACATTTACCTCAAACATTTCTATTACATTTTATGGGATTCAAATCTTTTCATACATTGCTACTTTAATGGAGCACCTTTACTCATCATATTCCAACTATCAAAGTCCAATCAATGTAAAAAATTGTTACTGAACTTCAAAATATTTTAAATATTAGAAATTCAAATTTTATTTTTTTAATATGTTAATATTATAAAAAATTTATTATTTATTATTTTTATTTAAGTAAGGATTTTTCTCATATTAAAAAGTGGAAAATTACTAAATACAAATAAAAAAATTATCAAATTTCAGAACTAAATTCCTTCGTACTCACAAAACTTTTGACTTTAAAATTATAAAGGTATCGTAATAAGAACATTGTAAAAGATTTTCTTTGTTACCATTTCGTAACAAAATAGCATACATACTTCCCTTCTTCGTTAATAAAAATTCATGTTTAACTTAGAATTACACAATCAGTATTTTCAAAATATAATAGCACCTCATGTTTACCAACTACACATTGATAAAATAGTATTTTACAATTTTTATTTCTACAATACATCTATATGGAAATAAAGATAAATTGTAATTTTTGTTACAAGATAATGCATTGGCAATCTGTCGTAGCACTATTCAGCAATGAAAGCAATGGAAGATGTCAACAAAACTAATTTAAAACATTAATAACATATATTAATCTAAGTAATTATATTAATTAAGCTTGATAAAGTATTTCTTTCTATATAATTTAATTTAAATAAATAACAAAATTCTAGTTCTGTACAAAAAAAATAAAAAAATGGTATGGTAGGTCAGGTCGCCACCGACAACCGTCCAACTCCACTTGGAACCCCCTGTAAACTCCATCCAGTAGCAGATCCATGAGCAGATGGTAAGCTCTCGTTCCTTTCCTCTCCGATGGTCAGCTTCCCACCACAGACAACCATCTTCCTCTATAACAAAGAGGGCACTACCTTTGTCCAAGCAAACAACGACGACATAACAACAAGGAATACCAGAAAGGGAGAAATACTTGCTATGAGGTGGTTGAAGAGCTCATGGCCGCATAGAAGGCTGGCTTTCGGTGACTGATCTGCGAGCAGATTACGAGCAATAGGGCTAATGAGGACACTCTGTAGCAGAAGGGCAGCAAGCGGGAAGTGTGGGGTAGCAAGCGAAAATGTGATTGTGGTTTCCCAATTTCACTGTGCTTCACCTCATTTTTTAGGTGTGGCAATTACACTGGGCCCCACCACCTCCTACCACTTTTTTAACTTTCCCCCATATTTTCATCTAGCTAGCTAAACAAGCAAAATTCTAGTTTTCACCCCCAATTTCACCTGGTCATTTCCCCTCCCCCCTTATTTCCCCTATTCCAAACAAATCATTAGGGAGCAAATAGCTTTAGTAATTTTTATCCTATTAGCCTATGCAATCCGATCTACAAAATTATTTCTAAAATTTTAGCTAATAGGATGAGGCCATTTATGAGTAGGTTGATTTTTTCAACCCAATCTGCTTTTGTTTCGGCAAGATGGATGCTGAAAACAGGTTATATATCACTTCTTTCATATAAAGGGAAGGGGTGGTTTGGTAGGTCTAAAGCTTGATATGAAAAAATCCTATGATAGAGTGGAATGGGCTTTTATCTTAAGAACTTTACAACTATTTGGCTTCAATAATACCTTTGTTCATCATATTCATCAATGTATATCTACAGTTTCTTTCAAATCACTCCCAAACAGATCTCCTACAAGGAAGAATGCCTTATCATGAACAGGAAGAATGATTATGATATCTTCCACTTTGCAACAACTTCTGGTTTATACAATGTCAACTCTTAAAATTCCTAATTCTATTTATGAAAAATTGGATAGAATTTGTCATAGATTTTAGGGAAAAAAACTCTAGTGATAAAAGCCATTATTTTTATCCAAAATCATGGGAATCAACATACCAACCAAAGGCAGTAGATGGTTTAGGTTTTAAACATTTTCATCAAATTAACGAGGCTTTATTATGGAAGTTATTCTTAAAGGTTTTGACAAAACTTGATTCTCTATAGGCTTAATGTATCCATCATAAATATTAGGGAAGAAGGCATATTTTAGACAAACCAACAATGGAGAGTTCTTAGGCTTGGAAAGGAATCATTCTAAATAGAGACTTAATTATCAAGAATTGCTACTTCCCAGTTGAAAAAGGAAAACCAATTAGGATTTCAAAGAACCCTGGATCCTTGAATTGAATAATCTCATTCCTAATTTACAATAAGTCGCTACCCTATCTGAACATTCCACCATGTTAGAATTAATCATCTAAAAGCTAAATAAATGAAATGAAATTTTCATTACCGATTCATTCAATCAAGACACAGCTTAAGGAATCAAGAGAATTAAATTTATATAGCAATCAAAGGATGAATTAATATGGACATTGAATTGCTCGGGTAGATTCACAATAAAGTCATTTTATAAATTACTTATAGCCTATTCAAGAAATCAGATGCCAAATTCCATGTTAGAGGTGTAAAACGGATTGAAGTTCGCGGACCAATCCGTGGACTTTACAAGTTTTAACAGAATTGGACCACCTAAAATTTGGTCTATTTTTTTATGGATAATGCGGTCTGGTCTGGGTAGACTAAAATTGGCACAGACCGAGCGAATATGGACCAATCCGCAAACTTATAGTTAAAGTCCATGGACCAATCTGTATCCTTAAAGATACGGACTTCTTAACATTTAGTCTATTTTTTTAACGAGTAATACGAACTAGACTTAAACGGATCGGGACAAAATGGACCTGTCCGTATCCAATGGAGATATGGAAAACTAATTAAAGACTTAGATTGATAAACAAACTCTCGACATGAATCATAATAAAAAAGACATAGTGTCTTAGTGACTCTTAAAGCTTCTTCCTTATATTTGGCTCTTTTTACTTTGACTCTCGTATACAATATCTCTATGTGTTCTATACTTCTGATTTTCTGTGTCTAAGCTAGCCATGAGCCTAAGATAGATAAAGACACCACTAAGACGATAGAGCAAAACAACAGCTAGCAAGCAATGGCAAGGCAAGGTGAGGCCATCTGTGATAGTATGACCTCTAATCAAGTGCCATAAGCTACATTAAGTACCATGAGCCATATTAAACATCGTGAGGAGAAAAAGCAATGAACATGGTGTGATGCCAACTGTAGTCCCATTCTGGTTAGTCAATTCTAAAAAATTGATTGCAATTCTATGAGTCCATGACTTTAATCTTCATATTAGTTTATCAATAGGTTTGCGTCAAAATAACACTATTCATGGTTATGTTTTTGCTATGTGATTTATATTTTTGTTGCTTAAAATACTTAACATATGTGTTTTTGTCATTTTGTTTTTATCAAAACAACTTGACATATTCTTGCTTAAAATACCATTAACATATGGTTTCAATTTTTGTCATGTTATTTATATTGTTTGATTTGTATTTTTTCATTTATGTTTTTATTGTTTATGTCTCTGGTGTTTCTATCCTTGTTTGATGTTCTTAGCACTTAATCTTGTTCTTTTTGTTTAGTTTGTGGTTGTTTTTACTAACTTCCTATGTTAAAAGGGTATACAATATGAAATTAATCAAACAAGATTGTGCCTTAATTCATAAAAAACAAACTAACTCAAATTTTGATGCTAAGTGGTTAGCTATAATTTAATAGGAAGTTTGCTTTAATTACATTTAATTTTTGCAACAAGATAAGTTGAATTCATCTGTTATTGGTTTGATTAGTAAAGTGTATTGATTGAGTTAAATAAGTTATTCAATAAATAAATAAATAAATTGTGTATTTGTAAATTGACAAGTAGGTATAAATATGGAAGATTTGCAAGATATAGAGATAAATCAAGAATAAAATTTAGGTAATTCTTAAAGGCATGATCCTAGCTCCTAATTGGGAGCTCAAAATAGCACTTAACATTTTGAGGTTGAAAAAGAATCTGAACCTTAAACAAATAATGTTGACACTAAGGGAAAAAAAGAACAACAACTTCATATGTGTGGAATTTTTAACCCTAAATGTATAATTAATGAAAGACTAAAGAAAAAATGTAAAAGGTGTCAGATGATTTTATTTGGGGATGGTAGAAGCCAAGGTACTTCATATCTTTCCCATCATGTAGAGAAATGTGAGAGAATCAAAATGATGAAAAATAATAGAATTTCCCCTATGATTCTTGATCATTTAGGAGAGTTGAGAAGTAGGAGAATTAATCCTAAAGTTTTGAAAGAAAAAATAGCCATAACCATCATAAAACATGACCTTCCTTTCAAGTTTGTTGAATATCAAGGGGTTAGAGATTTTTTAAATATTTGAATAAAGATGTTAGATTTATTTCTAGAATTGCTACAAGTTATGGCATGTCAAAAATTTATAATGAACACAAGGAGAAATTGAAAGAAAATTTATCTAAAACTCCTAACAAAATATGTTTCACTTATTATATGAGGACCATTTGCTCTAATAAGGGTTATATTTGCCTAATTGCATAATTTGTTGATAATGATTGGCACTTGAAAAGTATGATTCTTACTTTCGGTGATATGCATCCTCCATATTCGAGTGTGATGTTAGCAAAAAAAGTAATAGGTATATTAATTAATTGGAAGATGGACAAGAAAATTTTTCTCTCACTTTAGATAATGTTTTTACTAATGATAGCATGCAAATAATCTTAAAAACTTATATGATTTTAGAAGGAAGCTTACTTTATGATGATGAGTTTTTTCTTAGTTATGGTTCTGCTCATGTCTTAAATTTCATTGTTCAAGAGTGGTTAAAAGTAGTCTTAAGTGCTTGTCATAGAATTAGAGAAAGTATTAGTTATGTCAAAGGGTCTGAGGGTAGAAAGAAGAACTATAAAAAGTGTACAAGAAGGGTTTCAATTGATAGTAATGCACATTAAAGGTTAGATGTGCTTACTCAATGGAACTTTACATTTTTTATACATAAAGGTGCTTTGAAATATAAGCATGTATTCACTAAGGTTGCATGTTTTAATAATAATTATAAGCATTGTCCTATAGATGAAAAGTGGAAAAGAGGGGAGATAATTTATATATTTTTAAAACTATTTTATAATATGACTAATTTAGTTTCAAAATCTAATTATCCTACATCTAATTTGTATTTTTGCTAAGTTTGAAAGATTGAGAAATTTCTTATGGAGAACATGAACAATAAGGATAAGGTCATAAAAGCCATGACTTGTAATATAAAGACAAAAATTGATAAATATTAAAGTCAGTGTTCTACTTGCAATGGTAGCCATCTCTAATCCTTATTTGAAATTGACAATGTTGGAATTTAGTTACCAAAATATAGATCCCTCCTCTTATCAAGAGAAGAATGATATGATGAAGAATAAATTATTTGAACTCTATGAAGAGTATGCAAAGAATTCTTCTAGTCCTAACTCCTCAAATGTTAATCGAATGGCCCATGGTCATGATTCTTTGACCTTTTCTATAAGCGCTTCAAATGTGATTGATGTAAGTTTAAAACTTCATCTTGTGTGATTTATTTATTTTATTTTTTTAATTTAAATTGTCATAACTTTATTTTCCTTATAGATCTAGATTCATTTTAAGAATAAAATTATTAGCCCAGCTTCTAATTCCAAGTCTTAAGTATAAATCTACTTGAAGATGTCATTGCTTGATGTTGAATTGTATAGAAATCTAGATGTTTTAGCATGGTGGTAAGAGTATTCTAGGAGATTTCCTAACTTATCACTCATGACTTATGATTTGTTGAGTGTTCCTATCATAACCATAGCTTCAGAGTCAACATTTAACATTAAAGAAAGTGTGTTAAACAAGTATAGGAGTCGCCTTTTTCCAAAAAAAGGTTCATGCTCTCATATGTACATGTAGTTGGCTTTATAGTTTTGATGCTACTAGTAATGTTTTTGGTTTAAAAAATTATTGTTTTCTAAATTTTATATAATTTAGTGAAAAATTATAATCATAATTTCATAATTTGTAGATGTTGAAGATGATGAAGATGAAATAATTTCAGAGGAAGATTCAAACAATCCAAGTATAACTATAAATACTATTAGAGAAGATATGATTTTATTTGTAATTATTTGCATTTTAGTTTAAATATTTGAAAATTTTATTTCATAATTTTCCTTTCTTTCCATAATTCAAAGATCCTTATGATTTTGCTTCATCCATTTTTATTTCTTTACTAGTTACTACTTATGACTTAATGCTATTAATTAATTTGTCCTTCTATGACAAGTGGCTCTCACTTATGATTGAAGTTTGAATCTAATATGTTTAAATCATGGATAGTGCTAATTATTTTCAATTATAGCTTCTCATATTGCCTTTATTTCATTATCTATAATGGAATTATGGATGGATGTTGTTGTTAGATTTTAGAATGTGTTAATAAAGTGTTTATGTTTCAATTTGTCAATATTTTGAGCAAGCAAGTGTTCGGACAACTTAATCTTATTTTATGTAAGGTTCTCTAGTTCTATAATTATATATGTAAAAGAACAATCGACATTTTACTTGAAAAAATAAACTTTTTTGTTGAGAGCAACCCACTAGCCTACTTGTCTCATATACAAGTAACTGTGGGCCTACACTCCTTAGACCATTTGGGATACAGGCTAAATGGGCCAAGCCCATGCAGGCTTACTCTATTCAACTTGCCTAGCCCTACATTACATCCTTAATCCTAAGTTAAGTTACTACAGTATCAATATCAATTATAATCTTAGGTCGATATCTATCAAGCAATGCTAGCTGAGTTTTACAATCCCTTATGTTTTAAATATTAATTTCACATCAATAGTAGTGCAACATCCAATAAAAATTTAGTAGCTAAAGATAGATAAAATTAAACCAAACAGTGTCTATTAATGGATAATTAGTAGAAATACTCATTAATACTAGTAAAAATATTTATTAGTTTTAGTAGATAAAAAAATCTATTAGAAGTTATTTAAGAAAATATGAGAAAATTAAGAGTATTCAAGATTCAAGATTGGTGGTTTGGAAGTAAATTAATGTTTTTACTTAAAAGTACTCTAGAATAAACCCAAGTTAGCAAAATTGTAATTCTTGACATACACTAGCAAAAGTGCACAATTTTGATAAAGTAGAAGGAGTCGTTTGGAATAATTAAAAGGCTTTAGGGTAATATAACTTAACTATGGTATAGGATGCTAAAGTAATTTTTAATTAGTTTAGGATTTATTAGTAATAAAGGCTTAATGGAGGATTTAAGATGATGTAAGGGGTGATGTTATCTTGATGATGCAAGCATAATGATGTCATGGACTTGAAGGCTACTCCAAGAGTTTCCTAAAATAACTAAGTGTAGTTTAACTTCTCCCATACCAAACATATGCATGACTAGAGAGAGAATGTAGAGAAAGGAAGTGCTATTTTAAATGTTTTTGCCAAATTCTAGTAAATTTTCATTATTACTTTAAGTATTCGTAGGAATTGAAAGCATTTTTAGTCTCTTGGTAAACTTAGAAATCCATAAAATTTCATGAATTGATCTTTTTTTCATAGTTCTTTTTTTTTTTTGAATTTTTCGCTAATCTATGTTATTTTAGATGCTACACTTTACATTTTAGTCAAAGGAATCAAACATCTCAAGCATCTTTAAGTGAGTAAAAATCCACCTTTTTTCCTCTTAGTTTTCTTTCTTAATGATGTTTATATATAAGATGTATGTCTATTTGTGGTCGACAGGGTGCTAAAGCCATGACTATTCATGGTAGATTATTTATTATTCTTATTCTATGGTTGATAATATGTTGAAGCCATGACTATTATGATGAATTAGTTTGAAAATTTTTATGATGAAAAATTGAAAGTATTGATTTTGAAAATGATTTCATTAAAATAGCAAAGTTTTAAAAATATAATTTTACATAGAAATGGAAGAAAAAAATTAATGAGAAAGTAAGAAGTGGTTCTTGGTTTTTACGCCTAAATATAGGAAAAATTCTATTTTTAATACTAAAAAAGGTGTTATACTACATTTTACTCTAAATAAAATGTGATAAAATACATGAATATCAAGTTTTAAAGGTAAAAATGAATTGGTTTTGTTACTTGATAACTTTCAAGGTTTTTAGGGATGAAAGTGAACCTTGCTTGTGAGAATTATGGTGTAAAGGTAAGCTATGGCATAGCTAAAGTAATTTTGCATACTGATTCATCAAATCATCATGAATTTTGAAAACTACGTACTTTTTAAAATCATAACTTATTTGCATGTGAGGTATTGCATTAGATATAGTTTTAGGAAAGGTTAGTAAATGGTCACTTGTAGTGACTTCCTACACTATCTAGAAGCGAGTCATGATAAAATTGGTATTGGAGTATGATCTAGGGCAAATTAGTGCATTTCTTTTAAACCATAAGTTATAAAGTTCTAATTGTCTAAGTGAATGATTAAAATCATTGAGCCTTCATAATAAATCGATGATTATCAAAAGGGGGCATGGATAGATTTATCCTTTTACCTTTTATACACTAGATTTTGTAAGAACCACTTTTATCCATAAGCAACCGAGGATGACAGAAGTAAGCATATCTATCCCTGACTTAACTAAGATTCTTAAATCTATTAAAACCTTTAACCTAAGTGCTTGTAATGATTAAATTAGCATAAGAAAAAGTGTAGACTAATGGTTTAAATTAGCAAAGGCACTTAGTGGCTAATCTTGCTAAGTATGTTTAAGCCTTAGAGAAGACTTGTTGAACAAATGTAAGATATATATAATCTTCCAAATTTTATTTCTTATGCTAATAATGAATGATTATATCTTATATTTTATTTGATTTCTAGTAGGAATGAAAGTTATCACTGAAACAAAATATTGAAAGGCCAAGCTAATTTATTATTAATGCACAAAAAATATAACCTCATACATTGTGAGTACCTTATAGGAAATTTGGCTTATCAAGGGAAATTAAACCTTGAAACTACTAAAAATAAGGCATTAAGGTCTTGAGACAAGTAAGAAATCAAAATGGACCATGTTTTGCTAAATAAACATTATGTGTAATCCATGTGTAAGAGCCATTAGCTTAGAGTGTGAATTTCAAATAAAAGTGGTAATGAAATAAGAAGTTTAATTTATACCTAAATTTATTGAACCACATTTGTTTATTAAGACAAGATAATAAATATGGCATAGGTATCCTATATGTAGTCTTGGTTTTGAGTTATGAGTAATGGCATACCTATTTTAGATATGAACAAACCATTTGAATTCACTTTAGTGGTTAATCATGGAGCATGTAACAAGGATAGATAGTAAAGGAAGCAACAAAGAGTAATAAAAGAGTGTTGCAAGTGACAGTCTAAGGTGTGGAATACTTTATCTTGTAAATATTCCTAAAGAGTCAATGTTAACTAATTCAATATAGCAAGATGTCAAATTTAAGGGTACAAAGTATCATATTAATTTATCATTCCACTAAAATTCTAAGAAACTATATGTCGTAATCCCCTAATAAGTAAGGTGCTTTAAATGATTGTTAGGATTGAATAATTTGTAACTTAAGTAAGAAAAGATAGAAAATTAAGAAAATCTTGGTAGGAAGATTTGGAATCAATGTGACACTATATATAGCTCTTCAACTCCATGATAGAGATAGTTGTTTTAGGAAACTTAAGTGGTTTAGTGGTGGATAATACTATAGAAGGGGAGTAAAGAAAGAGTTTTGCAAGAGAAACTATATGGATGCCACTTTACATGCTTGTGTCACATGTTATACATATAAGGATGAATAAACATTGTGTTTTTCCTAGTAAGGGGTGTGCTTGAGTATGTGTACAAGAGTAATAAAGAGAAATAATGGTTTGGCATATCTTTTGTTTATTCAAAATATACTAATCATATAGTTTGTTTAAAGAGTTATGTCAATCAAACATTTGATTATGTCATAACTTAGGTTAATCTTATGATTTATGATGACTTAATGTTACGTTGATAACCATATAATAATGTGTGGATGAGCTAGCAATTTGAAAACCTATGAGTAAAAGTAAAGTATCAATAAGATGAAAGGAAACCATTAGTGTTACCTCATGGACAAACATGGTTAACTCAATAGTCAATAATATAAACTAGAATTAATTGGGTTCCTATAGTTAACTATCTAGCTAACTATAAATGCCAAAATTGCTTTTTGGATACCTATAGTCAATTATACAATCCATCGCAACCTCACTTCCATACATTACTATAGGGTTTATGGACTTAGAAAATGTCCTGCATATCTATTCTTTTAAGATGAAGTTAAATAGAAACAAATATGAGGAATGAATAGGAAATGAATTAGTAAAGGTGATTATAATGGTTTTATGTATTATGGAGCCTTGAAAGTTTATAGAATCATAAATTTTATCTAAATATACAAATGTATCATAGTTTTACTCACAAACACATGAAAGAACATGCTAAAAGTTATGTAAGAAAAAAATAGAGGCAATGTGACATTAATGGGACATAAAGTTTTAATGTTTGGATTTAATGTTTAAATTATAAGGATGAATCATTTATGGCTTTTGTTTTAATCATGAAGATGGAAGCTTTGATGTAATTCGGGTGTATATACCAATTAAACCTAAATACTTAGCCTATTAAATTATAATTGGAATGATAAACTCAAATGACATATATGTTTTTTAGTATAAAAGATGAATATTCATATTATGAAATTTGAAATTCAAAGTAATATGTTAAATATTATTACTAAGATTTACTTGTTTAGTTAATGAGTATTGCATAGCATTAGGTAATGTGTTTGAATGGCAAGAAGATCTAAGTAATCTATTCTAAATAGGCATACTAGGTATAAGGAAACCCAAATAGTTAAGAGAGTTGTAATTTAACTATTTTGTTTGAAGTGAAATGAGAAAGATGATGAGCTGTTTATTAGGTAAACCAAAGATGATTATTCAAATAACTAAGTTATTTGTGTAAAAAAAAGAGTAGCACATTATAACGAATATGGTGAATAATAAAATTTGATAAATAAAGGGAAATGATTACTTGTACTTGAAACTGGTGGACATAGAAATTGATAAGGGATACACTTAAAGCTAAATAATCTAGGCATAGATATATTATACTTTCAGTAAAGGAATAAAATTAAGAGGTTTAACCTTTAAAGGTTAGATAGTGTAAGTGACCTATAAAGTTTTATTCATAAAAGTTCAGATGCCTAACGTCATAAGTGTATCTTTTGTTTAGGGAAACCTAGCAAATTCAAGTAAGATGAAATTATTTCACTCAAGTTACATGAGATGAAATAACTGTTAGGAATTTGGATTATTACATGCAGCGGAATTTCAAATTTTTGATTCAAATTCTACCTAGGATTCATGCAAAAAGCATAAATCAGTGATTAGGATTTTACCTATTGGGCACTCGTGTTTCTACTGATCAAAACTTGAGAGCGAATGAATCAAACGCCAGCCAGAAGGTACAACATCTCTACGGTATCCACACGGAGTGAACAACGACCTCTTGCCCTCCACGAATCTACTAGGATGCGTTTCTCTCTCTAGGAACTAGGATTTTGATGTTTTCTAAGTGATTTTAGGTTTTAGGAAGTCTATGAGTGTGTCTCTAATGTGCTGCCCTCAAGCCCCCTTTTATAGAATTTAGGCAAGCTACAATCCTAGTCCTACTAGGATAATACTTTCAAAATTCTAATCACACTTAACAACTCATTTTATCCTTATCCTAGAGATAATGAGGAGAGATATGACTTATCTATTAATTATCTAACATTAGATAATATTATCTCATAATATAAATATCTTAATATTAGATAATTGCATATAGTTATCAAATATCAAAATAATATTATCTCATAATATATTTATCTAATATCTAATAACGTAATTATTTGATATTACTTTAATATCAAATAATATCACATAATATATATATATATATTACGTGAATTTATTATTCTTAATAATATATATATGTACAAAAATAAGTCCAATTAATTGGATATTAATATAATTAAAGTCCAATTAATTATTGTCTTATTCCTACTCCTTTTGTGTGATCCTGTAGGTTCTTACTATGTTGATATTGACTTATTATTGAGCCATAGACAGTAAGCGGTATCTAACAATACATCACTGCCACTCAAGTAGTAAGAATATTTGTGATTCGACATCCACCTAATACATGATCAACGTTTTGCATCATAACCCTTTTGTAATAATATCCAAACTGAACTAGAGGCATGGAATGTGTCATCCTCGTCAATGTTCAATTTATATTTCTTGATACTGAGTAGACTTAAATTAAATTATTAATATCACATATTAATTTAATTAAGTATGGCCATGCATTTTTAAGTCTCACTCAATCAAGGGGCCCAAGGATATTTCTCTTTTATAGAAGAGTAACAAAATCCCATCTACATCACTTACTTCCCTCTGCACGATTTATGACACATCCAATCAATGCCCTACTTTTCATCCTGATTAAAAGTGACATAGGACAATATTAAAGTGAGTAATTCCTCATGTAGGGAACCATAGTAACTTCAAGTCAAAGGTTTATGTGTATTTGTGATCATATGAGAATAACTTATGATACGTTTATTCATGCAATATTCTCATAGTGGGTCAATCCAGTACATTGTTCACTAGAGATATACTCATGTATTGACTTGATATCACATATTCATGATTCGTAATCATCAATCACTATACATGCTAGTCTTGATGTATTATTACTATCCTTTTTGTAATAATACTTGATTAGGGGTATTTTAGGAATAGCAAAACTATTCCAAGGATAATTATTATATTAAGTTATAAATTGCGCATAATAATAATAAAATTATAAAAATAAAATATAATAATTAAATTGCCTAAAATAAAACATAATACATTGTGTATAACTTCAGTCATCTATATGATTAGTTCTAGGACACACACCAACAATAACCAATTAGATGTAAAATTAGAATTTGTATAGTATAATCAATGTTAAGTTGAAAATATAATAAAGAAAAACTTTTATTCTCAAATTCTACGCAATATTTGAAAGCTTTAAATCTATGGCGAGAATTAACGACTTTATCTTGATTTGTAATTATAATGACCATGTATCATTTTTTATCTATACCTCTTACCATGATGTTTGAGAACAAAATCTATGTTAATATGAAAATATTGATATTATACTATGACTCTATAATATGCTAAATGAGTAACTTTAGAGAAACTTCTTTCCTTGCATGTTGGTTTGAAGCTTTAAAAGAATTTTGTACAACCTATGACCTAAGAAAAATTTATGTTAAGGAAATGAGCTTATGTAATCCAATAAGTTGAATTGTTTGTCTTGGTAATTGTTATGTATATCAAACTTATGAATGAATGTACAATAAAAACATTCAAGGTTAGTTGGTGACACCTCTTGATATATGTATACCCATAATAGGGTATGATATGTGATTAAGCTAGAATTAAATAGCTCATGTGAAAGTGTGATCTATGCAAAAACTTATACTAACATGCTCCATGGTAAGTAAGCTTCAATGTCTATTAAATCATTATAAAAGATATGCAATAAGAGTTAGGGTTAACTGTTACATGATAAGGTTGTGACTATATGGAAATGTAAAATAATTCTATTAAAAAGAGGCCTTAGAGGTTCTTTTTAATTGGATGTACTTAAATTGGTCTTACATTATGACACCTAGTAAAGACCCAAGTAGTTGAAATCCAACAAAGCTAAACTAAATAGTGTTTATTAGTAGGTAATCTATAGAATTAATCTTTAATATCAGTAGAAGTATTTATTAGAATTAGTAAACAAAAAGATTTACTAGGAATTATCTAGGAAAATTTTAAGTAAAATAGAAGTGTTTAAGATCCAAAGTTATTAAGATTTTGGAGTAATTTAGTGGTTGTGCTCAAAAGCACCTTATGAAAACCCTAATGTGCCAAAAATGTATATCGGGGCACTTAACGAAGGGCATACACCATTATAGGAAAAAGAATAGGAATATGACAAAGTCTAGGGGTATTTTTGGAAAGATTAAGAAAATTTCTTAATTAAGGTCCTAATGAATAATTAGAAAAAATTATTAGATTAAGGAATGATTAATTAGGATTAGGAAGATGATAGGAAACTTCTTAAAGAGTTAGTCAAGGAAATAACATATATAACAATGTAAATACAAAGATAACATATGCCATGACACAACCATAAATACTAAGACAAAAAGAACAAGACTAAGAAACAAAGACTTGAGAAATTTTGTATCATCTTTTATAGTAAAAACCGTGCACCTTGTTTCTATGCAATCTAGTTCATTTCTTTCTTATATGAATAGCCAAGCTTAGCTTTATTTGTTGTAGACACACATAAGCTACACAAATAGAGAGAAATTTGTTGAGAAAGAGTGAGATTTTGTCATTCCTTAGAAAGATCTTATTATTTTTTACAGCATTCTTCAAAGTTAGTTGGACAAAAAAATTTGTTGATCTTCTAAAAGGAGCTATAAGCCTCTAAACTTCCATAAATTCATCTTTTTTTCATGATTCTTATTATGAATTCTCTACTAATTTCATATTATGTTGGATAGCATGCTTTAAATGTTAGGTAAGGGAATTTAAGGATCACAAGCATTTTTTAGTAAGTAAATACCTACTCTTTTTCTTATTGGTTGTCTTTTTAGAAGATGTTTATGTACAAGATGTATATGTGATTTTTGTTGTTAGATTGGATCCTCGAAATTCATAATGGGTTAATGGTTGAACTGTTTTCTCAAAACTCAAGAAAAGATTTTAAAAAAAATGGTTTTGTAGTAACCAAGTAGAATTCATGACTTTCCTTGTTTTTAATGGAGAAAAATATCTTGTTTTCATGCTAAAATTTAGTAAACACTAAACCAAACCATTATAAGGATGGTTTAGAGTTATTTCATCAAGCATTTCAAGCAAAAAGTATTACAAACCAAGCTCGTAGCTATATTGTTGTTTAGAAAGGAAATTTTCTATTTTTATAAGAAAAACTTGTTGCACTAAGTTCAAATTTGTTCTTGAAATGTTTATTAACCAATATGTCATGATTTTTATAGTAAATACATGTTTAAAAATATATTTGAAAGCTAGATTGATTGATGTTGAAAAATTATTTTCAAAATTAGTACTTTAAGTGAAAATTGGTTTCTTTCTAGTTAGTTTTCCTAATAAAATGTTCCAATTACTTAAACATGTTCTATGACTAAAAATTATAATTTAATGATATTTTAAGCTTCTCAAACTTGGCTAAAAATTTTTAGAAAATTTCTTAAAAATTTGTACATGAAAAAAGTTTCTAAAAGCTAAAAAAGCTTTTTTTTTTTTAGTATATTGGTTGCTTGAGTTAAGAAAAACTTGTATAAATTAAATTAGGTATAAAAATGGTTCAAAAATGATATTTTATGACTTATTAACTATTCTAAAAATTTTCATAAAATTTTATTAAAATTTGAAATTTAAAATGATTTTTCCAAGCTAAAAGTACAAATTTTAATAATTAGATATATACAAGTATCTTGTATGATTTATTTTGGGCATAAAAAAAGCTTAATGATGTTATTAAATACCTAAATATTAATTATGAATTTTTAAAAAAAAATTAATGACGCTTGCTATTTTAAGTAAAATTGATAAGTACAAGAATGATTATTAGAAACTAGTACATGTTTGTGATTGTTTCTTAGTTTTGGATGTTAATGTTTGGTAGAATTGAATAGTTTATTCACTACTAGGAAGCACCTCAAAATACTTTAATAGGTAAGGAAAATTAGCTTTCTTACTTATCATAATAATACACAAAGTATAGATTTAAAACTACTTAGAAACAATAGTTGTGAAACTTAAAAATATTAAGTTGTGCTCCACACAATTTTACTAGAAAAACCATAAGAAACATGGTATTTTCACACTAGTATTTGTGTGATTAACATGAGATAATAATAGCTTAAGTGTGTACTTGATGGTTGAAGGCAACATTATGAAAAAAAATGAACAGTGCTTTGGGGGTTTCAAAATGAAACCATAAGCATATTTGACAGGTCAGTACGAGAAATTCTATTTGAATTATTTTTTGACTTATCACATACTAATGCATTTACATGGAAAGAATACTTGTGATTAAATTTTATGAGAATGACTAAAGATCATTCAGCTTTTGAAGAAGCAAAATAGTAATCCGATGTATGAAATAGAAGCATCCTTATTGCTTGTGGTCATTAAAATTATGACAAGGTAGCTATAAATTTTGCTCTGCTAGATTATTTTTATGATATACTTTGATTATGGCTATGGTTAGAATTTTTACCTTACCCTGTTATATGTGATGGTATAATAAAAGCCTTATGAATTTGGCTTTATGTCACGTATGAAATTAAGGCTATATGTTAAGTATGGGCTTAAATGTCATAACTGATATTATTAGCTTCAATGCCACATGTGATTGAAACCTTGTGGAAAGCTTTGGGATTAGGTTGATGCCCTAACTTTTGATTCATATGGAAGGATATGTAGGATAAGATTGGCCTTAGAGAGATAAGATTGGGATTCACATGCGATAAGGTTAGCTAAGAGTGAGAAGAAGGAACTTTTGTGGTTCTTTGCATTTGATAAACATCTTAAGTGTTATATTATGTAAAATTACTTTGCATACTTTTGATAAAAAAGTGTCTTGATATATGTTTTATATATAAATGTTTCTTAGATTAAAATTGATTAGAAAATCTATGTGGCAACTATTACATTAGCTGATAGGTATAGCAATTAGTTGATTCAATTAGTTATTAGCTAATAGTTGATTATATTAGCTGATTTGAATAATTGATTGCATTAGCTATTTCAATAAAAATGTTTAGTAAAATTAATTATTTATAATTAGTTGTTTATATGTAAAATGACAAATATAGGTATGAGTATATTTTATAAATTATTTAAATATTTTTATTATAATATTTTAAATTTTATATATTATTTATTAAATTAATTTTTTATAAATAATATATTATTATAATTTATTATAAATTAAATATTTTTTAAATTATATTAATATAATTTTTATAATAAATAAATTTATTAATAAAAAATTAATAATTATAATTATAGTTTATTTATATTATTTAAAGGTTGTGGAAGGAGGGGTAACAACATCAGAAAATGCAATAGTATTTTACTTTAAAAAAAGAAGGAAGAAGCAACAACAATCGAGCAAAAGGAAGATGCAACAGTAACCAAGTAGCAACCTTAGGGTATTTATGTACTTTTCTGTAATAGTAACTAAGAAGTTGAAAGAAAACGCTGCAAGTAGCAACATTTTCAATATTAGCTAATTGGGAGTAAAAAGCTATTTGAAACAGCTACTAACCAAACAGTTGATTTGGCTAATTTAATTGGTCAATCAACTAACTTCTGGTCAAACAGCCAAAAGCTACTCCAATTGATGTTTACCAAATAAGCTCTAAGTAATTATATTACTTTGCTTATGGATATATATTTTTTTAGATACTACCCTAGATAGCACCCCACAAGATCATTGATGTATGGTGGTAGATGTATTGCACTTTGTTTAACATATATCAATGGGAGTTGCACTTCACCCTACTAATTCATGAGGATGGTGGCATTTTCTAGTAGGTTAGGATGTAAGTGATCTTTTTAAAGTAGCACTCTCTAGAGGAGAGCTACTAGTTAGATTTGTCGAATCCACCACTTGATGAACTTATCTTGGCTTAAGGAATTTTTAATGTTCCTATTGATGACTCGCCTCTTGATCCTATTGTTTTGGCTCCCAATCTACCCACTTTGCTTGCATTCCTAACACTTATAGTTTCCTTGCCCATATTAGTTGCGGTATAGACCTCACCATGCAATCCACCAGGTCTCTCTGATTTTTTTCCACCTTTTGATGACCATGATGAGTGTGAAGTGGAATTTTATTTTGATGTTTCAAATGATAGTCAGTCTAGTTAATAATTGTTAACTAATTTTATTTTTTTATAAATTTTAACTAACTTTACAACATTAGTAGAAATAGTTTAACAAAAGAGTGTATGGTAAAACACTAGTAACTTCTATCTAAAGAGAAATATATATTCAATTATGATGATGTAAATATGATATATTACTGCATGTTTTATCTACTTACTTGACAAATTTTGTTTTTAAGGGATGATTTGGAAACAATACAGATAAAGGTTTTCATGACTTTCCAAAGGAAAAGAATAATGGTTTTCATCAATAACTGAGATAACCAATTTCCAAAAAACATGTGACCTATCTTAAGAAGCATTTTTACTTAGATTTAAAGATATAAATCCAATCCCTAATTTTAATGATATTTTTGAAGTTTTTTTAAAATCAAAATAAGATCAAATATTTCATTAAGTTTTATAACCTAGTCCTGAACTATTATGTTGTCTCTTGATTTGAACTTAATTCTTTTAATGAATCGAAAATTGAAACTCCCTTACTTATTAATACCTTATTCCTCATTTACTAGATGATTATTACGCACTCATTCGCCATCTACCTCAAGCTAATACGGGATATCTTAAATTTCTGTATTTCATACAACATGAACAAGAGTAATATAATTATACAAAAGTTCAATTTACAAAAGATACATCCATCATATACAATATCACCAACTATACAATTATTTACAACTTCAAACATCATTGCCCTTTATCATGAGAGCCTTTGGAAGCATCACCTGGAATGATTAGTCACAATACAGAAAACATAAGAAACAAAGTTTCCCAGTAGCTAGCTATTGCCATAAAAACATTTCAAGCCATTCCAGATCCTTAAGCAAATAAAACGTACATTTCGAAATCAATCAAACATTTTCATCTTATTCAATACCATACCATTGTAAGAAACATGCACTGTACACAACAATCATCAAGCCCATTCAAGAACTCATATCAATATCTAGATGACCATCATAGATAATCGTACCTAGGCCTATATACAGCATTTCACTGTCTTCCCGGGGTACTCGGGCCAAAGGCCTAACATACAGCATTTCACTGTCTTCCCGAGGTATCGAGCCATAGGTACCGCACACAGCAATTGTATTATCATCCCAGGGAACTCGAGCCATAGGCCTAATACAATATTTTACTGTCTTCTCGGAATGCGCACACAGCAATTTCATACACATTCCATACAATGGCATAAAATTCATAAAATTATGTAAATAGAAAACAAAGCTTAAGGATAAAGCTAGCTACCTTTTACAAGCTTCCAATGTGATGTTCCCTTTGCTCTCACTTAAAAACTTCTTAACACTTCCTCTTGCCTTTCCAAGTTGGCACTCCTCAGTCTATACAAATACACATCATAGTTTCTTATTAGAACATCATCACTTTCCCTAATCCTCATGTATTCTTTACTTTCTCCACTGAATTAAATGCATACTTAGATGCTCTATACTTTGCTTTCAAGCCTTGAAATGACACATATGAACATTAGAAAAGGATCCAGGGGTAAAGCCATGCAAAACCTGAAGAAACCAAGCCAAAAAGTTCACTTGACAAAGTACACGAGGTTTACATACCCCGTGTTCAGGGCCGTGTTCCTTACTGGATCACTTCAAGGCTTCACTGGGTTACTCGACAAAGAACACGGTGGTGAACACGGGCCGTGTTCTACCCCGTGTACCTTACTGCCCTTCAGTTCTGAAGTAAACACGGGGAGTGTTGCACCCCGTGTAGCACACTGATCAGCTTCGACGAAGAACATGGGGTACAACACGGGCCGTGTTCTACCCCGTGTACATCACTGATCCTCCGAAAACACATTAAACAGCTAAAACTCCTTCCTTCCTTCTTTTTCATATTCATAGTTTTGGCTTCCCAAAAGGGAAAATGCACACAAACACTTTCACAATTCAAAGTTTCATCTTTCATAGGCTTTAAGCTTCATAGAAATTATTCTAACTTCATCATTTTAGCCAAGTTCCAAACATATCATGCTAACTCTACACATGCACCATTATGCCTCTAAAACCCAAGTGTGTACATCATGGTTTCTTGCTATTTTTTTACACCAAACCAAAGCCATAGCTTAACATAACAACATCTAAAACACCATTAAACATATTCAAATCATCCTAAACTCCATTTTCAATCACCCTTGACCACACCAACCTCAAGATTTCAAGAAACTAAGAAGAGTACATTAAAGAGCTCTTAGAGGAGGACATTTTTACCTCTTGGTGCAACTTGAAAATCCTCACTTGGAGCTCCCCAAACTTAATCAAACCTGAGCTTTTCCTCAATCTAAGCACCTCAATGGATAGAGCTTGAGGAGAAGAGCAACTTTCCCTTCTACACCTTAGCTTGAATCTAAGTATTTTTGGGTGAAAAAACTAAGAGAAACTTTCTCTCTCTTCCTTCTCTCTCTCTCTCTCACACGTTCAAGCTTGCTTTCATGGAGTTGCTGCAGCTTTTGGAAAAATGGAGAAGAAAGTGGGGTTTTCATGAAGCTTCTAGGGGCATTTTGGTCCTTTTTGAAATTTCCAAGTGTATTTTAGTCCTTTTTCACCAATTAGTAAGGCTATTTTTGCCAATATTTTTCTAATAATGACACTTGTCATAAATCCATTGGTCACACTAATTAAAATCACATATTGCACCCCAAAATCTTAGTTATTCACATTAAATCCCAAATCCTTAATTATTTACACTTTAACCACACTCGATTTTGCACCTTTGCAAATTAGTCCATAGGGTTTCTGTCTGTTTAAAATTCCTTACACTATCAGACTCAGACAACTCCCCTTTTTAGGGTTTTCTAATCTCCTCTGATCATTCATACTATTTAGGGAAATTAATTCTTTCCCTACTATCCGTTTTCCTTCAAAATTTCGTTTACCTTGCGCTTAATTCCTTTCAACTTGAGATTCACCCATCAGGCTAATTCAATCATGCTCTTCGTTTCTACAGCCTCAAAAATTAAAGATTCAAATAATAGAATTGAAAATTCGGGACATTACAACTCTACCCCCCTTAAAAGAATTTTGTCCTCAAAATTCGAGATACGTACCTTAAGTAAAGAGATGCGGACAACGATTTCTCATATCTTTCTCAGTTTCCCAGGTTGCCTCCTCCTCTGTCATATTTCTCCATAATATCTTCACTAAAGGAATACTTTTATTCCTTAGTTGCTTCACCTGTACATCCAAGATTCTTTCTGGTTCTAAAGTGAATGATAAGTTTTCATGTATTCTCAATCCTTCATAATTTATAACATGGGTGGGATCCGGATGATACTTTTTCAACTGAGAAACATGAAACACATCATGCAATTGTGACAATTCAAGAGGCAAGGCAATTCTGTATGCTAATGGTCCCACTCTCTCAATGATCTGAAATGGACCAACATACCTGGGATGAAGTTTCTTAACTCTGAGTGATCTACCTATACCCGTAACTGGAGTTACTCTGAGAAAGACATAATCATCCACCTCAAATTCTAGGGGTCGTCTCCTTTTATCTGCATAACTTTTTTGACGACTTTGTGCTGCTAGTAATCTTTCTTTGATGAGTTTTATTCGCTGAGTGGTTTGATCCACTAATTCTGGCCCCAAGATAGTTCTTTCATTCAATTCTACCCAGCACAAAGGAGATTCACACTTTCTACCATACAAAGCTTCATATGGTGCCATTTGTATGCTAGCATGAAAACTATTATTATAAGCAAATTCAGCTAATGGCAAATATGAATCCCAATTCCCTTTCATTTCTAGCACACAAGACCTTAACATATCTTCCAACGTCTATATGCTTCTTTCTGTTTGTCCATCTGTTTGTGGGTGATATGCAGTACTAAACCTTAGCTTCGTACCCATTGCTTCCTGCAAAGTTCTCCAAAATCTAGAAGTGAATCTAGGGTCTCTATCAGATACAATACTATTAGGTACACCATGCAATCTAACAATTTCATTAATATAAATTCTAGCTAACTTATCTAAAGAATACGTAATCTTAATAGCCAAGAAATGAGAAGATTTTGTAAGTCTATCTACAATCACCCAAATACTATCATTCCCAGCGGATGATCTTGGAAGTCCTACAATAAAATCCATAGCTATACTATCCCACTTCCATTCAGGAATATCCAAAGGATGCAATAATCCAGCTGGTCTTTGATGTTCTATTTTGACTCTTTGACATGTCAAACACTTAGACACAAATTGGGTGACATCAGATTTCATTCCCGGCCACCAAAAATTTTTCTTTAAATCTTGATACATCTTAACAACTCCAGGATGAATGGTATATTTACTTTTGTGAGCCTCTTCCATAATTTTGCCCCTCAAATTGTCATCAGGTATATACACTCTATTTTTAAATCTAAGTAATCCATCTCCGAACATACTAAAATCCTTGACTTCTTCTTGCCCCAATTGTTCCATCCATCTTTTAGCCAGATCATCTTTTTCTAAAGCCTCTTTAATCCTCTCTTCCAAGTTACTAACAATTCTAACTTCACTAACCATCAATACTCCATATTTTTCAGATACATTCAGATTTAAATCCCTAATTCCCTCAAGCAACTTATACTCTTCCACCATCATTGACGCGATATGTATGGATTTTCTACTAAGTGCATCCGCCACCACATTTGCTTTTCCTGGATGGTATTTAAGAGTA
This sequence comes from Sindora glabra, assembly GCA_020226215.1. NCBI lineage: Eukaryota > Viridiplantae > Streptophyta > Magnoliopsida > Fabales > Fabaceae > Sindora > Sindora glabra. Next base: position 71,109,114 of record CM035226.1, on the reverse strand, counting down.
AAATCATAATCCTTCAGAAATTCTAACCATCTTCTTTGTCTCATATTCAGCTCTTTCTGATCAAAAAGATATTTGAGGCTTTTGTGATCTGTAAACACCTCAAACTGTGTACCATACAAATAATGCCTCCAAATCTTTAATGCAAATACAACAGCTGCTAACTCTAAATCATGTGTAGGATAATTCTCCTCATGAGGTCTCAACTGTCTGGATGCGTAAGCAACTACTTTTCCTTCCTGCATTAACACACATCCTAACCCTTTTTTAGAGGCATCACTATAAATTGTAAACAGCTTATTAGAATCAAGAACTATTAACACTGGGGCAAAAGTCAATCTATTTTTCAGCTCTTGAAAACTTTGCTCACATTTATCTATCCACACAAACGGTTGTTCCTTCCTTGTTAATCTGGTTAATGGCAAGGCCAACTGAGAGAAGCCCTGAATAAAACGCCTATAGTACCTTGCCAGGCCAAGAAAACTCCTTATTTCTGTCACTGTTCTGGGCCTTTCCCACCCCAGTACCGCTTCCACTTTATGTGGATCAACAGACACTCCATCTTTAGACACTACGTGTCCCAAAAATTTGATTTCAGGCAACCAAAATTCACACTTACTCAACTTTGCATATAGTCTCTTTTCTCTCAAAGTTTGCAAGACTATATGTAAATGAGTTTCATGTTCTTCCAATGTCTTAGAATAAATGAGTATGTCATCTATAAATACAACTACAAATTAATCTATGTATGGTCGGAAAATTCGATTCATGTAATCCATAAAAATAGCTGGTGCATTTGTTAATCCAAAAGGCATAACAAGAAACTCATAATGACCATATCTAGTTCTAAATGCAGTTTTCAATACATCTTCATTTTTAACTTTCAATTGGTGGTATCCAGATTTTAAATCAATTTTTGAGAAAACAGTGGCACCCACCAATTGATCTAACAAATCATCTATTCTAGGCAAAGGATATTTATTTTTAATTGTCACCTTATTTAGCTGCCTGTAGTCAATACACAACCTCAGATTGCCATCCTTTTTCTTAACAAACAAAACCGGTGCACCCCAGGGAGATACACTAGGTCGAATGAATCCTTTTTCCAATAATTCTTCTATCTGCTTTTTGAGTTCTACTAACTCGGCTGGAGCCATTCTATATGGAGTCTTGGAAATTGGGGTTGAACTTGGTACTAGGTCAATTGCAAATTCCACTTCTCTATCAGGGGGTAATCCACGAAAATCCTTAGGGAATACATCAGCATATTCCCTAACTACAGGTATTTCCCTTATATCTTCATCACACTCAGCTTGTGCAGCAAAGAAAATCATAAACCCTTTAGCATCACTTTCCAGACTACTCTCTGCACGGGTATAGTTTAGGAACATATTTTCCATAAATAACACAGAACAAGATATTTCCATATCCACAGGCATATCAGAACATACAGATACAGTCTTTCTAGAACAATCAAGCACAACACCATTGGCGGATAACCAATCCATGCCGATAATTACATCAATATCATGCAATGGTAGGCATATCAAATCAAGAACACTACATGTACTCTCATACTGTATCACACAATTCAAACAGACATCTGAAGTCACAACTTGGTTTCCTGTGGGGGTATTCACAATCATATGATATGTCAATGTCTCAGGAATCAGGTTCAAACGTCCCACACATTCATAAGAAATAAAGGAATGAGTAGCACCTGAATCAAACATAGCATTTACTAGAGAACCACATAATGTTATTATACCTTGAATGAGTTCAGGTGATTTTCTGGCCTCTTCCTTGGATAAGGCAAATACTCGGCCCTGGGTTGGGGGTCTTCCTTGACCACCACTTGATCTCGATTGGTTGGGCCTAGATGACACAGCCGGGCGAGATCCTGAAGAAGACTCTTCTTTCCCAAATCTACAAGATCTAGCAATATGCCCCGGTCTCTTATAATTATAGCATACTTTCACATAACAAGGTTCGTTTCCATGAAATTTACCACATAAATTACATGGCCTATTACTAACAAAAGATTGAGGAGAAGATTGAATTGGAGGCCTAAAAGCAAGGGATTGACTCCTAGAAGGTGGATTGAAAGTTCGTGGCCTTCTATCACTCCAACTCCTACCTTTACCCTTTTGAAATTCGCCACTAGCTCTTTTCTTAGAAAAATCACCTTCCAAGGACTTCTTCTTTTTCAACGCGGCATCTATGGCTCTAATGGCGCTTACTAATTCTGGATAACTTCTGATTCTTTGGCCGGTGATAGAAATGGCTATTTCAGGCTTAATAGCTCTTTCTAATCTCATGCACTTCCATGCCTCATTGTAATGATCCCTCAAATATCTAGAAAAATTAGACATCTCCTCAAATTTAGTTAAAAACTCTTCTGTGTCCATATCCTCAGCTTGCTACAAATCCAAAAATTCGCACTCCTTCTGATCCCAAATAATTTCGGGCAAATATTGTTCATAGAAAGCTGCCGTAAAATTTTCCCAATTCAAGGGCTGTTCTCTATTCAACATCATCTGTTTAGTACTTTCCCACCAATACTCCGCCTCCTCACGTAGTTGGAAAGTAGCTAACTGTACTCTTTGCTCAGAGTTGCAAGGCACCAGGCCAAAGATCTTCTGGATTTCTCTAATCCAATTTTCTGCTCCACCGGGACCAACTTTTCCATTAAAGGTGGGAGGGTTCATCTTTCTAAATTGATTTACCAACTTGGCTAATTTATTAGCCTGTACCCCCTCCTCAGTTTGAATGGGCCCAATATCTTGGGGTTGATGCTGTTGATCCCCTTGATCAAACCTTTGCTCAAGCCTTTGTAACACTTGAGCTATAGCTGCCATAGCATGAGCCATCTCATCATTCCCTCCTTCACCTGAATCTTTTCTTTTTCTACCTCTACCAGCCATGCTTATATGAAATTTTCAATATTAACACACTTCCATTTACGCATCAACCATCTCCAATTAATAAAACAGATATTCACACATATACAACAAGGCCCTAAAACATGCTCTGATACCAAAATGTAACTCCCTTACTTATTAACACCTTATTCCTCATTTACTAGATGATTATTACGCACTCATTCGCCATCTACCTCAAGCTAATACGGGATATCTCAAATTTCTGTATTTCATACAACATGAACAAGAGTAATATAATTATACAAAAGTTCAATTTACAAAAGATACATCCATCATATACAATATCACCAACTATACAATTATTTACAACTTCAAACATCATTGCCCTTTATCATGAGAGCCTTTGGAAGCATCACCTGGAATGATTAGTCACAATACAGAAAACATAAGAAACAAAGTTTCCCAGTAGCTAGCTATTGCCATAAAAACATTTCAAGCCATTCCAGATCCTTAAGCAAATAAAACGTACATTTCGAAATCAATCAAACATTTTCATCTTATTCAATACCATACCATTGTAAGAAACATGCACTGTACACAACAATCATCAAGCCCATTCAAGAACTCATATCAATATCTAGATGACCATCACAGATAATCGTACCTAGGCCTATATACAGCATTTCACTGTCTTCCCGGGGTACTCGGGCCAAAGGCCTAACATACAGCATTTCACTGTCTTCCCGAGGTATCGAGCCATAGGTACCGCACACAGCAATTGTATTATCATCCCAGGGAACTCGAGCCATAGGCCTAATACAATATTTTACTGTCTTCTCGGAATGCGCACACAGCAATTTCATACACATTCCATACAATGGCATAAAATTCATAAAATTATGTAAATAGAAAACAAAGCTTAAGGATAAAGCTAGCTACCTTTTACAAGCTTCCAATGTGATGTTCCCTTTGCTCTCACTTAAAAACTTCTTAACACTTCCTCTTGCCTTTCCAAGTTGGCACTCCTCAGTCTATACAAATACACATCATAGTTTCTTATTAGAACATCATCACTTTCCCTAATCCTCATGTATTCTTTACTTTCTCCACTGAATTAAATGCATACTTAGATGCTCTATACTTTGCTTTCAAGCCTTGAAATGACACATATGAACATTAGAAAAGGATCCAGGGGTAAAGCCATGCAAAACCTGAAGAAACCAAGCCAAAAAGTTCACTTGACAAAGTACACGAGGTTTACATACCCCGTGTTCAGGGCCGTGTTCCTTACTGGATCACTTCAAGGCTTCACTGGGTTACTCGACAAAGAACACGGTGGTGAACACGGGCCGTGTTCTACCCCGTGTACCTTACTGCCCTTCAGTTCTGAAGTAAACACGGGGAGTGTTGCACCCCGTGTAGCACACTGATCAGCTTCGACGAAGAACATGGGGTACAACACGGGCCGTGTTCTACCCCGTGTACATCACTGATCCTCCGAAAACACATTAAACAGCTAAAACTCCTTCCTTCCTTCTTTTTCATATTCATAGTTTTGGCTTCCCAAAAGGGAAAATGCACACAAACACTTTCACAATTCAAAGTTTCATCTTTCATAGGCTTTAAGCTTCATAGAAATTATTCTAACTTCATCATTTTAGCCAAGTTCCAAACATATCATGCTAACTCTACACATGCACCATTATGCCTCTAAAACCCAAGTGTGTACATCATGGTTTCTTGCTATTTTTTTACACCAAACCAAAGCCATAGCTTAACATAACAACATCTAAAACACCATTAAACATATTCAAATCATCCTAAACTCCATTTTCAATCACCCTTGACCACACCAACCTCAAGATTTCAAGAAACTAAGAAGAGTACATTAAAGAGCTCTTAGAGGAGGACATTTTTACCTCTTGGTGCAACTTGAAAATCCTCACTTGGAGCTCCCCAAACTTAATCAAACCTGAGCTTTTCCTCAATCTAAGCACCTCAATGGATAGAGCTTGAGGAGAAGAGCAACTTTCCCTTCTACACCTTAGCTTGAATCTAAGTATTTTTGGGTGAAAAAACTAAGAGAAACTTTCTCTCTCTTCCTTCTCTCTCTCTCTCTCACACGTTCAAGCTTGCTTTCATGGAGTTGCTGCAGCTTTTGGAAAAATGGAGAAGAAAGTGGGGTTTTCATGAAGCTTCTAGGGGCATTTTGGTCCTTTTTGAAATTTCCAAGTGTATTTTAGTCCTTTTTCACCAATTAGTAAGGCTATTTTTGCCAATATTTTTCTAATAATGACACTTGTCATAAATCCATTGGTCACACTAATTAAAATCACATATTGCACCCCAAAATCTTAGTTATTCACATTAAATCCCAAATCCTTAATTATTTACACTTTAACCACACTCGATTTTGCACCTTTGCAAATTAGTCCATAGGGTTTCTGTCTGTTTAAAATTCCTTACACTATCAGACTCAGACAACTCCCCTTTTTAGGGCTTTCTAATCTCCTCTGATCATTCATACTATTTAGGGAAATTAATTCTTTCCCTACTATCCGTTTTCCTTCAAAATTTCGTTTACCTTGCGCTTAATTCCTTTCAACTTGAGATTCACCCACCAGGCTAATTCAATCATGCTCTTCATTTCTACAGCCTCAGAAATTAAAGATTCAAATAATAGAATTGAAAATTCGGGACATTACAAAAATGCTCTTTAGTGGTTATCTTTCTAAAAAGTTTTCACTAAACCATTTATTTCTTCTACCTATTTTAAATATTTTTTTTGCAAACTATTGATTTAAGATCTTGGTATAAGTAGGTTAGCTATTTTTTTATTTAAAAATACTTTTTTTTAAATTACTTCACCAATATTATGTTTCAACTATTTCCTTATTAGAAAAGTAAATTATAAATTTTGAATCTCTTTCAAAAAGAAAGAAAGAAAAAGAATTGTAATATTTCTAATTTTTTTCTTAAAAAAATTAATAAATTTTCCAACCTTGTGTTTCTAAATCATGCAAGTTTTCAAATGCAATTACTTTGAGAAATTAACTTAGTTTAAAAAAGCTTATAAAGATGTTCAATTAATCTCTTGACACTAGTCATAATAGTCCAAAATTAAGTCATGACTTGCATACCCAAGTAGTTAATAACAAGGCTTTAACTCCTTTTGATACCAACATCAAGGTAATAATACTTTTTAAGGTTAAGTAAGTAAATGGAAAATTGAGGCTATAGCACCATATTGAATAAACACCCATTCATAGGATACCGAAGACCAATACGTCCATCACTAAGATAGAGCTAAGTTGATATTCTTGTTAATGATTATGTGCTAAAGGTGTTAGGGGACCACCTTCCTAGGTACATGTGTACTTATTAAATCTTAACCATATAAGAAAACTAATGAGTGTACTTAACTTCATAACAAAAACCTAATCTAAGGACGCTAATTTAATTGTAGAAGGGAAGAAACTTTGAAATTGTGATCCTTTTCAAGTACCAAAACTTAAGGACTAGAATATGGTAGTAGGAGCATGGCAATGTCAATACCATACCAAACCCGATGGCTATATAATAATGGTGATGGTATTAGATGGTCAACTTGGTTTTAGATTTTCTTATACACATCTAGTTCATCAAACCATACCACTAAATAACATTAAAGCTAATCACATAGAAAGTGGACCTTAAGCCATTAATGTTAAGGTAAAAATAATGATAAGATATATGGTATAATTAGATTATGGATTTTAGGGGAATGGTGATGGGCTCGAATATCATACATAAACTAAATTAACAACATACTTAGGATAAGTACCACATAAGGTGCTTTTAGAATTCAAGGATGAATTCTTTTAAAGTGGGAGTACTATTATACCCTTAAGAAACTAAAACTTTGTATTCCTAAATATTTTTTGCTTATATATTTGATGAAATCACTTTTTGAGTGATATATTTGGATTTTATGGATGAATTGAATTAAAGGAATATGATGAAAAAAATTTGGATAATAAAAAGTATCATGGCACATGAGAATATAAGAATGGTATATAATGTGAAAGATAAATAATGAAATTTATGTGAATAGTGGAGCAGTAGTTAACTATGCCCATTCACATTGCTTTTTAGGTATGCATAGTTAATTATAATGTAGTATGATCAGTTGGTGAGTAAAAACTATAATTTACTTCTTTTTCTAAAATGCCTTCAACCCCTTACTTTCTAAAATGCCATAACAGTTTCCCTTTTTCTTTATTTTTCCATTTCCTATCACTATTATAATCTTTATCTTTTCAAAGGAACCTTAAATATCTCCACAAGGAATCTTCCAACCTTTTTCAAATCTTCATCTCTTCAAGGCAAGTAGCTTATTAAATAATGCATCTTTATTAACCCAATTATTCAATGTTTATCCATTTCCTTTAGCATATATGAATTTTAAGTAGAAATGGTTGATGGAGATTGAACCACCAAAAATCCTAATCTATATATTCCTTTTTGTTTAGTGAAAATAAACTCCAACCATCTCATTCTACATTTCAATCTTTAATCCCCAAACTAGTAAGTTGCATTTCACCTAATCTCAAATGTAAATTTCACATTTTAGTGAGTTTTGGTATTATTATAATATGTTAATGATTGTATATGGAAATGAGGAGAATGTGTTAAAATGATGAGTTATAGTATTTAGAAGTGAAATATGTGGCATTTAATAGCTTGGTGGAATTTTGGTATGAAATTAACAATGTTTGGAGTATATTAATGGCATATGAACAATGTTCCTGCATGAACACCTGTAAATTTCTAGTGTATAGTCGACTATATAATCAAATATGTAAGCACAAGTCTCTTTCTAGGATAACATATCAAACTATCTAGACTAAAACTTGCCTTGGATAATGATAATCGACTATATAATTAACTATAAGTGCTAGAATGTCATGACCCAATTTTTAAACCATCATGATTGGCATAAAGATATCAACTAAACATTACAAGCCTCTCTAACCAAAACTATTTTGCAGAACTTTTATTTTTTGAAAACATGCAATATGCAAAAAGCCTAAGTTTGGAAATTTGCAGTAAATTTTTTTTCATTGTATACATACATACACTTCCTTATTTTGTTATCAAAAACAGTTTTCCTTAAATAAATGATATATATTTGTAAATAGCTCAACCTTTAATGGATAACTTTCATTAATATCAAAGAATTTAAAATGGGAAGATATTCTAAAGCCTCTTTTGCTAAGAAATAGTTTAAAATTTTATACCACCTTTAAGAAAAATGGAAATATTGAATAACCTCTTTTTTACTTTCATTCTTAAGGATATTTCAAAATTAGATATAACATAATTTCCTTTGATCTTGGAAATCAAAACTTAAAAACTTTATTTTTAAAATAGTCATTTTTCCTTTTTTATTAAGAAATAGTTGAAATATAATTTCTAAAAAATCAAATAGGTTAAGTATCTTTTTCTTGAAATTTCTTAAGATACTAGAAAGATATCATTGAAAAACTATTTCGGTTCAAAAAATAGAAATAAGTTTATTGTATAAATAGAAGTTCAACCATGTAATTATCACAATAGAGTAGGATCAAGTTAACAAAACTTAGAAAATTAAAAAATCCTATTCTATTTGTAAAATATTTTAGATATAACATACTCTCCTTCGAATTCTAAAATTTATCATTTTTCCTTTGAAATCAAGTAAGAAATATTTCCTTAAATATTTCTTGAAAACCATTTGATAAATGTTTTTCAAAATATGTATCTATATATTACTAAATTAATTACTTTCAACTCGAAAACACAAGTTTGCCTTTGATGAATATAAATTTTTTTAAACACCATGAGATAACTAGAATAATGTCAAAAGTCATATATATACATAATTATACTCATAAATTAATTAAATCAAAAATTCGTCAATGTTTCAAGATATTTTTCCAAATGATGCAGGAAGTTAGACATTATTAAACAAATAATTTTAAAAATAAGATAGTTATCAATTGGACCAATTGTCAATAGTGTTAGACTCATAAGAGGAAAAGTTCTCAAGGAATGGTACATTTGTCAATAATGTTAGTGTGATTGCGAGTATCTTAATGGTTGTGGAATCTATTGCATGGTTTTCAAGAAATTAATATACATCGACATAGATCTAAGTAATATAGCTAGTAAACACTAGAATTACAATCTGAAAGGCTACATGATACATATCTTTTGTTGAATGTGCATCAGAGAAATCATGAAATGGATCAAGAATCCCTAATTCTAATTCCAATATTTATGCTCTGGCTATTAGCTATGTACCAATATGATCTATATCCATGCCAAAATGGAACTCAAGTCTATACCTTCCATAAGTGGTCTTACAAACATGCCACCATATGTTAGTGATTTTAGTAGAGGCTATTAAGTGGTAAAGTATCTAAAAATAATATTCACCAATAAAGTGGGTAATAAAATTACTCGGTGAGATAACTATTACACTAATTTTCTAATCAGTTTTAATCAATATTAAAACATTTCCTTACTAGAAAATATTTCTTATTAGACATTTTTGTATACTACATTAATAATAACATATAACTTGATCATGAACACAATGTACATGAAGGATAAAATGTTCTTCCTTATTACTCCAAGTCAACCTTATCCCATGCACATCTTAGCTAAATCCCTCAAAAGTCAACTTTATCCTACTCATCCTTCTATGTAACTTGAAAATCAAGGTGTTAAGACAATCCTTAAAACTCTCCATAAGGTTTCATAATCACATAACAATGTCACACATTACAAACAACATTCAAGCCCATAATGCCATATACAACATTTAGCCTCATTTTCACATACATATTCCACTATTATAAATTACCCCTTAACATTGATTATTTTAAGATTATAACATCAATTCCTACTTAATGTATATATAAACAATGTTATATATTTGGCATATTCAATATGGATTTCGAATTGATGTGGAATATAGGCAACAACATAAGTGATTAATGAATGTAATTATTATAAAAAAATTGATGTATATATTCTCTTTAAAATATTTTTATTTTTTATATTTCTTTTCTATTTATATTAAAAATCGATGTGAAATGCTTACATAATAATTTTTTTTAATGTTACTTTTGCATATCTTGCTAAAATATTTATAGAAGAAATTGAATGAACCTAACATCTAGCTAAACACATGTATTTTGAGTTATAAACATTAAAAGGCCATAACTTCATGCTTGGTTGCATATTTGCAAAAAAATTTATGTCATTTACAAATCCTACTCATGGTTTTGCTCATTTTCATGGACTTTTTTCTCTTTTTCTTCATCTTTTGTCATTTTTAGCTAGTTTTAGATTTTTTTTGTAATATTTTATCGAACACATAATAGGCATTTAAAACCTATATACAACCAAAAAGATTATACAAAAAATACAAATAAATTTTTAAAAAAAACTTGTGCAATAATTATCTCTTGTCATTATTTAATTGTCTTCAATCTTTACTATAATATTTTATTAAACATATAATAAGCATTTAAAACTCAAAAATAAACACAAAGTTATACAATGGAAACACAAATAAAATCTCTTTAAAAACTTGTATAAAAAATTACAGAAATGAAAGAGATGTAGATCTATGGAATAGAAGTAAGAAAAATAATTCTTATATTTAGAACCCACTTCATGCTTGATGCTAGTTAAAGAGGCATTATTAGTTCATTAAAGCATGGTGAAAGGCAAAGTGAGATTTGGTGGTTTACAAAGAAAGTTGGATGGTGACAAAGACTGAGTTCAGGGGTTTGAGAACAAATAAAAAGGAGAGAAGGAGCGATAATAAAAGGGAAAAAAGCTTTACTTTATTTTATCTTATCAAAAGAAAAAAGAATGATTTTTTTAAGAACTGTTGTCTAAAGTGTCATCATATTTTTAAAAATAGCACCATTCGTATGATTATAGACATTAATTACTTTATGAGCTAATGTCTAGGGTCTCACGAAAAGAAAAGGTAACCATTTTTTCAAAGAATCGATGTCTAGAATGTCATTGTATTTTCAAAAATGGTCTTACTCATAAGACTTTAGATGTTAGTTATTTCAGGAACCAACATCTAAAGTCTCATGAAAAGGAAAGATGATGATTTTTCTAAAGAATTGACACCTAAAGTGTCCTTGTATTTTTAAAAATGGCACTACTTGGATGGCTTTAAACGTTAGTTATTTTAAAGATTAATATCTAAAGTATTGCAAGAAGAAAAAAACAATGGTTTTTAAATAACTAACATCTAAAATGTCATTGTATTTTCAAAATGGAATTGCTTATATGACTTTAGATGTCGATTATTTTAGGAATTAACATCTAAAGTATTCTTATATTTATTTTAATATTAATTCTTTATTTGAACTGATATGATAATTTATACTCATTTACAAAAATGCTACCATACTATTATATATATATATATATATATATATATATATATATATATATATATATATATATCCATTTTCACTTTCATGGACATTGATATGCCAATGTTGAAATTCAAATCTTAATAATGTTCATAATCACTTTAGCATATTAGGGATTAAACCTTGAAATTATTAACTTACTAATTAATAAGGGTAGTGCACATAAACTTGATACAGGTCTCGTAGCAATCAACTTAATTAATCAATTGAAGATAATATTGGAGGAAAAATCTATGACACTACTATTGGATTCATATATAGTAAAACTAGCCTTGTCAGCTTTTGACACTATTTCTAAATACCCATTGTAGTCTTCTGACACCTTCATTAGTGAAAATAGACTTGCATAGTCTTTATGCTTTTTATTATACTTAAAAATAATTAGGATAAGGTTAAAATGTCATACATTAGCCATAACCATAACATAAAATAATATATAGTATAATTTAACAAGAAAGAGAATTATAATTATCTCATTACTTTACTAGTAACATAAAAAGCATTTAAGCTTCCATTTCCACATACTAAATTTCCAAGTCACATATCCATGCAAGAGTTCACTATCATTAGCAAATTCCTTTGAATATAACCTCATTAGTGAATATACATTCATAAAATAAGTCATATCACATCTTGTGTACTAATCATATAATAGGTTTATGGTTTCACTACAAAACTTATGTAGAAGTGTCTATTTTTTTTCACAAAATTCCTATTAACATTGAAGCATACCCTTAAAGCATTAACTTGACACATTAATATGTTAGTGAAAAAAAATAAAGATATCAATCTAACATGGCTAAAAATCTCATGGTTTTGTAGTAAAACCATAAAGTTTTCAACTTGGATTTTTCAAGTTCCACAACTTTTGATTCTAAGCAAATTCAATACAATGCTTCATACATTATTCTAGCAAGTAAAAGAATATTTTTCCTTATTTACTCAAGCACAAATGCTTGCTACCCAACAGTATAAACTATAAAATTTTCATACTACAACTTTTAAAAGTCAAGAAATAATCATAAAGTATCATTTTTCAATCATTTTTACACTCAAAACAAATCATATAAACAACCAATAACTCTAACTATTAAAACACCCCAAAGTAAGCCTACTTCGTTTTCAAAATCATATTCTATGTTCAAATCTTTATGAATTTTTCCTAAAATTTTTAACCAAGTTTCCAAGGCTCTAAACATCATTTGAAAATAATTTTTAGTTATAAAAAAAATTACATTTCAAGCATTGATAGAACAATTAAAACCACCCCTTATTTAAAAAAAAGGAGGACAAGTTATTCATATTTCATTCGATAGTCAAAGGTGAATTAAAAACTAAGTAATGGTAATTCTAAACATTCCTCAGAAGGAAATAAAGATGTATTTTATGTTACCTATAATATCTGGAAGTATCAACGTAATTTTATAAAGTTATTTGATCTAAATGCTTCATGAAAAACTTAAGCCAAATGAAGGAAGTAATTAGAAAGCTTTGCTAGTAAAAACCATTTAAAGAGAAAATTTTTACTGGTTGAAAATATTTATTTGGAAAATAATTTTTTAACCTAAAACCATAAGGTTTCAAAGATGTTTTTAAACACATTCTTGCTATAAACTCTTTATATTAATGTATATAAACATTACTAAAAAAGTTTAGAACATAGTATAGTAAGTTTTTCTTATAAAAACAAAATTTTCTATAGAAAATAACAAAAAGTCCAAAAGCTTATAAAAATTAATTCAAAGTGATTTTTTCTTGAAAACCTTTGATGTATTCATTTTAAAACATCCATATGAAAGTGTGATTTAGTGTTTACTTAATTTTAACAAAAATTTTCTCTTTGAGAAGTACGGAAACTTAAGAGCTTCTTAAATTGGACTCCAAATCATTTTTGTTTCTAAACCTGGATTTTTATGTATTCTATCACTTTCAAACCAATTTAAAATATATTGTAACAAATTTTTATTATAAAAACAAATTTTTCACCCACTTAAAGCCAAGGAACCTATGAGCTCCTTAATGCTTCCTAACAAAAGTTTTTCTTCCCTTTCTATGAAGAATCATTTTTTTAAAACTTTGCTATTTTGAAAAATTATTAGAAAATCATTTTCCTTAAAAATTATTTGGTAGGATTAATTTGTAATTAGTAGGCATAGGAATGGTGAAGGACCTATCTATAGATAGGAAGAGATGAAGATAGTGATAGGAAAAAGATTTATACTGAGCCACTACCATAAAGACTTGCACTATAAATTGTAAAGTCTAATTCAAGGATTCATGAGTGTGGAAGATTATTATAAGGAGATGGAGATAACTATGATTAAGGCTAATGTAGAGGAAAATCGTGAGGTTATTATGGCTAGATTTATCAGAGGTCTAAAGAAAGAAATAACTGATATGGTAGAATTGCAATATTATATAGAGATGGAAGATTTATTGTATAAAGTTATCTAGGTATTGAAGGATAAAAGTACTTCTAAATTTACTTCAAATTCTAGCTTTTCATGAAAATTAAATTTGAAGAACAATAAAGCTATTTCAAAGCCAAAAGAAGATGCAAAGGCTAAACATTCAGTTGTTGCTCATAAAGATAAAACCAAAAACAATTCATCTTCTAAATCACATGATATTAAGTGTTTCAGGTATCAAGGAGTTGGACATATTGCTTCTCAATATCCAAATCAAAGAGTTATGATTGTGCTAGATAATGGAGACATAAAGAGTGTGAGCTCAAGTGATGATAAAATGCCACCATTGGAAGATTGTAGTGATGTTGATATTGCAAACCTTGTGAATGGAGATGTGCTAGTTACTAGGCATGCTCTTAACATACAGCCTAAAAGAGATGGTGAAGAGAAGTAATATGAGCATATCTTTCATACTAGATGCCATATAAATGACAAGGCATGCAACATAATTATTGATAGTGGAAGTTATACTAATATTGCTAGCACTTTGTTAGTTGAGAGATTGAATTTGCCCAAATCAAAGCATCTTAATCCATATAGATTATAGTGGTTGAATGAATGTAGAGACATAAAGGAGACTAAGCAAGTGTTGGTTCCATTTTCCATTGGCAAATACAAAGATGAGGTTCTTTGTGATGTGCCACCTATGCATGTTGGACATCTACTTCTTATGTGACAGTCCCATTATTAATAGGTAACATAGAATCGTTATAGCATAAAATATGGTTAGATAGTTTTGATATAAACTTAGGATTATCTTAAATGGGCTTAAACTATTTCTATTCCAATTTATTGAAAGAATTCAATTTAATTTAATTTATACTATTGTTTAGCTTAATTCCACAAGTAAAATTAAGTCTGTCAAAATTCAAAAAAAAAATTTTAAGTCTAGGGTACCTTCCTTGGAAGATTATATGATATATGCATTATTTGAAAAACAAAAATCTTGATAATCATTCCTTTTGTAATTTTACATCAAAAAGTGACTTTTAATGAATTTTTGGAAACCTAAAATGACTATTTTGAGAAGTTGCTATTTTAAAATTTTTTCAAAATTTGATATTTTGAACTAGAACCTAAAATCTAATTTTTATTCTTCAGAGTTTTATTTTTTTTAATCAAATAGGGGGTATTTCCTTATTTATATTTATGTCTTAAGTAAATACCATCATTTCTCATTTGACATCGTGATCTTGACCTAATGAACTGTGACCCAGACTACCTAGACCTAGTAAATAGACTCAGTAAAAAATCCTAACTCGAGACAAAAAAACACAAAATAGCAACAGCAGAACAAAAAACACGCTTTCCCTTCAGCTCTTTTCTTCTTCTTCTTCCTCTCCCACTTCTACCCACTGAAGATAACTTCTCTTCTTAACATTCCTATATATTTTCTTCTATTTCTACCCTATTTTGCTGCTACTCTTCTCATTTTGGGATTTTTGAGATTTTGGAGATTCTAAAACTTCTCTTACTTATCTGCTATTTTATTTCTCTCTTTTGCTAAATAAGATAATTCACAAGCTTCATTCTTTTATTTAGGAGTTAGATTAGTTTAAATTAGTTAGTAGACAATAAAGATTGGTTTGTTCTTAGATTATGCTTAGAATATAAAAATTTGGAAATTTTGTAATAGAGAACTCAATGTTGTAAATTGGTATTGATTTGTATTTCAATTGCTATTTGATTGCTTGTACAAGGTTAAGGAACACTTTCTAGTGGCACTATTGGTTTGTGAAATAGAAAGAATTAAACCCAAGCATATTGGCCATTTTATGAGTAGACAATGTTATTTTCACATTTTTATATATTTTCTAAACTTCTCTATACTTTTGAATTATTAATTTTATTAATTTGTTAATTGTTATTATTTTCTATGCATTTTAATTCCGTATATATGTAGAGCTCCAAGCACTTTTGGAACAAGTACCTTAAATCCTTGAGTTATAGTAATTAAGAATGGTACAAAATGACTCTATGATCAGGAAATTAATTTATGTGATTTATTTTGAAATAATGTATTGCTAGAACCTTATTGTCTAATGTTCTTTTAAAAGGTTATTGTGGATGAAATGATAATGTATTGGATTTTCATGTCTACTTATAAAGTTGATTATTGGATGATTTTGGAATGATTTGATACTGGAAATATTAACTACTAAGGTTAGAGACCTTGATGAACTATTTATAGTTGAAAAGAGTATAGTATAAGATTGATTTAAAACCATTGATATATGGAACTATATATTTCTAATGACTTTCTTATATAACTATTACTTATATGTATGGTGTTTTGTTATTTTTATAAACATATTTTAGGAGAAGATTGGTTGGAAACTATAGCTAACGATAGTAATGACGTTAGCCTTGGTGCCAACCCTTGTTAGCAGAGGAGTTGCTAATCCTGTGTGTCAGCTAACACATGTGGATTAGTTTATAGTAGCCTGATAGGTTACTTTAGAGTTAAGAGCTCTCTTGAGAATGCCATTTTATGAGTGGAATGCTCATATTAATTAGTCATAACTAGAAATCTCCTACCCCAAAATGTAATTTTGATAATTTATGTATTTTAAAATTTATTAACTTTGATTTTGATTACTTATTTATCATGAATATATTGTATTGGAATTTTTATTATGAATCTATGTTAATGATGATTTCCTATACTATGATTAAAGAATCTATTTTCTATCTTTTGACATGAAACTTATGTTCTAGTATTCTACTTTTAATGAACATTCCAATTGGTATATTATCAAATATGATTGTATAACTCTTATAATATCTTTTTGTATTGAAAATTTATTTAATTCTTTCTAAAAAAAATTTGTGCCATGGCTTGTCATATTTCTATTGAAAATTTGTATTATCTATTCACTAAGTCAACGACTCACTCTTTTTGTTTTAATATTTTTTAGATAGGAATTTGGCTTTCATTGTCTATAGCTTCTTAGAGAGAGAGAGGAGTATTCTTTTATGGTGAGCCACACTTTATTCATGTGGACTTGATGTAAAATTTTTATATATTTTTAAAAGTTGTAAAATTTTGAATACTTTTTTATGTGCTCCATTGAACCTACAGGCAGGGCAAGCTTTGTTGATTTACGTATATGTAATTTGTTATATTATGAAGGATTATCTAATTACAGGTATGGATATTTTGTTACTATATGGATTATTATATGAATGTTGAGAAATAAGAAAGTTCATGTGGGACTATATGCATGTAAAGAATTAATGAATGTATAATGGTTATATGCTCTCTGAAGTTTAAATTAAGTTACAAGTTATTCTATGATATTTTAAGCTAGTATATGGTTGTGTTTTTCCCTTAAGGTCATATGCCGATCATGACCTTTAGTTTTTTATCATGACATCTTAGGCATCCATGGCAATTTAACAAAAAAGTTACTCATAATGGTACAAAAATAGATACACCTTTGTTATGTATATCTATATAATTGTATCAACATCTTTCAAACTTGCTAAGACATATGTTGATCAAATTAAGATTGCAAGAGAGTGTAAAATGAGAAGAATAATTGAGCATTCAAGAGAGAGAGATAGGAAAGATAAGAAAAGTAAGTTTAAGCTAAAAAGAGAAAAATAAAATGGTGAGTAATAAAAAGAAAAATTCAGAGAGTAATGAGAAAATTAAAAGACTTAATGCATTTACAAGAAAAGGTGAGATTGAGAGTGCTTTGAGCAAGAAAGCAATTATTTATACTCATGTACAAGGATGTTTATTTTACTAACAATCTTAATTCTTCTTTTCCTAGTATGGTTGTTTCTTTGTTATAGGAATTTGATGATACTTTTCCAGAGAAAATACCATATGGATTACCTCTTTTAAGAGGTCTTGAACATCAAATAGACTTCATTCCCCGTTCTTCATTCCCAAATAAACCAACCTATAGAACAAGTCTTGAGGAGATAAAGGGAATTCAAAGGCAAGTGGATGAATTGTTGCAAAAAGGATTTATGAGGGAGAGTTTTAGTCTATGTTTTATACCTATGTCTTAGTTTCAAAGAAAGATAAGAGATAATGCATGTGTGTTAACTATCGAACCATAAATAAAATTACTATAAAGTATAGATATTCTATCCCTAGATTGGATGATATGCTTGATAAATTACATGGTTTGTATATGTTTCTAAAATTAATTTGAAGAATGGCTACTAACAAATTCACATGAAAGAAGGTAATGAATGGAAAACTACTTTCAAGATAAAATATGGTTTGTATCAATGGTTAGTGATGTCATTTGGTTTAATTAATGTACCCAGTACTTTCTTAAGATTAATAAACCATATCTTGCATTCCTTCATTGAAAAATTTGTTATGGTTTAGTTTGATGACATTTTAGTTTATAGCAAAAATTTGGATGAACATGTTAAATACTTAAATTCTGTTTTTAAAGTTTTAAAGGAAAATAAATTGTATGCAAATCTAAAGAAGTGTTTATTTTACATGAAATTCGTTATGTTTCTAGGTTTTATTGTTAGTTCAAGAGGAATAAGTGTTGATGAAGAGAAGGTTAAGGTAATTAGAGATTGACCTACACCTAAGAATGCAAGTGAGGTAAGAAACTTTCATAATTTAGCAAGTTTTTATAGGAGGCTTGTAAAGAATTTTAGTTCTATTGCAACACCTTTAAATGAACTTGTAAAAAATAATGTTATGTTCAAATGGGATAATGTCCATGAAAAGGCTTTTAATACCTTGAAAGAAAAATTAACCAATGCTTCATTGTTATGTTTACTTAATTTTAATAAAGCTATTGCAATTGAATGTAATGCTTCTGGTTTTGGAATAGGAGTTATGCTAATGTAGGAATCTAAATCAATTGCATATTTTAGTAAAAAGCTTAACGGGGCAGCATTGAATTATCCTAATTATGATAAAAAGCTCTATGCATTGATAAGGATATTGCAAACCTAGCAACATTACTTATGGCCAAGGGAGTCCATCATTCATTCAGATCATTAAAGCTTGAAGTTTCTAAAATCCTAAGGTAAGCTTCAAAAGAGACATGCTAAGTGGTCGGAGTACATTAAGATGTTTCCTTATGTAATCAAATACAAGAATGGTAAGGAAAATATTATAGCTGATGCATTGTCCAAGAGGTATGCATTGCTTACTTTGTAAACTAAATTACTTAGTTTTAAGCATATTGAGGACTTGTATATCAATGATTCTAATATTGGCCAAGTATGGGATTCTTGTTCTAAGCATGCTTGTGAGGACTATTAAAGGCATGATGGTTTCTTGTTTAAGAAAAATAAATTATGCATACCTATATGTTCCTTGCATGAAATGTTAGTTAGAGAAACTCATAAGGGTGGATTGATGGGACATTTTAGTGTGCAAAAGAGTTTAGAAATTTTATTTGAGCATTTTTATTAGTCTAACATGAAGCATGATGTGCAATCTATTTATGACAAATGCATAACATGTAAACAAGCTAAATTTAAAGTTATGGCCCATAGTTTCTATACACCTTTACTTGTACCTAATCAACCTTAAATTGATACCTCTATGGATTTTATGCTAGGATTGCTTAGAACTCAAGGTGGAAAAGATGGCATATTTGTTGTTATTAATAGGTTTAGAAAAATGGCACATTTCATTGCATGTTCTAAAACTAATGATACAACACATATTGTCGATTTGTTCTTTAAGGAAGTAATGCTCTTGCATGGTTTGCCAAAAATAATAGTAAGTGATAGAGATGTTAAGTTCTTAAGTCACTTTTGGCATATTTTATAGAGTAAGCTAGGAATTAAACTCTTGTTTTCTACTATTGCACATCCTCAAATGGATGGACAAATTGAAGTAATTAATAAGACACTAACTACTCTATGGTGTGTTATCATTTAAAAGAATCTAAAAAATTGTGAGATGTTTACCACATGTTAGTTTGCTTACAATAGAACTATTTGTTCCACTACTTCTTATTCTCCATTTGAAGTTATGTAAGGCTTTAATCCTTTAACTCCATTGGTTATCTTACCTTAGCTTACTAATGAATGTGCTAACTTGGATGGTAAGCATAAGGCAAATTTTGTTAGGGAGCTACATGCAAAAGTTCAAGCCTACATTGACAAAAAGAATAAATGATACTTAAAGCAAGCTAATAAAAGGCGCACCAAAGTTAATTTTGAACCTAAAGATTAGGTTTAGGTTTATATGTGAAAGGAAAGGTTTCTTATTTAAAGAAAATCTAAGTTGCAACCTAAAAGAGATAGGTTATTTCAAGTTCTAAAGAAAAACAATGACAATGCTTACAAGCTAGATTTGCCAAGTGAATATGGTAATGAAAGTGCTACATTTAATGTTGTTGATCTATCTTTATTTGATGTAGGTGATGGATTTGATTCAAGGATAAATCCTTTCAAAGAAGAAGGGAATAATAGAGATCTAACTAGCTAACCTAAAGATCCTTTGTATAGAATTAAAGGTCCTATGACTAGAGCTAAGACTAAGAGGATAAAGCAAGCTTTGCAATGCCTAATTATAGAGATCAAAGGAAAAGAAGATCAACATGAAATAGAGGCTGCACCAAGATAGGTCACTTTCTTACAACTTAGGGATATTCTAAGCCTAACTTATAAATAATAATTTGGAGAACCTAATTTGCATGATCAAGATGCACTTATAGGATCCAATTGTTCAATTTATTAGGCTACAAAATTCTCCTTAACCTGATCTTAGCATAAATCATGTCCTTAGCATTATTTAGGCTAAAAATGGATTTGTTAAAGGAATTTTAGGCCAAAACAATACAAATTAAGGAGCTTTGACCAAGGACTATGCATGGGCACACTCAAATTAGGTTAAATTATGTTGTTTTGGGCTAAAAATAATGATTTATAATCAACTAATGTATTTGCATGAATTTTAGTCTTGTTAGTCAATATGCCTTTTATTTTCCTAGTCGGCCTAGGCTAATTAGTCATCTTTCTAGGTTTTTCTTTCCTAAGCTAAGTGGTCTATAAATACCACATCTCTATATCTTTTGTGATCAAACTTTTATGGAATGAAAATTTGAGTGTTTCTTTATTGTGAGAGCTTCCCTTATATTCTTGGGTTAAGAACTAAATCTTATAACGTTGGTTTTACCAACAGGTCACAATTAGGGTCATGCTTCACTTCATAACTCAAGTTCTATTGACAGGTTATGATTAGGGTCAAGTTCTTATTATCCTTTACTTGTTTTCAAGATAGTCTAGGTGGTTCTCTTACATCATTATAACCTCATGATTTGCAAATTTTCTTGCATAAATGTTATTTATCCACTATAAATAGCCCTCAAATCACCTTTATATCATACCATCCATAACCAACCTTCCAAATACTCATGTACTTCTCTTCAATAGCAAAATCCATCAAATAAACATCAATTATAAAGCATAAAATCCATTTTTCATACATAACCATAAAAAATACCATAAATACATAAGATGAGGAATTTCAAGATGGAGTTTAGCAAGAATACTACACATAACACTTAAGAAAAAGGTTTGGAGTGTAGAATGAGATGAATAGAGTCTTTGTACATCATTCAAATAAGGATTTATGGGTTAGGGTTCATTTACTCAACTTCTTTCAATCAAAGTAACTTGAAATTCAAATAAAAAAAAAGAATAAATGAAACTAGAAAAGTTAATTCATAAGGAATTATTTACCTTAAGAAGATGAAATTTGAAGAGAATTACAGGAATCCTTTTAGAAAGCTTTAATGTTTTGTTAAGAAAATTGAAAATAAGAAGTAAAAATGAAGGAATACATAGAGTTTGGTTATTTTAGGGAAATTAGTGGTAAATTGCTAAAAGGCATTTTGGGAAAAGAGGAAAATTTAAAGTTTCTCTTCATCAATCATCTTTTTCTATTTACCCATTCACAGTGCAATAAATGCCTCATAAATTCTCCCTACTTTAAACCATCATCAAGTTCCAATATTTCATTAAATTATTCGATTATCAAAATTCTTCTAACATGAGTAGTTTAATTTAAATTGTTCCTCATATTATACTTTCTAATGGTTTACTTTTTTTCTCTTCCTAAATCCCTTAAACTTAAAGTACATTAGCAAAATAAAATAAATAATTTTGTTAACAAGTAGTCAAATACTTAAATAAATAAAATTATAAATTCTTAGGGGCATAACAAAAAAAAACTAAATTCTTCAATAAACTTAGAAATCGAATAGGTGATCAAAGAAATTTTACCAAGAGCTTATTGAAATCTTAGGGAAAGATGGTGGAATCTTTTAAACCCTTAAAGTTTACTAACCTTAGTATAAATGAGCTTATGTGGATAATTTTGGAGTTAAAAGATGATTCGAATTTGATGGAGAAGAAAAATATAAGAAATAGGGAGACTAGGGTGTTAGGTTTGCTAAAGAAGGTGGAAGAAATGAGTTTGGAGGAGTTTAAAAATGTTTAAATGAAGTATTGTTAAGTGAAATGACCTTATATCATTTGATTTAGTGTGTTTCTATGATGCATAATCGGTTATATAATCGATTATGAAATGCTTAAATAGCCTCTAAAACTTCATAATCATTATATAATCAATTATGATAAGACTAATTTGTTAACTTGATTTCAAAGGCTCATAACTTCTTTATCTTACATCTATTTTTGTAAAATTACTTATCATTGAAAAGGTATTTGAGTCTATTTTCAAATGGAATTAGTTTCATACTAATATCTTATGTAAATCTTGAGATATAACTGATATAAGGGATAAAAGTAAAAAATATAAGATCATGAAAAGCTAATTTCTTAAACTCAACACATAAAGGTCATAACTCTTTCATATCTTAAACATTTTAAACAAATGAAAAATTCATGAAAATATCTTTGAATCTATTTCCATATAAAATGAGTTTCATGAAAAATAAACAAGTATTTTCAATTATATTAAAAGATCATTTAAAGGTTAAAATTAAAGTCTTCAAAAAAGTAAATTTATTAACTTAAACTAACTTAATCTTTAATAAATTAACTAAATAACTTTAAAATAAATTAAGGGTGTTGCAAATTATGATCTAATTTGTTGCCTCCAATCTATTAAATTATCATTATCAAGGACATTATAATATTGAAAATTGAATCTAGTTAATTAAAGCCAAACATCATATCATCATTATGTTTGAATGATGAATAATGATTTTCTCTTCCTTCATTTCATGATTTGCATAACTAAATTGATATTCATGGGAGACCTAAATTTATGCCAAACAATAATGCTTGAAGACATCTAAAAAGAAATAAATAGAACACAGATGATTTTGCTTGCAAAAAATTTAAAAAATGTGCTAAATGCTAGTTAGTGCCTTGTTAGCTTTTTGGATGGATTGGATAAATTAGAAGGGGGTTTTAGCACCTTTTTTGAAGTATGAGTAGGTTATCTACATATTTTAATAGTTCAAGTGGTTCTGTGCATAATAAGGAAAATTAAAGGGAGATACATGTAATTTGCTGAAACAATCAAGATAACATAAAAGAAAATAGAAAAAAGGTTGATTGCAAAATTCTAGACACTTGTGTTATAAGTGAAAAAATTCTTAAGACTTAAAATAAAAGAGAAGAAAAGTAAGTTTTTTTTAGGACATCAATCTATTTGCTATCATGTTAATTGTCTTTAAGTAAGGATCATCATTCTCATTGATAAAAAGTAAAACAAAAAAAAAACTAGAAGGAAATAAAAATAAAGATTAAATAAATATCAACTTTAATTATATAGCTAATATTAGTTTAAAAACCTATAATGTTACTAAATGGATATCAATTTTAATTAATTTAAAAATGATATTATTTGAAAAAGGCATATTGATATTAAATGGATATCAATTTCCAATCTATTCCAAGATATATGAATTATCCTTAAAGTAAAAATCATCATCCTCATTGATAAAAGAAAAATAATCAAATTAAATAAAAAGAAATAATAAATGGATATTAATTTCTAATTATAAAACTAATATTAGTTTAAAAAATTAGAAACATTATTTTTTCATACAACAGTGGTTGTTTCTTCTTCTAGTCAAGATAAAATGATATCACCACAAAGCATTCTTCTTAATGAAATCTTCTAATAAATTTTAACATGATTTATTCTAGAATTTTCTTTACCATAAGTCTATAGTACGAAAATGCACAATTCCAAGTGTTAAATATTTTTTCAAGGAATCTTATTCTATGATTGGTTCAAATAGGCCCAAATCTAGCTAAGTTACTAATTTTTTTTGTTGCTTTCCAATGGTATTTCTCATGTTTTCACACTTTCTTTCACACTATTTGTTAATTTTTATATTTCCAAATGCCAAACTTTTCTCACTTTCTTTAGGGCACCTTCATTATGAGGTTGAAAATGATGGCACCTAAAAATTGAGATAAAAAAAACTTAAATCATTATAAAAAAAACTAATCAAAATATAAAAAATCAAAGTTATGAAAAAGGACTTTTTAAATCTTTTAAAACCATCACAGTACTATATAACTAAAATTTCAAAAGTCAATCCATTAAAATCTAAAATTCAAAATCAATATAGATATAAAACCCTAAAACAATCACAACTCAAAATCACATCTTGACTCATAATCCTAATTTCAATACCTAATTTGAAAGAAAAGAAAAGAGTTAGAGAGGGAGAAAGTATAACAAAAAAAAATATAAGAGTAATAAAAAGATGAAGAAGATTGTTTCTTCGATGATTAATAGCGATTTCCATTTCTTTGGCCACCATTATTACATAAGGAAAAAGTTTTGTAGAAAAAGTTGAACTCAAAAGTAAACTTTTAATGGCAAGTGAGAAAGAATATAGAAATTGAAAAGAATAACCTATCTCCTAATTACATGTCTACAACATAATGATTAAAAAGAGGGCTTCTTTATGATTCTTTTTCTTTATGCCTGAAAAAAGGAAAAATAGGAAAAGTACAAATTACATTAACACCATGGCTTTCTATCTATTAAAACGAAAGTAAGGTTAATCTCTCAAATAATGGAGAACAAAGTGTAATTAGGCTAAATCTTTGAGAAGATTATAGTAATTTACTGTTGATTTATTGATAATTAAGTACCTTATGGAACTTTAAAAGTTAAAAGTATTAAAATAAGTAATTGTATCACCAAACACTCTAGAATCAGTTGTTGAATCCTTCTATCCTACCAAGACATAAGTAAATTGAAAGTCTTGAGGACATACTCCTAGCACATTGGTATTTACCCTACCTTTTCTATTTTGAATTATCATCTTTTTGAACATTCACCTTGATGTAAATTCCATCTAATGCTCCTAAACAATTTCACATGTTGGAACAATCAAGTTAAATTCCATTGCTAAAATAGAGTTACCACTTTACAACTAATATTTGTAAAATAATAGTTGCCTTAAACCATTTCCATTTAGGATCGCTCGAAATTTAGGGACTAGTTTAGGTTATTTATGTAATTTTTTATAGCATCTTATCATAACAAGTAGCAAATTATTAGATTTTCTATTAATCTCTATTTTTAACATCACATGCTAATATGTGTAAAAAATTGCAACCATTTTCTTAACATATATATTATGTTTAGGCTCTAACTTACTAACAACCCTTAAAATATTATTTTCAATGAATACTAAGTTATTCGTGAAGATAATCCTATAAAATTCCACATTTTAGACCAAAATTCTACTATAATAGTCATACATTATTATTTTCTTTTTCTCATTTTCCTTTGTAGAAAAATAAAAACCACCTTATTAAAAAAAGTGAAATCATCCAAAAGCTCAAAAAATATAATCACTATAATAATAGTTCTTTTCTTTCTTACTTGAATTGTAGTATCCATTTTGTGAATAAAATATATACATAGCAAAATAATATATAAATCATACATACTTGTTAAAGAATTAAAAAAATAAAAATATATGTAAGATAATAAACTTCGAGCAAAGTACACCATTTTATGAATCTTTTAGAAACTGATAACCACATGAAGATTAACAAACCCTTTTTAATTACAAAAGTGAAAAACAAAATGAAAATATGGTGAGTTCACCATAAGATATTGATTAGTCTACTATGAAGATCATGTTACTTAATCCAAATAACATTGTATAACACTTCTAAACCATATGAACAAAGAACATATTTATATGTTTTTTTTGCTATAGTTTACAAAAGCATAAACTTAATTGAATCATTGAATTAATGAGATCTTTATAAATAATTTTTGTTCTAAGTTGCAAGGATCCTAATTTGCCATTATGCCTAACTAAAATATGTTACCCACATCTTTGTTTAATATATATTTTATCTAAGTCAATCAATTTAGGTTTGCTTAACTCTCCTTTATACTATTCTACCTTAAGTTATTTTTAATAACAAGGTTGTTTGAGGATTATTAATGACAAATGTACAAAAGAAATAGACATGGAATTTTTTTTTTCATAAAGGTTGCAATCAAACACAATACATGTTTATTAAGTTCCATTTAACTACCAACATTAATTTATTACATAATTTAATGGAAAACCTTGATTGCATTAATTATCTTACAAGAACAAAATAATAGGCTTTTAGGATATTACAGCCATAAATATAACTTTGGCCTAATGTCAATAGCTTGAAAGGTGTGAAGTGATTAGAGGTTTTGGATGTGCTAGTTTCAAGAGAGTATTTGACTAGGCTTTTAAAATAACTATATTTTTAAGCAATGCAAAAGTGCATGACTTGTTTAATGATATTAAAGAAAATTGATGATGCATGATTTGGATCTAAAGGCCTAATATGACTTAGATTGAAATTTTTGTTTAACCATTTGTCACTACCATTGATTATATGACTTAACTTAATAACTCTTCTTTATAACGGAAAATAAAGAAATAACCCATCATCTTATGCTCTTCAACTAAAATAGAATGTCATTCTATGGTAGTGGCCATAGTGAAGTAGTTTGGCTTCAAAATATTTTTTAAAAACCTTAGGGTTTAACATAACACTCTTATTCAACTCTTCTATCATGACTAAGTTGCAATGCATATTATTACTAACCTAGTACACCATAAACATACAAACCATATTAAAATAATTTTTCATTTCATTAGAGAAAGAATTTAAAGGAAATAGTTTACCAGATAGTATAGACCTATTGATTTACAATTAGCAAATACTCTCATTAAGCCATTGAGCCCTAAACATTTTTAAGCTCTTGCATATAAGTTTAGTCTTGTAAACTTTCATGTTCCTATTCTCACTTTACTTTTGGAAGCTTCTCTCAGTCATGGTTTTTAAACAATGGGAATATTATACCATTTATTTTTGGCAAATTATATTTTCTTAATTTGTTTCTTGATTTCTTCTTATTTTTCATAATTATTTTATTGATTTATTTCCTTATTTTCTTTTACTTTTCCTTTCTTGTAAACCTAACGAAAACATCTTTGTATGTATATAAAGAGTTCTTTTGTTTCTTCTCAAATCAATGAAAAACAATCTATCCTTTTTCATATATTTTATAAAAATACAAAAATACACTTTCAACATTCATTTTGTACCTTAATATTATCTATGTATCTAAGTATTCAAACTTGTTAACTTTAAGGTTCTATATAATGAGTTTGATGATGACAAATAGGTATTTCAGTATCATTACATGTCTTTATACCAAAGTATTATAAAATCTTCAATAGACATGTTACATTATGGTTGTAATAGTAATGCTTGATTATGTGCTGAAAAAATTATATTTTATATAGGCATCATTAAGCATATAATTGATCAAGATATATGATATGATGATTATGCATGTTATGCTAATTTATTATATATATAAATCTTGTATATTAATACCTTAACATATTAGATTGGACTAACTATATACATGATTTGCAAAGTTTATATTTATTTTATAGGAAAGTCCAAAAGGAAAATGAGAGTTAGCCTTGAAGTAAAGAAATGATAGATCATATTATGCTCAATTCAAGAACAAGGAAGAAGGTCAAGAAAGAAGATGTGATCCAAGTATAGAAGAATGACAAGATTTAAGCTTGGAAGTATCAAGAAAAGCCTAAAGACTTTATTGGTATAGTTTTTCATTTTAGGCTTATATTTTCTCATACAAAAAAGTATTTCATGATATAGAACTCAAATATGTTTTTATAATCTTACCTTGATCAAAATGTTTTGAAAAGATATCCCACAATCATATTTTTACAAGATAACCTATAAGGGACATTCCAAAATCTAATAAAATATAAAGTTTTAATATTTTTAATTTTGACCTTTGCTCACTCTTTTGATCATATCTCACAAAATACTTTTCATTAACATATCATTTACTTAAAATGATTAATATATGAAAGAGATATGATTTTTTCAAGTTGAGTCTAGAAATCAATTTTCTGCATTTTGGTATTTTCTTATCTTTACTCATTATTTTGACCACATCTCAAATACTACATAATATATGACCATGAAATTATTTTTATGTTAAAATAGACTCAAAGAGCTTTCCATAAACAAGTCATTTGCTTAAAATGATTAAGATATAAAAAAATTATAAATTTTATAATTTGAGTCTCAAAATCAAATTTTTTACAATCCATTCTTTCTGAGCTTTGCTTATTATTTTAAACATGTATAAAAAATTACATTAGATATGAGTATGAAACTAGTCCCATTTGAAAGTAGGCTCAAATAGCTTTCTAACAATAGGTTATTTACTCTAAACAGACTTAAAATAAAGAAGTTTTGACTTTTTAAAATTAAGTATACAATTCTGTCTTCGGGAATCGATTGTGTTGGGTTTCACATACATGATACAATGTAGTGGAAATATAGTTTTTTTAAATTATGTCTTTGAAACCTTTCCATGAATTAATGCACAACGATATAAATCAGGAATCAAAGATTATCTTTTGGATTGCAAATCTGAATTACGAGCACAATCAGGTGATGGTGCCTCTATAGTATCCATATAGAGCGAATGGTGACTTCTTAACCTCCACGAATCTATTAGGATTCGTCTCTCACACAAAGAGGAAAGGGTTTAATGCGGTTTTGTGAGGTGTTTTGCATGATTTTGCGGGTGGCAAATTTTTTTATTTTTATGCATAAACAATGATGCCTTTATGCCCCTTTTATAAAACTAAAAGTATGCATCTTTCCTAGTCCTACTAGGATAACTGCAACTAATTTTAATCTTACTCAACCACTAATATCTTACCTCTAACATGGTAAGAGTGAAGAGAGATAGGACTTATCCATTAGTTATTTAATATTAATAATTAAATATTATTAGATAATAATATTATCTTATAATATAATTATCTAATATTATTAAATAATAATATTATCTCATAATATATTTATCTAATATCAAGTTATATAATAATATGATATTACTTTAATATCAGATAATATCACATAATATAATATAAAATATATATTACATGAATAATATATATATTATTACTTTGATAATATATATATAATAATAAGCTCAATTAATAAATTTTTAGTCTAATTAAAAAACTAATTGATTACTATCTCATTCTTACTCTTTTTGTATGATCCTGTAGGTTCCTACTACATTGATAATGACCTATTATTATATCATAGATAGTGAACGGTATCTAGCAATACATCGCTGCCACCTAAGTAGTAAGAATATTTGTAATTCGACATCCACCTAATGTGTGATCAACGCTTTACATTATAGTTCCTTTTGTAATGATATCCAAATCAAACTAAAGGCATGGAGTGTGTCATCTTTGTCAATGTTCAATTTATATTTCTTGATACTAAGTAGACTAAAAGAAATTATCAATATTACATATTGATCCAATTAAGTATGGTCATACATTTCTAAGTCTCACTTAATCAAGGGGCCCAAGGATATCTCTTCTTTATATAAGAGTAATAAAATCTCATCTACACCACTCACATCCCTCTACATAATTCATGACACATCTAATCAACGACCTACACATCATCCTAATTAAAGGTGACATAGGACGGCATCAAAGTGTGACCCCTCATGTAGGGAACCATAGTGACTTCAAGTCAAAGGACTACGTGCATTGTGGTTACATGAGAATAACTAATGACACATGTCTATCCATGCGGTATTCTCATAAAGGTTAGCCCAGTACATCTGTTCACTAATAATGTACCCATGTATTAATTTGATATCATATATCCATGATTCATAATCATCAATCACCATACATAATAGTCTCAATGTATTATTGTTATCCCTTTTGCAATAATATTCGACTATGGATATTTTAGGAATAGCAAAACTATTTCAGGGATAATTATTATATTTAAGTTATAAATTGTGTAAAAATAAAATATAATATAATATAATAATTGTATTACCTAAAATAAAATGTAATACATTATATGTTATTACAATCATTTTATGACTGGCTTCTAGGACATACACCAACAAATTGACCAATTGATTCTAGATAGGTAAAGACAAAATTTTTCATCAAAATTGATTGACCAATCAATATAAATCAATCAATTCTAACTATTTTTGTGCACATATAACAACTATAAATGGCTAGTTTTCATTTCTAACTACCCCAAATGATTATAATACTCTATAGGCTTCCTATATAAGTTAAGAAACATCAAATATAATTAAAAGAGAACTTGAACTTCATCTTTTAACATCATTTCACTTTTTCTTTTATCAAAATCATGAATTGAGCTCTATATTTGAAATTTCTCTATTATAGGAACTTTATTTGTTTTATCCACTCTTTAAGAGAGTTTATTTGAGTTGATATTCATCTTGTATTATTTTTTAATTATAAAAAGTGAGATATCTCTTAGAGAATATTTGAGAGGGTAAGGAATCTCTTGTAAAGAGTGAATTTGCTCACTAAAGAGTAAGAACATTGTAAAAAGGCTTCGTCAAGTGCCCAGTTTAAACTTAAAAGAATAGTGGATTGAAACACAAGTTTGAAAAGTTTGGAGAATGGACATACATCTTGAAAAGGATATTTAAATGAGGAATCACTATAAATTCATGTGTTTGATCTCTTCACCTTATCTCTTTTCATTTTTGCATTATACTCTATTTTTCTTCTATATATGCTCTATTTTTTGTTGTTAATTTTTTAATATATTATGTTTCAATATTTATGTTAATGCTTGGATGATTGAATGCTTAAAAAGGCAGCATATCTATGCATGTACTTCTTGATGATTTCTCTATGCATAGTTAGTGAAATTATTGAATATATTGTGCTTTAATGTTGATCTTGATCCTTGAATGATTGAATCGTTAAAAGAGAAATTCATCTATGCATTGGCTTCTTGATTCTTTATTTATGCGTAGTTGAATGAGTTGCTTTGCACAAGTATATTGAATTATTATATGTTTTGTGCAAACCTTTTTAGTAGATTATCTTGGATTTATTTTTGATGAATTTGTTTATACATAGTTGAATAAATTAATTTGCACTTATTCTTTGGATTTATTCAAGGAAATTTTCAAAAATAGTAAAAATTCTCAAAACACTCAATTTACCCTATCTTGGATGTGGATTGCTAAAGCCTATAAAACTTTGCATTATTGTTACTTGTCTATTTTTTTCCCTTAATAGTGACATTGAAAATGAAATTAAAGTCAGTTAAGTCAAATTCAATGTTGACATCTTCAATCATAGATCATTTAAAAGAGAAACATGTTCCAATTTGAATTAATGCAGATTCTTGAGTTAAAAAATCACTTGAGAAATACTAGGTTTAACAAGTCTAAAATTTGGTTTTGAATTCAATTTAAGCTTAAATAACAAATATAGCAAATAATACATAATATTTTTCACATAAAGTTTATATTTCCTAGAATAATATAATTAGAAAAATTATATAATATTATATGTCTAAAATTGTAAAATGTTAGTTTTTAATTATATATCATATCATATAAATAGTGTATAATAAAAATATTATAAATATAACTAAATTGTTTATGGGTTAAAAACAAGTGAGTGATTCATTTTGTTAAATGCAATAATTTTCCTATTCAAATTTGACACAAACAAACAACAATCAAATTGTTATCAAGTCAATCTAGTTAAACTCTTGGCTCAGTTATCACTCTAGTATCAAACTTAGGGATGGATGAATTTGAATTAAATCATTAATACATGGATTATATAATTAACTTATTTATCCATTTATAACTTAATGAAAATTTTATGTGGATCATTAATTGACTTATAACCCATACATAAAAAGTCAAATCGATCCATCTATTTACTCTTTTAACTGTTTTAGTGTTTATATTATTTTATTATATCATTTTTTATTGTTATTATTTTTTTATCGTTGAAACCTTTACTACCTATCACCATTTTGCTAAAATTATTAAAAATAAATTTTCACTATTTTACATTTATAACTAATATTTTAAAACCTAGTTCAACTAGGCAGTTAATTTAATTCAACCAGGACCTAGATTTACTAGCGGTTGAGATAGTCCTTTAGATTTGGAGTGGAGGTTTGCTTAGATTAAGCTGGTATAACACGACCAAATTTATTAAACCTGAGTGCACCAAGTAACCTGGTTGGGTGAACCAGTATGCTTCAGCCAAGAGTAAAATGTAATAAAGATCCATCGCCAATGAAAACCTTATAGGTTAAGTTGGTATAATTGGACCAAATCCATCAAACCCAACCATATCCAGGGATCACTAGTATGCTTAAGCAAAAATGAACATCCACAGTTGAAGTCAAATCCTAATTCTTGAGGAAAGGAACACACATGACCACTAAACCACATTGCTTTTTAATAGGATCAAATATAAAAAAAACGCCTCTATACTTAGAACCATGGGTGAAAAACCTTTTAAATTTTAAAGGTGTGCAATAAACGACATAAGCTATATATATATAGAGAGAGAGAGAGTAATAAACCTCTCACCATTAAGTTTTCATCCAAATTGTTAACTATTCTGCACATCTATCTTCAAACATTCAATTACTCAACATTCTAAATTTCCATTTACAATATTAGTATATTTATTTGAGCATTATCTAAACATAAACAGGAATATATTAAATTGTGTCATTCTAAATTTATTATATTTTTCTTTTTTAGTATTATTCAAACTTACGAAACATTTGCAAGCCTGCATATGAAACTTGCACCGAAATGAAAATCAATTGGCTGGCAATCCATTGCATTGGGGGATAGCAATTTCTCATCCAAAGTTAACACAGGTCATCATATAATTTATATTTGCTAAATGTAGCTTCGAGCAAACTACAGTTTACAAAAGGAAACCATATTTGATTGCCATTAATATTCCACAAGGAAACTATAGTGTGAGAATTGTGGTGGAAGATAGAAAAATACATGAAGCCATAGAAGAATAGTGACAGGGACAAACAAAGTCAATGGACACGAGGGCATCAAGTGGGTATGGTACCCAAAGGAAATCAAGAAGGAAGAAGAATGATTCTTATGTGGGGATAATGTTAAAAAAATCTATTGAATTTAAAACGACACAATTGAACTCATTCTTGTTTACATTTGGATAATGTTAAAATAAATCTATTAAAATTGAAGAAAAGATTTAGAATGTTAAGTAGTGGCAAGGGGTTTATTGCTCTATATGTATAGTTTAGGAAAGATTTATTGCACACTTTTAAAATTCAAGGGAGATTTTTCACATATAAATTTAAGAGTGTATGTGTGTGTGTTTAGCCTTTTTAATACTTAGTAGAGCAAATTATTGACTTATACTAATAAATCCATTTATTTTTAAACTCTTTTACTAAACTCGATTGTTTAACAAGAATTTAATAACCTTCCATCATAAGAATTTTTAAGTTGAAAATAATTAATACAAATAAAATTTCATTATTAAAAATTGATAAGTTTTGATTTAAGATATTAAGTTTTATCTATCTATGTACGTAAATAAACACATATATATACACATATAATTTGAAGTAAACTTTTAAAAAAGTCGGTAATATATTATAAGGTAATCTATTTTATAATTTTTATTTACCAAAAATATATTTATTTTTTTATTTTTTATCCTTTCTCATTTTCTCTTTCTATTTCATATTATTTCATTTTTGTTCAATTTTTCGTTGCATTAGAATTCGATTCTACTATTTTATTTTTATTCAATTCTATTTTGAATCAAAAATGAAAAAAGCGGGTGTTATATAAACAAAACGTTTAATTATTGGCCCCTTTTTTTGGACTACAAAACTTACCACATACATATAACGTAATTCGGTTTAACAACCGGTTTAACTATATGAATTGGTCTAATTTTTATTTGTTGACTTGTTTGAATTACAACTTGAGTGAAATTTTAAAACATTGATTTTAATTGCTGTTTTAAAATGTTAATTTATTTTATCATTTAATTAGTGATATAAGTAGTTTTCCCCTTAAAAGCAGAAGTGATGTTGTGACAAACTATTTTTTTTAAATAAACTTAGGCTTAAAAAAATATTTAGCATAACCTATAAGCTTAGTATAGCTACCCTATATAAGCCAAATTCTAGTATAAAATTTTCAAAATTTAACCTAATTAACTTATTAGCTTATTTATACTTATAAATTATTTAGGGATTAAACTTTAGTTGGTATAACTTTAACCTATTTTATAAAACGTTGAAACCTAATTTACTTTAAGGATGATTATCATGCACTACTCAGATCATTAATTTATTATCATATAATATATTAAATTTAATTTTTTTTAAAAATAAATATAATATATAATAGAATTTAATAAAATAACAATGCAACACTACTTCAACAATATACAATCGGACATATCAGGTTTTATCTTCAATGGTAAACGTTACTGGCTAAAATTATTATCTGCCTCGGTCACCCCATCAGATTTTGCACGGTTGACCTGTCTAACTCAGTCAATTGCCAATAACGTTTTCATTAGTAAAAGGTCCAGATTTCAATACTTTACTAAGGTTTCATATCTTGCTCTCGTAGCACACTCTGAATTATTAATTTTTTACAAACTTTACTGTATTCTTCAATAAAAAAGGATAGATTCAGCTTCTTCAATATTTAAAAATTATAATTTCATCCTTTAATCTTCAATTTAATAAAAATAGAATTTAATCCTTCAATCTTTTATTAATAATATATAAATAATCATATTTATCAAATAATATATAAATAAATAATAATAATTCACCCATAATAATAATATCATATATTTTATAATATCAAATTAATTTTAATATTACATATATTATTATATTATATTTCATTATTTATATATAAAATTAAAAAATTTTAAATTGATTTATACAATATAATGAAACAATAACATGATGTTCTTTGGAAGTTTAATTGTTAATTAAATTTAATTTATTTAAAATTTTTTATCGATATCACTATTTGAAGATTAAATAGTAACATATTACTATTTGAAGACGAAACCGTAACATATTATTCTTTAATAATTTGGTTGTTAATGAAATTTAATTTATCCACTTATTTGAAATTTTTAATTGATGTTACTATCTAAAAATAAAATAGTAACATATTATTCTTTGACAGTTTAATTATTAATAAAACTTGATTTATCTATTTATTTGAGATTTTTTACCGATGTTACTATTTTGTTTGGAGATGAAACAATAACATGTTACTGTATGGAGATGAAACAGTAACATACTATTCTTTGATAGTTTTAGTAAAACTTAATTTATTCATTTATTTTAGATTTTTTATCATATTACTATTTGAAAATCAAATAAATAACATGTTACTATTGGGAGATGAAACAGTAACATATTGTTCTTTCACAGTTTAATTATTAATAAAACATGATTTATCCATTTATTTAAGGTTTTTAGTTAATGTTACTGTTTTGAGATTAAACAGTATAGTAACACATTTTTCTTTGACAATTTAGTTACTAATAAAACTTAATTTATCCGTTTATTTAGGGTTTAGGTTAATCTTACTATTTGAAAATCGAACAATAATATGTTACTAACTGAAGATAAAATAGTAACATACTATTCTTTGATAGTTTTAGTAAAACTTAATTTATTCATTTATTTGAGATTTTTTATCATATTACTATTTGAAAATCAAATAAATAACATGTTACTATTGGGAGATGAAACAGTAACATATTGTTCTTTCACAGTTTAATTATTAATAAGACATGATTTATCCATTTATTTAAAGTTTTTAGTTAATGTTACTATTTTGAGATCAAACAGTATAGTAACACATTTTTCTTTGACAATTTAGTTACTAATAAAACTTAATTTATCCGTTTATTTAGGGTTTAGGTTAATCTTACTATTTGAAAATCGAACAATAATATGTTACTAACTGAAGATAAAATAGTAACATAATATTCTTTGAAAATTTAGTTATTAATTAGACTTAATTTATCTATTTATTTATGATTTTTTATCGATGTTACTGTTTGTAGATAAAATAGTAACATGTTATTCTTTGACAGTTTAATTGTTAATAAAACTTGATTTATTCATTTTAGTTGGAGCTAAGGTTACTTTTTTGTAATATTTGTGAGTTTTTTACCGTAATTTTTTTTATTCATAAGATCTTGACTTTTGAATATTATTTGAATGTAATCTATTTTTCTAATTTTTTAACCACAAAACAATAATAAAGCCACTTATTTTCATTCATCTTCTTATGATTTTTCAATAAAAAATAAAAAAATTTGATTTCAGTTAGGTCCACCTAATCGAAAATATGTAGAATAAGTTCAAAACTTTGAACGACCATAACTTTGCATTCAATTGTCCAATTAGGGCAAATTATATATCGATTTCATATAACATTCAAGATCTATATGCTTGTAAAATACTAAAAGTGTTTTGCTCGCCCTGATTAGCGAAAAAAAGCCTATTTCAAATTTTTTATTTTTTTATAATTTTTTATCATTTTATCAACTTTGATCTCATTTTTTTATATTTAAATTTATTTAAATCTCACATTAAAGTTTTTATCCTCAATTCTTTTGGTATCTAATGGTGCTATAAAAATTAAACTGCTAAAATAAATGGATAAATCAAGACTCATTAATAACCAAACTACTAAAAAATAGCATGTTACTTTCGTTTCTAAATAGTAATATATTACTATTTGATTCAAACAGTAATATTGATAAAAAATCTTAAATAAATGGATAAATTAAGTCTCATTAACAATTAAATTGCTAAAAAATAGCATGTTACTTTTTCATATCCAAACAGTAATGTATTACTATTTGGTCTCCAAATAGTAATATCAATCAAAAATTTCAAATAAATAGATAAATTAAATTTTATTAATAATTAAATTATAAAAAAATAATATATTATTGTTTCGACTCTAGATACATATTGCTATGTGGTCATCAAACAGTAATATCGATTAAAAAATTTAAATAAATAGATAAATTAAGTTTCATTAACAACTAAACTACCAAAGAATAGTATACTACTATATTATTTTCAGACAGTAACATCAATAAAAAAAATTCTAAATAAATAAATGAATCAAATCTCATTAATAACCAAACTGTTAAAGAATAGCATATTACTATTTAGTCTCCAAATAATAACATGCTACTATTTCGTCTCCAAACATTAATATCAACCAAAAATATCAATTAAATAAATAAATCAAGTCTCATTAATAATTAAACTGCTAAAGAACAGTATGTTACTATTTTGTCTCCAAATAGTAATATGTTACTATCCAAACAGTAACATCGATAAAAAATCTCAAATAAATGGATAAATTAAATCTCTTCAACAATTAAACTATTAAAAAATAGTATGTTATTGTTTCATCTCCAAATAGAAAACAGTAATATGTTACTATTTAATTCCCAAATAATAATATCAATCAAAAACATCAAATAAATAGATAAATTAAGTCTTATTAATAATTAAACTATTAAAGAACAACATGTTACTATTTCATTTCTAGATAGTAACATTAATTAAAAATCTCAAATAAATGGATAAATCAAGTCTCATTAACAACTAAACTGTTAAAGAATAACATGTTACTATTTGGTATTTAAACAGTATTAGTATCTAAACAGTAACATGCTACTGTTTTATCTCCAAATAGTAACATTAACTAAAAATCTTAAATAAATAGGTAAATTAAGTTTCATTAATAACTAAATTACTAAAGAAAAGTACATTATTATTTGATCTCCAAATAGCGATATCAATAAAAAATTTTAAATAAATGAATAAATTAAATCTAATTAATAACTAAACTATCAAAGAATAGCATGTTATTGTTTCATCTCTATATAGTAACATGTTACTATTTGATCTTCAAACAGTAACATCAACCAAAAATCTTAAACAAATAGAAAAATCAAGTCTAATTAACAATTAAACTTCCAAAGAACATTATATTACTCTTTCATTTTCAGTTAGTAACATGCTACTATTTGGTTTCCAAATAATAACATCAATCAAAAACTCCAAATGAATAGATAAATTAAGTTTTATTAACAATTAAATTGTAAAAAAAAAAAAGCATATTACTATTTGAACACCAAACAGTAACAATATGTTACTGTTTCATCTCTAGACAATAATATGTTACTATTTTATCTTCAAATAGTAATATCAATAAAAAAATCTGAATAAATGAATAAATTAAGTCTAATTAACAATTAAACTTTCAAAGAACATCATGTTATTATTTCATCATATTGTATAAATTAATTTAAATTTTTTTAGTTTTATATATAAATAATGAAATATAATATAATAATATATGTAATATTAAAATCAATTTGATATTATAAAATATATGATATTATTATGTGTAAATTATTATTATTTATTTATATATTACTTGATAAATATTATTATTTATATATTATTAATAGAAGATTGAAGGATTAAATTATATTTTTATTAAATTGAAGGTCAAAGGGAGAAATTATAACTTTCGGACATTAAAAAAGCTGAATCTGTTCTTTTCTACTGAGTAATGCAGAAAAGTTAGTGAGAAGTTAGTAGTCCAAAGAACACCACATGAGCAGGGCATGAAGCCCTAGTAAATTAGTAGGGTATTAAAATCTGGGCCTTAGTAGTTAACAAAACAAAAGGTAACGTGACACATATAAAAGATTCTACGGTGTCGTTGCATTGGGAAGGGACCATAATGTAAAAACTTGCCATCCATACTAAAAAATTTTATACATTTCATAAAATATGTATACGCTACAAATTTTTCAAATAATTATAAAATTTTATATAAAGTATAATTTTTATTATTTTTATATTAAATTTTATACAAATATTGGCAAAATTTTAAGTGATGCATTACTCTTTATTTATTTACTATTAATTAAATTTTATTGATTTCTTTTTATTTACACCAAAGATATCTTCACACCATTTTTATCAGGTTTAAAATTAATTTTATTTAAAGTGTAAGTAATAAATGATAAATTATTACTAATAAATACCTTTAAAGATTAAATTTAAAATTCTCTACCATACTTAAAATATGCTTTATTATTTTAGACTAGCATTAATTAAATTTTCTTATTTTTATTAAAAATTATATTAATATATATAACTCAATTTTGTAGTCTAAATTATTATTAAGTAATTTAATAGGTTTTAATTTACCTTTTAGGGATATTATTTTATTAAGATTATGACATGACCTATTAAGATAAAATTAGTATAAAGCCTATTATTGAACCTATGATGAGTGAATTTAATTAGAATTTATTAATATGAGGTTAGATCTCCTCTCCACATATGAGTTTATTGATAAGTTACCTCGTTGGAGTTATAATGTGCTATTGAATGTGAAGGAGGGGAAAATCCTGAATCTCTCGATATGCATTTATATAATGATGATTCCTTTTGAAGCTTATTGTAAATAAATCAAGAGGTATGAAATCCTAATTTCCCTTTCAATTTTAGGTTTATCAAAATTTATGATTTTAGATTTGATATGATGATCTTGTTAAATGCTTAAAATTTCTTACATATGGTATTAAAATTGATCATATTAAACTAGAATCCAATTTTTTTAATTGTAATTTTTTATTTAATTTTTATTAATAATTATTAATGAATGATTATATTGAAAATTTGAATCATAAAGATGAAATAATGTTGTATTGTTTGAAAGTCATGCTTAGTTTATATAATAATTTTAAATTGAATTGCAAATTATTTTGAATTATATAAATGAATTTCTCAAATTTTGGCATTTTGTATATAAGATTAGGATTTAGTAGTTTATGTGTATGATGAACTCATTTTGTATATAAATGATTTGTAAATATTTTGGATTATATAAACTTATTTTATTTTATATTATATATATATATATATATATTATAACGTGCTCTAACCTTGTTTTGGATTATATTATATTATATATTTATTATATAAACTCATTTTCTATATTGAAACTCATTTCGTGTGTATATATATATGTTTGGGATTTTATATATATAAACTTTGATGTTTTCTATACATATATTATATATAAGTTCTAGCATTCTATTTGATCTTTTGTATACATGTCATAATTGTTATAATATATATATGCTTCAGGTTTTATGCGTATATGCTTTCTTTCAATTTAATTTGGTATTAGTTTATCAATATTTTGAAAGTTGACAACAATCTTTGAAATTATTTTGATGTGTTTTAAGAATGAGACACATCTTGAAAATTTATATGAAGGTAAACTTTTTTATGAGCAAATTTGATATATTTTTCCTATTTAGAATTATGTTAGTGGAATTAAACATTTATCATCATTTAACAAGTTAATTAATTTCACTTTCAATTTTATTGTTAGTGGAAATGGACTATTTTGAAATATGAAATTATTTTTATCTTTCTTTTAATATAATGAATTTTTGAAAAATATATTAGTGACATTTTTATTAAACTATATATTAAAAGGAAACATAAATTATTTTGAATTAAATCCCTAAGTCAAAGTAAAGGGCAATTATCAGATATGATTTTGGTCTAAATAAAGTGTATAGTTTTTCTAGTAGTTCCATTAAGAGATATAATCAAAGTTTAATTGAAGGGCATAGACTAAGAACAAAGATCAAATTAAGTCTTATTAGTGTTAACTAGAATGGATATACATCCTTAAGTTCTAATTACGGGACTTGATTCAATTTTAAACCAGCATTGGGTCAAATTAGAAATGTAAACTTTGCTTCTTCCTTTATCTTAAGTTGAGCACTAAATCCTTCACATAATAGAAGCCTAAGATGTTAAGCAATGACTAAAATAATAGTATTTCTATAATATTGCAAACTTTTAAGTTGTATAAGATGTTTATAACTTTAAAAATTATAAAATAATTATATTAATTATCAATATGTTGTAATAGGCATTTTGTCTATAAAATGTTATTCCATTTTAAGGATATTTGTTTTATGATTGCATTTTTATTGGTTGAGTTTATTTTAGTATTAGTTCTATGATATATAATCACTTATGTGATTTATTATTATATATATTAATAAAATTTATTTTTTTAATATATTTCTTGGTGAAAAATGAAATTTAAAGATAATAAGATTATCAAATTCAATCATTGACATGGGGTTAAGGAAAATTCTAAATATTTCTAGTTTGCAATTTATTATTTTATGTATGTTGTCAATTTATTTTAATTTATACATGATATATATGCTTAATAAAATTACATACTAAAGTACATTGACAAGATAATCCAAGTGGAATTGGCTTATCTCTTTTACTCTGTAATATTGGCCATAATCAATTGCTTACATAATAAGTGAAATGGTTGAAATTATTTTATATCTTGGGAAACATGCATGTTTAAAATGGATATGAAAATAATAACTAATTATAGATCATTATTTATCTCATAAAAATTTATTAATGAAGTGAGTGATTATCACTACAATGGCTCACTTACTAGATTAATATATTCCTATTATATTCTTTTAAAATATGATACTTGATTATGGCTTATTAGTTGTTCGATGAGATTTTATTAGTAGTGTAAGTATCTATTACCATAGTAAGTTACTTATTGATCTAATAGAATCTTATTAAAATATTTATGGGATATGATAATTTGTCATGAGTTGTCTCGTATGAATTAATTTGGTGTTAATAAATATTCATCAATGTAGTAATTATTTATTAAGCTAATATATTCTTGTTAAATTTTATGGGATGTTCTTGTTATTTTAATTAATTTATACTATAACATACCCACAAGGGGTTATTGTATGAATTAGTTAAATGGAATATAATTTTTTAGATAATTTTATGTATTGAAAATCTAATTCATCCACAAGTGTTAGATTTTTTGTTTTTCTTAAAAAAGGTGATCTTTCTACCCACAAGTGTTGGATTTGCTTTTTTTTTAGGAAAAATGTGCTTATTATCCAATGAACTTGTTATTGAGAATTTTCTTGAAATATTCTATATTTTTTTATCTACAAGAGGGTTTGTAATGATACATCTAAAGTTCCAAAGCTATAATGGTTATCACTATTTGTTTGCCATGTATGAAATAATGATTGTGCAATATTAGCACATTTTATTTAAACAATAATCCAACTTCTATTGGCAAATTCTGACTTTGTTTATTTAAAAAAATTGTGATTTTGATTTTAAATGCTCTTGATATAAATATCCACAAGGAAATGCTTTTTTAAAATATCTTATAAGGATATGTGACATATCATTTATACAAATAATTTATGATTATGTGTACATATTATTAAAGTTTTTGCTATTTAAAAAGAAAGAAAGAGAATAGTTTTGTTCTAATTTTGTTAATTTTATAAGTTGTAAAGAATGCTATTATAGTAGATTATTGGTGATATTATCAATTTTATATTTTTATTGGAATAATGTGAAAACTAAATAATTATACATATATTTTTTCAATGTTAAATAAATTTT
Source organism: Sindora glabra (assembly GCA_020226215.1). Classification (NCBI taxonomy): domain Eukaryota; kingdom Viridiplantae; phylum Streptophyta; class Magnoliopsida; order Fabales; family Fabaceae; genus Sindora; species Sindora glabra. The sequence continues at coordinate 71,066,307 of CM035226.1, read as the reverse complement.
TATAGTTCATAATATTTGTTAAACTATATGAGAGTTCTTGTATATGCTAGACATTATGCTTACATGAGACTACACAGTCATATACTTAAAATCTTGTAAAATTTATTAATCATATTTTGAAATTATACTTTTAATTTTTTTAATTAATTTTTTCAATTATTTTTAATACTACTTGTAAAAGTTTAGACAAATATAAATTATTTCATTTTTTAATATCATTCATAAATTTCTCAATAAAAAAATTAATTGGAGAATTCATGTAAAGAAATAATAAACACTATGAGCTTATATCTTAGTATATGCTTAACATTTTTATATATAATTTTATATATTGAAAAGTTTTCCATGATGTTTATGGTAAATTTTGTTAAATGATTCACTTTTTTCTAATAAGTGATATTTTTAATTAATTAAAGTTAAAATATTTTAAATTAATTATTAAGTAATTTGGGCATCAATAAGAATATTATGATATTAAATATAATCATTTATATTAGATATTGATATTATTCTCTAATATTATTATTATTTTAAAATTATGAATCATAGTATAATTGAAAAGTTCTATTTTAAAGTTTCATTTATATACATTTTCTTATTTTTTATGATCATATAAAGATTAAGTATACTCATATGCAGGTATAAATTTTATGAGCATTTTGTCAATTTTTTAATTATATATATATATATATATATATATATATATATATATATATATATATATATATATATATTCCTTATCATATTTTATAGTTCCTAGTATAATGATGTACTTAAGAATAATTAATATATTTTGAAATATATATTAGAGGCAATAAGTTTAAACTTTTCACTAGTTTTTGAGTTTTAGATTATAATATAAAATATTATAAAATATAACAATTTTATATCATGATATTAATAATTCTATGATGAATTAATATACTATTTAAATGTTATCTTAATTTTAATAGTAATTGCTTTCACTTGTTAATTTACATGCCTTTAAAGGAATATGAAATTAAGTTTTTTGATGTTCATGTTTGCCTTATTTGGATAATATCAAATTTTTGTTTTAAGTCCCAATTAATATTCTAGTGGGCATTTAACATCAAATTTTAATAAATTAAATAATAAGTTTAAAAATTTTGAAAGTATCTTTTTAAGATATGTTTGATACATTAAGCATAATTTAAAGATCTTATTTATTAAGGATATATTTTGTGACAAGTATGAAATTAATGAAAATTTATCAAGTCTATATTGTCCTTAATTGAATATATACCATAAAATGGTCTAATCTTAAAGTAAGCTTATCATTAATAGTAATGTTGATTGTATATTTTAAACTTGATTTTTTTCTTAATTTAAGTGATTAATATATTAATTTTAAAAAGCTTCAAGTAAAATTTAATCATTTTCTCTTTACCTTTTATTAATTGTATTATGTTATGGGCTTAATAATTGACAAGTTTGATAACTTCATTTATTATCTTAAAATATTTATTGTAGCATATTTTGTAAATTAGCAATTATTATTATTTGTATGCTATAAGAAATATTAAATATCTTATTGTCAGAATGATTTTGAAGAAGGAAATTTGGTATTATTATCATGAATATCAATATTGAAAATTTTAAAACTTCTTAGGAAATAAATTATTTTGATCAATTCACGTGAGGAATAAATTTTATTTTATTTCTTGTAATTATTAATGTGATTGATTACTAGGAGCTAATGTATATTTGCACAAGTAATTGTACCTTGATATTTCTATTGGATAATGTAATTGCACAAGTGATTGTGTCTTGTTAATTAACTTGTCATAACAATATTTTTCTTGAAATATATATTGGTACTATTGAAATATATCTTAAGATATAGGTATTTTCTTAGTGAAACAATGTTATTTCAATAAAAATTGCTAAAATTGTCTCTTTATGGAAATGATTAATAGAGATGTCATTGTAAATTTAACTATAGTTGTCTCTTATAGAGATGTTAAATTATTTTATTAGAACCTTAGATAACCTTTTTAGAAAGATATGGTAACTTTTGTGAAAAAGATCACAACTGAGAACTTTTACAAAATAGCATGAGAGGATTACTTGGTTATATTATGAATTTAATTGCACATTCACATTCTTGTGATCATATCAATGAAGTAATTAACTTATATAATTATAGATGTACTATATTATTATATAGTATACTATCATCCATGGTTCTAAGTTTAATACTTTATTAGACTTGATCATGTTATGAAGTAAATTTATTAGATTACGATATTTCATGACCACTAAAGTTGTTATTGATCTTAGGGTTATTTTCTTTAAATTACTTTTAAAATTAATAAAATTCAATCAATGTTTCTAAGTGAGAGAATGTAAGAATTTTTATTATTTTGGACTACCATTAATTAAATCTTCTTATTTTTATTAAAAATCAAATTAATATGTATAACTCAATTTTGTAACCTGAATTATTATTAAGTGATTCAATAGGTTTTACCTAACCTCTTAAGGATATTATTTTATTAAGAATGTGACAAGACCTATTAAAGTAAAGTTAGTGTAGAAGCTTATTATTGAGTCCATAATTGGTGGACTTAGGGTTTATTAATATAAGACTAAGTCCTCTCTTCACACATGAGATTATTGATAACTTACTCCATTAGAATTGCCATGTGTTGTCAAATATAAAGGAGGAAAAGACCTATATCTCTCAATGTGCATTTGTATAATGAGGATTCCTTTTGAAGGTTATTATAAATAAATTAAACAGTATGTAACCCTAATTTTTCTTTTAGTTTTAGTTCATCAAAAATTATGATCGTAAATTTGATACGATGATTTTGTTAAATGTTTAAAATTTCTTACATGTTGAGGTTTAAACAATTTTCATGAGTCATTGAATTATTAGTGAAAAGAATTTTATTTATTCCTACCACAATGTTAAAGCATTTTCCTGTAATAATGCTAACAATTAGATTCGTTTGATTTGGAATAATAAAAAAAGAAAAGAAAATTGAAATTTTTTGTTTTAGTTAAAAATTTTAATTTTCTTTGTCCATTAATGGAATTATTTTAAATAGATTTTTTTTCTGGGGACATAAGCCATCTTCAAACAAGAACAACCCGGAGTAGAAAAAACCAGAACACCATGACAGACCCTAAGCACAGAAATAAGGATACCACCAGCACCAGCCCCAAAACTAAAAACAAAGAACAACCAAAACCAAACTACAAACTTGACAGAGCACCAGCAAAACAGAAAACAAGCAAGACAAAAGAAACTAATAATGATGATTCCTCCCATGTATCAAAAATTGGAATTCTTTCATTTTGAATATCAGGTTTATCATTTTTAATAATAACAATAATAATAATAAACAATATTCAAAATTAATTATTATAAAATTACAATAAATAATGAAATTATAATAATGATAATAAATATAATTAAAATATTTAATAAAATATGATTAATAATATTAAAAAATAATAATATAACAATACAAATATTAATAATTACAAAGTAATGATAAATAAATAATGAAATTAAAAATAATAGTGATAATAATATTAAGAAAGAAATAATAATAATAAATAATAAAATAATAATAATATAAAAATAATAAAATAGTTAATAATATCAATAAAATAAAAATACAATGTATCAATAATAATTACAAAATAATAATAAATGAATAATGAAATTAAAAAAGAAAATATTAGCAATAATAAAAATATTATAATTATCAATACTAAAATAATAAATAATTTTAAAATAAAAATAATATTAGTTAAAAAGGAATAAAAAGATAATAAAATAATTAATAATAAAGTAATTAATTATATTGATAAAATAACAATACTAAACATTAATAAAGAATAATAAATAAATGATGAAAGTAAAAAAGAATAATAATAATAATAATAATAAGATATTTATATTTAACAATGCTAAAATAATAAATAATTATAAAAATTAATTATTTCTCTTGTACTAATTATTAATAAAGTAAATTAAAAAAATTATTTTTTCCTTTATTTAAATTTTATAAAGTGAATAATCATAATATATTTATTTTCTTTCTTTTTATTCTCTTTTGTTGATTTTTTCTCTTTTTCCGATTAAATCCAACGGCACCTTAAAAGTGGATCAGTTCTGCGGTTTTACTAAAACGTTACCCTATATAACACTGTGACTTTCGCATGTTATGGGACATGGAAGTTATGGTTCAGTCCCCCAACCCAGGTTTGGTGAGTGACAAAATAAAGGCTATCAAAACGGACGGTGTAGTCCATCTGCGAATTGACCCTTACCCATTTTCCCAGTGGATTATGCTTCAGATTCAAAAATTTTGTCAATTCTGTAAATGTATAACGTAAAATTTTATAAAAATTAAAGTTATTTATATAAAATATAAAAATTTTATAAGAATGTATAAATTTATATATAATAAGCGCATAAAAATTTATAATTTTATTATTCAAATTTTTCAAAAAGCTTTTTATAAAGTTTTCTCATACCTATTAAAAGATTGCAGGATTTTAAATTCTAAGAAAATACTTGTTATTCTTTCTAAAAGAGAAATGAATGATCACTCTTCTTAATAAAAAATGTAATGACGAATTTTACCATCTGTTAGGGGATAATAAAGGTAGGATTATAGAAGTAGCATTGCTTTAAATTTTATAAAAAAAATATGTCAAAACATCTTTTTTTAATATTTATGAGAATATAACTTTTTGGAAAAAAAAATACAAATTATCTCTTCAACTTTGAAATGTTTAGATTTTATCTCAGTTTTAAAATTTTGGAAATTATTCTCTTAAATTTCATAAAATTTAGAATTAATACTCATTATTCAATTAATTAACTATTTTATCAAATTATATACTTTTTTATGAAGTTTTTAAATAAGAATTAAAATATTTTAAAATGTTGATTCATTTTGTTATTTTTTGCATATAATTTCACATCTTCTATACAAGTATTTAATTAAAAAAAATTATATATAATTTAATTTTTATTGGTTATATAACATAAAAATTATATATAAAAATGATTAAAAAATAACATACTATAATAATTTAATTATTATTAAAAAATTTATGAAAAAAGTATATAATTTAATAAAATAATTAATTGGATAGACAATAGATGTCAACTTTCAATTTTATAAAATTTAAAGACATGGTTTTTAAATTTTTAACCTTAAAATTTAAGGTAATTTGTATTTTTTCTTCACATTTTTTTAGGAAATTTAATCCATTCTTCCGAGACTCGCATGCCTGATTGGCTAACAGATCGTCGTTCCCTGAATTTTGGGAAAAACGCGCGGCCAACACCTGTTTTGATGGCTCAGCTACCCAAGATGCCGTCGGCACGCTTCGCAGCACAGAGAAGTGATGATCGTAAAGCTAAATCCGATGAAAGGGGCCACTTGAAAGAAAATGGTAGTCATCTAGTCATCAAAATGTAATAAAAGAATTATTTATCGGAACCTTAAACTGAGAAATCAATTTTTCAAGAGTTTATACCCAAGTTCTAAATTGAGTGTATATTCTCGTCCTAAATGGAGAATGCGGTTGCGATCATGATTTTACAGCATTTAATAAACTTATGAATAAATATACACTAGGAAAATTATGAATAAATAAATGTAATTGTTTCTGTATAAAATTATAAAAAATTATATCTATAATACAATCCACAGTGATAATATCATATCTAATATTTGCAATTGCACTTATATTTGCGGTTACCCATTTACCCATCGCATTTTAAATATTTAATTTATATAATATTTCCATTTTTTATTGTACAAAATAGTTTTACCATCGCATTGCCAGCGATAGGTTAGATGATTCTAACTTGATTTTATAAGTACTGTTGTAAATAAGTCCTGAAACAGTAAATAAAGTTCTGGACATTTATTTTTAGTATTGAAATTGAAATTATTCTCCGTACTCAATATTCTAATATGAAACAAAATCAAAATTAGTTCAGAGAATTAAAAGGGAGGATATAGAAACAAAATCAAAGGAAAAACGAGAGGGGGAGAGGGGGAAAAAATAGGAAAAAAACCTTGAAAGGCCTATGGGCAAAATGGCCTACCCAGACGAGTCCTATGGCTTGGAATGGTAAAGTGCCTTATCCTCCCTTCCTGCTCTGTCAAATAACCTTCACAAAGAAAGGCTCTGGAGAACTTATCCTCCACTTTTCGATCCACATCATGCACAAACACATCTGTTTCACCTTCTTCCCTGTTCCTAGCCATTAGCCCAGCTGTGTAAATTGCAGTCATTCTTCCTGGTGCTCCTTCAAAATACCCAGTTGGTGCATCCACCATAATCAGATCCCACTCTATGTCATAAACCTCACTTGGAAGCCCTTTCAGTGCCAATTGACACTTTGAGAATCTTGGATCAGTCACTGTCTTGCAGTCCTCCTCCATCCCAGTCTTCATCAGCTCATCAGCTTGGTGAACTTTGGTGTCATAAATCACATGGTATGATTCCAAGGTGGGCAATTTCTCCTGGATTTGGTGGATCCATGATTTGTCTTCCTCAAGGAATAATGTTCTTCCTCCATGGTTTAACGATGTCCACATGAGGCTGTCGCGGCCGAGGCCAAAAACTAGGAAATTGCAGGGTGATTTCTTCTCAAGAATTCTTGCTGAGACTGAAATTTCTTTTAGGGTTTGTTGGGGGGTGACGTTGGTGGTGGCATAGTGAATGATAGCATTGGCTAAAGATGGTGGGGCTTTGGTGCATGTTGGAGTGAAAGGGAGAGATGGGCAGGGCTGCTGTGGTGATTCTTGTGGAGAAATTGTGGAGTTTGATATTTGGATTTGAGAGGTGAATTGCTGAGAAAATGAGAATGAAGTTGATCTGAGTATTAGGATGAAGAGGATGACAAATAGAAGGAAGAGAAGGAGGACTACCTTGAGGATGCTGGTGAATTGAGTTTGGGACCTCATTTTGTTTGTTGATGCAGAGGAAAGGGTTTGCTCAGATCTTAAAAAGTTGCACTGGACTGGAGAGATATTAGACTCATTTGAACAGAGGATTTGAAACTTGGGTGCAGGGAAGAAAATATAATAATTGAAACTCAATAAATGCGATAGAATAGAGATACTTGACTATTCTGCGTTTAATAATTTAACAAATTTTTTACATATCAAATTAATAATTAAAATTTAATAAATACGACAGAATTAAATTAGCTCTAAGCCAAGCCATTTAAGTTGCTAGTTAAACTGTTTGTGTTTGATTATAAAAAGAAATGAACCCATAATAATTTGTTGGTAATATTTAAGTAATAATATATAAGGGTATTATGTAAATATTTTTCAAGTGAGAGAAGTGAATTTCGTTATTAAATTATGAATTAATGATTAAAATTAAAAAATAAGGTCATATAATATTTAATTATATTTTAATTTTGATAATTAATCTAATTATAAGAATATTATATATATCAAAAATAAGATTTAAAATTAAATTTTAAATATAAATTATATCATTAAATATAAGATGATAAAAATTTATAAAATTTAATTTAATAAATATAAAAATTTTAAAATTCAATTTCAAATCATTTACGATTTTAATAGCATTTTTTCATCTAATTATTGCAGTGTACACCTAACTTTCTATAACTCATAAAATTTTAATGAAGTTATAAACCAATAAATCGGTTATTAATGTTGCTTCCATTAACGAGTTAGTTCAAATCTATTCAATCATCCTCTTTGTTATCACACGAAGAAAATTTTAGACCAAGTGGTATATCATATTTAAGGATTCTGCCTTCTTATTCACCTTGAATTTGATTTTAGGACAATTTAATAATTTAATTATTTTTATTATTAAAAAATAAAAAGATTATAATTCTTGCTGAACAATATTATTTACATATTTTGATTTCTTCTCTCTTACTCATGCTTAACAAAAAAAAAAAGGACCCCAGTGGCCCCGCACACCCTCTCCGTACCCTTCGCTGCTTCCATTTTTGCTTTCGTCAATTTATGACAAATAATTTTTTTTTAATGCATTTACAAAAATTAGAGTAGCGTGATTTTTTTTTCTTTTTTGGGGATTAAATAGTATTGCGAAAAACAGAAGTGACGCGGTGATGCACGACATGGTGTTCTATTGGATAGCGGTGTAAAATTAACAAAATGAAAAGAGGTGACTTTAAAGCCAAGGTGACAAAGTGACAACAGTAGTCTGTTGCCTTTTTAGCTTTTGAAAGAAAACGATTAATATTATGTAAGAATGAAGCAAAGAAAGTTGGGAGGAATGATCTTGACAAGAAAGCTAATGGGGTACTACCGAGGGCTTTGGTCATATGGTTTGGTAAAATAGCAGGTGGGAATAAGCTAGGAGTTGTTTGTCCCTTCGAAGCCCCTGTGTCTTGTTTATAGTAGGCGGGAATGATAACTTGATTTATACTTAAGAAATTAATAGGTGTTTGCTATGGTACTTCTAGAAGTTTAGTATTCAGGGTGGTGTGGTAAAATACAAGTTATTGGATGAGATTACAAAAATTTTAGCATTGACTTAATAATCTCATTCAATGGCCTGTATTTTGCCACACCACCCTGGATACCAAACCCCTAGGGGTACCTTAAAATTCACCAAATTAATAATATCGATATATTATTAAATTAACATATTGCCTTAAATCCTAAAATTTTATAATATATTATTAAACTAATAATATATTAATATATTTTCAGATTCAATTATTAATTAAATGTATAAAATTTAACTTTATAAAAATAAATTTAATAAATAATTAAATTTAATAATATATTATTTTATTATTAATTCAGGATTAGTACTGTATCGTAATTTTTTTCAAATAAATATATTTATTTTTCATCTATTTGAGTATAAGTATGGAAGTTGCAAATAGACCTAGGTACGGACAGAAAGCTTTAGTGGAAATTTTATTGACTACGAATTTGGATATGAGAATTATATTATTATATATAATAAAATAAAAATCCAAAATTATGTATATAGTTATTTAATTTAAATATATTTTTAAAATAAATTTTCATATGAGAATTCATATTATTCTTTATTATATTAATGTTATTATAATTTTCAATTAACTATTATTTTACTAAAAATAATAAGGTATAGATAAATATAATATATATAATAAGATATAAATATTATAATTTGATAAATAGAATAAAAAAATTATATATCTTTAATTTTTGTTAAAAATTATAATAATATACAAGGATTTATTTGAATATTCGACAAAAATAGGAATGTAGATATAAGAATCGGAAAAGGTAGAATATTTTAAAATAAGAGTGGATACAAGGATCTTATTCTCATATTCTTCTCATTGTCATTTCTAATAATAGGATTAAAAACTTGATATGGATACTCCAAAAAAATTATTTTTTATTCTTTAAAAGATTATAATTTTTATATAAAAATAAAAAATTTTGAATGCAATTTTGAATGATACAGTTGTAATATATATTATATAAAATTTAGACAAAATTAATAATTTTATTTCAGAAATTGTAAGTCATTGATAAAATAGTACTTAAATTATATAAAAGTATAATTTTATCTTTATATAATATATATATATATATATATATATATATATATATATATATATATATAAATCTGTTCTTCCATATAGACAAGTCTTTAAAGAAGTAAAATTCTATATACGAATTATTATTCAAATTAAAATTGTAACTTTATATAATTTATGGACAATTTTGCGATCCCTTTATAATTTCAAAGATAAAATTATTAATTTTATCTAAAATTTATACACATTTGCAATCTTTTTTGTAAAAAACTATAAGATTTTATATAAAAATTGTTTTATGGTTTTTATATTAATTTTTTTTATAAAGACTTCGAACATTTTGAATTCGTAACCAAACATCACCTTTATAATAATACGTAAGAGCAGGGTTAGGTGAAACATGGGAGTTTGCTTAAAAATATCAAGTTTTATTATCTTAATAGAATGATGCGTTTTCCCGTTTCCCGTCCTAAAGAATTGCCAAGTCTAGTCCAGACAAATGGAAAAGACCGGAGTTGTTAAAGGTTAGATGTTTACTTAATTAAAGCACTGATATAATAAGTAAGGTGGTTACGTATTCTCATTTTTAACCTGTAACTCAATATCTGTTAAATTTAAGATTAGGGTTTTTCTTTCAGACTGATGTATTTAGAATTCAGTATGTATACGTTGGCTTTGGTGTAAATCAATTTTATATTATTACTTATTTTTATGTTATTATATCATTAAAAAATATTAAATAACAAAAAATCTTAATTATTATTATATTTTATTAAGATGTGTTATTTTCATATTTACTAATAGTACAAAATATTTTATATTAAAAATATAACAATATAAATTTACATCATCACTAAATAAAAATATGACATTGCATTAAAAATGAATAATTTTTACTAATAGTAATAATATTTCAACAATTTTTATTGACATAACTATGCATGAATGGGTGATAAAATGAAACTAATTTTGGTAGATAAAATTTGAATCTCAAATTTAAATACTTTAACTTTTATAAGAACTTTTATTATCATTTTTTTGTAATTTTAAACTTATTAATAAAAATTGTAATTTTTTGAAAAAAATTTGTCACAACTTTATGTAATTTGAGTAGATACTAACTTTTCTTTATTTGTTATATAAAGTTTGTAGGCCTTGGCAACCCACATCCAAGTAAGGGGTGAATTGGGCATTTTTGAAATTTTTATTATTTTTTAAATTCTTTTTGAAAATATTTTCATTATGGGAAGTCATGAGGATAATTTTAATTCAAATGATTGCAAGAAAGCTTTATAAGGATGTTTGCATTTAAGATATGATAATTTAATAAATTAATACAAATAAATTTATTCAATTAAGCATAAATAAATTATTAAGAGATAATCACAAGATTATTCAATCAAGAGGTATACACACAACAATGACAATGCATTACACGTGTACAAAGTAACTTATTCAAATATGTATAAATAAAGAAGCAAGAAGCCAATGCTTAAATGAATTTCTCTTTTAACTATTCAATCATTCAAAGATCAAGATCAATATTAAAGCATAATGCATCTAACAAGTTCATCAACCATGCATGGATAAATCATTAAGAAGTATATGCATAGATATGCATCCCTTTTAATTATCTAATCATCCAAACATTAATAAAAGCATTCAAACACAATATATTCAACAAACAACAATAGCAAAACAGAGTATATAATCAATAAAAACAAAGCAAAGTGTAGAAACAATATAGAAATAGGGTGGAGAGATCAAACATAAGAATTTACAGTAATTTCTCCCTCGGATATCCTCTCCAAGGAGTACATTCACTCTTTAAGCTCTCCAAACTTGTGTTTCAATCTACTATTTCTTCAAGTTTAAATCAACAGGTTGAAGAAGTTTTTTTACAATTCCTTGCTCTTCCTTGAGCAAATTTACTTTTTATAAGAGATTCCTCACCATCTCAATAATTCTCTACAAGATACCTCATCCTTTATAATTCTAAGGTGATATAAAGTAGATATCAACTCAAATATACTCTCTTAAAGAGTGGATGAAACAAATAAAGCACTAAGAATAGAAAATTTTCAAATATGGAGCTCAATTCATGATTTTGATGAAGGAAGGTGTAAAATGATGTTAAACATGGAGGTTCAAACTCTTTCTTAATTGTATTTGATGTTTTTTAGCCTATATAGGAAGTCCATGGAGTATTATAATCATTTAGGGTAATTAAGAATGAAAACTAGCCATTATACATGCATTAAAATAATTAGAATCGATTAATGAATTGATTTAGGATGTCCAAGGTACTTTCTAGATATCCAGAATTAATTGCTAAATCAATTCACACAGATAGAATTATAAACTTAACTTTAAAAAGTTATAACTTCTTCATTTTAAGTCCATTTTAAGCAAATGGCCTATTGTTAAAAAGTTATTTGAGTTTACTTTTGAATGAGACTAGTTTCATGCTCATATTTAATGTAGTTTTTGAAATATGTTTAAAATAATGAGCAAAGGTAAAAAAGAGTAGATCTATAAAAATGTAATTTTAAGACTTAATTTATATAATTCATAACTCTTTCATATATTAGTTATTTTAATCGAATGACCTATCCATAGAAATTTTTTTGAGTTTATTTTCATGTTAAAACAATTTCATGCTTATATCACTTTTAGTTTTTGACATGTGGTAAAAAAAATGAGCTTAGGTCAGAGAAGACTAGAATGTAGAAAATTAATTTCTAGACTCAAATTAAAAAAATCATAAATCTTTCATATATTAATCATTTTAAGCAAATGATATGTCCATGAAGAGATGTTTAAGTATATTTTCATATGAAAGAATTTTGACAATCAAATTACTAGTATTTTTTGAGATATGATTAAAAGAATAACCAAAGGTCAAAATTGAAAACATTAAAACCTCATGTCTCATTAGTTTTTGAAATGTTCCCATAGGCTACTTTGTAAAAACATGATTATAGGCTATCTTTTTAAACTATTTTGATCAAGCTAAGATTACAAAAATATTTTTGAATTCTATATTATGAAAAACTCTATTTTACAAGAAAGTCTAAGTCTAAAATAAAATGACTATACCAATTAAGCCCTTAGGCTTTTTTTAATGCTTTGAAGCTTTCAATTTAATTTTATCATCCTTCAATACTTTGATCACATCTTTTTTCTTGCATTTCTTCCTTATTTTAGAGTTGAGCATGAAAAGATCTTTGATTGCTTTACTTCAATGCTCACTTTTCTTCATCTTAAACTTTCCTATATAATAGACATGAACTTTGCAAACCATATATATAGTTACTCCAATCTAATATGTCAAGATCTTAAATGCATGGTTCTCATATAAGACAAATTAGCACAAGAACATACATAATCATCATATCATATATCTTGATTAATCATATGCTTAGTGATGCTTGTATAAATATAACTCTTTTAGCATATAATCAATCATTGCTATTACAACTATAATCTAGCATGCCTATTAATGTATTTATAATATTTTAGTATAAACACATGCAATGCTAATACCTATTTATCATCATCAAAACTCATCACATAAAATTTTAGGGTTAACAATCTCCCCTTTTTTATGATAGTAAACATCCAAAGAAAAATATATTTGAAATAAAGATTTAATCTACTAAGCATTTGATGATATCAATTTTTAAGCACAATATATTTTTCTTTCCATCTTCTTCTCCCTCTATTTGATATCAACAAAAAGGATAAGTAATTATATTGAAGCAAGTGATGTCATACAAGTAATATCATACAAATGACATGGTATATTTTTCTTTCCATCTTCTTCTTCCCCTATTTGACATCAACCAAAAGCATAAGTAATCATATTGAAGCAAGTGATATCATACAAATGACATAGCATATCTTTCTTTTTCATTTTCTTCTCCCCTTAATCTAGTAATATATTAAAGCAATTGGTGTCATTATCTTCTCTCTCTATTTTTTATTATCATTTCATTATTTTCCTTTTTTTAAGGAGATGAAAGTAGCTTAAAAGATAAACATCATTGGGAGTCATACTATTCATCTTTTGTAAGTAAAAACATACTCATGTCATATGATCTCAACAAAATTATCAAGGAGTATATATCATGATCAAATGAAAGATATTTATCAATTAAGTAAGTCAAAGGATATAACACTTTACCTTCTTTCTTTAAGCAAGCATGAATAGATATGAAATGTGTATAAACACTTGGAGCCCTTCATGTCAAGAAAGATATAAGCCATAATATAGATCATAATTTCAAAGGTCCCTTAGGTAAGCATAAGAAGACATGTAAAACATTTAAGCATTAAGAGGCCTTCATGTTAAAGTATATATGAGCTAAAATATAGATCAAATATAAGCAAAGCTCCTTTTCAGATCAAAATATCCATTTTATATAAGCTCCCCCTCAATAAAATAACATTAATTTTCTTATAGATTTCAAAAATATGCTCCCCTTTTTCAAAATGTACAAAATGAATTGAAAAAATAAATATCATAAAGTATTAAGATATATGTGTTTACCAAAGTATATATCCATTTTAAAAAATATGGTGAAAATAAGCCTTTCTTAATTTGAATTGCTCTCCCTTTCAAAATACTTTGTTGGAACCAAATCTTTTAAACATGGTCATTTAAAAATAATATATCAAAATGATAAAAGATTTAAGCAATTTGAAATTAATGACTTTTAGTTTCCAAACTATTTTGAAAAAGAAATCATTTGAAATAATCTAATGTATGTGTATCTCCTTAAAAGGTTTCCTTTTATGAAATAGCATAATTAGCACAAGTTCCAAGTAATTAAGAGACTTAGCTCAAACACATCAAGAAAGAATATGCAATAGAGATAAAAGAGATAAAAATTATCAAGCTTTCCCTATAGTGATGACAATGATCATGAAGCAATAATAATTAAGCACTTTTTCATCACAACTAAGCATATTTTTCATAATCATATCCTAACCAACTAAAGGCTAGTAGACCAAGAGTATAATACAATCCAATCATTTATGATCCATAAGAAAAGAATAAAGATAGTGATACTCATTAGTTTTAACCATATATGGTGCTCCTTGGTTGTAGTCATCTTTTTCTCATCAATTGTGAGGAGAACATCATTGATCTTGATAAGAGATAAGTTTTTCTTGGTGTGCTTGCCTTTGGAGAAGAATTGAAAACCATTGCTTGATCAAGTGGAGACATATTCAAGTTATCACTTTATCTTCCAACTCATCAATTTTTCACACTCTTGAAGTTAATCTTTTAAGTTATCTCATAAAGAATCTTGCAAACTTGTAAGCACAAAACTCCATATTGGAGATTAGAATTATACATATCAAGTACTAAAGATATCTTAAGGAAAAGATAGCATTATTCAAGCTTTTTTTAGAACATGTACATGATTGATACAAAATATCTAATAAGTACTATATCATCAATCATGTAACTTTGAACCTTTAAGGAGAAAAGGAAATCTAAATGAAATCATGTTCAAACTAATGAAGATTTTTGAAAAACTCAGAAAGTGATATATGATTTTAGAAAACACATGAAACCATCAAAACTCATAAAACCATTTTGAAGGAACAAGCATATAAAGGCAAAAGATATGACTAACCATCAAGAACAAAAATATGCACCAATAAATGAAATGAGCTCCTTTTCCAAACATTTGTAAATTTTTATCTTTAAAAGTCATGGAGTTATTTTGTTTCTAAATTCAAACATAATCATATAAACTTTTAAGATACATAAGTGATGTATTTGCCATAATGTAACAAATAACCTTTATTTAGCATAAGGAAAACATATTATCTTAAAGATAAAGTCAAATATATCAATGATATGCTCAATCTTTAACAATCCAAACTTAAGAATGATAAAAGGCATATTGAGCATAAAGATAAAATAGAGTATACTAATATTTTGAATCTCATTCCTCCTTGAAGAAGTTGACTTTGTTATGGAAGTTGAGTTAATCTAGCCTCAAGTTGAATTTGTCTTCTATTATGCTTAAGGTAGTATCACACTTCTTTCTTATATAAAGTTCTAGATAACTTCTTTAGTACCTAACTAAGACTTGGGTCCATGAGAGTTAGATGAATATCACTCTAATATGCTCATGAAAGATTAATTAATTCAAACAAGTGAGCATAATGATTATATTTTTAAAAATCATTTCTAAAGCATTTGCATATTTTTCCTTATATAAGCAATAGACAATGAAATTCAATGGAAAATATACTAAGCATTACATACTCTTAAATTAAGTTATATCATCAAAGGGCTATGGGTATGTGAAGATAAAGTAAATCATGCATTTAGATTTTAATTTTAATGAAATAGGGGTAGAGAAAAATGAAACTATCATTGCCCCGACTTATTTATATAGGAAACCTGTGGAATCGATTTATCAATTGATTCATAGATGAAAATGATCATCTATGAATTGATTAACCACTTGATTCATGGCCCATATTTTTTAATTCTCAAACTTCCCTCCAAATGTAATGAATCAATTAATGAATTGATTTCAAACTTCCAAAGGCTACCACTTCGTATTTGGAATTGATCGACCACTCGATTTATAGCCTTCTATCATGAACTTTTCTAAATCAATTGGTCACTTGATTTTACCCTTAGAATTGATTGACCACTCGATTCTTCCTTATTGAAAACACTTAATTCAGCATTTTTAACTCTAATTAATCCTTAATAAATACTTTTGAGATTATAATCATTTGTAACAATGAAAGAATAATTCATATGCGTATATGATTTTGATAAGATGAATCATAGTTTTCAAGTAGTGCTTTTACTTTGAAATTAATAACCTTTTTTTCAATGAATATAAAATAAAGTAACATAAGAGGTTTGAGGAGTTGATACTTTCTCTTTTGTAATGAAAGGATTACTCTTTCTTACCATTACTTCTCTCTAAAAGGTTTAAGCTTTAAAATAGCACCATTATGTGTTTAAGAGGCTTTAACTATTTTAAACCTTCTTTTTCCATCCATTTACTTCGGAGAAGCTCTTATTGAGGATTCCTTTTTTCCTTGATTAAATTATCTCCCCTTGTATGAAATTTTCTACATAATCAAATCACTAAAAGGACATTTTGGTACCCATTTCATCTTAGGTCCTTAAATGTGAATATTTAAGCATTTAGATACCTTAGGAACCTAAATTTCCTTCTTTTTCACATAAGATTTTCTTTTAATTGGATATAAGTGAGAAATATAACCTTTATAACCATAATAATTTCAAATGATAGACTTCTTAGAAGAAGAATATTTTTCTTTAAAAACATAATTAGAAAACTTTAGCTTTTTATAGAAATTATTCACATTTGCCAAGAGGTTTTCTTAACTTTCCAAAAGTAAAATCTATATCTTTACTTGAAGACTTGGAAAGTATATAAGTTGAATGTTCAACTTCCTTTTTGGATAAATCATCTTAATTTCAAAGTCATAAGAAGTTGAACAATTAAGTTTTATAGAAATTCTATCATCATGCAATTCATTAAGAGCACATAAGTCATCATTACAAGGATTAGTATTAAAATTAGAATCATATATCTCCAAGTCTTTTTGAACCATAGAGCATGGATTTTCCATTTGAAGCTCAATTTGTTCATCTTTAGAATTATCCTTCCTTTCATCATTAAATTCTTCACTAAGAAATGTTGAACATATTTCACACTTTTACACATCCTCTTGAAGAATCTCTTTAGAGATAATTTCCTTTTGTTCCATTTTCTTTTCTTTTTTAACACAAATATTCTCATTAATAGAAATATGGCTATCAACATAAAAGGCAATAAGAGTATTCCAAATTTCTTTTGCACTAGAGCATTTTGATACTTTAGCATATGCATCATCATTTAAACTATTATATAAAATTTTTGTAACTTTAATGTTCAAAGCAAACTTCCCTTTGTAAATCATTATCCCATTCACTTCTTAGTGTTAAAGTAAAACCATTCTTAATGATATCCCATGCATCAAAATCAAAGACTTCTATACAATACTCCATTTTTCCTTTCTAAACTTTAAAATATGAACCATTAAAGAATAGAGGTTTGGAAATATTAACATATTCAAACATTGGAGCATTTAAAGCATCAAAATTTTCTTTTAAGGAGTTACCATCAAAGGTTGCCATGGATCCTATTGAGATGGTTAAGTCCTTTAAACAAGAGCCTATAGTTGTGATACTAATTATAGGCCTTGACAACCCATACCCAAGAAGGGAGTGAATTAGATATGTTTGAAACTTTTATTATTTTTTATATTCTTTTTGAAAATCTTTTCATTATAGGAAGCCATGAGGATAATTTTAATTCAAATAATTCTAAGAAAGCTTGATAAGGATGTTTGCACTTGAGATATGATAATTCAATGAATTAATACAAATAAGCTTATTTAACTAAGCATAAATAAATTATTAAAAGATAATCACAAGATTATTTAATTAAGAGGTTTGCACATAACATATGATAATTCAGTACACTTGTGTAAAGCAACTTATTCAACTATGCATAAATAAAGAATCAAGAAGTCAATGCATAGATAAATTTCTTTTTCAATCATTCAAAGATTAAGATTAATATTGATGCATAATGTATCCAACAAGTTCATTTACCATGCATGGATAAATCATTAAGAAGTATATGTAAAGATATGCATCCCTGTTAAGTATCTAATCATCCAAGCATCAACAAAAGTATTCAAACACAATACCTTCAACAAATAACAATAGCAAAATAAAGTATATAATTAGCAAAAATAGAGCAAAGTGTAGAAATAATAAAAAGATAAGGTAAATAGATCAAACATAAGAATTTATAGTGGTTCCTTCTTTAGATATCCTCTCCAAAGTGTACATCCATGCTCCAAGATCTTCAAACTTATGTTTCAATCCATTCAAATTTAAATTGACCATTTGAAGAAGCTTTTTTATAATTCCTTACTCTTCCTTAAGTAAATTTACTCTTTACAAGGGATTCCTTGATAAATGCACAATTGCACTTAAATTTTATGTGTTTTATCACTTATTTACTTAGTATCTTGTGCAAATTAATTGAAAAAGGGTACTTAAATGCTCAATATTTTTTTTCAGGTTTTGAAGTGACACATTTGAGTATAAGAAAAAGATCCGGAGTCAAAACCGTGCAAGTTGTGGAGAATCGAAGCAAGATTGCTCACCTGGCAAAGAACACGGGGTATGGGAACCCCGTGTGGAATGTCGTGTTTCCTTCTGAAATGCTTTGAAGCTTCACTGAGCTGCTCGCAGAAGAACACGGGGATGAACACGGGCTGTGTCATACCCCGTGTACCATACTGCCTGACACTCCGTAAGTAAACACGGGGGGGTGTCATACCCCGTGTATCATGCTGCTCAACCTTCGCAGAGAAACACGGGGTACAACACGGGCCGTGTCATACCCCGTGTACATTACCCGTATAAGTTTTGTGCGAAAATTAGAAAGAAAGGAGGAGGAGAACCAAAAAATTTGAAAGGGGAGTCGTGAGTAGAAACCCAAAGTCACCGAGGGCAACTGCTAACATTGGATTTGAGCAAAGGATTGAAGATTCAAGCAAGGAATTTGTAGAGTTTCATGATTTGTTTGAATCCCCTCTCTATTTTCTGGTTTTCTACTAATTGTGTAATGACTTCACACTAAACCCTAGTGCTCAACTAGGGGTAAACTTATTCATGGATCTATGGATTTGATTTTTATATAATCTAGCTTGATTTACTGTTAATTTATGATTTGATTATACTGTTTTGTATTTCTACAGTTCAATACTTCCGGAATATTGGATTTGTGTGATAGATTAGTTAATTCTAGGTTGGAATGACTAATTAATTAATCAGACCTTGCATGATCATTGGGAATATCAATTAAACTTAGGAATTAATCTAATTGGATTCTTTTGCACAGGATGAAATGTCTAAGAATGGATTCTAAAGCAATGTTAATGTAACCTAGATGAGTGATTACTAGAGAAATTCTGAGTACTTAATCTTTTGGTTAGTAGCTAGTAGTCTTGCAATGAGGTATAGCTTATTTTTGGTAATCCAGCAATCTAAATTAACAGTAAACCAAGTTAGAGGATTATCTTCATTCCATAATGAAATGTACAAAGGAACCTTTAAGCTGAGTATGCTTCCATCTCATTTGAATTAAACCTTTTTGATAATTAAGCTCTGTTTTACATTTTACCCTTAATTCTCAATATCAATCGGCATACCTAGATAATTTACCTCGAAATTCAGTTAGTATTCAATATTCAATCCCTGTGGAGACGATATCTTTTATACTACAACTCGACTAAACCCGTGCACTTGCAGGATCACGTCATTCCTCACCCTTTTAATGATTCTCTAAGGGATACCTCACCTTTTATAATTCTAAGGTGATACAAGATAGATATCAACTCAAATAAACTCTCTTGAAGAGAGGATGAAATACATAAAGCATTAAGAATAGAGAAATTTCAAATATGGAGCTCCATTCATGATTTTAATGAAGGAAGGTATAAAATGATGTTAAATGTTGAGGTCCAAGCTCTTTCTTAATTGTATTTAATTTTTTTTAGCTTATAGAAGAAGCCATAGAGTATTATAGCCATTTGAAATAGTTAGAAATGAAAACTAGCCATTACTAGCCATTATACGTGCACTGGAATAGTCAGAATTAATTAATGAATCAATTCACTTAAATAAAATTACAGACTCAACTTTAAAAGGTTATAACTTCTTCATTTAAGTCCATTTTAAGCAAATACCTATCATTGCAAAGCTATTTAAGTCTACTTTTGAATGAGACTAGTTTCATGCTCATATCTAATGTAGTTTTTGAAATATATTTAAAACAATGAGAAAATGTTAGAAAGAGTAGATCTATAAAAATTTAATTTTGAGACTCAACTTATATAATTCATAACTCTTTCATATCTTGGTTATTTCAATCAAATAACCTATCCATAAAAAGCTTTTTGAGTCTATTTTTATAAAAATAATTTCATACTCATATCACTTATAGTTTTTAAGACATAGTCAAAAACAATGAACACAGTTTAGAAAAAACTAGAATGCCAAAAACTAATTTCTAGACTCATCTTGAAAAAATCATAACTCTTTCATATATTGATTATTTTAAGCAAATGATATGTTCATGAAGAGCTATTTGAGTCTAGTTTCATATGAATGAAGTTTGATAGTCAAATCATAAATATTTTATAAAATATTATTAAAAGAATGACTAAAGGTCAAAATTCAAAATATTAAAACCTCATATCTCATTAATTTTTTAAGTGTCTCCATAGGCTACTTTATAAAAACATGATTGTAAGCTATATTTTTAAAATATTTTGATCAAGCTAAGATTATAAAAACATGTTTGAACTATATATCATGAAAAATTCTATTTTACAAGAAAGTCTAAGCCTAAAATGAAAAGACTATATCAATTAAGTCATTAGGCTTTTCTTAATGCTTCTAAGCTTTCAATTTAATCTTCTCATCTTTCAATACTTGGATCACATCTTCTTTCTTGTATTTCCTCCTTGTTCTAGAGTTGAGCATGACAAGGTCTTTCATTACTTTACTTCAATGCCCATTTTTCTTCATCTTGGACTTTTCTATATAATAGACATAAACTTTGCAAACCATGTATATAGTTAGTCTAATCTAATATATCAAGATATTAATATGCATGATTCTCATATAAAATAAATTAGCATAATAACATGCATAATTATCATATTATATATCTTGATTAATCATATACTCAGTGATGCTTGTATAAAATATAACTCTTTTAGCACATAATCATTCATTGTTATTATAATCGTAATCTAGTTTGTCTATTGATGATTTTATAACACTTTAGTATAAAGACATGCAATTCTATTGAAACATCTATTTGTCATCATCAAAACTCATTAAATAAAACCTTAGGGTTAACAAAGTCTATATAAAATAACATTTGAAGTAGAGCTGCAAAAAATATAAAGTCTTTTTTTTAACAAGGATTGCAACTTTTAATAGAAACTTGGATAGGAAAAAAGTAGGTATAAAATGATAACCTTTCAAAGTGGTACCAAATGTATATAGATATAAATTTAGTTTTTGTTTGTTTATCAAAACATAATTTTTGTAGCGTAATTTTTTTTCTTTGCATATCTTTGAAAGAGTACCATATATTTTCATATTTTATAATTAAAAAATGATTTGTAAAAGTATAGTAAAGGAGAAAAATTATAGCTATTATTTATTTTCAAACTTGTCTGTGCAGATCGACTATAAATAAACTAAATTGGGTCTAGTCTATGAAAATTATGAATTTCTTAAATGGAACTTCAAGTCCTAAAATTTACAAACTTAAGTATCAGGTTCTTGGAATTAATAATTAAAATAATTTTATACTTAAAATAATGATTATAAATTCAAAAATTACATATTTAATGTATTCTTAATCTATACTAATAATTCAAAATTAAGTAAATAATAATAAAATTTAGTTAACTTTAAAATTATTAATTGGAAAATAAAATCTTTAATTTAGAAATAATTTATTTAGGTTAAATTAATTTAGAAGATAAAAAAATTAAGTTTGGGATTAAGTATTAAATTGGTTAGGAGAAAATTTATATAGTATATCAATTTAGTTCAAAGGTGAAAATTGAAGGAAAAAAAGATTGCAACTCATTAGTTGATTGTTTGGTTCAATCTATATAAATCATGGGCCCAATAAACAATAGTAGAGCCAAATTTTTTCACTTAAAGGGGTTAAATATTAAAATTTTTGTAGAATATACACCATTTTTAAATTTTTTGAAGGAATTAATCTAATATTACTAAATATAAAAATGAAGAAATCAAAATTTTTAAGGGACTCTAGCTCCACAAATCCCCTTCCCTTCACCACTACCAAAGGATTGGCTAGCTTTAAATCAATATCAAAATAGATTCATTTTTTATAAATCTTAATTTGTAATTTTTTGCAAATTAATGGACCTATCTATAAATTCAAATTTGTTTCAATAATTTTAAGAAAAATAATTTCCTTTTTTTAAAAAATTATTTTTTATAAAATTTATTATATTTAATATTTAAATATATCAATCATTTTTTCACCTTGATAATTTATAATATATTTTTACAAAAATATTTTTGTCAAAAAAGAAATCATATTTAATTGTAATCATGAACCAAAAAAATCAACTTTTTGTAGTGGTGGGATTTTATTCGACCAATCTTGTGATTTTAAAATTGAAATTTTAATTAGCGAATCATGGAATTAATATTTATTATTTGTATTAATTATTTTATTTGATTAATTTTTTTTTATTTAAGTATCATAAAATTATTTATTAAGTATTGATTTATTTCATTAATTTTTTTACATATTTTTATGTCTTATAATTAATAAAATTAAATTAGATGCATGAAATTTTTACTAGATATATAAAAATATATTTAAAATTATATATAAAAATAAATAAAATAATATATAATAATATTATAACTTGTATTTAAATGGGAACAAAATCTGTAACTTTCAAATTGTTAGTGGCATAGCTCCAAGTATAACCATCAAAATTGGTTAACCCAACCTTCTCAAATTAATTTAATAGATAAAAATTGTAAGCTAAGCTAGTATCAAGTTGGATTACATTTTTATCAAATTAGATTAAACTAAGTTACTACAATATCTATCCTAGTTACAGGTCAACATTTATCAAATAGTGCTAGATGAATTTTACGATCCGTTATACTTTATTATTATTATATCACTTATTTGGTTATTGTTATTTTATATTATTAGTTAATTTAATTTAATTATTATTATATGTAACAAAAATAGTAGAAAAAAATTAAATCAAAGCATACTAATTTTTAATAAGGAAAACCTCTAATGTGTATATATATATATAAGAATATATCATTATTTTACAGTACTAATAATAATTTATCACTCTAATTAATACATTTATTTAGTTATAATAATTATTTTATGTATTTTTAATTATAATAATTATTTTTTATTAATTTTTAAGTTTTATGATGATAAATTTAATTTCTCACATAATTTATATTTTTTAAAATTTATAGTAATTATTTATTTTAATAACTTTGTATTATATATATTAATAATATTAAATATATAAACCCATTAATTTTAATATTAAATTTTTTAATTTTAATACAATTATTTATTTTCATAAACTTATATAATATATATTAATAATATTAAATATATAAATTCATTAATTTTAATATTAAAAATTATATAATATTACACATATACTTAATTTAAATATTATATATATTAAAGTAAAATTCTAATATACCAAAATTATAATTATAATTATAATTTTGATATATATATAAACACATACAATAATAAATTTATTATTTATTATTCATTAATATTATCAACTAAGGACTAACCTAATCTAACAAGTTGTCACTTATCAATTCTAATATTTTATTAAATTAGGTTAACTAGTCTCAATATCTTACCGGATTAGACTATTATTATCATTTTTTATATCAATTTCAATTCTAAACTAAATAAAATTATACTAATCTTAAATTAACTCATTAAATCCAACCTCTTGTTACAAATCTAGTTTTAAGTTGACCTCTTCTTCATTTTCAATTGCACAACACTTACCAATATGCAACAAAATTCCCCAAATAGCGATCCCTGGTTCTTGAAGTATTTTTCATATTAGATTGGGAAAAATGCAACTGATCCCCTTAATTTGGGTGATTAAATTTTAAATTTTTTAGATTTAAAAATTTTAAAATAAATCTTTAACTTATATGGAATTTATAATTAATATTTATTATTAATTTAATTTATTATTTTATTAAATTATATATTTTTTAAATAATAATTACAATATTATAATATTTTAATTTATTTTATTATTTTTTATAAATAATTATATTATATAATTAATATGAATTAAATTGAATATATAAAATTTTAATTGAATAATAAAATTGAGTTACAAAAATATATGAAAAATGATGAAATAAACTAATATTTTATAATATTATGTTTTTATTTAAAAAATACATAATTTGATAAATTTGTTAATTAATTTGATAATAGATGTTAATTTCAATTTTTGTGAAATTTAAAGAAGTAATTTAAAAAATTTTCTAAAATAAAAAAGAGATAAAATTCAATTACCACAATTGAAGGCAATATTTCACCCTTCTCTCTAGTTAATTAGATGTAAGACTTTTTTTTCTATAAATATTAAATGCCAAACTTTAATTATAAGACAACCATTAATTTCAATTGGTTGAGCATTCAGGTTAAGGAAAATAGATATAAATTTCGGACTAGGATCCTTTAAAGTGCTAAGAGCACTTTAGAGAGAAGAGTGTTTCATCACATTCATTGATTTCAAAATCAATAGTTCATGATTTTTTCATTTAAAAAATTATAAGTCATTAATTTTGGAATTAATGGATGTAATGCTTCTAAGGTACTTTTTGCACTTTAGATAATTCTAATCCACATCTAGCATTATATGAGTCAATTAACCTAGTAATTATCATCGAAACTAAATGTATAACATAAATCTTAACAATTATTACTATTATTTTCTTGGTGAGATATAAAGTCATCCATAATAAGTATTTAACTTGTTAGATTAAAAATAGGTTGAGATTTAATTTGTAATGCCATATCTTAATTCTTTTTTATAAAATTTTATATTTTTATGGAATTCTTAAATATTTTTATATTATAAATATAATTTTTTATGTTGCAACTTTTTATAAGAATGTTCCAAACTTTTACAAAAAATTTATGACCTCATAATCTAAACATAAAAAATCATATGTAAAAAAGTTTAAATTTAATTTACTATTACTATGAATTATACTATCAATAAATAAAAAGTTAACACTTCTTTAAAAAATTGATATTAATTAAAATTTTTTATCAATAGTAAAATACTATTAATAGTTTTTTTAATAATATAATAATATATGAATATATGATAATATAAAATTATTTTACATTGTCAGTTAATAAAATTTAAATCTTATGTAAAATATTGTAGGTTTTATGAAAATATTATGACTTTTTCATAAAATTATGTAACTTTTCATGAGAGAATAATGAAATAAAACTCATGATGTTCCTAAAAAATATTAGGAGAAAATAAAGATGAAAATATTTTTCACATCAACTATTAACTTTTCCAAATCTTATATTAAAATTAGATTTTTAGTTAAGAAAGTGGGAGTAGAATGAATTGAAACATTAGGTATTGACTATGACCAGCATAAGATTATTTTTCAAATAATCCTATTAACTTATTTCTATATATTAGTAAATACAACAAAGGTTCTAATCTTATCTTGCACTCATTTATCAATAAACATCCCTCATGTGTTCATTTTGGATTCATTACACAATGAGTAGTTTGTAAAAAATAGTTAGATTAACTTGTCGACTCCAACATTTGAACACAAATTACCCTAACTATGAAATTTATGAACAAATATCCTTGTCCTAATCACAAAAGTCAATTGGTCCTCTATGTTGCTTAATTCTCCTATTCTAAATTTATAGGTGTACTAATCTAAACTAGCTACCAATTTGTCAAAAGATGGATGTCTAATGCCCTTAAAGAAGGGTATCTTGCTTA
The DNA here is from genome assembly GCA_020226215.1 of Sindora glabra. Classification (NCBI taxonomy): domain Eukaryota; kingdom Viridiplantae; phylum Streptophyta; class Magnoliopsida; order Fabales; family Fabaceae; genus Sindora; species Sindora glabra. Next base: position 71,040,020 of record CM035226.1, on the reverse strand, counting down.
TTATGGTGGTGGAAAGGGAAAATCCTATGGTATCTTTAAAATGGCAAACCTGAAAAACAATAAGTATGGGATTTAATGAGGAATATTTTATATAGCAATCCATATAATTAATCTAGAAAGATATAATAAGAAGGTAAAGGAACATCAATACATATCCTCAATTTTCCATGTTACACAAAACCTTAAACATGGGATATTAAACCATTTGACATCCTTATGATCATTATCATATCCAAATGCCCTTTTAGGGTTTCACTGATCACAAAAAAGCATAAGAGAATCTTAAATCATCAAATAATAATTTAAATAATACATATTTCAAACAAGTTTCCACCTTGTATCTTGAGGGTTAACCTTATTCTTTTATAAGCTCCATTCTTAGACCTCTCGAGTCAATCTTATCCCCTCACAAATGTTGCATACAAATCTTGATGCATATGATCGCATCATAGTTTGATTCACCCCTACCATATCATCCAATTGCCTATGGTGGCATAATTCATATTACCATACTATTCATTTTACCAAATCATTACAATTCACTTCATAATATGATTTATGAGTAACAACACTACTATGCCTCTTTACATGGCCACAAATACTACATCTTGATGCATAATTATAAAAGCATTTTCACTTTCATTCCATAAATGATAAATTAATTACATTTTCAACACATATTATGGTATATTAGTCATATTATGCTTGAAAGTAATGAGAGTCCTTAACAATATGTTTGTATGTCAATTTCACAGTTAGCTAGGCATTTAAAAATCATTTGTGGTGAGTTTGGGCATTAAAATTTGAAACAAGGTAGTTAAAGCACTTTGTGAAAGGCTTCAACCTTTCCAATAACATCAAGAAGACATGAAATGCTTTGTGAATCATTTCCTAATTTTAAAGAAGTCTGGGCTCGATATGTGCTTTGAGACTTCTAATAGCATTTTTAAACAATGAAGTGTTTCATAAAGCATTTCTTAGCCTAGTATAATTTAGGCCTTAGAATTACTTTGCATATGAATGCAATGCATTGTCTAAAAAGATTTCATTTTGTCTTTAGGCATTTAATGCCTTCCTACCTCATTTATTTCATACTAAATAATCATTTAACCATTAATACACTTAAATAACATCTTATAAAAGCATTCTCATCACTAAATGCAATCAAATCATCATATTTAACCATATTTTAATGGAAACAAATAATACTTGACAAAAAACAAAATAATAATTTTTCAACAAAATCAATGGATTTAAGTTTGAATATTCCATCATCTATTATGAAAAAAGATGCTAAGAGGTCAAATTTGATGTTCCTTAGTCCTAATCACATAAAAATTAATATTCTTTAATTAGTGTTTCAAATCACTTTTGAAAACAAATAACCTCGATGCTCATTGAATTAGAAAATGAGAAAAGGAAATTCCAATTATGACAATCTTCTTACCTTGATTAGATGAAGGAATTGAAGAGAATTACACTTGATCTTACCAAATTTGGTGAGGAAATGAAGATGTTAAGAGAAGTTGGAAGTGAGAGTTGCGGTGTTTGGAGAAAATTCATAGGGAAAGATGAAGGTGACCATAAAATAAGGAATAGTATTTAAGAACATGTTAGACAAGTTTTCATTTTGTACCTCTTAGGTTAACTTTATCCACTTATAAAATCCATCTTTATGTCTCTTGAATTAACCTTATCTTCTCACAAATATTACACATAAATGCCAATGCATATGATTATATCATAGTTTAATTCACCCTAATTATATCCTATTGCTTATGATAGCATAATTCATATTACCATATCACTCATCTTATTAAATTATTATAATTTAATTCATAATATAGTTTATAAGTAGTAACACCATCATGCCTCTTTACATGGCCACATATAGTACATCTCAGTGCATAATTCTATAAGCATACTCATTTTCATTCTATAAGCAACACATCAATTACATTTTCAATGCATATCATGGTATATTAATCATACATATGCTTGAAAATAGTGAAAGTTCTTAACAATATGTTTGTATATTAACTTCATGGTTGACTAAGCATTTAAAAACCTTTTATGGTAAGTTTGATCATTAAGATTTGAAAAAGGCTTCTAGTAATATTTGGAAGAAATGAAGTACTTTGTAAATCATATCTCAATTTTGATGAAGTCCAAGCCTAAAAGTACTTCAAGAAGTGCTTTGAGGCTTTTAGTAGCACTTTTAAACATTTTTAAACAATGGGTGCTTCATGTAACACTTCTTAGCCAAGTGTAATCCAAGCCCAAGTAGTACTTTGCATAGGAATGCAATGCATTTTCTAAAAAAAGTTCATTATTTATTCAACACTTAATACCCTCTTGCCTCATTTATTTCACACCAAATTATCATATGATCATTAATACATTTAAATAACATCTCATACAACATTCTTTATCATTAAATGAAATCAAATCATCATATTTCACCATATTTCAATAAAATTAAATAATACTTAACATAGAACAAAGTAATCTTCCAATAATAGTCAATGGATTTCAGCTAAACTATTCACTAAACTATTATGGAGGAAGATGTTAGGAGGTTAGATTTGATATTCCTTAGTCCTAATCATATCAAAATCAAGAATTCTTTTATTAGGATTCCAAATCCCTTTTGAAAATAAATAACACTCAATCCTTATCAAATAAGAATGTGAGAAAGGGAAATTCTAATGATGACAATGTTCTTACATTAATTAGATGAAGGAATTAAAGAGAATTACACTTGATCTTACCAAATTTGTTAAGGGAATGGAGAAGATGTGGAGAGAATTTGGAAGTGAAAGTTGTAATGGTTGGAGAAAATGAATGGGGAAAGATGAAGATGACCATAAAATGAGGAAAAGTACTAGGAGAATTATTGGAAATGTTCCTTAAATCTCTATCATACACATATACTCACTCATAATAACTTAAAACCCTAACTCTTACTTTTCTACTTATTTTTCCTTATCTAATTCTTTCAAAATTCTTATTTCACTACTTACTAAAATATTAAATATTATTATCTTAATAATTAATTTATAATAGTAAAATATGTTACTTGTGGTTCAAATACATTATACAACTGAACTAATCACATTTATTTTATATGAAATCAATTAATTATATAAATAAAAATTTTTAAATTCTTGGTAAGTTTAACATATTAATCTTTAAATCAAAGAAAAATTGATACTAAGTACTAGTAGTCTAAGTAAAGCTTTCCATATAACTTATTTTTACACAAAGCCATTAAAGATATTTTGTATAAATTAGAGGCTAAATATTAAAAAAAAAACTAATTCATGTGAATAATTCAAAAATATAATATATGTAAATGTATAGAAAAATTGACATGAGAAAATATGTAAACAAATTGTTATATTTGATAAGGACTTTAGATTTTATAGTAAAATTAAAAGAATAAAATAGAGTCTTTATCATCATAAAATCTATGTCAAAGCCATTTTAATTTATTAATGATTTAATTATCTAAGTCTCATTAGTGAGTTTATTCATCTTATTAATAAGTTTAAGTACTAGAAGGATTAAAGGTTATAAAAAACTTAAAGGAATTATGAAACTGAGCTTTTAGTTAATAATTGAGTCCAAATAAGAATTTTAACAAGAATTAGGATGAAATCTCCTTTTTCACATTATAAATTTGTTTCTTTTTAGAAGAACAATATTCTTATTACATAGAAAGAATAATATCACAAAAACATGTATGGCTACATTAAAAAATTATCATATAATAGAATAATAAAATAAAGCCTAAGCTAAGTGAAACAAATAATAAAGATGGAAAACAGAAAAGGTAAGCCTAAATAGGTAGGCTCAAGTGAGCTTAAGCTTGTACAAGTTAGCTATATAGGCCTACATTTTTAATGGACTAATAAGCTTGCCTCACCCTATAGCTAATCCATAGGCAGGCCCACATAACTTGCTATTTAAAATTGCATTAAGTTATATTATTAGATCTTTAATGTATTGGGTTATTCCTATTAGATCAATATCAATATATATAATATTATACATTATACATATAAAGAGTGACCTAAAGATTGACCCATGCTTGTGCAGGTTTGTCCATATAAATCTTAACTTGTGTGAGCCAACTTGTTCAAGCCTATAAAAAATACAAGTTTATATTTTTTTGGGCCTAGCCTAACATATATCTATATCATATCCATAAAGCCCACAAGCTTAGGCTTATTTCTATATCTTTAATAAATAATGCTATTTAATTGTATCCATTAAACTTATTTATCTTCATTATTGCTTTTGAATTTACACTTGATTTTAGTATTGTAGGCTGACTTTGATGAAACTTCAAAAGTGATCTTTCTTGGTGTCATTTCTAATTTATATTAATGTGTTGGTGTTATGACCTTAACTTACTCATGATCAACCAGAAACCCATTATCTAGTTTCCATAAGCTTAATCTCACTCATTAATTATGATCCTAGATAATTAACTAAAAGTTGTAGCAAGATAGAATGATAAACTTTAAGAAAAAGAGATAATTCATTCATCATAAAAAATAATCTTTACAAAACATGAGGAAGCTAGGTTTGCTTATGATTTTCTCACATTGAGGATAAGCTAATCGAACTAACTCAGAAAGGTTTAGTTTATGAATCTTTTACCTAATGTTTATACAAAATAAGGCTTTAGAGTAATTCAATCTAACAAATATCTCGTACTACCAAAAACCATTCTAAATGGTATAATAGGTGATAAAGGAGGCTTGACCTATGTATCTACAAAATAGACACCAAAAGTGGGTTTATGAGTTTAAGACTTAGTGAGTAAATATTCTAGAATATATAAACATAATAATGCATTAATCTTGTTAATGAACTAATATTATGTAAAATCTAACACACAAAACATCTAGGTTAATCAATTCAATTTTAAATAACCATAAAATGCTCCATCATAGCTATATCATCTCAATTATATCATAGGAAGTAGCTAATGATATTTCAATTCTAATATCATAACATAAATCACAACAATTAACAATAAAGAAAACAAACCTCCATGTGTCTTTTAGGTCAATATTATACTTTTCACAAACCTGTCCTAGTCCCTCTAAGGTCAACTTTATATTCTTCAAAAGCCATTTACCAAATCCAATGCTTGCTATTTACTTCATTCCCCATTGCATTTCCTATGTCTCATTGCATATTTCATTTATTCCTTATATATATCTTAAGTTATGATTATCACATTTCCATAGTAACACCATGCCTTAAATGCATGAGCATATATCTTATCTGATCTTATAATGTGTAGACAAATTCAATGACATCACATATTATGTTTCCCAACATGTTTAAGATTCATTTCATTTCATAAATAATACAACAAGTATATTATTATATGGCACAACATTTCAAATTTTCATTTTATGGTTGCAATTTCATGTAAACAACTTAAAATTATCACATTGTATCTTATATTAAAGCTTAAGAACTATACATCCTATATTGAATCTTTTTATATCATGATAATGTAAGGTAGTTAATATGCACATTGCAATGCACCAAAATTAAACAAAACTAGTGTGCTAAAAGTATAATGTTATATAGTAGCACAATCAGGTCGTACCCTTAGTAATCCTTTAATTTATTTTTTTCTAAATTAATTCCTAATAATATCTATACAATAGTTGAATTATTAATGCAATGAAAAAGAGAGAAACTAATGCAAACAATATGAAAATGCAATGAAATAAAATGTTGAACAAAAATAGAATGTACTATGCAATTTACTGTATGCTGTATATATAATTATGCAATAACATAATGCATAATTGAAAGGTTGGTAGTACGAAATCAAAATGATAACAATAAAATAAACAAGTACAAAATAGTAAATAAATAGAAAGAATTCAATATACAAAATATAGCTAATTCAAGGATAAGATAGCTCTTAATGTGAATTAATCCTAGATCACAAAATATTTAATTGTTCCAATTAATTTTTTAACCTTGGATTACTCGGAACTCCTGCAATAATCCATGAATCCTACACTATATAATTATAAAAAGTATGGTTAATTAAGATTAGTAGATGAATTAAGCAATTGCTATAACCCAGAAACTAGATCAAAATTGACTTAAAGATAGAATTCATTTAAATTAGGAAATTAAATCATATACCACTGAAGTAATCCTCTAACCTTTTATCCCAACATATAAAACCATGATTAACCAACCATAATTTCACATTTAAATAGCAAAAGAATAGAAGTTACAAGATTAAGTACCAATTATACCAAATCAGCATTTAACACGAGCAACCTCAATAATTCAATGTAAACAATTGGAAAAAGAGGAAAATCAATAAAAGGAAATCAACATTACTAATCAAGATCTTATAATTCTTGAAGAGAAGAGCTTTACAATCCTTGAATTAATTAAGAGTTTGTAGCCTTCCATGGCTTGAAAATAAGAAAATAAGAAAAGAGAGAAAAAAAAAGCTATATTGCTGAATCTATGTGTAAAGTCTCAAGTCTAATGAGTCTCTTCTCTATTTATTTAACTTAATTAAGCTAAAACCTATTGGAATAGGATTGTATGACTCTTAGGATTACAATAATAAGGCCTTTCTAATTTTTAAAAGCTTAAGCCTATTTGTTACAAGTCAATTAAATCTAACAGATAAATTAGTGAATTCTTGTAGGTCTAATTTCTAATTAGATTCTAACCATGAAATCAATATAATTTGAAAAATCCATAAGCATCATACTTATAGACCTATGTCTTGTGAGAATTTGGCCATTACTTTTAGATTAATTGAACCACTATAGCTCTATAAATGACCTAAATACAGAAATGAGTTTAGCTGGGATAAGAACATGATCTCAATTTCTCAGCCACATATATCCTTCAAAATGCCTGAACTGGGCTTGGATCAAAACATAAAAGTTGTATTTTTCTCTTTTAGCTTTCCAGCAATATAAAGTTTGTTTCAATTTGACATCCAGAGCCTAAGATATGATTAAAAAATAGAAATAGTGTTAAAATACAATATTTATTGAATAAATTTATAATATTATAAAATTGACCATAATTTATAAAATAAGGCCTAATCAGTAAAATTAAGTGAATATAACACCTAAGAGACATAAAATTGGAGAAAATAAAATAGTAAATATTTTTATCATCACTAGATTAGACATAATCGACTATATACTCAATTATAGAAGAGTTGAGAATGATTTTTAAAAGCATAATTGACTATATAGTCATATATTAAGGTCTAGGACCAATTATAGATGCCTCTAATTGACTATGGGTGTCCAAAGAGAAATTCTTAGTTTTATAGTTAACTATGCTTACTTAGACTGCATAATTCTAAGGCATAGTTAACAATTTAGCTTAGTATTGCTTGGGATTTTACTATTTCTTTGAAAATTTTACTATTCTTCTAAGAAATCAAATTCCCAAATACATTTGTTACCCAACCACACATCATGTAATCATGAATGTAGCCTTACATCACTTAATTAAAGACATTTTCACCCTTTGATTCAAAATATATCATCAATAACTTAATATTTAAGTATTCCTATTCAAAATCAAGAACAACTTAAAATATACAACTCAAAACTAAAATCCCTTGAAATTAATCAATTAAGGTTAGAGTATATACTCATTTAGTATGGAAGAAGATGCTAAGAGATAGATTTAATGCCTTTTAATCCTAATACACCTAAATCAAAAGTTTCTTTTACTTAGGATTCCAATGTCCTTTGGAATCCCAAATAACCCTAATCCTTATTAAAATAAAAGAAGATCGAGAGGAATTCCAACAATGATAGTATTCTTACATTAATTAGAAGAAGATTTTGAAGAAGATTAATGCTTTCTTTTCATGATTTGATGAAGAAAAGATAAGGAAGAAGAAGAAGAAGAAAGGATGGGAGGAGTAAAAGTAGGATTTTGTGTGAATTGAAGAAAATGAAAGGGAAATGATAAGGGGTAATAATAAAAGAAAAAGGAAAGAGGAATAGCAACTAGGAGAATTGTTGAAAATATTCTCTAAATCTCCTTCATACTTACATACTCATTCATAGTAACTTAAAACCTTAAACTTTACTATTCTACTTATTTTTCCTAATCTTTATTCTTAAACTTATCAAAATATTAAATTTTATTTTATCCAATAATTCATTCACAATTAATCATCGAAAATTTCCCTTTGTACAAATAAATTTCATTTTAAGCAAAAGCATATTGACTATTTTAGTTCTTCTCATCATAAAATAATTCTCAAATTTTTAGATTTTAAATAAGGTGTAACATTTTCCTATGATATTCTTATATTTGTCTCTCATTCCAAATTATGAAGTAAATAATACCTTTTAGAGTAAAATATACTTTCCTCCTCTATATTTTATCAAAATTAAGCGAACTTGCCTTTTAGTTTTAAAATCTATATTATCTTCCCTTAATATTAAAATAAACACATATAAGTCCTTTTTCAACTAATAATGTTAAGCACCATTTATTCAATGGTTTTATGGCTTCTTTAAGTAAAATATGACAAAATTGCTGTTGTGTCATTATTATAAAGAAGGATAAACAATACATTATTTTCTATTATTCCTCTTTTTTACTTTATTTCTTTTTTCGTAAATTATTTTCATTATAAATTATAATCTTTCATGAATTTCTTTCTATTTTTTATCATTCTTTTCTTTTCATTGCTTCTTTTTTATTTATATTCTAATTAATATTATTTACTCTATCTTAAATTTTTTTCAATTTTGTTTTTCCTTTCTTCACATGTTTGTAAAAAAGGCAACTTTTTTTCATTCATATTCCCTACACATTTTCTCATCAAAGTTTTCTAACAAATGTTTAATCTTCATTACCATTGAAGCTTTATCTTAAGTTCTTTTAGCATTTTACCTTTTATGGAAGCCTTTTTGTTTAATAGCTTTATTGTATTTAGAATGTGTTCAAGCTCTCCTTGCCATTTTGCTAGGCACAAAAAGAGAGAAAAAAATTAAATTTGCAATTTTGAGAATGAGAATGAAGAATTTAGGAGAAAAATATAGTTAATAAACCAAGATATATATGAATGTCAAAGTAAAGAAAAGAATAATTGCAAAGTTCTTTGTTGATGTTTATTACCACTACTATTGTAGAATAATGAACTTTTTACATAAATATTCTATGTTGGGAGTTTATCCATTCATTATCCTAGCATATTTTCAAAGCTCATGTTTAAAAGGAAAATTTTCTAAGATTTTGCAAGAAGAAATTTTATACCCAAAAATGAAAAACCATAAAAGATAAGAGTAATTTCATAATTAATACCTTAAATCTTCATAATTTAATTCATTTCATAATAGTAGAATTTTAAAAAAAATCACATGTTAATGAAATGGTTACGATGGGTTGAATTGTAAAAACCTGATGGTAAAGATGAACCAATTGGCAGCCTTCATTGAAAAGAGAATAAGGTGGTGTGACTATTATTTAATAAAGTACATAAAAGCCTTAATCAAGGGTATTTTTGGATTCATTTTCAAGATTAAGTTTAAGAAAAGGTATTTTTTTTTGAACTAACATGTAGTTTTTCAAACAACAGGGGAGGTCTATATAATTTAAATAAATTATGAGGGATGACAATTTATTTTACTCTACCTTTTATTTTCATTGAAAGTTAACAAATATAGATCTATACATATCCTTGGATGATTTAAATATTATACAAAAATATAGAATTACCTATATGGAATTAGCTCATGTATAAATCTTTAAATGACATAAAAGGATTGCATTTTAAACATGAGGTCTTATAGATATAACTTTGCCAATAAAGTAGTTCTCAATCTAATAGTAGTGAAGTATGATTAAAGCCAAGTGACACAATCAAATAGAAGGATGATTTGCATGCTATGATTCTTGGCTTATCCATTTTTCACAATAAATTTTTTAACTATAACTATGCCATAAATTCTTTTATTAAAGTGTTTTTCATTGATATATGAACTTGTTTTTATGGTGAATTTTCTAACATCCATTCCAATTAATATTATTTATGTCAAATTTATTTTGATTGTATTAATAAGGATTTTAGCAAAGATAACATGCTAGAAATGATGATAAATTTGTTATTTATAATTTACAAAAGTTTATATATAAAAAATAATGCATTTTTTTAACAAAAGTGATTTTATTTTATATAACCAATATGGATATTTATTTATGATAGCATGAGTATGCATAATAAAAAAGATTATCCTTATTTTGTAACATTTATTGATATTTTTTCAAGACTCCAAAAGATGTATCTCTTATATAATATGAGTAAAGCAATAAGTGTTTTTATATAATTGAAATTATAAGTAGTAAACACTACTAGTAGAAGGATTAAGATATTTCTTTTTAATGGAGTGAATTTTAATTTGATTCATTTATAATATTGTTAATTTATATAGTATGCTATAAACAAACATAGATAGATAGACAGACACACATACATAAACATGTACTTGAATAGGATAGGTTTGCTAAAAGCTACATTAAAAATATTGTTGAAAAAGAGTATGGCTTATGTTGGCTATTGCTAACTTTTTCTTCTACTTTTTTTGGATGAATTATTCTCACTACTATTCACATTTTAAATAAATTTCATTCTATGTCTATAGAGAATACTTCTAATGAGATTTGAAATCAATTTAGTTGAATTATATGAAAGCTTAGGGTTATGTTCCTTATGTTATTACACCCTATACTTGTAAAGATAAATTAATAGTGGTAAAAAAATGCTTGTTTATTGTTTATCTAAAATAATTAAAAAAGTACAAGTTGTTTGATGCAAAAACCTTTTTATTGTAATAAATTTTTGAGAGAAAATAATTTTTGAGATATTTATGTGTAAAAGTTAGTTAAATACATTTTTTCCTTAGAGAAAAGATTATTAAAAGCTATGAGGAAAGTGAAAAAGTCACCAATTTATATCTTAGGCAAATCTCTACAAGACAAAATCTTACATTCTAATGTTAAAGTATATCATTTTGTTTAAAATCACAAGGAATACTAAATATATGTAAAAATAGTGGGAGTTAATATTGTTATTTTGATTTTACATGTAAACAATATTTTTTTTGCACATAAAGATATACGTTTTCATTAAAAGATTAAAAAAAACTTTAACTTTTTTTATTTCATTGATTTGAAAAATTTAGACAAAACCTTATATATTCATAGTGTCAAAATTATTAGGGAGGTAGTATAAAGAAATCATAATTGGTTTTAAAAGACATATATGAAAATAAAAAGGACTTCAATGCACTATTTGCATTGAAGCACCACCATTTATTACTACTAGATTTCATTTATCTTGCATAGTACTACTCAGATGAATGAAATGCAAAAGTAATAACTAGTGTTGCACTAATGCAATTGGTGCATTGAGCACCATAGTCATTACCATAAAAATATGTGAATAATCTTTGGTATTGGTTTGAGATGGATTATTGCTATTATGGTGACATTCCATATGACTTGTTAAAAAAGTTATAGATGACTATCTTGTTACTTTTAAAATAGGCTTAACGAAGCCTTGTTTCCATATGCTTTTAGTTAAAGAAGTTTTACCTGTGTTTTAATGTGCATTGGGCTTTGTAGTGTCTCAGTACAAAATTTCTTATTAGGTTTCAAACTAATATGAAAAGAATCATTAGCAAGGGAGAAATAGTTATTTAATTAGCCATGCATTTTGACTTATTAAATTTATTGATTGCAATAAATTAAGTAATTAAAATTCTAATTATAAGGTTATGGTGACACATGAAAGTCAATTCTTATGCTTGTGTTTATATTTTCTAAGGGCAAAATCCTATAAAATTTTTTAGATCAATCCACTATAAAGACTATTGGCCATTAATATAGCTTTAGAGAAATTATATATTATGATATTCTTTTAAAGTTTTCATATAGTACCATGATTTCCATAATGATTCTTTATTATAACTTTTTTGTTATGGCAATTATGAAGGACTTTATGAATCACTCTAAGGTAAAGAATATTGAAGGCTATATCATTGGATTTGAATATTACTATAAAAATAATAAATTATTATGGAGAATACATCATTCATTAAATAATTTAGCATATGCATCTACTAAGGCTCTTAGTCATTAAATTTAGAGCACACTTTTGATTCTTTTGGTGATGTATGCATTTTCAAACGAATGAATTATTATTTATTTCATGAAATTCATCTTGTAATGGCTTTATTGGATGCTCATGGTTATGTCCCAAGATTGAATTTCTTTATTAAGTATATACTTATAGGTGTATATAGTAGGTTTTTAATAAAGAAGGGTTAAATCTTAATTTGTTTAAGCCTATAGAATGTTCAAGGTACATTTGCTTAGTAGTCAATACTCAAATTAAAATGTAGCTTTGCTTGAGTTGCCAATCTAAGGTTCAATTATAGTCTTTAATTGGATTATATATATTTTATATAGGCTCAAGTTAACTATATAAGATTTATTCTAAAAGATTAAGATAATACTTATTTCCATTGTTATTTATAAATAATATATGTATGCTTTGAAACTAAGTGGAAGATTGTAAGAATTTTGAAGGTTTCAAGCAATTAAAATTTTAATTTTAAAAAGAGCTTTAATTCCCTTAATGATACTCACTTTATGACCAATTTTAATGTCCTAAATAAGATTTATGTTTAAGTTTAATGCCTTTTATGAAATTTATGCCTATGAATATGAGTATGGGACTTGAATATGGATAATTGCTTATGAATGGAATGTAAATTACTATAACAAGTGGTATTCCTACATTAGAGGTGAAAGGTCTAGGACTTTTCTTTAAGTAACCTCTATTGATTTTATAAGCAAGGCATGCAAAAGATACTACCTAACTAAAAGTATCAAACTAAGCACATGTAGAATACTCTGAATCTTTATATTGTTTACATTATTTCTCTTATATTGCATTTAAAAGAGGCACTTCACATCCTAGGATCGGGTTATTGACCTTTGAATTAAGTTTATGTCATTTGGAGAGGTTAGTTGCCTTTTAAGGAAATTCATAACTTAAAAGGAGTTTATATTGGATTAAATATCATATTCCTATAATAATACATGATAGTCTAGTCTGATTATTTCTTTTATGATTATTTACCATATATCATATTATGTAAGAATGCATTATTTCTCACAACATGACCTTCTTCTTGGATTCAAAGGGAAAATGAAATGAAAGAGAATAAGAAGAAAGAACATAAAAAGAAAAGAGTTTTTCCTTTTCTTACTTGGATAAGATGAAAGAAAAGAATAAGAAAATGATATGTCTTTTCTTGTTTAGATAAGGAAGTAGGAGAAAATAAAACTAAATTAAGTGAAATAACAAATTCACACTTCAAATTAAATCGTAAACTAAAGAATTAATGGCAATATTTAACATATTAATTTTTTATATTTCTAGCTCATATATGCTAAGAAAATAGTTTAAAGGACCCTACTCTTGTTTTTCTACTCCTTTTCTCTTCTATATCTTTTTTACCTTGCATTAAAGCAAATGAAAAATCCTACATTCTACTCATTTTTTCCCTTTAGTTTTCTTTCCATTTACGTATTTTCTATAAGAAAAAAAAATAAAGGGTAAAACATTTACATACCAAGATAAATAGACACATTTATCCTCAAAAGACAAGTGTTACATAATATTATACCTAATATTTATATCTTGACATTCATTGAATCATTCCATTACTTTTAATAGAATTAGACTCAATTGATATTAGTGTAAAGTGTATGATCTAATTTATATCACACTTATCTTTCAAGGACAAATTTAACCATTTCCTCTTATTGCAAATGAAAAGATTTAACACAAATGTGAAACATATAAGATGGAAAACAATTCAATTTATGTTAATGTTCTAAAATTTTCACTAATGCATTTGATGATGAAATTTCCCTTTTAGGGAAAATACAGTTTACGCATTGAAAGTTTTTTTAAGTAACAAATTACCTCTTAAACTTTAATAAACTTACAAATTACCTTATATAGTTTGAAAAAAATCATGAAATGGTTAATTGACAATTAATTTGATACATTGTTAAGGTTATATCTATTTTCTTATATGTATAAAGTCTACATTGAATGTATTATTAACTATTAGTTCTAATCATTCTTCAAACTTGAATAATAAAATTTTACTATCCCAAGTAAGCTAGTTTAAAAAAGGATAGCATTAGGCTTAGTTAGCACATGAATAAACAAAATAAGAATGGACCTAAAAATGGTTAGGTTGGGGTTTCACATCATAAAAGTGACACATAACCCAACTAATCAATTGACCAATCAAACTTTAGGGCCTAAATAAAGGGTTTTCCTTTTAGTACAAATCACAATCCTTTTCTCACATTCAAGGTTCTCTAAAAGAGAGAAACTTATAGATAAGTGTAATACCTATACCTTCTATAGAACTATATCCATAAATTTTCTCACAAAATTGTATAGCTAGTAAATATTTAGAATTTTTATACAAAAAATTCATATGTTGTAACTCGAAGAGATTTTATTAAGTGAGTTTACTTGAAAACTTATAATATTAAAAACAAATAAATCATTTATAGATGTTTTAAATGTTTTGGTTAATTATTTATTTGTTTTAAATATTAAATAACTATTTAATTTACTTTATAAAAAAAATTAAATCTAACTTCTATTAAATTTCATGGAAATTCTATATATAAGTAACTTGTGATGCCTTTCTAGTTTGTCAAATGCATCAAGTACCTTTATAAGATTGATGAACCATGTTTTACATCCTTTAAGTGCAAAATCTATGGTTGTTTATCTTGATGACATCCTTATATATAACAAGAATATGGATAAGCATGTTTTGCATTTGAAATATATTCTACAAGTTTTGAAAAATAAAAAGTTTAATGCAAATATAGAAAAATGTTCATTTTTTTTAGATAAAATTGTATTCTTGGGCTATGTTTTTAACAGTAAAGGAATTCACATGGACCATGAAAAAGTGAAAGTAATTAGGGAATGGCTTACCCCTAGAAGTATAAGTAAGGTGAGAAGTTTTTAGAGGTTGGCTAGCTTTTATTAGAGGGTTGTGAAAGACTTTAGTATAATAGCTACCCTCTTGAATGAATTGGTTATAAAGAATGTTAAGTTTCATTAGGAAGAAGAGTAAAAAAGTGCATATAATTTATCAAAAGATAAATTGAGTTCAACCTTTTTACTTACTCTTTTGGATTTTTCTAAAACATTTAACACTAAATATGATTCTTTAAGTGTGAGTATTAGAGTATTCTTAATGCAAGAAAAGAAACCTATTACCTTTTTTAGTGAGAAACTAAGTAGAGTAACTATTAACTATCCCACTTATGATAAAAAGCTTTATGCTTTGGTACATGTTTTGAAAACTTGGTGGCACTATTTATGGCAAAAGAACTTTGTGATTTGCATGGATCATGAATCCTTAAAAAATTTAAAAAACCAAAAAAATCTAAATAGGAGGCATGGAAGGTGGTTTGAATTCATTGAAACATTTTTATATATATATCATACAATACAAGAAAGGTAAAGATAATGTAATTGTCAATACATTATCAAAAAGGTATCTTCTTATCTCTAATTTACAATCTAAGTTATTAGGTTTTGAACACATTAAATATTTGTATAAGAATGATCTTGATTTTGCCATTATTTTTATAGAATGTGAAAATAAATCCTTTGAAAATTTCTATAGGCATGATAGGTTCTTATTTAAAGAGAATAAATTATGTATACTTAAAGGGTCTCTTAGGTAATTGCTTATGAGAGAGGGTAATGGTGGAGGTTTTATAAGGCATTTTAGGATTAGGAAAACTCTAGATGTATTGAATAAGCATTTCTTTTAGCCTAGCATAAAATATAATATAGAGAAATGTTATGCTAATTGTATCATATACAAAGAGGCTAAATCTAAAGTTTTATCTCACAATCTTTGTACTCCACTTCTTATTCCTAATGAACCTTGGATTAGTATTTCTATGAATTTTATGTTAGTTTACCAAGGATAAAATATGAAAAAGATTTTATTTTTATTATTGTTAACAAGTTTTTAAAGATGACTCATTTTATAACTTGTCACATGATGAATGATACAATGAACATAGTAAATTTTTTCTTCAAGGAAGTTATGAGATTGCACAGAATGCTAAAGAGTATTGTATTAAATAGAGATAATGAATTCTTGAGCTACTTTGGGATAATCTAATGAGCTAAGTTGGAGATGTCATGACTCAACTTGATCGTGACCAGCGTGGATACCGATACGGGTTTCCATAAGCTTTAACAATTTTTCACTCCTTCTATTTAATGGGAATTTTCAAATTTCTAGGGGAACTTAAACTTTATTTTAAAATTTTACAAAAAAAATAGATAAAGTCTTCCCTATTTTTGGACATTTCTTGAGAGTTACATACCATATAATATAAAAGATGTTTTATTTTCCAGATACAATAGCATCAATCAACATATAGTACACAGATAAATGATAACACATCAAAGGTTCAATCAATATCGTTTCTATTTCTAATTTTAATCTTATTTCAAAAAGAATACTAATGGTTAAATCTTTGATTTAGGCGGTCTTTGCTTCTCTATGGATGCAACAAGACTCAAATCTTAACCTAAAAAGTTAGAAGTAAGACATTGTGAGTTATAAGAACCCAATGAGCATATATCTAATACTATATTGCATGTGATCATTTATATATAATAATTGCAAATTAATCATATACTAAATTAGAAGATATCAGTAAACCCATTTCTTGAATTCTATGAATTATACGAAATCATGTCTTAAAATGGGAGTTCACCTATATATAACTTAAACTTTATTTCTCATGTCATAATTCATAGAAATTTTAACTATTCGTTATTACACTATATCAATATCACATCACATAATAACCATATCCAGTAAGATCACATTCATAAATAGCCATTAAGGCTTTAACCTTAATAAATCATCTTAATCACTTCAATTGTAATGTTCAATCATAGATACTTTTCTACACCGCTCATCTACTTATAGTAAGCATACTTGTAGCCTTTTCTTGGCTTCCAAGTCGATTCTATATTTTTCTCACTATTCACTCAGAATTTTCCATCTAGCTCTCAAATTCACTTGATTTCCTTTATAACTGTTCATAAAAAATTTTCCGTCTGGCTTTCGCATTATAATTCCATTACCATTCATAGTTTTTAAGATCATTGTTATAACATACTTCACAACTTTGAATACCATCCATGGGAAAATTTATAGATAATATATACATGAGAGCTTAACTCTCAAATCATAATTCATATTATAATTTCTAGCATATAAATGATAAAAAGTTCAACTATAAATATTTGGTAACCAATAATAATATCACTATACTTTTATTGTGCATTCTGTTTGATTACATTTACTCAAACAATTAATTGTATTTATACCACAAAACTAAGTTTACACATGAATACAAGTACATATATTTATATAAATATAAAGTTTATATAATAAGAAAAATATAATTCACAATATTAAAGTTATCTTTTATTATAATAAAATTTGTGGTGAGATATATACTCACTTGGTGATACTAATCCATCATTGGAAGTTTCGATGCATCACAATTATCTTTTCACATTTTCCTTCTAATATTTCAATTTCACAAGAATAATATATAAATATATCGAATTCACCTATTTTCATTTCAAATCATTATCATGGAATCTAGTTAAAATATTTCAATATCCAATATTACAATTTTATAATCTTTTTTTTAAGTTAATTACTAGAAACTAAAAATATGCTATTTCATGGTGATTTGAAATCAAATCTGCACAGGTGAAACTTTATAGTTCAAAGCTTTAAAAAAGCTTATTTGATACTAATAATTTATCTTAGATCATCATGCCTTTTATTCTTTTTCAAATTGAGCAATGATAAATCAAAAATTTTCATATATAACCATTTTTCCAATTTCAAGGTAATAGATAATCAAATTATTATGATAATATGAATGTATTGTAAATATACTAACCTAATATTCTTAAGCATATGATTCTAACTTTATCAATGCTACATCAAGTATACAAAATATTAAATACATACCAAATAACGTGGTAAAATAAGGATTCTTTGTATCTAACTTCATAATATTAAAATATAATTTTCTAGAAAGAGTTTAAATCATATTGTTTTGTCATTCTATAACGTGAAAATGTTATTTTTCAAGGTATTATTAAAATATGTGATATATACATTAAATGGATTTTGCTTGAATCAAGTGAGAATCCTATAAAATATGAAAGTATATTACTCCGATAATATTTTAATCACAACACTTTAGCTTTGCATAGCATAAAAATCATATCTTTTCACAAATATTATCATATCACAAAGTACTCAAATAGGTTTTCTTGATTCATATATAAATCTACTAAGATAATAGAATAAAATCTTCTGTTTATATTTTAATCACACTATTCTAGTACATCGTAGCATAAAAAACATATTTTTCTCATGTTTCATTATATGTCACAAATATGTATAAAAATGGATATCTTGGATTAACTATCAAATCATTATAAAAATTAGAGCTTTATTATATAGGATTGTTCACCACCATTAGAAGTACCTTGACTAAGCTTGTGGATGGCAGAAGCTCGTCGGAGTACTAATGAATGGAGAAAATTGTGGCTCCTTTACTATTGCTTGATTTAGCCATATTGTGCGATTTCTTCACCTTAGCTGCAATTTGTAACTCACTAGTGATGGTAGATCCATGCTCAATTGCAAAATAAATTTAACGTTAGCTTCCAATTTTTAGCGGAACCTAATTTCCCTTCCATAATCGACCTTTTTTCTACTGAAGCTCTTAGTGACGGACAAAGAAAAAGTTGCGTGCATGCACACGGAGGAAGGACAACAAGTAGCACAACTAAAAAAAGGAGTAAGGAAGATTAACTTATCGAAAGGAAGGGGAAAGAAGAAAAAAGAATTGAAAATGAGATAGCCATGGAGGAGAAGAGAGAAAAAGTAGCAGCCATGAGTGTGATAAAGAAAAATAAAAAAAATTAAAGAGTGAACAAGCTAGAATACTCAAAGAAAGTAACTAGAATTTCTTAAACAAAAGGCATAAATAAATTTTAAAAAAGAAGCACTGACTTTTAAAAGAAAGAAAAATAAAGAATGTGTCAACAAAATTAAATAAGGAGAGAAAGATGCTAAAATATGAGCTGCGAGAAATGATTCCATGCTTCTCGTGTTTAGTGAGCTCACTAATAATAACAAAATCTTAAACCTCCCTTCATTTAAAATTAATCTTGGCTTTTCATTTAAATGCAAATCCATTTCTTATAAGTTACCTCAACTCCATTATTTTTTATTTTCCCTTGATATTTATATAAACATGTATTTATAATGATTTGATAAATTAGAACTCCTAAAATAAACAATTTAATTTTTTTAGATTCCTAAAATAATTTATAAAATGCAAGCATATTATTCCATAAATCCTTACATCCTTAATTACTAAATTTTTTTCTCAAATTGTAAAAACTTCCACAATTTCTAGAATAATTTCTTAAGTACAAATAAATTATTTATTAAATTCTTGTACCCATATTTTGTAAAATTATTTTCAATTTGTAGAAAATTCCTTATAATAAATCATTTAAGTTAATCTTGAATCAATATAGCTGTATACATAAAAATGAATAAATTTCAAATATTATCATAAATATCCTTTTTTAATATTCCAAAAGATTTAGTTTAAAAAAATTTTAAAATCAATATTAATCAAATGAATAAATCAGTATCTAAATGTCTCAAAATTATACAATTTTAAATTCAAAATTAGGATATTACAAGAGATGAAGTTACTTTTCTCAATTACTTGTAATCCTTAAATTGATGGACAAACAAAAGTAGTGAATAGAACTTTAGGTACATTATTATGATTCTCGATTCAAAATAATTTAAAGAGTTAGGAAAAATGCTTGCATCCTATGAAATTCACATATAATGGAAGTGTTCATTCTACCACTAACTTTTCCCCTTTTGAAATTTTTTGTGGCTTTAATCTAGTAACTCCTTTGGATTTGATGCCTTTGCTTATTAATGAAAAGTCAAGTTTAGATAGGAAAAGGAAAGCAAACATGGTTCACAAGTTACATAAGCAAGTCAAGTTGAATATTATGAAAAAGATGAAACAATATATCAAACAAGCTAACAAAAGGTGGAAGAAAGTAATCTTTGAACTTAAAGATTGAGTATAGATTCATATGAAGAAATAAAAATTTCTAGCTCAAAGGAAAAGCAAATTGCATCTAAGAAGACATGGTCCCTTTCAAGTAATGGAAAAGATAAATGAAAATATTTATAAATTGAATTTGTTAGGTGAGTATAATGTAAGTGTCTCTTTGAATGTTGTTGATATTTCTATTTTAAATGTAGGATTGGAAGATTCAAGGATGAATCCTTTCAAAGAACGGGGGATGAAGTGAATTCTAAAAGTGAAAAGGAGCTTCCACATCTACCGGAAGGCCCAATGATAAGAGCTAAAGTTAAAAAGATAAAAAAAAAAGATTTAAGGGCTTAGGAAAAAGCTTAGATCATGAAGAAACAAGGTTGGATGAGCTTGGAGAAGCTTGAATGTTATGTATTTTAGCTTGATTTTGTGTAAGTACTTTAGTACTTGAGTACCAAGCTTTATTTTTAGTTTTATATTCAAATACTCAAATACAACACTCAAGTACTTGCATTTTTTTTGCTTAGTACTCAAATAGTGTACTTAAGAACTTTAAATCTAAATGTGTGCCTAATTGTTATCTTGCTTTATTTTTTATTATTTAAGATATTGTTAGGCCTTATATCAGTTTAGCTAATCATTTAGCACTTTATTTTAGACAATTAATATTGATTAATTAGCTTTCTAAATTTGGCCTAATAAGTCCAATTAAAGCCTAATTAGTTTGGTTGAGTTTTTAACATTAAGGACCTATTTAAGAAAGATTGTTCTTCATTATTATAACTTTTGACATTTATGAATCTAAAACACTTTGGGAGCTTTTCTTTCTTATAATTTTTGCTAGAATTTTAGACTCATTAAGATTGATTTAACTCTTATGGCATCATATCTCACTTATCAAAGGATTAATATCCTTTATGGCCTAATCTCTTCTTATTAATCACTTCCATTCTTCTTTTCTTTAAAGCATGTTGTGATTATTCTTCTTTTTAGGTTTGTTCTTGAGATTTAGGATAATCTAACCTTAGGAATTCATATCATTTAGTATCAATGCTTCAAATTTCATATCACTATTTCACTAACTAATTTATTACTCGCTTTATTTATGAATATATTTTGTAAACACTGCTTTACATGGCTCCCATTGAGATTATGGATATTTAATGGCATGTTCATAACACTTAATATTGTATCTTCAAGCAAAAGTCTTATTTTACACTTGTGATTCATGAGGATGGTAGTTTGCACTAAAGAACCTAATAAATTCATATGAGAGTGTCTTTCTTAAGGATATAGTGAAAAAATTGTCGGTTGATAATTGTCACCAATTTTTTATATATATCATTGTTGACTTTACAATATTTATATTTTGACTTTAAAGGTTATAGTAGGAATCTAGAAACTTTTGTATAAAGGTAGCAACTATATAATTTCTTCTGTATATATATTATATATTACTCTAGGTAAGGCACGTCTATGAAACAAGTAAGGGATACCATAAAATTTTGAAAGGAAAGAAAAAATGGTTTTTATTTGCATCAAAGGTAAATATATAATTTTAAGTTTGAAAGTATTTTCCTAAATAATACATGGATTTTTTTTTGAAAAGGTTTATCAAATAGTTTTAAGAAATATCTCTTGCAAAATATTTCTAAACTAATTATAAAAGAAAGAAATCAAATTTTTGAAATTTCAATGGAAACTATATTATCTTTAAAGTATTTTATAGGATTTTCTAATTTTTTGGGCTTTATTATCCTAGTCTTATTTTATTATGTTGGTTTTATAGTTTGAACTTATATTTTTAAAAAGAAAACTAATTTCTTTCTAAAGAATAAAAAAAGTTCCTTAATGATTTTCTTTATAAAATATCTTTCTAATTTCTTGAAGAATTTTAAGAAAAAGATATTTAATCTATTTTATCTTTTAGAAATTATGTTTTAACTATTTCTTAATTAAAAAGAAAATATGTCTATTTTGGAAACAAAGTTTTTAGATTCCAATTTTCAAGATCAAAGGAAATTGTCTTATGTTTGATTTCAAAATATCCTTAAAAAAAAAAGGAAAGAAGGTTATTCCATATTTTTGTTTTTCTCTAAAGTGATAATAATTTCTAAACTACTTCTTATCAAGGTGTTTTAAGAATATTTATCTATTTTAAACTTCATGAGGGCAATTCTACGGCACCCGAGGGGTTTTGAAACCCTAGGTGACGTGGAATAATGGCAACTGTTAGATGCTTAACATGTGATCCTAGCCGCTTATATTAAAAACTGCAATCTGATGGCACGGGAATACTGTGAAGAAGGCCCTGGTGTGTCGTTATTAGCAAAATGACCCCAAATTTAGAAAAGAGTGGTCCGTAATTCATGCTGAGCGTGCATTGACATGGCAATGGTTTGGGGGTTCTGTGGTTTGAAAATCGCATGCCATTGAGGAGCAGAAATCACAAGTCCTCATCGGAGTAGTTGCCCATGGATTGCAGCGAACGATCGAGGCTCCATTTGAGAGTTCAAAATCGCAAGCCTATGTCGGAGCAGTCGCTGATGGATTGCAATGAATGATTGAGGTTTCCTTTGAGCAAGAGGTGAGAGGTGGAGCAAATGCGTTAGAGGTTTGTGCTGGAAATCGCGCATCATACATGCACAGCAGAATAAAATTTTTGCACGATTTCCACCAAGGATCCATGTGAATATAGAACGCCATAGATTAGAGATTAGGGTTTATACCTTTCGGCAAAAAATCTCCTGACCGCTACAGCAAATCTGATCTACTTCCAAATCACGAACCGGAATGGAAATCAGTAAATCAGATCACCAGTACAACGTTTATGTGGCTGCACCTCTGTGGTATCCACACGAACCCGTGAATCACCGATGAATGTCCACTACACACACCGGTTGGAATTGATCTCCTTATACCTTGTAGTGCTAGCTACGCCTCTTCAGAGATTTTGGTAAAGGAGAGGTGCTAGGGTTTTCTATGCTTTTGCTTGGGGTGCGTGAATAATGAATAGCCAATCCTATTATTATCCCGTAAGCCTATTTAAATAGGTGCATAGAAAAACCTAACCTATTTGGGCTTTATTCCATGTATAATTATAGGCTTACTATTGGGCCTTATAATTATAACATTAATTCCCAAATATTAAGCCCAAACAATTTGGTCCATTAATTCCAAATTCACTAAGCTCTAAGTGTGCGACCTTACAGGCTCTCATTACGTTGGTAATGACAATTAATCATATTAATGATCATAAACAATGATTGGTGTCTAGCAACACATCATTGTTATCCAAGTAATGAGAAAGTCAGTGATTTGACTAAACCTTTACACGTGATTATCACTTATGTCTTTTTGTCCTATACATCTAGATTAAGCACGAGACATGGACCGTGTCATTCCCGTGTAGCCCAATCTTGAGGTTTCTTGATTCCTAAGTAAGATGACTGAAACAAATGTAATCGACATCTCATGTCAATTCATCTGAGCATGGCCATGCATTTTCTCAGCTTTACTCAATCAAGGGACCCATAAATGTTACTCCTGTTATATAGGAGGGATAAATCCCATCTTGATCACACAAATCCCTCCGCATGATATATGACATATCCAATATCTACCCTTGTATTCACTTAACCATTAGTGACATAGAATAGTATCAAAATATGAAACTCACACGTAGGGAACTTTGGTGATCTCAGGTCAAAGGACCATATTAATAATGATCACTAAGAACCACTTATGACACTTATATAACGATCCATGTAGTGTTCTTAATATGGGTCGGTCCAGTATACAAGTTCTCTAACTTGTACTCATGTGTAAACTTAATATCCTATATAAGTCTTCATACATGCTAGTCTTAACATATCAAAGCAACCTAATCCACAATGATATATGACTAGGGACATTTAAGAATACAATTATTCTAAGGTTATTATTATAATTGAATTTATTACGCAGATAATATATATAAATATAATAATTGGAATTGTCATTAAAATAACATGATTCAAGATTACAATCACTAATACAATTGGCTTTAGGGCATATACACTAACAGTTTGTGTGTGAAGTACCTTAACTGTTGCAACACCATTGGTAGACGAAACCGAATCCACTGTTGGCCTTAACGATGATGAACTAAAGCTCACAATATGATGGATTTCCTTCCCCTATCCGTTGAATTAACAATTCATCTTGTGGTTTTTCCCCCAATAAGCTTTAACTCAAGTTTTTTTGTTTCTTTAATTCTTGTGGCGTGAGCTGAATTTGCTTAGGAAGTAGTTGGAATTCAGTTTAGAATTCAATTTCGTCTGAGGTAGAATGTCCAAGTTTAATTGGAAGATATTCAGGTGCAATTAATTTTTCCTTTTCTGTTTTACGTCCGTTCGTGTGATCGACTAGCCTTCATCATTGTTCATAGTAGAAGTTATGAGAGTGTGACAGATTGAAGCAATGAGAATGATATAGAATAGATAGACCATTAATGATGTAAGAGTAGATTCACTCGTGGAAACTCCTCATGATATTAGAGGATGGAACTCTGATAGAGGAAATTTGGTTGAACATGAATTGGACGAGAAAACTAAATGAATTAATGCACGATGATGAATGAACTTAAGCAGAATGAAGGATGGAGAAAAAATATGTACATAAATCATTCATTCTTGGCATGATGTAAATACTGATCTATAGTTACAGGAATCTGAACCACTACACGGTACCTAAGGTGTAGTAAATAGAGGAAGAGAGTAGTATAAGGAGTTCCTGGTAAGTAATGACCACGAATTACTTGCTCTGAAATATCTTTTCGGCCATTGGCAGAGGATTGAAAGCTTATATTCTAACATTATGATTCTACTGATTTGTGTTGCTGTTACATGTCTTATTGCAATTACCGCCACATTATATATCATTGCATTTCTTGTTGTATGCGAGGATAGATTTGATGCTTTATAGTGACCATTAGCTTAATATTAGCCTTCCATGTTGTTGAAGTTGAACATGTTAGAAGAAATAGTTAGTTTATAGAAAAGAAAGACTAAAGATAGCAAAAAGAGGAAACTTGCCAAAGTTTATATTCAAATGCATACTGAATTAATCAATCTTAGTGCCCTTATACAGGCAGTACGAGATAATTATAGGAATAGTAAGTACAAGATAATTATGGGATTTATCCTTAAGAAAAAAAATTAGACAGCTTATCTAAGAAAATAAAAAATCCAAAAAAAAAATATACAAAGCAAACATATGGCAATTGACTCAATATATTTAGTTGTTTAAAGTTTGAATCATATCTTCAACAAAACTATCTTTCATATTACTATTAAAAGAGCTGTGGATAATTTAAAAGTTAAAAGCCAGCAAGTTATTTCCTCATGAACATAATTCTGATTACTTGACTTGTTTAAACCAAATGTGAAGTTAAATTGCAGTCTGATGCATTTAATTGATAGTTATTAGCCATTTAACATTTAAAATCATACTAAATCTGGAGTACCTATGATTAGAAGGGTTTTACATTTGTGGCCTCTTATGCAAATGTATAATTTGCTTTATGGGGGAGTATAATGTTGATGATGAACTGATGAAGGAAATTATTAGATAGGTGTAGATAATTGTTCATGGCATTGTAGAACTGTAGTGAAGAGGGTATAATATTTTGTGGCATTTCTTTTCTAGTGTGATTATACACTTTCATCTAGTTACAGAGTGATGTTATTTACTTGCATAGTGTCTTGAAACTAAAAGACTGCCTTAGAGTTGATATTATCAAAGAGTACACCATGAAGTCATAGAAATCATGAGATTTTGATGAAAATAATGGGGGCAAGGAGAATGCCAAGAAATCATAGAGATTAGAAGAAATGCTGGCTGGTGGCGTGATTGAAATTTGGAAAGTATGTTTCTATAGGAAATACTTTTATTTATTTTGAATTGTAGAAAATACCATTTACTGGTTTGGCATCAAAGCAACAAATCTCTATACCAAAAGAAAGTAATTGCAGAACTTTAAATGTAAGATTATGTCCACAATAGCCTTTTTTTTCTTTTTCTTTTTCTTCCTCTTTTTTTTCTTTTTTTTTATACGTAAGATTATGTAAGAAATGGATGTCTACACTAGCCTTTTTTTTTTCCTTTTTTTGCATGGTGATGATAAAATTATGATCATGATTTTTCTAAGAAAGTCAGAGGTACATCTTGCACATGAGGAATCCCTAAAAAGGAATATTGAGATATGTAGTTAGTAGCATATGTCTACCAATGGTTTGTATTTGCGAAACTCAATGCCATTAGCCTTTTACAGTGTTAATTGCAAATTCTATGATTTTTATGGAGAAATTTGTCTCAATGGTTTTATGCCAAGAAAACAATGACCTTGTGTTCTAGAAGGCCTTCAATCCAACGGTTATAGTGAGATCTTGAATAAACATCGATTTCCTATCTAGTACAAGTTAGAGGAATTTAGCTAGGTACTCTGTATCATTAGTTACAGCACCATGTACTTGTAGTACATGTAAGCTTTTTTCCTAATATATTCAATATAAGAGATATTCCTCTAAAGCTTAAGAGTAGAGCATGGGTTTCTACTACCATTGGTTCTCAAGGGAGCTCAGTTTTTGCCCTTAGATTCATTCTTTGTAGAACATAGCATTTCTATGGAACCACACTAATGCAAAGATATGAAGCAAATAAATTTATAGGTTAATTTTTCTTTTGATAGGACTTATGTCATCATAGGTTTTCAATTATTGTCTCAGAAAGTTAGTATAACTTTATAAAAATTCATCCTATCATTTTTTCACAAGATCACGGGGAATACACATCAGTGACTGAGAAGAATTTTGTTTTTCTTTCAATCATTTGGTCTTCATTCTATTGATATTCACCAATCAAGTTTAATAATCTGTCTAGTTTGATTATTGGGCTATGTTAATAACCTTCCTAAAAAAATTTTAAAATGAATTTTGCAGTAACGGATTAAAGAAAAATAGAAGACATTTTATGAGATAAACAAACATAGCCTTGAAGTTATCCTGTCTTGTTTCAATTCCATATGTCCTTTGAAGTACTTGGGAAATGGGAAGTCTTGTAGGTGTCTTTAGGTATTCAATACAGTAGAAACTTCTTAGTTCAGTGTTGAAGAATCTTGTGTCATGATTTGGGGAAATTTGCACTCTAATTGAGATTCAGTTGATTCTGTTGTTTTAGAGTTCTAGTTGAAACTTAGCTTGCATGGCAGAATGCTTTGTTGCCACAAAGTCCTGGAGTAGTGATTGTGAGTTTCAAATTTTCTCGATCTATGCCTTTATCACTCTATATTTATAACCCATTACATTTTATTATTATTATTATTATTATTATTATTATTATTATTTAACATCTACAATATAATTATATTTTATTATTATCACTTAAAATTTTGTTACATATATTAGTGAGCATATATATAATATATATATGAAATTAAATATGTGTTATTAAATATATATTTAATAAACTAAATATATATTATTAAAATTTAGTTAATATGTTAATCTGTATTTATTAATATATCCATTTAATAAAATAATTTGAATTTTGTCAATTGATCAAGAATTTTATATTATATAGTTATTTTACTTATTAAAATAAATATATTATTAATTATATATTGATCAGGTCCAAAGTGTTATATATAAAAATTAATGTGTTTAAGAATTTTATATTACCACTATGTACTAAATACATAGAATCATATAACTAATATATTAATAAAAATTATTATTATAATAATTTTTATATAATAATAAAAAATAATAATGGATTACATTATATATATGTGTATAATATATTTAAAATTAATATCAATATTAATTATATTAATTTTAGTAAATAATTCAAATTTTTTTTACTAAATTTATAATGCAAATTTTAATATAATTCACTATTTTGATAAAATTATATAATATATATTTATAATATTAGATATATAAATTTATTTATTTCAATATTATAATTATTTAATATTGCATATATTTATAATTTTACTATTACATATATATTAAAGTATAGTTTTAATATACGAAAAATATTATTGTAATGTCCATATAAAACATAAATGTATAATAAATTAATTAATAAATTATAATTTTATTAAAATAAATATATATTGATCAAGTCCAAAGTATTATATATAAAAAAGTATATTTAATAATTTATATAATATCAAATATATAAATATATAATTTTATAAATAATATATTAATAAAAATAATTATAATAATTTTTATATAATAATAAAAAATAAATAATAATGTATTCTATTATATGTATGTATGTAATGTATTTAAAGCTAACATAAAAAATATTTATTTAAATTTTTTTAAATAATTTGAAATTTTAATATTATAGTACTAATTTAATTTTTAATATAATTATTAAAGCTTGGTAAACTTATATTATATATATTGATAATGTTAGATGTATAAATTTGTTAATTTTAATATTAAAAATTATTTAATATTACTTATATATAATTTTTTAATATTATATGGGGAATTTTAAGGCACCGTGGGGGTTTTGAAATATTTATTATTATTTTACTAATATGGTTAAATTATTAATATTTTATTGGCACTATTAATCTTTCTATAATAAGTAATTTATTACATTTATCATAATAATTATTGTGTGATTATTTATTGTTATTTTGTCAATTTGATTATATTTTTTCCTCTATTAACAATTGTTATTTATTAACTATCTCTATTTCCTCTTGTATTATTATTTCATAATAATAAATATTAGCTATGTCTATCTTTGTATTGAAGATGATGAATGTAGAATTTAAAAAGAGCAAATTGGATTTCCTAATGAATTGTGGGGAATCAACATAGCCTTATTTATAATAATCCCATTAAATAAAAAAGGGAAAAGTAAATGAGTTCTCTCTAAGATAAACAAAAATAAAGGATATGAATTCAGGGGGTCCTTTTTCCTTTCTCTCTCGTAATTACCCCTAATCAAATTGTCTCTCAGTAGTTATGTAGTAAATTGGAGAACACCAATCTCTAATATAACTAGATTGACATTTTATTTACGTTAATTAAACCAAAATTTAAAGAGTTACTTTATTCTCATTGTTCTCTTATTTCCTCGAGTGAAAGCTACTGTGCCTTTAAGGGATCCAAGGTGTTGGAACCTGGGGCATGTGGCAAGATGCTAACATGTCATGTGTAAATGATGCGCTAGGAAAATTACAGAAATGATGAAAAATATCTCTATCCCCATACTGTTCCAAGGCTTTCTGTCAGAGTGTACGAATTTATTTGCCACGCGTCATCTCCTAATACCTCAGTTTCCCGTCATTGTGTTTCTCCTTCTCTATCTAATTTTTCGCTCACGCTCCTTTTGTGAGTTTGGCATAACGGTATTTGTATTGCCACAACCCAGCCAAGTGTAATAAACTTTATTCAGATCACATGTACACATACCATGATTTTACATTGCCAAATTATATTTAATGGATGCAATTTTTCCTATATTAATTTTATGCTTCAAGGATGATTCACAACAAACAGATGAAGAATAAAAATGAATTGTAAGAGTAATTATGTGCGTTTATTATAGGATTTATAGATTAATATTTAGAAATGCGATAATTCTGTATGGGGGGCCACAAAATAACATATTTTTCTCACCCCCAATCTACACGACTTAAATTATTAGCCATCTTTAAAATTTATATTTCACTCGTGTAAGTGTCTGATTATAAAAGAATTACAAAGGACTAGATTACGTTCGTGGTTCTATACCGGTGACCAATCTTAGGTCATTTCTCATGCCCATTCCGTCCACGCTCGTTTGGTTTGCCCCTTTTTTATTTTTTAATTTCTTATAGTTTACTAGTGTATTCGCATGTACATTCTACACATATACCACCCCCTCCAAGGTGTGCGAAGAAAACATGACCTATTGGGTATAGTGTTTGCCATGCGTTGTCGTGTCATCCTGATTTTGGTGCGAATATCCAGGTCGTGGGCCTTCACCTCTCGTGAATTGAAATTACAAGGACACAGTGCCATCTGATGCTGGCAATTGCCCACTAGTCTCACCCAAGCTATTCCACGCTTGCCATTTCGGCCATAACATGGTGTCATTTGTAGGGATGGACTCTGCACATCTGTATAAAGTAATAGGCATTGGCAAAAATACCGATATATGATTATTTTGTAAACTTTTTTCTGTTTTACCGTGGTTTCGAAATAATTTATCAAAATATGCAGGGCGTCATTTTGAATGGCGTGCGCGGGACACGGAGGAGCCACACCGTTTGGCACCTTGGGGGTAGCAAAAACTTAGGGAGCGCCAGTTTGAATGGCGCCTTCACCTTGGAAGCGCCATCCAAGGTGGCGCCCCTTGCTGGAGGCGCCGTTTCAAGTGGCGCCCCCATTACGGTTTGAATTTGGAGGTGCCATTTCAAGTGGCGCCATTGCATTCAAATTCCTTAGAGGCACCAAATGAAATGGCGCCTCCTTACCTATATATACCCTCCCCTCTCCCTTCGTAGCCACAGCACAAACCTTACCTCGCAGCCTCGCAGCACCTCTTCCCTTCTCTTCGTAGCACCTCTTCCCTTCTCTCTTTGTAGCCGTTTGCACCATTTTCCATTTTTTCATTCACAAATCTTCATCCTTTCTTACTTTTGTGTATTTCATCCGGCAACATTTTCTTTTTTGGAGCAAATCTGATCTTCTTTCAGCTCTTACTTGATTAGTATTTTTGTAATTTCTGTATTTATATTATAATTTTTATTAGTTATTATGAGAATATATTTTATAGTGGTAGGAAAATTTCTATTCTATGTTGATTATTATGATTTATGATATGAAATTATGATCCAAGATTTAGGAAAAATTTATAAAAATTTATATGATCTGTGATAGTTTGTGATTTTTATTGATTATTTTTTTTATAATTTTTGTATTTACATTATAATTTTTATTAGTTATTATAAGAATATATTTTACAGTGGGAGAAGAATTTTTATTTTATGTTGATTATTATGACTTATGATGTTAAATTATGATCTAGGATTTAGGAAAATTTTATACAAATTTATATGATCTGTGATAGTTTGTGATTTTTACTGGTTATTATTTTTTATAATTTTTGTATTTATATTATAATTCTTATTAGTTATTATAAGAATATATTCTATAGTCGGAGAAGAATTTTTATTTTATGTTGATTATTATGATTATTACTGTGAAATTATGATATAGGATTTAGGAAAAATTTATACAAATTTATATGATCTGTGATAGTTTGTAATTTTAAAAGAAGAACAAAGGGGATAAAGAAAAGTGTCTTAAAATAAAATTTACGATTTAGGTAAAAATTATGTTTAGATATTTTTAAAATATAAAATTTTTTAGGATATAGGATATGATAAAAATAAGATTATTTTTATTATATGTTGATTATTACGAGAATATATTATCCTATTGATCAATATTTTTAGGTTAATTTTAGAGGAATATATGTCAAAATAAGTAAATATCAATTGAGGGTATTTTGTAAAGACTTGATATTTTATGTATTATTTCTATTTATTTTATCCTTTTTATTATACATTTTTGTTATTCTTTTTTGTTAACTCATGGTATTTAAACCATATATACTAATATTTTTTAGCAGTAAGATATATCAAATTTTTTATTATAAATGTATTCTATATAAATTATATAATTCATTTAATTAATTAATTTATTTTACAATCAATTTTTAATTACTTTATACCGTAAGTATTATTTATTTCCTATTTACTCTACT
Organism: Sindora glabra; assembly: GCA_020226215.1. NCBI lineage: Eukaryota > Viridiplantae > Streptophyta > Magnoliopsida > Fabales > Fabaceae > Sindora > Sindora glabra. Next base: position 71,007,866 of record CM035226.1, on the reverse strand, counting down.
GTAATCTTTTTATATCTACTCGTATTGTTTATGGTTTAAAACATCAATATCATTAATTAACATAAATATAATAAGTTATAATTTTTTAGCTTATTATAATATTTTAAGCAAATTAAAGCTTTAATATACATTTTATTAATAAAAATAATTAATTTCATATTATATTTTTTAAAAAAATACTTAGTAATTAAATTAAATTTTATTTACATAAATTATTTCAAATTTTTGTTGATAATAATTTTTAAATATTATGTTTTAAATTTAAAATACATCAACTAAGACTTCTCCAAGGGTTTACAATTCGTACATTATTTTTTCTTCATTTCATCTACTTTGTTTAATTTTTTCTTCTTTATTTTTTCAATCATTCTATTAAAAATTCAAATTCAATATATTGAATAATATAAATATAATACAATTTATTTTTTTGACATAAAATTATTTTTAATTATCAAATATTTTATTTAAAAAAATTAATGTTATGGGAAGCGTTAATTGATAAAGATTAATTATATATTTCAGTTTTAATAAAAGTATTTAAGAATAAAAATTAATTATCTTTTATAATTTATTAATATTTTCTTGATATAAAAATTTAAACACTTTATTTAAAATTAAATATACAACAATAAAATTTTATCTATGTTATTATTTTTGTTCCTTTAATATATTATCTTGCAAAATATATTTAATTTAGCGTGATTTTTGCATAATTTTTTTAATGACATAATAATATCTAATAATTTTTACTTAGAAATTAAAGTTATTAAAATATCTAACAAATTTTTCTTTCATGCAGAAGCTTTTTTCTGTTTGCTTTCCCTAATACTTACTAGTTAGTATTTTTATAAATTTTGTGATATTATAATTTTTATTAGTCATCATGAAAATATCTTTTATATTGGTAGCAAAATTTGTTTAGAATATTTTGATATTAATAATATGAGTTTTTTTATTTTATATTGATTATTATAGTTTAGGTTGTGAAATTATGATTTAAGATGTTAAATTATGATTTATGAAAAATTTATAGGAATTTATATGTACTGTGATAGGTTGTACTATTGAAAGAAGAATAAATGAGATAAAGAAAGGTGTCCTAATATAGGTTTTAGGACCTAGGTAAAAGTTATATTTAGAGAATTTTTGGATGTGAAATTTTAATATATCATAAGAGAGGTACTAAAAATAAAATTTTAGGATATGTGGATATAAACAAAAGCTTTAAAAAATAGGATATTGTTATTGAAAATATGAATATTTTTATATTTAAATAATAGATATTAAAAATGCAAGAATAATAAACGTACTCAGAAAAATTATACTATACATAGGTTTATTCAGAAAGTATTAAAATATATATGGAGGTACTGTAATATATGTATTAGACGAAGTCAGTGTATGTAAAAAAGAATTCATGACTGTAATCATAAAAAAATATAAATAATAATGTATAAATAATTTCGATTACTATTTGGTAATAGGTGGGAAGGGAGAAAATTATCGTGAAAATAAAAAATGTAGTGTATTGAAAAAGTTAATTAATTCAATTAGTATAATTTATGCAGAATAAACAAAAAAAATTGACAATTTAAAAAGATAAACTAAATTATAGATAAAATTATATAACCAAATATTATATTAGTTTTAAATAGAAATAACATTTACTTGTAATAAGCGAAAGTTGCAAATTATTGTTTCAAATATAAATTTATTTTTTTGTAATAATTTATTTATACTACATCAGAATTTATGCAAAAAAAGAAGAATTAGAATTAAATTATTTAAATCACACTTGCAAATTAACATTAAAAATGTATGAAGTATGGGAAATTACGAATGAGTGTAAAAATAACATAAAAATTTATTGGAAAAAAATGTCGGCTTGTAAAGGTCGGAATAGGTTAGGCCTGTGCGGGTAAATTATTACATACTATTAAATTAATACCTTACAAAAATAGTAATACATTCCGTTCACTTTTACTTGTAATATTAAACACTAGTTCATTCATTTATAAGAACATAAATTGTATATGATAATATGTGTCAGTTGTGAGGGTGCAGTGAGTGTTTTACAGCTAAAAGTAAGAAGATGAAGAAAAGTTTAATTGCTTTTATATATTCAAATGGTACAATGATTGAGGGATCAATGAGGGTAATGTACGATGGACCTCCCCCGAAGGCATGAAAACTGAGAGGATGTAGCACTATGGATGTTTTACGGGAGAGGATTCATGCTCTACTGAAACTTCACCAAGATCAAGCTGTGGGGAAAGTTGTTTATAGGTTTCCACAGCATCAAACAGAGGCTCAATATATGGCATACGAATTAGACGACGATGAAGACTTGGCATGTGCCATAGCAAGCTACGACCAACATCTGACAATGACAGTAATGGAATTGTACGTGGAGGTGTCACATCTGAACTGCATACTGCCAACCTGGGTTCACAAGAACCAGTCCCAATAACTAGACCACCCGTAGATCCAACGGCTCACGTCAGTACTAGTTGTTCGATGGTGCGTGAAGGCCCTCCTTACACAGGTGGAATCGAGTTCCACATTTCTGATAGTTACACTCCTGCATTGGACTCATCTGTTGCATGCATTTTCCGGAGAAATGTATCACATATCATGATGGGTTCAACAAGTGCCTTACTGGTCGTAAAAGAAGAATCCACTGATCCTATATTCATGGATGCCCACCTTGAGTCTGGTTTCAAAGACAATAAGGTTTCTTATAGTAGCGATGATGCTCGTGACACTGATGATGAAGAACGTGCAACAACACATGGAAACAGTGTTGCAACGCGGTGTGTGAGGAGTGACAATGCTGCACAGACATCATGCGGTGTCCCTCAAGCTGCTATCTTCTCTTACATTGATTAGGATTCCATAAGGAATGCTAATGAATTTCTGGAAATAATGAAACCAAGCTATGATTACAGCATGGAGGACTTACAGATTGGGCAAGAGTTTAATTGCAAGGAGGCATTAATTGTTGCAACCAAGCATTACCACATCAGAAGGCACCATAGTTATTACGTGGAGGAATCAGATAGTAGAAGATTGAGTGTGAAGTGTGACAATTATGGGGATGAATGCAAATTCCGCCTTAGAGCGACCAATATGAAGAATTCTAACACTTGGACAATAACTAAATTTTTAGGGCCTCACACATGTGTTAATGCCAGTTTAATACAGGATCACAAGTCTCTTGACTCCGAGTATATCAGTTCCTTGATACTGGAGATGATTAAAGTGAAGCAAGATGTTCCAATCTCGTTTATAGAAGAGAGGGTGGAAGGCATGTATGGGTATAAGATTTCATACAGAAAAGCATGGAAGGCAAAACAGAAGGCAATTGTCAAGGTGTAAGGAGATTGGGATAAATCATATGAAGTGCTCCCTAAATGGTTGGACATTTTAGGCTATTGTGACCAAGCTCTGTTCAAGTTGGAGTTAGAAGAATTCGTCACAGTTTACAACCGTGTTGATCCATAAAAACATGTTTTCAATTGAGTTTTCTGGACTTTCAAGCCATGTATTGCCGTATTTCCCTACTGCAAGCAATTCATACAAGTTGATGGAACATTTCTGTATGGCAAGTACAGAGGTGTGCCACTGATTGCTGCGACCCAGGACGATAACAAATGTCCCGTACCTCTTGCCTTTGCCATTGTTGAAAAGGAGAACTATGAAAACTGGAGTTGGTTTTTGGCATTATTATAGGTAAATGTTACGAACCAGCAAGGAATATGCCTAATATCAGATCGACACCAAGCTATAAAAGATGTTGTAGCCAACGAATGTCTAGGATGACAGCCTCCTCATGTTTTTCATCGATACTGTATCAGATATATTGCCAGCAACATTCACAAGAAATGCAGGGATGACAATGTCAAGAAAGTTGTCCTTAAGATTGGTACGCCTTACAGCATAACTTTTTTATTGAACCTTTCATCTGTAAATTTATGTATCTGGTAGTTCAACCCGGCTAACCTATTTATCTCCTTATGTTCAGCATATGAGCCAAATTGAGAAAAGGTCATGGAGAGGTTGGACAACCTGAGCAAAGTCAATAAGGAGATCCATAAAAAGTTGACTGCTATTCCGATGGAGAAGTGGATGCTTATGATGAAGGAGGAAGATATGGTCATATGACGACTAACATAGTAGAGTGCATTAATGGCCTCTTCAAAGGATTAAGGGAGCTACCAATCACAGGCCTTATTCAACAAACATACTATAGATGTGTCAAGTACTTTGTGGAAAGGGCGAAAAAAGCACATGCTAAGCTACAACAAGGTCACATGTACGTGAGCAGATTCAGACAGGAGCTTGCGACTATCCAGTCGCGTGCATCTTTTTACCATGTTCGTGCTTACAATAGACAAGGAACTAGGTTTGAAGTGATAGAGGGCCCTGATATGGCCAGGGGATCATGTGGAAAGGTCGTCCAAGTGTTATTAGGCAAAGGGCAATGTGAATGTGGATAATTCCAAGCATGTAGGTATCCTTGTGCTTATATTATTGCTACTTATGCCTCAGTCAACATATCATGGGAACCATATGTCCATCCTATATACAGACTTGACACCCTGCTTAATTGCTACAAATCTGAGTGGTGGCTGATCGGGGAATGGTCGCAATGGAATAACCTACCATCATTTCTGGTACTGTTTCCAAATTATGGAAGATTGCGTGAAAAGGAACGATCGAAGTCTACACGGATCAGAAATAAGATGGATTGGCCTTAAGAGAGTGGTGTAAAGCAAAAATGTGGTCATTGTAAGATGGAAGGTCGTAATCGTAGGCGTTGCCCACTTCTACATGGAAATAGTCAGATCTTAAAGTTGGTTGAACATTTTTTGTATTATCAGACACAATAATTATTAATCTTTTTTTTTGCAGCCTGACTGTGTGCTGAGGATTTGATGGGCTCATCACTACCATCACCAGCAGCCGCCGGAGTTGATTGTCCCCTTGTTACGAGAGGCAAGTTTTTATGGCCTGGCGATGTGCAAGTTTGTGTCGATCGACCATCAGTTAATCAGTGCTTTTGTAGAGAGGTGGAGGCCGGAGACACACTTTTCACATGCTGCAAGGAGAGACGACTATTACATTGCAGGATGTTGCTTTTTAGCTCGACCTACCTATTGACGGTCGAGCAGTGACGGGGCCCACTGTGTAGGGATGGGAAGCCCTGATAGAGGAGTATCTGGGACCCCAGTTACCGGTGGATGAGAATGTCATCAGAGGAGGGCGACTGAGGATGAGTTGGTTAAAGAGACATTTTACTCATCTTCCAGATGATGCGGATGAGGTGACAGTGCAAAGATTTACCTGGACCTACATTTTGTGTCTCATTGGTGGGACGTTATTTCCAGACCACTCCGGCACGTATATCCACCTCATGCACTTACCCTTGCTCGGAGACTTCCATGAGGCTGGGACGTACAGTTGGGGATTTGCCTACCTGGCCTATCTGTACAGAGAGTTATGTAAGGCCACTGCTCCGGATTACAGGGAGATAGGAAGGTGTTACCTACTATTATAGCTGTGGGCATGGGATAGATTTTCCACTATCGCCCCTGCGATAACCGTTGCAGACATACCAAAGGGGGATGCAGGGATTGGCCTCCTAGCCCGTAGGTTAGAAAATTTTTCAATTTACACTTGTAATTAAGTTAACTTTTAAGTTGTTTAACTTAGGTATTGTACTTGGTAGGTGGCACTATCAAAAGACGTTCCAAGATAGTCCAGCACATAGCTTACCCTATTATAGATACGTGCTGGATTGTCTTCGTCTCGACCAGGTATGCAGGGGCTAATGTGGGCAAAAGTATCAGATTACTATTTTTTCAGAAACTTATTTCCATTTTACCGTTGTTTGAAAATATATTACCAAAATATGTGTGACGGGCGGAGGCGCCAGGGGGGATGGCGCTTGCGGGGAGGAGGTGCCACTTTGGGTGGCGCCCCTGGTGGGCCTTGAGGGTGCCGTTCAAAATAGCGCCCTCACTGTGCAATTTTTTCTTTTCAAAATAAAAATTTTAAAAATAAATAATGTGTGATTGTGAATCAAAATAAATTTTTAAAAATAAATGACTAATTTCATAATTATATTTGATATAATTAAAAAATATTTTATTCCATTTTGATATTTAATACATAAATTTATTATAGGAATTAAATAAAAAAGTAGTTAATAATAATATATTTAATAAAAATAATAAATATTTAGTAAATAATTGAATATTATTAAAATAAAATGTAGGATCAATAAATAATAATTACATTATTTATATTACTATCTCTTAAAATTTGATCCCATGACACTTAATATTTATCATTTTTCAGAATTATATACTTCCACTGTTTGAAATTATATTATTACAAGTAATTATTTAATACGTTATTACACATAAGCAAATTTATTGAATTATTCAATAATATTCTTTATATACGAAGTTGAAGATTATTAAAAATGAAAAGAAATATAACGAAATAAATATTTCTTTATATTTTGGATTTATTCCGATAATATTCTTGCTACTTTGTATTTATTTCAATAAAATTATTTTTATTTTGTAACAAAATAAATACGAAATGATGAAGTTGAAGATAGTTGAAATTTAAAAAAAATGTGATTATTTCGTTGCAATAATCTTTTCATTTTATAATGAAATTAAGATTATAACATGAATTAATTCCTTTTTATTTCGTCACAATGATAAAATATTTTAGCAATGAGAGGCAAAAGTACCGATATACTATTTTTTTAGAAACTGATATTCATTTTACCGTTCCTTCAAAATATTTTATCAAAATACGCACAGCGGCGGAGAGACTCCATATGGCGTGTCGAGGGACGCCAGACGAAATGGCGTCATTGGCGCTCGAGGGAAGGGACGGCATGCGATATAGTGCCTTTGGCCTACAGCCCCCTCGCTCCTCATTTCTAAGTTAATTAGCCAGTGACCGTGTGTACTGTAGATCCAAACCACTTGGATTTTGGTATTGTACATGGCTAGCATCCCCATCTACGTTGACAATTGTGCTACGTGATTTAACGTCAATATTTGATGGACTCAACTCATAACGTTTTGAATAAACATAGCATTTAATGTCATTTACAAGGATGATGGTTATTTATCCTTCAAATATTATAATTAATATTATTAATTTTTTTATATTTATTATAATTATTTATTTATTTCTTCACTAATAATATTAAAATAAGTAATGAGAAAAAAATTTAATTAAAAAATAATTACATATTTCATATTATGAAGATAAAATTTATTAATTTATTTTAATATTATTTATTTATTTTAACATGGTAAATAAATAAAAGAATAGATAATTATAACAATTGTGAAAAAAAATTAATAATGTTAGTTAATAATTTTGGGAGATATCATTATCATTACTTTTATAAAAAAAACTAAATATTCTAATTATTTTAAAGTTTATTATTTTCTATTATTTATATATTAACTTAAAATTTGAGAGATGTGCCTAGATCGCCCTCAAAGGTGCCATTTGGTTTGGCGTCTCTCCGCCGCTGTGCGTATTTTGATAAAATGTTACGAAAGATAGGTAAAACAAAAAATAGTTTCTAAAAAAATAGTAATTTGATACTTTTGCCTAACGAGATGTGGAACATGAAATAATCCTTATCATTAGAAAAAAAATAAACAGACATTGTTTTTAAAAAATTTATAATTAATTTATGTTTATTAATAATTTATAATAATTAAAGTTATGAAAATAAAATACCAGAGGAAAGAATAAAATTCTAGTTAGAAGGATGTTATTAGAAAAAATTGCATATATTTGGTGCGTTATATGAGAATTGAATTGATTGTGTGTTTGTGAGAAGAATTGGTAATTAAAATCGATATAAGTACCTACGCAAGAAGATAAAAATGTCATAATAATCAAAACCATCCTAAATGTTGATGTTTGGCAATAAAATAGTAAGATAGATGTGCATGAATATACAATAAACACGAAAAAGAACGCTAATGTCTACGTAGGTGATGTTCAGTCCCACATCCAGGATCGGTAATGTGGCGGCTATATCTACTAACCCTCTGTGCAGGCTCGGGAGTCACATCTCCGGTGTCTGTGGCTCCTCTACCTCGAGCTCCCGCTCTGCCTCTGTCTCTAGCTCCCGCTCTGCCTCCACCTCTACCTTTATCGGCAAACACTGAGTCATCTGTTATCATGCCACCAAGTGCTGATCCCTGATCCTGAGTATGTAGATCAAATGCAAGACGATATGGCTGTGATGGACTAGCATCACCAGAAGGAAAGACATGGAATGAAGATGAAACTCCTGGTATATGTGGAAATGCTTGGAATGAGGATGGAACACCAGGAGTAAACTGGTACATCTGGGATGATGACGGACCATATAGTGCAACCGGGAATATGGTGAAGGATGAAGGATCATCAGGTGCAGTAGGGTACATATGAGATGAGGCAGTCATATCAGGCATCATCATCATGGTGTCCTGGGCAGTCGATGGTGGAGTCGTTGCACTATCGAAGTGGACGGAACATCAGCCTGTGACGTAGGTCGTGGAGCAGTGCGATGACGTCGACGAGAACGAGGCTGATCATGGTCACCCTCCGCAAGGTCTGGGATATGATAGGCATGAGGAGCTGGCTCCGCATGTGAGTCAATAATCACATGATCAACCTTTTGAATGGCATGAAGGATGGAGTCCGTCGCTGATCTAAGTGCATCAAAGGTGAACCTAGACTGCCCTCAAGTGTAGTAAAGTCCTGTAGTGTGGACACCTCATCTACCTGTGCAAATTTTTGACATTAAAGTTAGTTACAATACTAATGCACGAGAAGAAAATTATACATAGAAAACTAGCACGCAGTATTACCACAAAGTCTAGTGCTCCCCCAACGGGTGTAATAAATCGCCTAGTAACCCGTCTATACCATGCCATGTACTCAGACCGTGGGCCTAGGACTAGTCGTGTGGTCGGCTCGGCGATAGTGCACAAGTCTCGTCGGATATCGCAGAGTGTAATGTACAGCTGATGGCGGATGTGCCACTTCTCATCATGCCGACCGGACAAGTGAAGGCAATGGACCTCCGCCACTTACTTTGGTGGCTCAGGAATAGGCTGGCGTAGTCCAAACTGCCACAAACCCTATCTAGCTGGTGCCACTCAACAATCTAAAAGTGAATGAGTGGCACCATTGCTATCCACATGTCACTCCCATCAAAATAGTACTGAGGAAGTGATGTGGTGACCACCTCAGTGTACGGGATCCAAGCGATCTGAAATTACACATTTATGTTATCATTTAAATGCGACAATGAAATGGATAAAGGAATGAAATAAAAATATACATTATCCCTTTCATACCTGGTCGAGACGAAGACGGTCTAGCACGTATCTATAATAGGGTAAGCTGTGTGTCTAACTATCCTGAAACGTCTTCTGATAGTGCCACCTACCAAGTACAATAACTAAGTTAAACAACTTAAAAGTCAACTTAATTACAAGTGTAAATTGAAAAACTTTCTAACCTGCGGGCTAGGGGACCAATCCCTGCATCCCCCTCTGGTATGTCTGGAACGGTAATCGCGGGGGTGATAGTGGGAAATCTATCTCATGCCCAAAGCTGCAGTAGTAGGCAACACCCTCTATCTCCCTGTAATCTGGAGTAGTGGCCTTACAGAGCTCTCTGTACAGATAAGCCAGGCAGGCAGATCCCCAACTATATGTCCTAGCCTCATGGAAGTCTCCTAGCAAGGGTAAGTGCATGAGGTAGACATACGTGCAGGAGTGGTCTGGAAACAATGTCCCACCAATGAGATGCAAAATGTAGGCCCGGGTGAATTTCTGCAATGTCACCTCATATGCACCATCTGAAAGATAAGTGAAATGTCTCTCCAACCAACTCATCTTCAATCGCCCCCCTCTGATGACATTCTCGTCCACCAGTATCTGCAATCCCAGGTACTCCTCTATCAGGGCTCCCCATCCCCACACAGTGGGGCCCGTCATTGCTCGACCATCAATGGGTAGGTCGAGCTGAAAAGCCACATCCTACAATGTAATAGTGATCTCCCCCTACAACATGTGAAAAGTGTGTGTCTCCGGCCTCCACCACTCTACAAAAGCACTGATCAACTGATGGTCAATCGGCACAAACTCGCACATGGCCAGGCCATAAAAACCTGCCTCTCATTACAAAGGGACAATTAACTCCGGCGACGGCTGGTGATGGTAGTGATGAGCTCGTTGAATCCTCAGCACACGGTCAGGTTGCAAAAAAAGGATTAATAGTTATTGCATCTGACAATACAGAAAAGGTTCAACTAACTTTAAGATCTAACTATTTCCATACATGGCCTGCCCAAATCGACTGGAATATGTGTGAGTCCTAAGCCGTTAGAAGTGTAGGATCCCATGGTCCAGGATCAACGCATCGGGAAGTGGATGCTATCTGCCAATATAAGAATTGCATTATGATGGAATTTAGACACACACTAATATAACATATATGTGCAATTTAACTACAAAGATCCATACAAGAATTTATAGCACTTGGACGATTGAAGTAATTTTTTAACATTACTAGTAATGGGGTCACATATATATCCATAATGGCATGCAATTTTACAACAATCAAACAAATCACATCATCAAACTAGTACATCTACAAAAGTAAAAATCAAAATCAACGTGAAGAAGGGCCTTCATCTCCCTGTAGAAGTGGGCAGCACCTACGATTATGACCTTCCATCTTGCAAAGACCGCATTTTTGCCTGACACCACTCTCTTGAGGCCAGTCCATCTCATTTTTTATCCGTGTCAACCTCGGTCGTTCCTTTTCACGCAATCTTCCATAATTTGGAACCAAGACAGGAAATGGTGGTAGGTTATTCCATTGCGACCACTCCCCGATCAGCCACCACTCAGATTTGTAGCAATAAGTAGGGTGTCAAGTCTGTATACAGGATCGACATATGGTTCCCACGATATGTTAACTGAGGCACAAGCAGTAATAATATGAGCGCAAGGATACCTATATGCTTGGAATTGTCCACATTCACATTACCCTTTGTCTAATAACACTTAGACGACCTTTCCACATGATCCCCTGGCCATATCAGGGCCCTCCACCACTTCAAACCTAGTTCTTTGTCTATTATAAGCACGAATGTGGTAAGAAGAAGCACGTGACTGGATAGTCGCAAGCTCCTGTCTGAATTTGCTTGCGTATATATGACCTTGTTGTAGTTCAGCATGTGCTTCTTTTGCCCTTTCCACAAAGTACTTGACACATCTATAGTATGTTTGTTGAACAAGGCCTGTGATTGGTAGCTTCCTTAATCCTTTGAAGAGGCCATTAATGCACTCTACTATGTTAGTCATCATATGACCATATCTTCTTCCTTCATCATAAGCAAGTGTCCACTTCTCCATCGGAATAGAGGTTAACTTCTTGTGGATCTCCTCATTGACTTTGCTCAGGTTGTCCAATCTCTCCATGACCTTTTCTTGATTTGGCTCATATGCTGAACACAAGGAGACAATAGGTTAACCGGGTTGAACTTCCAGAAACATAAATTTACAGATGAAAGGTTCAACAAAAAAGTTATGCTGTAAGGCATACCAATCCTGAGGACAGCTTTCTTAACATTGTCATCCCTGCATTTCTTGCGAACGTTGCTGGCAATATGTCAAATACAGTACCGATGAAAAACATGAGGAGGCTGTCATCCTAGACCTTCGTTGGCCACAGCATCTTTTATAGCTCGATGCCGATCTGATATCAGGCATATTCCTTGCTGGTTCGTAACATTTACCTGTAATAATGCCAAAAACTAACTCCAGTTTTCATAGTTCTCCTTTTCAACAATGGCAAAGGCAAGAGGTACGGGACATTTGTTACCGTCCTGGGTCACAGCAATCAGTAGCACACCTCTATACTTGCCATACAAAAACGTTCCATCAACTTGTATGAATTGCTTACAGTAGGGAAACGCGACAATACACGGCTTGAAAGCCTAGAAAACTCGGTTGAAAACATGTTTTTGTGGATCAACACGGTTGTAAACTGTGACGAATTCTTCTGACTCCAACTTGAACAGAGCTTGGTCACAATAGCCTAAAATATCCAACCATTTGGGGAGCACTTCATATGATTTATCCTAATCTCCGTACACCTTGACAATTGCCTTCTGTTTTGCCTTCCATGCTTTTCTGTACAAAATCTCATACCCATACATGCCTTCGACCCTCTCTTGTATAAGCAAGATTGGAACATCTTGCTTCACTTTAATCATCTCCAGTATCAAGGAACTGATATACTCGGAGTCAAGAAACTTGTGATCCTGTGTTAAGCTAGCATTAACACATGTGTGAGGCCCTGAAAATCTAGTTATTGTCCAAGTGTTAAAATTCTTCAGATTGGTCGCTCTAAGGCAGAATTTGCATTCGTCCCTATAATTATCACACTTCACACTCAATCTTCTAGTATCCGATTCCTTCACGTAATAACTATGGTGCCTTCTGATGTGGTAATGCTTGGTTGCAGCAATCAATGCCTCCTTGCAATCAAACTCTTATCCAATCTGTAAGTCATCCATGCCGTAATCATAGCTTGGTTTCATTATTTTTGGAAATTCATTAGCATTCCTTACGGCATCCCAATCAATGTAAGAGATGACAACAGCTCGAGGGACACCGCATGAAGTCTGTGCAGCATTATCACTCCTCACACACCGTTTTGGTACACTGTCTCCATGTGTAGTTGCACGTTCTTCATCATCAATGTCACGATCATCACCGCTACTACAAGACACCTTATCGTCTTCAAAACCAGACTCAAGGTGGGCATCCATTAATATAAGATCAATGAATTCTTCCTCTACGACCGGTAAGGCACTTGGTGAACCCATCATGGTATGTGATACATTTCTCGGGAAAACACCTGCAACAGATGAGTCCAATGCAGGAGTATAACTATCAGAAATGTAGAACTCAATTCCACCCGTGTAAGGAGGGCCTTCCCGCACCATCGAACAACTAGTACTGACATAAGCCGTTGGATCTACGGGTGGTCTAGTTATTGGGACTCTTTCTTGTAAACCAAGGTTAGCAGCGTGCAGTTCGGATGTGATCACCTCCACGTACAATTCCATTATTGTCATCATCGGATGTTGTTCGTAACTTGCTATGGCACACGCCAAGTCTTCATCATCGTTCAATTCGTATGCCATACATTGAGTCTCTGTTTGATGCTGTGGAAACCTGTAAATAATTTTCCCTACAGCTTGATCTTGGTGAAGCTTCAGTCGGGTATGAATTCTCTCTCATAAAACATCCATAGTGCTGCATCCTCTCAATTTCAATGCCTTTGGGGGAGCTCCATCGTACATTACCCCCATCGATCCCTCAATCATTGTACCATTTGAATATATAAAAGCAATTAACTTTTCTTCATCTCGTTACTTTTAACTGCAAAATATTCACTGCACCCTCACAACTGACATATATTATCATATACAATTTTTGTTCTTACAAACAAATGAACTAGTATTTAATATTACAAGTAAAAATGAATGGAATGTATTATTATTTTTGTAATGTATTTATTTAATAATATGTAATAATTTAACCACACAAGCTAAACCCATTCCGACATTTACAGGTCGACATTTTTTTTCAACAAATTTTTATGCTATTTTTACACTCATTCGTAATTTTCCATACTTCATAAATTTTTAATGTTCACTTGCAAGTGTGATTTAAATAATTTAATTCTAATTCTTCTTTTTTTGCATAAATTCTGATGTAATATAAATAAATTATTACAAATAAAAATAAATTTATAATTGAAACAATGATTTCAATTTTCACTTACACGTACACTATTGAAAAAAGCTTAATTTTTAATTTTTTTTTGCATAACAATTCTTCATATATAACAAATATATCCTATAATAGGGTAATTTTCTCCGGCCAAGTAAATGTTATTTCTTTTTAAAACTAATATAATATTTGGCTATATAATCTTATTTATATTTTAATTTATCTTTTTCAATTGTCATTTTTTTATTTATTTTGCACAAATTATATTAATTAAATTGATTAACTTTTTCAATACACTACATTGGTAGGTTATTTTTACGAAAATTTTCTCCCTTCACACCTGTTACTAAATAGCACCTAAAATTATTTACACATTATTGTTTGTTTATTTTTATGATTACAATCATGAATTTTTTTTACATACACTGACTTTGTCTAATAATTATATTACAGTACCTCCATATATATTTTAATACCTCTTGAATAAACCTATGTATAGTATAATTTTTTTGACTATGTTTATTATTCTTGCATTTATAATATCTACCATTTAAATAGAAAAATGTTCATATTTTCAATAACAATAACCTATTTTTTAAAGCTTCTGGTTACATCTACATATCCTAAAAATTTATTTTTATTATCTTTCTTATGATATATTAAAATTTCACATGAAAAATTTCTCTAAATATAACTTTCACCTAAGCCCTAAAACCTATTTTAGAATACATTTCTTTATCTCATTTGTTCTTCTTTTAATAGCACAACCTATCACAGTATATATAAATTTATACAAATTTTTCATAAATCATAATTTCACATCTTAAATCATAATTTCACATCGTAAACCATAATAATCAATATAAAATAAAAAAAACTCATATTATTTATATCATAATATTCTAAACAAATTTCTCTACCTCTATAAAAGATATTTTCATGATGACTAATAAAAAATATAATATAAGCACCAAATTTATAAAATACTAACCGGTAAGTATTAGAAAAAGTAAACAGAAAAAAGCCTCTGCATGAAAGAAAAATTTATTAGATATTTTAATAACTTTAATCTCTAAGTAAAAATTATTACATATTATTGTATTATTAAAAAAATTATGCAAAAATCATGCTAAATTAAATATATCTTGCAAGACAATATATAAAAGGAACAAAAATAATAACATAGATAAAATTTTATTGATGTATATTTAATTTTAAATATAGTGTCTGAATTTTTTTATCAATAAAATATTAATAAATTTTAAAAGAGAAATAATTTTTATTCTTAAATACTTTTATTAGAACTGGAATATATAATTAATTATTTCAATTAACGCTTCTCATAACATTAATTTTTTTAAATTATTTTAAGATAAAAATAAAATATGTTACCTTAGGCTAAATATTATGTAATTATCTTATTATTTAAATTGTAAATAATATAAGTCAAAATAAAAAAATTATAACAAAATAAATTAAAAATAAGAGAAGTGCTATGTGAAGGGTAAAGTAATAAGTGTTAAAAATTAAATATATAATCAATTAATTTTGTTAAATAATATATTTAATTATTAAAAATAATCTTATGTCAAAAAAAATTGTATTATATTTATATTATTTAATATATTGCATTTAAACTTCTAATAGAATGATTGAAAAAATAAAGGAGAAAAATTTAAACAAAGTAGATGAAATAAAGAAAAAATAATATACGAACTATAAACCCTTGGAGAAGTCTTAATTGATCTATTTTAAATTTAAAACATAATATTCAAAAATTATTATCAACAAAAATTTGAAAAAATTTATACAAATAAAATTTAATTTAATTACTAAGTATTTTTTTAAAAAATAATATAAAATTAATTATTTTTAATAATAAAATGTATATTAAAGCTTTAATTTATTTAAAATATTATAATAAGCTAAAAAATCATAACTTATTATATTTATGTTAATTAATGATGTTGATATTTTAAACCATAGACAATACAAGTAGATATAAAAAGAATACAATAGAGTAAATAAGAAATAAACAATATGTATAGTATAAAGTAATAAAAAATTAATTGTATAATAAATTAATTAATTAAATGAATTATATAATTTTTATAGAATACATTTATAATAAAAAAATTGATATATCTTACTCTTAAAAAAATATTGGTGTATATGGTTTAAATACCATGAGTTAACAAAGAAGAATAACAAAAATGTTCAATAAAAAAGATAAAACAAATAGAAATAATGCATAAAATATCAAGTCTTTACAAAATACCCTCAATTAATTTTTACTTATTTTGACATATATTACTCTAAAATTAATATAAAAATATTAATCACTAAGATAATATATTCTCGTAATAATCAACATACAATAAAAATAATCTTATTTTTATCATATTCTATATCCTAAAAAATTTTATATTTTAAAAATATCTAAACATAATTTTTACCTAAATTGTAAATTTTATTTTAAGACATTTTTCTTCATCCCCTTTGTTCTTCTTTTAAAATCAGAAACTATCACAGATCATATAAATTTGTTCAAATTTTTCCTAAATCCTATATCATAATTTCACAGCATAAATCATAATAATCAACATAAAATAAAAATTTTTCCCCCAATATAAAATATATTCTTATAATAACTAATAAAAATTATAATATAAATACACAAATTATAAAAATACTAACCAGTAAAAATCACAAACTATCATAGATCATATAAATTTGTACAATTTTTTTCTAAATCCTAAATCATATTTTCAAATCATAAATTATTATAATCAACATAAAATAAAAAATTTTCTCCTACTGTAAAATATATTCTTATAATAACTAATAAAAATTATAATATACATACAGAAATTATAAAAAAACTAACCAGTACAAATCACAAACTATCACAGATCATATAAATTTTTACAAACTTTTCCTAAATCTTAGATCATAATTTCATATCATAAATCATAATAATCAACATAGAATAAAAATAACCCTATCAGTATAAATATAAAAATTATAAAAATACTAACCAAGGAAGAGTAAGCAAAGAAGACCAGATCTGCTCCAAAGAAAAAATTGTCGCCGGATGAAATGCACAGAAGTAAGAAAGGATGAAGATTTGTGAATGAAAATATAGAAAATGTTGCAAACGGCTGCGAAGAGAGAAGGAAAGAGTGGCTGCGAGGAAAGGGAGGAAGGTTGCGGACTAGGGTTCTTCTGGCTGCGGGAGAGAAAGGGTTGTGGATATATATAGGGAAGGAGGCGCCATTTCATTTGGCACCTCCCAGAATATTCAAACGCAATGGTGCCATGTTGATTGGCGCCACCCAGAAAATTGTAACTCAATGGCGCCATGTTGATTGGCACCCCCCACAAATTTTAAACCCAATGGCGCCATGTTGAAAGGCGCCTTTAAGGCCAGCTACATGCCAAAGGCGCCAGACAATGTTGCACCTCCAGGCCTACGTACACTATTCAAAATGGCGCCCTGCGTATTTTGGTAATATGTTTCAAAACCACGGTAAAATAGAAAAAAGTTTATAAAATAATCGTATTTTGGTATTTTAACCGGCTAATGTGTATTTTTATTTCAGTCCTTCATCCATTTCATTGTCGCATTTAAATGATAATATAGATGTATAATTTCAAATCGCCTAGATCCCGTACACTGAGGTGATCATCGCATCATTTCCTCAGTACTGTTTTGATGGGAGTGACATGTGGACAGTAGTAGTGTCACTCATTCACTTTCAGATTGTTGAGTGGCATCAGTCAGATAGGGTTTTGCGGCAGTTTGGACTACGCTAGCCTATTCCTGAGCCACCAAAGCAGGTGGCGGAGGTCTATTGCCTTCACTTGTCCGGTTGGCATGATGAAGAGTGGCACATCCAGCATCATCTGTACATTACACTCTGGGATATCCGGCGAGACTTGTGCGCTATCGCCGAGCCGACCGCACGACTACTCCTAGGCCCACTGTCCGAGTACATGGCATAGGATAGACGGGTTACTAGATGATTTATTACACCCGTTGGGGGAGCACTAGACATTGTGGTAATACTGCGTGCTAGTTTTCTGTGTCTGATTTTCTTCCTATACATTAGTATTGTAACTAACTTTAATATCAAAAATTTGCACAGGTAGATGAGGTGTCCACACTACAGGACTTCATTACACCTGAGGGGCAGTCTAGGTTCACCTTCGATGCGCTTAGGTCTGCGGCGGACTCCATCCTTCATGCCATTCAGGAGGTTGATCATGTGATTATTGACTCACATGCGGAGCCAGCTCCTCATGCTCATCATATCCCAGACCCTGTGGAGGGTGACCATGATTAGCCTCATTTTCGTCGATGTCGTTGCACTGCTCCACGACCTACATCGCAGGCTGATGTTTCGTCCACTTCGACAGTGCAACAGACTCCACCATCAACTGCCTAGGATACCATGATGATGATGCTAGATATGACTGCCTCATCTCATATGTACCCTACTGCACCTGATGATTCTTCATCTTCCACCATGTTCCCGGCTGCACTATATGGTTCGTCATCATCACAGATGTACCAGTTTACTTCTTGTATTCCATCCTCATTCTAGGCATTTCCAAATATACCAGGAGTTTCATCTTCATTTCATGTCTTTCCTTCCGGTGATGCTAGTCCATCACAGCCATATCGTCCAGCATTTGATCTACATACTTAGGATCAGGGATCAACCCTTGCTGGCATGATGACAGATGACTCAGTGCTTGTAGATAGAGGTAGAGGTGGAGGCAGAGCGGAAGCCAGAGACAGAGGCAGAGTGGGGGATAGAGGTAGAGGAGCCACAGACACCAGAGATGTGACTTCCGAGCCTGCACAGAGGGTTAGTTGATATGGCGGCCACATTACCGATCCTGGATGTGGGACTAGACATCATTTATATAGGCATTAGCTTTCTTTTTCATGTTTATTGTATATTTATGCACATCTATCTTACTACTTTATTGTCAAACATCAACATTTAGGATGGTTTTGATTATTATGACATTTTTATCTTCTTGCGTAGGTACTTATATCGATTTTAATTACCAATTCTTCTCACAAATACACAATCAATTCAATTCTCATATAACGCATCAAATATATGCAATTTTTTCTAATAACATCCTTCTAACTAGAGTTTATTATCTCCTCTAGTATTTTATTTTCATAACTTTAATTATTATAAATTATTAACAAACATAAATTAATTACAATTTTTTTAAAATAATGTCTGTTTATTTTTTTCTAATGATAAAGATTATTCCATGTTCCACATCTCATTGGGCAAAAGTATCAAATTACTATTTTTTTAGAAATTATTTTTCATTTTACCGATCTTTCGTAACATTTTACCAAAATACGCACAGCGGCGGAGAGATGCCAAACCAAATGGCGCCTCTGAGGACGGTCAAGGCACATCTCCCAAATTTTAAGTTAATATATAAATAGTAGAAAATAATAAACTTTAAAATAATTAGAATATTTAGTTTTTTTTATAAAAGTAATGATAATGACATCTCCCAAAATTATTAACTAACATTATTAATTTTTTATTTTCACAATTGTTATAATTATCTATTCTTTTATTTATTTACCATCTTAAAATAAATAAATAATATTAAAATAAATTAATAAATTTTTTCTTCATAATATGAAATATGTAATTATTTTTTAATTAAATTTTTTTCTCATTATTTATTTTAATATTATTAATGAAGAAATGAATAAATAATTATAATAAATATAAAAAAATTAATAATATTAATTATAATATTTGAAGGATAAATAATCATCATCCTTGTAAATGACATTAAATGCTATGTTTATTCAATACGTTATGAGTTGAGTTCACCAAATATTGACGTCAAACCATGTAGCACAATTATCAACGTAGATGGGGATGCTGGCCACGTACAATACCAAAATCCAAGTCTTTTGGATCCACAGTACATACGGTCACCGGCTAATTAACTTAGAAATGAGGAGCAAGGAGGCCATAAGCTAAAGGCGTCATATCGCCTGCCGTCCCTTCCCTCGAGCGCCAACGGCGCCATTTCGTCTAGCGTCCCTCGACATGCCATTTGGCATCTCTCTGCCGCTGTGCGTATTTTGATAAAATATTTCGAAAGAACGGTAAAATAAATATTAGTTTCTAAAAAAATAGTAAATTGATACTTTTGCCTCTCATTGCTAAAATATTTTATTATTGTGACGAAATAAAAAGGAATTAATTCATGTTATAATCTTAATTTCATTACAAAATGAAAAGATTATTGCAACGAAATAATCACATTTTTTTCAATTTTCAACTATCTTCAACTTCGGCATTTCGTATTTATTTTGTTACAAAATAAAAATAATTTTATTGAAATAAATACAAAGTAGCAAGAATATTATTAGAATAAATACAAAATACAAAGAAACATTTATTTCGTTATATTTCTTTTCATTTTTAACAATCTTCAACTTCATATATAAAGAATATTATCGAATAATTCAATAAATTTGCTTATGTGTAATAACGTATTAAATAATCACTTGTAATAATATAATTCCGAACGGTGGAAGTATATAATTTCGAAAAATGATAAATATTAAGTGTCATGGGATTAAATTTTGAGAGATATTAATATAAATAACGTAATTATTATTTATTGATCCTACATTTTATTTTAATAATATTCAATTATTTACTAAATATTTATTATCTTTATTAAATATATTATTATTAACTACTTTCTTATTTAATTCCTATAATAAATTTATGTATTAAATATCAAAGTGAAATAAATTATTTTTTTATGATATCAAATATAATTATGAAATTAGTCATTTATTTTTAAAAATTTATTTTGAGTCACAATCACACATTATTTATTTTTAAAATATTTATTTTAAAATGACGCCATTTTGAACGGCGCCTTCAAGGCCCACCAGGGGCGCCACTCTCCTCTCCGGGTGCGTCATCCACCCTGGCGCCTCCACCCCTCACGCATATTTTGATAATATGTTTTCAAACAACAGTAAAATAGAAATAAGTTTCTGAAAAAATAGTAATCTGATACTTTTGCCAATAGGCGTTAGTGCTTGGTTCAATCTCCACTGCCAACCA
Organism: Sindora glabra; assembly: GCA_020226215.1. Classification (NCBI taxonomy): domain Eukaryota; kingdom Viridiplantae; phylum Streptophyta; class Magnoliopsida; order Fabales; family Fabaceae; genus Sindora; species Sindora glabra. Next base: position 70,986,859 of record CM035226.1, on the reverse strand, counting down.
ATACCCAGTCCTAAGTAAACAATTTCCCCTGTTAGTTATCCTCTGTTGTGAACACCCTTAACCGTGGTGTGGTCCTTTGTTGCTGAAGCTAACTACCATGAAAGGCGGCCTTTTCGACGGTGGGTGTGGTGGGAAGTGGTACGTTGTCTTTGTGGGCCGGCGGCTAGGCATGTATGACTCATGCCCAAAATGCCACTTGCAAGTGACCAGGTATAGTGGTGCGGTTTACAAGAGGTTTGCTACGAAAGAAGAAGCAGAGGCGACCTACAATGTGTGGCTTTCGGGTACGGGGTGTGGTTCTAACAAGCGAGGCTCGTGAAGCACCAATTGGGTTTACATGGTCTTCATTGGCAGGAGGCTGGGCATCTACGAATCATGGATGGAGTGTAACCTCCAAGTGCATAGATACAATGGTGCCGTTTACCAAGCCTATCCCAACAGGCAAATGGCCGAAGCTACGTTTAGTCAATGGCGGTCTGGTGAGGGTACCAGCCGTGGTGCAGCCAACAGAGGAAGTCCTCGTGATCGTGCTCTCATGCCCTCACATGCAGGGTCCAACAGTGAAGATGCATCGACGGGCAACATTGGACCTATTCCATCTAATGGCACTGCAGATGGCAGGGCAGAATGGCTGGACTACTTCCTGGTGGGTCTCGAAGCCGCGCTTTTGGCAACCACGTTAGAGTCGAAGGGATTGGCGGGAGATGAGTAACCGTGTTGAAGTTGAGATTATACATTCTCAACAGGCAAGTATTATCATTTACTACACCTATAATGCGGGTCCGTATACTTTAAGTAACATCAAGTTATAATGAAGCCTATGAATCTGGAACGTGTTGTTAACGGAAGTTGTTGTAGACTCTTTACATAAAGTCCACATGACATGGCGTTAACATATGTTGTCGAGTGTTATCTTACAATTGTCCTATTGCTTTACCACACTATGGGTGTTTGCATGACTACCCATGCATTTAAATCGCTGCTGGGTTAAAGTAATTTTTGGGGGACACCACAACCGTGTAATCCTACTCGCAATTTATGGGTACCCCAGTATTAGAACATCATCGTGGTGTAGACCACGACCTTTTTGTGCACGAGCTTCGGTGTCCCATCTTACTGGTGTGCATATGCACCCAATATCTGTGGCAATAGTCGATGTTGCTTGGCAAGTGCATCTCCCATGCAACAACTGTCCATCGTATTCGTTGTGTCCTCACGAACAGTTAAGTAGCCCCCATTTATTCAGTTTAATATTAAAAGAACGTTACCTCCCAGCAAGCTGAGAATGCTGGTCAATTAAATAATATGGGTAAATTTAGTCACCTTGTTATGTGATTGAACATTGGAGCGATAATACATTCACCCTAAACTAACATACCGGCCAACATCATAAACATATTCAAGTATATCCACATCCGCCCTAAGACTAACTGTATATATCACAACAGCATTTGACGAACGGTTTATGTTACGACATCCATGGGCTGCAGGTCAGGCCAAGTCTTTTATTTAACAATAATGGTGAAACATGTTTTATCTTCTAAGTGACTAAACACAAGAATTTTACTTGCACATATCAAGCAAATACTTTTCATCCAGACCACGTGGGCGCTGTAGTGGTGGAATAGACTCTGCCACGATTTTCGAAATAAGCCATTCCTTGGTGACAAGTCAATGTATTGGGTAGGGCTACTCTTGCATTCTTCGACACACCCATAAGGGAAGTTATCGCCATTCCTTACAATAGGTTGAAAGGGGCCGTTCCCTTCAACGCTCACACGATGAATAGCTATCAGCGAGCTCGTCCCCCTATTCTGATGCTATCGACCATGGCTTATGTTGATTATACAGGTTGAACGATTCATCCCATCCACATGTCCACCACTTCGATTGAGATAGTGATGTGAGCTGGACACACGATTCAACATGTGGACTTACAGGTTCCAGGTTCACATGAATGTGAGCGTAGAGGCAGTCATGAATCGCTACAGAGGATTCCACCAGTGTTAGGAGGATAGTCACGTGCCGAGCTTGGCTTTTGTTATGCATCTGTACCCTCCAAACTTTGAATCGCAATGGCTACTTTCAATGGGATAAGCCTACCCATTTCAATCCATTATGAGCAATGGTCATTTGTGACCTAACGATGCCTATAAATAACAGTTGCACCTTCGGGCATAGAAGCCATTGGTTGTGAGTGGAGCATTGCAAACATCCCATCAAAAAAGATTTTGAAAACTATGCTGAACAAAGTGTATGTCATCTTCGCTGGCCGTGTTCCAGGTGTGTACATGACTTGGCTTGCTTGCGTCTCTCAAGTTTATGGATTCAATGGTGCCAGGTTCTAATCATACGCCACAATCTCTAAGGCGGAAGCCTCATTCACGGTAGGGGTTCTTAGAGATGTCCCCCATGTTGACGTGTTCAGTTGCACAACATATCTCAGTTAGTGCTTCCTCCAACTGAAAGCCTTCGTGAAGTGAGCATGGGTAGCGTGCATTGCGAATTGCGCACAGGGAAGGAATTCCACACCGATAGCTGGACACTAGAGCACCGGTTCGGATGAGTGGACAATGGCCATGCATGCGTCTAAACGGTCTAGGGCTTAGGTATTGCACCTGTATCTTTATATAATTTTGTGGGCCGAACTTCCCACCACGCCAGTTGGGGCATCATATGTACCATTGTGTGATGGCTCTTGTTGTTCATTTAAAATACATGTTTCTCGATGTTGTCACTATATCCAGCAACTTCAATATCCATTAGTAGTTCATATACCCGTGTTTGAGTCGCTAGACTTGATAAGTGTTGTGTGACTAGACCAATATCATATAGGTGTGAGTACGAGAGGGGATAGGATTTTGACAATGTCAAGTTTGTGGGACTTTGGGAGCGTATCGTCACAAACAAAGGACTTTCAGCCACATGTGTCGATATTTTATTTTTGGACAATACAACTCAACTGCCTTTCTACTTTCCAGTTGAACTGACCTTATAGTTTTACATGGCAACGACAAGGACTTGGGATTGCTTGCGAATCCTTTCAACACAGTAGCTCGTAATGATGCATGAGTTACTAAGTAGTGGGTTAATCACGCACGAGCAGGTAAGTTTTCCAAACGTAACATTTTATTGCAGATTTTCAGATCCGTAACATATTATTTAAGAATTACGATAATGGACAACCTTAGCAGATTCATAAACATCGGGCCTTCGCACTAAGCGACACACATACATATAAACATTTAGATGTACCATTTTAACCAATTAGTGGCGGAAAAACAACAGTTATGACAGCTTCATCAGTTCCGCATAATGTTACTCAAGCATGAATACATTCTGTTGATGATAAGTTCAGCAGCCCGATGCTAATTGCATGCATTAAAATCTTGGTAAACCCAGCTCTAAGGTCAAATAGAATGAAGGAGCAAGCCATGCAGCTAGTACGATGAACGAGAATTATCTTGGGCATCGATGAAACCATAGGGTTCAAACCACTGCCGCGATTTCAAAATGCATTCAGGTTTGAATGAACATGGTTTCAATTCGTTTGCTATTGTGAGGTTTCAACACAATGTCCATGCTACACGTGTTCAAGTTCATGACGGTCTGACCTTAAGTTTTAAGTGAGTAAACTTCTTTACATGTCAACCCTTGCTGTGCCACGAACCCGCACACTTAAACACATGAGGTTATCAAAGAGTGTGTTACGTCCATCACTACTAGGGGTGCAGTAACCCTCGATATTATGTTCACTAAATTTTTGCTGCTCACTGTAATGGAACGTTCATTGTCAAAATATTACGGTCAACAAATGACTTAAATTTATTCACTAGTATATTAAGTGAGTAACAACAATCTACAACCCTACTATCACTTACCCTTTAGGTTTAACAACATGCAAATCTTTGATAAAGCTATTTACAAAAGATTACAAATTTAGATTTTAATATACTTAGTCGATTAGCCAGACTGTACGTAATTTAATTTTATTTTCTTCGTATTGCAATTTAGAAAGAATAGAAGATTATAATTACAGTTTATGTCATGAACTGTTCACTAAAGCTCCAGGTTGAATGGAATGCAAATATTCGTGGAAAACTCTTCAAGATGTCAATAATTTACACTTCATATTGCAACAGAAGACTTTTTTCATGAATATCTTGTTAGTGCATATTTAAACTATATCTTTCTATTTAACATTGTGTAAACATTTTTAATAGATTCCATATTTTTTATTAATAAATTTTACCTTCTTGTCAACAGTACCTGAAGGTTAGAAGCAAGTGCTCTACGCTAAAACCATTTCTTTAACAATTTACCACTGCCTTATGGGGTTATATGCCAATTCAGATGCAGGACGACGTGGTTAGGTTAACTGTTTTCTAGTAGGAGCCCAATGTGGGGTCTTTGGTCGGCCACAAATGCAACCTCCCCGGGACGATTGGTTTGCGAAATCCGTGCCAGAGCATTAAGATACAACAGAGGGACGGTCTTCGAGCATGTATATGTATTTTTAGCCCTTGTGTGAAACCGATGGTTTCAGGGGCGGGTGGAGATGGGGGTGGAATAGTAGATTTCACGTGGTTGTCTGCTAGAAAAATTAGCATCTGTGCTATTTCGTTTCAGGGTTTAATTCAAATAATTCCTCGATTTATATCTAACACATTACACTAATATTTTTATTAACATTGCAAACCAATAAACAATCATATCAATTTGCAGTGCTCCAATTGGTTGTGAGTTACGTAAAAATGTACCACAGTAATATTAGGGCATATAATATATTATTCATGACATTGTTTATTCTGGATTTCTAAGTTGTAAACAATGCGGGTATACATACTCATTCCATAATAGAGGTGACAAAATTTATTAAGACGAGTAATCCGTGTGCAAGAAACTAGCCATAGGCTAACCCAAATTTTATCAAATTTTCCCTATTAGTAACTAGTGTTTAGTGTTAGAAATTATACTTTTTCAATAAATGTGTACCTGTGTTAGTGTATATGCCCTAAAACCAATTATATTGGTGATTATAATTTTGAATCATGTTATTTTAATGACAATTTTAATTATTATATTTATATATATTATCTACGTATTATATTTAATTATGATAATAATCTTAAAATAATTGTATTATTAAATATCCCTAGTCATATATCATTGTGAATTAGGTTGCTTTGATATGTTAAGACTAGTATGTATGATGACTTATATGAGATATTAAGTTTACACGAGTACAAGTTAGAGAACTTGTATATTGGACTGACCCATCCTAGGAACACTACATGGATCGTTATATGAGTGTCATAAATGGTTCTTAGTGATCATTATTAATATGGTCTTTTGACCTGAGATCACCAAAGTTCCCTACATGTGAGTTTCATATTTTGATACTATTCTATGTCACTCATGGTTGAATGAATGAAAGGGTAGATATTGGATATGTCATATATCATGCGAAGGAGTTTGTGTGATCAAGATGAGATTTGTCCCTCCTATATAACAGGAGTAACATCTGTGGGCCCCTTGATTAAGTAAAGTTGAGAAAATACATGGCCATATTTAGATGAATTGACATGGGATGTCGATTACATTTGTTTCAGTCAGTTTACTTAAGAATTAAGAAACCTCAAGATTGGGCTATACTGGAATGACACGGTCCATGTCGCGTGCTCAATCTAGATGTATAGGACAAAACGACATAGATAACGATCACATGTAAAGGTTTAGTCAAATCATCGACTTTCTCATTACTTAGGTAATAATGATGTATTGCTAGACACCGCTCATTGTTTATGATCATTAATATGATTAATGATCATTGCCAACGTAGAGAGAGCCTGTAGGATTGCACACTTAGAACCTAGTGAATTTGGAATTAATAGACCAAATTGTTTGAGCCTAATATTTGAGAATTCATGTTATAATTATAAGGCCCAATAGTAAGCCTATAATTGTACATGGAATAAAGCCCAAATAGGTTAGGGTTTTCTATGCACCTATTTAAATAGGCTTGTTGGGTAATAATAATATTATTATTCCCGCATCCTAAGCATAGAAAAAATCCTAACACCTCTCTTTGATCAAAACCCTAGAAGAGGCATAGCTAGCACTATGAGGTAAATGAAAACAATTCCAATTGGTGTTTGTGTGGATGTTCATCAATGATTCATGAGTTTGTGTGGATACCTCAGAGTCTTCAGCTTAAAAGAAAGTTGAAGAGGTGATCAACGATCGAGTTCTAGAGTCATCACAAAGGTATTGAACGAATCCTACATTCTAATTTAATATTTTGCATGGATCCATTGGCTGGGATCAGTTTATTCCGATGCGCTTGTATGACTCTCGATCCCAACAACCTGTGTAGCGTATGAGTAACTCCTTACTTATATCTATAAGAGAACACTCTTGGTATCACATAAGAATGTATTGTTAATAGCAGAGCTTGATATAATAGTTCACGTCCAATTCCTCAACAAATGAAATTTCATCCTACTGCACATTAAACCATCTTTTAGCATATTTATTCTTTTCTTATACGTTGAATAATCTAAAGACCGAAAGGTTTTTACAGATTGAAGGTAAGGATTATAAAATAATTACTAGTTCATGAAAGTAATCATATTAGGGTGGCAATACATTATTAGTTAAATTTTTTATGACGAAAGGTACAGTAAGATTCATCTTAGTTTAAAAACATTCAATCAAGATGGGAAAAGCTAAAGTCTATATAATCAATCTACACATGTATAAATGCATTGTGTTTAAAACTTTAGGCAATTAATTGTGTTATCCATGCCAAGTAAGTGGATACTCTAGAACAATTAAGATTATGCGTGCGATTAGACCCAAAAAATTGGGCTACACCTACTTGTGTGGTAACATACAAATCATCTATCATCCTATTGAAAGTGTAATTAAATTTTATATAAAATATGAAGTGTATGATTAACTTGCGCAATTTCACATGAAATGTACTAAGTTCACCCATGTAAAAAAGGTTAGGTGAAGTTGTAGGGCAACAAAATCAGGACAGACAGCAACCAGAGTCAAATTTAACCGTGGCTTTATTACATGTGTAGTGTAAGTAAGGAATGTGAATTTTATCACAGGTGATGATATGAAATAATAAATAAAAGTAGGGTTACATAGATGTTTAGGCATTAAGATTTATGAGATCTGAAAGCATCCTGGTTTAAAATTAACACGTGTAACAGTGATCTATTTTCAAGGCACTATACGGTCGGGAAAAATGTATACTTAGCAATAGGAGATCAAGAGGGGAAAAATTTATATAAACCATGAAAGAATATCTAATTATGAAGGAATTACCATATGTTCCCTTGTATTTGTCATTCTACCCAAAGTTGTAAATAAAATCCAAGACAACTATATTTATATATAAATGTTAGGGCATATATTTCTGCAGTAATGACCAGTTCAGCAGTGGTTACCCGGTGGGTTGTTGCAAGAGCGCGCCTATGCATGGCCAGATCAATCAAACTATTAGGCGTGTTCATCGATTCTTGTACTTTTGTGTATGGGAGAATATGTATAGGTCATTACTTCAATTTAAATTAAAGCATGCATTAATTTGGTCAGAGCATAATATATAAACCGATATGGGTGGCTAAACAACCGAAAGTATGGCACGAAAAATGTATAACACAAAATAATTTGTGTGCTGACCAAAGGAAGGTAAAAACAACCGACGAGGAGCAGAGCAACGAGTAGAGGAAAATGTATAATTCAAAGTAAAAAATTCAGAAGATAGATGCAATATGACAAATAAAAAAACGAGTATATGTGGAGCAAATCTACCTTACTTGAAAAGTTTTAATAAAATGCGAAAATAATGATATTAAATTACGTACTACAAAATAGGATGTGCAATTAAATGAATCAAATCCTGAAATTCTAAGCTTAAAATTCAATTAAAAATAATGTAATTAAAATTTCAAGATAAAAGAGGTTATACCCTAGATATGATAGTCTGTGGATTTGACATCTAAGTTATGTCTAATGTAATTAGGTACCAAAAAGAAATAAAGAAAAAAATAAGTATTGTAGTAAATTACCAGAGCAGAACCAATGCAATTCATACAACCAGAATTGTATAAAATGAAACATACAACAAAACAATATATCTAACTGAAAAAATTAACAACAGAGATGAAATATTTTTGTCCAAAGTTATATGTGGTTAAAACTGAGTTGTAAATAACATAGGTTACCTTACAACTTTGATGTGAAATGAATAATGAAGCAGAAAACCTTGATGTAGATTCAGTAATATGTGCGTACATTTCCATGTTTAATAACAACAGCGAAGATTGAAATCAAACCTTTTGTTCCAAGCATCAGAGAAGGGTTTTCTTGTGTTTGATGCTCAATTACTGTATTCTTTGTTAAACATACAATCATTGAGATTTGCAAACTTTCTTCTCATCGTACAGTACTAGGTGTTTATATTTCTTCATTACATAACTGCTGTAGTTTACTTGCTAATAATATTATAAAAAAAATGAACTCACTTCCACCGTATCAAATTTGTTCATAATTTAGTTTAAATATGCATGGGTTCTGATATATACTGGATATTTGTTTTCCTTCCTATTTCTAAGCTATAGGCTGCAATATAGGTCACCCATTACACTTAGACTTCTACTTTTATGCCAATTTGTCCGTCCATTATAAATAAAATCACAATTAGAAAATATACTATTAGAGATGCTTATATGCATGTATATGTACGTGTTACCACCATGCCATGTCATAAGATTGATCATAATAGGAAAATGCTTTGCCAAGATTCCATATTCGGTCTCCTGCCACTGCAAAATTGTTGCTCTTCCACATTATATCCGTCTTATGTTAAGGGAAATCGACACCCTGATGAAGACTTGAATGATACAAACTTGGTCCCATTCATATGTGCCATTGCCTCGCCTTTGCCGATCACGTTTAACCCCAACATCATAGGCATGGCACAGAAATGGTTACCAAAATGAGCACTGCCACTGAGGCATGATCTGTAACTGAAGGGACACTTGAGGTCCCACGTGTTTTATACCCAGAGTCTCCAAGTTCCATTGCCTTTACCTTTCGACCGAGTGTAACTAACCAGCTCAAAGATATCTTGAGGACTAGCTAGACAAGGTAATTGAATGAGGTAGTCGGTCAATATTGAACCTGCGAGGCCAGAGGAACAGTGCATTTGCCCACCCGAGTGACGATGGGACTGCAATCTCATGGTACGGGCAGAAGAAGTACACTGATCTCGCACTACTTGCAGAATCATGTCCAATAGCATTAACTTGCAAGTCCCATCAAGTAGCAGTGGGGTAATAGGTTGTTGGCAGTCGCTTAAGTGCCTTCACATTGGCAAGCTATGAAACCAAATCCTCAAGTTTTGACTCTCGCGTGGACTAATGTGTATGTGTGGGGCGAAGGTCGTGCATGCCACGTACGACCAATTCTGCAATCACTAACATATTTCAATTGTGTTTGCAATGACAGTTGTTTTTCACTTTGCAATGCTATTCCTCAACCAATCCACGCCCTTTTGAGGTTGATTTGAATATGACATCATGGAGGCAAAAATAGTTAGTTTAGGAGGTTAACTGTGGTTCGGGAGAAATGTTTGATGTGTCCCATTGACTTTAGTAACCCTCACACGTGGCGCACATATTTATCTCATTGCATTTGCTCGCCTATCCTTGTTAGCCATTGCCTGCGATCAGTCCAAGGACACGCATCATTTGCTACTAAGTGTCTCAGGAGACAAAGTAATGCTAGAAGGCTTCACCGGTGGTGACCACTCTGTATCTGACTTCGACATTGCAATGGAGGACCAAACTTTGAGAACCATGGCTGGACAACAAAATAGGAAAGGCCAGGAGCACGCACTTGTCATCGACATTTCGTCAAGGTACACTATGATGTATCTTTTATTTAGTTCAGTCTTACTGAGCCATGTTGAGGACATAAATATGCGGAAGGCAATGGCATTTATGCCTGCATCTTGTCTGGCAAATACTCTCATTTTGATCTTGTTTGCTCACTCAATGGAAGTTCTATTGACTGACATTATCATTGTTTCTCTGGTGTGTTGTGTGCAGTCAGAACATGAGCCTGCGGAGGAACCATCAGGGGGAGCCATCGACAGAGGCATGCAATGGGCCCACCTTGACTGAGAAGGTATATCCGGCCACATGTAAACTCTTTTATACCATTTGTAGGTTTATTAGCGTGCTAACTATGATCAGGTACATGTTGACAGTGATCTCCATTTACTGTAGCATATAGATAATGGATTGGAGAAGCTGGAATCCTCAGTTGAGATGATAAAATCTAAAATGTCGGCTTTGCCTAGCACCATCACCGCCCAGGTGGTGGCATCAATGGAAATTTCTCTAAGAATATGCTTAGACCAAATATTGGAATTGTTGAGATTATCAACCAGCCCCGACAAATCCGGTGACTCACCCATGGATGTTACTCCATTGCCTGGATGACATGTTGAACAGAGACACCCCAGTGAGTATAGCTACATGTTGAAAGATCTCTTGATGGATGTATCGGGAATGGGTAAGTCTGAAGGCAGAAGTAGCAAATGCAAGGATACAGATAAGTCGCCCATGTTGGTCGTTAGTTCACCACACTTTTCACTATATATTGAAATTTTGTTACCTCCTTCAATGCTGACCTACGTAGTATACTATATAGGGGGAACGACGGCAAGACGACCAATCGGGAGAAGGCTCTTCTCTCCCAAAAGCACCCGAACTAAACCCTTAGTTAGTGTAGGCACACACAATCACAGGCAGAAGCAGATGAGGCCACCTATACAGGGGCATGACAATGATCTGCTAGAAATTCCACAAGTAATGTTATCAGCATGCTGTATGCATCCATGCAGATATGTACAACCATAACGATGTGAACTTTGGTTATCTTTGTAATGGATCCTGGTGTCTTTTAACCCCACTAGAGCAATGAGACTACAACTGGATGAAATCTGCATAGTGGCCTATTTCTTTTCTATTGAGCATGGAGAAACTAACCTGAGGTATGCAGTTTGACAATCCCATTGATAATTTGTACTCATAGCTCATCGATAGGGGACTATGCCCTAGGTCTTACACATAAATGTTAGTTGTTTGTCTACAATGGGTAATGGTCTTAATTAGTGTGACAGTGGCAACTGCAAGATAGTGTTATCTGTATATGCCTACTGTGAACATGAGATTACAGTCTGGTATACGAAGGTTCTCCTAGAACCCACAACTAGCGTGTATCAAGCATAGTTGCTTTAAGCATTGTTCAACTATGTTGCTATAATTAGAATACCATACCCATAAGTGCAGATGTCATAAACTGTGCAGATTGGCATTATAACCCTATCATACTGTCGACGGGGAAAGTACGGTGCCTCTATGAGTAATAACTATGATAGTTGCGAGTCACAGCACTAGTAAACATACAATTATATAATGCTCTGATTGCATACCACGATGGAGACCCCATTTTTGTTTATTTTGCCATAAATGCCCAAGTGTTGTCTCTGCTAGTTTGAGACAATATTAATACGCTCACCACCATTTAACTGTACTTTCTGTGTGATAACTTATTTTGGAATGTAACTTTGTATTGCATGCAGTGAGATGATAGTGCGGAACTCCTTCGCTGATGGGACTCGGGAATCATTCTCCACAATTGCACTTAGCGGTAGGTTGGACAGCAACATTCTCACAATAGTGGCTTGTATGATGACTCATGAAGAATGGGGCTTAAGTGGTACTCAAATGAGGTGGTGGCTCCCAACACAATTCTCAGTTAAGTGATCTTGAGCCTACTCTTGAATATTGTATACACAAATCAATCAAAGTTTATGAGTACAAGCTGAACGTCTGTCCAAATCTACAGCAATATGCCCCAACTTGGAATAGCTTTCCCTCTACAGTTGCCACTTACTACAAGAGAAGGTATATAAGTCAAGCCGATAACCTTGTCAAGGTTTGAGTTAATAGGAATTAAGAGGTTGGGTTGCACAGTTCATACGTGATTTGTTAACCGTGGACAAGATGTGTGCAAATATTTGTCCCTATGTTTGACTCCGTTGTGGAGCATTAGTATCTGTTGGTGTTGGATTTGATCAAGAAAGAACTAGTTTACTTGGACTCCAAGCCATCTGCTCGCCAGAAGCACTTACGAGAAAGACAAATTCGATGAGTCAGCTTGTTTTTGGAGGAAATGATGATGGACGACTCATTTTACACGCAACCAAGTGTGGTTATTCCATACGTGTCTGCCTTCCCTATTGTAGTCCCAGATAATTTGCTAGAACAAAATAATGGATATGACCACCACCATAAATATAATGTTTAATAATGACTATTTCTTGCCCCAACTTGATCTCACTTCATTAATGTTGACTTTTTCTATGAAGGACAGGGTTGACTGTGAGGTATAGGTATCAAGATGGATGACACTATCTGACCAGTGGAGAACATATAGTCTAGTAGTAAGTTCTAGAAAGTATTCATTCTTAATTAGATGATACAAATCTTTAATTATTTCAAATTCATAACTTATTGGTATGGTTGATTAAGGGTTTTGCCACTTGTGTCTCAAATTTGTCGATTAAACAGTTTGGAGATTTGTGTACTTCTATTTGCCATAGTTAATTTACCAATTTTTTAACTAGAAGATATATGGGGTGTGCATTTTCCACAAACCATACTTAATCGTACGAACCAATTCACCATCACATGCATCCAGTATCCTTCACAGTCCACGTTATAGACGGATGAAATAATTAATGCAGACATTTGCTTTGTGTTTGTGGAATTCATGTTACTAACTTGGTAGTTCCTGACATGCATATGTTGTAGCCAATTGATGACTATATTTGGGTGAGGCTTGCACTTGACCTGGTGAGAAAAGCATACAATGACAAAGGCGGCCAAATTATGGAACTTGCTCATCAATTCATGGAGGAGAGAGATGGACTTCTAAGGGAAGATCCCATTTAAGATAATGAATAGTCCCTGTACAACAAGGCATGCACGAATGGCTAGTCTCACTTTTTTGGGTTGGCAGCTAATCTTCTCCGTCTGCACAATGAACTTAGCACGTGTCTGTCAAATATTTTAGGCATGGGAAAGATGGGAGCATGCCAGTCACTTGTCTGTGTGCCAAAACCCGTGTATCCTAACCTGACTTATTGTATGGTGTTGACATATGTGTCTTCAGACTAACTCACCTTCACTAACAGGCTTGCATGCAAGTTTATTTCTTTTGCGCGACTCGTGCAACCTGGTTCTATGATTTCATTTGAACTCTATTCTATCTTCTGTGTCTTTGTCTTTGTTGCGGGTCGTTGACTATCTTCCATTGTAGTGAATTTTCGAGCCTTGTGGAAGGGGAGGTACTTTGTTTTATGTTTATGATGCTGGGATTAACTAGATTAATATGTAATGGTGCCTTCAAATATCATTGGGTTTGAGAGGGAATTAAAGTATAGGCATGACAATCTCCTTGTGTATTTGTTGATGGTGGTGCACGGAAAAAAAAAAACAAGGGCAATGCCTAAAAATTAACACACCAAGTAAAAGTAACACCCTTACACTATAACTTATACAAGCATTCGGACATGTACAATCCAAGTTTGTTGATTTGCCGTGTTTATTCTGCATATTTTATCATGCTAAGCATATTCATGACAATTCTCCAAATTTCAATCTGGTCAAGTGCGATGCATTACCGTGCTGAAGTAGTCCACCTAAATGGCTATTTAGATTAAAAGTTTAAGAATCTTAATTCCCTTGTGATGCATTTGTAAATAGACAGCATCTTGGGGTTGAATAAACTAAGCACCATGCTCCACCTAGGGATTTTCCCACGTTATTTGATCCATGATGTGTCAAAGTGGAGAGTTAAGACGAGTGAGGGGTGGAGGGAAAATCTGTTAGGATCGGGAGCCATACAAGTGCAGCGGAATAAATCGATTCCTGCTAACGGATCCATGCAAAACATTAAATTAGAATGTAGGATTCAGGTTATACCTTTATATGATTCCAGATTTTGTTCGTTGATCACCTCTTCGACTTCCTTTCGGTCAAAGACTCCGAGGTATCCACACGAACCAGTAGATCACCAATGAACGTCCTCACGATCACTAGTTGGAATTCGTCTCCTTAGCCTCGTAGTGCTAGTTACGTCTCTTTAAGGATTATGGTCAAGGAAAGGTGCTAGGGTTTTTCTATACTGTATGAGATGTGTGAATAATGAATCAACTTTATTATTACCCAACAAGCCTATTTAAATAGGAGTATAGAAAACTCTAACTAATTTGGGCTTTGGTCTATGTATAATTATAGGCTTATTATTGGGCCTTATAATTATAACATAGAATTCCCAAGTATTAGGCCCAAACAATTTAGTTCATTAATTCCAAATCTACTAGGCTCTAAGTGTGTGACCCTTCAAGCTCTGATTACATTGGCAATAATCATTAATCATATTAATGATCATAAATAATGAGCAGTGTTGTTGTTACCCAAGTGATGAGAAAGTCGGTGATTCGACTGAATCTTTATATGTGATCATCATCTATATCCTTTTGTCCTAAACATCTAGATTGAGCACGAGACATGGACCGTGTCATTCCCGTATAGTCCAATCTCGAGGTTCCTTGATCCCTAAGTAAGCTGACTGAAGTAAATGTAATTGACATTCCATGTCAATTCATTTGAGTATGGCCATGCATTTTCTTAACTTTACTTAATCAAGGGGCCCACAGATGTTACTCCTGTTATATAGGAGGAACAAATTCCATCTTGATCACACAAACCCCTTCGCATGATATGTGATAAATCCAATAACTACCCTTGTATTTACTCAAGCATGAGTGATAGAATAGTATCAAAATATGAAACTTATATGTAGGGAACCTTGGTGATCTTAAGTCAAAGGATCATAATAATAATGATCACTAAGAATCACTCATGACACTCATATAACAATCCATGTAGTGTTCTTAGGATGGGTTGGTCTAGTATACAAGTTCTCTAACTTATACTCATGTGTAAGCTTAATATCTCATATAAGTCACTACACATGCTAGTCTTAACATATCAAAGCAACCTAATCCACAATGATATATGACTAAGGACATTTAAGAATATAATTATTCTAAGGTTATTATCATAATTAAATATATTATGCAGACAATATATATAAATATAATAATTGGAATTGCCATTAAGATAACATGATTCAAAATTACAATCGTCAATATGATTGGTTTTAGGGCATATACACTAACAATCTCCCACTTGCATTACAGCCAATCATCTATGTATCTAATACCTATGGATCTCATATGACTATCATGCTTTTGCTACGTCAGGGCTTTTGTCAGTGGATCGGCGACATTATCGTCGGTCAGTATTCTGCATATCCTGACATCATTTCTGTCAATAATATCTCTTATAAGATGATAGCGTCGAAGTTTATGTTTGGATTTTTGGTGAGATCTAGGTTCCTTGGCTTGCGTAATGGCTCCATTATTGTCACAATAGAGCTCTACTGGGTCAGCAATGCTAGGAACAACTCCAAGTTCAGTGATGAACTTCTTAATCCAAATAGCCTCCTTTGCGGCATCTGATGCTGCAATGTATTCAGCTTCTGTTGTAGAATCAGCCATTGTCCCTTGCTTTGAACTCTTCCAGGTCACAGCGCCACCATTAAGGTAAAATACATAACCTGACTGCAACCTGAAATCATCTTTGTCGGTTTGAAAGCTAGCATCAGTGTAACCACTTACAATGAGCTCTTCCTCACTTCCATAAATCAAGAACATGTCTTTAGTTCTTCTTAAGTGCTTAAGAATATTCTTGACAATTGTCTAGTAACTTTCACCAGGATCTGATTGGTATCTGCTCGTCATGCTTAAAGCATATGAGACATCAGGACGAGTATATAACATGGCATACATGATAGACCCAATCGCAGATGCATAAAGGATCTTACTCATGCACTGTCTCTCATCCTCTATGGAAGGACATTGAGTTCTTGAGAGACTTATGTCATGTGACATCGACAAGAATCCTCTTTTAGAATCTTGCATGCTAAACCTTTTTAGCACCTTGTCGATGTATGTACTCTGACTTAGGCCAAGAAATTCTCTCAATCTATCTCTATAGATCTTAACACCTAATACATAGGAGGCCTCACCTAAGTCTTTCATAGAAAAATAATTTCTTAACCAAGTTTTTACAGACTGTAGTGTAGGAATGTCATTTCTATTGAGTAATATGTTATCTACATACAACACCAGAAAGATTATTGTGCTCCCACTAACCTTCTTGTACACACAAGGTTCATCTTCATTCTTGATGAAACTAAACTCTTTAATCACATCATCGAAACGAAGATTCCAACTCCGAGAAGCTTGCTTCAACCTATAAATGGATCATTGCAATTTCCAAACCTTTCCAGCATTTTTAGGATTTACAAAACCTTCAGGTTGTGTCATGTACACATCCTCAAGAAGATTTCCATTAGGGAAAGCAGTTTTGACATCCATTTGCCAAATTTCATAATCATAATATGCTGCTATAGCTAGAAGAAACCTGATGGATTTAAGCATGACAACTAGAGAAAAAGTCTCATCATAGTCAATACCATAGATTTGTTTGAAACCTTTTGCAACCAATCGTCCCATAAAGGTACACACATTACTATCCATGTCGATTTTTTTTTTGAAAATCCATTTGTACCTAATGGGTTTTACCACCTAGATGGCTATTCAAATTAAAAGTTTAAGAATCTCAATTCCCTTGTGATGCATTTGTAAACAGACAACATCTTGGGGTTGCATAAACTAAGCACCATGCTCCACCTAGGGGTTTTCCCATGTTATTTGATCCATGATGCGTCAAAGTGGAGAGTTAGGATGAGTGAGGGGTGGAGGGAAAATCAAACCTCCCCTAATAAATTGTGTAAAATATTAGTCACTAAAAAATGGACAGTAGGTGTCACTAAAACAAAGATCGTTGAATTGTTTGATATATTTTTCGTAAGGTGGTCCACCTAATTAGTCTATCAATGGTACAGATTGCCATAAACTAACCTTAAACACTACTTTACATATAATTGACCTGTCAAGAGTAAAACAATGCAACACCTGCCTTCAAATAAGTTACCTACGTCTTCAGAGAGAAATTTGAGGGAGCCTTGTTGTAATGCCACAGCAGAGTGGCATTTGCACTATTAATATGGTTGAGTCTTCAGCCTTTTCCTCTTAACTTCTGGATTCCATAATGCTTACATAATAGCAATATCCAGTGATTATGGTCACGCTCAGCACTAATTATTTCCTACAATTTCACCAAAAGTGTAGCCTCCAGCAGTAAAAGTCACCTATTATGCAGAGGACAATCTTACAACCTTGGGATCTTGTGCTTTGTCCACTCTCAATACCCTTTAACCAGACTTGTCACCACCTTTTATGCCCAACAAGAAACTACATCTAGTAGTAAATTCTCTTTGAAACCACAAGCTTAAGATGGCAACAGGTTATGTGAAGTGGTGTTATAAAGAGTATCAAACTAGAAAGGACTGGCCTTGGACAAAGCAAACGCAAAACTTGCACAAGTTGTCTAAGGCTAAGCCTACAATCAAGCAAATACAGGGGAGGCAGGTGGAGTTGCCTAAATTGTAACCTCTGCCATGATGTCCTCCCTACTTATTTGATCATTGGTATCCAATGAAGCCGAGTCTCCATGCAAAAGAAGGACTTTCCACAAAAGCAAGTTGTATGGGATTTGTAGCTGCATCTGATGGGAATGAGGACAAGGAGCTTGATGATGCAAATGCCATTGTGTTGGTAATGGGATTCATACAAGCGCAACAGAATAAATTGATCCCAGCCAACGGATTCATGTAAAACGTTAAATCAGAATAAGGATTCATTCAATACCTTTGTTGATAACTCAAGAATTCAATCGTTGATCACCTCTTCAGCTTCTTTTGGCCGAAGACTCCGACGTATCCACACGAACCCACGAATCACCGATGAATGTCCACACGAACACCGGTTGGAATTGTTCTCTTTTTTCCTCATAGTACTAGCTATGCTTCTTCAAGGATTTTTGGTCAAGGAGAGGTGTTAGGGTTTTTCTATGCCTTTTGGGGTGTGTGAATTATTACAATATTATTAGCAATAAGTTTATTTAAATAGGTGCATAGAAAACCCTAAGTATTTAGGCTTTGTTCCATGTATAATTATGGGCTTATTATTGGGCCTTATAATTATAACATGGAATTCCCAAATATTAGGCTTAAATAATTTAGTCCATTAATTCAAAATCCACTAGGCTCTAAGTGTGCGACTCTACAAGCTCTCATCATGTTGGCAATGATCATTAATCATATTAATGATCATAAACAATGAGCGGTGTCTAGCAACACATCATTGTTACCTAAGTAATGAGAAAGTCAGTGATTTGACTAAACCTTTACACGTGATCGTTATCTATGTCCTTTTGTCCTAAACATCTAGATTGAGCACGAGACATGGACCGTGTCATTCTCATATAGCCCAATCTTGGGGTTTCTTAATTCCTAAGCTGACTGAAACAAATGTAATCGACATCCCATGTCAATTCATCTAAACATAGCCATGCATTTTCTCAGCTTTACTTAATTAAAGGGCCCACAGATGTTACTCCTGTTATATAGGAGGGACAAATCCCATCTTGATCACACAAACCCCTCCACATGATATGTAACATATCCAATATCTACCCTTGCATTCACTCAACCATGAGTGACATAGAATAGTATCAAAATATGAAACTCATATGTAAGGAACCTTAGTAATCTCAAGTCAAAGGACTATATTAATAATGATCACTAAGAATCACTCATGACACTCATATAATGATCCATGTAATATTCTTAGGATGGTTCGATCTAGTATATAAGTTCTCTAACTTGTACTCATGTGTAAACTTAATATCCCATATAGGTCATCACACATGCTAGTCTTAACATATCAAAGCAACCTAATTTACAATGATATATGACTAGGGACATTTAAGAATACAATTATTCTAAAGTTATTATCATAATTAAATATATTATGCAGATAATATATATAAATATAATAATTAGAATTACCATTAAAATAACATGATTCAAAATTATAATCACCAATATGATTGGTTTTAGGACATATACATTAACACATTGGTGAATTAGTAGATGGAACAACAGAAGCAGTGGATGCTCCAAATGGAATAACTAGATGAAGGAGATGAAAAAATAAATGTCAAAGTGGGACCATTAATAAGCTTGGAATGCCATCTGGATTGCCTAAACAAGCTAGATCCCGTTTTACTGTTGAAGATAATAGTGTTTGAAATAGAAGCAGAGATACCAAGTCCTAAGAATTAGGCTAGAGTTGAAAATACTTGTGGTAGGCATTGAAAAAGCAAACAATGAACTTCTTGAAGATGAGGTTGCAATTATAGCAGAAATAGACATGAATAGACTAACTTTGAAAAGAAGGGGCAAACCCAGCTACAATAGATGCCAGGCCAACTCTGAATTGAAAGGACTAGCTCTGTGTAGATGCAGCAAACCTAATTGTAGCACATGACAGGGCACCAAACATAGATCCATTGCTACAACTAAAGGTAGAACCTTGGGATTAGTTACATATTGCTGGTGAGTTGAAGCCCAAAGATACCACTTGAACTTCTAGCAAAAAGGGATGGGCCACCAAAGGCATTGCCTTGAAAATGACTGAATCCAGCATTCTGCCCACTTTTCATATCCTACAAACTTACGCTTGAACTAGAAGGCACATATATATCCGTTGATGGTGTTTCCTTAAATCCAAATTTAAAAAAAGAAGTGGTTTAAAATGAAGATATCACAAGCATTGTAGAGGAACTACTGGTGGTTGATGTAACAATGGCAATGAGGTTGGTTATCATGCTGGAGTTACCAAGAGGCATGGAGGCAGAGAGGGATGTGCCACTCAACAAACTTAGAGCAATTGATAACATGACGTCACAAAGAAGAAGACAAAGGGCTGGTAGTGGCGATCCCACTAAATTGATGTGGGTTGTTACCATAATTAAATGGAACTTTGGAGTCGTGACCACATTAATGGTAGCACTGATAATGGAACAGCTGTCTCTGATCTTGGAAGTTCAGATATCCCACCATTTGTAGTAGTCTTAACAGTAGCACTATTTAATTTGAGTAATTTAGGTATTGCATCATTTGCTGTGGCAATAGTGATTGGACTACATTTGAAGAGTGGACATTTAGAACAACACGACAAAATGCTACACCAAAATCTATGTAGTTTTAGAGAACATAATGCACGAGGCAGCATAATTTCTAGTAGTGAACAATCAAAAGACTAAGACATAACTACAACACATTACAGAATCAACATAAAATTTAATTGCAATAGGTGAAAAAAAATAGGGAAGTTTAGTTCGTATAGCATGTACCATTCCATAAGATAAAAAAAAAAGAATACACATATAATAGGGAAATTACTAAAATATATGATAATAATGCAACGGCCGCAAAACCATGTGAAGTAACACAATGGATGGAGAGGACCATTATGTTCCACATATCAAACATACCCAAAGTTTTATCCAAGCAATGAGCCCCAACAAGGTGGCACAGCAGTGAAAGGAAGGGTTACACTTTTATCCCAGCACAAATGGATGCCAAGAGCTACAGAAAGAACAATACTCTCATCGAAAGAGGGTGAAGAATGGATGCCTTAGTTCCATTAATTTAATTACAACAAAATGGAATAAAATGTATTCATAGGTAGACATTAATTTAATAATACCACATCACAACATAATCAAGGGATTTCAAGCACATTTTTTTTTCTTATGGGTTTAATTGAGACTACTGAGGATGCAAATGACATGTTTCCAAACATCAAGTCATGAAATTCATATATTCCCTAATTACTATCATATCTAGTAAAGATTACATGTAAGTAGAGGCATGAAATCCAATGGAGCCAAAAATATTACAAAATATAATCTTTTTTTTACAAAAGAGGGGGATTTCAATAATAAGCAGGGATGTAGACACAAACTTGACTAAGCTTGGCAGCATTGACTTAGAAGCACTACCGAATTCTAGGATATTTGGTTCCCCATCTAGTGATGGGGAAGTGAATGGCATAAATAGGACTCTTTCAAGGTTTTGATTCATGCCACACTTAAATACTGGCCACTGACAACTATTTACTTGGCTATTCCGACTTTCACTGCAGAACTAAAGGCTAGAGCAGCAACTGCCTATTCTTTTGATGAAGCCACATTATTATTCCCAAAGGCAAACATAAAAGGATCAGGAATAGATTCATCTTGTGGAGCAGATTTATTAGATTCTGAGTTTGTCTGCATGTATGCACCGGATGCAACAGCAACTGGCTTATACTTGTTAGACTTGGGGCAGATGATGTGACAGTTGGTATAATAAACTTTTGATCGACCATAAACCAATAGGGAGTTCCAACACGAGCCTTATCATTGAATAATATAATGTTTAATGGCTTTGTACTAAACGATACAAATTGATTATCCTCTACAATGGTTTCAGTGACAGTAGCAGGGCTCTTTATCACATCAGTGCAGCCCATCTTTTCTATCTAACTATATGTATTAACCATGTTTTGTCCATCTACACCATACTATGGTAGGAATTGATGGCATAAGCATGCAGTTATGATACAAAGACATAACCATGCAATTATCTGAACCTAAACAAAATAAAACATCTAAACAAGACAATGATCCAAATCAAATAATTTCATTAAAATCAGATGCCTGCTTCAAATGAAGCCGAGACCCCTAAAACACACAAATGCTGCAAGTCTAATTTAGTTACAACATGGAAGCAGTAATGTGCCATTCATAACTATGTCTGATACAAGGACGATCATTACAAACATAACACAATGCAGACTAAATTAAACATTGCCATTGTAGTGGCAGTACAACAGGTGAAGCAAGTCTAATCAAAGGAACCAATTGCTATGTAATGACCCACAGATATTTGATTCTTGTGTTGGGAGTGGATGTTGCAACAATTTCAGAGAAGCAAAGTAAAGTCAATGTGACGAGCATAAATCCACATGGCATGTGTGAGCACAAGATTCCATATTTCTATAAATGTTCAACCTAAACATTTACTCACCTATTCATGCTTAATATTTGAGTGAGCTAGCCTGTCCTGATTCTTAGGAGGGGCTCTGAACATCTACAAAATAAAGTAGCAGTTACAAAATAGTACGTGCTGGCAGGCTAGATAAAAAAATAAAACAGAAAAGCATGAAATAGACCTTGTGCGGTATAAATCTATCCAACATGGAGGCTTCGCCTTCAAACTCAGATGAGGAAGCATAGTCATTATTTTTTAAGTCAGAGGGTAGCAAGGGGCATCGACGAATGTTGTGGCCGGCCATTCTACATTTAGTGCATTTCTTCATCTTCCCAACTTTCTTTGGGCCACCCTTCACTTTAACCTAAGTTGGGTCTTTAACAAAAATGTTTGACACTTGTTTCTTCAATTGAAGGTTAGCAGAACTAAGTTCATGTAGACCCTCCAACTTTGCTGACATCCTTTTGATGGTATCTCTCACCTCCTTGAAGGACTCACCATCACACGAAGCTAAATAACACATGTGGTTTCACTACCAATCAGTAATGCATATCTTAATCGCAGTAATTTATCCTCTGCATCAGTGCTGTCAACACATTAGGATAAAATAGTGGACTTGCAATCCTTGGTCCACCTCTTGGAAATCAAGCTGGGCGGAAGTGACTCCATGTGCTCATGTTTCATTACAAAGATGATGTGGAAGCATGGTAATCCTTGGGACTCAAAGTGAAAGTAGGAGCACTTTAGGAGCTTCGCATTCCTGTCACATTGCACAGTCCATTACCTTTGTAATTGGCGAAAGACACCCACCTTATAGGTGATGGTCATTTCCGTTGTGTCACAAGGCATGGCAATCAAAATAACCACTTCATTTAGATGCCACTTGAACTTATTAAAAATCTCCTTTGTGTAAACTTTTGCAGCACTGCTCTCAATGCCACGCAATGGCGAGGTGAGGAGTGGTTCACTGCACGAAGAGACAAAATCAGCACTCAACTCGTTGTTTCGATAATGAGATAGAGCGTGCTCAAAATGGTGGAGGAATTCTGTTAAGCTATGCTTGGACTCCATATAACTTTTTATGAATGCATTTATGCCTTCACACATTGAGGTTGTTCGTATACCGGCAAAGAATTTTTCTTTTAACCATATAGTGGCCTACATTTCACGTCTCTTGTATAGTTGGTGCACCTATTTTTGTCCATTAACATCAAAGTTAGCCACTAACTTCCACCATTTAGCCTCCCATTCCTCTACACTTATATTCCCATACAAGCACTTCTCCAATTGTTTAGAGAAACCATCTTGCTTTATATTGGTTTTGGCATTCCTTTGTAAATGCCATGCACACAACCTATAGGTGGTTTCAGGTAGCAATTCTTTAATGGCCTTACGTATGGATTTATCCCCATTAGTGACAACAGTTGCAGCCTCTTTTTCCCCATTGCTTTCAGCAACGCCTTTAAAACCCACTTATAAGTACTAATGCTTTTATCCACAAGCAGGGCACATGTAAACACAATTGTCAAATTATGGTGGTTAACACTAGAGAATATAACCAATGGTTTGTTGTATTTATTTTTCTTGTACGTGGTATCAAATGCAATAACATCACCAAAAATCCTGTAGTCAACACGACTAACCCCATCACACCAGAACAAGTTCTCAAGCTAACATTCATTGTCAATTATGTACTTAACAAATATTAATGGATCGTTATCAGCCTTTGCTTGTAAGTAGCTAAGTGCTGCAAATGCATCCCCGTTAGCTACCACAGATCATTTTTATTTATCCAAGTAATTGTATATGTCTTTCCTGCAGAATCCAACTCTTGCAGGACTTCTTGATTATTGACACATGAATCCCATTATGTGGTTGGTCCTTATACCGTATGATCGCATGCTCTCCACCTGCACAACATCTGCTTCACTTAGGGACTGGTGGTTGGGAATTAGGTGCACATGTTATGGAGGGCATAAACCATGATTGCGTTGCATACATATCTTAAAGACTAACCCCTTATTTTTTTCCTTGTCCAATTTCACTCGAAGACATGCTTTGCAGTCAATCCTCATCACATCTTTTGGCTCCCGAACCCTATCCACCCTATTCAAATATTTTTTTGCTCTTGTCCCTTCCCTCGTATACACAAACTAACGCCACAATAGCCTACCCTTACTATCCCACCCTTTGTCATCCTTTCTTACGTCGAAACTTGCACACTTCGCATACCTTTTGTACCATTGTAGCGTTGTTTCATCATGGTCAAGTTCCAATTGCATTATATCACTCTTGCTAAGATGTCTCAATGTTGGGTCATTCCCATCAGTTTTGTTTGAGCTTCTTGCCCTATTTCCACTGCTTCCTTCACTGGTGCCTTTTGAACTACCATCCACCTAAATCTGCGAAGGTTGACAATCAAATTCATAGGATTCAATGTAGTCAACGTCCATGCTACACTGCAACACATGGCATAGTACAAATTAGTGAAAAGTGTCATAGAAGTCAACAAATCTGCATGCTTTAAGAATGAATCAATTGCACACAACTTATTCCCAAGATTATAGTTAATTTTTTTAGCTTTAGTGAACTAGAGAATAAGTGCAGTAGGCATTTAGATAGGAGCATTTCATCGGTTTGGGGATGGCTTGCAGGAAAAAGACACAGACTATGAAAAAGACAAAGGTCTATAGAGTCATGAAGCCTAAATAAAGGAAAAACTTAAGCTAAACAAAGCTCCCAGGTAATGCTCTACTCATAATTACATTAATGTAGAGCGGTGAAGGTGCTTTTTTCCTTAACAAATAACTGAATAAAAAAGAGAAAAGAAAGGGCAAAAGGATCATGCTCGATACATTTTTTTTCCAACTATTTGACAAAATGTCCTATGATAAGATACTACGATTCTGTGTTCATTGTTCCACTTAAAAATATAATCACTAACTAATAAACTAATCTTAATTTATTGGATGGAGTACAATGAAATTGAGTCATCCAGAAGAATTGGGTGATTTATAATTCACTTAGGACAATCACTGGTAAAAAGGAACTTCAGCCTTGGTTTAGATAATGAATTCCACCCATTTAGAAGGTGAAATACAACATTACAACGTATAAGGGTAGTTGCTTTATGTTGTTTACTGGAAACAGAACGGTCCTTATTCTAACTAGTCATGGTTTCAACAATTATAGTAGGGTCATAACCAACCCTATATCAAAACTTCAATTACTCTACCTTCACCATACAGTAAATTACAAAGGTGGCATGGTCAATAATGTAATAGCTAAGTATATCAAAATTATATTGAAGCTCTTATCAGAAGTGTCCATAAAGCAGTTTCTATGATATTTGGTTATAAAAAATCCTGAGCTTTCAAATGTTGCCAAAATTTTTGCCATAAACAGAACCATTATTGGTTACTACCTAATTAAGAAACTCTTTTAGTACACAGAGCAAGCTTACGATGAATAAGCTGAGCATAATAAAAAACCTTACACTGCTATGCTCAGATAGATTCTTAATATAAAAGCATGCTAGCTCTTATCTGTCGATCCTCCATGAATGCATACATACATTTACATAGATGTATGGCAATTTACCAATAACTTCACTATACCAGAAAATGATTTCATTAAAACACAAGTCATTCCCTAAAAATATTCTATGCATCTTACGAAGATAAGAATTTCCTACATTGGTTTATTAGAAACTTCTCATACATGACATGGCCATAGATGATTAATAACCAGTCTTAAATACAAGGTTACAGGCTGCCAAACTTCAACTTGTATGACTCACTCAGCCATTCATTGAACCTGGAAGGTAAGGTTAAAGTATCAACCTATTGAATTTAAGGTTATAAATGAAAAAAAAACTAAACTAAAGTGTATTATTTGAATGAAATATAGCAGTGTGACTATTAAAAGATCCAATCATTATTTGTTTTGACAGGATCCCATCACTGCCAATAGATATTGGTTTTTCAAAATTTCATTGACATTCTACAATCACAATGTAACGAGTAATCTTCCCCTAATAGGTGACTATGCACTCGCTCGAATTGTACAGGATAGGAGCAATAAATTTAAATGTAGCAAACATTGGAGCCTTAATCTGTTTACTTTAGGAATGATGGTATAAAGCATGAAATGTAAGACTTCACTTAGGATTGTAGTACCTCAAACACGATTCAATGGGGGAAAATCGTATAATGGAAAATAAAATGGTCAATGTGTTTAGAAGGTTAAAATACTAATATGGATAGGAGCCTTCGATGGAAGGGGAAAGGTCAAATTTATTCAACGCAAAAAAACATATGACAGTTAAATTTGTTTGCTTAGAGACATGGATATCAATTACTGCTAGTCAGAGGTCCTTCGAAGGTCTAAAACTAGCATAACTTCTAAGTAGTAGTTTAACCACACAGGAGCTTTCCATTTTAGACTGGCATTTTCCAGTATGCAAGTCTACAAATAGAATGAGATTAGTTAGGGTTGAAATGTTAGCACTTATAGGGTTATCTGCAAGACTTTCCTAATCCAAGCCTGGAGAACCACACAGCCTACTGTAAAAACTTTTTCAAGGTGATGTGCTTCTGCAATTAGGAAGCTCACCCATGGCAGAATAGGTCCCAGATTAACCATTTATGTACGTTGGCTCCACCGCAAATGGTTTCTTCGGGATGGTGTCTGGACTGCCCCGCTTTTCCTTAGCCATGGTGAGTTGTCCGGTCTTGGAGTAAGGAGACGTAGTGAGTTGTCCATTCCTAGTAAAGGTGTCATATGGTAAATTATTTTTTTGCCACGTAGGACATTAACTGCTAGCAACTTTCTTTTACCTCTTGAAGCAAGGGCATTAGTACAATTTTTCCTAACTGATTCTGATAATCAAAATTCTTTATTTATTACCTCATTTAGCACGTGCACACATAACATTCTGATAGGTGCCTCAGGTATCTAAAAGATACCACAGTCTTCCCTACTTTATGATATTAATGTGAGTTATCTATTAAAGTTTTCAACTATTTTCAATATGTGTGTGTGCATGTGTGTGTGTGTGTGTGAGAGAGAGAGAGAGAGAGAGAAACTATTTTTGATAATGAAATGAGAAAGTTTATATATGTATACAAGGGAAATAAAAGAAAAAAAATAATTACAATCTCCAAACTTGGATTTTGCTATATATCACATGTTTTCAAAAAATAGAAGTTTTACAAAGTTATTTTGATTAAAAAGGCTTATAAAGATGTCTAATTGATGTCTTTACACCAATTAAAATAGTGCAAAAATGGATCGTGACAATTCCCTAGTAATTAAGATGAAAAAATGATTTAAACTGAATAATTTGGAACTATACTTAGATAGTGAAGCAAAAATTTTGGTTTAAACTTGTCAATCATGCAATGTTTCTAAACACTTTCTTTTTTTAAAAAAAAAATTATGTGTAAAAGTCTATCACCCTAACCTAATCTAGAAAGTGCTCTCATTGTAATAAAGAGATAGAAAGATAACAACATCTAAGAAGGAGACATTTTGAATTTTATATGTGAAATGAGACAGCTAGAAAAACTAAATAAGCTAAAAAATAAAGACAAAGAAGAAATACAAAACAAAATAAAGAAGAGAAAAAAAAAAGAAAGATAAAACTTGGTTAATATTCATAGGTATGAGCCACTAAAGTGATATCTTTAAGGTGGCTTACTTGTTCCATATGGCTTTTTAACCACTGTCCATTAATTCAAGGATTTCTCTCATTGATTGGATTT
Source organism: Sindora glabra (assembly GCA_020226215.1). Lineage (NCBI taxonomy): Eukaryota > Viridiplantae > Streptophyta > Magnoliopsida > Fabales > Fabaceae > Sindora > Sindora glabra. The sequence continues at coordinate 70,958,861 of CM035226.1, read as the reverse complement.
TCAATGTCAATAGCTTCATTAGGAAAAACTTAATTTTTTCCATAAATAGACAGTTCATCTTGATCTTAACATTTTAAAGTGTAAATACAAATGGGAGTCATAGAGATGTACCCATAGATTGGGCTTAAAGTGTTTCCTCATGATCTGTTTATCATAAAATGCTTTTAGTTTAACTTTATAGGTCTTTGAGTTATCATAAGCATCATTTCTCAATTTATATATTTTTATAACTTCAATTTTCTTTGAAGACTTGCAATACTTGAATCAAATTTAAAGGCTTTAATGGAATAAGCCTTATGCTTAAGCTCAACTAGTAAATGACACACTTTACCACAGATAAGCCTATATAGAAACATCCCAAATGTGGATTTTATACAATGTGTTATGTGTAAAGTGCATTAAAAAGGTATAAGGAACAATCTTTATGATTAGGATATACTATTTTTTTTCTAAAATTTGTCTTACCTCCCTATTAACTAACTTATCTTATCCATTGGTTTATGGATAGTAGGTAATTGAAACTTTATGAACAACAACATACCTAGGCATAAAAACTTCGAAAGAATGGTTACTAAAATGTGTTCCATAATCACTAATTATGATAGGTCATATATCATACCTATATAACATGTTTTCTTGTATAAACTTCACAATAGTGGTGTTATCACTATTATACTAGGCTATTGCCTCGACCTATTCAGACATATAGTCTATAATAAGAAGAATATAATGATTGCCAAAAAAAATGAAAGAGATCCCATAAAATCTAATCCTCAACAATTAAATATCTTTATTATAATTATTTAGTTTAAAGGCATCATATGGTGATGAGTTAGTGCACCTAACTTTTGACATCTCTCACAAGAGTGATAAAAATCATTAATGTTTTTAAATAAGGTGGGCTAATAAAGGTGGTAATATTATACGATTTTGATAGCAATCATTTTCATAAAAAAATGGCCACCATATGTAAAATTATAGTAGAAGTTTAATCTCACTATTAGGAATACAATGTTTTATAATTTAGTGTAGATGATATTTCAACAAGTAAAGATCATCCTAATAAAAATGTCTTAGCTCAACCAAAAAAATCACAATTTTTATATACACTCCAAAAGGATGGAAGCTTATTAGAAACCAAGTAATTGAAAATATGCACATGCCATGGTACTTGTGTAATGGTGAATAGGTGTTCATTAGGGAAGTTATCACAAATGGATAGACTATTGTTGAAATCATAGAACACTAAATGAGATAAATGATCTGTCACTATCTTTTTTAACACCTTTTTCGTCCTTTATAGTTAGGTCAAATTCTTGGAAAAGAAGAATCCACGTAACAAAGTAAGCCTTAGCATCCTTCTTTGAAAAAAAGTACTTCAGGATTGCATGGTTAGTAAAAACAGCAATAGACGAACTAATAAGATAAGCTCAAAATATATCTAAAATAAAAACTATAGCTATCAATTCCTTTCTAGTGGCAGAATAATTTATTTAAGCACTATTTAAAATCTTGCTAGCATAGTAAATGATAAAAAGCTTCTTTTATTTTCGCTGACTTAAAACAACTTCAACAACATGGTTACTTGCATGTCACATAATTTCAAATGGTAAATTCTAATTAGAGGACCATATGATAAGAATAATGGTAAGTTTAGATATAAGTGTTTGAAAATCATCTTTATACCCTTAGGGATGGTTAAACTTAGCTTCTTTTGCTAAAATTTTGCATAATGGTCCTAATATAGCTAAAGAATTCTATATGAAGCTCCTATAACCACTTTCATGGCCTAAAAAGGATCATATATCATTCACTATTTTTGAAGTGGGCAGTTTAGATATTAACTTTGTCATGACCCGAACCTAATCATGAATGATGTGGATCCTAATACTTGATTTCCACCTGCCTTGACATTAATTCCACTAATCCTACCCAATGGAAATTTGCCTATTTCTATGGGGACTCAAATTATACTATAAATTCTTACAGAAAAATAGTTAGAGTTTCCCCTATTTTTGAACCTTTCTAAAGGCCACTTACCCTAAATTACAAAGTCTATATATTTTCAGATATGACAGCATGTCACACACAATATTACATAACTTCACATTATGTATATATACATAAGTAAACAATTCAACATACCAAGTGTTGAATCAACCTATACTTTATATTTTTATCTTGATCCTAATCCAACTATCAAATTCCTCTAACTAAGCCATCTTTGATTCTCCATGAATGTTACAAGCTCAAATACTCTTATCTTAACTTGAAAACATTGAAAAACAAATGAAATGAGTTACAAAAACTCAGTGAGCATATATTTTTCACTATTAAATCTTAATTCAATTATATTAAAGATTTATATGCTAATTAGATATTTGATACAAAGCAAAGACAATCAATACTCCCTAAGTTTTTGAGATATACAAAATTAAGCCTTGGATCGAGTATTCTCCTACGTGTAGTTCAGACTTTATAGTTCTCATCACAAGCCCTAGTATTTCAACTATTTATTAGCACAAAATATCATTGTCATATCACACACACCCATTTTGGGTTATTATCACATTAAAAAATGTCCATAAAAGCTCAATTACAATCGAATAATCACAATCACATTAATCAGAAACATTCAATCACAAACAAGCTTCCATGTCACATCACACATGCATATCAATTATAATAAAAACACATGCATTCACCTTTTACCTCCTAGTCTAACCTTATACCCTACCCATTTTTCAATCCTTATTTTTCCTGGACTAACCTTATATCTTACCCACCTTTTTATTGAGAATTTTCCATCTAGTTTTCACATTATCACCCCTATCATATTTCTTATTTCAAAGGCCATTCATTGCATAATTTACATCATAATATGCATAATAAGGCTCAGCTCTATAAATTACGCTTTTAATGCAATCTCATACAATTTAGCTATTAATTATCATTGGGGCAATCAAACCACATAACATAATATACAAACATTAGTAGCACCATGCTCTCTCACATGGCTACAACACTTATTCATATTCCAAAATAGATTGTACTATATTTATCAATAAAGAAGCATCAATATAATTCCAAGCATAATATAAGCATCATTGACCATCGCAATTCAATCATAATCATTTGCAATGTCATACCTACTTTAAGAGTTAGTTTTAACATTCCTTTAAGTAGATAATTGCTAAGTCATCATATAGGTCATTCTTAAGTTACTTATACATGGCTATAAGATGGATTCCATAATTAACCATGGTTCACAGTTATACTGTTAGAAATGTGCAAATGAATAGATAAATGATCAGTACTACTTATAAGAAGGATCATAAAATATAATGTTTGACCATATTATCATTAAGATAAAAGTTTAGAGTAGGATATACACTCACTTGATGGTACACATCCATTTCGAGACTTAGAATAGTTCGTTCCTATTTCCTCCATTTCTTATTATTTAGAAATGTATAGAAATAAGCCATAAACACAAAGGCATTACTTATGCTATTCCCAAACATCATAGTTCTATATTTGTATCAACTTCTCATGCTTTATAGTGTTCACTTAAAATTATCACAAAAAATATAGAAGTCCTTCATTAATAGAGATCATTTAGAATTAAACATGAAACTTTTTTTTTTAAAAAAAAATTAGAACTTCATAATTCAATAATCCTACAGTCATTTTATTCTATAATACCATATAGTTACTTTCTTACACACACACACACATAGATATACATATATATAATATACACACATATACATATGTACACATTTATTCACCCATGCTTTAAACACATTACTAAGTCACATTTCTCATATAATTAAATGTCTTGGATTGTGCTTAAATCACTTCCAATTGTTATGATATAATGTTTCATAAACACTAGTTGTCTTATCATATCCTCCCTTTTTTAAGAAAAGCATACTATTTCCATGTATTATTTCTTATATATGTCAAGCTTGTATGAAAATACACTTTAAATATAGTAACTTAGTATTTCAGGGCTTTAGATCATTATTTTCATCCATGTTATGTCAGTTATCCAATAAGATAATAAAAATAAAAATTTCTAAATTGAACATAAACCTACCATAATGATAGGATAATATATTCTATTATACTTTAATCATTTTACTATAGCATTTCTTAACATAAAGGATTATATTATTCATGTGTATTTCCATATATATAATAAAAAATAGGTTTCTAAGGTTAGGTTAGAATTATTTAGAATATATGAATATGTTACTTTATAAATAATCTATTCACATTATTTTAGCATCCTATATCATGGGACTTTTATTTTTTAAAGCCATTATCATCTTAGTTATGTAGAGATAGGTTTTCTAATTCAACCTAAATCATCACCAAAATGAAGACTTTTTTTTTCTTTTTTATAAGTCACTTACCACTACTTAAAGGTGTTTGTTAATGGCTCGTCGGCAAGGAAAAGATGCCAATCATTGGAAAATGTAACCACTGAGCTTCTAGGTTCCTTCACACTAAAATGCTATAAATCAAGGCCTCCCTTGCTTTTGGTGCCATCACAATAAGAAAAGAATGGAAGCTAACTTCAAATAATAAATTACAACTGGAACTTGCTATTGTGTTGACCACTAACTACTCTCACTTATGTTGCAACTGAATGGAAACCTACTAGCTCCATGCTCTACTGCGACACACAACTTGCCGGTAACACGCTTCAGCACGATGAGAAAATGATGTCGATGGCTGAATTAGGAGTGTTCAAGAGGAGAGGGAAGAGAAGCGGGGAAAAGAGAGACAAGAAGAGAAAGAAATAGTTGTTAGGAAAGTGTGAGGAAAAAGATGGAGGGAAAAAGAAAAAAAAGAAAAAAAAAGAAATTAATGAGAGCTTTAAGTTATGTTATGATGCTTCTTGATGCACTGTAAATCCATATCCTTCTAAATTTTATCCATCCATCTTTGTTTAGTTTAATCTTAGCCATTTATTTCAATAAAAAATCTAATTTTTATAAAATTCATTTTATTTAAAATTCTAACTCCATTATTTTCAATTTTTCCTTAATATATAAAGTTTTAATTCTTAAAAGTACTTATTTTAAACTTTAACATTTACGAAAAATAACTAATCAAATACTAATAATTAATTCATGAATTTTTCATTTTCATAACTACTTTTCTAACTTAAGAGATAATGTTAGTGTATATGCCCTAAAACTAATCATATTAGTGATTGTAATTTTGAATCATGTTATTTTAATGGCAATTCCAATTATTATATTTATATATATTATCTACATAATATATTTAATTATGATAATAACTTTAGAATAATTGTATTCTTAAATGTTCCTAATTATATGTCATTGTGGATTAGGTTGTTTTGATATGTTAAGACTAGCATGTGTGAAGACTTATATGGGATATTAAGTTTACACATGAGTACAAGTTAGGGAACTTGTATACTAGACCGACCCATCTTAAGAACACTGCATGGATCGTTATATGAGTGTCATGAGTGGTTCTTAGTTATCATTATTAATATGGTCCTTTGATCTGAGATTACCAAGGTTCCTTACATGTGAGTTTCATATTTTGACACTATTCTATGTCACTCATGGTTAAGTGAATGCAAGGGTAGATATTGGATATGTCTCATATCATGCGGAGGGGTTTGTGTGATCAAGATGAGATTTGTCCCTCCTATATAATAGGAGTAACATTTGTGGGCCCCTTGATTAAGTAAAGCTGAGAAAATGCATGGTCATACTCAGATGAATTGATATGGGATGTCGATTACATTTGTTTCAGTAAGCTTACTTAGAAATCAAGAAACCTCAAGATTGGGCTATACGGCAATGACACGGTCCATGTCTTGTGCTCAATCTAGATGTATAGGACAAAAGGACATAAGTGATGATCACGTGTAAAGGTTTAATCAAATCACTGACTTTCTCATTACTTGGGTAACAATGATGTGTTGCTAGACACCAATCATTGTTTATGATTATTAATATGATTAATGATCATTGCCAACGTAATGAGAGCCTATAGGGTCGTACACTTAGAGCCTAGTGAATGGAATTAATGGACCAAATTGTTTAGGCCTAATATTTAGGAATTCATGTTAAATTATAAGGCCTAATAGTAAGCTTATAATTGTACATGGAATAAAGCCCAAATAGGTTAGGATTTTCTATGCACCTATTTAAATAAGCTCGTTGGGTAATAATAGTTGATTCATCATTATTCACGCATCTCAAGCATAGAAAAAACCCTAGTACTTCTCCTTGACTAAAACCCTAGAAGAGGCGTAGCTAGCACTATGAGAAAAAGGAGAACAATTCCAACTGGTGTTCGTGTGGACGTTTATTAGTGATTCGCGGGTTCGTGTGGATACCTCAGAGTTTTCAGCCAAAAAAAAAGCAGAAAAGGTGATAAACGACCGAGTTCTAGAGTCATCACAAAGGTATTCAATAAATTCTTATTCTGATTTAACATTTTGCATGGATCCGGTGGATAGGATCGATTTATTCTGCTGTGCTTGTATGGCTCCTAATCCTAATAGATAATCCTCAAAAAAATATTTTAGCTGGCCTTAAATCAATAATTGCCATAAAATAAATATATCTCAAAGATCACCATCAATACTATTTTAATATCTTAGATCCTTGAAAAGAAATTTAAAATCAAATATTGGCTAAATAAATAAATTATTAAAATGGGTACTTACAAGCATTGAAATTTTAAATACTGCTTTGCGATATTATAACTTAACTTGATTTATTAACTTTTATCCCTCTTTTAGAAACAAGATGCCTCAAGAAAATTCTAAAAGGCACCATGAAATGACACTTTTCCTAGTTAAGCACTAGACTATTTTTTTCGTACCTGCTTAAAGTAGTTTTCAAATTAAGTAAACATAGGTTAAAAGAATCACCAAATGCAATCAAATTATCCATAAAATCTCCATGCAATGCATAATTATATCACTAAGTTACTCATCATGCACTGTTGAAATGTAGTTAGTGTAATACATAAACCAAATGATGTACATCGAAAGGCATAAGTAACAAAATGACATGTAAAAGTGATTTTCTGCTAATTTTTTATTACAATCTAAATTTAATATTAACTTAAGTATCCATCTAGAAAGCAATAAAAAGGATAACTTGTTACACATTTAAGGATCTGGTCAATGAATGGAAATGGGGAATAGTCTTTCTTAGTGGTTAAGTTGAGTTCCTTGTGATCAATGCTCATATGCCACCCATTCAATACCTCAGTTAGAATAAGCACCCTATCTTCATTTTCCACCACATAAACTCAAGATTTCTAAGGTACTATTTGAATTGGACTAACCCATTTACTATTAACCATAAGGTAAATGCAACCCACACCTAATAATTTTAAGACTTCTTAATTTACTACCTCTTTCATTATGGGGTTAAGTCTCTTTAGAGCTCTCTATAAAGATTTGCTTCTTCCTCTAAATAAACTTTACAAGGACAAACTAATAGGCTAATACTTTTATTGTTAACTATTATCTAACTTAAATGCAAATTTATATTCTTTTAAGAAGTCAATCAATTATTTTTCATGTGAAGCACTAAGTTTAAATGAAATGATAATAGGAAAAGTGTCACTTAGTCCTAAGATTGCATGTTTAAGGCCTTTAGGTAATGGAGCTAATTCAATTTTTAGCATTTCCAAGATAAATTACTTTAACTTCTAATTTTTAAATAGCCACTTAGTGTTACCAATTTTTTTTTACTTATCATATATGTCATGAAAAATAACAAGAGTATTAAAAGTATCATCAAGCCAAGGAAAAAACTCATAATCAAAATTATGGAGGAGTAGTTCTAAAGATTTAAATTTTTTTTATTTTGCATGAATGCTTTTTTTATATGAGTATATTTATCGTATAAGTATGATAACATTTATCTTTATCTTATAGTTGTTGTCTAATGTAGAAAATGTTCACCTCTAAAGTTATATTCCTAAAATGAAAGTTTTATAAAACCATTCTTACAATTGATGATAGCATTGATTGTGGCAAGGAAATGTCTTCCTAAGATGAATAGATTTTTTACTCAATGTTAATTACAGACTAAGTGTTTTATAGAAAAAAATCAATAGGAAATTAAAATTTATCAATTTAGAGTATAACACCTTTTAGTATCCACTTTGATCTTATGTATAACAATTAGCCAATCATAGCACCACAAATGTCGGTTTCACCTCCCCAAGTCTTAAATGAAGATAAATTAAATAAGGCAAGAGATTTACACTTAATCAAAGATCTAATAGAGCTTGGCTAAACTCTTATATCCTAATATAGCAAGTGACTAGGAGATATCGTAGATCTTTATGCTTTAGCAATGTTTTCTTCTCATTCAATGCACTCATTGCTTCATTAAGAATTCAATTTTCTTAACATGATGCTTCCTTTTCATATTGTATAGTCTTTGATTATCATGACATAAGTCAATACTATCTTAATCACATGTAACTAAGGAAAGTTAATATTGTTGCAAGTTTTCTAAAATCTTACCTTAGTTTTTAGAACTTTCCATCTAAATTTAAAGGCTTATAGGTAGGAATATAGAACGGATAGGGGTGGGTTTAAGTGAGCCATGCTTGTAAGGCTCAAGTTTTATGAGTTAACCCATAAAGGCTATATTTTTAATGTGCTAAAAATAATTAGCTTGTATTACCTTATGGTTAGCTCATAAGTTAGCCTACATAATTTGTAATTTACAAATTACATTAGGTTAAGTTATTAGGCTTTCAAACTATTAGGTCATTCCTATTATAACTAAAAGATATATATTATATATAAGGAGTGGTTCACGGGGTAACCTATACCTATGTGGACTCATTTGCATAGATAAGCTAACTTATTTAAGTCTTAAAAAACACCGACCTATATTTTTAGACTTTTATTGCACCACATCCTCAAAAATTGCAAACTTAGGCTTATTTTTACATCTCTACTTGAAGGAAAGGCACCTAAATCAAAGCTTTCTTTTACACTTTTTATATAAGAGCATTTTCAGTGCTACTTGTAGTAGTGGTGGTGTTTGCACTAGTCCATGAACTTAATGGAGTTGGTGTACTTAAGATTTTACCATTTTTACAAGCAATGGCATTGACTTTCTTAATATTTTTTGAGTCTAATGTAGAATTCTATGCAATTTGTTATCCTTTTAAGTTAGATTGAGGTTAAAAGGGGAATTTTCCTTGCTTTTATAGTAAGTATATTAGTTATTTTAGTGATTTAACTTTTAATATCCATGTTTTCTTCTATCACTTTAATGAGCACAATTTCAAACTTTTAATTAGTTTTTTATACATCCATGGATGCTTGTAAGGTTCATTTGAAAAGGATCCTATTAGTGGAGCACTGTATTGAAAGGAATAGTAAGACCTTAGTGGTTATGCCTTAGTTTTCCATTAACTATTGAATGATGTAGGTTGGTTGGAATTAGACTTCCAACTAAAGTTTAGGTAATTCCTTTAACCAAATTTGTATGTTTGTGAGTAGGGAGAGTAAAGTTTACTAAATATCTCTATAGCATTACATTATTCCTCATATAACTCTCCTTTCTCACTCAAGTAGGATAATTTTAGGTTAAATGTTTTGTCCTTCCATAAATAAAGCATATACCTTATGGCTTAACTAGTGTAACTATATAAGTGACTTTACTATCTTTGATTTTTAGGAACTCTAGCTCTTTAATTAAGGTTGCTAATCCAACTTTAATGTTATCTTCTTCTTTAGGATGATAGATTTTGATTGTTTATGGTTTATTGGTGCTATCACTAGGTTTACTCCAAGTGTGGGCTTTTTCAGTGAGGTCATTAGGGTAATATATGGCCTCTTCATGGTTTTCTTAAAAAAATTCATCATTACATGTCATTTTAATAAATTAATGCCTTGTAATTGTAAATCCTTTATAAAAATAGCTAAGTGCCAATTTTCATGCCTATAGTGTCGATACACATTTGACAAATCCTTAAACCTTTCTTAAGCTTGTATCAAGTTTTCATTATCTTTTTGAGAGAATGATAAAATCTAACTTTTTAAGCTAGTTGTTTTATGGTGTGGGAAGTATTTTTTAAAAAATACTTAGGCAATTTCTTCCCATGTGCCTATGAATTTTGTTTTTAATAAGTATAACTAGCTTTAAACTTTATATTTTAGGGAGAAAGGAAAAAATCTTAACCTAACAAAATTTAAAGTATTAGGTTGGCAATAAAGAAAGGCTACTACATCTTCAAATTGGCTAATATGCACATTTGGATTTTGATTGTATAAATCATAAAAAAATAAGCAAAAGTTGAATCATCTTGGACAAAAAAATGAATTATGGTGTATTAGGCTATGCGAGTAAGGTGCAAATGATCTTTTAAAAACCTAACAAGATTGTCCTCATGTTAGCTTATGGTGCAAGAATTAGAAGAAGATAAATTAGATGGTGTTTCATTTACCTGGTATTATGCTACTTCAAATTTAAATCTCCTTAAGAATTTTCCAAGTTTATCTCTAGGATGATACATGCGACCTAAATATTATCTTTTCTTTTCTTTCTTTTTTTAAAGGATCTAAAGGAAAACTTTTGAACAAGATTAAAAAGGAAAAATATACAAACTTTAAGCTAATAAAAAATAAGATGAAGGAAACCTAATTTTAATAGCACTTCCTTAATAACAATGTTAAATTTTGATTACATCTAAAATATTTTATGGCTACTGTAGTTTAAATTGAAGCATCAATCCTATAAGGAAGAGCTTAATAAATTAGCAAGTAAAACTTAAAACAACATATTAAAATTGTATGATAAGAACTTATTTTCATAGAATTTAAATATAAGAAAAGATTTTATAATATAAGAACAAGGCATTGAGATTCACTGCTATATTTCATATATTTATTTTGTACTTTGATTTAATTAAATATCAATTATTGTTTCACATCCTAAACAAACAATTGAAAGATATGTATATGAAATCCATATGAAATCATTATTGTTTCACATATGGATTTGATTCATAAAATATTAATTATGATGAATAAGAAATTTCTAAACGTATTATTAATCAATTACATGTTCTTGAATTCTATAACCTAAGGTAACTACATATTGAATAGGACTTTAGATGCATTTCATGAATTTATGAGTATATTATCCTTTAAGGATTAGAGCCTACTATCATTACTATTGTGGATCTTCTCAAAAGGAACAAAGCAAAAAGATTAAAGTCCAATATCTATTTGGTATGAATTAACACTTGTATTACTATAGAAGCTAATTTTGTAAAGATGATGCATGTTATGGTAACTTCTATCATTAGTCCTAATTTGAAAATTTTGTGTTTATTGTCATACTTTGACACAAAATATTTCCAAAATATAGTTGTTGAAATTTAGTTTCTTTGCATGAACAAACAAAATTCAAAAGATAATTGAATAACAACATTATACAGTACAATTTTAAAAGCACATATGGATTCCAATTCATTATAACGCATTAGCACATGAGTAAGAAAAGTTTACTAAGCAAATAAAATAAATTATAAATGTAATTTTTACAAGTGTTACCTTGTTATCAAGTAAATGCATTTCACTCCATTAACCTTACCTTAAATCTTTGAAGTGTGATTATCAAGCTTGAGCTCTAAGAATGAAACTATCCTCCTTATCCTTTCAATGAATTTACACTTATTATTCAATAGATGTTGTGGTAAGAAATTGAGATATGATCAATAATAAATTTTAAATAATGCACATAAATGATGTATAGATAACACAATTTGTTAGAAACAAATATTGTCTAACAATCAACCTCCTTATATAGAGTCCTTGACTCCTGATTTACTTAATCTTGGTAACTTTCTTTTAGTCTTACTTGTTTATATTAGATTTGTTGGAGAGTCATACTATTGAAGATGTATTGCAACTTATTTTGGTTTTAACTCATTATCTAATTTAAGGAATTTTGAAATGTTATTAAAAAACAAAAGGCTCAGCAAACTATATAAAATTCACCTTCCACACTTGTAGATGAAATTAATGTCCAAAGCTAAGGTCCGATTATCCAAAGTTCCTGGCCAAACACAAGCTTGTGATGAATTATAATCGGCCATAGCCATTCCACACCCACAAGAGATATCAACGACCCATAATTATTGAAGGGTTTTAATAAAGAAGCATTTTTTAAAATCAAGTCCCATTTCTATTTTGTGTAAGAAGAGATTAAGAGGGCTTGGCATAAAGAAATTAGGGAAAAGGAAAAATATAAGAAAATTGAACAAAGGATAAAATTAGTGTATAAAAAAAAAGACAACAAGGTATTTCGGCAATATAATTGTAATTATAATCTTTATAATATCATAATCTTTTATCTTTTATTTATAACAGTCTTTAGTTGTCTTGTATATCATATTTCTTAGATGAGTATAGGTTTCCGGTGTTTATCTTATTAGCAACACAATAGGATAAATAACTCTCATAAATATATTTATAATTTGTAATAATATAATAATATTTTGCTTTGTATATAGAAATAAAAAAAATTGAACCAATTTTCATACAAACACTAAATTTTAATATTATAATTTACATTAATATAATATAATAATTTATAACTAGAGTTGCCATCCGTGCAAAGCACGGGGGCTAATATTTTTTATTAAAATAAAAAAAAATTATAAAAATATTTAAAATTAATTTGTTACAATTATTTTGCAATTATATGACATAATTTATAAATTATGAAAATTTTAAAATATAATATAAGTGTAAAAAATAGAATATGTAATTCAATAATTTAATTAAATTAGATCTTTAATTTATTTATAATATATTTATAGTGAAAAGAAAATATTATTATATTCATACAACTCAAAGAAATAGAATCAGTGTTTGAGCTATGTAACCTTGATAAAATTTGAATGCAAGACTATTTAATTTCAAATATAGTACTCAAAAATTAATATTAAGAAAATATTAAAAAATTTTAAACACATGAATTTGATTTTAATTTTTAAATGTTTTTATTAAAAATAGAATATACAAGTATATAATTTGATCGATACTTTCTATATCAATTTTTTAACTTATTTAAGATATTTTTATAATCCAATTAAATATATCATGTTATGTATACATTATTTAGTGATATTAATATTTAATTTATAAACCATAGTGACGGACATAAAGAGAATATGCCATTAAACAAATAAAAAAATGATGGTAAACTAAAAAGTAACATAAAATTAGAAAAAGAATATATAATTAAGTAATTCAATTAAATTAAAATTTTAATATTTTTAAGAGGATAATAATAATGATAACAAAAATAAAATATATTTTTTTGTGTAGATATTTCTTAATAATATTAACGTTTAACCATAAAGAATGTGACTCTATTATCAAGTAATATAAAAGCTAAAAATAAAATAGATTATATATTTTAGTAATTTAAATCTTATAATGAAAAATAAAACTTATCAAATAATATTTATATTATTTAATAATATTAACTATTAGGATGAATATAAAAAAATGTAATAAAGTATAAAAAAGAAAATGAAACAATATATGAATTATAAAACTTTAATGAAATCCTATGATGCATATTTAATTTAAAAATATATTATTTAAAAGTTGATATCCAAAAACCACTGATAAAATTTCAATAAAAAATTTGATTTTAATTTTAAAATATTTTTAAATATTAAAAAGTAATTCATTATTTCAATCAATAGATTTATATTAAATATATGAATTATTTAAAATATTTTATAATAAAAATAAATATAATGTGTTATATTTAAAATTTTTTGTGACATTAAAGTATGGTTATAAATACTAGTCATGGACAAGAAAAAGTAGAGCAAATAAAAAGATGAGAAATAATAAGTAAATTGTCAAATAATATAAGTTAAAAATAAAAATATATGGTTAAATCATTTATTTAAATTAATTATTTTAATTTAATTAGAATATTTTTATAATAAATGGTATATATATTTCTTAATTATATTAGTATCTAAGTTGAAAATAACATATATGAACACATAAAAGGAAAAGAAGAGAAATATGCTATAGAGCAAATAAAAAATAGAAACATAATGGGTGAGGTGTAATATAATATAATATAATATAATATAATATAATATTTAGTTAAACAATTCAATAAAATTAAATATTTTAACTTATTTAAAAAATTATAACAAATATTATGTTTTACATATATTTTTTAGTGATATTTAAGTTATAAATAATAGAAGTGAACATGAAAAAAGAAAAAGAAGAAAAATATGTAACACAACAAATAAAAAAGAGGAACAATAAAAATTGTAAAATAATATAATAATTAAATATATATATATATATATATATATATATATATATATATATATATATATATATATATATATATATATATAAACTTAAGTAATTTGATTAAATTAATTTATTTAAAATATTTTTATAATAAAAATAAAATTTATTATTTGATCAATATTTGTATTAAGTTGTAAATATTACGAATAAACTTGAAAAAAATACAACAAAGTAGAAAATGAATAGTCATAAGTTGTAAAACCTTGATAATCCAAATATATTAATTTTAAACACAGTGCTTAAAAATTAATATAAAAATTTTAAATAAATAAATTTGATATTAATTTTCATATTTTTTTAAGTAATAGAACATATTATTAATTATTTTGATTACTACATTTTATATTAATATTTATAATAAAATTAAAATATGATGTTATATTTATACTACCTTTTGAAATTAACGTCAAATTATAAATAATAATACTGAACATATAAAAAAATAAAAACATAAAATAGAAGAAATAAAAAGAAAGGAAAGTAATATAAGATTTAAATATAGAATATATAGTGAAGTAGTTTAATTAAATCAAATCTTTTAACTTATTTAAATTATTTTTATAATAAAAATAAAATATATAATTTTTTATAGATATTGATGCTTAAATTATAAATAATATGAGTAAATATAAAAAAAGAAGAAAAGTATGTCATGGAGTAAATAAAATAATAGCGATAGAGTAAATGAGTTATAAAATAATATAAGAGTTATAATTCAATATATAGTTAAGTAATTCAATTAGATTTAACTTATTTAAATACATAACTTACTTAAAAATAAAATATATTGTGTTATATCTAAACTACTAAATAATTGGCATTCTAATTAAGTTATAAATAATATAAGTGGATATAAGAAATGTAGTAAATTAGATAAAAAAAGAAATGAGATGTATAATATTTAATGGAGTAATAGAACAAATAAAAAGAAGAGAAAATATATAATAATTTAAAGGTAATAAAAATATAAGTTCAATAAAATTGGATCTTTAATTTATTTAAAATATTTTTGTAATAAAAATAAAATATATCATATTATATTTATACTATTTTGTAATATCAATATTTATAATGTAATTAATAGGAGTGAATATAAAAAATAAAGTAAATAAAAAATAATAAGTATATAACATAATGGTGTAATATAATAAATAAAAATAATAAAAATTATATAAGAATTTGAAAATAATGAAAATAAAATAAACATAAATATACGTAAAATAGGAAGGGAAAAAGGGGAAAAAGGTAATAGGAAGACTTTTGTTTCAGGCGGGAAAAGAGTAAGAGAAGAGGAATCAAAAGTTGACATGTGTTTGTTGTCTTGGACAAATAAAACTCTCTTAGAATAGATAAAATAGAATAGATTTATTTATTATAATATAATAACACTAAGACTGTTGCTCCGTATAAAAAATTAAAAATACTTTAAATATTCCTTACATAAATACTAAATTGTAATAAAAAAATTTAAATTTGGAAGTTCACTTAAATATTGCATCAGTAACATAATGACACTTAAAACTTCAAAAAGTTAAACTTGGAGGATCCTTAAAAGATGAACTACTAATAAAATGTTAAAAAATGAACTGCTGATAAAATGACAAACGATAAAAGTTGGAAGTTTATCTGAAAGATGAACTACTAACGGAGAATGAAATACGATAAAAAGATTCATATGTATGAATATATCAAATTATTTATATAAATTATTATTTAGGAATAAAATTAACTATTTAATATAACTTATTAATCATTTTATTATTGCTATATAATTTTAAATAAAACTAATAATTTTGTCACTATTAGAATGACACATAGAAAAAGCGACAAACATTGCTTTTTATATTTTATATAAGATAAGAAAAGATTAGGCTTAGGTTTAAATATTTAAAATTAGTCAATTCAGCTTGATTCTATATTTATATTTTTTATATATTATATGACACTTAGCTTAATTATAAAGAATTAATATATATATGATAATTTTTTCTCAAATATATATTAATTAAATATAATATATATAAATTATATATTATAATTATAATATATATATATAGTATGTCTTGTCCGATTTTAAGTTTTCACTATATTATATATATTAAAATATTAGAACTTGGTTGTGGAGAGCTTCTTAACTCAATTAACTTCTAATATTTTTGAAGATTTTGTGCTTTAATTCTGATTTGTGTGTATATTTAATAATTTAATTACTTTTATATATATATATATATATATATATATATATATATATATATATATATATATATATATATATTTATTTATTGTGTAGAACCCGTCTAAACACAGTTGGGTTTAGGCTTCCCTTTCAAAAGGAGGATGAGACTGGGGATAGGAAGAATGAGAGAAAAATATATATATATATATATATATTTATTGTGTAGAACCCGTCTAAACACAGTTGGGTTTAGGCTTCCCTTTCAAAAGGAGGATGAGACTGGGGATAGGAAGAATGAGAGAAAAAAATGCAGCTCAGACCAAGTGCAGACAAAGTATTAATGCCTTAATATAATCCTGGCCTTTCGTAACTCAACTTGATTTTTGTACACGCCCCTGTAGTAGTAGCAATATTGCACACATATATCGTACTTAGATTTGAGAATTAAAATTAGAAATTTAATTTTTTAAAAATTTTAAATTTGATAAGTTAAAATATTTTATTTAATAATGAGTAAATAGAATTTACGAATTATTTAAATATTATAACTAAAAAATTTAAGTTATCAAATTTGATATTTTAAATTTAATCAAAATAAATATCATTTTATAAATTTAATATTTATTCTTAAATTACTATATTGATAATCATTTTTCATTTGTGAAAATTAAGCAAAATTATCAATTTTTAATATAAAATTTTAAAATTTCTAATATTTGTTAAATGCTTTATCCAAACATAAGACAAGTAATTATTTTTAATAAAAATTAAAAAATAGATAATTTTAAATTTAAAAATTATTTTTGATTTATTATTATTTATCAAATTTTGAACCTCTAATTCTATTATCAAAGGTTGTTGTATTGCACTTTATCCTCTTTAAACATGGTGATGCAATCTGGAGGAGAATTGACACCCTAGTATTCAGTTGTAAAGACCGTGCGTGTAAGTGTTGGGCTCTGGCTTCCGCTTGAGCGCGAATACTTTCCCCTTCAATAAATCAACCATTGCTAAGCCCGACTTGTTATGCTGAGCCCATCAGCCCCCTCTGTCTTCCTTCTGCCCTCCAAAACTGGAATTTCGTAGTTCCCACGAGTCCTTGCTTTCGTCACCCTCTTGCGCTGCTTGCCGATTTTCCGCGGAGAAACAGAGAAAGAAAGAGGAAGAATGAAGTTTTCCGTGAAGGGATGGAACAGTAGTGCTCGTGTAGGAGCATTGGAGATTGGAAACTGCCCTGGTCCTATAGAGACTCCTGCTCTTCTTCTCTCTACCCGCAAAGGGCTGCCGCATTTTATATCGCCTGACCTTCTCTATTCTCTGCCTTCCCCGGATTCCCATCTCCTTCAAGTTAGTCCTCTCCACTTGTAAGCTTTCAATCACGCTAGCCCTTCTCTTGTTTTCTTTATTAATATTCATAAATAATCCTTATTGATTATTTCTTGACTTAAAGTCAATGATTTTGTTCTGAAAATGTTCATGGGCATCTTGAATAACAACTGTGCAATGCTTTTACTAGTGGTCATTATATGGTGGCAGTGTTTATGGCCTTTGGTATAATATATGAAAATAATGGAAAGGGAACCTGACCTTCTAAACTAAGTAGCAGATTTATATGCTCTAAGTTAGAGATTTCTGTAATTATAAATTTGGTTTTGAGTTGTTACCTCTTTGTTGTGTCCTTTTGCAGCTTGGAAGGACTTTCTACAAATACTATATCAAAATTAGGAGGGCTTCATCAAATGCTTAATTTACGTCAATATGGAATTGCAGCTGTTATGAGAGATTCTATTTATTGCCTTCCCGAGTTTAGTGCAAGTAGCAAACTTGGAGCTTCTTTTGAGACTCCTTGTGGTCGATTCTTGGTAATATAAACATGACTTACTGGCTGCATCAATTTTTTGTCTGTTTGTGATTTAAGTATTTGTGAGTTTGATGAATGTTTTGAAATTGACTAGATTAAACCCAAAGAATATGTTGAAATGATTTCTTGCATGAAGCCAAATATATGGGCTACTTTGGCTGATGAAGTACCTGCTTGGGTGTCAGATAAGAGGAACAAAGCCTCTGTGGATCGAACTATCAGATGGCTTGATGATTGCCTGGCATTGAATATGGTAAAGGAGAATTTATTTTCTTCTCTAATTATGACATAATTAGTATTCTGGACTTCATTAGTCCAAAAAAATGTATGAAGTTTACATTATCAATTTTGTTGTGGGTTTGATTATTTAAGGAAAAAAAGTTGCAAAATAAAAAATGAATGGTTTTTTTGAAAAGGAACTGTTACAAGCTTCCAGAATAAATTTTCAAGTTTTAACCTAACTTAATTTTTCATTATTAAAAATTGGTTGTTTTCCCTTCAGGTTTCATAAATATCATTAGGTAGGTTTTTTTTTTTTCCTTGTTGTTATGGGCTTTGATTGATATGTTGAGTCCATCATAGGATGTGGTACCTTACATGGTTCTCACTTCTCTCAGAATTCACTTGTTTTAAGAATGTTAATAATAGAAAGGCTGCTGATCTTTCTCCGTTATTGGGAAGTGTGCATTTGTCACATTTGTCCACCTTGATCTTTCTTTTAGTATCTGATTCAAAACTGAACAGCTCAAAATTTTTTGTTTTTCAAGTATTTTGCAAAGTCAAGCTGTCAAGGTTGGTTTTTAAGACTTGTTGGGAAGTTGTACTTGTAGAATTAATATGAATGGTCAAACAGATTTATAGGAATTACAAGGTCTTTTGTCCTGATGTTTGTCTGGTGACTTTTTTTGAGTTCATAGACAGGTAGTCTTTTGATTTTTATTGCATTTTGAGGTTTCATGGCAGTTTTGGCATCTGCCTGTTACAGTTTTTATAAGCATTAGGTTTTCTTTGTACATTTACTTGTCTGTAGTGTATAGATTATAGTACCTTGAGATTTTAGAAGGGTTCTATGGTATATTTTGGAGAGTTCTCTTCATGCAGGTTTTAGTGCTTATGGTTGGGGTCAAATACTGGAGTTTTGAGGATGCATTCTTCTGTCTCACTTCTTACAAAAGCTTTTTATTTTTTCATTGTTTCTCCATAGAGTCTCTCTCTTGGGGCATTGAAAAGCTTTTATGAGCTAATGTCTTTTTTCCGGTTTTCTTGGTGGCTTCAGAAAATTCCATTTCCTCCTGTGTATGTCTCTTCTTTCTCCATCAATATATTTTTACTTTACCCATTATTCTTGGAAACACCCATCCCCTTTCTTTTGTGTCTCACTTGGATCAGTTGATGATTGGTGAATTGTTACTATTATGAGGTCAAATATCAGAGAAGAGATAGATTTACTGTCTTGGGGTGCGTGATGACTAATTTGGTTTCTTTTTCTTGAAGAAAAAAAGAATGACCGCTTTGGTTCTTAATTTTATGTGAAGTGACATTGTGTACCAAGCCTTGAAAGATGTTATTAATATTTGTGACATATACTTGCACTAATTTCCAGAGCACAAAAAACATCTGACAATGTTTGATCAATTCCTACTAAAGTTTTCTACCTTGTGGTTGTAAGGTTGGTTATGAGTTATTGATCTCTACAATGAGTTAATGGTTCAAGCTTATCTGCAATGTGAATCATTTGAGATGTTTCTGCAAGATTTTTGATTTCTTCATGGGTTTAAGATTGTTAATTGGCTGTGCATTATACTAATTGGTATGTATTGATTGATCTCCCAAAATTTAGGCAGGTGGAGCTGTCTTTGGAGCCATTGTTGGGGGGGCAAATTTAGAAGAACGGAAGCGATGTGCAGAGGAAGTAACAAAGCGAGATGTATCAGGTTTTTTGTTCTCCTTCGTCTTTTTAGTAGAATATCTGTAACTTAGCACAGTATTTATATCTTTTATGTCTTTCACTGTATTTTATTTATTATTCTCTTTTTGATGAATATCAGTCAATAGCCTTTCACATCTGTAGTTCCTTTGTATTGTAGTTTTCTTTAGTAAATATGCCTTTATACTGTTAACTGCTTTCTCTTCCCATAAAGGAATATAACCCATTTATTTTTTCTTTAAAAAAAAAAAATAGGATGTGGGGAATTGGATATCTTCACAATATTATTTATTACCAAATCAGGTGGCCACAAAAACGTGGTTATAAAAATATGAAACTTATGTTGTCATGAGTTCATACAATTATATCAGTGTTTCGAATATTATGCAAGACTTCCGGACTTGTATATGATTGATAAAAATATATGTACTGCAGCAAAAATGTCTTATCTATGCAATATATAACAAATTCTTAATTTTTCTCCAACTCCAACACTAGAGAGCCTTGACGGGATGGCAAATGGATAATGTGATGTTTAAATTATCTCCAACAAAATTGATAATCATCATTACTTATTTTACTGTTTAAGGGCGGACCTTCTTTATATCTTTCTTACTTCACCAAACATTAAAAAAGGGGATGTTCTTCTGGTATTTAGTGCTTTTTAAAGTGTCTGGTACTGTAAGTTTATGACTAATAAAATAAAATAAAATTGTGACAGTGTGTGCAGTCTACTATTTTAATGTTATGTTAAAGTTTTAATTCAGTTCTTAAAAAATAAAAAAAAAATTCTAAAATAAGATATTTAGTTACTGAAATGGTTAACCACATTTCTGTCAAAAGAAAGTGTTAGAATTACATTATAGGAAATTATCTTTGATTGATTATGATTGATTCTATGGCTTGGGCTTGCTTGTTTTACACCCAATGTTAAGGGTATATTTTTTAGGAGCTCTATATAAATAGAGCATTAGGATTAATTCTTTAATTGCATTCAAAAAATATATTATTCACCAATATATTCAGAGTTCTCTCTAGCCTTTCTACTTCCTCTTTTCTCTAAAACCCTAATTATCTTTCAACATGATATCAAAGTAGTATCATCCACAGGCCTTGTGGGTTATATCACTTTTGATGCAACACCCATCTCATATTGCCGTGTTTCTGCTTCTGCTATAGCTTACTCTATCATTCCTTTATCCTTTCAATAATTCACTGTTTCTCTGTTTCTGATTCTGCTGCTGTGTTGTGTTAGGAAACCCCCAATAAAAAGGGTTTATATTAGAAGAAATAAGAAAAGACAGGAATAACAGAATAACTGAAAGACAAGAATAACAGAATTCTGTAAAGCAACAGAATAAGGGGACCAGGCAGCCTTATAAAAGGGGGTAGCGAGAGAGAGGCAGGGAGAGAAAAAAAAAGGAAAGTTAGAGAGGGAGGGAACCAGGGCTCTCCAATTCCCTAGACTGTACAACATTGTCTCTAATCCTTGAGCAGTAAAGCTGTTACTGTCAGGATTCCATTCTTGATAACAAGACTCATCTTTTCTTCATTCTTCTTTAGTTTCCTATTCTTTTCTGAACCAGTCTATCAATTGGTATCAGAGTATCCACGATCTTGGGAGCCAAGATAGGATCTTGGGAGCCAAGATAGAATCTTGGGGAGCCAAAGATAGGATCTTGGGAGCCAAGATAGAATCTTGGAGGTCTTTCATGGTCCGATCAAAGATGGAAGCTAGACTAGAGACTCTAGAAAGGACATTTGAAGGATGGAGGCGAAATCTTGCAGAAGAACAGGAGGTGAGGACAACCAGGCAAGAGTTGAGCGATGCAAGGCTGAAAAGAGTGGAAGAGCTGCTGGAAACCTTGGTGAATCACTCGGCCAGAGGACCAACCCCAGAATCTACTGCAAACACTGGAGGAAGAAGGGAAAACGACCCAGAAACAGAACCAGCAGAGAGGAGAAATAAAGAAATAATGGAAGATCGCTGGAGGAAGTTGGAGCTTCCGCTATTTTCAGGAGAAGACGCCTATGGGTGGGTGAACCGCTTGGAGAGATACTTTCAGATCAAAAGGGTGAATGATGTAGAAAGATTGCAAGCAGTCTTGATAGCCATGGAAGGCAAGGCCCTCAGCTGGTACCAATGGTGGGAAGCTAATTCTCCAGGCCCTCAGCTGGTACCAATGGTGGGAAGCTAATTCTCCAAACCCCACCTGGGAAAGATTCAAGACAGCAGTGATCCGACGCTTTCAGCCTGCCATGATGCAAAATCCATATGAGTTGCTATTAAGCCTGAAACAAACCAACACCGTGGAAGACTTCAGAGAGAAATTTGAAATGTACGTAGGGCCTTTAAGAGGAACGGATCAAGAATATCTCAAAGGTATCTTCCTAAATGGGCTTAGAGAAGAGATCAAGGCTGAGCTCAAGCTGCACCCAGCAACCACTTTAGAAGATATGATGAACACTGCCCAAATGATAGATGAGAAAAATCACGCTCTATCCAGAAGCAGTGGGGTCATGCGGAATTTCGGCAAGCCAGAGTTTAAGGGACTACCAGCAGCAAGAACCGTCTCTTATGAGGTAGGAAGGAGAGGGAACTCTCAAGTAAGCTCCTCAAATGGCAGCAGAGTAACAGATTCAGCTAGCAACAGAACCGTAAGAACAGAAAGAAGCCGAATAGGAGGATTTCGGAAGCTGTCTGATGCTGAATTACAAGAGAAAATAAAAAAGGGTCTATGCTTTAGATGTGATGAGAAGTTTGGCCCAGACCATAAATGCAAGAACAAGCAATTTAGAGTAATGCTGGTCCAAGAGCAAACGGATGAAGAGGAAATGAATGAACAAGATACTTCAGGAATTCTGGAACAGCAAGAGGACAGCTATAAGGTAATGCAACTCTCCCTAAATTCAATGGCTGGATTTACCTCAAAAAATTCCTGGAAGTTGTGGGGCACCTTAGGGAAAAGAAGGGTAATTGTGCTGATTGATTGTGGAGCCTCTAACAACTTTATATCTAAGGAGCTGGTAGAGGAACTCCAATTACCCATGGTAAAAACACCCACTTATTCAGTGGAAGTAGGGGACGGACGCAAAGTGGGATGTCAAGGCATATGCAAGGGCTTAACCTTGCAATTACAGAACATGGTGATCCAACAAAACTTCTACTTATTCAAATTGAGAGGAGCTGAAGTGGTCCTAGGTCTAGAATGGCTAGCTGGACTAGGAGAAATAAAGGTTGATTTCGGCAAACTACTGCTACAAGTAAAGGTAGGAGAAAGCATACAAGAGATCAAGGGAGATCCAGCATTGTCCAGAGCTCAAGTTTCCATCAAATCATTAGAGAAAGTCTTGAAAAATGAAGGGCACTGTCTCCTGTTGGAATATAAAGCAATAGCAGAAGACAAGGAAGAAGTCAAACCAGCTCCAACAGCCGTAGAGACCCTCCTCATTGAATTCGATGATGTATTCCAAGAACCCCGAGGGCTACCACCAACCCGGAAGCATGATCATGCTATCAACCTGAAGGGAGGAGCAACCATTCCTAACATCAGACCTTACAGGTATCCCCACTATCAGAAATCAGAGATAGAAAAGCTAGTAAATGAGATGCTAGAGGCTGGAATAATTAGGCCTAGCACCAGCCCGTATTCTAGCCCTATTATCCTAGTCAAAAAGAAAGATGGAGGATGGCGCTTCTGTGTGGATTATAGGGCCCTCAACAAGATCACAGTGGCTGATAAATTTCCCATTCCTGTCATAGATGAACTGCTGGATGAATTAGGAGGTGCTGTTGTATTTTCTAAGATTGATCTGAAATCTGGTTATCACCAGATTTGCATGAAAGAGGGAGACATCGAAAAGACAGCCTTCCGCACACATGAAGGACATTATGAGTTCTTAGTTATGCCATTTGGCTTGACTAATGCACCTTCTACATTTCAGTCACTGATGAATGAAATATTGAAGCCTTATCTGAGGAAATTCGCTCTAGTCTTCTTTGATGATATCCTAATATACAGCCCTAGTGATGAAGCCCATTCAACACACCTCAAGACTGTTTTGCAGACACTCAGAGAATATGCCCTGTTTGCTAACAAAAGGAAATGCACATTTGGCCGGCCCAGCTTAGAATACCTGGGCCACATCATTTCAGCTGAAGGAGTAGTAGCCGACCCCAAAAAGATTGAAGCCATGTGGTCATGGCTGGTTCCCAAAGATGTAAAAGGATTGAGGGGATTCTTAGGAATAACTGGGTACTATAGGCGATTTGTCCAAAACTATGGCCAAATTGCTAAACCTCTAACCCAATTATTGCAGAAAGATAGTTTTAAATGGAGTGAAGAAGCCCAAACAGCATTTGAAAAATTAAAAACTGCAATGACTCTACTTCCAGTACTAGCAGTCCCAGACTTTTCCAAACCTTTTGTGGTAGAAACGGATGCTTCTAGCAAAGGGATAGGTGCAATTCTATTACAAGAAGGCAAACCATTAGCCTTCCTAAGCCAAGGGTTATCCGAAAAAGCCCAAAGCAAATCTGTGTATGAAAGGGAATTAATGGCAGTAGTACTGGCAGTCCAAAAATGGAGACACTACTTAATGGGGCAGCATTTTATCATAAGAACAGATCAGCAAAGCCTAAAGTATTTCAATGACCAACGGCTCCTAGGTGAAGAACAATTCAAATGGGCCTCCAAACTGATTGGACTTGACTTTGAAATCCAATATAAACCAGGAAAAGAAAATTCAGCAGCAGATGCCCTGTTAAGAAAAATGACCTTTGAAATTGTGACAGTGCTGCAGTGTAATCACTTTGAAAATTGGGTAGAAGAGGCACATAAGGATGAGAAGCTGAGTGGTATTATCCGAGACCTATTAATTGATGCAAATTCACACGGGGGATACCAACTTCAAGGAAATAGACTGTTTTTCAAGGGGAAACTGGTACTGCCAAAAACTTCTCAAATTCCTATCCTTATGGCAGAATTTCACAACTCTCCAATGGGTGGCCACTCAGAATACTTCAGAACCTATAAAAGACTAGCAGCTGTGGTGTATTGGGAAGGAATGAAGCACGACATTCAACAATTTGTCTCTACCTGTGATACTTGCCAACATAACAAATATGAGACATTGGCACCAGCTGGACTCCTACAACCCTTGCCGATTCCTCAACATATTTGGACTGAAATCTCCATGGATTTCATTGGAGGACTACCTAGAGCTAAAGGCAAAGATACTATCATGGTAGTAGTAGACAAATTCACTAAATACGCTTATTTTATAGCACTCAGTCATCCCTTTACAGCCAAGGATGTTGCCACAGTATTTTTGAAAGAAGTAGTGAGACTTCATGGTTTTCCTACATCCATCATTTCAGACAGAGACCAAATTTTTCTTACTAAATTTTGGAAGGAACTCTTCAGATTGGCAGGTACCAAGCTGAAATTTAGTTCAGCATACCATCCTCAAATGGATGGGCAAACAGAAGTGGTTAACCGCTGCCTAGAGACTTATTTGCGGTGTGTAACAGGGACTAGACCCAAACAATGGCCAGAATGGCTAAGTTGGGCAGAGTTCTGGTTCAATACAAATTACAGTAGCACCACCAAAATGACCCCCTTCAAGGCTCTTTATGGTCAAGATCCTCCTATACTTTTAAAAGGGACCACTATTCCTTCCACTGTAGAGCAAGTCAATAAGCTCACAGAGGACAGGGATAATATGCTAGCAGAATTGAAGGCCAACCTTCTCAAAGCCCAGGACCGGATGAGAGCACAAGCTAATCAGCACCGCCGGGAGATAGAATTCCAAGTGGGAGATTGGGTTTATCTCAAACTTCAACCCTACCGTCTTAAGACCCTAGCTAAACGGCCAAATGAAAAACTCAGCCCCCGGTTTTATGGTCCTTTTCAAGTGCTGGACAGGATTGGAAAAGTTGCCTACCGACTACAACTTCCAGAAACTAGCCTCATACATCCTGTCTTCCATGTGTCCCTACTGAAGAAGGCTTTACCTCCTCAAACCAGTCCTCAACCTTTACCTCCTATGCTATCAGATGAGTGGGAGCTACAGGTTACACCGGAACAAGTGTTAAACACCCGAGAGGCTGTTAATGGAGAGCTGGAAGTCCTAATCAAATGGCTCAACCTACCGGAGTGTGACAGTAGCTGGGAATCCGCAGCCACCATTCAAGACACTTTTCCGGATTTCCACCTTGAGGACAAGGTGGCACTTTTGGGGGGGAGTATTGTTAGGAAACCCCCAATAAAAAGGGTTTATATTAGAAGAAATAAGAAAAGACAGGAATAACAGAATAACTGAAAGACAAGAATAACAGAATAACTGAATTCTGTAAAGCAACAGAATAAGGGGACCAGGCAGCCTTATAAAAGGGGGTAGCGAGAGAGAGGCAGGGAGAGAAAAAAAAAGGAAAGTTAGAGAGGGAGGGAACCAGGGCTCTCCAATTCCCTGGACTGTACAACATTGTCTCTAATCCTTGAGCAGTAAAGCTGTTACTGTCAGGATTCCATTCTTGATAACAAGACTCATCTTTTCTTCATTCTTCTTTAGTTTCCTATTCTTTTCTGAACCAGTCTATCATGTTGCCGCATCTGCCATCTCCAGTTGGTCTGTTTCCTGGTGAGTTGAAAGCACCACAGTTCTCAGCAGCTCCTTGCCAGTCAACCACTGGAGAAGGAGAACCATCAAATTCTGGCCATCCAGGCCACTACAGTCCGCAGCTATTTTGCTGATTTCCAGGAGCAATTTGATCTCTCCAACGCATAAGTCCTCATCATCGGCACTTCTGCCTTCTTCAGTTGCCTCCTTCCCAGCATCATATCATCTCACCACCAACACCATATGTTTGGTAGCCTCCTGCCAGCCACTGCCGTCGTTTGACCACCCACTGCTATAGTTTGCTTCACTTTTGTACTTTCCTGGCCCCAATCTGCCTTCTCCAGTGAGAATGAGTTCTCATTGCCGGCTCCATTGTGATAGGCAACAACCAATCTACTAGAACCTAGAGTTCTGCTACTGTTTGCCACCGCACAGGCCACTGCTTTGCCACTCATTGCCACCATTTGTCCAGGCCCGTTTTCTGTTGGTTTGTTTATTGCTTTTTTCTGCTAGTTTGTTCTTGTTTCTTGTTTTTGTTTCATTAGCTTTAACCATGACATCCCTTTATAGGGGTGGGCAAACATGGTCCAGCTTGGACCCAATCCAGAATAAATAGGACTTGGACTTGGAAGCTAGCCCCCAAGGGTCAGGTTTGGGTTTGCATATTTAAAATTGAGCTGGCCTGCATTTGGCCCTATTTTATATTTATATATTAAATTATTTATTATATTATATGTTTAATATACATATCATATATTTTGTGATACAAATCTCAATCATAAAGAATTAGTATATGTATATGATGGTCTTTTCAGTAATATTTTTTCTTTATTTTATATAATAAATATAATATATATGGATATATAAATATACTCTATATGTTTGTAGGATTTAATTATAATGTATATTAAAATCTTAAAATTGAACTAGGCTTGGGTATAGAAAGTATGAAAAAAATCTGGACCAGACCAAATTTAGGCTAAGCAAAAATATCTTAATATTTAGATAAGCTTGGTCCGAAGCTGGCTCAGCCTAATTTTTGCCCACCTTATCTGTCATGTCAGATCCTTTGTTGCAACAGTTCTCTTTTGTGTTGTAACGGCAGTCTTGTGTGTTGATGTTCATTCCAGCAGCACTTATTTTGGTGTCGAGGACTGTCTGGAAGTATTGTGTGTTGATGTTTGTTCTGGTAACACTTATCTTTTGTGTTGACGGTCATTCTGGCAGCTGGTATTTATTCCAACAACGCTTCTTTTTGTGTTGACAGTTGTTTTGACAGTGCTTCTTCATCAATAATCATTTTGACACTTATGAGATCATTTTGCAATCAGGGGGAGTTGTTGGCATGTTGTGTCCATTGCAAGCTGTTCTTGTAGTTTGAAGATTTTTCAAGTTTTCTTTATTAAGTTATGTTGCATTTTAAGGGGTTTTAATTTTTGTTGCAAGCTTAAGCTTATTCCACGCTAAAGTTTGAGGTGGAGTTTTAGAATTATATTACAGAAAATTATCTTTGATTGATTATGATTGATTCTAGGGCTTGGGCTTGTCTTGTCTAGCATCCAATGTTAAAGTTATTAGAATCTTTATATTTCTTAGGAGCTCTATATAACTAGAGCAATAGAGTTGAAGTCTTTAATTGTATTTGGAGAATATATCCTTCAACAATAATTGAGAGTTCTCTCTAAACCCACTGCTATAGTTTGCTTCACTTTTCTACTTCCCTTTTCTCTAAACCCTAATTGTGTTCCAACAAAAAAAAAGAAGTGTAATTGCAACCTTGTTCCTCCAATTGTATAGCCACCTTTCCACTTTCTTATGCTAATTTTCAGCTCCACCATAAACATAGTTAGGCTTTGGAAGCTATACTTTGAACCTTGCTACAATAAGATCTATGAATGTCTTCACGGATGTTAGATTACTATCTTAACTTTTCTTGCTAATAGACATTGGGTCTAGATCAAAGATCACAGTCTTGTGGAGGAAATTTAAAATAAATTGACTTATTAGAGATACATTGAGTGGTATATACGAGAGAAGATGATGACTACGCAAATAACGGATACATATTTGAATCTGAAGTTTATTTCCATCTAAAAGAAACAACAGTGCAACCACTAATATAAAATTTTGTAAGCAAAATTGAAATTTTCTGTAAATCAAAATTGACAAATTGCGAAATTCTTCTATTAATGTGATCCTACTTTTAATATTTTGAAGTAAATTAGAGGCTTTTAATGAAGATATAAAAAACTTAATTAGTCTATTTTCTAAATAGGTTGCCCAATAAAATAGATGGTGCCACATCACTTAAAGTATTGCATGCTATGTTTTTTTCTCCTAGCACCATAGAATTCTACTTAAAAAATATTAGGATTTGGAGAACTGAAAAAGATATCACAACACTATGTTAGAATCAAGCTGATATGAGGATGTGATTATAAAAAAATATGAAACTTACATTGTCATGAGTTATAATGATTATATCAGTGTTGGATATGTAAGCAAGAGTGCCACGCATGTATTTGATACAGATACATGTATAGCAGCATAAGTGCTGTATCTAATCAACATAATACATATTTTTTTATTTCTCAACTCCAACACAGGACAACCTTGACGATAAATGTAATATGTGATGTTCAACATACATTATCTCCAGAAAAATTGATAATGTCCATTACTTAATTTACTTTTTTAAATTTTCTTTATCTCTTTCTTATTCTTGTCATTTTGAATGTGTATAAGTATTCTACTGGGAAAATACATTAAAATGAGCTGTTAATTATTTATGAAGGTTATTGGATTGGAGGCTTTGGGCTTGGGGAGAGCATCAATGAACAAGCTGCTTTTCTTAGTGCTGTTATGGTAAGATTTTGTCTCCTAAGATTGCAAGACTGTCTGTGTTTTTGCAATTAGTTAACTACCAAGGTTGAACTATTTAGCTTTAACAATTACACAACAGAGTCATATTTGACTAAGAGTACATTATTATTACTAATTTTGACATGAATAAATTTACTAGAAAGACTATTCTAGGCTTGTTTGGTATTGTGATAAAACGATTGATTATTGATGAGTTCGAGTGTTTAACTTGATTTATTTTTGGTACAACGTTTAGTAATCATTGATTTTCTTGAGAGAGAATCAGTGTTAAAGGCTTTTAGTAAGTGAAAAATCATGACTAAATAATGAACTATCTTTTGTGGCTTATTTTTTTAATTTTTTTTCTCATTAAAAGCCTTCACACTAATTATCTTTCAAAAAAAAAAAAATCAATCATTATTAAAACTCATGCCAAATATAAATTCAATTTACACACTACAATTAATCAATAATCACTTATTTTCATCACTATGCTAAACAAACCCTATGTTGTTTTCTAGTTGTCCTATAGTTTTTGCTTGAAATTCCCCATTTGGCTTCAATGATGGCCTGTTAGCTCATCATACAAACTTGCAGCTGATTTTTTTTTTTTCTTTAAAGAGGTTCTTGGGAATTTTGAATTGGGAAAAAGCTGCAACAACTCAATGTTTGGAATCACTAGTACCATGCTATATGCAATTATGTATTGAATTGCATGATAAGTGGCATGATATATGTCAAACAATGATTCAGCTTCTGAGAGGCATTGTTTTACTATTGTAACATTACAAATCTTAAGATATGTATATTGTGTTATACAATATACAATACTGAAACCCTCCGTTATTTACACCCTGAATATCAAGGTTTTATGTGAAGAAAGGTTCTCCCTATTGGATTTCCTTATAATCCTTCAACCAAGCTTTTATACCTCAATGATCAAAGCCTTGGTAGCTTAGTCTCTCTTGCTTTGCCTAAGCTATAGTTTGTGACTTCGTAGATATCTTCATAACCCTCACCAAATCTGTATATCTTACGAGTTGTGTGGTTTGATTACACTTGTGGCCTTCTAGGAAATTAATCATCCAACATATGAAAATTGTTTGGATGTTTGTGAGTTTGCTATTTCAAGATCTGTTATCCAATTATATGATTCTGAAACATATATTGGAGCGTTGTACTTGTTACTTTTGTCCATCTTATGCATTTACCTTTTGGAGACCTCAATATCAAACCAAATATTTATAAATGGGGAAAATACAATGTACCCCCCCCCTAAACTTTAGTTATGTGACAACAATGATACATGAACTTTAAAATATTGCACTTTAGTCCCTTAAACTTTATAAGGGTAACAAAAATGATACATAAATTTAAAACCTTACACTTTACCTCCCTAAACTTTTAGAAAAGGTGAAAATATTAGCTTAAAGTTAAATCTGGACCTTTATTGACTTGACTATTTTGACAGTGTATAGTGTAAGTTATCTAAAAACTATAAAGGTTGTTAGTAGATAAGTAACATTATGTCCCACATCACTTATGTTTTATGATATGTATTCTGTATTATATTATATATAGTGATTGCTTAATTCAATTGAGGATATGGCAATACAAATTTCTCTTTAATTAACATGGTATCAGGAGCCTTCTAACAATCATTCTTCTATCCCAATAAACAAACCAACAGACAAAAATAACCCAACTCTCTCTCTTCTTCCTTTTATTTTTCTTTTATGCGTGACTAAGGTCATGGTGGGACTAATGGCATTCTAAGTTGCGTATTGGTGAAAGCTCAGACCTCAGTATTGCTGATTGGTGGCAGTGTACGACAGTGGAGGAGATTAATGGTACTGTTCAACGCCGTGGGAGCAGAATCAGCCGCTGGAAGGAAGGTCTAGGTACATCGGGTAGCAGATTGGGACAAGTCGAACCCGAATAGGAGGCGTGTGGCATCACACGAGCGTGTGTACGGAGGCGCGTGAAGCCCACGCACAGAGGAGTACGGAGGCACGTGGCAGCGCGTGGAGGATCAGTAGGCCGCGATCTTCAGTTTGGCACTGTTTCGGAGGGTTCTGAGTTGTTCTGTAAGGTTGGTTTTGCCGTTCTGTGTTTCCAAGTAGTGTTTTCTATTTTTGAGATAATTTTGTGGATTTCTGCTTTGCTGGCTGGATAAATTAATTCATCATGGATGCTGATTCTAATTTGAAAAGCAAATTTGGGAGTCCTAGTAGCACAAAAAAATCAAGAAACAATGGTAAATTACTATCCGATAGTGAATATGCTGAGTATTTGCAATTGAAGGCCTTTTTACAGTCGCCACCTACTCAACCCACTGCCTCAATAGTTCAAACAGGTAATCCCATTGCATGTCTCTCCAATTCGAATTCTAGATGGGTTATTGATTTTGGGGCCACTGATCATATGACAGGTCAAAAAAGGTATTGTGTCTTCCTTTAATACCTCTTATCCTTTTTATGTTACTTTAACCAATGGGTTTACTGCTTCTGTTATTGGAAGTGGTATGGTTAATGTTACTCCTAATATTTCTCTTTTCAATGTTTTGTGTCTCTCAAATTTTTCGTTTAATTTACTTTCAGTCAGTCAAATTACTCGTACCTATAATTGTGGCATTTTCTTCTTTCTTGATTATTGTGTGTTTTAGGATCTGTTGACGAAGAAGATTTTGGGTAGGAGATATGAATTTGGGGGGTTGTACATACTGGATAGCAAAGTTATTCAACTAATTGCTACTGCTACTACCCCTACTCCACATCAGTTACATTGTCGGTTTGGTCACTTTTCATTAATATCCTTACGAAAGTTATGCCCTAACTTAGAGCCTGTTTCTCATTTAGATTGTGAGTCTTGTCAATTCGCTAAATAGCATCGTCCATCATATGTTCCTAGAATTAATAAGCGAGTTTTGTCTTCATTTGAATTAGTACATTTGGATATTTAGGGACCTTGTCTAGTTGTTTCAAAATCTGGTTTTCGTTATTTTGTGTCTTTTGTAGATGATTATTCAAGAATGACTTGGCTTTATTTGATGAAAAATCGTTCAGAGTTATTTAATATTTTTCGTACTTTTCATGCTGAAGTTATAAATCAATTTCACACAACTATTCATAATTTTCGGAGTGATAATTCTAAGGAGTATTTTTCTACATAGTTTTCAACTTATTTATCACAATATGGTATAATTCATCAATCATCCTGTGCTGTTACTCCACAACAAAATGGGGTAGCTGAACGGAAAAATCTATATTTAATGGAAGTTTCTTGTGCCCTTTTATTTCAAATGAGAGTTCCTAAAGTTTTTTGGGCAGATGTAGTTTCTATAGCTTATTTTTTTTATAAATAGCATGTCTTCTTTAGTTCTTAATGGTCAGGTACCTTTTTCTACTTTGTTTCCCTCTAAATCCTTATTCTCTATTCCCCCACGTATTTTTGGATGCACATATTTCGTTCATGATAATTGTCCTCAGGTATCCAAACTGGATCCTTGGTTTTTGAAGTGTATTTTTCTTGGATATTCTCGTACTCAAAAAGGGTATACGTATTTTTCTCCTAACCTAAATCGTTACATTGTATCTTCTGATGTTACATTTTTTGAATTTACCCTATTCTTTGGGCCTTCTCTATCTTCCTCTACCTTGCCAGATTCAGAACCTGTTGATGAATACTTTCTTGTATCTTCTCCTTTACAGGATCCACAAGTTTCTCCACAACAGAATTGGGTTCGACCTCCTATTAAATATGTTTATTCTCGTAGAGTGCAGGTACCATTAGCAGCTTCACCAGAAAAGCCACAAACATTTGATCCAGACTTAATTCCAAATGATCCGTCAACTTCATCTCCCCTGCCAGTTTCTTCCTCATCAGATCCTCTTCCTGTGTCTTTTGATTTGGATCTACCTATTGCTCATCGGAAAGGTATTCGTACTTGTACTAAAAAAGGTAACCCTAACCACCCTTATTCCATTTTCAACTATGTGTCATATTCTTCTTTACCTACTTCTTCTCGATCATTTATTGTCTCCTTAGACACTATTACTGTTCCTAAGTCATATTCTCAAACTCTTTCTCATGATAGGTGGCGCGCTGCTATAGAAGAAGAAATGACAGCTCTTGAGGCGAATTAGACATGGGATCTTATGCCTTTACTTGATGGAAAACAATCCATTGGTTGTAAATGGGTATTTACTATAAAAGTGAATCCGGATGGTTCTGTTTCTCGTTTAAAAGCATGTTTAGTAGCTAAGGGATATGCTCAGATTTATGGTATTGATTATTCAGAGACTTTTTCCCCAGTGGCTAAAATTACTTCTGTTCGATTGCTTATCTCTCTTGCTGTTATTAATAATTGGTCTCTTCAACAGTTGGATGTTAAAAATGCCTTTTTACATGGTGATTTACATGAAGTGTATATGGAGCAACCGCCTGAGTTTGTTGCTCAGGGGGAGTGTGGGAAAGTACTATGTTTGAAGATATCATTATATGGGTTGAAACAATCTCTTCGGGCTTGGTTTGGAAGATTCAGTGAAGTGGTGACAAAATTTGGAATGAAGAAAAGTGATTATGATCATTCTGTATTTTTCAGGCAATCTGATTCAGGATGTATTCTTCTAGCTGTGTATGTTGATGATATTGTGATTACAGGAAGTGACAAACTAGACATTTCACAATTGAAAGTTTTCCTTTAGGCTAAATTTCAGACTAAAGACCTAGGAGTACTTCGGTATTTCTTAGGCATTGAGATTGCTAGAGGAAGAAAGGGGATTTTCTTGTCTCGAAGAAAGGGGATTTTTTTGTCTCAAAGAAAATATGAGCTTGACCTCTTGAAAGAAACCGGGATGATTAGTGTTAAACCATGTGAAACTCCTATGATTACAAATGTTAAGCTTAGTCCAGAAGATGGGGAGTTACTTGAAGATCCCAAGCGGTACAGGAGATTGGTAGGAAAATTAAACTACCTTACTATAACTAGGCCTGATATTGCTTTTCTAGTAAGTGTGGTTAGTTAGTTTATGAACTCTCCAAGAACCTCTCACTGGGATGCTCTTACACACATTTTGAAGTATTTGAAGAAAGCACCTGGTCGAGGAATTTTATATAAAAATCATGGTCATTGCAGAGTGGAAGTTTTTTCTAATGCAGATTGGGCAGGATGTCCCATAGATCGAAAATCTACTTCTGGGTATTGTGTGTTTGTTGGAGGAAACCTTGTGTCTTGGAAAAGTAAGAAACAAGCAGTTGTATCTCGCTCCAATGCAGAGTTTGAATATCGAGTTATGGCTCATGCTACATCTGAACTTGTATGGATTGCTTATCTTCTTCAGCAACTTGGCATCAAGACTCATGGAATTATGCAATTGTAGTGTGACAATCGAACTGTTACTCATATTGCTTCGAATCCGGTTTTTCATAAACGAACTAAGCATGTAGAGATTGACTGTTACTTTGTTAGACAGAAGTTACAAGAAGGGGTTATCAGTCTTAGACATATTAGAACTAAGGAACAATTAGCTAATTTATTTACTAAGGCTCTTTCGAGGAAACGGGTTGATGTAATTTGTAACAAGTTGGGCATGATTGATATCTATAGCCCAACTTGAGGGGGAGTGTTAGTAGATAAGTAACATTATGTCCCACATCACTTATGTTTTATAATATGTATTCTATATTATATTATATATAGTGACTGCCTAATTCAATTGAGGATATGGCAATACAAATTTCTCTTTAATTAACAAAGGTATTGTGACAATCATTGAAACTTGAAGAATACATGATGTTGAAGTTCTATGCACTTGTATTTAATGGAAGTTTCTTTCTAAAAGGTCTCCAAATTCATAGTTGTGAATGCCTAATGAACCGTATCTAATCTATAGGTATGAAAAACCAAACTGTTTGACCAATACAGTTTAAGAACATTACAGAAGTTTTTGTTTAAATTCTAATAAATTATTGTTTGAAAGGTTAGCATACGAATGAAAATTTTGATCTGGCTGGGACACAGTGAATTTGAGGTTTAATGTTTAATTTATTTTATTAAAATAAATTATGTGCTTAAAGAAACCTTACCCCAAATTTTAGAAGCAATTTTGAATCCTAATATCTCAGCTTTTTTTAAATTCTCTTAGAGAATTGGTCATCGAACTTTATTTTTTTTTTCTCATTTGTTTAAATTAAAGAGTGACTTGATATAGTGGAAAAGTAAGATCAATAGATGTTATCATTAGATTTAATCCAAAATTAATAGTTTCACTTTTTCTAAAAGTTTAGGGCTCAGCCAAATTTTTTTGGGGGCGGGGGGTTTGTATTGTATTTTGCCCTTTATAAATTTGACTAGATATAGAAAGGAAGCTGGCATGAAGAGAATAATTACTCACTACATGTTATAGTGTGGCTTTGTGTGCATGTATGTATGTTTCTTTCATACCTGATTTGGAGGTGACATTTTAATATATATTTTATCAACTTGAGAGAACATCAACACTATTGGCACACAACTTTACCTGTTGACATAAATGATATGCTTTTAAATGTCATGAAATATAACAGGATGACCTTTTTAACAGGATATTTTGCCAGATGAAAAGCCGCGGATGATTTGTGGGCTTGGACTGCCGGGTACATGGTTTATCATAGTTCTTTGAGTTTGCAGTCACCAATCATGTTTGTTCTATTTCAGTCGATAATGAGAAATTTATCGTATTTCAATTTCAAATTGATCCCTAGTATAGGTTATGAGATACCGACTGAAACTGATGGTTTTAGTAGCATGATTATGATGATTATGAATATAGTGTATGAGAGATGGGCAAATCATAGATGTTAGTTAAATTGACAAAGCACTTGAGCTAATTTTTATAATGTTATTACTTGATTAATTTAGGAGAAAATACCTAAATTTTATTTTAATTTTGCAGAGGAAATCTTGCAGGGGGTTGCTGCTGGAATTGATCTATTTGATTCAACGTATGTAGCTAAGTTCAATTTTTATACAGTGAGGTGAAAATATCCAATTTTACAATTTACGTGGTAGTACCTGTCATGATTTTTGAATGGTCGATCAGATGGTTTACAGGTATACATATTCCCTTACACTTGGAGGTTTTGCACTTACCTTTCCTCTGGATGAAATTGGGAGTGAACACAAGTCTCAGCTGAGTCATATAGGAGGTGACTTCACCAAAATTAATTTGAGGGCAACAGTTTATAGGTAACATGTCAACTTATGCACTTTTCATTCTCCTAATTACAGTCAGTTGAATGTAGTTGGTGAATACAAGTTCAATGAACTTGGAAGTGAAGAAGACACTAGCTGATTCTTCTTGATAAATGTAAATCTTTTAGGGCCAGATCAACAATCATGTGGTCTTTTGGCTGAGCGCTTAGTATCTTGGTGCCAGATGTAGGGGTTTGACCCTATTCGCTGCACACCCTCCCCCCCCCCCACAAAAAAAAAAATCTAAATTATTTAGGAACTATGCTTGGTGTCCCTTGGATCTCATTTCATGCCCTTTTTGAAGGGAGTTGTTTAGTGGATATGCAGGGGAATTACAGAGCTTTTTTGAGCTACAATTTGAATTTTGAATTAATAATTGTCATAGTTAGTTCATTTTTATGTGGATGAACCACCTGCTTCATTCTAGAGGGCATAGTTTATTGATTATCAGATAAGGAAAAACTGCCTCAACAGCTTGAAGATTTGTTGTGAAGAAGTATATACATTTGCAAATTTGTTGATGTCTTGGGAAGTTGTAATCAAACATTTAAATATTGGTTAATCATCAAGGAAGGGATAGCAAATGAAATTGCTGAGTTATTGCACAAGGAAAGAATGTGTCAATATCTGGAACCAAACTCCAAGAATATTCCAAAGAAAATGATGAACTTGCATAAGGAAAATTTAAGGCACAGTGGAAGCATGAACATAGGAACTAGACATCTTTCTAGTGGACGTCCTAGAGTCCACTAGGAAAAGAATGCTAGAATCTATTAGAAAAAGGAAAACTCCTTGAATATCATGAAAATAACAAATAAAAGGTGTTTCTGTTTCACTTAGTGATACCTTATTTTTTTATAGTAACAGAAAGTTTAATAGATTGAAATTGAATACAATAGGATAGGATAAGTAATCCTTAAAAATTAATGCAGAATTGTTGTCCAATTTCTATGCAAATCAGACAAGCTCAAACCTCTAAAAAGGCTATTAACTTTCAACCAAAGAGACACAACAAACAGAATTCTATCCCATAAAAGAATGTTTGATTGAATTTGATTGCTAAAAATTCTTGCACTTCTTTTCAACCAAATGCACCATATAACCAAAAAATTAGTACAATCCCAAAGAGCCTTCTTATCCTTGTTCCCCCCAAAATTCCTGAAATTAGTGGATAATAAAGCGCATGGATTTCAAGGGCCCGCCCAAGTAACACCAAATAGGGAAAATAAACTGGTCCAATGCTCCCAGGTCATAGCACAATGTAAAAATAGATGATTATTGGTATCCGAATTCTGATAACATATCACACATGTGGAGATAGTGCCTTTTGTGCTTGGGCACCTAAAGCATACTGTTAGTATTGATTCTATCTAAAACAGTAGCCCAAACAAAGACTTTATCTTGACCTTCCAAAAAGACTTAGAGAAAGGTACAGAAATTGATTTGAGGGGTTTTTGACCAAAAATTGAAAGAAAGATTTGCAAGTGTAAGAAGCAAAAGGAACTAAGGACCAAGTATGCCTATTTGGAAGAAAAGAAATGGTCAAGGAATCAAGAAAACTCATTAAATCAAGCAATTCGGAAGCCTCCCTATCATTCAAAATTCCTTAGAAAATGAAAGTTCCAAGAAACATTAGAACCTTCTCATTAAACAAATGAGGGGATGACAACATTATGAGGAGTGGATAAATGATAGACGTGAAAGATACCAAAAAGGAATATCTCCTAACTAAGGATCCTCCCAAAAAGGGATATGAGAACCAACCCCTACATCAAATCGAAGTGAAGGAAGGAATGAAGGGCTTTTGTGAGTTGCACTGGAGGTAGCCTTAGCATCCCAACCATTAAGGTGTAGACCATTCGTGCCCTTTATCACATGATGCTATAAAAAGTCTGGCTTCTATGGAAAATGCCACAACCATTTACCCACCGAAGCAATGTTTCTAGAGATCAAATTCCCAAGACTCAAACTACCTTCTTTAGGCTTACAACACAACCCAAAGTTAATCAAGTGATCCCTTCCATTACCATCTGAAACACTCCATAAAATGTTGTGCATGATTCTCTCCAGTTTATTAGCCACTCCCACTGGAATCTTGAATATGAATGATAATAGATAGGAATCCTGGATAAACCAGATTAGCCCTTTTTCATTGAGGATTGTGCTACTTTAATTGAATCTGAAATATGAATGATAATAGATAGGAATAATAGATAAACGAGATTCAATTAAAGTAATACGATCCTTGATGAAAGAGGGCACCTTTCCAATTGTCTAGCCTTTTTGAGATCTTCCTGACAATTGGATCCCAAAAAGCAGTTGAGTTAGGATTTCCACCCAAGGGAACACCCAAATAAGATAAAGGTCACTCCAAAATGGCACAACTTACTGCACCAGCCAAATCATGCAAAAATTGGTGCTCAACATTGATACCCTTCAAACAACTCTCGTTGAGATTGGCCTGTAACCCTGTGACACTCAAAAATTTGAAGCAAAGGTAGCACATTAAGAAAATTGTCCTTATCTTTGGGAAGAAATAGGATGGTGTCATCTGTGAAGTGCTAGTGCAAAACTTCCATAGATTCTTACCTGACAGACAAACCTCTTGTATACTCCGTGTCCATACCTTGCTGGAACATTTTATTTCACAACCAAGGTAAATAGAAAAGGAGAAAAAGGATTTCCTTGATGAATATCCTGCTGACCCTTAAACCAATCTTTCGATTCTTCATTAACAATGATTGAGAGAGAAGCTATGGAGAGACACCCTAAATCCATTTTCTCTAATGATCACCAAAACCCTTATTTTCCATCACTTTATCTAGAAATCTCCAATTGACCATATAATAACCCTTTTCAAAATCGATCTTAGCACCAAACCTTGGTGCTTAGATTGCCTTACATCTTCCACCTCCTCGTTGTCCACCAAAGCTGCATCAATAATTTGCCTTCTAGCTATGAAAGCACTTTGAGAACAAGAAAGAGTATCACCTAGCACCTAACATAATCTTGGACAATACTTTAGTGATAATCTTATACACACTTCTTATCTTTTTATTTAAAAGAATAAAAAAAAAAAAAAAACTCATATACACTAGAAATTAAGTTGATAGGCCTAAAATTCTTTGACCTTGACAAATTGGTCCTTCTTGGGAATAAAGTTATGAAACTCAACAAAAAACTTCAAAAGAGCTTCCTTCACCAACTTCCAACAATTCTGAAGGAAAGCCAAAGAATACCCATTTGGACCTGGCGATTTCTCTGTATTTGGGCTCCACATGGCCTTCCTGATCTCCTCTTCCTTAAAAAACCTTCTAGCCAAACAGTCTTAGCACCCTCTAAAGGATGCCAATCCAAACACTCAATGAAAGAATGACAAGAATTATCCTCATATAAGGAGCGGCAAAAATTAGTAATCCCCCTTGCAATGGTTGCTTGATCGCTAACAGTTCTGCCTACCTCCACTTTCAATGCCTTGATAATGCATTTATTCCAAAACACTTATAAACCATATAAGCATGATAAGACATCTTCACCAAGTAAATATCCTTCTAAAATGCTCATAACCCATATAATATCCTGTGAGGACTCTAAATCCACATTATTTATCCTAAAACCACTTAATTTAACTAAATAAAATTCCTAAAAATAATAATTATTGAAATTATGTAAAAATTATGAAAATCCAAAGGTATTTGTAATTAACTCATCTTTATCTTAAAAAATGAACAATGAAAGGACCTTTTCCATTATTTCCTTTGAAGCTGTGAAGCATGAGTACTTCAAAATCTTAGGCGTATTTGTATTGGGTACTAGTATGCCTTGGGTACTTCATGGTAAGTAATAGGTACATTTTATTTAAAAATATAAAAATATTAAAAATTGGGTACTCAAAGGATATGTACTGGTATATATTTCTTATGAATGGGAGTAAAAAATTATTTTTCTAGTAATGATCATGAGATCAATTATGAAATTTGTTCTTAGAAATTTAAAGAAATTTTTTGCTTTGCTTTTAACTTTTGTATTTAGTATTATCTTTATAAATTATAACTTTTTTGGTAGTTTGATAATGATTCATGTTATTTTTATATTATTATTTTTGTAATGTTAAATCTAATTAGATATATAAATAATATATTCTTAAATTTTTATATTATATATTTTACTGTACTTGTAGCATAAATTTTTTAGGAAAATGTCATACCAATGTACCCGTATTGTACATGTAGCTGTGCAACATAGCTCTGAGGTTCTTTCTCCACCTTTTGTTTCTCTTCTATTTTTGTATGGGGAAATTGATTCTCAACCTTTATGTGATATGTTATGCGCTTTATATGCATTCTTTATTTCATTTTAGGTTGTGAGTGGGATGCTAAATAATATGTTAATGCCTATGATTGTGTAAAATCTTTCAAATGAACTTATGTGAAATATTTTGATAGCAAGAATCATGGGTGGATGGAAATGGAGTATTTCTTTAAACATATTGACAAAAATAAGAATTTAAGGATCACATAGCAGGTTGATGTTGTGGCAAGCATTCTTAGCTAGGCAAAGTGACTTAAATGGAATGTCAATATCCTTTTTGTGTAATTTCAAATAAGGGGCAAGTACTTAAGTTCCCCAGTTTATCTCCCTTTCATAGTGATGTTATTTCTAAGTTTGTTTAGTGGGAAGGTGCAAATATTTATTCGAATCTTCATTTATGAGGAATTTGAATGATAGGGAGACTCCTGAATTGCTTGTTTGATTCTTTTACTTTTTCTCTCTTGCCGGATAATGTATTTGGTCTTAGACTACTTTGGATGTTACACTCATAATCTTTTTTCTGTAGTTTTGGTAAAAAATATTTCAAATCAGTTTTTTCCTTTTAGTAAATTTTGACTTACAAGGTTAATGCTTTTGTTTGGACTGCCATTCTCAATAGAATTAATACCCAATGAATTATTGCAAGTGTGTAGGTTGTATAAAGCTTTGTCTTTGGATATGTGTGTTTATTTTTTGCCTAAGTTTAGAGACCAATAGGATTAATACCATCTGTTTTTGCATTGTGATATGGCCTGGGACTTATGGAGCAAGTTTTTTCCTTTGTTTGATGTTTCTTGGGTTTGTCCAGAAAGTTTGGGTAGGCTATTATCTATTGACGGAGGGCAGAAGATAATGTTTGTAATTGTAATATTAGATAATTATGTAATTTATGATTTGGGATATGGGTGTTGAATG
This sequence comes from Sindora glabra, assembly GCA_020226215.1. Classification (NCBI taxonomy): domain Eukaryota; kingdom Viridiplantae; phylum Streptophyta; class Magnoliopsida; order Fabales; family Fabaceae; genus Sindora; species Sindora glabra. The sequence continues at coordinate 70,916,544 of CM035226.1, read as the reverse complement.
CGTAAGATTGTGTGGACATAGGGTTTTTTTTAGGGATTGTAATTTGCCTTGTAGTTATGCTTTTCCTTCTATAAAATAGCACAAAGCTGAGATGTTTTATCTCAACCATTTACATCAATTCATTGACTCTTCCTCTAAACCTTTTTCTCACTCTCTATCAAATTCAATATGGCATCAGAGCCATTTCATCCACCTTGAAATAGCTGGACCTGTGGCTTTCTCTTATTCTAGTATAAATCACCATATTTTCTTCATCCAAATTCCTTTCTCCCCATTTCTATGTTGTCCATGTTTAGCCCTCCACTTTCTGATCTCATTCTTATTTTTCCCATCTCAAGTGTTGTCTTTCTTTTGGTTTAATAGTTTTTGTCCTCCACAACAAAACGTCGTCTGGCTATAACATTCTTTTTTCTTCTCCATTAAGTGTTCTTCCTTGTGTTTCATCCAATTTTCCAGCTATGTTTTCCACTTAATCAATAAAAGCAAGCATTTGTCGCATGCAACCACCTGAAGAGCCATTGCTTTAAGAGGCCTTTTTGGCCTTGCGATGTCGCACCTAGGTTGCTGCCCCTATTCTAAAGAAAATCAGAATTTCCTTTTATATTTTCCCGATACTTACATTTTTCTCAACTGAAGTGTCATTCTAGTTGTCTTACTTTTTGTGGTGTATCAATACCGGCAAACTCTTATCTTTTTTGCCATCAATGGTCATTCTTGCAGCCATCATATTGCTCTGTGTCAATTCCAGCATTTTTATATTTCAATATTGGTGTTGGGGATATTTCCTCTGACAACTGAAGAGCAGCCTAGAGTTAGCTAGGGAAAAACACCTGGATGTTTTGTCAACCCAAGATGGGTTTGGGGATCTGTGTTCTTGGAGAGTACTTAGCTTTTGCTGCTCATTGCAAGTCTTCTGAAGATAAAATCATGTTTTCATGTTTAGTTTGATTTTTCATGTAATTGCAAGCTTAAGCTTGTACTTGAGGGGAAGTGTTGAATATGCAAGATTGGGTGGAGATGTGGTTGTTGAATATAGGAGGATATCATTTTGACTATTGGCGATTACATGATCAAATTGGGGATTGGATTTTAACTGATTTTTAAGGATTGTAATTAGTCTTGTAATTATGTTTTCCCTTCTATAAAATAACACAAGACTGAGGTGTTTTCTTTTAAGCCATTCACATCAATTCTCTTGTCTCGATTGAATTGTCTCAGTCTCTAATCTCATTTCTCACTTTCCCTTGTGAAATTCAATAGTAAGGATTTGTAGTTGGGATATTGAGGTGATTAGAAGATAGATTTGATTATATGGTAGGTAGGTTATCATTCCTTGGTTAGATTAGCCTTTGGGCATTTTATTATTAGTTAGGATAATTTTCTTTTAGTTATTTATGTTTCCCTATAAAATGCCAATATCCTCATGAGAGACACACCTCTATATGAATACTACTATTTGGTATTATTGAGTATTTTAGTTTATATTGTTTTTTTTTTTTATTTTGTTCATCTGGTCCTGCATCATCTACTCATTTCTGAAGTTTTGGTTGTAGTGAGGTTAGGAGAGCTGTTTGGGACTGTGCTCAATTTGCTTTCTCTTGGTGCATCTAGTCAGAAAGGACTGAAAGAACTTTTAGGAATTAGGCCCATTCCACTATCCTTCTATGGGAAAAATTTCTAGTCTTACACTGAGATTTTAGTGATATTTCTTATTGTATTTTGACAAATCAGCAGTTTTAACATCATGGTTGAGTGATTCTTAAAATCAAGGGAGCAATTTTTTGATTTGTCAAAAAATAATAGGAAGTAGTATTGAGGATTTCAGTACTAGGATGGGACTAGAAAATTTTCCCCTTCCATGGGATAGGATTATATTTGTAGCTTCTCTTTGGTTAAAAGCTAATGACTACTTTAGAGGGTTGAATCCATCAGATTTCCATAAAAATTGGGCAGCAGTGCTGTCCTAATTTTGTCTTTTCCCCTTCTTTTAGGATTCCTTATCCTCTTGTAATGTAATCTGTTCCTTGTTTATATATTTTCTGTTTGTTTTTTTGTTTACACCCATGTATTACCACACCTTTTCTACGAAGTATGAGTCTAATCTTGTTTGGGGTGGGAGCATTAATAGTAAACTTCTCCCAACAAAGGTGCCTTTGAAGATCAAACTCAAGACCCTTTATCGGTTTTGGAATGCCTTAAAACTCAGTTTGTTACCACTGAGCCAACCAATTGTTAGTTTTGTCAATATAATTTTTGTGAAAGTAGAGTACACATGGAGGAAAAATAGCTTTTTGTATTAGACTAATCAGAGATACAACTATATATATAAGTAGTAATGATCCATGGGCCAACTGTCCTAGAATACCTAAGAAAACCGAGATACAACATATATGGAAACTTACATTATTGTCCAATATTTCCCCTCAAGCTGGAGCATAAAAGTTATATGTACCAAGTTTGTTACAAATGAATTTAATGCGAAGACCTTTAAGGGACATATTAAGAATATCAATAAGTTGGTCATTTGAGCTAGTATGGCTGGTGACAATATAACCAAGTAACACCTTTTCTCGAATAAAATAGTAATCAATTTCAATATATTTGGTCCTCATGAGAAATTGATTGGATGCGATATTAAGCACAACTTGATTATCACACAATAACTCCATTTGAGACATCTTTGTAAACTTCAGTTCTTGAATCAACTGTTTTGTTCACTTGAGCTCACATGTTGCCAGAGCTAGAGCACAATATCAGCTTAGGTGCTTTTATCTGGCTATGACCTGCTTCTTACTCTTCCAGAATGGAAGATTACTACCAACAAAGATACAGGACCCTGAAGTGGAACATCTGTTCCACGAAGAATATGCCCAATCAGCATCAGAATATTCAATCACTTGAGTTTGTCCCATGTTTTCATACAATAATTCTTCACTAGGTGATCCTTTAATATGCCTTGGAATTCAAACAACTGCATCTCAATAGCTATTACATGGAGATTCAAGGAATTGGTTAAGGTTAAGAAATGTTTGACTGAGTAATAGGAAGATAATTTAGTTTACCAACAAATCTTTGGTATCTTCTACTATCAATTAGAGGCTTACCTTGTCCTGGAAGAAGTTTTGTATTAAGATCCATAGGAGATCCATTGGTCGGCAATCTAACATGCTAGTTTCCTTCAAGATATCTGAGGCATATTTCTTCTGAGAAATGACAACACAAGATTGGACTATGTGACAATGCCAAGGAAGTATTTTAGAAACCTCGAATCTTTAGTTTGAAAATGATTAAGCAAATGTGTCTGCAGTTGATTAATTTCTTCCTGCTCACTCTCAATAATGACAATATCATCAACATAGACAACTAGGTGAATGGATTGCCCTGAGGATGTATGTTTTTAGAAAATAAAGTGATCTGGTTCACACTGCATCATGCCAAACTCCTAGATCATAGTGCTAAAACATCTGAACCAAGCATGGTTGACAGTAGGGCTCTCGTGTTTGGCTGGTGTGATGATTCCAAGCACCATGATGGCGGCAGTGTGGTCATTGGAGGCTAGGAGGGTGGCAATTGGAGATGACAGTGGGCGCTGGCAACAGCACAGTGACGGCACTAAAAAAAAAATTGAAAAACCCTAGGGTTTCTACAACGTAGTTCTTGATACCAAGTGAAAGTAGAGAGTTTAACATATAGGAAAAATATTTTCTTGTATTAGAAATACAACTATATATACAAGTAGTAATGGGTCTTGGGCCAGTTATTCTAGAATACCTAAGAAAACCTAGATATAACAAATATAGATACTTATATTATTGTCCAACAACTTCCTTCTTCAATAAAACAAAACGTAAAACCAATAGTGTTTCTGTATCTTGTTTTTTGGGAGAGATTTTTAGTTTTTAAGAATTCTTTGGTATTATGTCTTTGAAGGTTAACATGTATCTTTTGAAGTTAACAGTACTGGTTATTATCTTTTTGAAATGACTGTGTCGAGGAATTTATGAGGTGGATTCAACAAGGAACCTATTTAATGATGATTGTTCATTTACCTCTCCTTGATTTTGCTAAATTTTACTTTGGTTTTATTATAAGGATGTTCACATAATGACATAAGTTTAGAATTTGAAGATAATCATAACATGAACTAATGGTCTAGTACACTTAATAAACGCAATTATTTGTAACTTATTGTTTTTTGGTAATGAAGAATGGTCAGAAAGAGAGGTTTCCCAATCTTGCCAGATACAATTTATAACTTTATCAATAATATGTTAAAAACTGGAATTGGGTGTACGTTGTATTGAATATGATGGACTCAAGTTTATATAATTGTCGTAAAAGTTGAATTGTTTAGATAATTGGGATCCAATTTACAAGGAAATGGGGTGATTAACAGGAATGTCATACATAGGATTAAGCTGGGTTGAGGAAATAGAGAAATGCTTTAATGGTGTGTTTAGATAAACCATTTAGGAAATACTGAGGATTTCGAAGTTTTACACTTAGAAAATGATAACTTAATTTTTATGAATAAGGATGATAGTCAATGTGGTATTTCAAGATTAAATGTGGAATTTGTAAAATGACACCTATTTTGGTTGAATTTCAAATGACAAATTTGATAGCTTAAATTCTTCACTTAAAATATTTGAGTAATTCATAAATTCTATCTAGTTATTGTCATAAAACATTTTAACCTATAAAACATAAGTTCCTTGGGAATTGAATTACCAACTTCAATTTCCAAATTCAAATACAACATGGGTAATTTTATTGGATTATGTAAGAGCAGTGACTCGCTTTGATGGTGAGTGTTGAGAATGTTGAGGTAGATATATGGATATACAAAAAAGACAAGATTAGGAATGAATGCATTAGAGAGTTGGGATTACACTACTTGTTGAAGAGATTAAAAAAACATGCTTGAGGTGGTTTGGGCATGTGAGAAGGTGATCAATGGATTATCCAATGAGAAAGATGGAGTTATTGGAGGATAGTTCATTTGACAGAGGTAGAGGAATACCAAGGAAGCATCGGGAGAAATCATGAAAAAACGCTCATTGTAATTGGTTTTACGGAAGATATGGTATTTGGTAGATTATAATTGCAAGTACAATCCCTGTAGCTGATCCCATCTAATGGATAGAGGCTTGGGTGGTGGTTGTATAATCATTATCACTGATATGGCAATACTGAATTATCTTATGGTTATTCTTAAAACCACCATTAACTCTGTCCTCTGACTTTATTCCCTTTTGATTCCATAAATATTATTTGTTTTCTTTTTTAATGTTTTTTGCCATTGTGCAGGAAAGATATGTCTCCCATTACGGTGAACTGCGACTGCTATACGTGCAAGAATCATACTAAAGCATATATCAATCACCTACTCAATGTTCACGAAATGCTGGCACAAATTCTGCTAGAAATGTATGAATTTTTTTTTCTTTTTGGGGTTAAAATGTAGGATATTTTTTTGTTTTAAACAATATTAGTCACAAAAAGCAGATGCATTAATGGTTATGATTTTTTTGCTCCATCAAGTTTTGATATTGATAACAATGACAATCTTCATGATCATGATTTTTGCAGCCATAATACACATCATTATTTAAAGTTCTTTCGTGCAATAAGGGAAGCAATCCGAGAAGGAAGATTTGAGCAATTCCGGCAAACATTTATGGAGAGGAGGCGCAACAATCTCAAAGAGGTTGCTATTTCTGCATGAGTTAAAGTTCACTGCATTGTACGCTTTGAAGATATAGCGGTCTGGTAAGATCCTTGTCATTTTTAACAAGAAATGTATCTTATGTTTCATGTGAATCTTACATCAGTTTTCTATTTTTTTAAGTCTATTAAGTTTGATGTATCATCTCAAGATCCTTGGTGGTTTTTCAGCCGTCTAAGGTGACATCATCATGACTTTTGAGCCCAAACTACCCTTTTTGTATTTGTTGATTCGTTCTGTTGTAAACGAGGCATCTTAGTGTAAGAAAGTCAAGTAGTAAAAGTTTTGAAGTTATTAGGCGAGTCACAGAACGGAGATTATTATGAGTTTATACAAGTTGTGTACTAAGACTTTTGTTCTGTCGAAAGATGTTTATTTAAGAAAAATTTCATTTGCTATTCATGCCACTTATATACTCACATCGTTATCTGTTGATAGAAAATCCACGTGGGCAAGTCCCCCATTGCCATTCACGCAAAGGGGGAGCAGGTGTCCTCCCCTGTATATAACGTATGCGTCAAATAATCAACTCATTAGTAGGTTCATGGTATTCGAGATCTCATTTTCTTTTTATGGTTGAGATCCTGCAAGTATATGGAAAATTTTATTTTATTATAATATAGTAGTAAAAATAAAGAATAAAATATATAAATAAAATTGTGTTGAATTTTGCTCTCTTTTTTTTCTCTCTCTCTCTCTCTCTATTTTTTTATAGGATGTCTAAAATAGGAGTTAGACTGACATCACTCCTACTAGTACCTTATGATTAACAAAAAGGTGTATGGTGCTACGATGGTTGATAAAATATTCGTTTTAAAAAATAATGGATAAGTTTTTTAATTACACTTCATACATATGATATTGAATAAATAAAATATTAATATTTTATAACTATAACTGCAAGCAAATTGGAAGATGTTTTTCATGAGAAAAAAAGGGCCTCAAGTCAATGGCCAAGGGACACTATTAAGTAGTTTAGGGGAGGTGTATTATTAATGTTCACAAGTTTTTAATTAAGTGAATGAGAGAATGCGTTAATGTGAGCTACTTTCTATTTTATTTATTTATTTTGTGATTGGCTTGCTGGTAATGTCACCAAGATTCTTTCCAGAGGAAATATTTTAGAAGAGGGGAAGAGGAGCAGGCCCATCTCGGAGGTCCCAACGTCATATGTTATGAGGAAAATCTCAAGGTTTGTACATGGGAGCAGCCAATGGTCCAAGGACAACGGACACGGAGGGTCGCAAAGGATAATGGAGGAGAAAGAAGCGCGGGTGATCGGTTTTGAACCCATTGATACTGCACTTTTTTGTTAGAAAATGTTTCTCTTTAAAAAATCTCATTTATGCTGAGCTTTGATCTACGATGGTCGTGGCAGACTAATGTAATTTGCGTTCCAATTTTTTTTTTAAATAAGGAAGAAACCGAAAAAAACTCATTAATGTCAAACTTCGTTGTAAAATTTACGTTAAGAATTGAGAAGTTAACCTACTAATTAGAGTCTATAATACACTGATGTACGCTTAAACCTTTGTGTAAACTCTGTAACTCTTCAGAGGATTGCCAAATCTATCTTTGGATCCAAAACATTATTCGTATAAATTATATATCAATTTTGCAAGATTTATTACTTCATATATTTTAAAATTGATGTAAAATATAATTTTCAAATATATAAAGTAGGGTAGGGTTGAGAGTTAGTTATGGTTATCATCATTGTTGCTACACAAGTTCAATAGCAAAGGTGACCATGGCATCCATGGTGGCTACATTGGTGGAAGTGGCAATGGTGGTGATGGTGATGGTGATGGTGGTGATGGTCATCATTGTCATCATATTGGTAGTGATGGTGACAATTGACAAAACTCATGATTATGATTGATGATGACAATTGCAATTGGTGATAGTAGTAATGATAATAGTAATAGTGCTTGATAGAAAAGGTTAGTGAAGAAATTAGTGGGAAAATAATTTTTTTTTTTCTTATTATGATTCATTTGATGTAAATTTTAGTTATGTAATTTAATCCCTTCGCCCAATAAGTGTATAACAATACAAGAGAAGAGATGTATTAGTGGCTATACTATAGAGATTATTAGCTAAACATACAATAAGATTTAATTATTTACCATATTCTATATCATCATGCCTTATGATATCCATATAGATTAAAAATTTTCCAATTTGTTTCTTTGATTCTCTTTTACAAGCTAATTTAAGATTTAAATGAGAAAATTACTTTAACCTCCCCTATGATATTGAAAATATATACAAATTCCATTTATTTTCAAAACCTATGCATTACTCCTTTTAGTATCTCTTCATTATTCCTTTTAAATGTTGAAATTCTTTTAAAATTAGAGTTTTAAAATGATGTTATGACCAAAATGCCCTAAATAAAAGGTACTCATTCCATTTTTTTTAAATGACATTAATCTTAATTAATGGAAAAAATAATTTTCATATTAATTTTTTCCAAACTTTTTTTTACTTTTGAAGTGTGTATAGCTTTTAATTTTTAAATATATACAGCAAACTAAGTACATTATATTTTGTATATGATTAATTAAAGAATGGGTTCTTTTGTGATAATGAAAAAAATGAATTTCATATTAAAACATATTATATTTTTTTATTAATGGAAGAATAATTTTTTAAATGATAATGCAAAAATGATTTTCATATTAAAATGTATTGTGTTTTATTTTTTTAAGGCAAAAATGATTTTCTCTGTGACTATGGAATTATTTTCAAATAAAAATACATCATATTTTATTTTTGATTAATGAAAAAAAATACTTTTTATAGTTGAAAAATAAATTTTATATCAAAATAAATTATATTTATTTTTTATTAATCGAAGTATGAAAGTTAGACCACGGATAAAGAAGAGATCGAAAGTAATTCTAAGACTAGACCATATGTTTATATAACAAAAGTAAGGGATCTTATTTGACTACGCTTTTGGCCTGTGGATAGAAAATTGTGAACTAAGAGAAAGATTGGTGAGGAGGTACGTGTATATTTTAAAAATAAAGGAGAGATCCTTATATATTTTCTATATTTGAGAGGAGGTTAAAGTATTTTCTCAACTTAAATCATATTAAATCACAATTTAGATAACAAACATTAATTAATCAATGTTAGATTTTAATTAGAATTTAGTCAAATTAATTATATAATATAAAATGATAAAAAATTATAATACGTGGCTAAATTGCATTTATTTAAGTTTATGGAATCGGTTTATATTTATATGATTTTGAAAAGAATTTGTGGATTAGAAAACCCTCAATCTATGAAAACCATTCTAAATTTAGAGAGATGTATTAAAGTTTTTAGATGATTGTTTGATGAATTCTTGACATTAAAATCTAATTATATGAAAAAAAATTAAATGTTCATAGACCTTTCAAACCGTAGGTTAATATTTAATCTTTCAGCATTATTATTATTTTAGGGATTTCTAGTTTCTAGAAATAATCAACGCAGAGAAATGGAAGCAAAATGGAGTTAAATAAGATGGTGAAAGAAATTTGCTATTTGAAAGTGTGTTATATGAAAGTTGAAGGAATACATTTCACTATGTCCATTGTAAATTGTATCCCTCAGTGTAGGGGTTGGGGAGAGTATTTCTTCTGCAGGTAATGTAAATATTTTAGTACCATTACTGTTAGTATATACAGAAAATGACCCTTGTAATTTATAATGAAAATGAGTCACATTAAGGCCTTATTGGCATTTTCAAATATCATCTATTTGTTTTGTCAATTTCACGAGTTAGTTTCAGTTGTCTCAGAAAAATCTGGAGTTAGGCTACTTTATATATCATTTTAACTTCTTTTTTTTTTTTTTTTTGGGGGGGGGGGGTGGTATTATGATAAACCCTGGCTATTTGCATCAATTCTTGGTTCACAAGGATATTATTGAGTTAGGAAATGGAATCATATTGTTATATTAATCCTTAATAATAAAGTAATAAACTTAATTAAAAACAGCTATTCGTATCAATCCTTGCTTCACAAAGCTATCTTTCTGTCACTCAAGAAATAAAATCATAATAAATTTTAAAAAATCATAATAAAATTAATAAAAGTAGCTATTTAACTTACAAATTTAAAATAAAGTTTAAAAAACAATAATAAAATCTTTAAAAAATTGTAATGAACTTAACAAAAAGAACTGTAAAATCTTAAAATTTATAATAATTATACAAAATTATAATAAATTTTTAAAAATTATAATAAAATTAGAAAAAGCAGCAATTTCACTTATAAATTTATAATAAAATTTTAAAAATTATAATCCATTCTTCTATTCTTGCTATTAAAAAAGGGTTTGATATTTTACATATGGCATTGTGAGATGAAATGTTTTCCCAACTATTTGACTTTGCAATTTTAATACATGTTTAATGTTATATTTGACAATTTACTTTATAATTTAACATAATTAACATTCCCACCACTTGAATTGTAGTTTTTCAACTTTTAATTATAATAAAAATAAATAATTGTTTTTATTAATAAATGTTGTACTCATTAATTAAGATCAATAAATAATAATTTAAATTTTAATCTTGTTTCAATAAATAAAAAATTCAATATTTAATTTATTTTAATAAATAAATATAAAATAAAATAACATATTTAATTTTAAGTGATTTATGCATTTTTTATGAAGAATTATATTTGATAGTTTTTTTTAGATAAATCATTTATTAAAATATATAATATAAATATTAATAAAAAATTAGTTAATTATTAAGATTATAATTTAATTTGATTCACTAGATGTATACAATTATTTACACTATTGGTAAATAATAAGACATAACATCTCATTAAAAAAGTAAGAGTAATGAAGAGTTGTGGCCAATAATTAGAATATTTTAAAAGTTTTTATATAATGTGGTACTTGGCCCAAAAAAAATTATGTGATAATACATGGATGGATGGATGAATGGATGATAGTATAAAACTAATTTTACACAAATAGTAAATTAAATTTATATCTTAAGTTTATCAATAAATGTAGAAATATTAATTTTTAATATTTGTATTTGTTATGACTAAAAAAACAAATTTTGTATAATTTTATAATAATTGATAATGCATAATGAAAGAGTAATAGTAACATATTCTTTTAATAATCATATGACAAATTAATAAAGGAATAACACTAATGACATTTGATTAAATTGCAATACATAATCATATATAAATAAACACAAATATTAGGAAGAAACTAGAGACCTTGCTTATAATAGCAAATGCAAATCCAAAAAAATGAGTTTTTTTTTTTGCAAATGAATTAGAGTATTTAACCAAAAATTGTTTGTGGTATGTCTCTCTTATTTAAATTTACATAAATGCACATATATTATTATTTAGTATTAAAGAGAAGACATGTATTTGTTGTAATAATTGTTGGATTATAAAGCCAATTTGTATAATTTTACGTCAATTGTAGATTCAAATTGAGCATTAGATTCAACATGCATAATAAGGAAAAAAAGTGATGTGAAAATACATAAAAGGACAAAAGTTAAGTTAATAGTGCATTTTTTAATAAGAAATATTATATTTGAAAATGATTATTGTCATTGGTCAGTAAAGTTTATAATTCATAAAATTTGAACATTTAGAGTGAAAGTAATGAAGTCAAACTTCACTAGAATTGGAATTGGATTAAAATTTATTCATATTTCATATACAAATAGGTTTACAATAAAAAAAAGAAAGATTATATTTCCCAAGTTTTTAACTTTTTGAGAAAATAGATATTTTAATCCTTATAATTTCATAAATTTCATTCTGACCATTTTAATTTATATACTTAAGTTTTAAAGTTCCAAATAATTTGTAATTAATTCTTTCCTCTTAACTAGTGTTAAATTTAACAAACAAAATCCTATTGTCATCTTATATATCATTTAAATTTTATATGATGGCATATTATGACCCTTTAAAAATTTAAAATATTTTGCATAAGAATAAAGACTTAATATGAGATGTATATGATAAAGTCTTGTGAAGAAAAAGAGTTAATTATTTTGATGAAGTTGAAAACAATAACTTTACATGGAATAAAAAAGAATGAGAGAAATAAAATGAAATATTTAATGGTTAAGTGTGCTTCAAGATATGCATGTGAGTATGGAGAAGGTTTAAGGTATTCTTCCTAATTTTCCCTTGGCCTTTATTCCCTTTATACTCCTCATTTCAACTCCCTAATCCTCATTTTTATTTTAAAACAAACCCTAGTCCCCCTCTTCTTCTCCTTACTCATCTCTTTCTATCATAAACTAAGGTAATATATTTATTAATTACTTACACTCCTTAATCCACAAAAGGTAAGGCCTCCTAAGCTTCAATCTATGCTAAGTTTTTTCTCCATTTTCTTTAGGAATTAGTGAATTTGAAGTATTCTAACTCAAATGAAAAAAATTAAGCTTTAACTCAATGATTTTTACTTTGAATGATCAAGAATTATCAAACTATAATTCCTTCTAGCTAGTATCTCATCCATACCACATGAATAAGCATTTTAGCTCAACTTTAAGAATTTTAATTAAAATTATTTAGTTAAGAGTTAGGTTTTTCCAAGTTTTGTGATTTCTTGCAAATGTTGCTAAATGCAAAATTTTGGCATGAAATCTTTTATTTATGTGGCATGAATAATGTTGTAGATATGATGTATGATAATTTAATTATGTATAATGGCTTGTAGAATGAGATTTTGGCGAAGGAATCACAAATGCATAGTATTTTTTGAAGGAATTCTATAAAGAATTAGGTTATAATTAACTATGTAATTAACTATACTCTAGATTATATTTTTTAAGTAAGTGTAGTTAAGTTAACTATGCATTGCTAGAGTTGCTTTTAGGGACTACATAGTTGATTATAAGATGCAGGATTACTATTTATACTTTTACAATCAACTATATAGTTAATTATAATCTTGTAGAGTTGCTCTCGAGGTTTCTATAGTTGAATACATAGTCAATTATACTCTATAAAGATCCAAACATCATATAGTATAAGGGGTCAAGATATAGTTAAGTCTTTGTAGTATTGAAATTGATTATTACATTTTAGTTAAAGTTGAATGCAAAATATATGCCCATGCAATTAGATATGACAATGTTGTGATACATACCTAAGTGATGTTTAAGTTATCATGCTATGAATAAGTAATAGGAAGCCATGCAAAGAGGTATAGTATTATTGATATATGTATTATGAGTTATCGTTTGAACTATTTCATTGTAAATGAGCTTGAATTGTGTTATTATTCATGAGAATTGAGAAGGGGTGATATGTTCTTTTATGAATTAAACATTAAATTTGATAACAACTTGTGAAAGAGAATGTTAACTTGGAAGGATAAGGATGGACTTGTAAGCGATAAGAATGGATGTGAGTTACAAGAAGATTTACTTAGTTTCCATTTTCATTTTCTTTTTTTTCTTTTGAAAACTCTTGAATGGTGATTTTTAAAATTTATGAGATAAAATGTAGCTATTATGATATGTATGAGAATGGTATTGAATTACCTTGGTTAAATCGTGAAATCTTGGTTGTAAATGTGTTAATCTTGTGATTTAATATTTTTTAGTGAATATAATAATGTAGCATAAGTAGAACAATTATGATTGGATTATGTTATTATATATGTCTATAGTCCCCCTTGGAATGACATGTTATCTTTTAACTTACCTTTCCTCCCTATTATAGGTACAAGAACTTATACCCTAGTATCTTTCATAGAAGTTAATGGATGTAGACTTTATATTATGGATTAATTGAACTTTTATTTACCTTTTAGCACTTTTGCTTACTAGCCAAGTTTTTTAAGAAAACTCACTTTCCTTTTTTATCGTCTTTTTATGGGGAATCTAGTTCCTCTAGGTACTAGATTATTGACTGTTGAGAAGGAAGTGGGCTCGCTTATGTATTATGGAGCTTAGGTGAGTTGTTGGATAGTTAGAGTAAATAGTGATGCATATCTATATCTATTGCATGATAACCAGATAATTGATCACTTTCACTATTGCACATTTGCATTTACACAAAAATATTATGTCATCACTCATTGCATGTTGCATTGTTTTCATTGATAAGGTTGGTATACAATAACTTTCTACATTACTCACATGTCTTGTGAATGGGTAGTGACATTTTATCTTTACTTAGTCATTAAAATTCATTAAGTCCTACCAAAATCATCCCTATCAAAATTAAAATACATTTAATTCTCACAAAAATCTTGTAATGAGAATTAAAATGAAATGATTAGATGTTAAAACACTATATACTAGTCATATTGATCATGTAAAATAGAAGTTTAGAAAAATCATAAAATCAATGAATTAAGAATAAATTAGTTTTAATTTTGATAAGAGATTATTTAGATGGAAATAAATGAATTTTGATAACTAAGTAAAGATAAAATGCTAACATGTAAATTTTAATTTACACATATGATGACAAGATGCATGAGTTAATTATAAATTATTTAAAACTTTAAGATAGTTACAAAAAATAAAATTATAAGGATGAAATTAAAAGTATAATGAAATTATAGGTGCTAAAACCTATATTTCCTTTAAATTTTTTTTATTTTATTCAAATTTTAATCTTTTCTTTTTAAAAATCCTATGATAGTTATTAATTTTGTTATGATTGTTGCATGACATATGATGAGTCCATATAGGCATGCCTTATTATTAAATTTGTTTAAGTCATTAATGAAGATTAAATTCTGAGAGATATTTTTATGGTGCTTATCTATTTTAATTTTGATGAGCAAATTATCTTAAATTTGTCTTAGAGATAATTATATCTAAAATCAAGCAATCTAATTGATTGTCTTTTATGATTCCTAAAATAGAGTAATTATCTCTTAACTTTTACTTCTTAAGTAGAGCAAATCAAAGTAAAGAAAGTAAATGAGACAATATATTCTCTTACTTACAGAAATCCATCAAAAATAAGATATTACTCTTATTTTTTAGGTTAGTGTTTCTAGTGATACAATATGACAACTTTGAGTTTTGGATCATGTGTTTATATAAAAGGCTCTAGCAGTCACTTTACGAGCCTTGCTTGTGTTAGAAATTTGAGATCCAATTTTGGAGATTACAAATGAAGAGGAGATTGAATATAAGTGGATCATGATCTAAGCTAAGGTCATAGAGCTTTTATTATAGGATTTTAGAATTATCAATGTATTATTCAAATCTTAATATTTTCTTTCAATGTATCAATAGTGATATTAGAGCCATCTAACTTATTTCCATTCATCTATGTGTTGTATGTCACCGATTTTTATATTTTACATGTATATTTTTCTAATTTTAGATACATGTATATAATATATGTTTCTATACATATGTTCTTATGTATTTCTATATTTGTATGTTTTTTACCATATGAGAAATTCAGGTTTTCAAATCATATTTGGAAAAGTTCAAGAAAAGAAATGAAAAGGAGCTATGGCATAGGGCGTGGCCTTGGTAGAAAAGTAGTGAAACTAGTTTGGTGTTCTAAAAAATTTCATTTGGTGATTTTCAATAAAACATTATAATATTTTTTATTCAAAAGATATAGAATAAAGTATCTTTGTGCCTATGTGTATGTGTGTCACCAAATCATTAAGGGCTTTGTAAAGCTGAGTAATACATATGCATATTAAAATGCTTGCAAATTTTTTTCCCTATAAGGAAATAAACATTTTACAAAAATCTTTTTAATGTTTGAATGTATAAGTCTTATTTTTGTAAAGACAATTTTGTATTTCTTATATGATAAAATAATATTTAATATTATTAAAAATATTTTATACATTAATATGTAATTTATTTTCAAATAATTTTTTCATTTTTATTTGTTAAATGAAAGATTAGATATAAAATATTTTTTTCTAAATTTTTTTATGATGATATATATATCGTCCTTAGCTTCCATTTAAGATTTTTTACTTATTTTGGTAAACTGTTTAAGGAATTCTAGAAGTATTGTCTAAGCCTCTAAGGTTGATAGTGGAGAGAGAGCATTTTAAACTCTTTATATCTACTGATACAGTTGAATTGAATGTAAAGAAATGCCTAGACTTTTCTATTTTAAGCTAATTCTTGGTAAGAGCATTTTCTTTTAGGTTCTCTATCTTGTTAATCTTAGGTGTACTAACCTTACCTCTATTAAATGAGATATCCACCTAGACAGAAGCATGTTGAATTATCCTACAGATTCCTAGATTTTGTAGTGGCCTTAGTTAGGGACCATTTTTTTAGGAATTGTATTTTCTCCTAAAAGGTTACTACAAGTATTTGTACCTTAGCTTTTATGGTATTTGTTAAGAAAACTATTATTTGATCTCTTGCACTAGGCAATTTTAGAATGCTTAAGTTTTAGGAGTTGTAAAGTTTATATTGAATTCTGCAAGTGATTACTACAAGAATAGATCCTAAGACCATGTTATAGCCATGAAGTTTCATGTTAAGGACTAAAAGTTTATCTCTATATGTTTCCCTTAAACAAAAAAAGATGTTAGGAAAGTAATTATAGTAGGCTGGTCCTTAAGAAACACTTATTTCGACAATTCCTAATAAAAACTCATCAAAGTATGAATGCCTACCATCTCTTAAACAAATCAATATAGCAATGTTCAGACCTAGTCTATCATAGGATTTGCAGTTCTTTAAACATGCCTTAGATGTAAAAAGTTACATTTTTATTTTTGTTACCAAAGATCCTTGTCTAAAAGAAGAATAAAATTTTCTTGTAGGGGATCAACATTGATAAAAGTTTCTTCAATTTTAATTACATAAGCTGATTTGAAAAATTGAAAGTTAGATTTATGTAGTCCTTGATTTGGAATCTTAGGTATTTCATAGTAATCAATTTGTTAATTGATGCCTTTAAAATTTGCTTTTTCCTTGAAAATAGATTTTGAATCATCTTTAAATTTGATTTTTGATGAACTAGTCGAAGAGTTTTTTTTAAAAAGAAAAATAGGAAGAAAATGAACAATGCATGATTGAAACTTAAGCAAATATTTAAACTTTTTTGCTCTCTTAATATCAAAGCTTTCAAGTTCTATAAAGATGTCAATATGAATAATAAATTATAGTTTCTATATGATTTAAATGTTAATATCTCAACATAAACATTTCTTATTCTAGGTTGCTTAACCTTGTCTTATGTTTGACATGAAAGCATAAGTGACAGAGGTTACCGTTAACCTCCACACAAATATGAGACTTATAGTTCTTTACAAATTCATGTCTTTCATCATGCTATTAGCTTTCCAAAATGGTAGTTCATATTCAAATGTGAACATAGAGTTCATGAAAGTAATAGTAATTTTTAGTTCATAATTCCATCCTTACTCCCCTTTAAGGTTTATAGATGGACCATTAAAATGTAATGTACAATAATAAAACTTTTATTGTAGTTAAAATAAAATTTACAAGTTAGGAAATAAACTTCAAAAAAGCTCTAGAATAGTTGGGAAAGCTATAAGTTTGCCTTTATTATAGTCAAAATAAAATACAACTTAAGTCTACTTTAAATGTTGGTATTTATGGGAAATTTGGGCTCTAACAATAGCACTACTATAGTGAGCTACATCACAATAAACGATATAACTATTACAATAATGATTTGCTTTTCTTTCAATCCTTTAAAAGTTGAAAGCTATAATAAAAAGTTGTAAGTTACGATGACCTAATGTCTTCTTTACGTTAAACCAGGCTGAAAGTTATCAAACCTATGATTACTTTTATCATTATTGGGCACTAAAAGTTAATTTTTCAAAACTTAGTGTTTGAGGTGATTAATAGCCTATATCTTAAAGCAATCAATTTTATTGGCTTGAGTGAAATCTTTTGCATCTACCTCACTGGATGCTTTAGATTTTGGTTCCTAGCTTCTAATTTAAGGGAGAATGTCTTCAAGTTGATTAACGAAGTCTTATTTAGATTGGATTATAACAAATGCAACAAGGATTTGGGATCTGTTTTGCAAGAATTAGCTTTGTCTTGCTTTGGATTCTTTGTGAAAATGTGGATTCTTTTCAAACCACTTCATAACTTGGAACTTGTGGGTTTTTTCAACATGTTTACAGTTTATCCACCATTTGAGAGACCCTTGTCTTTATAGGATTGAAAATTTATTAATTTTTTCATTTGAATATTGGTATGTTTAATGGTGCACATATGGAAGACTAATCTTTAAGTAAAATTGGAGAAATAGGAAGATTTCCAAATGCCTCATTATTAAAATAATATTGGACAAGACCATATCTTTCTTTTATTTTAGTTAGAAAAAATTTCTAGGATTAGCCCAACTTTCTTCCAACAAAGTAAAATCCATGGTGGGAAGTGATGTTTAATAGCTTAATAAAAAAAATATTAACTAAGTATGTTGAAAATTTTGATTTTGATACAATAGAGTATAGTTTCATGCCTTAATATAGTTCGAGTAAGTATATCTTATTTGATTTTAAGCAATTGAATTTTTTTTTAGTTATAGGGGTGTTGTCCTTAATCTTAGAAATAAAGAATTTTCTTCAATTCAAAAAGTGGAATGAGTCTTATTTGTGATTTTATCATCATCTGGATGGTGTTTAATTTTGATTAATCCTAAATTAACTAAGATAAGCTTATAGAACTTTCTTGATTTAGTGGTAAATTTTGGTAAATAATGCTAATATTTGTAAAATAGTTTTTTAATTACAACCTTGGGATTTTTATCCCAAGTTTTTGGTGCTATAATTACTAAGTTTGCAATTTAATCTTTTTGTGATAGTAGGTTGCTACTACCTTTGATTTGTTTTGCCTTATTTTGGTAATTTCTTCAAAGGTTACACTGGCTTTGGTAAGAGTTCAACTTTTTTGCTAATAAGTTATTTTAATTAGGATTTAGAAATGACAAGAGGTTTACCTTTATCTTTCTTTTCAACTATATCAGTCTAAGATTTATTGGAAAGTTGAAAAGGAAGGATTTGACTTTCTAAAGCCATTAAGGTTTCAATAGAGAAGTCAAAATCTTTTGGCTTAAGGTAGTTGGGTTTAGTTAAAGAGGAAGTAATCACTTTTCTTTAGCAATTGAACATGTAGTTGGTTTCTTAGCAGAGGAGGATTGCTCCTTTTTTCATGATCTTTGCTAGCTATTATTTCCCATGTAAAAATTCTATTGTAAGGAAATCATGAAGAGAGGTAGAAGAACCTTTGATATACTTAATTTGAAAATCAAAAGCATTTAAAATTTCTTGCCATTTGACAAAAATTTGTTTTGATGTAAGATTCTTTACATCTTTTTGCAAAACATCTTTAGCTAATTTGCAATCAATATGAATGGTAAAAACTTGGTTTAGCAAATCACTTTGAATCTTTGTTATAGATAAAATAATTACTAAAATTTCTTTTTTAATAGTTAAGTAATTTTATTGAGTTAAATTTTAGCGTTTAGAGGTAAAGGGAATAGTTTGTTCCTTATCACCATTAACTTGTTTAAGTATCCCACCATATCCAATATTAGATACATTTATTTCTGCAATCTTGTATTCAGAAGGATTTGAGATATGTAGCTGTAGGAAACATTTAACTAGAGATTTAACTTTTCTAACTATATTGGTATGAAGATTTGTCTAAAGAAGAGGATTCTTCTTCAATCATTCATCAAAAGGTTGCCTAACATTAGACATTTGTGAGAAGAAGTCTAAGAAATAGTTTAAACATCTAAGAAATCTTTAAAGTTAAGTTCTTTCAATGATTTAATCAAGAAATTTATTGACAAATTAGATTGATCTTTCCATTGAAGTAATTATTCCTTGGAAAATATAATGACCAAGAAAATGACTTTTTATTTTAAAATAGGCTATTTTATTTTTTGAAATAGCAAGATTATTTTTTCTAATTTTTTTAAGGAAAACATTGAAATACTTAAGATATTGGTCAATGCATTTGGAGTAGACCAGAATATCATTTATATAAACAATGGTGAACTTAGTAAAAGAATTATAGCTTTCATTCATAATCCAAGGAAGCTCTAAGGTAACATTTTTAAGACTAAAACTTATTATATTCCATTTGTATTATCTAAATAGAATTGTGAATGTAGTTTTATACCTATTTTTAGGTTTTATTTGGATCTTGATTTCATTTTAAATTTTGAAAAGATCTTGGCTCAATAAAGATGATTTAAAAGATCTTTTTAATTTAGGATTGGATATCTTATCCATTGAAAGGCTTCATTTAGAGGTTTATAATTAATAACTAACATTGAGGTTCCTCTTTTAATTTCTACTAGTTTATTAATATAAAATGTAAAGTAGAACTAAGGAAATTCACTTTTTCTATGATCCATTTTTAAGGAGATAATTAATTTCTTTTTTTTCAATATTCTATTAGCTCATAATTCATTTAACTTGGTTGAGCTTTCGTTGGAATATGCTTTTTAAAAAAATCCTCTTTCATATAGTAGTTCTACCATGTGTTGTTTTCTTTTCCAAGAAGCATTTGATAAACAATATAAACTTGAGTTAGAAGAAATTTTTCAAAAAAATTTATTTTTACTTGAACAACTAGGCTTTCTAATTATTACTCATGTTGGTGTGTGTCCTAGGAATTAATCATATAGATGATTAAAATAATACACAATGCATTATATTTTATTTTAAGTAATTTAATTATTATATTTTATTTTCATAATTTTATTATTATTCTACGCGATTTATAACTTAATATAATAATTATCCTTGAAATAACTTTGCTATTCCTAAAATGCCCCTAGTCAAGTATTATTACGAAAAGGATAGTAATAATACATCGAGACTAGCATGTATAGTAACTGATAATTACAAATCATGAATATGTGATATCAAGTCAATACATGAGCACATTGTTAGTGAATAATGTACTGGATTGACCCACTATGAGAATATTGTATGGATAGACGTGTCATAAGTTATTCTCATATGATCACAAATACACATAAACCTTTGACCTGAAGTCACTACGGTTCCCTACATGAGAAATTACTCACTTTAATATTGTCCTATGTCACCTTTAATCAGGATGACAAATAGGGCATTGATTGGGTGTGTCATGACATATGTAGAGGGAAGTGAGTGATGTAAATGGAATTTTGTTACTATTGTATAAAAGAGAAATATCCTTGGGCTCCTTGATTGAGTGAGACTTAGAAATGCATGGCCATGCTCAATTGGATTAATATGTGATATTAATCATTTATTTTAAGTCTACTCAGTATCAAGAAATATAAATTGAACATTGACGAGGATGACACATTCCATGCCTCCAGTTCAATTTGGATATTATTATAAAAGGGATTATGATGCAAAACGTTGATCATGTATTAGGTGGATGTCGAATCACAAACATTCTTACTACTTGAGTGGCAGTAATGTATTGTTAGATATCGCTTACTGTCTATGGCTCAATAATAAGTCATTGTCAAAGTAGTAAGAACTTACAGGATCACACAAAAGGAGTAAGAATAAGACAATAATTAATTGAACTTTAATTAGATTAATATTCAATTAATTGAATTTATTTCGTGTATATATATTATTATTAAGAATAATAATATGTTATTCACGTAATATATATATATATATATATATATATATAATATTATGTGATATTATTTGATATTGAAGTAATATTAAATAATTACGTTATCAGATATTAGATAAATATATTATGAGATAATATTATCTAATATTAGATAATTAATAGACAAGTCCTATCTCTCCTCATTATCTCTAGGATAAAGATAAGATGAGTTGTTAAGCATGATTAGAATTTTAGAAGCATTATCCTAATAGGACTAGGATTGTGACTTGCCTAAGTTCTATAAAAAGGGGCTTGAGGGTAGCACTTATACAAACGCTCATAAGCTTCCTAAAATCCTAAAATCACTCAGAAAACATCCAATCCTAAATCCTAGAGAGAGAAACGCATCCTAGCAGATTCGTGGAGGGTGAGAGATCGTTGTTCATTCTGTGTGGATACTGTAGAGACGTTGTACCTTCCGACTGGTGTTCGATTCATCCACTCTCAAGTTTTGATTAGTAGAAACACGAGTACCCAATAGGTAAAATCCTAATCATTGATTTATGCTTTTTTCATGAATTCTAGGTAGAATTCGGATCAAATCTTGAATTTTCGCTGCATGTGATAATCTGAATTCCTAATAACTTAATCTTTTTAAAAGCTATTTCTTTAGAGATAAAGTTAATTTTAATTTGATTTTGTTTACTTTCAACCATGTTAAGATTTTTAAATTTTGATTTTTTAGTAAATTTGAAAAATATTTTTTCTCCTAAAATTTCAATTATAATCCCATCATCTATTACCAAGAATGGCATAAATTCCTGGATGAAAGGAGATTTTAAGATAACCTGACAAGTCATGTCTTTAACTAGTAAGAAAGCCATCTTGATTTTGAAAGAGAAGTTTTTTAAGACAATGTCAAATAACTTATAGTTAATTTGAAGTTTTAAGGCATTAATAAATCTAAGTCCTTCTTTAGTCTTTTCAAAGAACTTAGTTGGTATTAATCCCTCTTGGATACATTAAGATCAATGCTCGTATCAAATAAGGCTACTATCTTAATTATGAGTTCAATTTTTATAACAAGTTCTATAGGAATATACCATTTGTGGATAATTAAAATAATTAAAGAAGATGTAAGCTTAAAGACATTGTCAACAATATTTTTTTCTTCTTTTTCATTATTGGCTTTATCTTTTAGTTATGCCATTATTTGGCTTTGTTGGATTTTTAAAGTTTTTACTTCTTTTTTTAGAAGATTGACTTCAGATTGTATGTCCTATATGGTTATAGGCTTAACCTTTTCTAAATTAAATCTATCTAAAATTTCTTTAAAGTTATAACTACTAAGTTAGGGTTTTGCTAAATTGGGGGGGGGGGTTCAAAAGAAGATTTGAACTTGTGGAGATAATTCCTTTCTTCTTGATCATTTGGTAGTTTTCAAATAACATCAAAAAGAAACTTTTATATTTTGTAAGGTTATTTATCTCTCTTATTTCCCTCTTCTTTAGATCTTGATTTTTCAGCTTCTAAAGGATAGTAATCCTTTTATTGGACTAGTTCATTATTTTCTAACTTTGCTTCTGCTAAATATTCCTTATCTTTAGAGGATGTCTTAATAAGAAGGTTAATAATTTGATTGAGGATACTTTCCTCTAGGTTGAGATTCCTAACCCTTTCTTTTTAGAAAGGTTGGATGCTATCTAATCAAGAATATATTTGTCTAAAGAAGGTATCTTTGTATTGCTGGGAGTTATTAAGAGTTCTACGTCTTAGATTTGATAGGAGTTAGCAAATTTGTCTTTCCAAAGGCTTAAGTCTCTTATGAAATGTTTAATAATTATAAAGATCAAGGTATTAATTGCATTTGGAACTAGCCTTCCATCTGAATCAATAATTGAATTAGCTTTAGTGTTTAGTTTCAAGGCTTTTGAGATTTGTTATTTTTCTTTTGTTATGAGATGTTTATCCTATCATCTTTTAAAAGAACCTATAAATCCTATTATAAGAATAAAGACAATAATTATGTCATCACATCCTTGCATAGTTTGATAGGTTGTGCTTACCATAGTCATTTGTTGAAGAATTTTAATTATCTCATATTTAGATTTTTCATCTGTGTTCCATTTATAAATGTTATTCCATTGTAGGAATTCTAAACAAAAGATATTTTTCAGGGTTTAGATTCCATATTTATCTCTAGGTTTCTAAGTTGCTAAGGCTTTTAGAGTTTTTACCTTAGGCTGCTTTTCTTTTGACGCTACTTCAGAAGCCTGATCTAAAGTTTGGAGATTATTCCTAAAAGTTTCAATGAATAGAGATTCTAGAATAGTAACTGACCAATATAATTTTTTATTTATGTTCTATCATTTGGCTAATTTTTGCTATTTTTATTTTGTTTAAAAACTCTATCTAATAAGGTCTATTTAAATCCTTTTATTATTAGAAGGGATTTCATAAGGTTTAAAGAGAGGCTTCTTTTATTTTTTAGTTTTAAAAAATTCTCTTATTTGAAAAAGTTCACTAAAGATATGTTACCCCAAAGTTTGAAAATACTTATTAGTATAATTTTTTTGTCCTACTATGATTTAATATTCACAGCAAAGATTAGCTGCCTAATGTCTTAGACTTTGAACAAAAAGGTCATGATTAGTTTAGTTGGATCTTTTATCTCCATAATAAAAGATTTTGGAGAAGATAACTCAAAGATGAATGTTTCACTTTCTAATGTAGTCCAAGTTTTGGTTGATTTAGTTTAATTATTATGCTAGAGCTAAAAGGAAAATCCATACCTTTTCCTTTAACATATTCTTCAAACCATTCGAAGAATAGGATATTGGTTTTATAATCTTGGATAAACTTTATCCAAGCATCATGGATTTGTTTTTTCTTAGATCTCTTAAAGTTTTCTAGAAATCATGTCCTTTGTAGGAAGTTTTTTTCTGAATATAAATCTTTCTCCAAGGATTCAAGGTCAGGTTGGAACTTAAGACCTAAGGCTTCTAAGGGTCTTCTAATCATCTAAAAATTTTGGTCATTATTTAGTTAAGACCATATAGTGATACTAGATGAGAGGAAATTGAGCTTGAGTCTTCTTTAACTTCCATTGGAGCTTTTTCCTTATTTTGGTAAATTGTTTCAAGAATTCTAGAAGTATTATCTAATATATATTATTTTGTATATTATATCTTTTATTTAAAATTGATTTTCAAAAATTTATTTAAAGTTTAAATGAAAATTAGTTCAAAGAACTAAATATGGAAAATGCTTTTAGGCTAAATGATTGAATAATTAGAAAATAGACTTATTAATTATATTTGTTTGGGTTTAATTATCTTGGATCAAATCTTGCAAGTCTTTGGGCCACCACTCTTTAAAGCCCAATATGGTCTGTCCATTTAAATATTTTTAGAATGGCTAAAATTATTTTATTATTAATTTTATTTTAAAAATGACAAAAAACTTAGTCATTAAGAAATGATCCTATTGGCTAGTATTGAAAATTTAATTTCAACATCAAATTTTGAGGAGGAATTTCAAAATATGAAATGGGAAATTCAAAAGTGTAAGAGGGAAAATCCCAATTTAAATATTTCCTACATGTGCATAATTAATAAAAATAATATGTCTTTCTTTAAAGTTTCATTTAACTTATCAAGGAGTTATAAATCACTATTCATCACCTTTTTACCAAATTTAGAGCCAAAATTTAAATTTTTAGCAAAATAACAACTATGTTGCTATTTTAAATGAATTTTTTGTTTGATGCAACAAAGAGGGAAAAGTTGCTCCCACTTGATTCAAATTTGAATATTTAACATATGAGAAGGAGGAAAAAGCTTGTTAGAAAAGTTTACATGGAAAGAAAGACAATTTTTCGTATAAATAAGCTTAATTTCATATGGAGAAAACATATCAAGCCATTAAGCTATAACTTGCAAATCATATTTTTATTCTTTTCCTTTTAGTTAAAGCTCTAGTGCATTTTCCCTTGATCCAAAACTAGCTTATTTGGAATAAAAATAGAGCTTCAACTTCTCAGATAAATTAAACCTTCTAAACATCCAAATTATGCTTTAATTAAAATATAAAATTTGTAGAGATCTCTTTAAACTTTCTAATAATACAAAGATCAGTCAAATTTGATATCTAAAGCTTAATATATAGCTAAAAAACTTGAAATAATGTAAAAATTCAACAATAATTGAATAATTTTAAATTATTGTAAAACCAACCCTAAATTACATAGTAAGGCCAAATCTATAAAATTAAGCCTATGTAACACATAAGAGGTATAAAATAGGATAAATAATATAGATAAAAATTTACACACTAATTATTTATAAGATAGCCTAGTATGTTATGTGCTAACATCAAATCTTGGTTGTTATTTTATTTAGTATAAGAGGTTGTTACACTTTTTTTAAACTATAATAAATTAGAAATTTATCTATGAAAGGAAATATGTGAGGTAACTGGTAAATTTGGTCAAACAAAATTTTATATATGAAATATGGAACAAAATAAAGTTAAATATTTAAATAATATAATAGTATGAATTTATGAGAATTAGATAAGCAAAATTTATAAGAATTATAAAGTATAAAGTTTTGAATCAAATTAAGTGAATTTGTGAGTATGGAAGAAATTTAGAAATTAAATTTTCAAAAATGCTCCTAGTGACCTTATCGACCATTTTCCTAATTCTCTCATTTTTTCCATTATCTTTTTTCCCTTTTTTAAACACTTAGCACTTTTCTTCCTCAATTTTCAGCAAATTAAGCAAGAAGGACCTCATTTCTTTTCAATTTCGTTTTTCAATCAAGGGTTAGGAAATCCTCAATCTAGCTTCCTATTAATCTTTTCCATACAAGGTGAGTGACTAATCTTATTTAAACTCATTATTTTATTTAAAAAATTGTTATATATATATATATATATATATGTTGAAAGTTACATGAAATTGTGTGGATATGATGATTGTAATGGTTCAATTTTGTTCAATGGTAAATAATGGTTAGGTAAGGTGTTGAATAAGTGTATTTATGATTGGAAAGTGAGTTGGTGAAGAAATAAATGAGTTAAGTGAGTTCTTATGGCATTCTACAATGAGAAAATCACATTAGGATGAACTAGGTTCTTGGGCAAAGCCTTTCATGAAAGGCTTCTCAAGTCCAAATTTTACTAGATTGGGAAACAATTTGTAAACTGCTTCTCCATGAGACTCATGTCATTGAATGTAGCATGAAGCCTTTCCCTAAGCAAAAAATTTTAAAGATAGGGAAGTGACTCATGAAGTACTTCATTGCTTCTAGATGTTACTAGAAGGCATAAATAGCTCCATGAAGCACTTCACCTACCCTGTTTTTGCAACCTAATTTTATCTTGATGTATTAAGGATGGTTATGCTTTCTAGAGGCCTATAAGCTTGTATATCATGATTGTAGAGAAACATGCACTTTTTGCATGAATCAAAAAGAAAAAAAAGAAATAAAGTTGGGAATGGCATGATATTCCGTTATGAAAGGGTTGATGTTATTTGCGAGTTATGAAAAATGTAGCATACAACCATGTATGAGAGCATGGTATTCAATGGCAATTGAGATGGGGTTGGCATGTGGCCATTAGCAGACTTTGAAGCTCTTAATATAGTTATGAATTGAGAAATATGATAAAAATGGGTGATGCAAGTATCAGATGGTCAAATTCAAGCTAAAACTTTGAATTTGAATTTCATCAACAACATTGGTTAGATACTAATAATGTAACTATCAGAGCCAAAGTGATATGTTTGTGTCATAATATTATAAAGTAACACAATAAAAAAACATTGAATTAGTTGTTTTGGATCGATATGTTTGTTCATTTTTTAAAAAAAAAATCAACTAATAAATGTTTTCTATTACATTGTTTTTTCTTATGTGATATATTATTTATTTAAGTAAGAAAGATTCATTCTTCTATGCCTAAGGTTCACGCTAACAAATTTAAGAAGATATCAAGGGAACTATTTATATGAAATTGAAATCTATGGTTACAAAGACTCAAAAGGATATCATTGTTTTCAAAATAAATTCTTTATTGATTTTAATGCTAGAATAGAATTATTAGAATCTAAAAATGGTCAATTGATTGACATAGATTTCATCTCATTGCATTTAACAAAGTAATAGATAAGAGTTAGGATGGGACATATTTAATTGATAAATTCATTGTATTTTCATTATGAATTAGTTTTTTTTTAACTTATGATTACACTATGTTGATTAACATATTAATTTTTTATATGTCACTAGAAAATTGATTTCATAAAGTGATGTGGAAGATGTAACTATCAGAGAAGGATTAGTAAAATGGTTGACATTCAAATTATCAATTTGGATCAAGTCCTTATCATCAAATTATTATTATTGTGTTCTATACTTATTGTCTATTATATATTTTATCATTATTTCATTCATCACAAATGAATAAGATGTTATTTTTTTAATTTTTCATACTTCTAATACTTTTATTATAAAGTGTTTTTAAAAGTTTTTATACTTTTGTTTTAAAACTTTTTCCATACTTTTTATATTGTTTGAATTTTATATAACTTGCTAATTCTAAAGTCCTACCTTTACGCATTTATATAATTGATTCAATCAAATTATCAAATACAGTTATGCAATATGATATTTTCATGTTAAACTTGTGCCACTATATATATGTAGAGTCATCTTCATTTTTATTTCTACTATCTACCTTAATTAAATTACATTTTTGTAAAAATAAGATGACATTTTAAGTTTACTCTCTACGTGTCAAATTTTTATTATATAATTTGTACAATTTATTTCATGTAAGTTACTCTCTTTAAAAGTGTCAAAATTTCCATTATAAATGAATGAATCTTCAACATTCTACTATAGTTAAGGTAGTGATGTGATTAATTTTTTAATCAAAACTTATAATTTGGAATGAATGTCCAATGGGTGACAAAATATGTTTTAAAATGTTCAATATATTTTTATTGAATATTTTAAGATTCTTAAATCCAAATAATATGAATCAATCACTTGAAGGAAAAGTTGTGATACTAGTTAGTGATTTTAAACAAATACTACCATTTGTTCTAAAAGGTAGTAAATATGTTATAATTCATATGACAATCAATTAATCTTATCATTGGGAGATTTGTTAGGTCTTTACATTGATCCAAAACATGATGTTGCTCACTAGAGTTAAGGGAGAAAGTTCAGATAATATAAAACTAGTTTAGAGGGGATTTTAAATGTAAGTGATGGAAAAATTGGGATTTTAAATGTAAGTGATGGAAAAATTGAAGAGTCTATTGATGAGCAAACAAAAGCTAGGATTCCTAAAGATTTGTTTATCAATGGTTCGGAAAGTCCAATTGTTTTAATTGTTAGCCCTTATCAATCTCTTTTACAAAAATATAATGACACTTCTTACATATGGAACAGTGCAATACTAGCACTTGTATGTGTAACTCCCTTACTTAATAACGCCTTATTCCTCATTTAATAAATGATTAACGCTTACTAAAATGCCAATTCTTCCATATTACTCGGAATATTTCAAATATACTCATCTCATACACATAATCAAAAGTCATATAATTACTCACAAGTTCAACTTTACAAATTTTACATCCATCATATACACTGTCATCAACTATACAATTAATTACAACTTCAAATATCATTGCCCTTTTACATGAGAGCCCTTGGAAGCATCACCTGGAATGGTTAATCACAGTACAGAAACATGAGAAACAAAGTTTCCCAGTAGCTAGCTACTACCATAAAAACATTTCAAGCCACTCCAGATCCTTAAGCAATTAAGACATACATTTCGAAATCCAATAATCATTCATTCACATATTCAATATTTTACTATTGTAGGAAAACACGCATCACACACACAGCAATTCACAACAATCATCAATCCCATTCAAGGATTTATCACAATTATTAGATGGCCATCACAAACAATCGTACTTAAGTCTCTTACAGCATCACGCTGTCTTCCCGGGGTCCCGAGCCAAAAAGGCTTAACACAGTATCACACTGTCTTCCCGAGGTCCCACACACAACAAATGCACTATTATCCCCGAGGGCCCCGAGCCATAGGCTAATCAATCACAGTATTTTACTGTCTTCTCGGGTTGTGCCATAACACTTGCAATATCATTCTCATTTCATACAATGGATAACACACATAAAATCATGTAAATAGAAAACAAAGCTTAAGGATAAAGCTAGCTACCTTTCACAAGCTTCCAATGTGATGTTCCTTTTGCTCTCACCAAAAACTCCTTTACACTTCCTCTTGCCCTTGCAAGATGACACTCCTCAGTCTATACAAATACACATCATAGTTTCTTATTAGAACATTATCACTTTCCTTAATCCTCATGTATTCTTTACTTTCTCCACTTGCATACTTAGATGCTCTATACTTTACTTTCCAACCTTGAACTAACACATAAGAACATTAGAAAAGGATCCAAGGGAAAAGCCATGCAAAACATGAAGAATTAAAGCCAAAAAGATCACTCAGCAAAGAACACGGGGGTCCCATACCCCGTGTTCAGGGCCGTGTTTCTCACTGGATGGCTTCGAGACTTCACTGGCTTAATCAGAGAAGAACACGGGGGTGAACACGGGCCATGTTATACCCCGTGTACATCACTGCCCTTCAGTCCTGAGGTAAACACGGGAGTGTGTTGCACCCCGTGTAGAACACTGATCAGCTTCGACGAGGAACACGGGGTACAACACGGGCCGTGTTCTACCCCGTGTACCTTGCTGATCCTCCGAAAACACATTTAAACACTATAACTCCTTCCTTCCTTCTTTTTTCATATCCATAGTTTGGCTCCTTAAACATGAAAAATGCACACAAACACTTCCACAATCAAAGTTACATCTTTCCTAAGCTTTAGGCTTCATAAAACTTATTCTAACTTCACCAACTTAGCCAAGTTCCAAACATATCATACCCATACTACACATGCATCATTATACCCTAAAAACCCAGATGTGTAACCATGGTTTCTTGTTGTTTTTACACCAAACCAAAGTCATAAATCAACACTACAACATCCAAAACATCATCAAACATGTTCAAATCCTCCTAAACTCCATGTTCAATCACCCTTGACTTTATCAACTTCAAGATTTCAAGAAACTAAGAAGAGTACATTAAAGAGTTCTTAGAGGAGATCATTTTTACCTCTTGGTGCAACTTGAGAACCCTCACTTGGAGCTCCCTAAACTTGATCAAACTTGGGCTTTTCTTCACTCTAAGCACACCAATAGATAGAGCTTGAGGAGAAGAACAAATCTCCCTTCTACACCTTGGTTTGAATCTCACTATTTTTAGGTGAAAAAGCTAAGAGAAACTTTCTCTCTCTTCCTTCTCTCTCTCTCACACGTTGAGCTTGCTTTCAATGGAGAAATTCTGTAGCTTTTTTGAAAAAGGAGAAGGGAGAAGACTTTTTAAGAAGCTTCTAGGACAGTTTGGTCATTTCTAAGATTCTCAAGGGTATTTTGGTCCTTTTTCACCAAAAGTAGGGCTATTCTTGCCATTATCCTTCTAACAATGACATTTGTCATGAATCCATTAGTCACACTAATTAAAATCACATATTGCACCCCAAATTCTTAGTTATTCATATTAGATCCCAAATCCTTAATTACTTTCACTTTAACCACACCCGATTCTGCACTTTTGCAATTTAGTCCATAAGGTTTCTGTCTATTTAAAATTCCTTACACTTTCAGACTCAGACAACTTCCCTTTTTAGGGTTTCATAACCTCCTCTGATCATTCATACTATTTAGGGAAATTAATTCTTTCCCTACCACCCCTTTTTCCCTCAAAATTTCGTTTACCTTACACTTAAGTTCCTTTGACCTAAAATTCACCCACCAAACTAATTCAATCATGTTCTTCGTTTCTACGGCCTCAGAAATTAAAGATTCAAATAATAGAATTGAAAATTCGGGACATTACCGTATGAGATGTTATTGATTCCATAAACAAATACATTCTATCTTTATGGCTTAGTGGATCAAGAGTTTAATATAGTAGTGCTAACCCATGTAGAGAGAATATCAGGATTGAATCATTTGTTGATTTCCACACACCAAAATGTTTGAACACTTTTAAATGCTTGGGTGTTTCAAATCATGAATTAGTTTAAAAAGTTATTGTTCCTACAATGCTTTTGAGGAATATTGATCAATTTTCAAGTCTTTGCAATGCCACTAAACAAACAGTTATTGAATTAGTTAACTATTTTTCAAAGAAGAAAGTAATTTCAAGAAATGCTATAGGGGACATAGTTTATATTTCTAGAATGCTCTTAATTCCTTTAGATCTAAGACTACCTTTTAGATTTCAAAGGTATCAATTTCTAATAATAATTTACTTTGCAATAATTGTAAATAAAAAATCAAGGCTAATCACTTTTTTATGTTAGCATCTATCTCTTTAATCTAATATTCAATCACGATCAATTATATATTGTACTTTTGAGAATGCATAACAAAAAAAGGATTGAAGATCGTGATCATGATGGATGACCTACAAATATAAAAAAAAACATTTTCATATATATATTTCAAAATTTTCAATACGGTATAAAGGATTCTTGTTCTTAATTATAATTGTTTTAAATGATTATTATCTCTTCATATGCATTATATAGTATGAATCTTCTTTATTTTATCCATATAACATTTACAATACAAGAAATGACTCGAATTACTAAACTGAGAAGAAAATATTTATATTGAAATATATATGAAGTATGAAAGTTTGGTAAAAAAAAATTTTCCACATTATTTATAGTTTTATTTTAGTTCAAATTTTAACAATATAATTTTTGCAAATTTCAAAACAAATACTCTCACAGCCATCATCTTAATATTGTAAAAGTATTTCTATAAATTTGTTTATGCTATAAATATCATTCCTCTCCCTTTATATTTTCTTTTAATACAATATATATTATACTATCCCATACATGACATGAGTTTACCACTAATTTAAAATGATAGTAAGAAATACAATGTGTTATACACTAAGGCAGCTCAGTAATATTAACGTATGATCCTTAAATAGCATGGATGAACAGGCAAAAGAGAGAAAAAAAGAAAAATGCATACAATTAAGTAAAAAAAGGAAGTAGTTTTAAACCCTGGACAAGAAAAAAATGTATACAATATAATATATAATAAAAGTCAAAATACTATATTAAAATTGAGTTATCATCATAATAAGAGTTGAGACTTTTTTGGAAGGGCTTACTATTTTTTTACACGTGTCATCGCTTGGGAAAAAAAATTTCTGCCTTCCGCTTCCTATTGTCTTTTATGTAATTTTTTTTTTATTTTTATATATAATATTTTTTATATTTTTTATATTATTTATAACTCAAACTCATTGATTAATATAAATATAATATAATTTTTTGCTATAATAATTTAAAAGAATTAAATATTTTATTTAACAAGATTAATTTACTTCACTCTATATTTTATTTTATTTTTTAATTTTAATTCCTATCATTTTATAACTCATGTATTATTTCTTTTTTTATTTGTCCTATTTTTATGATTTTTCATTTTTTGTATCAATTTTTGTTTTTCATAAATTAAGTATTAATATCACTAAATAGTATAAATATAACATAATATATTCTATTTTTAAATCTTTTAATTTATTTCATATTCTACATTTATTATGACTTTAAAACTCATCTATTATTTCTATTTTTCATTTTTTATTTTGCCTTTTTTTAATGTTTACCCCTATGATGTACAATTTAAATATTAATATCATTAGGTGGTATAAATATAATATTTAATATTTCATTTGTAACTTATTTAAGTTTTCTAAGTAAGTTAAAACTTAATATATAAATTATTAAATTGAATGTTTTATTTTTAAAATTAATATTTAAAATTTTAAATTAAATTTATTTATTTAAATTTTATAATATTTATATTAATTTTCAAGTGCTTTATATCAAATTAAAATTATATTAGTTGAAATTTTGTAAAGGTTTCACTGCCTACACACTATTTTTCCTCCTTTTAACTACTCTTTGATATGCTTTTCTTTCTTTCTTTTTCCTCTTCATATTGGATATTTTAGGATGTAATATTATTGGATAGTATAAATATAATATAACATATTTAATTTTTATTATAAAAATATTTTTAATAATATATTTTTTTATTGTATTAGTTTATTACATATTCTATTTTCAATCCTTATTAATTTTTACCTTACATATTATTTCTATTCTTTTTTATTTTCTTTGATATGTACTTTTTATTTTTCATATTTACTCCTATTATTTACAATTTAAATACTAATATTTTTAAATATAAATAATATTCATATTACATAATATATTTTATTCTTATTATAAAATATTTTAAATCAGTTAAGGTTTATGTATAGAAAGTATTAATTAAATTAACTATTTACATAATTTAATTTTTATCAAAAATATTTAAAAAACTAAAAATAATTTTATTTGATTAAATTTTATTAATATTATTTTGACATTAATTTTATATAATATTTATTAAATCAAATATTTATTTAAAGTAAACACTTTGGTACTATTTCTCTTTATTTTCCATTGGACTTTTTTTATTTATTCCTAATATTTAATTTTTAAACTTTAATTCACTAAATGGTAGAAATATAATATCATATGTTTTTATTATAAAAATATACAAAAATATAATTCATTTTATTTATTTAAATTTTTTTAATATTTTTATATCAAGTGATATATTTCAAATTAAATATCGTGTAATTGAAATTATTATTATTTTAAAATTTATACAATTTTTTTCTTTTATCTATTTCGTTGCAAGTTTTTCACCTTTTTCTACCAACTTCTATTATTTACAACTCAAATACTATTAAATATTACTAATATAAAATATTACATTTTGTCATAAAAATATTTTAAACAGTAAAAATTTATATTTAATTAAAGTTATTAACTATATATCTTATTTTTTATTCTTATTATTTTACAACGAACACAATATTTTTTATTTACTATATTATAAATTTTTCTTTTTCTTCTTTTTCATACGCACTTGTATTATTTATAACTAAAATATTAATATTATTAAATATTATGGATATAACATGATACATTTATTTTTATTATTAAATGTTTTAAATAAATAAACATTTTAATTTAAAATGTAGTGATTAAATTAGTTAATTGTATATTCTATTTTTAATATGATATTAAAAGCTAAAATAATATTTATTTAATATGATATTGTGTTTTTTTTATCTATTTCATTGTATGTTTTGCTTTTTTTTTTCAATCTATACTATTATTTACAGATTAGATGTTAATATTAAAGAGTAATATAAATATATAACCTAATATATATTTTTATTATAAAAATATTTGAAATGATTTAAAATAAATTAAATTAACTATATATGTACTATATTATTAAGTTAAATTTATTTTATATTTATTGATATTTCTTATTCTTAATTACATGTTTTATTTTCAATAAAAACCCTTTTAGTTCAAAATCAAATTTGTTTAACCCTAAATTTTATTAATATTTTCTTGATATTAATTTCAAAGAGATATATTTTAAGTTAACTCTAAACTAATTGATGTTTTATTAAGATTTTATAGTGCATACATTATTTTTCTATCTTTCATGTACTTCACTACATATTTTTCTTTTTCATATGCATTCATGTTATTTAGAATGAAAATATAATACAATATATTTTATTTTTATTATACATTATTATAAATAATTTAAATTTAAATGAACTAGTTAAATAAATTAATTATATATTACATTTTAATAGGAATATATAAAAATTAAAATTAAAATTATTTATTTAATCTTTTAATATTTTCATGACATGAATTTCTTAAAATCTATAATTCAAATTAAACATACATTAATTAAAATTTTGTTAAGGTTTCATAATTAAGATACTATTTATCCTATTTTTGTACTTCAATGCATGTTTTTTATTTTTACATGCCTACTATTTTTATTTACAACTTAAATTCTAATATTATTAAAGCTCCATTTGTTTCAATTAAAAATATTTTCTATAAAATATATTTATAAAATATATTGATGCAGGAAAATATTATAATTATTTAATATTATATATAAAAAATTTGAAGAAAGCTGCCTTTTACATTCCCCCATTTTTATGTCTTTAGAGATCATTTTTCTTAACTATCAGTCCAAGTAATATATATTTTTTATTAATATATATGTAAATGATATTTTTTATAAAAAATAGTTTCTAATAAAATAAATAAAAACTAAATATTATAAATATAACTTGATATATCTTAATTTTTATTATTGAATATATTTTATAATGTTAAACATGGACACGAAAAGCATTAAGGTACTAATTGAATGAATGAATTAGTTATATATTTCATTTTTAATAAAAAATTTAAAAATTAAAATTAAAATTAAATTTATTTATAAAAATGTGTGAATTTTCTATCAAATTTTAAGTTATACATTTCAAATTAAAATATATCTTAATTAGAATTTTGTGAAGACTTTATAGTGCATACACTATTTTTCTTTATTTTATCTGTTTCATTGCATTTTTTTTCATATCCACTTTTGTTATTTACAGCTCATAAACTAATATCACTAAATATTATAAATATAATATAATATATTTCATTTTTATTATAAAGGTAAAATTTAGTATTCAATTTATAAATTGAATTAATTAATTTTATATTTAATTCTTAATAAAAATATATAAATAATATAATTAAATTTATTTATTAATACAAAATTTAAATTTTTGGATTCCTGTTTTGTAATAACCTTTTGAATTCTTTTAAATTTGGTTGAACAAGCAATGAAAGCATTAACTTATAAATGAAAACTTTTGCAAAGGTAAGATTCATCCTATTTCCATTATATAAAAAAAATTAGATATTAATACTGTAGGAAAAATTAAATTCATACAATGAATTTAATGTGGAATTACTTACTTAATCCAGAAATGATGCTGATTTCCATATTGATGCTTTGATTCACACGGTGAACAAGAATCATACCGAACTCCTTGTTGTTTTCACGATGATTACACCTAACACCTAAATTACATTCGTACAGAGAATAGAGAAAGAGAGAGGGGAA